>OU343160.1:37816422-39224955 GCA_910595825.1 Philhelius pedissequus
ATTTAATAAAAGTAGCCATATTTTTTTAAATTTTATATTTTCTGAACAGAATTCTTAAAGGGTTCTATGTAGACCCAAAGTTTATGCGTGTCCCACAGTCGAGGGTGACACCTCTACCCTACAGAGGCCGTATTTCCCTTCAAGCTAAGACTATAATCAATAACATATGTGAATAAGTATTATTAATAAAGTAAAGCAGTACTTTAAGTGGAGCACTTTTATTAGAACTCTAAAATTAAAATATCATTTGAAAAAAAAAAGTTGAACCGAATGATCTGTTATTAGAAAGTCCACTGTTTAATTAAATTCTATCATTAATAATTATACACTTTAAAAACATACAATCAATAATTACAAAAAAAAAATAAAAAGAAAACTCAACTTTTTCCCTTTCAATTCACTTGATCAATAAATTTAAGTATATTTTCATATTTTGAACAAAAAAAAAATTTAAATAATTAATTGACAAATGTTTTCTTCTTCTTGCAGGTTGCTTCATAGGAGCCCATAAGATATAGACGTTGCAACACTCTGTTGCATTAACAGAGCACCAAAGCAGCATGAATCGACGCACATAATAGCATGGTCAAGGTTCATGGTAGTGTTTGCCATTAAGACAAAAGTTCCACCCCATCATCATATGGGAGCTTTAATTACGTATACGCCCGAGTGTATTTGGGGCCCCCTGAACAGAACATAGCTATGTAGCTTGCATACAGTTTGCAGCTTGGATTCAAAGGACGGACGGTCAGCCGGATGATACAATCTATACTGGTCGGTTGCAAGTAATACGAAAATTTGAATTTGTTGACGCAAAGTGTAGTTGTTACCGTCATTCTCTTGCCTCTTGATCTTGATGATAAAAAAGTGAGAAATTTATTAATGTTGACGTTTATAGAAAAATAAAAAAAAAATAAAATAGCGAAATAGAGTGCCGAAAATTTAAATACCAAATAGTTTCAGTGCTTGTCAATTTCAATTAAAAAAAAATCTAAATCAAAAAGTGCTATCGATAGTTCTGTATTCTTCAAAAAACAAAAAAAGTGCAATAATTTTTTCTCCTAAAAAAATATAAATTTTAATTATTCAAAAAGCGCCAACACAAAGCCATTGCCATTTTGAAAAGGATAACAACACGGAAAGTGCTACCCTTCTGTTCTGCAACTACTGTTATTTTAAAGGTCACAACATATTCAGCCCTGTGTGCAATGCTTCTGGGATGATTTCAAGTTTCGAATTATTTGCATAAATCATATTATAAATACGTTACGTATCTATGCATTTTGAACAAAGTGAGTAGATATAATATATTTAAATTTCCCAGTGTATACATATAAATATGTAGATACTATGTAGCTAGGCGAGTCGAGCTTATGTGCTTTGTATTCATAGGAAATACCAAATCAAATTTTTGAACTTATTTGGTTTTACCTTTGAATGAGTCAAAATTTGTTATGAATTTCAGTGTGTGTTCGTCTATAGAGGGTTAAAACATCAAAGCTTAATTTGTGAATGCTCTTGTGAAGGGAAATCAAAAATATACTTTGCTTTTTTTAACTTTTCCTTCAAAGAATCTTCGGGTCGGTAGCGGAAGAAGCAATGCAAGTAAAGCACCAAACTAAACTATATTTGCAGAAACCTGAAGGTTGTTTTCTGTTTTCTTTTCTTTTTTTTTTTACCTAAGGGGGATAGTGTGCTGTGAAAGTCTGAGGACGGTTGTAGTGTTTGATATCGGAAAAGCACTTGAGTAGCATTGAGAATAAACATAACATATACATAATGTAGAGGGTAGTGGTAGGTACACCATACACAGACTAAGTAATTCAATTTACCTTGGCGAAATTTTGCTGTTCTTGAGACAACAGAAATTCTTCAATTCAAACTGATTGCAGTTTAAGACAATATTGGTGTTTATATTGTGAATGGGGTAATGAGAATCTGAACGCCGCAATAAGGAAATTGCTTTTCCAGTAGTTGGTGTTAAGTCTTAACGAAAAAATATTTCTTATATAAATATATCATCTGGCGCATTGTTTGAAAGATTTTTCTTTAGCTACATTTGGACAGATTGAGTTATTTTTGGACTTTGGTGCATTTGAATTTGTCAAAACTAAGTTGGAAATCGAAGATTATCTGGAGAAATTAGGCATAATTACACCCAAAATTAAGGAATCTGAAATAATGTAATTGTAAAGAGTTATCCATTTTGCGGTTTCAAATGTATAGGGCTGGAATTCGACATCTGTCAAACTAAGTTTTTAAAACAATGTTTTTTTTTTCAGTTGAAATTCTGACATTTACGAAAATGGATTGTTTAACTATCGCACGCTGCATAAACATTGTTAGAACCTACTACAAAAATGGTGATTCTGCCACAGCAGGAGGAGATTATGGTTTACTTAATCGTCCAACTACGCAAGCAATTGGCAAAATTGTGAAGGACTTCGAAGAGATTCGATTGTTTACAGGCATTCTAAGGCCTGTGCATCATCGTTTCGCTCGTACCACTGAAAATATCGCTGCTGTAAGTGAAAGTGTTGCGCAAGACCCGAATATATCGATTCCTCGTCGATCTAAGGAATTAGGACTGTCTTACGGCACATTATGGCGTATTTTGCATTTGGATCTACACCTACATCCATAAAAAGTCCATCTCACACAACAACTGAAGTCAGCTGACCATTCAAAACGTCGTAGATACGTCGAATAGGTTCTTGAACAACAGGCGCCGGACGGCGATTTTTCGAACAAAATTTTCTTCAGCGACGAAGCACATTTCTCACGCGGTGGGTATGTTAATAAACAAAATTGTCGTATTTGGGGTTCTTAGAATCCTCAAGTAATTGAAGAGAGGCCATCACATCCACAAAAGGTCACTGTTTGGGGCGCTCTTTGGTCCGGAGGTGTGATTGGACCTTACTTTTTCGAAAACGACGATGGAACGACTGTCACCGTCAATTCGGAGCGTTATGGTCATATGATAACCGACTTGTTTTTTGCCTGCTATTGAAGAATAGGACTTGGAGAATATGTGGTTTCAAGAAGCCGGTGCCATAAGCCACACAGCTCGAGCGAATATGCCTTTATTGCAAGAGACATTTCTTGGCCGCGTAATTTCTCGTCGTGGCGATATCACCTGCCACCAAGATAATGCGATTTGACACCGCTGGATTTTTTTTGTGGGGCTACGCGAAAGACCGTGTATATGCAGATAAACCTTTAACTCTTGAGCATTTGAAAACCAACACTCGTCGAGTTATGGCTGAGATACCGCCCAATATGTATCAAAAAGTGGTCGGAAATTACCTCAAAAGAAGCGATGCTTGCAACAATTCGCGTGGTGGTCATTTAAATGATGTAGTCAACGATAATGTCAACGTTCAAACTTTATAATAAAAAAGAAATATCATGAAAAAAAATATTTTATATGTGCTTTATTTACGTTTACTTTTCAAACCGCAAAATGGATAACCCATTATATCGTCCTACTTAAGAGTTTACCACTTGGGTTTTTTTACACCACAAATGCTTGAACTTTGTCATATATATTTTTTTAAAGATTTTTTCTCAACTAAAAATAAATTAATTTAACAAAAAAAAATGTCCAAGAGCTGTTAACATATTCGAAAATTGCTGTAAAATGAAATCGATGGAATTCATCCATTTGTAGTCCTGGTATTCAAAAACGTAAAGTAGCTAAGTAAAATAAAAATGTACTGATGGAAAAAAATTTCATATTTTGATTAACCTTTGAGATAGCCCCATTTTATTTCCGGTTTCAGAGCAGGCATACGGTGGGCTATAGCTGTTTTAGGATTATTCAGTGTTTACTAGACACCATGTATAAATATATGATTGATTTCTCGAGAACGGCTATAACGATTTGAATGAAATTTGCACATAAGCCAGAACAAAAAATAAAAATACAGATCTATTTAAATCCACTAACTGTCACGCCCACAATTTCATTTCATGGTTTCTCGGAAATAGCTCTGTTTCTGGGAGACTATACTCAAATGATTTGCCATTTTCAAAGTTTTGTTCTTTTGTGCAAGAGAATAATATAAAAAAATATTTTAGTACATTCCTGAAAGAAAGTTAATTTTAGTATATTTCTCCCATCACCACGCCCAATTTTATCCTTTCTTGTTTTCTCAGAAACGACTACAATGGTTTGGATGAAAATTTCAAAATTTTGTTTATGAGCGAGAACAAAATTCAAAATATATTTTTAGTGAGACCCGCCGTCGGCGCCCGGAAATTACGCCTGCATTTTTTTTGGAAACAAAAACGCCAGAAAATTCTTTATACAAAATTCTGGGCTTTTTTTTTTTAGGAAAAAAAAATCCAAAATTTTCTGATATTTTTTCCTTAATTTCTGGCCCTTTTTCCAAAAAAAATCTGATCTTTTTCCAATTTTAAGCCAAAAAAAATTCTGGCATTTTTTCCAAAAAAACAAAAAAAATTGTCGCAATTTCTTCTCGCGTAATTTCCGGGGACCAAACCTGCTCAATGCCACGCACACCTTTCTTGTTCCTTAATTTTTCAAATGCAACTCAAATGATTTTAATGAAACTTTAGTAGTTTATTTGTATAAATGACAAAAAATAAGAATCTGGTTTTAGTAAAGTCCAACTACTGTTTTAATTTAGTTTAAATAGATTGTTTTATTCATCTTTAAAGTAATAACAATTACAAAATTTACAAATATGTATCAACTCAATCTTATTAAAGCATGGCATTAGTCGTCACCTCAAAATGCAAATAAATAATAATTTTAAAACTTTATATAATTATACGTGTTTTAAATAAATAAAACTAATTTTTAATTAGTTCATGAAATAAAACTAAAATTGTAATTAAGAGTCCACCTACTGCCACGCCCATATTGACCATGTTTTGGTTTCTTGAAAACGGGTCTAACGATTAGGATGAAATTTTCATATTTTGCTCTTATTATCGTGAAAATAAATTACAAAATAAATTAAGTAAAATCCGCACACCCATACTGTCACTTTTATCGTTTTTTTGTTTTTTTTTGGAAACAGTTCAAACGATTTGGCAAGAACAAAATTTCAAAACTGTTTTAAGTAAGAACTGGTCTCCCACACCTACTTATCTAATTTCTTAGTTTCTCATAAAAACGGTTCAAACGTTTTTAATGAATTTTTCGGAGTTTAATAAAATAAACAAAAAAAATTAAAAACTTTAATCTTGTAAAATTCTCCCACTTTCTTGTCATTTCTTGCGGTTGTCAAGAAATGTTGACTTTTCGGTTCGGATTAGATACTCTTTTTAGATATAGAAGAAACATCAGGCCACATATACAATTTTTTAAGAATGGACAAATCCTATCTGATTTAGCGGAAGGGTAAATGTGTTTTGAATTTGATTTTCGTTTTTAAGAATGCAAAAATTGATACAAAATCTAAGAATTTCGAAAAATAATATAAGTCGTTTTATTGGTATTTGTATTTGTCGGTAAGGGCACAGAGATATAGCGTACATGGGCGTTTTTGAAATAACTACTTTAAAAAAATGTAAAATCACTCAATTACCTAATTAAAAAAACTACGGGGGTGGCTGTGCGCGATAGTTGTGTGCTCGCCTGTCAACCTCGTGGTTGCAAGTTCGATTCCTGCCGTTGTCTATGTCTTCTTATGTTCCATTATAAACCAATTCTAAAAATTGTCATAAAATAAGTTGCTGTTTTGCTCATTACATGCTGTTTAGGCATAACACTAACAACAAGTGATTAAGTAATCTAGTACACCCATAAATATGATAACGAAATAAATAAAATAATGCGAATTATAAGAGACATAAATAAATGAGACACTGTAATTTTCTCCGCATTAGTTCAGTCTCCATCCATGGAGATAAGTCTGAGACAACAACCAGCTCTAGTCTCAAAACATCGCGCCACACATCTTTCCTATCCTTCTTTCTCTCCTTTCACCTGACTACCGCGCTGTGTTAAAAACATATAAAGGGTAATCATAATCCCTTGAGCGTGTGTAGAATTGTAAAAAAAAATTATTGAGTTGGATTAGTTTGTCATATAAGACCAGGAGGTATTGTGCTATGTATTTTTTTTTAGGAAATTGGTGTGTAACTACCAGCTTCCGTTGACAATCGGTATCGCGAAAGTTTATATTTACTTCCTCTTTAAATTAAAATGAATGTCGTTTTCGATTGGGTGTTCAGAGCAATTCTCTGTTCTCAGTTTTGTATGGAATCAAAAATAGGAAACCACTTCAAAGTTGTTCGTCGGATTATTTGTCAAAAGTGATAATTGCTTGAAAAAGCCATTTTGTTTAGATGGCGACGCTTAAGTGTGTATTCGTAAATTTGTAAATACGATTTTTTCATATTCCATTGCAATGGAAAAGGAGTAGTGCACTCCGAAAGTCCAATCGAAAACGAAAAACTCATTTGGAATAAACAATGTAGGTACAATTTTTTAAAGTTTAAATTGAATATTTGAGTTATTTCTTGCCAACACTATGTGATTCGTCATGAAGTTCTGGTTTAAATTGGGTAAATGAATATTTGTAGTAGCCCGCGGCGTTAAATGATTAGGGCAGTGGACCGTCACGCTGAAAGTTTACGGATCAAATCCCTGTCTATGCCATCTAAAAGAAAAAGAAAAATGTTTTTTTTCACGGTTGCTGCCTCTTGCGAAGAAGTGACAAATCCTTCAAAAACATCTCTTGTCATGAAAAAGTTCCTTTCTTCCATTTCTCAAAATGTGAACCCCAGAATGGTTGCGACAGCTGTTGTAAATCACTTGGCCCTGGTTCTCCACAACCAGGTTTGTTTATTTTTTTTTTTGTATGAATAAATGTTTACTGCTACGACCATCGTAATTAGAGATAATAATTTGCGACTTATTTTCCATTGAAAAGTTTACACAAAATAAATATTAATAGATGGTATGTCCGTTGTTTTGTTTAGATAATTTTCATTTTTTTTTATAAGTGCAAGAGATGTTTGATAATTTTTTTTTAAATATCAAGACGAAATTTTATTTATATATCGAGTAATCTGGAATGAATGTTGTCCGAGGATTTTATTTAATTTTTGAATTCAAAAGATTTCCCGCTAACCACCATCTTTTTTTAAATCCTTGATGGCGTTTGTGTATTTGAAATAGCTACATACATTGGTACTATTTATAGAAGCGGGTTTTTGTAATGTCGATGGGTATCAGACGAAAAAAACATGAACTCGGCTAAATTTTTTGCATGTTGCTCACAAAACAATAATAAGTATTCCATACAGGCATATGTATAGCTAAGCAAATAGATTTCTCGAGATTTTTAGCTCCAATCTTAGTTGTTTATGCTTGCTTAATTTACATGTAAGCTGTGATTTAAACGTGCTTATAATGGCGGCGCTTTATTAAGTCCCGCTTAATTTGTATAATTCACTTATGGGTCTTTCGTTTGGTAACAAAAATCAATTTATTCTTGATTTAGATCAGTCGAAAAACTGATTTTGACAATTGTTGCCTTCGATTGGCCAAGAAAATTGATTTTTTTTTTATTTTACATCAATTTTGATTATGTCATTTTCGAATTCTGTTAGGTTTATTCAATATAAAAACTACTCTTCTGGTAAAATTAATGCCATTTTCCATTATGATTTCACTCATTCTAAAATCCAATGAAACAGTGATAAGTGCTTCTCCTTAATTCTTATAATTTGTATTTGTTCATGTGAGGTTTTCAATAATAAATTCATCATCTGATTACTATGAACAGGTAGATCTAATTAGAAAATTTAATTTTTTTACGATTTACAATATGTGCAAATTTAAAAAAAAAAACCTCAACTCAGACAATCAGTCCAGTTCAAATGGTCCGGAAAAATCTCCATAGTTGCCCGAGTTGGGGGAGCGGTTTCTCTGTTTTGGTATAACAAAAGTGCTTGAGACCATATACATATAGCAAAATGTGGCAAAAATAATCTGGGCTTGTAGATTTTTATTAATTGTAATCAGATGTAATCGAGAAGTTTTGTCCGGTAATATATTCTTTTCAGTCTTTATAGTAAAAACTAAAAATGGGCTCACCATAAATTTTAAATTGGTGTGGCATTCAATTTCCAAATGGACACAAGCTGTTATATTCTCGATAGTGCACGTTGTACACAAAAATAATAGACTAAATCTCTATCAATGACATTTGACGCCATTTGCAAAAAATTCAAGTATTTGACAATACTTTTATTAGGCGTGATATCAAAAAGAAAATAAAATCTTAAACAGAAAAAGAATGTTTATAATGTCAAATTTATGAAAACGTCTTGGAAGCTATTCGTCAAATTTATAACTAAGAAAAAATCAAAACTAATTTAAAATGAAAAAAAAGGTTCCATTGCAATATTTCTTCGAAGCTTGGTTATCGTCACTAATACAAAAATAATCTTTGTATTTAAGCCTTTTAGGTGATTGCCAATTTTTTTTTGGATTCTCGAATTTCTCATATACGGCTTAACGCATTTCGATCAATTTTTTTTAATAGGATGGCCTTCGAATTCTAAATAATACTGCATACTAATATTTTCGAAAAATATTTTGTTTCCAAATTCAATATTTCGAAAACGGGTGCAGGATTTTTTACTTGCAATTATAGGTACTATAAGGCAAGTTATGTATTCGTAAACAATTTTTTTTCTAACAATCAAACATGACATTACGATCATAGAGAACACCAAAAAAGTGGTTCCGCAATTCCGGCGGTCTGTCTGTCTGTCTGTCTGTTTGTAGAACGATCTACAGCCTAAACGGCTGAACCGATTTGATTCAAACTTGGTGCTTAGGTGATTGTCCAAAATAGATTTTTGAATCGTTGTTTTAGCCCCAAAAATAACGGTACTTGCCATACAAATTTTTCTACCATCTTAATTTTCTCGAAAACGGCTGTAACGAATTTGATAAAAATTGGCGTGTGTACTACTTTCGGTAGGGTCTACCTTTGGTTAATTTTTTTTTTTAATATTTTGTTATTAACGGCACCTGCCATACAACCATTTTATTCATTTCCGACTTTCTCATAAGCGGCTCAACAGATTTCGATAAAAAAATTTTATACAGGAGCTCCTTCAAATTCTAAATAGTATTGCATTTCAAAATTTTCGAAAAATATTTTTGTTTTTGAAAATTCAATATTTCGAAAACGGGTGAACAATTTGTTTTTTTTTTTTAATTTTGCTTTTGAATTTATATTATTATACATTTAAAATGTTCATACCAATTTTTTTTAGAAAAAATTTAAGAATTTTTATATATAAAAAATTAAGCAAAAAACGACTTTAAAAATACATTTAGCCGTTTCTGTTAAGAATCTTTTGCATATACTGTGATCGAACATAGGAGCAAGTACGTGCGATCCAATCGTGCATTTTATTTTTTAAATTCAGTTTATACATACATTTATACTATTAAATACATATAATTCTCATAATTAATTTTTCTAAGAAAAAATCTTAACAACATTTTGCACTTTATAAAAAATTAAGTAAAAAAACTAAAAATATATTGAACTATTTCTACTAAATATCTTGTGCTAAAGATGTGATAGTACACAAGGGCGATATACGTGCGATCCAGTCGTGCATTTTACTTGTGAGGTGCTTGAGTTAATTCCAACTAATGAATGTATACATAATAAGTAGTTGCGTTAGAGATTATTTCATATAGAAGTTACAATAAAAAAAACGGACACATCAGTTAGCTTAGCTAGCTTAAAACTTGAGTATTATAAAAGGCGTGTGGTTTTCCAAGCCCGAAGGAAACTATATTCTAGAAACTAGATAATTCTCGTCTCTGAGCTTAGCTGTAAGTCCAGAAAATAGTCAACGATTCATTCTGAAAAAAAGCTGTGTTACCAGCACTAATTAACTATTTATTACCGATAATTTGTATAGAAATTCCAATTTCCTCTGTCGAAAATTCCTAATGTCGTATTTTTCATTAAATTCCTCTCGTGGTAACAAAAAAGCATATTCCTTCCTAATAGTGTTAGCGGAAAATCCCGCCCACCTCTGTACTCTTTCTATACAAAGTGCCGTGTATGACATGACATATTTTAAAGGACCTTAGGTCTTAAGTGAACTATCTATTTCGATTTGTCTGCCCAGTGATGTAGGTATTCTACAATATTATCTGCATTCGATTTCATAAACCATTTTTGAGATACTTTATATCTATGCCAAGAAATACAAAAGATAGAAATTGCTTTAAAACTGAAAATACAATCAATTTATCACAAGAAAAAAGTATCTACAACTATAAGCATCTCAATTACATATCCTTCCTACCTTCAAAGCATAACAGAATAAATCTTATTAAAATCATAGAGATGCAGAGATAGAGATCTGGGTTAGAACCCTTTTTTAGACATATAGAAATTCTGATCATAAATTTTCGATATCAAAGAACAACCTATAATACGTAATTCATATGAACAAACTATAATAGATTTATCTTTTCACAATGCCACGATTCACAATATCTCAGGAAGGTCAGTGTTCAATATTTCTGCGTCACAGCATTTTATTTTTAAAAATTTTGTACGTTTTCGATGACTGCTTGCGACTGGCTATTTCTTTGCTCCTCTGAGATATATAGCAAGGGGATATTATTAATAGTAATCAAATTGTTATTTGACATACAGTAAGTGTGAAAAGTAAGTGTACAGATCATTTGGATTTGAGTGCGGATGATAGGATGCACAATCTGATGGAAATTGACAAAAGATATGGGAAATAATAAAATGTTTATTTTAGTTAGGATCTTAATGAAATGTGCGTCGAGTCATAAGGAATATCTCTGGAAAGGGTAAATAAACTGTCAAAATGTGTATGGGTCATTTTTACGACGATATTACACAAAAGCTTGTACGGTCAATTATGGTGGTAAATGTGGAAGAATTTAAGCGATATTGTGATTATAAATATGTCTATAAGAACTCAACTAATTCAAATAAGAAAAATGCACAACTGAATCGCAGGTACTTGCTCCTATGTTCGATCACATTATATGCAAAAGATTTTTAAGAGAAACGGCTAAATGTGTTTTTTTAAAATCTTTTTTCACTTAATACAAAATTAAGAAAAATACAGAAAAATTCTTAAATTTTTATTAAAAAAAATTGGTGTCATCATTTTAAATATTTAATAATGTAAATTTAAAAACAAAATTTCAGAAAAAATCGTCCTCGTTTTTGAAATATTGAATTTTCAAAAAAATAAAAAAATATATTTTTTTTTCAAAAATGCAAAAAAAAACTATTTTTCGAAAATTTTGAAATGCAGTATTATTTAGAATTTGAGGGAGCTCCTGTACAAATATTTTGATCCAAAGCCGTTGAGCCGTTTATGAGAAAGGCGAAAATCAATAAAATGGTTGTACGGCAGGTACCGTTAATAACAAAATACTAATAAAAAAAAAGTTGGACAAAATGTATGCCATACTCGTACTTAAAGGAGTACACACACCAATTTTGATCAAAATCGTTATAGCCGTTTTCGAGATAATTAAGATGGTAGAAAATTTTACAAGTGCCATTAGTTTTGGGGCTAAAACAACGATTCAAAAATCTATTTTGGAGAATAAACTAAGACGCCTAAGCATAAGCACCATGTTTGAACAAAATCGGTTCTGCCGTCTAGGCTGTAGATCATTCTTCAGACAGACAGACAGACAGACGGAATTGCGGGACCCATTTTGTTGGTATTCTCTATTATCGTTAATGTCAACTTTGATTAAAATCTCGAGTTCGATTTTTTTTCCAAATGCAAAACTTGCCCAATAGTACCTATATATCGCAAGTAAAAATAAGTGCAAGAAAAAACAATTTTCATTTGCTAAAATTAGTTTTTTTTTTTATAACTGATCTTGTACTGAAGGAGTGTGCGCACGTTACCTTAACAGCCCCGGTTTCAATAGCAGATACCGTTGTACATTGATTTTGAAGTTTTGAATATAAAAATGGGAGGGGAAAAATAGGGTCATGTAAACCATTCCATAATCGTGTTGTACGGCTAAAGCAAGAATATTTTTACTTGACAATTCGTCCAAGGTTGGGCTCAAGAGAAAACTAATGAGCATTCCTTGAAAGCTCGAGTATAACTGTTGAATGCAACTGGCAATTTCTCTAGGATAATGTGTAAAAATATCTGCAAAATAATATTTCCCAATTGTTCGAAATATGATACAGTCTTATCACCTATCATTTTTAGAGCTGTATTTTAAATCCCGTCCGAGAGATTCAAATAAGTTTTTGGCCCGTATTTGCTGATACGAATCATAAATATTTATATTCAACTTAAAACGCTTAGGGGCTACTTTTTCCTCTGCGTAAACTGTCACATAAGTGCTTAAGTAGAACTTAAATGCTTAAGTTGTGTATCAGCAAACGGGCCTTAGTGTGAGAGTTTTACTTGTGCTTAGGACGAATGTTTATAGATTTATAGATTAGGTTATAGCCTATATTTGAAGAAAAATCGTTCCATGAAAGGTAGTCAATAAAAAAACAAGTTCGGCTCATTGAAGATGTATTGCCGGCCTGTACATACAATTAAATTATCGCAATAAATTTAAAATTTTATGAGCGGCCTTTGAAGGTCTTGTACATGATAGAGATTTCTTCTTTCCTTTTGCTTCAAATTTAGGAGAAGTTAAATCAAATTTAGCAAACCACAAAAAAAAATGACAGATTTCTTTTTTCAGTTGTTTACTGAAATATCGATTTTTCGAGCATATATAAACATTTTTTCTTCAGAAGGTATATGGTTATATTGTTCAGCAGATAATTTCTTTATTTCTCTTTTAGAAACAAGTAAATTTAGACACCATTCTTAAATCATGAATATCTAAGCTTTACAAAACGGTTGGCATATCCATTTTGAAAACTGAGTTATTGATACGGGTTTCACCACTTCACTTTTGTACTCACAACTCATACGTCTATGTATATATTTACTTTTATGTGTGTAGATTCCCTTTGAGTGGCTGTCTAAATAAACCAAACCAAACCCTTTTCGAGCAACCGCGAATTTAATCGAATTTGTCAGAAATTTGCTGCCACTTCAAATATGCATATAAATACATACCTATATACTATGTATGTATTTAATACTCTTGGAAGCAAAATCATACCTTTCAATCGCTGAGAGTATTGTAACCTTACATTTAAAAAACTCAAACACAAAATATTTGCAGTAGCTTTTCATTCTACTTAAGTGTATTCTTAATATGTATTATTAATGACATAAAAGCTGGAACATATACAGATATTTTTGTAGAATTTTCATAAAAATATTTATATTTTCACTTTTATACTTATAAAAATTTTCTGATTTTTAAATAAAATAAAATGAAATGAAATTAATAAAATAAAAGCTGAACATCTTAAAAACAGATACTTAGAATTTGTTGGAAATTGCATCTTTTATTTTGAAAGGATTACATAATAAGCTACACCTTTTAAAATTTCCCTTTAATTACATCTTTCTTTCTTCCAAGTCCTTATGGAAAAGTTTGATAAAAGCTAGGAGTTAAAAAAACTCCCATGAATTTTAAATTTAATTATGGTTTTTAAACATTAATATGAGTCCAATTAAAAGTCCTTGAGCTAATTCAATAAATTTGAAACATTTTTAAATACAAGCAAGCAATAAGGGAAAAGAAAATTTTAATACTCAAATATGTTTTTAAAGAATTTTTTGGTTTACAAAAAAAAAAGAACAAAATTTATCCAGTTAATTATGTATGGCGTTTTTGTTTGGTTTAGTTTAGAGTTACAAATTGCTTGTTTATGCCATTTTGACAGAATTAACAAGCGTATGCGTTAGGTAGAACGGCTGGATCGATTTTCTGCAAACTTGATACATATTGTATTTTTTTTTTCGTCGCCAATATGACCACACGTTTTTTTTTTTTTTACTTTCTGAAGACCAACAATTACTGTGTCTGCTTTACAAGTTGTTTAAGCCAAAAAGATAAATCTTATGTTTATGAAAAAATGGTTCAAAATATTTTGATAAAAAAAATCAGTTGATTGGTATAAGTAAAAGGATTACCTCCGAGGGATCATAAAAAAACGCGAACGCCTACCCACTAGGGGCAGGCCCAACGGTTCGACTTACTAAAATTAAAACTATACGACATTTATTACAAATCAAGTATTATTTATTTTACACGTCAGCCAATCTTTAAGACTAACTTAAGACTAACTCTTCCCACACTTAATAATTCATATCGCACTTCTATTACGCCGCCGCCGCACGATGATTCGCAGCGTCAGCGACCTTGAAGGCTCCCGTGCATTTACCTCATCCTCGCCAATCGTGGGAAACTACAACTTGCTCGAACATGATTTGATCACCTGGCAAATCATAACGGGGTGCATGTAAATGCGGCGTCTTAACTCTATAGGCTATATTTTCATAATATTTTGTTTTGTCATAAAAATTTTTGTGTGTCGTACCCATACTAGTAGAAACTCTTATTCTGAAAAAGGGGAGCTCCTAAAAGTATTTAAAGTTTTGTATACCAAAATTTTTCAAAAACAATGCTTTTTGAAATTAAAAAAAAAAATATTTTTCCCTGAAAACTCAATGTTTCGAAAAAGACTCAATCGGTTTTTTGAGACTTTTTATTTAGCAGTTTTTTGACTGACATTCTCTTGAATATTAAAAAAAAAACATAAGTTTTCTAAAATTTAAGACAACAGTACCTATACACCTATACAATACAAATGTTAAAAACCGCTAAACATTTTTTTAAATAACGGCTTCAAGAAATTTGATATAGAATGTATGTGTTCTGAAATTATTGCAATCCACTTTTAAATAAAAAAAAAAGGATTTTATGTTGCATTCTTATTAACGGCACTTTCCATATAAAAACTTTCCATATTTTCGATTCATTGAATAATTGATTGAAATTATTTTTTTTTAATAGAAGCTTCTTAAACGAAAAGATAATATTGCAAAAATAGTTTTTTTTTATTTGACAATTCAATTTTTCAAAAAACGGATTAATGATTTTTTTTTAAATTAAAATTTTGTACGCATAATACTAATTATTGTGAATTGGCGATCCTAATTTTTATCCGAAAAATGTTTTCAAAATTGTATAGAACTAGTTTTTGTTTTTAAAGCAGCTCCAACGATTTTTAATTTATGTTTGAATATATTTATTTTTGTTAAATTTGTTGGATAAATCAAAACTTATTTTTTTTTCTTTTTTTTTAGAATAGCCTTTAGGATAATTTACAAAAATGACAATTGCTTAAAAATGTTTAGGGTAGGATGTCTTTTCTTATAACTAAATACACGTATACAAGCTAAGAATTGAGTTAAGCGGCCTTGAGTTTTGTCTGCCTAACAAGCTGGCTTTCATCATCTATTTATGTTCTATTTATTTTCAACTAAAATTTGTGATAAGTTTTCTTATGTGCGACTTTCGTTTCACATGTTTTATTTTACGCGAAACAACGCAAGTACGGGCCTGCTAGTTTGCTAGCTAATGACACTCACTTTCAATACTCACTGTAAATGATTTCTGAATTTAATAACATTAAACCGTGTGTATATCTGTTCGTGCTGTGAAAAATGTCTCATGGATTTATATTGTGACCAAAGGTGCTTGTCATTGAATAAAAATATCAATTTGAATTCGCGTATTATAAATATACCTACCCATGGGGAAAAAGTGAAGAAAATCAACCTTGCCGCACTTTCTTAATGAAACTGTGCCACATTTGTTTTTGTATCAATATTTAAATAAAACTAATTGCTGTGATAAAAGCTCAACGTCTGAAGGGTAAGGTCGTGTTGATGACTCGCCTCTGAAACCTCAATCGTGTACCTTCCTCTTCTTGATGTTTTTTTTCTTATAGCTAGTATCTATACATGTGAGTAGCTAGGATGATGCTCTCAAGTCTCAATGATGAAGAGCATTGTCAAGGTACTATAAGATGTGACACACAAGTAAAATTAAACTTTATCTAAAAATAAATTAAAGCATCGCTGAATTCTAATGATGCTAATGTTGATGTTGTGTTGCAGCTAATGCATAGTTATATGAATAGCCTATGAAAATATTCTTCCTCATTTGAAAACACCATAGTGTGTGATGGTTGCCAAATAAATTCAAGATTCTCAAAGATTAAAGAGGCAAATCTACAAAAAAAAAAAAAAAAAAACAATCGAAAACATTGCTAATGACCTTAGCTTTTAGCTTTTGTTTTCAACATAATTGAAACAACTTTTAATTTGTAATAATTGAGGCCCAATTATTTTGTATGTCTAGGTCAAATTTTTTCTAAAAGCAGTTTAAATTTTCTAATTAAAATACCTAATACGACATTTAAGAAACCTTAACTTATCTATCTTTAATTTGGTCTTCCAAGTTAAAATTCATATTTCTTTGTGAGAACATTTACTGTTGATAGTAGTGTGGCTTAATCTTAAATCTAAACTTATTTCTATGATAAACGATAGGAACGTAAGTCTGGGATATGGGTATGGACTGTTCTTAAAGAAGGTGGCTTATTAAAAGAGAGAGAGAGTTAGAAAGATATTCTTTCAGAGATAGGAAAGTAAGTTCTGTGCAAGAAAAAAATTATCGTGTCACATTTAAAAAACGTGCCATTTCAATGCCACATGAAAAATCAAAAGATGTTCTTAAAATAAGAAATTTCATTAATTCTTTCTAAACAAAATTTCAAGTATTTTATGTATGTTCAAAAATATAATTTCCAAACAAATCACATATCTTCCAAATATTGAATTTAAAAAATAAAATGATTTTATTATCAAAAATTGAAAAAGTATTTTTCGAAAATTTTGGTACCTATGTGGTATTATTTATAATTTGAAGGACCTCCTTTATAGTATACATTTTGATTGAAATCCGTCGAGGCACTTATGAAAAATAAATAAAACAAAAAATGATTGTATGGCAGGTACAGTTAATTACAAAATATGTTAACAAAAATTTCATCCAAATGTATACTACCTATACATATGGTACTGTAGATATTTTTTTAAAAATAAAAATATTTAGGGCCGTTTTCTAGATAATTAAGTTCGTAGCGAAAATTGAATGACAGGTGCTGTTAGTTTTGAGGTTAAAGTACGATTCAAAAATCTATTTGGGACAATCACCTAAGACTCTTAAAAACCAGGTTTGAAGAAAATCGCTTCAGTCGCTTAGGCTGAAGGCCTTTTACAGACAGACGGAATTGTGGGACCCACTTTTTTTTGATATCCTCATGTGAAATTTGAGCAAAATCCCGAGTACAATTTTTTTTCCAAATGCGAAACTGTCTATACTATAGGGTGTTTTTAAAGAACTTGTGAACATTAAAAAGTAAGACAAGAATAGGTACAGTTGGAATGAATTGTAACTTGCAATATTGGTAGATTCTAGAGGGTAAGTTTTGCATTTGAAAAAAAAATCGAGCTCGAGATTTTAATCAAATTTGACATTAGGATGATAGTGAACATTTACAAAATGCGTCCCGTAATTCCGTGTGTCTGTCTGCCTGTACAACGATCTATAGCCTGAGCGGCTGAAGCGATTTTCTTTAAACTTGGTACTTAAGCGTTAAAGTGGTTGTCTCAAACAGATTTTTTAATCGGTTTTTCTTAGGCCCAAAAATAACGGTAGGTACATACCATACAATTTTTCTACCATCCTCGGCTACTTTAAGTATAATCTACACTTTGTATACATATTTTGTTATTAACGGTAGATATGTACCTCCCTTACAACATTTTTTTTATTTCGACTTTCTCATAAACGGCTGAACGGATTTCGATCAATTTTTTTTTCTGGAATTCTATTCATATTTAAATACTACTGCATACCAAAATTTTAGTAAAATATTTTTTTTTGGATTTTTGAAAAAAAAAACGTTTTTTTTTTTTTTTTTTAATTCAATATTTTTAAAACGTCTGGATGTTTTTTTTTGAAATTTCTTTTGTCACACCATTTTTTTAAGAGAAAAAATTGAAATTAGTATATAAAAAATTAAGTACAAATGACTTTAAAATTGTTAATAGAAATCTTTTGCTTTACATTTGATCAAATATAAGAGCAAGTAGTTGCGATCCAGTGTGGCATATTATTTATTATTATACAATCTGAGAGATATTTTCATTGCATTTATTTTCTAAATATGATTTCCGGCATATGTCCGCAGCGCCTACGAGTCCATTTGATCAGTCCAATTTTTGACTACTTTCTCCAAAAAAAACTGGCCGTATCCAATGCATTAAGATTTGCTGGTTTGTCGGTATAAGTCAATGACTTAACATAGCACCATAAAAATTAGAGAGGCGTAAGCTCGCACGAACGAGGGGGTTAGTTAACAGGACCAGTTCTGGATATAAAGCTGTCACCAAATTGATTTTGCAATATTTTTATGGCCTAGGGCTAAATCTAGGACTAGAGTTATAGTGCTAAATCTAGGGCTAGATTTGTAGAGCCAAGTTAAGGGCTAAATCTAGGGCTAGATTTATAGTGTTAAATCTAGGGCTAGATTTATAGTGCTAAGTCTGGGGCTAAATCTAGGGCTAGATTTATAGTGCTAAGTCTGGGGCTAAATCTAGGGCTAGATTTATAGTGCTAAGTCTAGGGCTAGATTTGTAGAGCCAAGGTAAGGGCTAAATCTAGGGCTAGATTTATAGTGTTAAATCTAGGGCTAGATTTATAGTGCTAAGTCTAGGGCTAAATCTAGGGCTAGATTTATAGAGTTCTGGAATTTAAGAAATTGCGATTGATTGATTTATTGATGTGTCCACACGGCTTGATCGGGAAGTGTTTCTTTAAATTTTAGAGTCTCTTCGAAAATGTGGGTTTTTAGTGTTGCACGTGGAAGATCATCGAGTTCCATGCCGATGCGGAATGGTGCATCGGCAACAGGCTCAGTTTGAGGCTAAATCTAGGACTAGATTTATAGGGATAAATCTAGGGTTACATTTATACAGCTAAGTCTAGGGCTAAATCTATTGCGATCCTCCTTCCATGATGTTCTCTATATACCATAAATTGCTGAATTTTCCATAGGTCAATTGAAAAAAAAATCGCTACCAGAAGCAGTAAACGTAATCTAACACAGAATACACCAACGGAGAATTTGCGGCCAATAACACGATGGATACACGAGGATACATTTTTAAAACTCTTTACAAAATTTACAAAAACAAAGGATTTTTTATTTTTTTAGTTGTTAGTCACAAAAAAAAAAAATACTTACCCTGAGAAGTTCTGAGATATAACCAAAAATAAATTGTAGTTGCACAACTAATATTTCACTTTACCATGCTTTTATCAATTTGACACCAGAAACGCAATGAACTTTAATGTTTTTCACTTGAACCAAGCCCATGTTTGGGATTCTGTTAAACAGCAAATAGAATTTTCTCGCTTTTGTGTTTGCCATTCTATTGCCGGAGGTTTTATATTTCATATGATATCAATTTTTTTGCATTTAGGAGAAATTTATTTTTCATTAAAGTTCCGCTAGATTGACAAAATTACACACTGTGCGCCTTCTTGTTGGAACGTCGGGGATGCTTGGCTGATTAATTTTTGGAAACAAAACTCAGTCAGCATGGCTTGATAGCACTCGCCATTCACCGAAACGTCAGCTTCTTTCTCATTTCGGAAGAAATAAGGACCGCTGATGCCGCACCGCACCGCACCAAAACAAACAAATTTTAATGAATGTAATGGTGATTCGTTAATGGCTTGAGGATTATCTTTGCTCCATATACTCAAATTTTGCTTATTGATGAAGCAAGTTAACCAAAAGTGAGCTTCATCTCTAAACACAATTCAATGGACGAAGTGCTCTATGAAATTTGCGAACAGATTTATATTTTTCGAAGTAAATTTCCACAATTTGGAAGCGTTTGTTTCGGCGTTAAGCGACTCATGATGAATTTTCAAACCTTACTGAACAGAAATGTTAACATAGTTTGACATTCTCAACTGTCAAACTATAGACAAGAATCATCTAAACTTATATTTGAAAAAAAGAGACGAAAATGACGATGGATGAACTCTATTGGCTTAACGATACCTTCTCCTACTAAAAGCTGAGACAGAAAATGTCAAATGAAAAAGGAGGAGAAGTTCTATGACCTCCTGCACTTATCCTGCTTGATATATGAAGTCAAAGTTGTGTTTGAGGACGTCAATGCTAAAGTTGGAACAGAAGTTGAGTAAGATACTTTGCTAATTATTCACAAAGCAACCTTGCATCCTAAAGACCATTATTAAAGGACGACCCAGGACGTTGTTTCTTAATATTTTAAGCCTTTTACAAGCTCCCAAATATTTTGTTAATTTATCTTACACGGAATTTTCATCGTATTCAGTTATAGTGCCAAAGTTGTGTATATAGTTTTGTTTTGGAAAGTATGTAGTATGGAGGTAGCTAGTTTGAATCAGAGAGAGTTTGCGGAGACGTTTAAGTTTCAATTGGACCGGATATACATAAGCCTTACCAAACAAATTGAAAATATATGTGTTTAAATTTAATCCTGTTACAAATAACTAAAATGAATAATTAAAATATTAAATTTAAAAATTTTACAAAAACAAATTAGTTAATTCATTCAGGACCATCATCGCCACCAATCAGGACTGTCACATTTAAGTAATACTACAATAAAACTAATTTCAAAATGTCTAAGTTTTATGACAGTTTAAAAGTTTTTCAGATTATGGCATGAATAATTTCACCAAGAACTAACCATCATCGTGTTATTTTCGCATGAACATCAATTGTTTTAACAACATTACCGTGTTGCTTTGACCTAAATTACAATTTATGTTACTTAATAATCCTTATATGTTACTTTAAAGTCAAGATCTTTTTAAATCAACATGAATGGTTTTTGCTTAAAAGAAATTTATAAAGCAGTTATATTCAGCAATAGGGTTTATTCGATTTAAAACTATTTTAGGTAATTTTTAATTGAAAATAATTTTGTCTCATGAAATAATGTGGAGTACAATTATGTTTTTGTGTTTATATGTTATTTGTCTTGCTGTTACATTGTTTCTTGCTCTTTACGTCCATCACAGGTAAAAATAGAAATATAATAGCAACAGAGCTATAACTTGTTCCATTGTGTTTTCAATACAAAACTTTGTACCTCTAGGGAAATTAAAATATAGTTTTTTTTTCCCAGGATTAACGCTAACAAGTTGTTAATTGTAAAACTTTCTAAAGCTACCATGTATTGTTTGTCACACGAAGTCATGGAAACAGTAAACAAATGCAAATTTTATTTTGTTGAGCTTCTTGTACGTGTGACAACTGAATAGATTTTCAACCTTTGAAAAATAATACCACGAAAAAAAAACCTAATGAATGCAGTTTCAAGTGCAACAACTTGTGTGCTAAGTTATGAATCCAACTTTTTTTAACGCCTACTCCTAGTGCGGAACCAAATATATAAAGGCAACAACGAGAACTGCGTGAAAATTTGAATAGAAACAAAGTTCAACGTCAGGAGCCACCTTTTCATTTTTTTTTCCTTCAATAGGTTAGTTATAGTTTTTGTTTTAGCTTGAATCCTTTATACAATAAAATGTTGTTGAAGTTAATTAGGTGGTAGCTTGGGAAAAAAAGATAGACAATAAGCAGACATTGTTTTTTGTAAGAGCTTTTGTTTTTCTTTGACTTATAACTTGTAAAGTTTCACATTGAAATTTGATTGCTTTGGTTAAAATATGAAATAACTGAGATTATTTTTATATTATTTGTCATGGTCACTATAGTATAAAACTTTTAAACATTTCAAGTTGGACTTGATTTATATGAACACATTTTATGTCCGTTAAGGCCGGGAGCAAGTAATCTTACACTATTCATAAAGGACTAATATTATATTATTAACAACCAACACGCTTAGTGTCCTGCTCCTATGTAATTAGTTGATCGGTTAAAGCTTCTCCTGAAAATTATACCAGAATATTTTCCGGTTAGATAGATAAAAAATGTAATTTTTTTTCTTTACAAGATTGCGTTTTTTCCCTTGGAATTTTCTAGCAATATTTCCACATTTCTGGCATTTTATAAAAGTATTTTGGGCATTTTAGAAAATCGGAAAGGGTTATTTGGTCAGCAGCAATATTTTTCTGGCGTTTTTTCCTTTCTTGTTTTTGGAAAAATAGATAAAAAACTTTTTGGAAAAAATAAGAGGCTGGAATTTCTTAAGTTATCTTTCTGAAACCATTTTCAAAAAAATATCTGGATCTATCCAATTTTGACCGAGAATCATTTTCTAAGTTTTTTTTGCAGAAAAAAAATGCAAAAAATCAACGGTAATTTCCGTGAGCCGTGGAAGCCTAATTTTGTTATTACAAAACAGAATTTTTTTTGTTAGTTCTCATTACTCCCTAACTCCTTAGGAAACAGTCGGACTGAATTTCTAATAAATTGACTTAAAGTGGAAACTTGATTAAAATTTTACAAAAGCACAAACAATGACGTTCTAAAATTTGAAAATTATTTGGTTATCTTATTTGTTTATTTTTTTAATTAAATTACTTTAAAAATAGTTTTTGGGGATATTGCATTTCAATTTTTTTTTGGTAAACAAATTCTTTGATTTTTTTTAAAGTGATTAATTTTTCAAAATTTTGTATAATGTAATTCGATTTTTTTTAACATTCAGTCTTCAACAATTATTCATAGTTAAATGCACCACTCGATCGCACGTACCTGTTCTTATCTTCCATCCATATTGTATGCAAAAAATTCTTAGTAGAAAGCGCTAAGATTTTTTTACAAAATTAGAATATACAAAATTTCTTTTATTTAAAAAAATGTGTGCGGCAATTTTAGTTATTTAATAATATAAACAAATATATTGAAATATTGAATTTTCAAATAAAAATTGATTGTTTTTAAATCCCCCAAATAAATATATTGGCAGGCTTTGGGATGCAGAATTATTTAGAACACGAAGGACTAGGAATGATTTCTATAAAACTTTTATACAGGAATAAAAGTTTTATAGAATCCCGTTGGGCTGTTATACGGTTATATGGAAGGTACCATTAATAAAATTTTAATTAAAATTGCTTATTGACCAAAATTATTTTATCAAAATCGATGGAGCCGTTTTCGTAGATGCCGTTATTCTTACAGCACAGCTTTCCCTATATTACCTATATTAATTACTCAAAATTTTGAAAGAAAAAATCAATTGGAAAAAATAAACAAAATATTATTTTGAAATTTAAACTTAAAAAAACTTTATTTAAGGACAAAAAAACACATAAAAGAAAATGTGTGTTTTCGTTAATTTTCAATATTTTGCATTTTCTCTAACATAAGTAAGCGAAGTAGAGTTTCCCTCATACAATTAAGTTTCTTATAATGTTCCTAGGTTTCATTCCCCAAAATATCCGTCACGAATTAGGGGACACCCTGTGTTAAAATTGTAATATGTCTAAGCTTACAAGAACTATAGAATTAGTTAAAAAGAATGTTGTCCTTCCAACCACATGCATCTGTGCAATAAACCATTCTTTCAGATCCTTACTCGAACTATTTGTTGGTACATACATCTTGATTTCTGAAACATAGATTGGCCCCTAACCCCAACATAACCTACGACCACATCGTACACACATATGATTATTCGTACGAAAGACTTAAAAAATCCAACTATTTAGGTGTACCCATTTATGTTTGCTATTAAAAGTTTTATATTTACAATTCGTCCCCTTAAGTGCTTATCGCACTAAAAGATGTCAATTTATTTTTAATAGCAACACTTTATTGCTAATAGATTATAATCCCCTTTAAGACTGTTATAGATGTGTTGAAAACACTCTGGCATAATATTAAATAATTAGTTACTTAATGCAGCATAATCTCCTTTGTCATTTAAGTAACATGCTTTGTTTGATGCGTAGGGCATAACACAATAATTAACTTATACTTGCTAAAGGAGACACATAAATATATCATCAGGACTCGTACATCGTTCATATTCCAACCAGTGGCGGATTATGAGTTTTCTGTAAACTAAGTAATTTTAAATATTTCTATAGTACTGTTAGATTTCAGACACACTCTATACGCAACCTCCTTCATTTCTGCTGCATTTTGATTTTGTGGTCTTATCATAAATAATACTTAGCAAGCAGCGCCCCTTTTTTGTCCCCCACACAGTCACTTGATGGATTTTTTTCTGCCAGTCCATCACTGGCACATGAAGGAGCGCCATTTAGCTTTTATTAGACAAAATACCAACACGTCACATACATTTTATGACAGCACAGGTGATACAATAAGAATATTTTAATGTTTATAGCCGTCATAATTTTCCAAAAAAAAAAATATGTTTCGCTGTACATTGACGTAAATGTGCTTAAGTGCATTTCAATGTTGGATACCTATCAGCGAATAAGAATTATGACAAGGGTACCTATAAGCTACCTACACGTACGTCATACCAATGAATTTTCCAGGTGATTTATTTTCAAAGCAAAACAAAAAATACCCTTAAAACATTTACTATCAGGAAAAAAAGCTTCGCAAGATAAATATCCAGGCGTTCTTTTGATCTGCAATATTTTGTGTAATTTAATGTGAATTCCATAATCCTGGTTGGGTATTAAGTTCTTCGCAGAAACTCGTAAGTATATGCTGAGTCGTCAGTCTATCAACCGTGTCGTTACTTTGCCAAATATAACTTGCAAAACAACCGTAGTACGTACTTACGTGTCTCAATAGGTTGAATGTTTGCTTATTTTTAAGTTAATTGAGTTCAAAATGTTTGTATAGCTGACTGTGTACCTAACCTATATTGCTATCCATATCCACCATTTTCCGTCGTCATTTAAAAAAAATAAAATTACAGAACATGCTGAAAATTTACCTTGGAAATAAGCTATGTAATGGGTGTTTTTACTTGCGATTATAGGTACTATAAGGCAAGCTATGTATTCGTAAAAAAATGTGTTAATCTAACAATCAATCATGACATAACGATCATAGAGAACACCAAAAAATTGGGTCCCCCAATTCGGTCTGTCTGTCTGTCTATCTGTCCTCGAGTCTGCAGCCTAAACGGTTCGGTGGCTTTGATTCAAACTTGGTACATATTGTTTTTTTCGGTACCTAATATGCCCACACATTTTTTTTCCTTTTTTTTTAAGGCGAAAAATAACAGTAGCTCCCATACATTTTCTTTGGCCAAAACCAAAAATCTTATTTTTCTCAAAAATGGCTCCAACGACTTTTATAAAAAAAATTAGTTTTTTTTTTTATAATCTTACACGCGCTCAAGGGATTATGATTACCCTTTATATGTTTTTATAACAGCGCGGGCGTCATGAGAAAGAAGAGAAAGAGGGATAGGAAATATGTGTGGCGCGAGGTGGTTGTTGTCTCAGATTTATCTCCAGGGATGGCAGCTGAGCTAATGCGGAGAAAATTACCGTGTCTGATTTGTTTATATCTCTTATAATTCGTATTATTTCATTATTTATTCCTTTGTCATATTTATGGGTATACTAGTCCACCCAATCACATGTTGTAAGTGTTATGTCCGAACAACATGTAATGAGCAAACCAGCAACTCATTTTATGACAATTTTTAGAATTGGTTCTTAATGGATAATAAGACGACATGGACAACGTCAGGAATGGAACCTACGACCACGAGGTTGACAGGCAAGCACACAACTATCGCGCCACGGCCACCCCCAGTTCATTAATAAAGAGAAAGAGTACCTTTTGGTAATTTTTTTTTTATGGAAAAAAATTGTTATTTCTGGTACCTCTAGTAGAACAATTTTTTTAGGTTTTCGATTTTCTTGGAAACGGCTAATTTGATTTTTTTAATTTTTTTACGCAGAAGCTCATAGAAAGTTTAAACAGTATTGTAGCCATAACTTTTCAAAAAAAAAATTTGATTTGGAAATTAATCTTTTTGTTGAAAACTCAAAATTTCAGTAGATTTTTTTCGAAGCTTCGTATTTGGTGTTTTTTTGACATTAACTTAAATAGGAAAAAACCTATTTTTGTAAAATAAAAAAAAACCGTACCTCCCATACAAATGTTAAAAAAAACCGTTAAGAAAAAAATTTATTTCTCGAAAACGGCTCCAAGAATTTTTATTAAAAAGTGTATGTGTTCTTTAATTAGTACAATTCACTTTCAGGTATAAAAATATTGTTTTTTGCGTACTTGTTAACGGTACTTCCCATGGAACATAAGATGAACCGATTAAAATATACAAATGCTCCCTAAAATTATTCATAAAACTGCATACTCAAATTTTCCAAAAAAAAAATTTTCGATTTTTAAAAAATAAATAAAATTTTCTTTTTGAAAAATCGATTTTTCAAAAACCAGTAGCTGAAGTTTTTTGAAATTTGAATTTTATATGTATATTAAATAATATTAATAATATCTTCAAAATTGCGTTTCAATTTTTTAATCTAAAAATGTTTTTAAAATGTTATACATTAAAAATTAATTTTTTTAAAAAACCGCTCTAATGATTTTTGATTTTTTTTCATATGTTCTTATTTACTCATTTATTCAAATTGCATCTTTGTTTTCCTTCAAACCATAACGACTCAGCAATATGAAAACATTTAATTATGTGTATTATCCACGTATTTCTACTTTATTATAGGTATTTCCTTTTTACTAATTTTTGCGTACGTAACTGAATACTACATACAATGTAAGCAGTCATACATTTATATATACATGTGTCTTTAAAAATCACATGAATCCTATGTATGCATATTGCACCTAATTTATAAAGTTATGTGCAATGCATATAGCTACCTACCCACCTACATCCTTCATTTTCATTATTATACATATATATTATATATGTACATGTTAACATACTTAAGTTCCATCTGCTCTACATATATATGTATGCAGATACATTATAATCTATTAACTTTCATAATTAAAGTCTATAACTTAGATTTAAATACACATTTGTAGGTAGGTACCTAAGTAACTATCCTTGAATCATCCATCCGACAATTCATAATACTAAGAATCAAGTTAATCTTACTTACGTAGGCCTTGAACCTAAATAGGATAACTACACCTAACTAACTAAGCCTCAATGGTTAGCTAGATTTAAGTTGTGAGCTACAAGAGCAAGTTCGTCCGATCCAGTCGTGCATTTTATTTTTATCTGCATGAGAATTGTCTATGATTGTTGTCTATGCTTTGACAGTTGAGAATGTCAAACACTGTTGACATTTCTCTTCATTAAGGCTTGGCAATTCATCATGTATCGTTTAGCGCCAGAACAACGTGGAAATTTAATTTGAAAAAAATAAATCTGTTCGCAAGTTTCTAAAAGCACTTCCTCCATTGAATTGTGGCTTTAGTGCTGAAGTTTATTTCTGGTTAAATGACATCGTCAATAAGCGAAATTGCCATATATGAAGCGAAGATAATCCTCAAGCTGTTAACGAATCACCATTAATACTTTAAAATTGATTGTTTAGTGCGGTTTACCGTTTACACGCTGGTGGCATCCGCGGTCCTTATTTCTTTCGAAATAAAGCAGTAGCTGCCGTTACGGTGAATAGCGAGCGCTATCGACTATCGAGCCACGCTGAGTGATTTTTTGTTTCTAAAATTAATCAGGTAAACATCCATGACCAAATCAATTTGGTTTAGCAGCGTTATTTCCAGAAGTGGTCCTGTTAACTGGCCCCCCTAATTTGTGCGACTTAACGCCTCTCGACTACTTTTTATGGAGCTATGTTAAGTCGCAGATTTATTCCAAAAAACGAACAACTCTTCAAGTATTGGAAGCCAATATTCAAGCCATATTAATGTGATGCGGCCAGATTTACAAAAAAAAAAAGGAAAAGATTTTACTGATCAAACGGACTTTGTAACCCGTAGCCGCGGGGCACATATGCCGGAAATCCTCTACCTATTAAAAACTAAATCATTCCAACATTTATTCTGTCTTGTATTATTATTTAAAGTTATCAAGCTCTTTAAAAAACACCCTTTATAATCACATTTTGAAATTGACTTGATTAAATGTTAATATAATACAGGCATATAATGTCACATAGGTACGTGTAATATGATGTTGTTCTGATATGCGTGTTATAGAACACCGTTATGTACGTATATTCAGGGAGTACAAAAGGTACTCCTATCAAGTACAAATAAAATCATATCAACTTTATCTGTGTGCTTGGGATGAGCAGGTCATTATTGTGTATTCCAAAATTTGCGGTTATCAAAATTCTGTAAGCGAATGTAACATTCTTTATGACTAGTATTCTATTTGTGTGACAAGGCCCGGTCTCCAAAATTCTGCAAATCCAAAATTCAATATTGAAATGTGGATTGTACGTTATTGTGGAAATAAATGTTCCGATTCGTACCAACCAACCAAACCGAAAAAAAAATATTTACAATGGCTACATTCTTAGATGTTGCTCAAGCCTTTGACAAGGTTTGGCACTTGGGACTTGAGTACAAACTGCATAGGGACCTTTCCAGGCAGTACTACGAAATACTGAAATCCTACGTTACGAACCGACTCTTTAGAGTACGGTACGACCAAAATTACTCGGAACTAAAGAAAATTGAAGCCGGTGTACCACAAGGAAGTGTGCTAGAACCAACCCTGTATCTGTTATATACATAGGATATTCCAATGGACATGAACGCTATTATGGCCACCTTTGCTGACGATACGGTAATATTGGTGCCAGATAAATCCGTTACGAAGGCTACACTAAAATTTCAAAATGCTGTCGATAAAGTTAGTGATTGGACGCTGAAATGGCGTATCAAATTAAACGAAACAAAATCGACACATATAAACTTTACTAACAAAAACATAAACAATGTTCCAATACTTATAAACAATACAGCAGTACCTTACTCCAATACCGCCAAATACCATGGAATGACTTTGGATGCAAAGGTTAAATGGAAAGAGCACATCAAAAAGATTCGAGAAGAACTAAACTTGAAGTACAAAAAAATGTACTCGTTACTAGGAAAGAACCTATCTATCCAGAAAAAAACTAATGTTATACAAGCAAGTACTGAAACCCGTTTGGCTGTACAAAGAAAACAAATGCTGAACCCATCCAAAAATTCCAAAGCAAGGTCCATCGTGGAATAATAAATGCCCTTTGGTATATAAGAAATAGCGATCTACATCGTGACCTTCAAATTGAAATGGTTACAGAAGTGGTTAAAAAACACGCTGTATCACACAACCAGCGACTGTAAGGTCATACCAACTCCGAAGTGTAGACCGTGTTATATGTACGAGACAATTTTCGGAGATTAAGAAGAACCAATCCTCATGAGCTGATGGTCTAAAAGCTATGGGAAAGTGTAATAGCTTTAAACTTCCCCCAATGCGATTTACATATAAATTAAGAAAGTAAAATCAATTGTCAATCTTTCATAGATTGGTCCAGATTTCACCGGTGGTTTTAGTGCGGTAATAGTCCCACACTTCTCGGTACCGATTCTTACCGAGTGTCTTTTGAAGATTTCAATCGGATACAAAAAAAACATATGGGTACTACCGATTTACAGAATTTTGAAATACAAAATTTTTATACTCATTTCTCGCACATACAGAATTATTACTATTAGGTCTGTTCCCGTACTCCCTAAAACTGCAAAAATCTACGATCTACCGGGTTGGCCGTGGCGCCATAGATGTGTGCTCGCCTGTCAACCTCGTGGTGCAGGTTCGATTCCTGCCGTTGTGTATGTCTTCTTATATTCCATTAAAAACCAATTCTAAAAATTGTCATAAAATAAGCTGCTGCTTTGCTCATTACATGCTGCTTAGGCATAACACTAACAACATGCGATTGAGTAAACTAGCATACCCATTATATATATAACAGCGAAATAAATAAAATAATGTGAATTATAAGGGGGATAAATAAATAAGACACGGTAATTCTCTCCGCATTAATTCAGCCACCAACCCTGGAGATAAATCTGAGACAACAACCAGCTCCAGTCTCAGAACATCGCACCACACATCTTTCCTATCCTTCTTTCTCTTCTTCCACCGGATGCCCGCGCTGTGTTAAGAAAAACATACAAAGGGTAATCATAATCCCTTGAGCGTTTGCAAAGTTATAAAAAAAAAAAAAAAATTCTACAAAAAACAGTCAAATCCTCTTCCCGTACTCTAAATTTTCATAGTTTTTCACAGAAGAGAGCGCTCACGAGATAGTAAATTATTTTCCTATGCTGCGAATTTTAGTCCAAGAAATTTCTTTGGACAAAATTATGAAGACTGTCAAATGAAGGAAAACGAAAAACATAGAATATATGAGGTGTCAGTTGCCATGTGTATCGTTACAAAAGTTGAACATAATGGAATTTATACAGTCTGGTCTGGCAAATTGAAATTTGTGATATCAAATTTGTTATTTTAAGAAATAATATCATGTAAGTCTTTAATAAAAAAAAATAAAAAATACACTTTTATTTTGACGTTTAAGAAATGCCTAAAATTGCTGTTCAAAGCGTTCCCGTACTTTGGTAAAATTTTGTCGCTCTCTGAGATATTTTTACCCCCACTCTTGTGAAAAATGACAGTCTTCACGATCTGATTTGATCAATGGAGCTGCACAAAAAACTGCTCTTACCCTCCATTGTTTACAAGAAGAACATAGACCAGATTTGGAGAATCCCGTAGTTCTGCAAAGAGAGCAACATTATTCAAAAGGAATGTTGCTGGATATCCTGCACATAAATAACAACAAGAATGCTATCAACCGACGATCTGATTGAGAAGGACTTAGCAACATCTATAGCCAACTCATAAAATGGCCGATTGTTGGTAGTAAATAAGATAGAGTTGTTTGTATTTAAAGTGTCAATACACGATGTGCTTAATTGTCAGTAATTTTAAATTAAAAAAAAAAAATTTTTTAACGTTTTCAATTATTTTCTTTTTATTTTCGTCTTTTTAAATAGTTTATTTTATATACATTGACACTGCAAGTGAAAGATTGTTGGGATTTTAATCCTACAGGGTGGAGCACGAATCGTGCTACAAAAATAAAACGTAATAACTTTTTTCAGTGTGAGGAATCGGCTTATTTTTTTTATTTTATAGGCTACAATTTAGATTTATCAAAATGAATGCTTGGAATATTGAAAAAACGATTTGGATAGTGCAGCGATACCATTCTTTGCAGTCCGTCATTTCCGTCCAAATTCCGAATTTAGGCTGGAGTTTGGCGGTACTCCGCCGAGTAGATGGACCATTATGAGGCTGGTGAATATGTTTGCCCAATGTGGAAGCATCGAACGAAGACCGTATCATCGAGATCCCAATGTTCGGGTTCAGGATACAATCGTGGCTGTTGCATCGGTGTTTCGATTTGAAATTTATCGGGCCAAATTGGAGTTAGCAGACGGTCATTACAACGGATACTTCATGATGACTTAAACTTGTTTCCGTACAAAGTCCAAATTACAAGCAAGTTAAACCATCAGGATTTGGCTGTTCGCCTGGAATTTTGTCGAAAAATGATTGCAATCGTCGAGGAAGACAACACATTCATAAATTGTTTGTTAATGTCTGATGAGACCCATTTTGACTTAAACGGCAATGTTAACAAGCAAAATTGCCGTATATGGAGTGAATCTAATACAGAAATGCTCCATGAGACGGAACTGCACCCAGAACGAGTCACTGTGTGGTGCACAGTTTCATCAAGGTGTATTGTCGGGCCATACTTCTTTGAAGAAAACGGTGTAACACAAACTGTCAATGGGGACCGTAATTTAAATATATTGAAGGAGTTTTTTTACCCAAAACTTCGACGTATCCCTTTCAGCAGGATTTGGTTTCAACAAGATGAAGCCAGTGCACACGTAGCCACACAAGTTATGACGGAGTCTATCATCTTTAAAAAACATTAGTTATTTAAAATTTTTAATCCAATAAAAAAATTAATGAAATACATCGATTAAAATAAAAGTTATTTAAATTTCTTATTGTAGCACGATTCGTGCGCCACCCTGTAAATTCAAAATGTACTTATGTAAGTTTTGTTGACGACACTTTGTAAATAGTGTTAACTAATTGTTTTTATGTATTATATTTATTTATTTTTGTGAAATAAAGGCCTGATGATGAGCGTAACCATGCTCGAAACGTCGCAAAATTAAAAGAGTATAACATCTTATTTTGACCTATAGCCCACTAAAAGTCTTCTTAACATTTATTATTTTTATAATAGAAGTTGAAATTCGAATAAATTAAGTTTTCCTTTCTCACTTTTAAGGTCGAAATTTCTGCAAAAAGTAATATATCCCATGACCAACTATCACTGTACTACTCGTACGTTTGGTTTTAAACATTCCGCGAAAATATCCCTGACGCAAGAACGATAGCTGCGTTTTATTATCTACGGGCCTGAGTTATGTTTTAACATATATTACAAAAACAATACGGGATTCAGGTTTCTATCTGAGTTTGTAAATTTAGTATTTTATTCAGCGAACAAAGTGTAGGTACATTTAAGTACACAACCTAGATCGTTTTATTTTCACGTGGTGAACCATATGGGTTATTGGCGATAATAAAACACGGCTAATGACACAGTCGGTAGTTTTGAGCATTAGAATAGTAATAGGATCCACAACAAGACGAAGCTCAATTAGAAGTCCTAGGACTGAAAGGACAAGCACACATGTTTGGATTGTCACGTCGACCGTTTAACGTACATTAAGAACAATTCTTCCACTACAAGATCATGTCCGGTAAAGAAATGCCTGATTCAGTAATTGATTATGTCGTAAACCGTGGACATTTTCCCTGCAAGTTTTTCCTTTCCGTAAAGTGATGTTGGATTGGCCGCTCACTCGACGGAGTTAAGTGTTTCCCATTTTTTTTTCAAAGATAAAGTCCATTACCCTTATACTGGAGAACTGCTTAAAGTCCACTTTTCTAAGAAATTAAACGCTATAGAGAAAATGACCGAACACTTTTGAAATCGAAGAAGTGATGTTGTCAACATTGAATGTTATTGAATTCGTTCCTTCTTCTGTGACAAAGTATTCTAGGAATCCGACAGATGAGGCATTAAATCAAATCGTGCCGTGAGCCCATAATCTCTGAAACGTTAGAAAAGCAGTTTCAGATGTTCCCAAAGTTTGTCTGCCAATTTTGATGGAATAAAAAAGTCTTCAAATCATATGACTTCGAGGACAAGCCGATTAATTATAGCTTCTGGATATACTCTACAGGGAATTGATTATTGATAGTAAGAACCAGCATAACCCTAAAAAAATAAACTTTCCTGTCCTTCAGATGGTAAGTGAAACTCACAGTTTTTTATTTCTTCCAAGGTTAAGTTCCTTTTAGTTGAGCTTTTAGAACAGTGTAATTTGTTTATGAAATTCGGTTCAACAAAAACACTCAAGGGCCTTGAGATAGAAGCAATTTTTTAAATTTCTGTAGAATTCTAATATTTTTGCCTATCACATCTGCCAGAATCTTACGCTCTTGGCTGGCAGTGTATGAAAGAATGGTTTCATTGTTGTTTGGTAGTTGTTGCATCCACACTGTGCTGAATATTTCTTCAGAACAGCTAGCTAAGGAAAATTACCTCTTCTGAATAGTTATTTGTGTTTCTTCTTCCGACAGGAGTCATCCACTCTGAATCAGTAGTTTCCAATGGTAAAGTATTTCGTCTCATCAGAATTAATGTTACTATTGTTGAATTGGGCGTTTAGTTGGAGGAACCAAAAATCAGGGCTTCGCTTTTAGATAAGTGCTGTCGTGCTAGATGCCCTTGATATAGTATTTCCGGTCAACAGGGTAGGAATCTTGGAAGGAAAAGTGTAGCCCCTGTCTGTTACAAAATTTGTAAAAAAATTTGAAAAATAAGCAAAAAATATTTAAAAATGTGCCGACCAGACAGGTACTTATAGGAAAAAAGCAAAATATAAATTACGTCACAATATTTTCTGGAGTATAAGGAATTTTGGAATAAAGGCAAGAATATGTCTAGTTTTTCTTAATTGTTTATCGGCAGGCATATTATAATAATTGTTTCTAACGGCGAAAAACTTTTCGGAAAATAAAATTCGATTCAATTAAAAGCAATGCTGGGAAGAAAAAAATAATGGAGTATTATGAGTGAACACACAAGCCTTAGATAAAATAAGTTCTTGGAAATGTTTGACTTCTGTTTGAAGGATAACAACCTTTTTCAATATAAAGACAACATATATAAACAAATATATGGAATCCCAATGGGGAATCCACTTTCACCTACCATCGCCGACCTTGTCTAAGATTTTTTTTTAGAAGAAACGTTCAATTCAATAAATCCGCCAAAATTCATCACCAAATACGTTGATGACATATTTGCAGTAATGGAAAATCGTGAGATTGACAAAGTTTTGCAAAGTCTTAACGCATTCAACTATAAAATCCAATTCACGGTGGAAAAGGAAAAAAATAAAACGATAGCATTTTTGGACGTAAAAATTAATCATGAGAGAAACAGACTCACCTTCGACTGGCATCAAAAAGAGACAGCATCCGGAAGAATCGTCAATTTTCGATCAAATGAAGCGAAACATATTAAAGTCAATACGGCTTCCAACCTTATTAAGAAAGTCCTTACGATTAGTGAAAAGAAATTCCATCCCGCCAACAAAGAGAAAATAACAAAAATCCTTATTAATAATGGGTATCCGCTAGATATGATTCGCGAATTAATAGCACAATACCAAACCAATCACCAACAAAGCAATAAACATGAAGGAGCAGGTTATTTCAAAAGTATGGTTTACGTGCCGAAGCTTGCTTAAAGTTTTAAGAAAACCCTCGCTAGCAAAGCTAAAGATGTCAATGTTGCTTACAAATCCAACCAAACACTTAACACACTGTTTACAAAACTTAACAAGAAAAGTGAAAAGGATCAAAGTACAGACGTTGTATAAAAGATCAATTGCCTAGGCAACGAAAGAGAACATTGTGAACTATGTTACATTGGCACTACCAAGCTGCTTTTAAAACAAAGGATCTCAAATCACAAATCTTATATCAAGTCCAAAAGTTCTCAGAAAACAGCTCTTGCTAGTCACAGCTTAGAAAGAAATCATGCTGCAGACTTTAAAAATGTGCAAATTCTTCAAACGGAAAAACATACATCGAAACGATATACGTTAGAAACTTTGCACATTTTGAATAAGAAAAATAACATGACCAGGAAGCAGGATACACAGTGTATCTCGTCGGTGTACTGTTCCCTAGTCTCTACATAACTGCGATACATACATACATACATCAATAGTTTTGTTGCTCCTTTAAAAGAAAATTTTATTAAACAGTTGTTGACTAAACTTAAAACTAACTAGAAGAAGTGCTTTAATTTAAATATTCAATCACAAAACTGTCATTTTTTTAATTTTTATTTATATATATATGTAATTTGATAAAATAGTTTTGTTCATATAATTGTAAGTGTAAAATCTTAACAACTAAATGTAAACATAAAAATGTTTCTCTTATTTTGTTTCATGGTTAATAAAGTGCCGCTGAAGAATACTGAAAACTCAGTCGAAACGTTGGGAAAACTAATGAATATCTTTCATTAATAAATTATCACGACCAAAAAAGTCGAAGAAGTAAAATCTTCAAATTTTAAAATTGAAAAAAATTATGGACAAAATTCTGGGGATTTTTACTAACAAAATTCTAGTGTAATTTCTGCGAACCATAGAAATTATGCACACTTCTTGTCATTTTGCCAATTGTTATGAGAACTTAAAACGTGTTATTTTGCAAACTTTTACCACACAATCACTTGAATTCAAAATTTCACAATTACGAGGATCCATTTTTGTTTTTGTTCGACTCGACCTACATTTGTTTATTTTTTTTTTTGCGTTCAAAAAATGTCCTTTACAAAAATTAGATATCAAAATCAACATCTAACATTTTTTTCTTCTTTTCCAGATTTCAAAATAATGTCAGTATATTTCTGACCCTGAGAACACAAACGGAGATCCATAGAGATTGTGATATTTTACTATAAAGTACGTGTAAGAACTTAAAAAAAAGACAAACTCTTAAGTTAAATTTTTTTTAAATTTATTTACAAAAGTTTATTTTAATTAAGAAGACAATATTGCATCAAAATAAGTTAATTTACACACAAAAACTTAGTTCATGTAAGCCCAAAAGCAACAAAAAAAGACATTTTAAATATTGTTTTTTTTTTAAACACCGTTAACCTACTTATTAAGCCGAATTCGACACACCTACGTAAAGACATAGTTTTTTTTTTTAAATAATACGAAGTAAACAAGGCTGCAATCAAAAGTCGCCATGTCACATGGAGGCCAGGAATGTATGTAATATTTCCAGCTGATGAACTCATTTTAATGACATACGGTCCAGCTTTGCCAAGAATTAAACCGCGACCAACCTTGGACTGCCTCCACGATCCACTTGTATTAAACTACGGCAGAACCTTGTCCCCGAACGATATTCCCCAACAACAGCAGATATCTTCTTCGAAGCAAGTTAATTCAGTGCCGCTGCACAAACCCCCATCGACGTCATCGCCGCGAAGCACAAAACAGCAGCCACTCATGCACACCTCTGCACATGATGAGTCCTTGCGTACCCGTCCCTCATCCAGCCGAGTCCATCCAAATGAATCCAACTCAGCGGTCGAGCCATATGGCCTGAACGAACCACCCGAAACCTCCGTCGCAGTCGATGATCCTTACCTAGATGACTATCCAATATCGCGCGAACGCAGCCCTAGTATATATTTGGAACCGCCAAGTCCTGACTTGTCGACCAGTCGTCCAACAACGCCGTCTTCAAAACCAAAGTCCCCGCAAGCAAAAAGCAAACTTCGTCCGAAACTCAACATTTCCCTGGGTCGTTTAGGACGACAGCAGCGTGAAATAAACGAGTCGGCGAGATTGCGCGAAGATCTCCATTTACACGTCGAGAACCCCACTTTTACCAGCGAAAACCTCAGACAGAGAAACTTCGATGCTTTCTTTGAATCCGGTGAGCCAGTTTACAAGCTACACCCAAAGCCGGCATCATCTACTAATCTCACGGTTGATTCCCTTTCCCCTTCGGCCAGCTTTGATGGAGCCAGTGGCGGATTTGATACAATGGCATCGCCAAAAGCTGGTACTTCTTCTTCTGGTAATTTTGGACGTTCCAAAGAACACCTGAGTTCGCGGTCCAAAAGCGCCGACTACGATAGTGAACAAAAGACGACTGGTGTGCCCCAGAAAGGTGACAGGTGCCCCCAAAAGATTACTTTACAAAACTTAGTTTGGAAATTTATTTCAGCTTTTTCATGAGCTTGGTTCAACTAAAATTTAAAAGATACATTATAAAATAATTAACCGAAAGCGGAGTAAAATTGTAATATTTTTTATAATTAAATTATTACAACTTATTTCGCGTGGTGGAAAATGGTGTTTGTGCTTAACAACTACAAGCAAGCGAGTTTTGGTTTGGTTTAGTTTTAAGTAGCTTGTTTTTTTTTTGGTTTTGGTTTGCGGTGGCTTGAAGTTGAAGAGTGCATTTGGAATTTTAAACTGAGGCGAAATGAGAATGGTAGATACATATATGTGTGCAGCTCATCATTATCATTTAGGGACATACGCATTTCAAGGAATAACTAACTACATTAGTCTCCTGAAGAAAATTACATAGAAGCATAATAATAATTGTAGAATATCTATTGTTTGCATAAATGGTCTTGGACATTGTTTTTTTTTCTAAGCGTGAAAAGAATTGGTTAAATATGGAATTATATCGGGAACTACCTACGACGACGCCATTACAGACAAAAAATTGTATTTCCATACAAACTATCAATACAACTATCATTTCTTTTTTTTAAATCTTTTTTTTAGCTCCAAAAATAAATGTACCTGCCATACAAATTTTTGGGACCAAAAATGGTTAATCTTAATTTTTCTGGAAAACGGCCCTAACGATTTTGATACAAAAAAATCAGTGTGCTAGGTATAATCTACATTTTGGTCGATATATTTTAATTGAAAGGTTATTAACGGTAACTGCCATATAGCCGTTTTCTCGATTTTCGACTCATGAACGCCTCAGCAGATTTCGAAGGATGATACTGCAGACCAATATTAAAAAAAAAACATGTGCGTCTCGGGACGCCCGACAGAAATGATTACTAAAACCAATTCAAGTTGAACTACACATTTATAATTGAAATTGCTTAACTTGAGAAAAGCTTCAAAAGTTCTTCGTTAATTTGATTAATTTAAAAAGCCCTCCGTATGCGTGAGAGAAAGGGAAGCCAGATAGACTGATGTCATAATGCGTTACGTAACGAAGCGGCTTACCCTCACATAAGAAGTTAGCAATTCAAAAAATATTTTTTTTTTTCAAAAAACTTTTTTTTTGCGAATATTTTGGAATGCAGTATTATTTAGAATTGGAGGATCTCCTGTATAAAAGAATTGATCGAAATCCATGGAGCCGTTTATGAGAAAGTTGAAAATATAAAAAATGTTTGTACCTATGGCAGGTACCGTTAATAACAATATAAACAAACAAATTTGTATATCAAAAATAGAATATGCCTATAATAGTATACTGATTTTGTTTTTATCAAAATGGTTAAAGCTGTTTTTGAGATAATTAAGATAGAAGACGCAATCGTACGTCACTTACCGTTATTTTGGGGGTTAAAAAAAAATCGATTCAAATATCTATTTCAGACAATCACCTAAAACGCTTAAGTACCAAGTTTGAAGCAAATCTCTTCAGTGGCTTAGACTGTAGACGATCTACAGACAAACGGAATTGCGAGAACCACTTTGCACGTGTTCTCCATCATCGTAATGTCAAGTTTGATTAAAATCTCGAGAAGGATTTTTTTTCCAAATGCAAAGGTTGCCCTCAAGTTAAACTCAACGGTACAATTGGATATAACGTGGAAAGATAAGAGAAGATAATTAGCCACATTAGGTGCCACCAAATTTCTTAATCTCTTTCCTACATATTATTATGTATGTATGTACACAACACATGCTAGAAAACCTACCCATCTTATTGGAGATACCAACTCCATTTGTAAAGTTTTAATGTGCGTATACAATATACATAAGATACTCTCTTGACTTTCAACAACTTAATTTTGCTTTGATTTAATTGACACATTTGTAGGTATATTGCTTGAGAATCTCCATACGCTTTTTCTAATGCATATATCTATATGCTTACGCCAGCACTTTTGTAGACGCTGACTGGGGCAATAACTTTGTGGAACGCTGTTTTTAAAACTATTGAAATTTTTCATCAACTTTTGCACTTATAATGTCAGAAAACGAATAAAAATCGAAAAAAAAAATGTTTTTTTAACCCCTCTAAGATATATATATTGTAGGACACATTCCTGTTATTTTATACCGGCATATAGCCCCAAGTCGTACCTCAATTTTTTAGACCTTAACCTTAAGGACTGGACTAATAGAATTGACGATATAAGCTCAAAACAGCAACCACATCTTTTCTTTTTAATGAATTTTCAAACATAACTGTTCTTCTGCACTGAACATCGATGATAGGAGTCGAACTCAGCATGTAAATTTGAATGTTTTCTCCTGTTTTGAAATTAAGATTGCAAAGCTTGTAGTTATAGCTCATAGAGTAATATTTGATACATCATATTGTCTATTTATAAAACCAAATCTATTCATGGAACCAGTCAAAAGTAATTGACTGATATATGCAATCTTCTCAATATTATAGTTTTCTAACGGTTGGTGGCATCCTTGGTATACAATTTTTTAACCAAACATTCGAGTCAATATACTCTATCATTGTTGAAAATTTCAGATTTCTACGTCCGCTCCTTAAGTTTTTTTTAGTTGATAGTGCCTTATGACTTACGTAACGAATCAATTTACCCTCCCATAAAAAGTTATAACTTCAAAAAAAAGAAAAGATAATTTTTTTCTTGAAAATCCAAAATTTCGATAGCAGATGAAGTTTTTTTTTGAAATAAATCCCAAATACCGTTTTAAAAAAAGGTCATAAAATGTTTCAAGGTATTGTCAAACAAAATCATATTTGACAGCTAGATTCTAAATAGTAAAAATTGATTGTTCGTTCTCATACAATATCTCAGTTCCTTCAGGAGTCCCGCAAGGAAGCCATTTAGGGCCACTACTGTTTTTGCTATTTGTAAATAACATTCCAATTATTTTTAACGATTCGGATTGCCTTTATTTTGCAGATGATCTCAAACTCTATCGTAAGATAAGCTGTGAATCGGATTGTTTTCTTCTTTTGAATGATCTGGGGATACTAGATAATTGGTATTTACAAACAGAATAATCTTTTTCTAAACATTTCTAAGTGTCAAGTCTTGTCATGTTTTAGGATTTGCAATCCCATTCTTTTTGAATATAATATCAAAAACATAAATCTAGAAAGAGTGAGAATTAAGAAAGACCTAGGAGTTATCTTAGATACTAATTTGTCATTCTTGCCTCACTATGACTATATGATTAATAAAGCAAAACAAATGCTTGGCTTCATCAACAAACACTAGAGAGTTTTCATATCATTATACCTTAAAATCATTATATTTATAATTCTTTAGTAAGATCAGTTCTGGAGTAATCCTTATTATAATAATTCAAGGGATAGAATTGAGAGAGTTCAAAAGAACTTCAATAGATATGCATTTTTCAAGTTGAATTGGAGGATTCCAGGGCCATTCTATAATATTCGATGTTTGCTGTTTGGAAAACAATCGCTTCAAGATCGGAGGGTATACTTTTCCGTGATGTTTATCAAAGACATTTTAGCAAATCATATTGTCCCCCATTACTATCATTAATAACTGGAGGAAATTCCCCATCAAGGACTACACGTTGTCGATTTTTAATTCACGAACAGGTTCATCATAGCACTTATGGTCGAAATGAACACATTTCCCGTTCCATCAGAGAGGCAAATTTAATTTGTAACAAAAGTTGACTTTTATTCGAATTGTTCCAGAGACATTTTCAAATCGCTTGTTTTAAATAATATTCCATAATTTTTCCTATTGTATAATATTTGAATATAAATTTAATATCTATTTCCCACCAGCAAATAAATTATGTACTTTTATGGTAGTCAAATTGATGAAATAAACTAAACTAAAAAGACGAAGGGAGTGGGTTGCGCGTCTGGTCGGGGGGAGTCCACATGACATATTGTGAAACTTTTATTCAAAACATAAAATAGATTTCAAATATAAACAAAAAATGTTAAAAAGCTTATCGCAAAAACACTTCACACAAGGCCGAATTTTTTTTCTGGCGTTTTTTCCATTTTAGGAAATGGAAAAATCCCCAGAAATTTGTTTGGTAAAAAGGCCATACATTTGGGAAATATCAGAAAACGTTTTTTCAAAAAAAAATCTGGCGTAATTTCCGGGAGCCACCTGGAACGTACTCACATTCACTGGCCGCAATTTTTTATGCGAGGCAATTTCTAAAGCTTTTGAATGCTTTATCCAGTTTTTAGTCAAAGAGGGTTCTCAAGTATAAGGTCTTAACCGTCATTAGAAATGTTAATTTATTTATTTCCGATTTAAAAAATTCAATTCTCTGAAACTAGTTCTTCAAAACGCGTTTGTCTTAGCAGCATAAAAATTGCATTTCGCAAAACTGAAATATTCTTGGGCATTAAAATGTTGCCTTATTAAGTACAATTGACAACCAGTAAACTCTACACTCCTTCGAAAAATGTATCTAAAAATAATTTGAATATGTAAGTCTACACAAATAGGCGTTTCTCACTTGGATTCATCATCAATAGAAAAATTAATTAATTAAATATATTCTCTTAAGTCCATGTCCAATTAACAAAACATTTCATTATTTTCCCATACTTTAAAATGTGTTCTTTCTTGTCAAGCAATCAATCATATTCAAACTATAACAGTAAATCTGTTTAGACACAAAATCATTTCAATTTTTGAATATGAAAATCTAAAAAAAAAACATTTCAACAACATTTAATTCCCATCACACCTATTTTTTTTCGAAATTTTTCTGAGATACTTTTTGTAATGAGGATGAAGTGTATTAAGATAGATTAATTGCCATATCTTTCATCAACTTATGTTTTTTTTTATGGGCGTAATTAAATACATTTAATTCTTAAGCATTCAGTATAATATTACATTGGTTAAATTTTTCCTCTCTCCATTGTCAGTGCTGTCGAAAAAAATTACAGTACCTAATAATATTTGAAAATTGAAAAAGTGTAGTAGTTGTATGGCCATTTAAAGATTTTGGTTAGACCTTGTACAACTGAATTTGTTCTCTTGTCCAGGTAGTAAAAGAATCCTAATATAGACATCATACATAATAATTAGGGGGTGGCCGTGGCGCGATAGTTGTGTGCTCGCCTGTCAACCTCGTGGTTGCGGGTTTGATTCCTGCCGTTGTCTATGTCTTCTTATATTCCATTAAAAACCAATTCTAAAAATTGTCATAAAATAAGTTGCTGTGTTGCTCATTACATGCTGTTAAGGCATAACACTAACAACATATGATTAAGTAAACTAGCATACTCATAAAATATGACAACGAAATAAATAAAATAATGCGAATTTTAAGGGACATAAATAAATAAGAAATGGTAATTCTCTCCGCATTAGTTCAGCCGCCATCCCTGGAGATAAATCTGAGACAACGACCAGCTCTAGTTTCAGAACATGGCGCCACACATCTTTCCTATCCTTCTGTCTCTCCTTCCACCGGATGCCCGCGCTGTGGTAAGAAAAACATATAAAGGGTATTCATAATCCCTTGAACGCGAGCAAAGTTATAAAAAAAAACTAGTATTACTCTCAAAATATTATGGATTCATTTTTAATAAAAGCTATAATTTTAAGCAAAGCTATCAGTATACAAGAAAGTCATAAAAAAGCTCTCATTAATAATATAAATAAATAAATAAATAGGGCCTTCCGTTTCAGATTCCTCCGTGCCTGATTTCTACCAAATAGTCAAAATCAATGGCGAATTATTTCGTCATGAGTAGTCTGTAATTTTAATATGTGGATTTGATAGCTTCAAGCAACTATCCTTATTCCTAGCTCGGTTCGTATCTAGCTGTCTAAATAGCTTCATACACCAATTTGATTGAGGCCCTCTCCCACTTTGGTGGGCCACCTGAGCATATTCCCCTTCGGCAGCAGTGTTTCTCTGAATTGATTTGAAGATTTTTTAAACCAACACCAATCAGTCACTTCTGTCGATGGAAAGAATTCTAAACAGCAATAACTTTTTAAACTTATTAAGAAATTCCACAAACTTGGGCACCGTCGAAAAAGTTGTTGAAGTTGCGATGCCTTAAAAGTATTGCATTTTTTTTTGAAAGGCGATGTGCTGCCAACCCAACATCTTAGCTTCTATAAGGTTTCGGTAAGGTCCTATCGAAGCTATAATGACTTAATTAAGCCGTATGGAAGTTAAAATGCTAGATTAACATTTTAGATGAATGGTGTTTTGAGTTTATCTATAATATGGTTTCGCATGTTCTAATTCGACGTTATAAGGACGTTTAGAGATAGTTTCGACGTGTACTTCTCTTTTCAATAATCTCTGCGATATTTGAATTCCGTGTGATAGATAGATAGATTGGTTTTTATTAGTTACCCTTGATTGGTTACATAGTCTACAAAAAAACAGCAAAGCTTGGCATTCCTGCCGTCTGCCTAGTTGAGAAGACATAAAAATACTTTAAAAGTAAAATTAAATTGTTCATCAAAACAAAAAGTATCATTAAATTTGAAAATTAATAATTTGTGTTAAAAACTTTCATTTATAATTTGGTTTCTATAGTGAAGAGATAGTTTGCAGAATTTAAATAATTGTTTAACATCCATATTGTTAAGCAAAAGTATAACTTGGCTTTCCGTCAACATACTTATCGCTTCCAAAAACATATCTTCTTATTTCTTTTAAAATCGGGAATCTTCCCACAAAGTGTAGAATATCTTCCCTTTCTCCTATGTTGCACAAAGAGCATATAATGGGCAAATCATCTTTATGCGGTATTAAGTTCAGTGGCATAAGTTCTCCCAGCAGCTTTACCATAATTGATATTTCGGCAGAAGCTACTGTTCTCATCTTTAAAATAATTTCTCTCTTCCAAGTAATGGTTTAATTGACTATAGAGTTGCCTGTAGATAGAACCTGTTGAATCGGTGCCAGGAAATAAAGCCCAATGCAATAAAGTCCAAAACCAAATTTTGGACTTTACTGCCCTATCTATAGTGCAATAAAGTCCATATACAAAATGTAATAACATCCAAGCAGACAAAGTATTCAGAATAGGCCTGGCTTAAGTTGAAAGTAAAAAAAAAAATGTCTATATTTACCCTTTTTAACAAAAGGGTTAGTTGAAGATCATTAGGTTAATCATTGGGTAAGTCATTGGAAAAAAATCTTATAGAAAACACCGCCAGGCAGACGTTTAAGAAAAATGAGTGACCAAAATATTATAGAGTGTTTTCGTTACAAAATAATTCGCGGTGAACGAAAAAATAGTGGCGCAGGAACATAAGTCCCAAATAGCATTTTGGACTTATGTCTCACCTCTGTGGAATATAAGTCCCACGAAAAATATTTGGGACTTTTGTCCCACTATTAGTTTTTTTCTGGTACTTGTGTGAAGTGATTTTTTGCAATTATGTTCACCACGTACAAAAAGCTCGGCGCGTAATTTTTATACTGCCCCGTGCAACTCCCCTGCTTGTACCAATTTAGGATTTGTGGTCGGTACAAGTTTGGGTATAAGCCATTTTTTTTTGGATTTGTAGATTTCTTTTTAAAAGGTCCAAAAATAATTTGCATATACCCAAACTTGTACCCACCCCAAATCCTACATTGCGTCAAGCAGGGGGGTGTCTATTTTATGTTTTGAATAAAGATTTTACAATGTGTCATGTGGCCATACTTATGTCTTTTAAAAGTTGGGAGTTTTGTCCCATCAACACGAAACAAAAGTTAGAAAAAGGCGAATGCAATAAAGTCAAATGGCTTTATTGCACTTTTACTAGTGCAATAAAGTCCAAAATTTGGTTTTGGATTTTAATGCATTGGGCTTTCTTTCATGGCACCGTTGCATTATTCAAATATTTCTCTCGCTGTTTTAAGTCTACTGCAGAAATGAGCTGGTAAAGCGAAGTTCTTAATTCTTCAATATCGCTAGCTCAATCCATTCAGAACACCAGCTTGTCTTAGTCCTTATAACATGAAGAGTTACAATCTTTGGTAGTCGGTTATCGTCCATTTTTAACACCTTCATTACGTAGTCCACTTGCATTTTTAAGGTTCTTATGATCAGAGGTGATAATCATGTTTCTAACATGATGACGTAGTTAGGTGTACTATATGGCAGTTGGAAGATTCGTTTATAGAATAGAAGTAACTTAAAAATCCCTCAACTGTGTCATACTGCTTCGTTCCCCAAGAAAGGATTTTTGACGATACCGCTTCAAATATTTTAAACTTGTTGCTATGAGCTATGCTTTTGTTATAAAAACAACTATTCCATGTTGCGCTAATTGCGCCTTTCGCCTTAATAAGTTTCTCTTTCAGATGCCTTTCCGTATTCAGATTTCGTGTAAAATTAACTCTTAAAAATGTAATGATGTTGTCGGCAAATGTAAAAGCAATTCGAACATGCTTGCTCATATAAAAATAAGTCGAATTCCGTGTTTCAATACTTTAATTATTTCACAATATTGCCAAAGATTTTGGATGAGATCGGACAGAAAAACCGAGGAATCTTTACAACCCTATTGTACTTCCAATATCAGAGAGAAATAGAACAACCATTCTAAACGGAGGATTCTGTTTCACCGTACAACGATTCCAATAGAGCTTTACACATAAAATATATTTAGATCTTTAGTGTGCACAATGGAAACTCTTTCAAATTCAGTAAGGAAGTCATACCATTTAGATGCTTACGCCCGAGTGTCGATAGTGATTTAAGAGTGTTATTACGAGAACGAGTGTTCTTCTTAAAATTTGCTCAAAAGATTGTGTTCTTCTATTCTTGCCTTAGAGAAGATTATAGTTAAATTACTTAAAAACTGTTAGTTGCCATTATTGTGAAATTCAAAACGAGATTCTGTTAGTTTTTTTGTTTTGTTTTTTTTAAGCTTTTTTAATTAATAACAAGTTCAGCTATTGTGAAGAAGGGAATTTTGCACATGTATGTTTCAAGAATTTATTGTTTTCGATCAATAGGAATTAAAATTAAAGGAAATTTTCTGATTCATAGATATTTGGTACTCGTGAATATTGCAAAAAATGAGTCTTACTCTTACCATGCCATTGGATTCGGTAGTGGGTGTATTCTAAAATATATAATTTTGCTTTGACATATAAAAGAAGAGTTCAACCAAAATGCAGATTATCCTGAATTATACCTGAAAAATAACACAAATCAAAATATCCTTGTGTAACTTGTAAATATTTATTAGGAAAAAAAATAATTTTTAATGAATTGCTCTTCACTTATTTCACATTGTTGTGTTCTTGTTTTCAGTTTCAAAAGCACAGGTTTAATTATTCCATGAACACAATTGTTTGCAAATAACCATATGTTATTATTATTAGCAACACAATAATCCGTAAAAATAATGGTCTGTCCAATTTAAAATATTTCATCCCATCATAACTACCTACCATGCCTACTGGCTACTACAAAATTTGTTTTTGTCTTTGAGCTTCCCAAAAATAAAACACAAATAACCCAAAATGAACCTAATCCTACCATCCATTCCATTCTATTAAAAAAAATACAAATTTACCTAACGATTTAAAAATAATTTTTTTTTATTCTTAACTGCAGACAAGTTTTTTGTTTTGTTTTATTTTGAATTTTTTGTTTTGTTTTTAATTTGTTGGTTTGATTTTTTTTTGAGTTTTGTTTTAAAGTTTGATTTAGATGAATGTAATTTATTAATAATTAATTATATTGATGTGTTTTTCTTTCTTGTTTTCTATTTCCATTTCCGGTTCGTCGAAACACGTTTTTAGGTTTCTTGGGAAAATCTTCAGGTGGGCAAAAAGGACGTAGATTCTTTGGGTGGAGGGGACCACGCGGTGGTTCCCTTAGCCCCCAGGCCAGTATGGCTTCCTACAATGGGGTGCTAAAGGATTACGGACATCCAAATATGACTGAGGCTTTTAAATCCCAAAATAATGTTACCTTCAAATTGATTAAAACAGGTGAGTTATTTTAAATTTCAATTATGTATAACATCCTAATAGTTTTAGTGCATTAAAAATGAACTTATCATTAAACTAAATACAAATAAGGAAAATTAAAGAACAATCGAAAAATATAGGATACTAGCAGATCCTTCCGAGCCTTTATTTGCATTCTTAACAAAAATAATTATATTTGTTGTTAGATGAAAAAAACCCACAAGGAAACTGAATTTAGTTAATTTTTGGTGCAAATATTTTTGATTAAATTTAAGTCAGGTTTAAATTTTAATCAAATGTTGGGGTTAAGTCCGAGTTAACTTTCTGAAACTCAACAAAAACATAGCATAAACTGAATAAATGTTTTTGAAAGATGCTTGTCAACAAACTGTTTTAATCAATGTACGAAACTATTTCAAAAATAAAATGGTGAATCTCATAGAAAAACTACGTTCTATTTATCTCGGATTTAACTTATTTTCAGGATTAACTTACTCTAGCTTAACTTAGAGCTAGTTTAGTAGTTGAAAAACTGGTATTAAAAAAAATGGAAAAATAACTTAAATGAAGAAAAAAAAAATGCCATACAAATTCTTATAAAAGTAAATAATATATTACAAATTTGCTTCATTATTATTATTAAATAAGTTGAATACTTGGAATTTCAAAAAAACGGTGCCATTTTATATTGACCATAAGTGGATGCATAGTAAAATATCACAACACAAAAATATAAATACAGTAATACCCGGATAAGTGCCTCACGCTTAAGCGTCTAACTCGCATAAGTACGTTTTTTTTAGAACCGCTTAGCTACCTCAACAGCTGACATGCCGTCTATTTTTTATACCCTTAATGATATTTATCTGACAAAAATTCTTTAAAGTACACATTTCAAATCAGCTAATAAATAAAATACCGACGTTTGTTTTCCTTCAGCGCTTCGTTTTGTTTTATGTTTTAAAATTCATAAATATAAAAGCAATAATCTTAATATACATACTGCAATGATTCATGGATCAAATGCCATTAAAAACTATTTTGAATCAATAATTCAACAAGTCCAATTAAATATAATCCGAACACTTTCCTAATTAACAGGACATAATCTTCTAATTTTAATGATTAAAAATTTAAACTTTTGTTTTAATTTTTGTATATGTAAATATAGACAGAGATAAGTACATGTGTGCACTTAAGCGGGTTTTATATAACTGTCTAACCCACACAAGTGCCTACTAAAGTGGGTTTTTTAATGTAAGGCACTAATCCGGGTCTTAGTGTTTAATTTTTTAACATTTTGTTAGAAATCCTATTTTAAATTAAAACTACGCTGATGTGGAATAAAAGTATTTAGTACAATGGGAAAGCTTTTTTAATTTGGTATGATGTTTTAACGTATTTTGTAAGCGACTTTCATCCGCAATGACCAGGAATGGGTACAATGCCCGCCAGTCACGTTCTCCTTTTATTCTGTTTATTAAGAGAATTCACACAAAGTTTAAGTTTCTATCCCTCTTGTAGCTTGTTTTTTAAAAAGCTTTTACGGCATCATGGTAAGTATTTTTTATGCGAAAGACTTATGCATTTCGCTACATACAAACTGAGAAACAAACGTCCCATCTTCCCAGTACTGGACATTTTTATTGTAATAATGTTTCCAAAAAATCGATATCTATAAGCTTTCAGCAGGAAGTTTTCGAGATTCGTACACCCCCAAAATCACGCAAAAGTACATGTAACAACCTTCTTTATTTTTGGTTTTTCGTGCACACTTGTGCGTTCGTATTTCCTAAAATTTAAATATCCAATAAAAACCTTACTCTGGGTTTTTATCTCCTTAGCGTTAGAATGAAAGATCGTTATTCATGGAGAAAAAGCTTTCTACCTAAGTATGGTGAGTGACGTTTAAAATGGACTCGTTCATTATAAATAGATCGCATTCGTTATGTGAATTCAGTGTGATTTGAATGAAATCTTGCATTTTAAAATATAAAATTTCTGAAACCCAAAATTTCACTTCGGCGGGAATATTGTTTTAGGTAGAATATAACAGTTATTAAAACGTCTAAGATTTATATCTGATTATTGGTTTTAACGTTTCTAGGGCATTGAAAATGGATATTGAATTAGTTTTTGCATAACAAATAAACTATAATAAAATCTACGTAAATATCCTGATCACAGTAGCCCTTCACTGTTGGTATAAAGTGGAATACTATTTCTAGTGTTTTCTTAACTTATAATTCACACCCGGTTTCCACGCAAGTATTGATATGGGGCCGTATGCGAAACCCAAAAAAAAAGAGTTTTACCAGGTTTTATTATTCACTCCAATTTATATATTCTGATTTTCAAATCAATGTATATCGGTATCTTCTTTTAAATTTTCCCATTTTTCTAATGCTCGTACTGTGCTTGATCATATAAGAGTAGTTAAAACCCCTTTAGTGCGCTTCCAAATTAGCTACATGTATCTATCAACATCAACAGCATATTTGAAAGGCGAATGAAAACAGTAATAATCTTGCCGCAATATGTACATCTTCTTCAATATCCACTGAAGCCCCACAGACACAGACATTTCATTTTTACTACTTTTGGGAAATCTTGATTGTCGAGAACATTTTTTGGAAAAAAATTTAATGGTGCACAACGATATATTTACAAAATTATATTTCTGCCTACGAATTTTTATCCATATTCTTGGTTACTTCGAAATATCTTTTCATAGCGTATTTGGCTAATAATCACATTCAATTTTCAGTACAGACAGACAGGAACGAAGGTAAACCCACACTACTTACTTGTTTCCTTGTTTGAAAGAAAATAAATTAAAACAATAATAATCGCCAGAAAATTGTAATAAGTGTTTTTTTTTTGTTTGGAGTGAAGTTAGATACAAGTTATTCTTCTGAAATGATAATCTGGGCTTACATGAGAGAGTGTAAAACGGTTTTTAAATAATTTTTTTGTCAAGTAGATTCAAGTTGTTGTTTGTTTAAATTGAAGTGGATTAAAAAGGGATTCCTAAAAGTGAAGTAGTTATAAAGAATTTAACAATAGTGCGAAGTAAGGGGCAGATTTAATTTTTTTTCTGAAATTGTAGTAAATATAATTCAAGTGAAGTAAAGTGGTATCGCTGATACACTACATTATTCCCCCTACCATCTTCACCGGCAGTCTTCAAACATATATATATAAGCAACACATATCTAGCCCCAATTTTAGAAGTCAGCCCTGAAGAAGTTTAGTGTAGAAAAGTAATGTGAGTTTTTCTACCATGTTACAATTCGCATTCACTGCAAACCGAAATATGTATAAAGGGAGGTTAATAAATGATGGCAAATTGAGTACTACCGTTCAGAGTTATAGCGTAGATCTCCAACTCTTGAAGGGCAAACACTCCAGCTGGACAGTGAAGACTCATGTCTAAGGAGTTAGTTAGTGTCGACTGCTATCACTGTTACCAATGGGAGTCATTTGAGTCAAAAGGGCATTTTTAGTAAGTTGGCTCTGCCTCTGGGACTCATCTTTTTTAGACTAGGCTCATTTTTGTAAGAACGAGTCAACTTATAGTTTAAAGCACTTTTACTTCATTTTGCAGAAAATATTTTAAAAAGATTGAATAGTCTGTACTATGCTTCTATTTGCTTTCATTCCTTTGGATAAAACATATAAGGAGTTTTGGATAGATGTTTTAAAATTAAAATAGGGTGAAGAGCTTATTTTTGAGAACATTTATAACTTTATTATGAAATTGATGATGTTTCCTCAAAGTTCTGTAGCCGCAGAAAGAAAATTTTCAATAATTTCGATAATAATCAAAACAATAAATGTAATAGATTTAAATTAACTGTTGAAGCAATTATGTTTGCAAAGGAGTTATGTGCCTTAACCGATAAAGTTTGGACCCAGATCAAAAACTATACTTTTGTTTATTTTTTTCTTACTTTTGTCTTATTATTGGATTGTTCCTTTTTGTTTACTTTTAAAAAAATGTGGTCTTAAGACTTTTTTAAATTTTTAATCATAATGTTCTTGTACATTACAATGTGTACTAACAACTTTTTCAAAAAAAAACATGGTTTTCGAGTAATTTTGAAAAAAAAAAACTGAATTTTACCCCCTTTCCGCCCCTCTAAATTTGTTTGATCCGCTCAAAATTTAGGGTACTTTTTAAAAAATTCTTAGGACGTAAAAATGAATCTCCCCACCACAATTCAGCTTTGTCGGATTTTTTTCGAAGTAATATCATTTTTACCTTCGATTATAGGTAGGCTGCGTACCAATATTTTTAATTAATATTTTCTTGTATTTTTAAAAGCATTTAAAATATTTTCTTTAAAATTTATATTTTGAAAACTGTTCATTGATTTTTAGTTTCAAAAATTATAGAAGTAAGTAAGTAAAGTAAGTAAGTAGTAATTTATTTATTCATTTCATACTTAAAAACTATATTACAAAAGCTTATATGAAAGAAATATATATAGAATAATAGTATTCATTCTGTAACTATGGAAGTTAGTGTTGAATGAAAACATCAAAAGCTTAATTTATAATTCAAATAATATTTGATGTGGGGTGACAATCAGTGTTTACATAGTAATGCTATAATAAAGAAAGAAAAAAAAAAGAAAAAATTGAGAAAAAAAAGTTATTTTACAATACGAAAATGTTTTCAGCAATTCAAAGAAATAATGAATACATATTTATATACGTAGAAGTTCAAAAAGGTCTACATTAACAATTTAAAATGAAAAAAAGCTTAAAATTTTAGATAAAAGATTCAATGTAATCGTAATGCAGAGTGAATAACCAGTCTTTGACTTTTTTATTGAAAGAAGAAAAACTAAAAGTCTCTCTGATACATATAGGCAATTTATTAAAAAGATAAGGAGCTGTGTATGTATAAAAATGTGTAAAGTGAGTTTTATGAGCAAGTGGAACATTAACTAATCTCAAATTATTTATTCGTAAATTATACATTTGAGAATTCTTACTCGGAATGTTACCGCTTTGTTTGAAAAACTCTCTTAGAACTTTAAAAACGTATAAATGTCTCATTGGAAGAATTCGCAAATCTTTAAATAAAGGCAAACTTTCAGTTTACCGATTCTTTTTGTAAATTATTCTAATTAAGTGCTTTTGAGCTATCAGTAAAGGTCTAAGAGAATTAGCATACGAACCATCCCATATTGCAACTTCGAATGAGCAAGCCCATAGTAAATTCGAGTTAGGACTTTTCGAGAGCAAAACTCTCTTAAGAGATACATTTTACGTATGACTAACATCATGTATACTTTTAACGTTTGGATATGAATTTTCCAGTTTATATTAAAATCGATCGTAACACCAAGATATTTAAAGTGATCAACTGATTCAATTTTAAAACATCTTTCTGAGCACTTGAAGTTAGAATTAAAATTTGCTCTACCACAATTGTGAATAGGTAATGAAAATTTGTTACAGTCGTAGGCGTGAAAACATAGGTTATATTCTTCTAAGCTATTTCCGAATAATTTAAAAGAAATTAGTTTAGTTTTCTCACTAATGATTAATTTATGTGAGGTAAACCACAATCTTAAGATTTCAAGATCTTCCTCGATATTTACAATACATTCAAATAAATTATGACCTTCGTACGTAAATGCGATATCGTCAGCAAAGGCAGTACGAATTCCATTAAGTTTAAGTTGAAAGAGAGAGTTGATGTAAATAAGGAAAAACAATGGGCCCAGTACAGAACCCTGTGGTACACCGTTTTTTAAAGGTTTAGATTCACTTAAAAATCCATTGACAATTACCCTCTGCTTTCTGTCTTTTAAATAAGATTAAAACCACAGAAAAATATGATCTCGAAAACAAGCATTGTACATTTTTTTAAGCAATAGACATGATCCACCATGTCAAATGCCTTTGTCATGTCAATAAATAGACCTATGGTTGACTTATTATAGTTAAGACTAGCATAAAAATGGCTACAAACCCTCAATATAGCATCTTCTGTTGACATTCCTTTTCTAAAACCGAATTGATTGCTACAAAAGAAGTTACATTTATCTAAAAACCACACAATACGAACTTTTAGTAACTTTTCAAAGATCTTAGAAAAAGTCGAGAGGAGAGATATAGGTCTGTAATATGAGATCTTTTTTCTGCATCCTTTTTTAAAAAGTGGTATAACCTCCGCGCATTTAAGGTGATCAGGAAAACAACCCCTATAAATACTCTGGTTGAATAAGAAGCACAAGACGTCTATTACATAGAAGGCAATATGTTTCAAAACTGAACTTGATACACCATCAGTAGTGCAAGAATTTTTATTTTTCAAGCCCAAAATTACATTATAGATTTCTCTGTTACCTGTGGTAACACTGGCTGCTATCTCAGTTTTGAAATTTAGTGACAACTGCTATCTCAATTCACTAATCTGTAGTGTGTACTCCTAACTAAGTCAAACTTAGTGTTAAGGCAATATTTGTTAGTTATATAAGTTTATTGTAAGACTATATATGACACAAAATTTAAGTACACAAAATTGTATTAGAATTATAAAGAAAACAGAATTGTGAATTAGACTAACCTCAACTACACTAAAGTCTTGTTGCTTATTTAGTACAACCCTGGATCCGACAAGCTTAAATTAGACTATGATAAAAAGCTTCTCACAAACCATCATCGGTCTAAGTACTAACAAATAACACTTTTTTTCAACCTTTAATAATAGAAATAACCGTCCTAAACCCAAATTCTGAGTGTAACAGTGAACTAAAAATTGGAAGGGGGCTAAGTAGGCAATAAAATACATCTGCATAATCTACATGAACGATGTAGTACATTTCACATGTAGATTTGTTTTATATATTATATAAAGTCTAAGGAGGCCTAGTTAATTATACAAAAATAGAACCCCCTTCCTTCTGTTATAGCTAGCTTTGACTGGAGTGCCCATCAAGAAAACGACCTACGCACCATTTTTATAACAATAAACAAATTTTTTCTAGCACAAACATTATTCCTGCCTGCCACACTCATACATGCGGATTGTGGCCAGAATAATGATTCACAATTATTATTATTATTATTGTACATAGTTTCAGTAGCTAATTGGTCTTGATACTTTAAAATAAGGAGTAGGCATGCATGCAATTATTGTTACTTTTTCGAGGACTGCAGGAGGACTTCATGAGGAAGGCTCTCGCTCTTTGCTATTGTTGGCACTATTAACATTATTGTTTTGTGTCGTGTGTTTTTATTAATAAACATATAGAAATACCACTCGTGAGTTCGTGAGTGAATGTGAATGACAATTTTTTTTCTTTTCCTTTTTTTTTTGGTGAATAAACGGGTAAATTCAATAGACTTCCGGTATGGCTTTCATTTTTTTTTCTGGGTCAAGTGTATGTATGTTAGTTTTTATTGGTGTGCTTCTGCTTGTTATTTCTGCACAACTATTCGAGTATATAAACGGTGATTTTTTAAGAGCTTGGTTTTTGAAAATTCAAAAAAACACAGAAACTTGTAAAAAGTGAATGACATTTTTATTTGGATCGATAAATCAATTTCTGCCATTTACTTTTTAAAAATAATATCTTTTAAATGTTGCCCGCGGCTACGCTTCAGGTGGTCCATTCTGAAGGTCCAATTTTGGCAAACTTTTTCACACATTTCGGCCGGAATCTCACCAATGACGCGTTCAATGTTGGCTTCCAAGGCAGCAATCGTGTTTGGCTTGTCCCCATAGACAATAGACTTAACATAGCCCCACAAAAAATAGTCTAACGGGGTCAAATCACATGATCTTGGTGGCCAATTAACTGCGCCAAAACGTGATATCAACTGCTCACCAAATTCGCCTCTCAATTGATGCATGGTTTCGCGTGTAGTGTGGCATGTGGCACCGTCCTGTTAGAACCACATGTCGACCGAGTTCAATTCTTGCATTTTCGGCAAAAAAAAATCTGTTATCAGAACGGTAGCTTTCTCCATTGACCGTAACCCTACGGCTTTCGTCGTCCTTGAAGAAGTACGGCCCAATGATGCCGCCTGCCATAAACCGCACCAAACAGTGCATTTTTCGGGATGCATTGGTAGCTGCTGAATTGCCTCTGGCTGCTCTTCACTCCAAATACGGCAATTCTGCTTATTCACGTATCCATTTAGCCAAAAATGAGCCTCGTCGCTGAAGACAATTTTGCGATAATTTCATAATTTCGACATTTTTCACAGAGTACGAATTTTGATAATAAATTTCAATAATTTGCAAACGTTGTTCAGGCGTAAGTCTATTCAAGATGAAATGGCAAACAATACTGGATCGAAATGTCAAATGTTCGTGGAATTTGTCATGTGTGATCTGTCAAAAATATAAACGTCAAAAACCAAGTAGCAAAAAAATCACCCGTTACAATACATATGTCGGGACTTATTATAAAATGATCCTTTTCATGCAGTTAAATTCTAAGACCATATTGATATGGCTATCTAGTGCCAGAGAAGTTCAACGTCTTGTGCACAATTTTAGCCTTTCATGCCAACCCTATACATAGGTAGTTTGGCTTTCATAGAATATTATAGATACTTTTGCGACATTAAATTCATGAGAAAGACATGTAAAATATGTAAGTAACTGAATCGATATTAAAAGGCGAATGTATTTTGTATACTATGTATTTATCAGATATTAGATATTTTCATAATGCATGAAATAGTTTTTTATCAAGAGAAGCCTGAAGGGTTCTTTCGATAGAGGGCTGCATAAATTTTCATCTGCTTGTGACATGCTCTTTTAGCGCAGAGTTTAAAAGGCTTGTTGAACACAGATTGGACTTCTATTGTTTGGAAGTAATTTTGTTATAAAATTGCATTCAAGTTGTTTTAATTGCATTTTCTGTGTTCTTTCTTTGATTAAAAACATCATTTGTTACTTGGTTTTGTATAAAATGTCAGTTAAACCTGTTAAGAACATTGAAACATAACTTTTGTATTATAGAGTTGTTCAATTCCTATATTCCAGTGGCGGTATATTGATTAAATTATTATTTAATTAATATTAATATTTAATTAATTATTAAGGGTATAAGTTGGCCGTTGGCACAGGGACAAAAGTCCCTGTTTGTCTTGAGGACGTATGTCCATGGACACAACCTGCAAATTCTCCAAGGATAATTTAATTCCTTAAAAATATTGTTAAATTATCTTCTTTTTTACGTGCGGTCACAGGCTTTGTTAAAAAAAATGTTATAACGGAATTAAAAATAAATATGTATATATAAATATAAAGGGCAAGTTTTGCAATCGAACTCGAGATTTTAATCAAAGTTGACATTACGATTATAAAGAACACCAAAAAAGTAGTTCCCGCAATTCAGTCTGTCTGTAGAACGATCTCCATCCTAAACGGCCGCACCGATTTTGTTTAAACTTGGTGGTTAGGAGCTTTACGTGAATGTCCAAAATAGGTTTTTGAATCGTACTTGCCGTACAAATTTTCCTACCATCTTAATTATCTCGAAAACGGCTCTAACCATTTTGATAAAAGGAAGCCTGTGTTATCAGAATTGTCCGAAGAGAACTTATATCATGCTCCGTACAACCAGGCATTTGCATAAAGCACGGGTAACATTGGGATCAACAAATACTTTTGGGCAACGCTACTTTAGGTAAGGCCTATATTTTGGACATATTTTTCTGAAAATTTGTTTTTAAATTTATATTATTAAATATTAAAAATGTTCACCCCAGAATCAAAATTACTATAATCTGTATATATATTCCTCCTAACCAAGCTTTCACAAACTCTCACTTAGACGCCATTATCTAAAATATAAGTTCGCCCATATTAATGATTGTAGATTTCAACTCCTGGAGCCCCCTTTGGGGATCTCCATCAGTAAATACCAGAGAAAGAATTGTAGAACAGTTTCTATCTACATCAAATTTATATATTATGAACAACGGCTCTCCGACACATTTCTCCACACACCGAACGTTCTCACATATAGACCTATCCTTTCTTACCTGCCAAAATACATTTAACGTGTCTTGGGAAAACCTTCCTAGCTTATACGGAAGTAACCATTTCCCAATTTTAATCAAAATACCAATAGATATTAACCACAAGCTTATAAAACTTCAACAAAAATTCAAAACCAATAATGCGAATTGGGAATTATTTAAAAAGAAAAACGACGAATATTTAATTTCAAATCCAATATCCCGTAATATAAATAAGGAAGCAGCATTTATCACAAAATCGATAGGATATGCAGCTCATATAACAATTCCCCAAACCAAAAATGGGCAACATAAAGCCGTAGTCCCCTGGTGGACTAAAGATCTTAAGAAACTTCGAACCGAGGAACAAACAGCTTTTCATCTCTTCAAGAGACACCCAACCGATACAAATCTTATTTCGTATCGAAAACTCAATGGTCTTTTCCGTAAAACAGCTAGAATCGAAAAGAAAAAATGTTTTGAAGTTCTTACAAACAACTTAAACCCAAGTTCTTCTATTAAAAAACTCTGGGGTGATATAAAAACATTAACGGGAAACTTTACACCCCACACTATTAAAACAATAAACGAAGGCTTGCAAATTATAACCTGTCATTATCAAACCGCAGAACATTTTGCCAAAACTTGGTCAGCTTACTCAAACGACTCTGAGTTTCATCCGCACTTTAGAATTAATAAAGCAAATACTGCAACTGAGACAAACTATTCACCACAAACTCCAGATTCCACGACTGAAATCATCGATCTTCCCATAAATATGATTGAGCTAAGCACTCGTTTAAACTCAACGAAAGGAAACACTCCTGGTTTCGACAGAATCGATTACAAGATGCTTAAAAATACGTCTCTACTTTTTAAAGAAATACTTTTAAAGTTCTTAAACGAAATTTTCATTATGGGAATTATACCCCAAATCTGGAAGACAGCTACAGTGGTTCCAATTCCTAAGCCAAAAAAAGACTCCACCTCCATACAAGGATACCGGCCAATATCCCCCCTACCTTGCACAGGAAAAATATTTGAAAAAATAATCGCAAAAAGACTTTCCTGGTTTTTAGAAAAGAAAAACCTTCTTGATATCAACCAAGTGGCTTTTAAACACAATAAAGATACTATGGATGCATTGCTGCATATCGACGAATATGTTACAACAGCTTTATCAAGCAAAAACCATATCTCGATTCTTTCAATTGATTTTGAAAAAGCCTTCGACCGGATAGGTATCCACATCATTTTAAATAAGCTGGCAAAATAGAAAATTGGACCTAACCTGTTTAAAATCATAAAGACGTTTCTAAGCAATCGACAATTTCGAATTAGAGCAAACGGGGTTTTTTCCAATGTCAAACAACTGAAAAACGGAATTCCCCAAGGATCTCCGTTATCGGTTATATTGTTCAATATAGCGTTCAACGACATATCCAATATCTTGAAAAGCATGACTTCAATAAAATACTGCCTATATGTTGACGATCTTGTCCTTTTTACGAAATGTAAGGACCTAGAAACAGTAAAAGTATTATTCTTAAATGTTCTTAAAAAAATACACATTTGGTGTAAAACTTCAGGTGATAAGATCTCTTCAGAAAAAAGTACAATATTACATATTTGTAAAAAAACTATTTAGTTTCACAAAAAATATACCTCTTAGTTTTAACAATACTAACATAAAAACTAATAACTATCTTAAGATCTTAGGTTTATTTTTTGACTCAAGTTATAATTTTAAAACCCATTGTCTAGAACTTAAGAGAAACCTAGTCACCAGGTTGAATATTATTAAAATACTATCATCAAAAAACAGTTTTTGTCATATAAACTCACTTATTCATGTAACTAGATCAATTATCCTATCCAATATCGATTACGGTTTGGTTGTTTATGGCAAATGCTCAAAATCAAACGTCCAAGCAGCACCATAATACGCTTCTGCTAGAATCAGTCTTAAGGCGTCTTAGAACAACACCCATCAAGAACATCCTCACAAAAAGTGGCCTGCCATCTATCACCCATCGGATTGAATATCTGACTTCAATCTTAATCGCTAAGATCGCAACAACGCAAAATTCACCCATCATATCAGATGTAAACAAAATTTTATACCGAAAAAAAAAACTAGCACACTACCTTCCACATTATTAAATGCTATCACCTCATCTAAAAAAATGGAAATCTTATTTTCAATCAACAGTCAAGGATCACGTTCACCAAGCTTTCCTCCATGGTTGTTACCAAAGAAATCAATAAACACTGAGCTTGCAAAACTTCCGAAAAGCACGACAAATCCAACTGTTTATAGACAAATCTTTAAGAAAATCCAGCTTAAAATCCAACACATAATATAATAATAAGAGGTGTTATTTTGATATTCAAAGAAAAATGGCATTTTTGGAGATAAATGATCGGATGTTTATTTCATTATAAAGAGGAAGGTATGCCGTTAATAATGGAACACAACATCAGCCAAACGGCCGCCAAGACCACGCTTACAGGACCATATCCTTTTCATGAAATTTTCCATAACCAAATCGCAAAGTGGCTGCCCTATGTCCTCGATAGCCTCACGAATTTCATCTTTGAGGTCTTGAATCGACGCTGGGCTGTTGGCGTAGACCTTATCTTTCACGTGGTCCCAAAGGAAGAAGTCGCAAGGTGTTAAATCACAAGATCTCGGTGGCCAATTGTGATCACCTCTTCGAGAGATAACACGGTCCGGAAACTTTTCCCGTAAAAGATCGATGGTTTCATTGCTTGTGTGGCACGTAGCGCCGTCTTGTTGAAAGTAAACGTTGTCCAGATCAATACCATCCAACTCAGGCCATAAAAAATCATTAATCATCTCTCGATAGCGCAATCCATTGACCGTAACTGTTGCTCCAGCCTCATTTTCGAAAAAGTAAGGTCCAATGACCCCGCGGGACCATAAACCGCACCAAACAGTCACGCGTTGAGGATGGAGAGGCTTTTCAACAATAACTCTTGGGTTTTCCGAGCCCCAGATGCGACAGTTTTGCTTGTTGACGTAGCCTCCGAGGTGTAAATGGGCCTCATCAGTCAAGATGATTTTTCGATGAAATTCCGGTTCATTTTCATGCATTTCAAGGACCCAATCAGCAAAGACACGACGTTGTTGATGATCAGCCGGCTTGAGTTCATGTGTTAACTGAACTTTATAAGCCTTAAGACCCAAGTCTTTATGCAAAATACGGTGTAATGACGTTTGTGGAATGCCTAATTCCAAAGAACGACGAGGAATGGACAAACCTGGGTTTTCTTCAACACTTTGGGCTACAACAGCAATATTCTCAGTTGTTCTTGAGCGACGTGCACGGGTTTTATTCTTCACATCACTAACTTGTCCCAACAGCTCGAATTTGTCCACCAATTTCTGTATTGCGGTCCGACAAGGTGCTTCACGACGACCCAAAAATGTTTTAGTTTTACGAACCGTCTCTGCCAAATTTTCACCATTTTTATAGTGAATTTTAATAATTTCAATGCGTTGCTGAAGCGTCTATCGTTCCATTTTTATTAATAGCGTAGTTTCTACTTGTCAAATGTCAAAAAATGACAGCTTCAAAAGTGACAGCTACCGAAATAGCGGGCTATTCAAAATAACACCTCTTATTGGAAAACCCGTTATATGACTGCCCAAAGATTAAACAAACCTCAACAGCCTACTTCAATAACACTAAATTATGTGATATACTAAAATCCCCCAAATAGTTAAAAATTAAACCTGTCTATAACCTACTAACTTCTCTTCAACTAGAAAATTTAATTTAATTTAAAATTTTAAAAACTAGCCGAAAGCTTGGTGGCTAGACCTTTATAATTTATGTTAATATGTAATTTATTATATGTTAATTATTAATAAAATAAGAAAAAAAAATTCTTGGAATTAGTGTCGCTTTTGCTTTTCCGGCCGAGAGATCGCGAATTCCTCTAGCGGAAGATTTCCGATTTGATAAGTTTATACCATTTGTATTACAACACAAAGAATTTGCGGATGAACGCCTTGACTTTCTTCCCAGCAATAAATATTAACTTTCATCTACCAGAAATGGGTTAATCGGAGCAGGTCATAAAACTATACTTCCACTCTTTATTAAAAGTAGCTGATACCTACCATTTCTTTTACCACTGATTCAGCACTTTCAATGCTATTAGCAGTAAATTTGTCAGTCAAACTGCAAACAGAACACCGCCAGCACCGTCATTTTTATCAGCTATACCTTCCATCCATTTTATGTTTTAATTTTTTCACTAAATAGTGTAGCGTTAAACTTGGAAACACCATTGGCTGAATTCAATGGTGGTCACGGTTGCTGGTAACGTTGATGGTGGTGGTTTAGTCTGTTTCGCTTTAGGCCAGTACAATGGTGTTTCAAAAATTCGTTTTTAAACAGTGTGCACGCTATAAATGTTTAAATTTAAAACAGTACACTAATAGTAGGTATTAGTCAACCTCGTGTTAAATAAAGCGCATTGGCGCCGGTACTCACTTTGTATCACAAAAAAAGCTGTCCACTTTTACCAAATAATTACACAATAAACCTTCTTCGTCACTGAAACCATACCCGCTCAAGCTAGCCAGTCTTTCATTCTCTGACATGTCAGCCTTAAATCACAACACCATTATCGTGAATAATAGATTCGGTATGTTTTCCTGAATTGAAGTTTGTTTCCTACTGTCAGTTATTGTTAGGCGATACGAACGTGTGTGAACTAATTTTAGATATTTGACGTTAATAGCACTTGCTCGTCAATTATATAGTGAAGTCCATAGCTTAGGCCATTAATAATGTACACATGAGAATAATTACAATAAAAGAGTATCTCAGGACTGTTAATGCGCTGGCAGCGTTGAAAATGTATATTCATTAATATCGGTGATGGAGGGTTTGTCTGTAAAATAATAATATGCTGGAATCATCTGAATCTTTGAACAGCTCGCGGATTAAAATTTAATAAGGAATTATTAATTGAGTATACTGTTTTATGAAGTTTAATCAATGAGGCAATCATTTTGAGATGGAAATTGGTAAATCTGGGTATTAATTTTGAAAAGTGCTTCAAAGAGATTTTAAATTGGTTTTCAATTATTTTTTTCATAGGAATACTTATATTATGTAATTAAATTCAGAGATTGCTTAAGAATGCCATGCAGCACCACAGAGCAAAACATTTCAATTAGTTTAAGTCGAGGGAGATTATACCAAATATTTTCTAACAAATAAACAGTTTATGGATTTGGCAATTTTTCCAGTGTAAATGTATCCTTTGTTTTGTTTGTTTTGTAAGACTTTGCTTCTTGGAATCTGCAAATCAGTTGGACGGACAGACATTCCTAATAAGAACAATTACAAAAATGCATTTGTAACTTACTCAATTCTATATTAATTTTACTTAGTGTCTGTAAATGAAACTAAATTGAGAGAATTTCTAAAATACTGGAGAATTCATGGGTATGGTGACCATCCGTCCCGTATTTCCCGGGACAGTACCGTATTATTGTCCCGGGTAAATTTTAAGAAAACGTATTTTATTTTTTGTCCCGGGTTTGTCCCGGGTTTCTCCCATATTACTATATATTTATTTTATTTGAATAACGTTAAAAAAAATTAACAATTTTATTTACAATAATTTAAATATGTGTTTAATATTTGTATGTCAAAGTACGAATCGGCCTTAATAATAGGTTCAGAGGGATTTACTATAAAAGCATGTTTACTGAACGCATTAATTTGTCACCTGCGTTGAGCTGTCAGATTTCTTTTCAAACTGTATCTTCACAAAAACACACAATATTTACATAAATTTGAAATGTGAGTGTTTGCTTGTACAAACAAATGGAATTGTTTTCTTTTAATTATTTACAATAAATTTACGTTTCTACGTTTTCTATAAGCAGTGGTGGAAGATATGATATTGAACAGCACTTTAAACCAAAAAAAAAACAAGCAATCTGACTTTGATGCCACTTCAAGCAAAATGTAAGATGCTTATTTAATTCGACAAATTTTCAAAGGCCTGCAAGGAAGAATGCAATTAATGAAGGTACTTGGACTCATTCAGGTCTAATGATTGCACAATGCAAATCGAAACTTATTAACAGCTTCTTTGATCAAATATATTCCTGTGCACACGTGGTTAAATGTTCTTGAACCAAAGTATGTCGAAGGAATTAAAACTTCGCTCCGCAGAGTAAGTCTTGTGACAGCTTTTTTCTGATTGTTCTAATCACGGCTGTACAAAACTGTCCGCTCTTGGTTCGTTACACCACAACTAGGTATCCTTGTCAAGACTTTGGAGGTTGAAAATCTTCCATGCGAAATATCAGACATCACTTCAAAATACATAGATAAAACCTTGGTAAACTTGTGGCAATTTGTGCTTACAATATAAACTGTAATTTGGGCGGATCAGCTAGGAAAGGCAAGAACAACACTTTTGATTAACTTCAAGCCATTAAAGGTAATGGTCTCATTGGGGTTAAATGCGCTGCTCACGATTTAAATAACTATTCGTCTTTTATCTCTACACTGTTCATGTTAAAAAACTTAAGGAAATTTACGAAACGTCTCAGACTAAATACTTCAAACTAGTTCTTTAAAAAACAACTAGTTGGCTATTTCTAAAGTCAGCTATTGAGAGAATAATTTTTCTTATTTTAAACAATTTGCTTAACAGCTCTTCATCTGAGGTCCTTCTTTTTTCATTTCATTCAATCCGAAGCTTCAATTTTACATGTGAGCATATTATTAGCAGAGTCCCAAAAAATTGCATGTCTCAAGTTGCGCTAGCAATGAAATGCCTTAAATTAAAATTAAAATCTAGATTAGGCGAACAATTGATAATATCTTGTTTGCAACGAAATTGATCAATCAATAATTCAAACAAAAATTAATTGATGAAAAGTAATGTAAAGCAAATTATTATCAATTTTACATAACGTGTTACGAATTCTTAAACCATTGGGATGTATCTTTTAAATAATATGAAGTTTTTAGTTGGGTAATTCTTCGAAACATTCCTTTTTCCTAACTGGCCAGAAATAGAATCTTCGTTATCTTTTGTCAACCAAAAGCTGAATGCTACCAGCTTGATTGTCACAAAATTATAACAAAATGGATAGAGAACAACATAACTGTGGCCAAGAAATAAAAAAACATTTTTTAGCCTTTTTGCAAGCAAAGTATAAACTTTTACTTATTGTCGACTTAGTCCTCATGCTCCAACCGAAAGAGTTTTTTCCATAATGAATAATATTTGGACAAATGAAAATACACAACTGAATGTTTAAACTCTCAGAACCATGTTAATGGTAAAATTAAACTATCAATTTAGCTGCCAGGAATTAAAAAAAAAATATTTACTAGGAAACGATAATATCATCAAAGATATTTGTTAGGCAAAAAAGTACCAATTACCAAAAATTGTGTTCGTAATGTGTTATTAATGTTTAGTTTCAAAGACTTGGTAAAAAAAAGGTTGAATATTGAAAAAATGTAAAGTTTTTGCAGTTTGTGCTGTTTTTTATTTAATTGAGAATTTTGTTGATTTTGTACAAAACACGTTTATCAATGTTTATATTTATGTCCCGGGTTTTGCTCAAAGAAATATGGTCACCGTATCCATGGGGCATGTATTGGATTTGTTAAGGAAATGTCGAAGTTTTTTATTGGTTTATTCGAATGAAGTGGTGTTTTTTGGATAACTCATGATTTAATTAATTATTCGCGAAATTTTCTAAAAAGTAATATATAAAATTTAAACGAACGATGATATCGCTTGAATTAACAAATTAGTGTTTTATTTGCAGATATTTACATCTGTAAAATCAATTGGGACCTTAGTTCAGCAATCCTTTTAGATAAGAAATACATTTGAAAAACGTATGTGTAATGGCTTACTCAGAGGGGTATAAGGGGTCTTAAGCTCCCCTTTCAAAATAACATGTTTTGCTAAGATTTCCAACAATGTCGAAGAATGTCTATTTGTATTTTTTTATGTTTGTGCTCAGCCCAGTTCTGACACTACAGACTTCACCCTTTGCTTACAGGAACCAGGAACAAATTAAGGCGATTTCTTCTTCAACACCAACGAAGTCAGAAATTTCGAATTCCGAAGTGCTAGTCAAGCCCAGGCGCCTTACCTAATTTAAACTTTTTACCATAAATGTACGCCTCCTGAAGCCATAATTTATTTCAGAAAATCGAACATGCAGACCACAAATGTCATGAAATAAATGATTTTAGGAAACCGATTTCAGCAATTATTTCTTACCATCTCTGTGGACATAATTGAAGAAATAATTTGACGTCTAATGTCTATTCGACTGACAATTGTGTACTTTTTACTATTACATGTATATATTGATGGCTTGAATTGGAATTGCAGCCTAGAATTCCGTATTGTTTGCTGGGCTCTGATTGATATTAAGATTTATGAAATTTGCCCACTGACCGAAGGAAGAAATAAAAATGTCTGCAATAACTGCTGACATAATGGTAATTGGTTCCTGAGGTATAAGGCCACATAAATCACAAAAACCGTAACTGACTCTCTAACTAACGGATCATCAAAATAATAGAGCACTTCCCGACATCGTAAAATTTTGTAATTTTGTTAAACGGTAGGTCTTGCGGTGCAAACAAAGGAGGTTCTCTATTCATTTCCCCAGAAATGGTTTTAATTCAATGGAGCACTTCCGATTGCTGCAGAACGATGACATTTGGTAGTACGATAGGGCTTAAATTCCATAGAGGGAAAATATAGAAAATCATAGGTTTTTCATTCAGGGGCGTGGTATCCGCCTACATTCAAAGTAATGTTGTCAATAATATAGACCTTCTCGGATTGCAGTAGAGTTATAAAATTTGATGTAGTAATAGACCTTAAAGTACTTGAAAAGTGAAAAAAATACCATTTTAGGTTATCCAATTAGGGGGCGTAGTATCCACTCACTTTGTGACAAAAAGATTTACTTTATATGAATTACTTCCATCACTGCCATCAGTAGCTTTCGAGATTTGACAAACTACTTAAATCAATTCACATGAATGTTAAAAGCAGAGCCAAGTCTTTCTATAAGCGAAAACCTCTATGTAAAAAGTCAGCCGTGAAAAAACTTGCGTAAAAACACTCGGTAGGTAAATTAACATCTGTGCGGGGATATATATTCATATTTGATAAGAAGTGGCCAAAATCAATATCTACTTAAGGGTGAAAAAGAGCTTTCTGTCCAGAGCGACAAATCACATAGAAATGAGTCTCTTTTGGACGGGAACTACGAAACATTATGTCACATGCACGGCGGACACATTTCGAAAAATTCCCTCAAGAACCGTTAAAGAATCTATATATTTGACAAATAATTTATTGAAAGTTTTCTAATTGGCCGCAAAAATTGTAACAAAAAAAAACAATTGAAAACGAATTTTGAATAAAAACAATGGCGCAAAATTTTAAACGATTTAGTAAAATGTTAAAGCCACTTTTAGCAATTTACTAAGCTAAAAAGATGATTGAGCTAATTTTAAACGATTTTAACATTTTACTAAAGTTAAAATCACGGAATGGCTACTTTAACTTTTAGCAATTTGCTAAATCCATTATGGAATCTGATAGTATATTAGCCCTGCACGCGGGGTGCCCAGGTTCGAGTCCTGCTGGTGCAGAATTTTTTTTTTTTTTTGTAAATAATGAAGTTAAAATGATGAAAATAGAAATAACTGATACCTTTTTAGAGCACATGTTGGGTTTTCATCAACATATAATTAATTTACAACGTATAACAACAATAATTGTGTTCATCAAAATTCAAACCCTACAAATGCTCAGCTTTCTGCATAATTAGCAATTTGCTAGTTTAGAAAAGGTTTAAAAATTTTGAAATAGTTATTCAATCAATAAGCACTTAGGAAATTGCTAACTAGTAAAATGTTAAGCCCTTAACAATATGTTGTTTAAAATTTTGCGCCAATATATTTAGGTTAATATATTTAATTTAATTATTAATTGTAGCCCGCAGCCGAGAACCGAAATACATTCGTTCTAAATAAGACTCCTAAAAAATATTCAAACATAAAAGTTGTATGTACTTTAAAAATAATTTTAATATAAAAACATCTTGTGTGGCAACTCACAAAACATAACCAGGCAAAACGAACAAACTCGATTGAGATTTCTAATTTATCAATTAATCCATTTTGCAAGTGATTTGCAAAATAAAACCAATCTATACTATCTTATATTCTACTCCATTAAATCCAGTTTTGAAAAAAATCAAAACAAAAAAACACATAAACACCTCATTAAAATTAACACCTTTTTCTATGATTTTATAATGAAAATAATTTAATTCTTAAATTAAAAAAAAAAAAAATTCACTCACCCAAAAACTTAACTTTTAATGAATCATTCCGAAATTATTTCGTGGTTTATCACTCTTTATTACCCGCCCGTAATTTTCTTTGAAATTCCAATTTGAAATTATCGAACAAACAAACAAGCCTCACAAAACAACTAGGTATAGCTACTCCGCCCGATATTTCATAAAAGAATTTACTTTGTTTATTATCTCGAAGGAAATTCATATACATAGTTTGGAATATCATAAATCCTCAAACACCACATCAAAAAACCGAACATTTTTGTAAGACATCCCATGTTGTGATATGTGTTGTTTTTGGCGTATTTCCAAATTATTTTTACAATCGACTCGTTAAACGCATTCAATTGTATAAATATTTTGCCCGATAATCTTCATGATAAGTCATTTTGATATTTGCCGAAGAAAATAACAAGCTTTACCCATTGAGATAGCTTACCTATAAATATTCTCTAGAAGAGATTTCGATGCGGCTTCAGTCGTCGTTTTTTTTTTGTGGAATACCACACATTATAAGTGTAGATGTGTACTTGGCATGTATCTGAAGAATAAAGGTACAAAAATTGCACATTTAATTTTATGCATCTCAGACAATTTCCGTTGGTAGTTTATATTTCGTATAAACGGAACACAAAAAAACTAATAAAAGCACATATTATTCTTTACGCAAAATTGAAAACAAAAATGCGTTTTGAATTTGTTGCGTCAGTAATATTATTGGAGGTAAAAATGTTATAGGGAGCTAACAGTGACATGTCAAACCAACACCTTTTCTTGCAAAACCCGACAATTTTTTAGAGATACATTTTGCCTTAGGTCTCTGAAAAAATGCTTATCCACCAATATAGTAGATTTAAAAAAAGAAAACAGTTTTTATACAAAAAAAAAGAATGGCGCAGAATTTTAAACAACCCATTGTTAAGGGCTTAACATTTTACTAGTTAGCAATTTCCTAAGCGCTTATTGATTGAATAACTATTTCAAAATTTTTAAACCTTTTCTAAACTAGTAAATTGCTAATTAAGCAGAAAGCTGAGCATTTGTAGAGTTTGAATTTTGATGAACACAATTATTGTTGTTATGCGTTGTAAATTAATTATATGTTGATGAAAACCAAACATGTGCTCTAAAAAGTTATTAGTTGTTTCTATTTTCATCATTTTAACTTCATTATTTACAAAAAAAAAGCAAAAAAAAATTGTGCACCAGCAGGACTCGAACCTGGGCACCCCGCGTGCCAGGCTGACATACTATCAGATTTCTAAATGGATTTAGCAAATTGTTAAAAGTTAAAGTAGCCATTCCGTGTTTTTAACTTTAGTAAAATGTTAAAATCGTTCAAAATTAATTCAATCATCTTTTTAGCTTAGTAAAATGCTAAAAGTGGCTTTAACATTTTACTAAATCGCTTAAAATCTTGCGCCATTATTTACAAAAAAATAACAAAAAAAAAATTGTGCACCAACAGGACTCGAACCTGGACACCCCGCGTACAAGGCTGATATACTATCAGATTCCTAATGGATTTAGCAAATTGCTAAAAGTTAAAGTAGCCATTCCGTGTTTTTAACTTTAGTAAAATGTTAAAATCGTTCAAAATTAGTTCAATCATCTTTTTAGCTTAGTAAAATGCTAAAAGTGGCTTTAACATTTTACTAAATCGCTTAAAATTTTGCGCCATTATTTACAAGAAATAACAAAAAAAAATTGTGCACCAACAGGACTCGAACCTGGACACCCCGCGTACAAGGCTGATATACTATCAGATTCCTAATGGATTTAGCAAATTGCTAAAAGTTAAAGTAGCCATTCCGTGATTTTAACTTTAGTAAAATGTTAAAATCGTTTAAAATTAGTTCAATCATCTTTTTAGCTTAGTAAATTGCTAAAAGTGGCTTTAACATTTTACTAAATCGTTTAAAATTTTCCGCCAATGTTTTTATTGCAAAAGAACCACAAAGATTACCAGGCACAACATTTAAGCACATAATATCAATTAAATTAAAAAAAACACGTCAAAGTAGTTTGTTTCCTTAATAAATTCAACGAAGAACAACATCCAGTTGGAGCGCACGAACTTGTTTTTTTTTTTTTGTAAATTCATTTTTATTTTTAATATTAACTTATAACTATCTTAAGGCTAGACAAAAATGTTTAAAACTAACCTACTTATCAATAACTTACAACTAATTTACTGGCCCTTTAAGGGCGCTCTAAGCTAAACAATAACTCTTAGAACTAATGTCTTTCGACCTAAAAACTATTTTAATTAAATCTAATTATTTTATTTTTTAACCAAGGAAACTTATTAACAAAAAAACTTGGTATCTTATCATTTCTTTTTTACTTATAAACTAAACCTAAATATAGATTAAAATTAATTAAAACTAAATACAACTAACTTATACTAACTAAAAATAACTTAAACTACTTAAAATACCTAATAATACCCAAAACCACTTAAAACTACGCACGAACTTGTTCTTATGTTCGATTACATCGTATGCAAAAGGTTTCTATTCAAAGTCTAAATATATTTTTAAAGTGGTTTTTTAGTTAATTTTTTATAATGTAAGAAATAATTTTTTAGAATGTAAAAAAAGAAAATAAAACAAATCTCTTAATTTTTTATATACACAAAATTTCTTTCATTTTTTTCTAAAAAAAATTGGTATGACAATTGTTGGCGACAGCCAACTGTTGAAGTGTTGAATCAAAAGTTAAGAAAAAATATATAAGACGAAAACTTTTAACAAAAATCTTTTATTAAGAATATGTAGGTTTTATACTCGTGTTTTTTCTTTTCTTTGGCGATGTTGACTGCGTAGTCGAGATTTTTCCCAGCAAGTAAGTAATTTCCATTTGGCTTGGTCCGTTACAAGTAAAATATAAAAGATGTTTCTGGTATTATTCACGCGCCAGAATCGTTAAAAGGAACTGATGTTTTACAATACGACTTAAGGTGGAAACATTCATTTATGTGATAACATCCCAGCCCCCGTGAATCGCTTAGGAAGATTCACCAGCTACATCCAGCTTGGCCAATTTTGACGACCTGTCTCTTAAGTAGTATGAAAATCTAAACTTTTAAATCGTTGGTCGCCCCCTTGACCAAATCCTGGATCCGCCACTGGCTGCAATCAAACTGAAATGAAAAGGTCTTATCTTCCCTTGTTATTGATACTTTTGCTAATATCGCATACAAAATATTTTCTGCAGTATTGTGTCAACCAATGAAGCTGTTCGTCGTAAGCTCTATAGCCCAGAAAAGTCAATCTTTACACTACTGGAATTTTTGGAAAAAACACAGCAGCTTCAGAAGGATTGCCACCAAATTTTCATCGACTTTAAGATCGCGCATGACATCATCTATAGAGACGAGCTATATAGAGCAATATCTAGTTTTTGCATTCCTGCCAAACTCATATGCTTGTGCAGGATGACGATGGAAAATTCACTCTGTTCCATAAAAATCGGTAAGAATTTCACCGACACCTCAAGAAAACAATTTAGACAAGATAATTGACGGGGTGTCCCTGGCATGCTACTTCTTTAGTATTATACTTTCACATGTAGTGCAGATCTCCTAAGCCAACACCTGAGGCAATTTCTTTAGAAGGTCTGTTCACCTACTTGCATATGATGTCAATTATATTGACATAATCGGAAGAACACAGAGTGATTTAAATTAATCTTCTTCTTTAAATATTGGGATGGAAGCTCGGAAGAATATATTTTGCAAAACACCGATTTTTTTGACAAATAATTTACATAGAAAACTATAGCTAACTTTGGTGTAGTTAGTGACTTTGTTGAGTAAAAATACAACCAACACTACCAGCACTAAGAACAAACGCAGAATAACTCTTGCTAATCTCTGTTTCTTTGGACTGAGAAGGTTAATTAGGAGCTACGTCCCCTATCATGCAAATCAAGAGTGACTTTATAAGACATATAATAATCCCAATCTAGCATTAAGGTTCAGAGTCACGGACCTCATTAAAGGTGGGTGAGAATTGTTTAGTATTAAAGATGAATTATTGACCAATTTGTAGCATACGTAAAGAGTGGATAAGATACATTTTTTTTTAATTTATCCTTCGGCATTTTTGGTCGCAATGAATATGGCAATGAAACAATGAAGTAACATTTGCTTTTCCCGACGTTTCGGCAGGGGTTGCGGTTGCTGCCTTCTTCAGGGGAACTTTAGTACACAAAACACTATAAAAAACAGAGTTTAATAACAATATTATGACAATATTAAAATTAGACTTAGATATCACCATCCGACACCTACCTGTGGAACATGCATTAGCCTGTTCATTGGCCTAGTCACTTTCTGGTTACTCGACACCATTCCGTTGGTCAATTTGCTGCTAGCCTACTATACGCGCGCAAACATCATTTATGCAATGCTAGCAATAATTTGTGGGAACCTATTATTGCTTCTTAGAATTAGCTGGAGTTGGTCAGGCAGTCTTAAGTTGGACTTCAGATTGTGCGGTGAATCTTGAGCAATAAAATGTATTATATTATTTAAAGCTTGGTATTTTAAATTGAACTAATAGCCGTGTTTTATTGGGAAACTTATCCACCGTATGTTTATCCGTCGTAGCATTTTACATACAATTCGCAACGGTCGATAAAAAGCTTAAGTAGAAGCTACGGTGGATGGCTGCTTGACGTTTCTTCGAGTCTCGAAGTTGATTTTGTTAGTTTTGTTGGTACGATTGATAATTGGTTTGAACCTCGATAGATGTGTTCATGGAGTATTATAATTATTAATTTCATTCGTAAGACAAATCGATCTTTTTAATTCTTTTTTTTTATAGCTGGCCAGTTTATGTTTCTAAAATCTTAGATAACTCCATTTTTTTAATAAATTATAAGCTGTTCTTCTGCAAAGTTTCTGACTTTTACTATTAAAAACTGTATGCCCCTAATGTCAATGAATCAATTTTAATAAATTTCGATTTCCATTTTGAAAAAAAAATCAATATCTATTGAATGAATTCCGTTTTACTTTTGTTTTTGACTAACTAAGACCAATATTCGTTTTGTGTTCAATTTTTATTGATAGTTATAATATAAATAAATGGAGTTTGGTGAAAAAAATCATCTTTTTATTTATATCTACAAAAAATTTGAGAATATAAACCGCATTGGGTGGAACTGCACTATAGAGGAACTACTCGACAATGCGCCGCAAAATATTTATTCCTTTGAAATTCTAGGAGCTATAAGTCCAGGAGCGCACATATGCAACTTTCAATTTTGCAACAGTTTGGTTGCTAAAGTGGATACCATGGACTTATATGAGAGTGCGTGCACATACAAAAACTATTCAGTCCGCGATTCGAGCAACTTAAAAGTTTGTGTTTTGGCACAAATCGAACGATCGCCCCAAATAAGTTCTTCAGTTTGTATCACACCGAACTATAATGTAACTGTGCTCACATTAAATCAATATGTTGTCTGTGTGTTGGTCTATCTCGTTGTTTATGTGCACGATCAACGTTCAACTAGTGATTAAACTATTTCGTTTCGGAAAAATTGCATGTGCGCGCCTAGCCTAAAGGCACTAAGCGGCAACTGAACTTCACAAAATGTGCTTTTCTTCACTGTTCAATGGACGTTGGCCGTGGACCGTATTCGCTTCACTACATGGACATGGACTGGGCGTACATTTTTGTGATCCCATTTTTTTTTTCTGGACATGTGCATGGAAATGGCAAACCAAATGTTAACTATTTGTTCCTTAAGTAGAGTCTGATGAATGAATATCGAATTGAAAGCAAAACATACTCAGAAAATAAATTTGTAAATTGACTTGAAAAATAAAACTCTAGCTATCGATCTACTCAGAATATAAATAAAAGCATGAAATATAAAGGGGATATGTAAGGCGAGTGAACAATTTAAACTACGTTGTAGTGTTTTGTAGTGTGCGTTCAAAACCAAGAAACATTAAAAGGAAACCAGCAAATCTCCGACAATTTTGTTTCCTCGTGTGAAAGGCATAGACGATTTTTAAAGCAATACAAAAAATTGTCTTGTGTAAAAAAAGACTTGACCATAGTCTATGAACAAACCCATTCACTTATTATTTCCTTTCTATTGGTGCAAAATGAATGTTCGAATTTAAAATTGCAAATGCAGAAAAAGTGAAAACAAGAAATAGGTTTGTAACATAAATTAAATATTGGTACGTTTTTCTACTTTCTATTTTATACGAATAAAAGCTGCTTATTGTTCATTATTTTGATATTTTCTTAATTTTACTTTGCAAAAGACTCTTTCATTACTTGTGACTGCTGTGCAGGGGTACCATTTTTACAAAAAAATAAAAAAAACTACGGTTCATGCTACGGTCGATGCGTTTTTTTGGGAATTACTTACGGTACAATGGATAGATTCCCAATAAAACACAGCTACTGTAAGTCGAACTGTTAGGCCAACACCTTAGGGGTGGGCGTTCCCATTTTTTTTAAGATCCCTCGGAGGGATTCCTTTAACTGACTTACATTATTTAAAAATATGGAACTATATTAGTTTTTACATTAAATAAAATTCTATGCACTTCAAAATGAAGTCATTAGTCTTTATTTTTTGAAAACTTAAAAAGAATAAGCAAGTAAGACTGACGTTTAATCCGAGACAAGTGAACAGTATACAGCGTATATGTTTTGAGTGTCAAGATTTCGGTTCATGTTGTTGCTATTGTTAATGATGTGCAACGTTTCCAGTGTGTATCGCTTTGAGGCGTGACGCACAGTTTGGAGAACTTTGCCATCTTCGAAGTCTGGAGTGTGACCGGTTTCAATTATGTAACTCGCTAATCCAGTTTTCCTGGCGTTATTAGATTTTATGTCCGAATGATAAATTTAAAAAAAATTATCTTATCGCCTCTTTACGATGAATTGTTTAGGTTGTTTCAAAAGTAAAATTCTTGTGGTATTTTTTTGGAAAATGAAAATAGAAAAATTTTGTGCGGTTTGCTAATATTATCAGAATCACAATAATTAATCCCCGAATTGGTTTTTTCCGATCCAGAATTTTTTTAAATTTATTTATCCCCAAACTTATTGACTCTCAAGATTTAGATAAAAAAAATGTGTGCACTATTGTATATTAATGGTAAATTTTACTAGGCAAATTTTTAAAATAAAATTTTATTAACAGTACCTGTCATGTCACACAGCCTGGTTTACTTCACCTTTTCACTAACAGCTTTATCAATTTCGATAAAAAATTGTATGCAGGAGTTCCGTCAAATTCTAAATAATTCTGAATATTTTTTTCCGCACCAAAGAATTCATTGCCACTTGTTGGAACTAGTGTCATCCTTGATGTACAAACTCAAATCGGGATTCATTTCTAACTATATCTGATACTGAAAGAACACACTTATTAGTCAATATCAGTTGGGGTTGACCGTGGCACGATGGTTGTGTGCTCGCCTGTCAACCTCGTGGTTGCAGGTTCGATTCCTGCCATTGTCTATGTCTTCTTATATTCCATTATAAACCAATTCTAAAAATTGTCATAAAATAAGTTGCTGCTTTGCTCATTACATGCTGTTTAGGCATAACACTCACAACGTGTGATTGAGTAAACTAGCATACCCATAAAATATGACAACGAAATAAATAAAATAATGCGAATTATAAGGGACATAAATAAATAAGACACGGTAATTCTCTCCGCATTAGTTCAGCCGCCATCCTTGGAGATAAATCTGAGATAACAACCAGGTCTAGTCTCAGAATATCGCGTCACACATCTTTCCTATCCTTCTTTCTCTTCTTTCAACGGATGACCGCGCTGTGTTAGAAACATATAAAGGGTATTCATAATCCCTTGAGCGCGTTAAAAAAAAAAAAAAAAAAAAAAAAAAAATACATGCTGTTGTCGACTTTGGTGCTGTAACATTCGAATGACTTTTAATTACAGAAAACTAATATAAACTTTAACAAAATCCCATAAATTTCACATACTGTAAGACCCTTCCTAAAATAGCATTTACCTCAATAAATATAAATAAAATAAATAAAAATAATACTGAAAATTATATTAATTATTTTGAAATGCGATACAAAATTAACCACAATTAATTCGTTTTTGTTGTCTGTACCATTACTTTTTTTGTATATTATTTTCAATCAAAGCTGCTCAAATTATTGCTATCTAATTAAATCAACAATTTAAGAAAAATATATACAACAGAACATTCATATTGCTATTAAATAATAATTCAACACAAAAACCATTTTAAAATGACCAAACTCCTAGTATATTTTAATAAATCAATTAATTATAATATGCCATGGTTATACAACCGCAATTAATTTGGCTTCCCAATAAAACTTTCAGGCACAATTTTATTAAAACTCAGTCCGACTTATAACGAGTAAGTAGATAGTGGATGGATCTAATAATATATTGGTTGTTAAATATATTCTCAATTATTTGAGGATTCGATTTATATCAAGCCAATACCCAATCAATATTATAATGAATGAATTCAATACACTAGCCGATGATATCTAGGGTGAGGCAGGATGCAGGCGTATATGTGTGAACATAAAACCGAAAAACTTACCTAGGAGTTCATAAATATTGGATGTTCTTCTTTTGAATCAATACAGAGCAACGTTGTTTGGGTTGAAAAATATTTAATGGGGTTATTTTAATTATTAGGTGTGTTTTATTGGGAATCTATCCATTGTACCGTAAGTAATTCCCAAAAAAACGCATCGACCGTAGCATGAAACGTAGCTTTTTTATTTTTGTAAAAATGGTACCCCTGCACAACAGTCACAAGTAATGAAAGAGTCTTTTGCAAAGTAAAATTAAGTAAATATCAAAATTATGAACAATAATTAGCTTTTATTCATATAAAATAGAAAGTAGAAAAACGTACCAATATTTAATTTATGTTTCAAACCTATTTCTTGTTTTCATTTTATCTCCATTTGTAATTTAAGGTTCGAACATTCATTTTGCACCAATAGAAAGGAAATGATAAGTGAATGGGTTTGTTCATAGACTTTGGTCAAGTCTCTTTTTACACAGGACAACTTTTGTATTGCTTTAAAAATCGTCTATGCTTTTCACACGGGAAAACAAAATTGCCGGAGATTTGCTTGTTTCCTTTTAACGATTCTTGGTTTTGAACGCACACTACAACGTAGTTTAAATTGTTCACTCCCCTTACATTTCCCCTTTATATTTCATGCTTTTATTTATTTTCTGAGTAGATCGATAGCTATAGTTTTATTTTTCAAGTCAATTTACAAATTTATTTTCTGAGTATGTTTTGCTTTCAATTCAATATTCACTCATCAGACTGCACGTAACATACGCGGAGTAAGGAACAAATAGTTAACATTTGGTTTGCCATTTCCATGCACATGTCCAGAAAAAAAAAAACAATGGGATCACAAAAATGTACGCCTAGTCCATGTCCATGTAGTTTTGCGAAAACCGTCCATGGCCAACGTCCATTAAACAGTGTAGAAAAGCATATTTTGTGAAGTTCAGTTGTTCAGTGCGTTTAGGCTAGGCGCGCACATGCAATTTTTCCGAAACGAAATAGTTTAATCAATAGTTGAACGATGATCTCGCACATAATCAACTTAAAATAAATCAACGAGATAAACCAAGACACATACAATATTTTGCTTAAATGTGCGCGCAGTTACATTATAGTTTGGTGTAATACAAACTGAAGAACTTTTAAGTTGCTCGAATCGCGGACTGCATGCGCGCACTCTCATATAAGTCCATGGTATTCACTTTAGCAACAGAACTGTTGCAAAACTGAAAGTTGCATATGTGCGCGCCTAGCCTTATAGCCCATAGAATTTCAAACGAATAAATATTTTGCGGCGCAATGTCGAGCAGTAAATATTGATTCTTTTTTCAAAATGGATATCAAAATTTGTTAAAATTGATTAATTGACATTAGGGGTATGCAAAATTGCAGATATAGGTGCAATTTTAGACGTACTTCAGAAAAGAACGAGCAAGGAATACAGTTTTTAATAGTAAAAGTCAGAAACTTTTCAGAAGAGCAGCTTATAATTTATTAAAAAATGGAGTTATCTAAGATTTGAGAAATATAAACTGGCCAACTATTAAAAAAAAAGAATCAAAAAGATCGATTTGTCTTACGAATGAAATTAATAATTATAACACTCCATGAACACATCCATCGAGATTCACTCAATTATCAATCGTACCAACAAAACTAACAAAATCAGAATCGAGACTCGACTGAACGTCAACCAGCCATCCACCGTAGCTTCTACCTTAGCTTTTTATCGACCGTAACGAATTGTATGTAAAATGCTACGAGGGATAAACTTACGGCGGATAAATTTCCCAATAAAACACGGCTATTATGCTGAGAATTTTGTATTTAAATTAATTTTTTTTCCGTGGGTAGGTATAAAACCTTCAAAAGGCTCCACGAGGACCGAAAAACGCTTGCTCATTTGAGTGTGAGATTCTTACTGCACTAAAAACACCTCCCCCTCCTCCCGATTGCAACTAAGTTGAAACTTATCTAGCAATTTATTTTTAACGAATTTAATTAACGTGTTGCAGGTAGTTCCTGCTTATACCGCGATTTTAAAGCGGATTCTCCTTTTGTGCACCAGATCGGAAGGCTTTGCCCTTTGCAGGCGGCGTACTAAAATCTTCTCATTGATAATTTCGATTATAGTACTATTGCAGTGTTGTAATAGCCGTTTTCTATGATTTCGGGCAAAATTTTTTATTTCATCGCGAACCGTGGGAATCCCGAGAACTCTGATCTTCGTTTCTAATGTACCAAGGTGCGCTTGCAAATGATCTTAGGAGTTTATTTCCAAATGTTTGTAAGGTATTAAAATTAGAATCTCGCGTACAACCCCAGAGTTGTATATCGTAAATCCAGACAGGCTTAAGCACCTGCCTGTACAAAATTAGCTTATTTTATTATTTAACTCTTCGCGTTTCTTTTTAACATGCGGTTTCCATTTTAATTTCGCGCCTAGAGTCATTCCGAGATATTTTGCTTCGTTAGCAAACGGAACTTGAACCCTATTAACAAATACCGGTAATCTATTAATTTTCTTATACGTAAAATCTACTTGGACTGATTTTACTTCGTTGAGCGATATCCACCCTGTTTTTGTCCAATCATTGACATTATTCAGAGCTTTTTGTAATTTTGTCGTAGAATCATTTATCGTTTGGCCCACTGCTAGTATTGCAGTGTCGTCAGCAAACGTGGCTACGATAGTGTCTTCTGTTTGAGGTATATCACGTGTAAATAATAGGTACACTATTGGACCTAAAACACTTCCCTGTGGTACCCCACCCACTATTTCTTTGAGATCCGAGTAATCGTTTCCATGTCTTACTCGAAAAAGTCTATTTTCTAGATATGCTTTTAGAAGCGTATAAAGTTCTTCAGGCAGAATTTGTCTTAATTTAAAATGTATGCCTTCGTGCCACACCTTATCAAAAGCTTGCGACACGTCTAGGAAGACCGCCGAACAAATTTTCTTTTCTTCTAGAGTTTTCTCAATGACGTCAGTGATCCTATGTACTTGGTCAATTGTCGAATGATTGCTTCTAAATCTGAACTGATGTTCAGGTATTAGGCGCTTTTCTTATATTATTGGCTGCAGGCGCAGAAGTAATATTCTTTCAAAGACATTAGATATTACGGGCAGAAGCGAAATGGGTCTATAGGATTTCTTATTATATGATGGTTTTCCTGGTTTGAGAACCATTATACCTTCCGCAACCTTCCATTGGCTCGGAACGTACTTTAGCCTTAGAATGGCATTTATTATATAAAGAAGATTAATTAACCCTTTGCGAGGAAGAATTTTGAGAACTTCTGCCGTAATTAGGTCATATCCCGGAGCTTTCTTATACTTAAGCTTTCTTATTTCTCTACGGTAACATTGGCAAGGGTAACATTTCTTGTTATGTAATTTTCGCTTGAGTTAGAATTTATATTTAAATTTTCGTTGAGTACTTGCCCATCAAAAGGTTTAAATATGTTCTCCAGGTAATCCGCGAAAACGTTTGCTTTCTCTTTGTCGCTTTTTGCCCAATCGTTTTGATTATTCTTAATCGGAGGCGCTGCGGGCTTTGGTTTCTTCGTTACTTTGACAGCTTTCCACATTGAGTAGTTGGATTCTTTTCCTTCTGTCAAGCTTTCAAGATAATTTCCAACTTCAGAATTTTTTAATTCTTCTATCGTCTTTTTTAGTAAATTACACAAGCGATTTAAATTTACCTTGTGTTGAGGAGCTCGAGTTTGCTGCCATTTCTTACGTGCTTTTCGTTTCTCTTTTACTAAATTTTTTATTTCCTGCGGATATGTTAGGTTTTTAAAGCGCGGCATTTCTCTTTGGTACGGGGTGTTTTTCCAAGCGGCTTGTTGTACGATATTGACGAAGATATCTTCTGCGCCTTCAAGTTCGAGAGGCGTTTGTAGTGAAACCCTTAATTCAACGTTATTCTCTATATCTTTCTTAAAATTATTTTTATTATTACTTTAATTTAAATTAAATGGCAGTAGAAAATTTCAACTTCAGTGTTTTGATTTATTTTTTGTTTAGCATTGACGTATAATTTTTAAAAATTCAAACACCTTAACTGTTAAAGTTTTTGAAACGAAATACCACACAAAATAATAGATTAAATAGGGATTCGTACCACTTTCCTATTTTGGTACGAAGTCCTATGATGTACCGCCCAATATAAAACAAAATTTCGCCTTCTTCACCGAGGAATCTATATCTAAAAATACCTATAGAGGCCATATTTAATAAACAAAATTTTTACATGTTAAAAAATTTACGTAGAAACATATTATATACCATGTTTCAAAAGTATAGTAAAAGGTTTAGAAATTTGTTAAAAAATAAATAAAACACACTACTTACTATTATGCTCGATCACATCGTAATCACAAGATTGTTAATAAGAACATAAATATATTCCAGAAATAATTTTTTACTTAATTTTTATATAACAAAATTTCTTTATTTTTTTTTTAATAGTATGATATTGTAAATCTAAGTTTTTAATAGTCGTATATTAAATTTTAGACATAAATTCAAAAAAAAAAGTGGGACACCTGTTTTCAAAATATGTATTGAATTTTTCAAAAATCCAAAAAATAATTTTACGAAAATTTTGGGATGCAGTATTATTTTTAATTTGAAGTACCCTCTGAGTAATTTTTTTTTTATCAAATTGCGTGGAACCGTTAATGAGATAGTCCAAAATATAGAAAAAAAATTATATGACAGATACCGTTAATGCCATTTTATGTAAAAATTTTGCGGACCAAAATACAGAGAATACCAATATCGTTAGAGCTGTTTTCGATATATATAATTAAAAATTACCATTTTTGGTACAAAAAAATTCTATCGTTAATAATAATTGTGGAGTTAAAATTAGATATAAGAAGAATAGGACCAATCACCTAAACGCTTAAGTACAAGTCTTAAATAGATTTTTAATCGTTTTTTTTTAGTCCCTAAAATAACGGTACGTGTCATAGAATTTTGCCTACCATCTTAATTATCTCGAAAACTGCCCTTACATTTTTGATAAAAAAAATGTGTTTGCACTACTATAGGTATAGTTTATATTTTGGTCCAGCATTGCTTGTAGATTTTGTTATTAACGGCTGACATATTTTGAAATTCAGTTTTAAAATTTATAGTATTAATTACATAAAATTGTCATATTAAAAAAACTTATTAAAAAATTACGAGATTTTGTATTTAAAAAAATTAGTAAAAAAGACTAAAAATATATTTAGCTGTTGCTACTAAAAATATTTTGCTTAAGATTTGATCGAACATAAGAGCAAGTAAGTGCGATCCAGTCGTGTATTTTATTTTAAGTCAAGTCGCACTTTTTCCCCAAAGTTGAAGTATAGGGCTGTTAGTGAAGAAATTCATCGCAACATTAACTGAATCGGACCAACCTGAACTAAGATCGTATTTCGTTTAAGTGCGAAAGAGTTTGTTCAAAAGTTCAAATTTAGTGATAAAGTATTTTTTTGGGAAAACTGAATACTTCATGATTGTTGTAGTAGATTTTCGTTCCTATACGAATGTTCTAAAATGTAATCCTAATGTGGCCTCTAGGTATGGATAATTAGCACCAGTGTGAGTTAGGTGAGTTAAATTAACGTGAAGCCGGAGTAAGTTAAGCTCCGCAGATAACTTAACCCCTAATTAACTAGAAAACAGTTTTTGAGCAAAGGATTAACATTAACTTTCAGTATTCTCAAATATTTATGGAATTCGCTGTGCTACACTTTTGAAATTGCCTTTCCACAGTTTAGCACATTTATTTCAATAGTTTTTTGTTTGACAATTATCTAGCTCTACGAATTTTGTGAGTAAAAAAATTTGCAGAAGTTAACTCAGGCTTGCCCTTGAAAGTAAAATGATCCCGCACTGAGAAAATGGCAATAAGAAATTAATCCTTAAGGATTCCATATCTAAATTGCCAACATAATTTGGAAGAATATTAAAAAGCACTTAATTTAAAATTTATAAATACGTCAATAGTTTTAATTTAAAATACACAAAATTTAAATTATTTTTTTTTTTTGTAAATAAAAAATCTCATCGCAATAACTGTTCGATTAAAGTTTTAAGTTAATTTCTTATAAGATAGGTATTTAAAATAAAATACGGACACCAAACGAAGCTAGGCGGCAATCTCAACTTGGAAAGCCTTATCCATTTTATGTTAGAGAATGAAAATAAAAACAAAATGGTTAAATGCTGATAAATATTGTATTAAATCTTTGCTGTTAGATATTACTTTCACCTGCGTTGTCCTTTAAAATAAGGACGTTTCATTACATTTTAACGTATTGCAATCAACTTGTTAACAGTTGAAATACATACCTGAATAATTAATTATTAAGTTATTGGCTCAGAAGTTAAATATCATATAGACATTACCTTGAACTTGGAATTTCTATATTAAGACACATAACATCCATAAATAAAATATTTGTTGTTATTTTGTCTTGAGCAGGTAGCAACTATGGAAAATATATAGCTGAAGAAATCCTTGTATCTTGATAGTGGTGGTTTGTTTTCCCTGGTGCCCAGATCCTTTTGGCATTGCCGAAATATTTTGTTATAAGTTTTGGAGGGCATATATTCTTAAATATGTCTAACTTAATTTAAAAATGATTTCGCCAAAATAAATGCTGCTAGCGTACAATGAGGCAACGAGAAAAATTGGAATAAGGGTGTCAATTAAGTGAACGAAGTAGGATATATGTATATAAAAAAAAATATTTCACATTTATAAGATCTGAAATATTTTTGAAACAAAGATGGAAGTTTTAGGAATGAGGAAACATTTCTAAGACATTCCAAATCCCAAATCAATTTCAGTATTTTTCGAAATACCTGCGTCATAGAAAAAGTATTCTCGGAGGAATACTTTAACGATCCTGACTAAGCTGGGCCATTCACAAGCATTCCACGAAACCTGATAAATGTCAATTTATCGTTTACGGCTTAGAAGAAATTTATTAATTTATTATTTTATCATCATTGACTACAATTAATAATAATTTATTTATGATTGAAAAATTCAAAACAATAATCTTAATCATATTTTTATTCATTTGAATGTCAACTTCAGTATGAAATAAATTAAAAAGTGATAAATAACGAGATAATGAAAAAAACGGATCCTTCGGAATTTAATCTATTTGGTTACAATTTAGTGCCATTATTTTTTCCCGACCATGGTATCTCCGAATTGGGTACCAACGTCAACCACAATAATGGTTTGTGCTCAAACACAAATTTTAATTTCATGTGGCTTATTTTCTGGGTAAACAAACACATCATTCAAACATGTTTTATTAATCGAATCACCAATTTGGACAGAAATTCAACTTTTAACGAATTCGACGATGCTGTATCCGACTCCTTTTATCCTCACGCTAAAATCGATTTAAATGTAGTCAATTCTAGCTGGTTCCGGTTTTTGAGAAAGACAACACTCGCAGGAAGGTATGTTGAGTTAAACCAACTGACTCAACTTGCCGAATTACTGACCTTGTAGTTTAAACCAACAGTCTAGACTTGTGTCTTACATCTAACTATAATAAATACAAAGCAAATGTATTATCGCTTGTAGATACTTCAGTCCATTGTATCATATTTGCAAATATGATAGGTGTCAGGTGCAGTTAAAGAAAAATCACCAAAAAGAACCGTTTGGTAATATGAGAAAGCCAACTTGGACGGCCTCAGTAAATTTTTCAGCAACTTTCACTGGTGACTATACTTCGGAAGTGACATAGACTTCAGCGTAGATATGATAACAAATGAATTTCTTCACGGAATGAGAAAATAATGCGAATTATAAGAGACATAGATAAATGAGACACGGAAATTTCTGCGCATTAGTTCAGCCACCATTCCTGGAGATAAAATCTGAGACAACAACCACCTCCAGTCTCAAAACATCGCGCCACACATCTTTCCTATCCTTCTTACTCTTCCTTGCCCGCGCTATGCTGTAACATTTAAAGGGTAGTATAATCTCTTGAGCGCGTATAGATTACATAAAAAAAATATCCCGAATAGCTCGAGCCTTTAAAGATCTTATTAAAGTTAGAGAAGTAACTTTCCGGAAATAAAAAAAGCGCCAACCCCACTGAAAAAAACCGACTTGAAACATTCAAATTCAGAGAATTAAATTTTTACATAACCTCAAATTAAGGTAAAAATACTACAATAGTAAAATTGTTTGGTCATTTGTAAAACAATATTTGAAATTCAACTTCATCTTCGATTCCAACGCTTGACACTTCCAACACATTTGGTAGAGTTTGGAATTAAGATCTCTTATCCAAATTCCTTGCGTGCATTTGGTATCGATGAATATCTTCTTCGTTGGATTAGAATTTAATTTTCGGACCGCTCAGTACCGCTATATTTTGTATTGAAGGTTTTTAGTCTGAAGTTCATAAAATAAATGCTGGTGTACCACAGGGTTCACTATTGTCTCAAACTCTATTTCTATTTTTCATCAATGATTTGTTATCTGGAATTTCTAATCCACTAAATTGTTTTGCTGACAACAGTACTCTTAGAATTGCATATAATTATATTTTCAGATTCACATCCTTGTTCTACGGATGTGGAACTGCAACGGCAGCTTATGTTGAGCTCATTAAATTTTAAACTCGAAGGCATTATCCAATGGGACATAAAAAAACCGCGTAGAATTTAATGCCTCAAAAACTGTGTTAAATATTTGGGCTTTCTTCGAAGATGCAAGAAATTCGTCTGATTTTAATATAGGCGATAGAACTATGTTGAAAATATTTATGTTTAGAACACCATCGAAATGTTTAACACATTTCATTATTTTATCGCTATTTTTATAAGCCATGTTCTAGCGAAATAGCTAGTTGCATTTTTTGCCTAAAAGGGTAGTTTACCCTTGGTCACAACTTCGAACGTAATGTCAAGTACAGAGATAGTTTGCTAAGCCGTGCAACACGTATGTGGAACACTTTAGCAGGCTCTATTATTTCGCTGACATTTTGATATTTTCCTTTTAAATTCCTCCTAATTTTGCTAATGCTCGCACTATGCTTGATCATACTAAGGGAAGTCAAGACTCCTTTAGTACGCGCTTATTAAAAAAGTCCATGCTGTCTTGAAGTTAAAATATCATTTACCATGAACTTTAATTTATTGAACAGAACACCAACTTTTCAAAAAGTCTTGGAATCCGTCAAAGTTTCCAAACTGGTATATAGTACTTTATTAAGTGCTTGAGACCACTTTTATAAATAAAGCTTATGGAAGATATTTCCCAACCTTCTGGAAGGACCTTAACATGAAACGAAAATCGAAACTAAATTCCGGTTGATCGATAAATTGTATTAGTAAAACTGCACTTCATATACCTATTTGGCGAATAATGAATATAATCAAAATCATATCCTGACGATTCTTTTTTCTTTAATTTTATTTTGGGCCTCTAAAAGTTTCTCTAAATTTAAATATTTTACATTATTTTATTTTAATTGAAAATCATGACATTTATTCATATTAAAATCAAAAGAAAAATATGATATAACTATAATTGCACCCCGAATCTTTTTTTAGTCTAATTTTAAGCCCATTTAGAGTAATCAAATACAAAGATTAGTAATAGAAATACATGATACATACGGGTCCGCCAAATAACTTCTTTTTTTTGAAAATGGGCGCAAAACATCGAGTGTAGGTGCGCCATCCTGTTGAAACCAAATATTACCAATATCCTCCTCTTCAATTTTTGTGAACAAAAATTCGTTCAACATGGCCCGATAACGATCGCCATTGACTGTAACGGCCACTCCTTGCTCATTTTCGAATTATGCCTCTGGACCAAAATCCGCACCAAATAGTGACTCGTTTTGGGTGTATCGGTTTTTCAATGTATGCGTGCGGGTTTTCTGTGCCCCAAATGCGACAATTTTGCTTGTTTACATACCCCCCATGATCAAAATGAGCTTCATCTGAAAAGATGATTTTTTTTGGCAAAATCGGCATCTTCTCTAAGTCGATCGCAGGGCCACTTAGCGAGCGTTGTTCAAGCGTATACACAACCATATTCGTTTAGCGGAAGGATAAAACTAATTATATGTCAAATCAGACATGAGCTAAGTATTACCATTCACGAAATAAGCACTAGTTGAAAAAAAAACGCTAGATGGCGGACCCGTTACTAAATTCTCATCAAAACCTAAAACTTGTAGTCAACGGGTCGCCTGGATAAAATATTGTCGTAAGTTACAATTTGCTACTTTTGGGGAAACGCATTTTAAGTTCAAATATTTTTTTCTTAAAAACTGTACGGTGAATTTGTTTAAAAATTTAATGGCAGATACAGAAAACATCTGGCAGCTCAAAAACGTTAAAATAAATATAATATTCTAATAAAGAAAGGGATAAGTATTAATTTTTCTCAATATGCCGTTGTCGTATGTGACTGTTTATACAAAACTACTTGTTACCCAAACACATACGACAAAATAATCACACATAATACAAAAATAAAACAAATTTAAATGTTGTTAGAATATTGCATACGACAATATAAAAACAAATTATCTGCTTCTTTCAAAATAAAACTAAACACAAATTTATTTTTTTAGTATTTATTTTCTGTATAAAAAATATTCTCAACAAACTTAAAATAAACAAATGTTAAAACAAAAAGTTTTACTTCTAAAAAAAACAAATAATTAGTTCATATTCGATAAGATACAAAATACTTTCAGTGTCTTAACATTAAAGTATTCCTAAGCTTAAAAAAAAATCGCATTTTTAAGTTCATAGTTCATAGTTGATTTTTAAATATTTTAGGCTTATTCTGCCACATATGTTATTCTGCTATAAATTTTCTGTTATTATGTACAACAGATCTCCCCCATAAAATATATTTTATATTTTTTTTATTCAGGAGTTCGATCTTTTACGAACAGACCTAAAATCTGCTATCAAGTTATCAGTTGTAGTAAATAAAAAATCTCGGCAGTCAGCACTCACGAATGCCAATCGATTAACCTGTGGAATGAGTGTGTGGGTTGATTTTCGCGGAGATATATTATTGTTTAATGTAATTTGTCCATAACAGTTATTGAATTTAATTATTCAATATAAAAAGTTGTACGAAACGCACACCGGCAAGATAAGCGACTATTTTCTTTAACATTTCATCCATGAAACGTGTTCTGCGCTCAATAGCACACTTCATTAGCAGATTTCTTAACAGATTTCATAGCAGATTTAGCATGCAGAATACCAAAATTATAATTCATAAAAGATTTTTTGACAGCTTAAACTTTTGTATGAAAATTCATAACAGAATAGCAGCATAGCAGAATAAAAATTTCGCTGAATAGGCCTAATTAATTTTATTAATATTAAAATAGGAACAACAAATTAGGCTGTTTTCAAAAACGCAGAAGATCTGCGCTAATAAAAATCGCATTTCTTTTCTCAAGCATTTTTGGATACATATATGTAAAATTTAGAATATGTGCAGGCAACACGAAGGTCTCTTTTAATAAAAATAAATAATCTATCATTCGCACCGTTTCTGCAGCCAAGAAATAATCTGCCCGATCCCGATGATTTTGTACGTTTATGAACAGTAGGACTGCAATGCAAATAGGGTAGTGCGAGCCAAAATCTGACTTTATGAACACGCCAAACGCAGGTCTTAGTAAGGCAGACCGTGGCGGTGGCCATGGCGCGATAGTTGTGTGCTCGCCTGTCAACCTCTTGTGTTGCAGGTTGGATTCATGCCGTTGTCTGTGTCTTCTTATATTCCATTAAAAACAAAAATAAAATAATGCGAATTATAAGAGACATAAATAAATAAGACACGGTAATTTTCTCCGCATTAGTTCAGATTTATCCCTGTAGATAAATCTGAGACAACAACCACCTACAGTCTCAGAACATAGCGCCACACATCTTTCCTATCCTTCTTTCTCTCTTTTCACCACTTTAAAAGATCAAAGTTTTATTTAATTTTTTTTACAATAAGGGTATCCATACAACCGCGGAAAACCGAGATAAGCCTAAGAAACCAGATAATTTTATCTCTGCAGAAATGAACTGTCAAAGTTTGCTTGGGAAAAATAATCTTCAAATCAGATACATTTATTTCACGAATTTGATGTAGAAAGAGAATAAATAAACCTCATACATTTATTTCAATCCAACCATTATTTCCCTGATTATTTCCCATATTTAAGCAAGTATTTTTAAGTGGGCATCTGGCCGAAAATTATATCTTTCTGCAAGGCGGAAAATTATATCGTTGCATGAATACCCTTAATGACCATATAAAAAATTTTATCTTCAATGTTTTCGAGATTCATACTTTTATAAATATAAGATACTTTTATTTCGAGATTCATACGTTTTATATAATTTTTTTATTTGTTGGATTGGATGGCCTTTGATGGAAATGTACGCATCGCTTTTTGCTATAAATAAGCTTCGATTGAGTTTCGAAAACGTACGGTGTTTTTGGTCAAATCGTTCAAAACTGGAATGAAGATTCGCACCTGCATCATAATCATCATCCCCTAGTATTTTGGTGCGCTTGTTAAAACCAATAAAAAGAATTATTCAAAGCTATCTTTTGCCTTATAGTGCATTATCATACACATAGAGTTCATCCGACACATGATACATGGTGCAGAGGACTCGTCCATCATCTTAAATTGATCTCGAGTCACGAGCGCGACTAAAATTACACCAGTCTGTATTTTATCTTATGAGACATACGACAAACGCTTACCGGAATTTCAGTAAAATATTGTCGTATGTGTATTAAAAATAACACATACGACAAGTAGTAGTAGTGAATTTGTATTAATCATCATAATATATTTACAGTTTAAATATCATTTACAGTTCATTAGAGCATTGGCAAAAGCCGTCAGCCACATTGACAATTTGGATGATTTTTATGAGTGTATGGTAAATACTAAGTTTATGGATTCTAATTTTAATTTATATTCAAGTACTTTTTTGTAGTTGCACTAAACAAATAAGCTATTGATTAGTAGCAGACAAATTCAATAAACATTTGCGGTTAGTGTTGGAGTGCAATTTTGATGATTTGCAACATTAAAACACATACGACAATTATTTACCAAACGTTCGCTGCACAGATTTTGTATGAAAATATAATGCATGACTGGATCGCACGAACTTGCTCTCATGTTCGATGACATCGAATGCAAAAGATGTCTGTTAAAAATCTAAATATATATTTAAAGCAGTTTTTTACTTCATTTTTTATATATACAAAATATCTTTATTTTTTTTTCTAAAAAAATTGGTATGACAGTCTTAAATATAAACTTAAAAACAAAATATTAAATCGGCTTAATGAAAGAAAAAATAATTCAAAATTCTGAAATAAATACTTAAACTAATTTAAGCTCATAAAAAGTACGCCATTTTATTTGTTAGATAAATATGAATTTATGAAAAAAAAATTTTAAAATCTGTGGAGGGGTTTTTTGAGAAAAAAAGTTTTTTTTTAAAAGATTTTTGAAAACATTTTTCAAAAAAAATTCAAAAACGCCAATTCATATGTATGCAATAAATACATATAAATATAATTTTTGAAAAAAAATTTAATGAGCAGTTTTCGAAATATAAATTTTGTTTAATGATTTTAAAAATACAAAAAAATACTAATTAAAAATATTGGTACGCGGTATAATTTGGGTAACCTAAACCTATATATGTGTGAAATTTCGAAAGAATCGGGTGAGCCGTTTATGAGATAGTCGAAACCAAAAATCGGTCCTATGGAAAGTATCGTTTTTCGTCATTTTTATTGTTTTTTTTTTCAACCATATGATCGGTCGTAGCTCAAAATCATTAGAGCCTTTTCCGAGAAAAATAGGTTTGAACGTAACGATTATATGGCAGGTACCGTTATATGTATTTTGAGCTAAGAAAAAATTCAATTTCCCCTCTGCACAATACCTCCCTAAAAAACTCTACATACCAAGTTTGAATGAATTCGGCCCACCTGTTTGGGCTGTAGCTGTCTTTACATACATACAGACATGTAATGTCATGTTTGATTGTTATCTCAAAACTTTTTTTTCGACGAATGCTTAACTTGCCTTATAGTTCCTATAATCGCAAGTAAAAATGTCGTAAGTTTTTATTTTTTCGTATGTGTAGAATTTGTATACACATACGACAAAGAAATACTTAAATGTTGGCGATCGTGCACTTATGACAAATTTTTACGATATTATCTTGGAAACTATGGCCGATATCGAGAAACGGATCTTACCAGGTTGTAGAAAAAAAATCAAATAACAAAACTGCATTTAAATCTCAAAACCTCAATTTTTCACGTGCGACAAAATTTTATCCAGGCGACGAACGTACATTATTTAATTTACAAAAAAAAAATATAAATCAAGAATTCATTCAATTTAAATTAATTTACTTCTTATTTTTTCTGACATTTCTTGACTTGTTATAAAATGTTCTTAATAGCAAATCTCTATTAGTGTCTTTTAAATGATTAACCTTTCGGGTGCATATCTGCTTGAGCAATCAATTAAAATATCACGTTTGGCATAGAATTTCAAGTTGAGAGAAAATTCCTATCCTATCTCTGGCTGCCCCTCCTTTCATTTAGCTATTGCGAAATTGAAAGTCAACTTGTTGAGTAAATGCTTATCTAGTTCAAATTACTCTATGATAAAATCAAGAAAATTAATTTCATGGAAGCTTAAGGGAATTTAGATTTTGTCTTTTAGGTATGGAAGGACGCTTAAGTGATCTGATAATTTTTGTTTTAAGATTACATACATACTTCTAAAAGTAACTTGGGATTTATTTTAAATGAATTTATTAAAATTAAGATAACATTTTAGATTTTTTTTCTGGTTAGTTACAAACATATAGATGAGTTAAGCTTAACTTTAAGGAGGCGATTTTGGTTTTAAATGTTGAAAAATAACGACGCTGATTTCAAGGAATTCAGCTTGGTTGCTGAGTTAAAAAATATTTACATAATAATTTCGCCGCCATATTCAAAAGAATTGAACGAAGTGAATAAGGCCTAAAGTTGTGTTTTCTTAAAAAGTTTTATATAAACATTTCTGAAGAGCCGATTTTTCAATCTCCAGATAGACATCCAGTTAGTTGCCAGAGGAATAAACTTACTTGACTGTGAAACAACCGGATAACAACATTGAATTTTTCAATCAAGAAAAAAACAATCTATTAAATTATTTTATTTGAACTTCACTTTTATTTCGAGTATCGAACTTTTCATAGAAATTAATTTTTTGTTTAACGTTTATTTCAAAGCAATAATTTTTCAAAGTGTTTTTGACATCCAAAATAGCTACAATATATTTTATTCTTCAGTTAACTCCTTATTCCGTTCTAAAATGAGAAGGTAACTTTATTCTTAGATTAAGTTGTAACTGACTCTTGTAAAACTTATTTTTGCTCTATCTGGAGAATATTTACTAACTGACTATTGAACAATTGGCCCTCAGTAGAATTAACTGATATTTAATGAAGTAGTTGGTCGAATATTTGCATCACGCACAACCATACACTTTCGGTTGACTTCGGTATTTATTTAACAAACGGGCGAGTAGATTAAATGAAATTTCGTATGTGGTGTTGCCATATTCAAATAAATTCAGCAACGTTGCCAAAATTCCTAATCGTAAAAAATGTCAGTCCCATTTTAGATACCTTGCTTTTGTGTTGAATAAATAGCTTAAAATGCCCCTATTCAAAGTTACAATATATAACTTTTATAAATAACATTTTTAAAGTTTTATGTTGAACACTTAAATATTTGTGAGGAGTTGGTTTTTGGTTAAGTGTATAGGAAATCACATGATTTGTGTCGGTTATCATATGACCATAACGTTCCGAATTGACGGTGACAGCGTTCCATCGTCGTTTTCGAAGAAGTAATGTCCAATCACACCTCCGGACCAAAAGCACCACCAAACAGTGACTTCTTGTGGATGCAATGGCCTCTCTTCAATTACTTGAGGATTCTAAGAACCCCAAATACGACAATTTTGTTTATTAACATACCCACCGCGTGAGAAATGTGCTTCGTCGCTGAAGAAAATTTTGTTTGAAAAATCGCCGTCCTCCGCCTGTTGTTCAAGCACCCATTCGACGTATCTACGACGTTGTGAATGGTCAGCTGGCTTTAGTTGTTGTGTGAGCTGGAACTTATATGGATGTAGGTGTAAATCCAAATGCAAAATACGCCATAATGTGCCGTAAGACAGTCATAATTCCTGAGAACGACGAGGAATCGACACATTCGGATCTTCGGCAAGACTTACACTTACAGCAGAGATATTTTCAGTAGTACGAGCGAAACGATGATTCACAGGCCTTACAATATCTGTAACCAATCCAGTCTCTTCAAATTTCTTCACAATTTTGCCAATTCCTTGCGTAGTTGGACGTGTAAACCATAATCTCCTCTTAAAGCACGATATGTGGTTGTGGCAGAATCACCACTTTTCTAGTAGGTTTTAACAATTTGTATGCATTGTGCGACAGTTAAGCGATCCATTGTCGTAAATGTCAGACTTTCAACTGAAAAAAAATTGGTTTAACAACTTAGTTTGACAGATGTCGAATTCCAGCCCATTTGAAACAGCAAAAGGGATAACCCCTTACATCGATGATATATGACTCCAAGGTGGATTAATTCAATAGAGTGGATCAACGGTGTCATGTCGTCAATAAAGTCGTCATAATGAGTACGACTTTACATTGGCTTCTTTAGCAAAACAAGAAGCTACTCCTAAAAAAGCCGATAAGAAAAAAATACTTTCCAGAACATATAAGCCCAATTTGTACACACTCCCGTACCAATGAAAGTGATTACCGTTTAAACCTAAAGTTAAAAATGTTTGCAATATTTTCAGTGTTTTTATTTGTAACCCCTACAAAAATTAAGGGGAGCGTAATTGCCGAGTAACGATTGCCCGGAAATTTTCGAAAAGTACTATTTCATACTTTCCAAGCATATTTTATTTATTTCTTGAATATGTAGTAACATATTGTACTTATATGGCAAAATATTTTATTTATTTCTAAAATATTTTAAGTTCTTCTTAAAATATTATAAAAAAAACTTTTTTTACCAACTTTTTTTAAAAATAATTATAAGAGAAAAATATGACCATTTGGCAAAATGATTTTAGATTATGCAATTTCGGTGAGTCCACGAAAATATTTAAATCCAAAAAAAACTTTGCATACACCAAGACTCGACCCAACGGCAAATGCTATAATTATGCCAAGCAGGAGGTAGCATGCTCCCTTACGCGCCGTGATGAAAAAAGAAATTCCTCTTCCAAAATTAAAAGCCAATAATTCGTTTTTGCGTACTGTTAAAAATCAAAAATAATAATAAAATCAAAAATAGTACTGTTTTCTGCCTCTTTATCCAAAATGAGAAATGCCCAAATTTTTTCCTGGCTTCTTTCCAATTTTTCTTTCTGGTTGTTTCCATTTTAGGAAATCGAAAAAACGCCTAATTTTTTTTTGAAAAAAAGACCCATAAATTTATGAAAATTTATCAGAAAACTTTGGAGTTTTTTCCTATGAAAAAATGCCAGAATTTTGTGTGAAGATTTTTTTGGCGTTTTTTCCAAAAAAAAATTCTGGCGTTATTTGCGGGAGACTCTGGGGGGCCTCAGTTCTGCAGATATCCTTAGGTGACGAGATAAGATGAATTCCAATTTATGATTGTTACAACAGTTGAAAGAGTAAAAAATATGGACCAGATCAGTCCAGCCCTGATATGTTGCGAATGTTTTGTGCGGTACTAAAGCTCAACATACGTCAGTGGCGAATTCGTAAGTCGGCACAACCAAAAAAAAAAAAAAAAAAAACGGTTGTTAAAAACCGAAAGTAGATCCTATTATGGATGCAATCTTGAGTCTTGGATGTTATTTTATTATAGTTTTGCTCTTAAATGTTGGTTCGATCGTTGGTTGGATTTAATCTTGACTTGATGCATATTTTATGGAATTGTTGGACTTATTTGTTTCCATTAGATGGACAAATTATCTTTTACGATATTTTTTTTTAGTTTTAGTTGGCCAGTTTATATTTCTGAAATCTTAGAAAGCTTCATTTATTAATAAATATAAAAGCTGTTGCCCTCAAAATTTTCTCACTTTTGCTACTAAAAATTTACAGTGAAATTGCTTACCACTCTTTACTCAAATATTTTCTGTCGCACGTCAAAACCACTTATATCCACAGCTTCTCATACATCTCACTACAAACGCTCGATGCACTTGATACAGTTGATAAATATTAACGAATTTCGATTTAGCTACATTATAAAAAAAAAATCAATCTCTTTCCAACTCATTCTGTTTTACTATCGTTTTTAACTAAGTAATATCAATTTTCGTAACAGTAGGTTATCCATTTTGCGGTTTCAAAAGTATAGGGCTGGAATTCGACATCTGTCAAACTAAGTTGTTAAACCAATTTTTTTTTTTCAGTCTCACATTTACGAAAATGGATCGCTTAACTATCGCACAACGCATAAATATTGTTAAAACCTACTACAAAAATGGTTCTGCCACAGCCACGTATTGTGCTTTAAGAGGAGGTCGTGGCGATATCAACTGGCCACCAATATCATGCGATTTGACACCGCTGGACTTTTTTTTGTGGTGCTACGCGAAAGACGGTGTTTATACAGATAAACCTTTAACTCTTGAGCACTTGAAAACCAACATTCGTCAAATTATGGCTGAGATAACACCCTATATGTGTCAAAAAGTGGTCGAAAATTACCTCAAAAGAATCGATGCTTGCAACAATTCGCGTGGTGGTCATTTAAATGATGTAGTATTTCACACATAATGTCAACGTTCAAACTTTATAATAAAAAAGGAATATCATGACAAAAAATTATTTTATATGGGTTTTATTTACGTTTACTTTTGAAACCGCAAAATGGATAACCCATTATGTTTCTGCTCTTATTGATATTTTTTTCTACAACATACAAACAAAGATGTTAACTTTGTTCCTTACTTACTTCTCTTATGTTAAGTGAAGTCTGCTTAGTGAATATCCCATTAAAAGTAAAGCATCCTCGACATTTAAGAAAAGAACGAAACAAATAACAGAAAGTCAACGGCATCGCTTGCCATAGGTCAGCGAAATCATGCATCGTTGCTCCTGGTTAGTACTTCGATGGGGGACCGTCAGAAACAAACCACGTGCTCTTGACATGTGTTTCTTCTGTTGTGTGTTGTTCCTTTCTCTGTCTCTCTCTGTTGTATTAATGTGTGGGAAGTTTAAAGCCAATTGTCTCATTGCCAGTGCTTCAGTCTCTACTTCGTAGATTTATCTACGGAGTAGTATAATATGTAATGTAATGTAAATAACAGAAATGTTTCGTCCCACGTAGACGTCAAATTGATGAACTTCGACCAATTTTGAAATTAGAAACATCATCAATTGATTAAAAAATTTTTCATGTAAAATATACGCAAAATGAATGCTCCTAATTTCTTGTGGAGTTTCTAGAAATATATGACAATTTAGTAGCTGAATTACGGCTTTAGTGACCCTGTTAGTTAGTGCAATCAATTATCGGATGAACGGAAAACAATTTTGCGATGATGATGTATTTGTAATGTAACGTATCGTTTTACTATTTAAAATTGTAGTAATAATTATATTCTACTACACCGATTCACTATTTAGTTTCATCGAGTTTTTATTGGTTGACAATTGGCACTTGTAGTAGAAGGCAATTCTACTATACGTCAATGTGCTGGGATGTAGAAAATTTAACTATCGATTAAATGCAATTTTGTAGAAAAATTATATGTTCTTCACGAAATACAATGGATATTGTTGTAGTTAAAATATTATAGTTTCTGAAAACGTCCAAATCATTTGTTTTATTTTTGGGTAAACGAATTGAATTTGGGAAAATATTTCTTTCCAAAAAATTCTGACAAACATTTTTTTTCTTAATATTTGCGCCAAACAAAATATTTTACCCATTTTTTTTCCATCAGTCTGTACGATATGTTTCGAATGAAAAGAGGCCAGAACAGATAATAGACAGGAACTGTCAAAATCGAATTCGATACTTTGTATACCGTACTCGATATATAAATTCAGTAACGTAGTGTTCAATCATTGATGGAGTAATTCGTTAAAGTAAAAATTTAAAAAAATATATGCACCGTCATGTCACCCTGTATACTTGAGCTAGGTAAGCATCGCACAATGAATTGGTAGACTACCTATTTTTTCGACGACGTTTTGGCCCGCGGTAGCCGCATAATCTTTTTTATCGAAATGCCAATAAGAACATATAGCAAATTCAAAAGGATTAATCTTTCTTAAGGGTCCTTTAAAAAGCTTAATTATCCTTAATTAAAATTGGTATATAAAAATTCTACTGAAAAGTAATTTTTAAAACCTTTCAACGAGAATTGATTTCAATTTGTTATTATTTCCCTCCATAGAATTCCAAAAGATGCAAAAATAAAATTGACAAAATAATTTCTTTACACGTTCTCTTAAAGGAATAGATTTGCTATACAAAAAGTCTACCCAAGCGGCTAGGTATTGTATGCTCGGGAGTAGTTCATTATTTTTATTTAGATATACATTTCTTTCTAAGATTGGTATTCAGCTTTTCTTCTCCATCACATTACAATCATGTCAGACACAATGAAAATTATAAGGGTGTGGTTTGTCGTTTTGTCGTGTCGTTCGGACAACTTAATTTCGTTTATATTGACAAATATATTTTAGTAGGTATTTTTTTTTATTGTATCACCTTTTGAGGAAACTTTAGGTCTACCTATACTATCGACTTCTCTGCAGCAATGTTCTAAAAACAATAAGGAAAATCCCTTGGTATTCTCACGGCTCACTCTCACTTTTGTTTATCTCGAAATGGCTATTTGAAAAGCTCATTTTGTTCGTATGAAATCAAATTATGGCCATGGGAGCGTTTTTGTCTTGGATATATTATTATGCCCTTTGGAGTTCATTTAAGGAAAAAAGGAAATTAACTTTATCAAACATTGATTCGTTTAAGTCTTGACAAATGGATAAGATTGTGCAATGTCCTTTTTTTTATGGCTTAGCATGGGCTATAAGGCGGATCTACACAATACATACCGTTAAATCCAAAATAAAAGTATTGGCAAAATATTTTTTTGTAACTTCAGATCAATAAATTAGTATGTATTGGTATCTCTTTAACTATTTAATAGTTATAAATATCCGCAAGTTATAAATCAAATAGATCAATTTTTTTTTAAATAGAAAGTAGAAGAAGCATCATGAAAATTAATTTAAGGTCTTTAAGGCTTAATTTGTCAGTGGCTATGTTAATCCTAGGTTAAACCAATGTTAACTAATACTGTAAATCAATTAACGATTAACTTCGACTTTCAAAATTGTCAAAAATCTATCGAAATTGAACTGTGGCACTGTGGAAATTTTTATTTCATTATGTATCAAAATTGAAATGGGTACTGTATCGAACTCACTCTTTTCGCATATAGATTTTAATAGTCTTTCAAAGGTATCTACTGAGTTAAATCTTGTTCTTTTGGAAAATCTATCGGCAGCAGAGCAGTATTTCCAGAAGAACGATCCCCAGCGGACTGTTTTTTTTTTTGTGTTTTTAAGTTGGTATTACCGACCATGTGTCAAATAACTAAATGCAAAAAAAAAACAATTGATTTGTTTTTATTTCTTCAGATTAAAAGCATATAAGAAAACTAAAACTTGAATTAAAGATCCAAATAAAATGGGATATATTTACAGAAGCAGTAAGAAATAGCATAAGTTGAATTTTCCATATCTGAGTAATCCAAAATGTTGATTTTAAAATTATTATTTTATTAGTTTGACGTTTTCAGATGTTTTGCCAATGAAAGGGGTCTGTTTTCATGCGCTTCCTCGGATAAAAGGATCGCATTCATCAATAAACTATTGAGTATTCTTCGAACTTCGTTTATATGCGGTTCAAAGTTCGAGTTGGAGTAGAGAGGTATAATTAAAAATGAGGTATATTAAATATGAACATTAATCCTAATAATAAAATTTGACGTTTTATGACAAGGCAATAAGTTATATTTTGAAATATTTAAAATGTATTTCTTGCAAAATTTGGACGAAATGCTCTAAAATATCACCCTTTTCCGCAGATAAAATTAAATCTGAAAATTTCTGAAAAAATCAAGATTTTATAAAAAAAATTTCAATATAATCTTTCAATGGAATTCGACAGTTTATATCTAAGTGCTCCATCGATAACACATATGCACGTAGTGCTAATTAGTGCTTATTTATTACTAAATAATATATATGCACTTTCTTGCCCCTAAAATACTTTTTGTTGTTGCTATTTAAATGTAAAAGCTTTGATAGCGGGCGCTGTCATCGGAACTACCAACTAAATAACGTAATATCATTCGATACTCAAATAAATGTCACAAATCTTATCCAAAGCAGGCTTTTGCTTTTACTTTTAACGAAAGCAGGTTCTTGTATTTGTAATGTGTGTAAATTCTGCATTGCTGCGCATAGCCTTTGTCAAAAGAACACGGCTGTTAACTGAAAAAAAAATATTTCTTAACTCAGATTTAATACTGGCACAGAAAAACTGCCCCTAAATATTTCTGCTTAGGAGATAAACTTTAGCTTCAAAGATTAAAAATAATTTTTTTAAAATAGAAATGTGCATATTTTTTATTTACTTTAAACGAGCTAAACTTGTATATTTAGGATAATAAAAAATTCCTCTTAAACCGCTCTAACGAATTGGATGACATTTTCACAGATTGCTGTGAAAAAAAATAGACTTTCTTATTTCAGGTATCTTGGAAATGGTTATATTTCTTTGAAATGACTCAACTGATTTGGATAAAAATTTCAGCATGTTTGTTTTTAACAGTAAATAAGAAAAACAAAAAATATTTAATGTGAGCTCCGCCCACTGCCACGCCTTCTTGTCTTATTGCATTGTTCTCGAATACGACTCAAATGATTTTAATGAAATGTTCAGAGTTTGAAAATTATGAATTTGGTTTTAGTAAAGTCAGCCTACTGTTACGCCCACTTTCATCATTTCGTTCGTTTTTTGGACACGACTCTAAAGATTTGGAAGAACATCTAAGGTCTTAAAGTGTGCTCTTATGGGCAGGAAAAAATCAAAAGATCCGCTCGCTGCTTCGTCCGCTTATCTCGTTTGTCCGAAACGACTGAAACTATTTTAATAATTTCTTATGAATTTAATTTCTTATATTTCATCTATATCTACAGATCCTTACCGTCACACTCAGATCAAAATAAATTCAGCGTGTTACCCTGAAGTATTGCAGTTCATATTTATATGTCCTATAAATTCTATGAATGAAAATGATCCATCCACCCATCAAGAGGCTTTTACGAAGTTCAACAGGCTATTGACTAAAAGATTCGAGAACTATTCCAAAATGGCTGAAAAAATAGATGCCCAAGAATTTGTTCCTCACTGACAGAGTGCTGGACAATGGTACATGAATTGATAAGTATCCTCCTGTTCGTATTCTATTCATTGCTGTAACCTTCATATGGGTTATCACTACTGAGCGCTATTTGATTTTTGGTAGCCCAGCAGATTGACTTGGAAGTTCTTTTCTTATAGAAATTGGGCCTAAGTTTCCTGGTTGTAGCATAAGCGAGTATAATTTCACCTTTCATTGGCTTTTAAAAGAATTTTCTTTCCAATCTACTGTTTAGTAACACAGAGTAGGATTTTAATCGACGGGTCGGTTCAATAGTTGAACCCTTCCTCGTCAGCTCATAAGCTCTGAAGTTGCCCGTTACATCACCCTAACCCCGGAACCAGCTAAGTCTCATTTTGTGGTGCATGGTCTGCCTCAGCTTGAGATTTCTCTTCGAACTTTGAACCAATTTAGAAAACTTTCATTAATTTCGAGTTTTAATCACGTTTCACCCTCCTATTCTGCAATATGACCCAGTACCTGACAATTGAAACCATTCATATACTTATATGTTTTTAAGCCTAGTACGCTGCTGATACGAAACGAAAAATCCCATACAAAAATGACACGACGAAATCATGAACGAAAAATTTCGTTCTACTTTTCGTTTTCCAGTACGCTGCTGATCGACGAAATGTGTAATTTTAGTGGATAGCTGTAGTAGATTTCTTAGTACAATTCTCCACTCTTTTCGTTCTCAATTTAATTGACCTGCACATTAATTGCTTGCGAAATTTTGACATTTCATTTTTTTTTATAAAAAAAAAGTCAAGCTCTTGTAATGCTTATTTGATTTTTCTTGGGTCTTGTGTTTTCTCTAGTGTCGGGTTTTTCTGTGCATTTCCTGAATTAAATTAATCAAAATACATTCAATTCTAATTTTGTATCAAAACCAATTTTAAAATCGACTAAACTAAATCTGCAAAATGCAAATGGGAAGTTGTAAAGAAGCACACCCTTCACATATCTTATCGGCGAACAAGATATAGCTGATCTTTATTTGGAGTGCTGATTATAACTAACTATCGACTTTTCTCATACCTAGTGCTAGTGTTTAGATTAAAAATAACCAATGTCCTTTTAAAATTAATTTATTTTAAGTGACTACTAAATAAAAATATTATAATCAAGATTCAGTAGTTTGTTTTGCAATTAACTGTCCATGTCATGATTTTTAAAATACATTTGTTACTCCGACTTTTAAATTCTATGCGACCTTTGACACCATATAAATATAAAAAAAACACTCACCATTTCTAACTACATACTTTCAACACATAAATTAACTCAATTGCCACAAAGAAAAAATCAAATCGACCGCCCGCTACTGGCAGTACGAATATGAATTTCCGACCTGGTCGGGACAAGGAAGCCAAAGATAAGCGGCCTTCCGCTGCACCAACGACAATTAAGGAAATCATCGTTACCACAATAATGTTTGGTTGCAAAAAGGCCATCTTAAACGATACCCACCTCTATTTAGAAAGCCTGTTTCTGATCTCATTGATTGGCGATTTTATACCATACCCCAGAACTTATTTCTCAAGTTAAGATAATCTGTTTAATGTTTACTTCGTGAAAATCGGCACGGGATGGACATTGTTATTTAGTCTACAATTTCAGGTGATGACCTCGCTAGTCCTTTGTTGTGTTGATAGAAAGAAGATGATGACAAATCACTTACCTCGCATTGCCATCGCTACCTTCTTTTTCTTTTCTGGACGAAGTTTTTTAATGTTATTGAACCATCGTATGGCAGATGCCCTGCTCGTGGATTTGATAGCAAATCAAGCTGCTTGCAAGCTGGTCACTTGTCAATTGGATTTGATATATAAGGCCATGCATTTTTACTATTCATTCGATTTTGGTATTAATTGAGGAAGCAAGACCTATAGTTAAAATGGGAATCGATCAAAGAGCATTCGCAGCGTAGCAGAGCGGTCAAGTACAAACCCACTAAGAAAACTCACTGATGAACAAGTGAAAATGCAACCCGTTCCAAAAATATATTCTAAAAGCTATTCGCTGTTCACCTTGAAATACATAATCTGAAAATACTTTGAAGTGTATCTTTGGAACGGGTTACCCTAAAAACTTGGTTGATACCTTTTTGTAATCTACTCTTGATGCTCTCAAAATCAGCATCAAAAGTTTTTATGTAGAAGCCTTATTGCAAAAAATCACTCTTGAAATACGCATATTTAGAATGATGTATGCGTATTCCTGGAGCTATTTTTTTTAATACAACTTCTTTGCAAAAAATGTTGATGGTTCTTTTGAAAGTATCAAGTGCTGATTCTGAAATGATATCGCTCGCCTTTATTGGACAACCCGTTCCAAAGATATAGTTCCAAACCTATTCACTGTTCACCTTGAAATACATAATCTGAAAATACTTTGAAGTGTATCTTTGGAACGGGTTACCCTAAAAACTTGGTTGATACCTTTTTGTAATCTACTCTTGATGCTCTCAAAATCAGCATCAAAAGTTTTTATGTAGAAGCCTTATTGCAAAAAATCACTCTTGAAATACGCATATTTAGAATGATGTATGCGTATTCCTGGAGCTATTTTTTTTAATACAACTTCTTTGCAAAAAATGTTGATGGTTCTTTTGAAAGTATCAAGTGCTGATTCTGAAATGATATCGCTCGCCTTTATTGGACAACCCGTTCCGAAGATATAGTCCATTATATTTATAGTCTGATTATATTTTTCAGATTATATATTTCAAAGTGAACAGTGAATAGTTTTTGGATTATATCTTTGGAACGGGTTGTCCAATAAAGGCGAGCGATATCATTTTAGAATCAGCACTTGATACTTTCAAAGGAAGCATCAACATTTTTTGCAAAGAATTTGTATTAAAAAAAATAGCTCCAGGAATACGCATACATCATTCTAAATATGCGTATTTCAAGAGTGATTTTTTGCAATAAGGCTTCTACATAAAAACTTTTGATGCTGATTTTGAGAGCATCAAGAGTAGATTACAAAAAGGTATCAACCAAGTTTTTAGGGTAACCCGTTCCAAAGATACACTTCAAAGTATTTTCAGATTATGTATTTCAAGGTGAACAGTGAATAGGTTTGGAACTATATCTTTGGAACGGGTTGTCCAATAAAGGCGAGCGATATCATTTTAGAATCAGCACTTGATACTTTCAAAGGAAGCATCAACATTTTTTGCAATGAAGTTGTATTAAAAAAAATAGCTCCAGGAATACGCATACATCATTCTAAATATGCGTATTTCAAGAGTGATTTTTTGCAATAAGGCTTCTACATAAAAACTTTTGATGCTGATTTTGAGAGCATCAAGAGTAGATTACAAAAAGGTATCAACCAAGTTTTTAGGGTAACCCGTTCCAAAGATACACTTCAAAGTATTTTCAGATTATGTATTTCAAGGTGAAGAGTGAATAGCTTTGCAACTATATCTTTGGAACGGGTTGTCCAATAAAGGCGAGCGATATCTTTTTTGAATCAAAACTTCATACTTTCAAAGGAAGGATTAACAAAACAAAAAGTAGTTTTGTCACCAAATTACTTTTAAATGTATTTTTTGTCACCAAATTTCCTTTACATATATTTTTTTTGAAATAATTCTTGGACTTGAAAATGGTATCCGGAATTAGTAAGAAACCATAAATTAGAACTCATAACCGTTCACACCATCCCAATGAAGGACGTAGTTTTCGAATTATAGAATTGTTTACCTCCCTATTTCATTGATTTTCTTAAAATTGATAGAAATTTCATCAAATCGGCAGATAAACCAGTTAATAAGTCCCAAAGTATTTGCTTAATTTCCATCATTTAAACGGTTCTGAGTTTTATTTTAAATCCTCTATGTGTAACAAGAACAATTTTTAAATCCAAGAATTATTTCAAAAAAATTACATCTAAAAGTAATTTGGCGACAAAAAATTTTCCATCTAAAAATAATTTGGTGACAAAATTACTTTTTTTTACAACTTGTCAATTGTTTTTGACAGCTTACAGAACTCTCCGCAAATATTTTTCCGCTGTGGTTTTCGTTAGCATTTCGCTCTCCTAGTGGAGACCACCGAAAAATTTCGTTTCGCATCAGCAGCGTACTAGGCTTTACTGAGGAACTTATACAGTGTCTCTCAGCTAAAATGATGTAATCAATTTCTTTGTTGAAAAACTAAAAAAACTCATAAAACAATGGCAAATGGAATAAAAAACAAATGTCATCTTACTCGTATTAACAGGCTTTGCCTAAATAGCGGATCAGCGAAAAAATCAAAATTTACAGATTTAACATTTGAAAAAGAATTTATTCAATATTTTTGTTAAAAAACAACGTCACACCTTAAATGATACGCCCAGTTTTAACTGTAAATAGTACGTCGTACTGGTTTTGTTTTTTGATGAAAACCAAGGAAACAATAATTTTTTGTTTCGCTTGCATAATTAAATTGGCCCAATTATTTTTCTAGACATGGAACCCTACACCAGCATTGAAACCAGCGAACCGTCAAATCAACATTTTAAAGATGAAAAAAGCCGAAGAAAAATATCAGAAATGGTAAAAATAAGTACTTCAACAATTCAACACATTATTGACTGTTATGTGCGTGAAAATCGAATACTTATTAAGGGAAGGAAAGCCCCAAATAAAATATTTTCCCAAAGTGATTTCCGATGGATTGTAGGAAAAGTTAAAGGAAATCCTACTTTAAGTGCATCAAAATTGGTAGAAAAGGCGGAAAAGTATTTGGGCAAAAAATTAAGTGCTGAAACCATACGCCGAATACTGACAGACGCTAGTTTTAATGGAAGAACTGCCCGAAAAAATCCATTCATCAGCAAGAAAAATAAAACAGCAAGAATTAAATTTACTCGGGAATACATAAGCAAGGACTAATCATTTTGAGACACCGTCATCTTTACAGTTGAGAGCAAATTTAACCTTCACGATTGGGATGGCAAGGCTTACGTTCGAAGGCAGCCAAATACTGAGCTCCAGCCCACTGTCAAACATGGTGGAGGTCACGTTATATTTTGGGCCAGAATCTCTTCTGCTGGCGTAGGAAACTTGGTTTTTATCCAAGGTGTAACATGAACAAAAATACATATGTATTTTGAAACAAAGTTTGAAACAAAGAGCTGAAAAGCTCAATATAAAAGACACCTTTCGACTTTACCAAGACAACGATCCTAAGCATAAATCAGGAATAGTGCAATCGTGGTTAATTTGGATCTGCCCCATGTCATGCAGCCCTCTCCACAGTCGCCAGACAGCAATGCAATCGAAAAATTGTGGTCAACACTTGAGCGCAAAATTCAGAAACATGACATAAGATCAAAGGCAGAACTATAAACGGATCTTTTGAAAGAAGAGGGACTTATTTCTTCGGAATGCTCCAGAAATCTCGTTGAATCAATGTCTAGAAGATCGGAAGCGGTGCTTAAACAAAAAGGATACCCTACAAAATATTAGCAGCCCTATTTAATTTTTTGGCTTCTACTATTAAATCACATGCTATTATAATAATAAGTGACTTGAATGCTAGAAGAGGAAACAAGGAACCTACGGGTAATAAGGGTATTCAACTGAGAAAGGCGAAAAAATGTGTGCCGAAAGAAGACAAATTTTGTAGCTTTGTAATTGGCTTGAATATATTAAATGGGTGTTCTTTAGGAGATCTGGAAGAAGAGCTAACGTTTATAGGAAAGCAGGGTAGTTCTACTATATATTAATGTCTTGTTGGTGGAGACTGGTACTCTAACATTAAAGATTTCGCGTTGGATATCTCAACTTATCGGATCATCTTCCAATTGTTCTGTTTTGAGTATCCAAGATGTACTACAGGATATGCCATGATGAGAGTTGTGAAAAACTAAGAAAAAAGTCGATGTCAATGCAGAGATTCTAAAGAGTTTTGGGCATTACAAAGGAAAGTTAATGGCAATGAATATTAGAAAACAAGTTGCAATATTAACTTAGCAGTTTTTTATGAGCATTTTGCAAAACTCTTATCAGGTTCAGTTTCACCACTATGCTTAAGTTATGCTAGGCCATTTTTGCGGAACGAAATTTTAAATGCCGAAATCTTCAAAGACGAAGTGGAAGTAGCCTTGAACAACCTTAAAGATGGTAAGGCTACATGCACCAACTAAACCATCTGGGAGTATCTTAAGAAATTTGTAAATGCACTGGAAAAACTGTATCGACACACTGAAGCTTACGTTTTTAATGGAAGTGGTACCTCGACAAAGCTGGACATTAATCGTGGAGTAAGACAAGGCTGCAATTTAAGTCCCTTGCTCTTCACCCAATTTCTGGATGACCTGACTGTATATCTGCCATTTGGAGTAATTTGTGGTGACATGCAAATCAAAGTTATAATGCATTCGGATAATATCGTGCTCTTAGCTGAGTCACCCTCATCCTTGCAAATGATGATCAATCGGTTAGCCGACTATTGCAAGATATGGAGTTTGGAGTTAAACACTGTTAAATCAAAAGTGATGTTCTTTCAAAAGGGGAGTGGGAATGTCTCGAGGAAAGATTACTGGAACTTTGATGCAAGAAACTTGGAAATAGTTAAGACGTATACTTATCTGGGGATAGAGTTGGCGTACAACCTTAACATGGGAAATCATCTCAAGCTGAAATCTGAATTGGCCAAATGTGCTATATGCATTAACTGGAAAAAGATATTCAATAACAAACTTGTGTCAATGAGCACGAAGTACAGGGTTCTATTGTATGGAGCACAAGTATGGGTTAGCAAAAAAATATGACGAGTTGGATAACCTGTTAAGTTTTTTTCTGAGGAAGTCTTTCTTGCTACCAGTAAACACGCCTTAGTATATGTACTATCTGGAAACTTCATTACATCATTGAAAATGAGCGCTGATTACATAATTAAAATTGTGGGTATGGAAAATTCAAGGTTGCCTAAACTTCTATGGATGTTATAGAGTTCAATATAATACTAATAATAAAAAATAGGGTACGAAGACTGGATTAAGCTGGCAGCGGATTGTGGAGTTACCTATAATTCGATAGGGAAAGATTTAACTCAGATAAAAAAATAATACTTTATGAAATAAAACAAAGTACTGATGAAAACGAGAGGTATTCATTTATTGAATGGGCGCGAGCTTTAACACAGAGGGTATTTTACTCCAGGATGAATTATAATCTCAATCAATTGAACTATTTCCGTTCAAATTTGTCATGCAGAGGAATTGATCTAATATTTAAGACTTATGGGGGGGGGGGGGGGGGAGGTCTTGCGTCTTAACTATATGCCACACAGTATTGAAATTATAACATCTGCAGCTTGTGTAATTTAGTAATTTAAGAGAGAGGGAAGATATTGGACATTTTCTTGGAACATGTCCTGTCTTAAAGGAAACTAGAAGGTTTCACTTTGGCAAAAGTGAGATAAGAGAAGACGATATTTGCAGCTTGCTAAATGGATTTAACTGGATGCAGTCCATTAATTTGTGTACAGATGCGTCATCATATAGGCTCAAAATAATTAATGAGAGCTTCTAGTGGAAATATAATGATGTTTTAAGTTGCGTTACAATTAATTTACTCTGTTTCTTAACTAAACTTGAGGTTACACAAAAATAGTTGCAAACCAAACAAAAATTGTTGCATTAAACTCTGCTTACTGTTTTAAATTGCTTTTGATGTTTTTTGTTTTAACTAAACTAAAAGTCGCTTGAAATAAATAAGTAAAGCAAAATACAAATTATTTTCAAAAAAAAAAAATAAATAAAAAAAAATGTTCAAACCTAACTGTAAATAAATATTGTATAGCAGCTACCACTCGGACTGACGGCCTTAATGCGATGTCCTATATATTATTCGATAGGAAATTACAAATATTGTTAAAAAAAATGATTTTATTAAACGAATAAAAGATCTAATCTAATCTAATTTTTTTCTGCTATTGAAATGGTATTTTTATTTAATTTAACACTTTGCATCATTTAAGCTGTGACCCTGTTTTTTTAGGAAAAAAATTAATTAATTCATTTTCTAATGCTAAAAATATGAATTTTGTTTTTTTCTTATTGGTCTACTATTTTAATAAACCCTGTTGATAAGATGACATTTGTTTTTTATTCTTTTGCCAGTGTTCCTCCAGTTTTTTTCAGATTTTCAGCAAAAAAATTTTGTGCGTCATTTTAGCTGGGAGATAAATGTATCAATATTTAAGTAATTCCGACTCAACTCATACCTAAAAACCTATATCTCATAAGTTTCGATTGCTTTTGATGTGCTCACATAATCTCCCTATGACTTTTTGTTTTTCTTCGTAAAAGTCTTTACTTTTTAATCAATTCAATAATAAAACTTTCTTGTCTCCTTGCGGGAGCATTTAACAGTATTAAACAATTCATATCATATATGATTCCATACATTTTTTAAAATACAATTCTGGAAAGAGTATTTGATCCTATCAAATATGAATCCCACAAGACCCAATAATTTATTAACTCAGTCATAAAAAATATTCCATTCTCTTTAAATATTAATTCAGGATTTTGAATCGATCTCCTTTTTTGTTTTGTTTTATGAAATCCTCTTTCCAATTAAATTGAATAAAACATCTCACAAAGGCGCAACTTTTTACAAAATAAGTTGATACACGACTATATTAACATTTATGATGTATATAAAAAAAAGAACTCAAAAATATCCTTTTATCCTTTATCTTTTCAGTATCTGATTTCAACGAAACCCTTTCCCATTTATACGAAGAGCATGCAACCGCACTTCAAACCTTGGTTACCAACTACAGAAAGAAAAACGGAGAGCTAAGAAAAGAAAGGTAACATTATAAAAGAATGCTTTATTATCGCGAATGTATATATAAGCTATTAGACTAAGAGCCCAGGGCCGGAAGACATACGTCATTTTACCATAGCTGGTTTTTTTTTTTGCGTGTCGATACCAAAGTAGATAATAACGAATCAACATTCCGAATTTTCAAAGCTGGGGCTTTTCGGAGATATGCAATTTTATGGTGACATCTCAAAAGTGTCTGCCAGACAAAACGCCCCACTGTAGGACTTTGACAAGTGTCAAATAAAGTTTGAGACACTATAACATTAAACATATCCAAAAATCAGCTTTGATAAAATAACGTAGTTGAGAATGCACTGTTAAAACTGCATATCTCCGAAAAGCCCAGCTTTGAAAATTCGGAATGTCCATTCGTTCTTATCTACTTTGGTATCAATACGCGGAAAAAAAATCAGCTTTGATAAACTGACGTATGTCTGCCGGGCCTGGGCTCTTAGTCTATATCTATTGAAAAAGTAAAAAAAAAATAGAAATATTAAAATAATAAAAAAAGAAAAGAATATTTTTCTTTGATTTTCTTGGAAAGTCCTCCTTATATCCTAATCATGCAAAAATAATACAGTCTACGCCATTTTGTTTGGGTTTGCATTTTTAACTTTTATTTTGTAAAGAAATGTATTGAATATACTGACATGAATTAAGTATTTCTGTTATAGCTAAGATATAACGGTTTTTTTTAGACGTGTGGCTTACAAGAAAGAATGAAACGCATATAATTTAATATTATGGCCAAGAATATAGCTTTATTATAAAGATAAGGGTTTGCCATTATGTTTAAAAATTCGGACACGTGGCCGCCGCGGCAGGCTAGAAAAAATTCCAGGTGAGAGCTCCAATTTTGACCACTTTTTGCACCAATATTCAGCACCATATTTCAGCAATAACGCACCGAATATTCTCTTCGAAGGCGTGAATTGTCCTGGGATTATCTGCATAGACAAGCGACTTCACATAACCACAAAAAAATAGTCTAGCGGTTCTAAATCGCACTATCTTGGAGGCCACGCCACAGGTCCATAACACGAGATAATGCGCTCACCAAAAGTTTTCTTCAATAAATTGATTGTTTCGTTAGCTCTATGGTATGTAGCGACGTCTTGTTGGAACCAGTAATATTTTCCAATTTTATTTCAAAAATAAGCCAGACATATAGAAAATTATGCAACATGACAAATGATGATTTCAAATGTGAGCAATAAATTTAAAAAAACTCGGCGGTGAAACCCCCCTGCTTGTTCCAATATAGGATTTGGGGTGGGTATAAGTTTGGGTATATGCTAATTTTGTTTGTAACTTTTTAAAAAGAAATCTTCAAATCCAAAAAAAAAAAAAATTGGGATCCTGGTACCCAAGCTTGTATCCACCCCAAATCCTATATTGGGCCAGCAGGGGGGTTGCCGCTTACGCGTCGAGCTTTTAGTACGCCGTGAACCTAACAACACTTCACAAAAGCCCAATTTTTTTATCTCGCTTTTTTCCCATTTTTTATTTCGCTCCTTTTTTTCAATTTCCTCAAATGGAAAAAAACACAAGATTTTTTTTTTGAAAAAAGAATAGAAATGCGGCAATATTATCAGAAAACTTTGGCTCTTTTTCCTAGAAAAAAAGGCCAGAATTTTGTATAAAGAATTTTTTGGCGTTTTTTGCAAAAAAAAAAAAAAAATCTGGAGCAATTTCCTCTGGCGTAATTTCTGGGAGCCCCCTCTGCCCATAGAGCACACCAAATAGTGACTTTTTGATGATGTAACGGCGTCTCAACAATGACTTGTTAATTATGGTCACTACAAATACAACAATTTAGCTTTTTAACGAACCAAAAGTGAGCTCCACCCCACCAATCGCACATTTTGTTCTTGTGAAAATCGGGATCGTTAGCTATATCTCGTTTTGGGCCCGTTTGCCGAACCTGCGACGCGATTGATGGTCGTTCGGCTTCAATTCTTGCACGAGTTGTATTTTGTAAGCCCGCAAACCAAGTTCCTTCCGCAAAATCTTCAATAAAGTGGATGGACACAGATCCAATTGTTCAGCGCGATGGGTCTTCTTCGATACTCTGATCCACAGCAGCAAAAGTGTCTTCGGTGCGCACTGTACGGAGTCTCTGAGGATGCACATTATTCACTAGAGTAAACGTGTGGCGAAACCGATCCATGGTTGCTCGAATTACCGACCGTTGCACGATTTGCAAACGATGTTCAGAAGGAAGTCTGTTCATTATAAAATGACAAACCAAACTGAACATAAATCAAGTGACAGCTGTCAAAAAGACCAACTCCGAAAGAAGTATTGCCAGATTGAAAAATACACTTCTAAAAAAAAAAACTGTATAAGGAATAATTAAATATGAACCTATATGTATATAAAGGGTGTTTTTGTTTCAGCGATACGTGCCTATATACCCATATTAGTTTTAAAGTAAATGCTTGATATTCCTGTAGAATATGCTTAAGTTTGAACAAGCTAAAACTCGACGATATTATTTAAGCATAAGCATTTTTTATTCCTCCTACGCAAAAAAACGAATTTTATTAGGTACATATTTTTTTGAATATATTCTACCACATAGCTATTCATGACGCAAAAGTATTAATCTTTCAAGAGCTCATTTTAAAAAAGCTTTAACTTTACGACTGTATGGTTTTGGCCTGCCATGTAATTTTTTTGTTATATCGTTTTATAGTTTAAAAGACAAATTTTCACAAAAATCATGTTTGCTTTATTTGGAGACTGCAAAAACTTTTCCAATTAGCAAAGTACAAAACTTATTAAAAATGCAAGCTCAATCAAAAGGCACGGAATGTTCATTCAAACTTTATACAGAATACTAAGGTCCAAATCAGTTTATTTTTTTAAGTGTGTTTTTTTTCCCGTATCTGCATTATATATATTTATAGACCTGCGTGCCATTCAAGCATATTCCAAGCATGGGAACAATTCCTTCAGGAGGTTGAAAGCGACGTTCAAGCATCAAATGATGTGGCCAGTGTGCTCTCCAGACAGGTAAGTCACCATATATTTTATATTTACTATATACAATACAAAATAAAATCACACTACTTGTCATTTTCAAGAATCGAATCCCATCTGCATTAGCACTTTTAAATTCCTTTTCAGCAAAACAAATTTAAAGAAGCTAAAGTGCTTGTTAACGTTTTCCTATGTTGTTCTTTTTCTTTGGGGAATTTTAAAGCTAGGTATTCCTATTTGTCAAAATATGTTAAAATTTAAATGGGTACACAGTACCGGATTTAGGAATTTAGTATACGATTTGGGCGTATTTTCCACAAATTCAAAAAAAATTAAACATTATTGGGATTGATTGGGAAATTTCATGGCCATTGTGCGGAAATGGACGTCAAGTGTACATTTAAGCGTCAGTTTCCCTGATTTTGAACCTGGGCCTTAGAATGCCCACTTAACGACGTCAAAGATTAACAGAAATAATTTCTGAGACACCCTAATGACTCTTCAAACCAAAGTGCATCTACTAACAATTTCAACTTTCAAATTCAATTTACGTATGTCACTTCAACAGCATCAGCTTTCGCATCATCCTGAAAAAGCTGTTTTAAAATCTCAATTATATTTATTTTTTTAAATATTTTACACAAAATATTGCAAAAGCTATCCAACGAATGTCCAAACATATAAAACTTAAATGAAATAACTGACTCCCGGTGCGGCGCCCTTAACAGTCGCCCTTAGGCAGTTGCGTGTTTTTCCATTTAGAGAGTTTGCCCTTGGAAGTCGCTAATGGGTGTGTAGCATAACGTTTCAATGAGGGCGCAAAAAATACAAAATATCATGTGAGTTTGTTCCATAAACAACGTCACAAGCGACATATACTAATACATGACGCTAGGGGTTAAAATGTAATATGCCTTCGAGCAATTGTGTAAATGAATATTTTTCACCCGCAGGCAAAGGATATTCTCCCGCCCCCAATTTCTTAGATGTTAAATGCACGACTGTGTCGCACGTACAGATCTTATTTATAAAATATCGCACGTTGAGAATAATAATGTCACAACTCAAACAAAAAAATGTCAGTTTCGAGTTAGAACGATAATATTCTAGTTCACGCAATTTGCGGAATGTATCTACATTATTTACATGCAGAACTGGAGTTTGCTCGATTTAAATTGCACTTTTTTTTTTGCGTAATTTTGTTTGTATATTAAAATGGCCAACACATAGCATTAAGGGCAGTATTCACCAACCGTTTATAAAATGCTCTTAAGCTTATGAAACTTATTCATTAAAAATTACTTGTAAGATATTCACAAACATAAGTCATTTTTAAACTTCAAAGATGAGAACGAGTAGAGTAACTACTCTCAGGCCTACCAGTTTAAGATTTAGATAGGCAGATAGGTACATACATTTCTTTTTAAGGACCACGAAGGTCCTACTTTCAACCGAAAAAGATTTCCCTGCAAAAGCAAAATACCTTCAATTATTGAATCTATAATACAACAATATTTACTTCCCGGTTTTTATCATTGAATATAATCAATTTTTCTACACATCGCACTTTTATTTCTCAAAAAAAAATCCCTAACCAAAAACTTGCCCTCACAGGTCAGGGAGTATTTTAAGAAATGAAAAATTAAATGCACTATCGCAAGCTAATTGGGTCTATTCGGCGAGATCTTTTATTCTGTTATTCTGCTATTCTGTTATGAATTTTCATACAAAAGTTTAAGCTGTCAAAAAATCTTTTATGAATTATAATTTTGGTATTCTGCATGCTAAATCTGCTATGAAATCAGTTAAGAAATCTGCTAATGAGCTGTCAAAACTTCGTCAAAACTGCTGTCAAAAATTCTCAACAAGTCTTTGACGAATTCCTTTTTCGGTATTCAGCATGCCACAATCTGTTATGGAATCTTTTTTGAATCATAAAAGAATAAAAGACACATTTTTGTTACTTTTATTATAAAAGATTTCAATATATGAAGTAAAAACTTTTATTTTGTTAATGAATTGTTCGTAAAAGGACAGATATAACAAAATATTATTAAAATACATGAATAACAAGAACAAACATTTAAATAATTTCATACTAATTATTTCATTACACGAAAGCACAGAACACATTTGATGGATGAAATGTAAAAGAAAGTGTCGCTTATCTTGCCGGAGTTCGTTTTGCACAAGTTTTTATATTGGATATAATAAATTCAGGAACTGTTATGGACAAATTGCTAAAATTAAATATTATTTATCTACGCGAAACAAAACACGATAATTGCGCAGGTTAATATTTTCATTAGTCAGTGCCTACTGCCGAGAGTTTTTATTTACCTACTACAGCTGATAATTTGATAGCAGATTTTAGGTCTGTTCGTATAAATGTTTCTTTTTCGAAGTTACATAACAGACTTTTATAAAAGATCGAACTCCTGAATAACAATTATAAAATATCTTTTATGGTGAAGATCTGTTATGCACCATAACAGAAAATTCATAGCAGAATAACAGATGTGGCAGAATAGGCCTAAATGTCAAAAAACCAACGAAAAGTAGTTTTCCGCACACTCAAAAGTCATCCATATTGCAGTTAAAACCACTTTCACACAAGGAATCCAGTTGCCGGAGATTTTTTTAACGTTTTCCTTTAATTGAAACTGATTTGCTCGTTTTTTGAATTGCTTTTGATTTGACATTCGCTTTTTGTAAACAAACAATTTGCTTCGCGGCTGGAAATTTCTACACAATTTTGAGTTATAAATTAACAGCAGCTTATTTTTAGAAAAATAAATTCAAAATAAAGAAACCTGGAGCAATTTTATAGGTAAATGTTGTTTTTTTTAATTGTGGTTGTTAATAATGGTTTGCTAAATTAATATATTAAAAGGTCACGGAAAAACAATGAACCAATAGAAAATTGATTTGTGTGCAGTTTTGTTGTGCGTTTCTCTTGCCATCCAAATCTTGGACCCAACACATGATAGTGATGATTGGTACAGTTGGTACAGGTGGTACAGTTGGACACATAAACCACTGACAGGATGATATGACTGATACCTGTGGTGCTGCCTGCTGCTGCTGCCTGCTGCTGCTGCTGCTCGCTAATACAGGAACGTCATTATAAACCAAATGTGATGATGAAGCCACAAGCTGAGAGCTTAGTTGGTCCGTGCGCTTAGTTGTCGATTTTCCATTTCTAGGCGCATAATTTTATGTATGAAATGTGTACCAACTCGTTATGGATTGAATTAAATGCCTTGCCTACAAGAATTAAAACGTGAAGTTTTCTTTCGCAATGAATTTATTTAAGTAGCTCACTTGGTTTGGTTAATGTAATAATACAATTGTAAGAAATAATTTCTCTTTTAAAAAAATATGTTTGACATCTATCAGAGACAGAAGTCAAAATGGAAAACTAAGAAAATTTCAAAGCATAACGTCAAAAAAATCTCTTTAAATCGTTGACCGAGGAGATTAAGTAAATTGAATTTATCTTTCTCTTTTGTGTATTCCTAATTTCACTAAATACCAGGGGTGGAATCGGCTAAGGTGATTTGTTATAGTTGACAGTCACAAAAAATAAATTTGGGCTGCGTAAGGTGACTGTCACATGTGATAATCATTTTTGTGAATTTTTCTTGTGACAGCAATGTTGGTGTCATTTTCATATAAAATACATTTGTTTTCTAATTTTGTAAATTTGTGAAATTGCTTTAGTGATTTTACAAATTCCGAAAATAGAAATCATATATGTACATGTACACACCCATATACACTACATTCAACAAAGTATATCCGATCTAACAAAACAGAAGTATGTACATGTAATTAGGTAAAGGTATTGTTTTTCTCACACATATTTATTTCAACTTTTAATTTATTTTGTTATTAATTGACATTTAGAATAAATTAATAATAGGTGGAAATTAAAAAACTTTTGGCAAACGAGCGAAACATTTTTATTTTCGCAGTTTGTAGAACAAAATTGGAAACATCCTAATTTAATCTCGCGAACTCAATGACTAGATTCTACTTTTTATCTTAACTTTTTTGGATTGCGAGATAATTATAACATTTTTTTAATATTAAAAGGTAAATAACGTTTGAGCACTCAACATTGCATAAAAAAAAAAACAATAAAACAATTTGCATACAAACAAAATCAAACATATACATATGGATTTATGTGAACTCTTAGTACTTCTCTTAAAGTGGTGCCAAGTTTTGTGTAATTTTTTATGATCACCTTACACAGACGAAAAATATAATATGATCACATGTGATTGTCGGAAATGTGACAATCACAAATCACCTTAGCCGATTCCACCCCAGTATTACTTGATGTGAACATGAATGAAACTTAAGCGAAGAGCAACGAACAGCAATTATAGAGGCATTCATATGATTTCCTTGTACTCGCTTGCTTAGGTTTTCGTCGGACTATTTCACTGCCCCTTCGACAATAATTATATAGCCACGGCTGTATTGTAGAGTGTAGACTTAATTCATGGCATTTCTGTTCGAATTTTTGTCTAACAGCGGCGCTGTGTGATCGTCAAAGGACTCCTATATGACATTTCTTTGTTTTTCATCGAAGCCGGAGGAAAAGTTCCAAATAACATCTATCTAGTATATAATAAGGCGAAACAGCCAACAAAAGTAATGATGCAAGCCTGCTTTTAAATGCGTTGATTCTCTTTGTTCCACTTTCGGTTCCAGGAATGCTCTTACACAAATGAGATTCTTAAGAAAAGTTAACTTTGTCCAAGTTTGGGGAATAATATCTCCGCTCAAACCTAGAGTATATCGCTGAACAATAAGAAAAAGGACAAAGAAAAAAGGCCATAATTCCAATTTATTCAATCACAGTCAATGCTTAAAAATCTCATGTTAAAAATGCAAGATGTAATAGCAGTATAACCTGTTTCGGTCTTACTTTAGTGGTTCGTGTATTCACTTCGTTCATTTTGGGAAGGGAAATTTACGAACCTTTTCAGAAATCCCTTATCAAATTCGATAAACCGTTTTAAAAAATGAACGAAGTGAATGCTTCGATGATGATTTAAACAAAATGGCGTGCGTAAGCTTTCGTATCATAAATCGTAACTCTCAGGAAGTTATTGAATGACATTTGGCTATATTTAAATATTGTCAGCTTTTAAGACACCAAGCTCAAACATTTTAAAATCTAGTTGAACGAAATTAGAGTCATGTGTCAAAGACACAGTTTTGAAAAACACAGAATAGAGAGTGATATTATAATAACTACTAACCATTTCAATATCATTATGACCAAATATAAGAAAAGGAAAAGTAACTGGTTGTCTTGAGGACGTACAGACGCTGGAGGCTATGAAAAATACTGTAGCAACGGTAGTTGTAAATAAGAAAAAATCTACCTCAATAAAATGGGTACAAAATTGATGGTGGACAGTTTGAAAAGAACACATATGTAAGTCTTATTTTTATTGAATCAAAGTCTAGATACGGGGAAGAAATACATAACCAGAAAAAAAGGTGAAATCCATCTACAGTCCCGAAATGACCACTTTCCATTCTTTAGACCAAGCGTTTGTCCAATGTGTGCCATGTCAAATTCATAAAAAGGGTTGCCACGACATTAAGACACCAAAATTGGCAATTTCTAGGCATATCAGGGACAACCCAGATTAGCACAACTGCACTATATTCGTTTTGACCATAAGTAAAGGTTTTAGCTCAATAAACCCATGACATCTAATTATAAGTATACCTGTAGGTATACACGTGGCGATTGAAATTAAGCGCCAACAAAATTTCAATCGGGACGACAGTTTTGAACTTTCACGATTGTGGGATCACAACATAATGAAATATAATGGAAGTACACTTCTGCATGTTTTTTTGCGCCAGTATCGGTGGAATAGGCAACTGCGGCCTCCAACGCACGGTAAAAAATATAATGGTGCAAAATTTTAAACAGCCTGATGTTAAGGGCTTAGCAAGATACTACTTAACAGTTTGCTAATACAAAACCACTTTACTAATATTTTTCTAATTTTAAAGACTTTTTAACTAGCACCACCTTAATCTATTTTCTTAATAAACTACAACTAAACACGCCTAAAATAGTGCAAAAAAGTAAGCGAACATAACTTTTTGACGTTTGTAAATGTCAAAGTCGCATATGGATTTAGTACGATACTAAAAAAATAAAGTAGCCATTTTATGATATTAACTTTAGTAAAATGTTAAGAAAATAGTACGATACTAAACTGGTTTAAAATTAGCAAAATTCTCTTTTTAGCCTAGTATCATACTAAAAATGATTTAACATATTACTAAGGGCCAATTTTTCAATAGTCAGTTAAGCAGTCAGTTAGTACATATTCTCGAGACAGAGCAAACATCAGTTTTTCAAAAGTCAGATACAATTTAATCTAGGAATAAAGTTATCTGCTCATTTAAGAACGGAATAAGGAGTTATATGAGGAATTAAATTAATAGCTTTTTTCGATGTCAAAAACACTTTGAAAAATTATTGCTTTGAAATAAACGTTAAACAAAAATGAATGTCTATTAAAAGTTCGATCCTCGAAATAAAAGTGACGTTCAAATTAAATTATTCTATAGATTGTTTTTTATTGATTGAAAAATTTGATGTTATTATCCGGTTACTTAACAGTCAAGTAAGTTTATTCCTCTGGCAACTAACTGGATGTTTATCTTGAGATGAAAAAATCAGCTCTAAATCGACTAAAATTTTGCGCCAATGTTTTTATTCATTGCCTTTTATTGAAAACTTGTGAAACGATAGTTATTAATGATCTTTTATAGAAAAAACTGACATACTATCCGCATACTCTTTGCGCATACAGCGTTCTTCAACTCCAACTTCAGAGTTTCTGTATTTTGGCGGTAAAGCTGTAAAATGTCGATAGCAATCGCTATGATACAATTTGAAATCATTTAGTTGTTCAGGATTTTTTGATTTTTCCCACAACCTTTTCTGTACCAGCTGACAGTCTTTCCCCTAATATATAACCAGCTGATGATTTTATTTATTTTAAATATTATATAAACTATCTTTTATCCAAGTTTCATGTAAAAGGGAATGACTGAATTAATATTTTATTTCGTCAAGTTCGTATGATCAGCTGACGTACTATCAATCACCGTACATCCAGCTGACGTTTTTTTTATAAAGGATCATTAATAGTTATCGTTTCACAAGTTTTCAATCAAAAGGCAATGAATAAAAATATTATCTTTTTTACCGTGCGTGGGAGGCTGCAGTTGTCTATTCCACCGCTAGTGCCGCAACTGACGGCCACGATGCTACGTAGTACAACTGTCTAGAACATTTAAGAAGTCATTAAGCTATAAGGAAATTGGTAAGCAAAATCTCTCGCTGGCTTCCGGACTATAAAGCACACTCTATATTTTAATTACGCGCTTAATTTTGAAAAATAAAATTATGTATAACTTCTACGAAAACTTTAAAAGTTATAAAATAAATTTCTTCGCCAAAAAAAATCAAATTGTTTGAGTTAATGTATCTTTTGATAAACTTTTTATAGGTCAGCTAAAGTGTCAATTTTAGAAGGCCTACTCGCTTTAGAAAGTGCTCCAAAGCCTCTTTCATATTAATGGAAAGTACCAAGGAAATAGTCTGAAGTTGACAATTTTCTTAAATTCAATGTCACAAAAGTCTTTTTCCATACACTTAAACTTTAAACCTAGAATTTCTCTAACACAAGTGTCTAGAAGGCACTACATGGCTTAAAGTGGTTGAGCTTTTAAGTTAGAATTGCCATTCACGCTTGGAAACTTCTACAAATGTTATTTATAATCTTAGGGTAAGTTCTCTCAAATTACACATGTGCACTATTTTTTCGTACAATTAAGCTGGAAAATTATAAATTTCATTATTTGCAAATTACCTGTCACTTGTCATATACAGTAAATGGTTATGAATACTCGTATGTTATTTCAAAGTATAAAAAGTTCATTTTGCAAAATGCCAAATTTGTATTTTAAGTTTGTTATTGAGTTTAACGAACTGAATTTTAGGCCATTCATTTTTGTTGGGCTAATTGAACTCTTGTTATCCATTTTTCATTGTTTGTATATAAACATCTATGCTATCTCGCAACCTTTTATTGTTACTGTAAATTGTTAAATTAACATACTTATGATGATACATTTTTTGTGCTTTGACCCAATGTAAAACATTCTTTCCAACTAGAGAGAAGCAATTTAGGTTGTATTGAAAAAGCCTAAGATAAGGACTTACAGACATATACAAAGTGGGGCTAAATTAATCATCCGATTTTGTTTTTAAATTATTATTTTAGTAAATAAAAATAAAAGGTAATATTAATTTTTGTCTTTACATTTTTTTTTTGGGTTTAGCGGAAAATGATGATGGTGATATTTGTACAGTATTTATTGCATTTTCCATGACTTTTCGCAAGATTTCTGGTGATTACTGTTCTCATTCCTCTCGAAACAGGAATTGTGCGGTTGCACTGTCTTATTGAAACCACCCACATGTTAACAGAGCGATCCTTGCATGGTCTCATGTGATTCTAGTCTGTTGGAGTCTAGTAGCTAAGCGGAATCGGAATATTTGCCCAATTTGCATGACAGGATTACGACGTCGAAATTTATGTGACGCTAACATGACCAAGCGATTAATAGTTAACAAAAATCAACAAAATTATTCCACGCTCCATTGCTTATTTATTAGTATAGAGTAACTGTTTAATTCACAAGTGTAAAGCGAACGACGCCATTTGCAAAAATTGAAAAGTCTTCCAATACAGGGTGATTAATTTTGCGCCACGAAGTATAGGGTATTCAGCAGTGTTAAATCGTACGATCTGGAGGCCACGCTATATGCCCACGACGCGAGATAATGTTCTCACCAAAAGCTTCCTTCAATAAATTGATTGTTTCGTTGGCTGTATTGAATTTAGCCCCGTTGGAACCAAATGTCGTCTACATTAATATCCTCCAATTCAGACAAGAAAAAGTCATTAATCATAGCTCTATAGCGTTCTCCATTGACTGTAACATTATGGCCGGCTTCATTTTTGAAGAAATATGGACCAATGATTCCCTCTGCCCATAGAACACACCAAACAGTGACTTTTTGATGATGTAACGGCGCGGCGTCTCAACAATGGCTTGTGGATTATGATCACTCCAAATACGACAATCTTTCTTATTAAAGTACTTACCCATTTAACCAAAAGTGAGATTCATTGCTGAACAAAATTTTCTTGTGAATATCGGAATCGATGTCAATCTAGTTTGGTAATAAATTTGGACGATTTGCAAACGTTATTCAGGAGTAAGTCTATTCATTATGAAATGGCAAACCAAACTGAGCATAAATCAAGTGACAGCTGTCAAAAAGACCAACTCCGAAAAAAGTATTGCCATATTGAAAACCACACGTCTAAAAAACACCCTGAGGATTAAAAAAAATATATATATATTTTGATCCGCAAGAACTTGTTCCCGGTCTGGCGATAGAATGCAAACGAAACAACTTTTTCCAAGGTTACTCTTTAAAAAAAAAAACGTTAAATCGTCTAAGAGTATTTCTTGTATGGCTTCTCGTTCGGACTCATCAGTCAAAAATTCTAGGCACCCTCTATTTCTGTAGTTGTAAAAATTCACACCAGATATAGTTCTAAGTCACTACGAGTATTTTCAGATTCTCCATAAGTGTCAACAAAATTATTTTAAGTTAAGTAAAGTGTTTTTCTTTTCAAAATTTTCCTTCGAAAAATCTTGAGTTCAGAATTACTCTTAGTTTTTAAAATAATGATAATGTATAATTTATTGAAATGTTAAGGACCTTCTTCACTATTCCGGTTTTAAGTTCTGACTAGTTACCCTAGACAAAATTACTGGAGCAGGATTATTAGCCGCAAAGTCAAAAATATGAAATAGTTTCATACCCTTAACTATTTTGACACATAGGAAACGATATTTTGGAATCGCTTTTTGAAAAAAATTTATAGAATTTCCTTTGTCGGCGACCGAACATTTAACTAGAAATCTCTTTTGAACCAAAAGATTGAAATAACATACTGAAAGAATTGTTAAGCCTTATTTTTAGGTCCTATCAGAAAAGCAATAAAACCGACAAATCAGCCAAGTCTTCTCAGCTTGAAGCTGTGAACATTTGCTGACTAAAAAGAATATATAAACCATTAAACATGCACGTCTAAGCGTTAACCAAACCCAGCTAAGCTTAAACATCCCACATATATATTCATCTCACAGCTGCATAAATTTACGACCGCGAATGTAAGATACAATCACATGGTGACCTGCATCAAAATACGAGTATATGCAATCCCGAATAACATATCTAACTGAGTTATTGATAATTCCAAAATACACTCAGTAATGGTCTACCATATAGGAATAAATGTTAGCACCACATTTTTTATCATATACATCCATGATTTAAAATGTACAGTCTCCGTCAAAGTCCTCCTTTCGTTAAATCTCGTAAATGCTATACTCACATCCCCCGGGATTATAAGTAAGAACTGTACTTAACTATGTATATATTTTTTTTCCATAAACTTTCCCATTTCGCTGGACTTAAAAGCTTTAACAAAGTTGTAAAGAGAAATCATTGAGCAATATAAATCTTATCTAAGTGCCAACATACAGTTAATGAAATTTATTTACTTAAATGTTTTGGTATTCCAATCAGTTAATCGGAAAACATTCCCAAAACGTGACATTTTTCGCACGACTGGATATATTTTTTCGGATGAGAGGAATTGAAATTAACGTTTATACCTATGACTCTATCTTTATTTTCAAATTCAACCGGAAATGTTCAACGGTAAATATATCCCAGTAAAAAAAATGTGATTTGTCACCATTTTGGTTTTATCCTTTGCATTCATATCGCGATAGCCTTGAACTTTTCTTTTTCATTCGGAAATTTAAATTCATTATAAAGGGATTTCGTGGGGAGTAAACAAAAATTGAGGAAATAAAGATAATAAGCCAGTTACTGAAATCACTTAGTTAAGCAGGATTGCTTATGGATTCGATAGGAAAGAATATAACGGGTGATTTTTTTGCTACTTGGTTTTTGACGTTTATATTTTTGACAGATCACACATGACAAATTCCACGAACATTTGACATTTCGATTCAGTATTGTTTGCCATTTCATCATGAATAGACTTAAGCCTGAACAACGTTTGCAAATTATTGAAATTTATTATCAAAATTCGTGCTCTGTGAAAAATGTGTTTCGCAAGCTACGTCAGTTTTTTTTCCGCTCATTTTTGGCTAAATGGATACGTGAATAAGCAGAATTGCCGTATTTGGAGTGAAGAGCAGCCAGAGGCAATTCAGCAGCTACCAATGCATCCCGAAAAATGCACTGTTTGGTGCGGTTTATGGGCAGGCGGCATCATTGGGCCGTACTTCTTCAAGGACGATGAAGGCCGCAGGGTTACGGTCAATGGAGAAAGGTACCGTTCGATGATAACAGATTTTTTTTTGCCGAAAATGCAAGAATTGAACTCGGTTGACATGTGGTTCAACAGGACGGTGCCAGATGCCACACTGCACGCGAAACCATGCATCAATTGAGAGGCGAATTTGGTGAGCAGTTGATCTCACGTTTTGGCGCAAATTATTGATTCAAATTCAATGAATCTGGACATGGAAATGTTGAATAACTACATATGTACATTCATTAACTGTCGACCCTTTGTGATGGTGTGACCAAAATTTTTGAATTTCGCTGACATAGTCAATATGCACTTCACCTGAATTATTATCGAACGAGATTTTTTGTATACCAGTGTCCTTTTTTTTCTAAAAATTTGTATATGTTTGACAAAAATATATTGGCTGTAGCGGTAAGGTGCTTTTAAGTAAGGCAATTTATTGTTCTTTTCTCTTAAGTCTCGCAGAAAATCTATTTCATGTTTTTTGTAAACGTCTGTTCGTGGCGAATTGACAAACCAAGTTATAACCTCAACACAACCCAGAACTGTCAAATCGACTGTTACAGAACACAGTGTTGCCAATTTAAAGTTTTTTTTTGCAAAATATTTTTTTTAACCAAAAAATATACATTAGCAGCAAATGATAGGAAACGGGGCGAGGTAAGAATAATGCCAATTTATAATACGAGCAGTTATAGCAGTTTTATAACAGTTGTTCGCCACTAAAAGAGGTAAGAATTCTCAGCTCTTCGCGAGATTATTGGCTGCTGTACCAATCATATAAGTTCCGGAATTCGAATGCCCTGCTGACCCTACGGGGCCTCGTAAACTGTTTTTTTTTCTAAAAAGGACTGATAAATATTAAAATGTCTGTAGTCACTTCGTTTAGACAATGTTATCCAAATCAGAATTTAATGAGCTTATCATAATTATCACACTCTGTCAACAATTTCATACTTTATAAGTTCCAGACAATGAGAAAATCCGTTATAATAATTAAAATAGAGTTAGAGACAAAACGGAGCCCTGCGGTATACCATAAACAACCATCATTTATTTTATAAATATCATCCTTGAAGAAGAGGTAATATTTTTTTTTAATACTTTTTGCACGTCATGTGTAAAAAAAATATTGTCAATGCAGTTGAGCATTGCTGACACCTGCGTTGATAAGAAATTGTGCTTTAAAGTAGTGAACCACTTTGATGTGACCGCGAGTATAATTATTTCATCAATGGCATATGGACTGATTGACAGAGTTTTTAGGAGTATTCGTCGAATATTCGAACATTAATATGGCACACTTTTATAAGTACACTAGTAACGGTCGCCTTGAAAGCTTAGTGACGCATGTGTTGTTATTGGTTTGTTGAGTAATATAAAGTAATTTCCATTAAGGGCGAAGGAACCTGAATAGAACAGGCACATGTTTGCAATTTTGTTTGAAATATGACACTGGTCAAATGATCTTGGTCTTGGTTTGGTAGTAAAAAGATGTTTTTTTTTTTTCAAATATGTACTACCCAAAACGTCTAAAATCAACTTTCTTCTGAGCAAATAATAAAATAGGAAAATTTCGAATTTTATGAGGATAAATTTTAATTTTGTAATAGTTTTTGAATTCAATTTAATCGGAGACATCCTTCGATGTATTTTGACAACTCATGACTTGACAATTAGGCAACGAACTATATATATTTTTTTTAATTTTACCTATATGCCTGTAAGACCTAAGGTCTTTTAAATGCAACCTGAATTGCACGGCACTAGTTGGGACAGTGGATTTGATAACCAGGTTTTGACTGTCTCATTTTAACCCATGGACGGCATCCTATTAAAATTGGATGTATAGAAAAGAATGCGCCTAGCGTGGGGATCGAACCCACACATCCTAGTTAGCAATCAAGCACTTTATCCACTGCGCCATTGCCACCCACAAAGTTTGGAAACATTTCTATAAATGTATATATTTCGCAAAAAATAATTAAATAAAAAAAATATTTCTTCTACCGAAAACCGAAAGCAAGCCACCGAGAAACCGAGACTAGCCAGACTGTCTGCGAATTTCGGTACCAAAAATACGGTCTCGTCTCTGGTAATTTTAAAGTAGTCTCGGTCTCGTTACCAGCCGTAGTCGCATATGAGTGTTAGAAAACCACGCTCTCAAATCACTCTTGTAGAATGTCTCTATTGTTTCATGCGTCATGTCCTACCATATGTCAATTTAAAAAAAAACTGTTCATCCAAAAATACCCATAGTTGCTAAGCTTATACTTGGTATTTTAAAATGGAAGTTCGTTTTTTATTGTTAACGAAAAAAATTCAAACACATTTTCCTACGTCATTGGGTCAATTTGATTGAATGTGTTTCTAACAATGCACGTCAAAGTATTTTGGCAAAAAATTAACCGACTTGGGTCATTTGTGTGATCGTCAACACGGCTGCCGGAAATTACACCGGAGGAAATTGCGCCAGATTTTTTTTTTTTTTTTGGAAAAAACATTTCTGACTCAAAATTGGAAAAAAAAGAGTAGAATTTTATTTGGAAAATAAGCCTGAATTATTGGAAATTATGCCAGGTACATACGTGTGGAAAATAATAGTTTCATCTACCAAAAGCAATCGATAGTTTTTACCCACTATCGATTGTTTTTCGATAGTCATATAAATTCAGGGTAAAATTCCTTTTTCAAAACCGAACAGTTTTATCTAGAATTGAATTCTTATAAACATATTGTGTTGATTTAAGCTTAATGCGAGCCGACCACACTTGCTGTTGTGCGTTCTTTTTCTAACCAAAGATTACAATTAAAATTCGTAAATCTGTTAAAGCACTTTAGCAGCTGATATTACAACTTTATAGTTATTTATTTACTAATTGTAATCTATTTTGGTATCAATTTTAATATTTCCAACTGTTTAACGCTTAATGCAACGTTTTTGAAAACTTGTTATTTTAATTTCGTTAAATTTGCAATAAGATGCGTCCTTGATGCGCAATTTTTTAACTAGCTTATTGCACATGTCAAAATAACTATCGGAACGAATTTGTTTTCATTCAGTTCGTTTTAGTGTTCTCTGAAGCACCGTTTCTCGTAGTTAAAAATTGCCATATTAATACGAAATATATACTTCTTGTTTCAGTACTTTTTAGCAAATAATTTGTTTTAGTTGTAGATACCTTTATTGTGCAATTATAGGAAATACCAATATTTTGAGGATTTCATTCTCTCTTAGGTACAAAAAGTACGATAAAACGACTTTTTGTACAATCTGTTATATATGGGGTTTTTAGGTGGATGTTGCACTAATATTTCTGTAAATATTATTTCCCACATGCGGAATGTAATATATATGAGTAAAAGTTTACAGGTAAAACATTTCTTATTTAATAATTTAAAAAACTATCGAAAACTATCGATGATATTTTGCAAACTATCGATAACTATCGGTGCAATTGACTATCGATAGTTCTCCAACATTACCTCAAAGCAAAATGGAAATCAAGCCAAAAAATTTGTATATTCTTGGCTAATTTCCAAATAACGTTTGTAAAAAAGCCCATACAATGTTTTAAGGAACCCCAAATAAGACGAAGGAGGTGGGTTGCACGGCCGGTCAGGGCGGGGCCACATGTCATATTGTGAAATCTTTATTCAAAACATAAAAAAGCTTTAAAAATTAATAATACATTTTAAAAAGCTAAAAAAAAAATCGGGCTTGTGTGAAGTGTTTTTTTGGAATTATGTTCACGTCGTACAAAAAGCTCGGCGCTTAAGGGGGCATGTTGCCTCCCCAGCAAAACCCTCTGCTTGGCCAAATAGAGGATTTGGTGTGGGTACAAGCCGGGGTATATGCAAATTTTTAACAGACATTTTCAAATCCAAAACGAAAAATTTGCATATACCCAAACCTGTACCCAGCCCAACGTAGCATGCCCCACTTACGAGGCGAGGTTATTGTAAGCCGTGAACCTAATGGCAAAAAAAACACATCACACAAGCCGAATTTTGATTTTGGCTTTGTTTTCAATTTTTTTCTGATGTGTTTTCCATTTTGGAAAATGCCAAGATTTTTTTTTGGAAAAAAGGCCAGCAATTTGGGAATCAGAAAACGTTGTCTTTTTTTCCTAGGAAAAAAGGCCAAAATATTGTATGAAACATTTTTTGGCGTTTTTTCCAAATGCAATTTAGGCGTAATTGCAGCGATCCGTCAACTCTAAAAATGCATTTAGAACTGATTTGGATCTGTTAACTGTCTGTTAAAGCCTTAAGCTAGTGACTCATCTACGTTGAAACATAATAATAGACAGAATGAACTTGTACACTAGTAAGTGCAATAAAGCTATAGTTAGAAATACGAAACCTCATAATGAAAATAAACATAAATATAACATTCATAATGTACTCTCATATTTATTATATTGACTTCCTTTTAGCAAGGAACTAAAAATACTTTTGTTGTTTACAGTGAATATCCCCCCGGACTTACATACATCCTTAACAGTCATTCGAATTGCAGTTATAATTATTTAATCCAGAAATATCTGCTGCATTCAGTTCCAACCATGTCATTTCAATCCTTCCCTTCCATTTCATAAATATATTTCCATACAGAATAATTTAAACTTGAAATTAAATTTTGTTGCTTTAACCATCATTCTGCAGGTGTCAAGGCCAATGCTCGATAAATCCTTTCATCGTAAAGTTCAAAGTAGGAAAATTTTCACCCACAGGGAGTCTTTTGAAACCATTATTGCAAAGACTGAAGAGAAATTATCAAAGGTAAGTCGCTTATTGAAATACACTCGTACTTCCCCAAAGGATTTTATTTGTATATCCTTACAAATGTGGCAGTACTTGGAAAATTGTTGTGTTTGTGTTCTAGTCGATAAACCGATTTGAATGAATCCTTGTTCATACAATTATAACACGTATACAAGGTAACTACATATTTTTTTTTGTCTTTAATTTTCTATTGCAGTGTCGCCAGGATTACAAGCAGTGCTATGTGGCGCATCGACAAAGTCCAACTCAGATGTCCTTAACCGAATACATCGATGCTCACAATGCATACGTGCAGCAATTGCATGCTACAAATGCCATGCTAGAGACGTATCATTGCGAGACAGTTCCACAATTGATGCAGGAGTTAGAAGAGATACACAATGACCTTAGCAGTATTATTGCCGAGTCCATTCTGCAGGGTGCAGATGTAATTGCAAGCAAGGTAAATTAATTCATAAACGAAAAATCAAGTCACTCGTAAGACTCCTACACAACTGCATCATTTTAACACAACAATGCGGAGTTGAAAGAACTTTTATGGCCTATAACAATGCAACATCCTTACCATTCTCGCACATATGTAGTTACAATGCACAACGAGGTGCATTCAAAGGATGTCGTTGCTCGTCGTTGAAAGGAATCTTTTGGATTTTTTTTTATTCGTGTTTAGCTCAAAGGGATTTTCTTTAGAATTCATTGAAAGGGGGGGGGGGTTGGTCTTTTGATAGTTACACGTAGATTAGGAGCTTGTCCAATCGCTCGGGCTTAAACAATTGCAGGGCATCGGTATTCGTGTGTTGAAACATTTTATTTTATGCAACGCAAATCTGAAACTGTTTCCGGAATAAGGGTAAAGGACATGTCTATATTTTTAGTGCCAATTATATCGAGGTAAATGAAACTCTACGGTGCGTCAGATTGTGTGATTGAAAAAACGTTAAACCTATTTATACAAAAGGACCTTCACTACCATATTTACCCTCTTTATAATGCTGTGAATTGCGACACCATTATTTTTAAAACGAAGCCTTGAATAGAGGCATTCTAATCTGAACACTTAATTGAGTGTAGTTGCATCGAAATGTCACAAACAACAAAGTGAAATATGATGTATACATACATATGGTTGCTTAATACACACAATGAACCCACTATAGTGAGGGTAAATACAGGGATAATCGGACGAGCTTAATTGCCCATTCTATTCAAGTACAATGGAATGCTCTTATTACTCCGAAAAGTAAATTTTTCAGAAAATTCAACCAAGATTCGGTAAATTTTATCACCCTTGGAATATTAAGTCATTAGTTAAGTTTTTAAGATCTATTTATATTCTATTCAACATTTACACCAGCGATCTGATAGGCAGTCTAACTCAGGCAATTGCGTACGCCGACGATCTAATTGCGTACAGAACAGCTAATACAGTTGAGGTCATCAAAAGTCTCTTGCAGAGTGACTTCGACAAGATTCAGCGATATTGTGATGACTGGAAGTTGAAAATCAACTTCCAGAAATCAGAAACTATTTTGTTTAGGACTCCGTTGTCTAGCGCCTCAAGGGATACGAGAAAGAACTGGCGCAAGCTGGTGATCGTAGGGCCACATGGACATCCACTGGCGAGTAAAAGTGTAGTCAAGTACCTTGGCATCTGGTTGGATCAGTACCTGTATTTCGACAGACATATATGTGCTGCTTTGGCCAGGGCTAGGGGAGCCTTTGCCTTGACAAAACGACTGTTTTATTGCAGCCGTCTTGACAGCAGGGTGAAGGTGATTTGCTACATGACCCTCATCAGGCCGATGATTGCCTACGGATGCCCGGTGTGGTTCAACGTTGCCCCATCTCAAATGGAAAAGATTCGGGTGTTTGAGAGGCAATGTCTTAGACGTTGCCTTGGATTACACAGAACACCAGAGTCGGAGTACACAAGATATTATTCCAACCAGGTTCTATACAACGGAGCCAACATAAACAGAATAGATAATTTTTTGTTCAAGCTGATTCGGGGTCACGTTGCAAGAGCGATGTCCTCAACTAACAGCTTAATTTTTGGGGCTTATTACCCCAATAACGAATATTTTGAGAGTGCGCGGTTAAGTGGTTACTTCCCTCCCGAGGCATTCCTCTATTTAGACAGTCGAGGGCTGATACAGGATGGAGGGGCGGTTCCGCTCATCTAACACGTCAGCCGGAAAACTGTGGATAGGCGACTCCTGTATGGTCGAGACGTCATCGCTCAAGGTGGAGAAGAGCGCCTTCGGTTCAGTAGGACTGTGTCCGATCGGGACCGGAGGGATAGGGCGAAACAGGAGAACCAGTTCTGGTTGCTCTCTGAACAGCATCGTGATATTTAAAGTCGATGAAGATGATATATCTTGGCCGACTTACATAGATTTAGGGTAAATAAGTATAGGGAACAGTCAGGGTGTCACCAAAAAAAATTTAAAAATATGTGTGTATGCGGGGGCATATGTGTATGTATCTATGTGTCTGTACATGTATGTGCGAACGTATATGTATATGCGTATGTACATGCATGGGTGGGTTGCATGTTGTTGTGTGTCTGCATGCATATAAAAAATAAACCAAAAAAAATTAAAAAACGAAAAAAAATGCTGCTGTGGCTGTTCTAGTTTTTAAGTAGTTTTAAGTATTATTTGGTATTTTAAGTAGTTTAAGTTATTTTTAGTTAGTATAAGTTAGTTTTATTTAGTTTTAATTATTTTTAATATATATTTAGGTTTAGTTTATAAGTAACAAAAAAAAAAAAAAAAAAAAATGATAAGATACCAAGTTTTTTTGTGTAAGTTTCTTGAAATATAAAATAAATAAAAAAAAATTAGATTTAATTAAAATAGTTTTTATTTCGAAAGACATTAGTTCTAAGAGTTATTGTTTAATTTAAAGCGCCCGTAAAGGGCCAGTAAGTTAGTTGTAAGTAATTGATAATTAGGCTAGTTTTAAACATTTTTGTCTAGCTTTAAGATAGTTATAAGGTAATAATAAATAAAAATGAATTAAAAAAAAAAAAAATAAGATCTATTTCTAACAAATCTGTTATTGAGTTTGCGATAAATTTATTTGTCTTCAAAATTTGTTAACAACTTTCTTAAAAAAAGAGCCAAAGGGATATTTTAATTTACTCTTCTGTATTTCACTTAAGGTACGCATAAACGACAAACATGCTCTCCGAACTTGCTCGTTTGCGTTAGCTCCAACACCGCCAACACTAAATTGGTTGACACTAAAAATATTTGCTGTACAGCTTTTAATATAAGACCTGAAGATAAAAAAACACACACACACGTACTGGCTCCTATGCAAAAGATTCTTAATAGAAACGGCTAAATGTATTTTTAAAGTCGTTTTTCACTTAATTTTTTATACACCAAAATTATTTAATTTTTTCTAAAAAAAATTGATATGAACATTTGAAATATTTAGTAATATAAATTCAAAAACAAAATTTCAGAAAATTTTTTCAAAAATCCAAAAAAAATATTTTTCGAAAATTTTGAAGTGCAATATTTTTTAGAATTAAAAGGAGCTCCTCTATAAAAATTTTAATACAAATCCATTAAGTCGTTTATGAGAAAGTCGAAAACCAATAAAATGGTTGTATGACAGGTACTGTAAATAGCAAAGTACTTCAAAAAATGTCGGCCAAAATGTAGACCATGCGCAAAGTAGAACAGGCACCAATTTTTATCAAAATCGTTAGAGCCGTTTTTGAGTAATTATCTCATAGATTTTTCTAGATGGTAGAAAAATTTGTATGGCAAGTACCGTTATTTTTGGAGCTAAAACAACGATTCCAAAATCTTTTTTGGACAGTCATCTAAAACGCCTAAGCACCAGGTTTGAACAAAATCGGTTCAGCCGTTTAGGGTGTAGATGGTTCTACAGACAGACAGACACACGAAAGCCAGACAAACAGACGGAATTACCGGACCCACTTTTTGGTGTTTTCTATCATCGTAATTAAAACTTTGAATAAAATCTCGCGCTCGATTTTTTTTTCCAAATGCAAAACTTGTCCTATAGTACCTATATCGCAAGTAAAAGTCAATCAGTGGATAAACGGTAATGTAGCAAAGTGTCAAACTTGGTATATACATACACACATTAGGGGGTTTTATTTTTTAGTTAAAAACAGAAATCGAGTTGTCAAAAAAAAAGTTTTTTTCTTTTTTTCACTCAGAGCATTCAGAGATGCAAATTTGTATTTTTCTCTTCGTTCTGTTCGCAGCGCGACTGATCAACTGAGACCTGATGATCATTCTGAGTAAATTGCTGAAGAGAACAAATGTCATATGTCTCCATCAAGGGTGAAATATGAACACAAAAATACTCCATACAATTAAAATTGCGGAAAAAGTTGAAATAATTTTTTTTTAAGAAAAAGATGGAAGTGAATTAATAAAATTAATGACAGCTAAGAGTTCAAGTGTGATTAAAAAAATAAATCGGAGTGTTCAGAGTTTTATCATTTATGTTCAGTTCAGAGCCTTGCTCCCCACACGGAGACTATTTAATTCAAGAAGAAAAAAGTCGTTGATATTATGTCTTTAACGGTCTCCACTCCATGAAGAACAACAAACTCTAAATATTTCTGGTATTAACAGCGGCGCGGAGTCACTATATTGGCTTAAGGCTAAGTGACGTAGCTATATTCAATCAAAAATGAACTTCATCGCTGAACAACATTTCCTTTTAAAAATCGGGATCAACAGCAATCTTCTCTTATCTAGTTTGAAGTCCATTCGCGTTCCGGTGTCTTCATTCGATTAATGAAGAAATGGCAAGTCAAACATGGCAGAATATGACAAAGTGTTAGTCAACGAAAACAGTTCTGGCAAATAAAAGTCCTATACCTCTAACAAAAAAACATCCTTTTCATATATCTACTCAAGTACGTACACGTTTAGTTAAAAGTTGATAAGTAAGAAGTGGTAATTTTTGATTGTCGAAAATATTATTGAACTGATGGGAACATTTAAACTTTTATAATTTTCTCCCAAAATCTTACTCAATATTAAAAATTAAATATTTAAAGTGAGCATATATAAGCAAACAGTTATGTGACACATTTTTGAGTTTCAATTCTGTCCTTAGATACGTGGGTACTGGGTATGTACTTTAGCTTTAACCTTGAGGATATGTTCAATATTTTTCTTTCGCAGAAGAAAAAATACCCTTTTATTTTGTGTAAGCTGTGCCAAAAGCAAACAAAACAATAAGGAGCATACATTTAGCTATGTCATTTCGTATCTGTATGGGGAATATTGCTTGTTATTTTTTTTATCAAGGAAATCTTGTTTATACGGTAAACTCAGCCACCAAGAGCCCATAAATTTTATCTCAATCACACTTCTGACCTACGACTTTATACATGTATTTTTGCCTAGGTATTATATGAACACACACATATAAGTATTTTTTGAACAGGTACCTATGCTAGCCAGTGAAGGAAGTTGAGTTGTATTCCCTCTATGTCAAGTATTTTTGCATATCCATGAAAAGGCAAGGACGTTTTGTAGGTAATCCTATCCATTTCAAGGGACTTAAATAAATGTATATCTTTTATCCCACATCATCCCACCAACTACAGAGAAGTTTATGGCTACAAAAAAAAATCATATCGAAAAAAAATGGTTGTTCCCGAGGTATGTATATGAGGGCATTTCAGTACCAATTTGTCTACAGCCGTTGATCCATCTGCATAAAAATGTTTACGCACCTTTTTTCAGTTTCTACCGTTAAATTAAGGAATTTGCATAGCAAGGTTTTGCTTGCACCGTATGATGGGTGGGATAGATGGCTCTTCAAGGATTTCAATAATAAATCAACGTATCACAACCTTCTAATTTACTGATGCTCGACGCCATTAATTTAATTCATTTTCTTTTTTCAATTTACTGAGTCTTATAACACAATCAATTAATTTTTGTTTGACCTATATTCTGCAGGACAAGCTGAATAAAAATGTAAGAATATTTTAAATTGGTTTGAAAAATCCTTAATCTCCTTAAATTCTGCCAAAAATCTGTATCATTATTTCTCAGAAAATGTGCCTATAAGGATGTCTGGCGTTGCGAAAGGTAGAAGAGAAGTAGTCATGATTAAGATACAACAGAATCCCCATCAACCTTGTCTTCGGCTTAAGGAATCTAATGGTGAAAATCTCAAAATAATTATCTGAAGAAAAGACTAAATTACGTCTATGGAAGATATTGTTTTTGTCTGTGATAGAAATGAAGATTAACACGAAAGTGCTGCAATTATTTGATGGGATGTGTAGATATGTAGTATGAAATTATAATTTAAAGAATTATCCAAATTAAGTACACAGAAAATAAAGATATGCCTCAAAACGTGCGTTCTATTACAGTAAATAGATACAAGGACACTAATCCATATAGACATACGATGACCCAAGAGCAGCCACGATACTCGACCTAAACCTAAGCTGAACTTATATTCTTCAAACTTATCGAAAAATCTCTATCGCTTTTTGTATTCCCTACACTGTAAAGCCTCCTATTTGGCTGTGAAGGGTGATGTTTCAGGAGTGTGTTTTTTTCTTATCGGAATCTGAGTGTAGACCGCCAGCTAACTTCTCCTTAAAAACTGCTCTGAATTGTTTTAATTTTGGAAACCTTACTTATAAAAAAAATTAAAAATACTCTCATAAATAAAGTTAGAGTTAACTTTATAAAAAAAAATTATTTTTAAATTTGACGAGGAGAAATTATCTCAAATTAAATTAAATATAAATAAGAAAAAAAAACAAAATTCAATACCATACACTACACAATTACAATAACCTAAAATAAATTTATTTTGTGTTTAAGGAAAACATGCATTCTATGTTTTATATTACTTTACTTTATTTTTATTTTATTTTATTTTATTTTATTTTATTTTATTTTATTTTATTTTATTTTATTTTATTTTATTTTATTTTATTTTATTTTATTTTATTTTATATTATTTTATTTTATGTTATTGTATATAATTCCCTTAACACAATATAATTTTGCATTGCTTAGGCCATTTTTCCGAAGAAGATTTGGTACGAATTACGCATTACAAAGTTTTTGGCAACAATTTGAGTGTATGTACTAAAATGTTAGATAATGTTTGGATGCTATGTAGTCGCCAGGGGTTCCTGGAAATTTAATTTAAAAAGAAGCAGAATTTTCTGCTCAAAATATTAATCCTGGGCAATATTTCCAACATTTCTAGCTTTTTTTTTACTCGTAATAAAGTTTGCTGGCATTTTTTTATATTTTCCGAAATAGCAAAATGGGTCAGATAATATTGTTTGGAAAAAAATGCTACAAGCTACAAAAATTAAAACTCTGAAACTGAGCTAGATAAGAAACAACTAATTCTAGAGGACTCTAAGCACTTTGTAAAATACACTGCAGGCGTCCTTTGTGTCGTTTTAATTTGAACATAAACAAAAATGTTCGTACAAAATTCCCCTTTTTGATCAATTGTTACAATTTTTTTGTGTGTTTATCTCTTAGGCATCAGAACAATCAAAACGTTATTCAAGCCTAACACAACAATGCAATGTCGTTGCACCACAACAGGACCTCGTAAACTTTGTACGAATACTACCATCTCCGGCGAATGTACAAAAAGTTCCTAAACGGCCATTCGCTCCACCTCAGCCTCCCGGCGAGGTAGAAGACGTTAACGAGTATAATGTAAGTATTATTCACACAAAAAAAAATACAATCAATTTTTTTTTCCATAATCCTTTGATGACAAGCTAAATAAAATAACGAGGATACAAAAAATGACAATACAAAATAAAATATTTGCTTACCTCCCCAGGACATAACGCCAGTACTACGAAATGAACTTGTTTTTGAGCGCTACTCATCCCTGCAACTGCGTCCAGCTCTGGAATCCCTCAAACGAGAAGCCACCGACTTAGAAATGCAAATACGGCAGCTACAGGTTTGTTAATCAAAATAAAAGGAAACTCCTCTTTTAAAATTCTATGAGGATTTTTTTATACTATCTTTTAAAATGCAGATAGAGGAGATGTTTGGTATCTGTTATTTAACATTTTTTTTTCTTCTATCTTAAAGGATTCTGTGGACTCACTGAGTCGCACTCAGTTGAGAGGTATTGAAGGCCAACTTTATAATAAAGTTAATGAACTGCAGGAAGACCTTTCGATGAAAAAGTTCGATTTGAGAGCGAAACAAATTCACTTTGCGGCTGTTAGAGCACAGGTAAGTACCTTTCAATTTTTTTACATGAAAAAGCGGACAGATAGATAAAATTATGCGAGGTGGGATTGATGTAGTTGTAAAATGACATTTAAATTAGAATTTCATCCGTGTGGTTGAGGTACACTGGGACAGAATATAATAAAATTGAATACAAAACAGGCAAATAAAATATTGTAAGATGTTTTTTTAAAATGCAAAATAAATTCAGTATGTAAATGTAATCATACAAACAGCCTTTGCGGAGGTTGTGTGTTTTGTTTAAAAGATCACAAATGAAGCACAAATTTATAGTTTTTCTTGTTTATGTTTTTATTATGCGTGTTTGTGGATGCATACACATATGAGTAATGTCAAGTTACGAATCTTCGGCTGTCAAATGGGTTTGCTTACAAGCTGCTAATGCACAGAACTATTCCTAGAATTTTAATTGGTTCAAATCGGTGGGTATGTTCAAAAAGTATGAAAATGGAATGAATTGCCTTTTTAGTGCCAACTTCACCTTAAAAGTATATCATTTAAATTTAGAACTGCATGGAAGACATATAATATTAGTAATAATTTATATTAATGATTCAAACGGTATTTAGTCCAAAAAAATTGCTTTTCGTCCCGGCGATCTCACTTGGACTCATCAGTTGGCTAGTTAGGGCCTTGCCAATACGCAGCTTTTGCAAAGTTCAGTTTTCAACTAACATGGATTTTCTAACAAAAACAAAAACAATGTGAACTGAATCAATAATTCAACAAGTCCAATTAAATATAATGCTAAGTCTTCTACATGGCTGAATAATTTCAGTAGTATATAGAATTTTATAATAAAAAAAAACACATTCTTATATTAATGTTCTTAAGATAAAATGCATATCAAATTCCTTTGTTGAGTAATTGCCTCAAATGCGGTACAAACCAACTTACATATTTATGGAAAATATTGAAACAAAGTGTTTTTATCTAACAATTCAAAATGATAAGATAATTTTTTTTAAACGCTTTTAAATGAAAACAACAAAAACCAATATCGTGCAAACTACATTTTCTCCGAACGTTTATCATACTAACCTCAAATAGTGTTTACACCGCTTTAAAAGTAGATTAATTTTGACAACACCATTCAAAATGCAAATTGGCAGACATGCAGCTTCATCTGTGTCAACCGAGAAATTCACTTTAACTATGAATTTGCTCATTTCGATATTTGAACTGGTTAGTTCGAATTTTATTTCTATTGGCCCTTCCTCTTCCTCTGAGAAGATTAAAAATGTGTATCGTAAATCCTTAAGATTTGTAGGAGATTAAGCTAAATCTACTTACATCTCGGCTTAGTGGTCGGTGGAAATGTAGTATTTAAAAACACCCAGTTTCAAAAAGGATTATTTAAATTGTCAGTTATTTATTTGTGGAATTTCAATTTAACCATCAATTTTTGTGGAAAAAATTATCAACAAAATCGATTTTATTCCGTGAAAAATAAAATGCACGACTGGATCGCATGAACTTGCTCTTATGTTCGATCACATCGTATGCAAAAGATTTCTATTAAAAACCTAAATATATTTTTAAAGTAGTTTTTTACTTAATAAACACAATTTCTTTAGTTCTTTTCAAAAAAAAAAATGGTATGACAATCTTAAATATTTAATAAGATAAAGTTAAAAACAAAATATTAAAATGAGCGTAATCAAAGAAAAAAATAACTCAAAATTCTGAAATAAATACTTAAACTAATTTGACCGCAAAAAAGTACGCCATTTTATTTCTTCGATAAATTTGAATTTGTGAGAAAAAAATTTTTTTTGAATATTTTTTTAACTTTCTGAAAGCATTTTTCAAAAATAATTCAAAAGCGCCAATTCATATGTATTCAGCATATACATATAACTATGATATTTAAAAAAAAAATAATGAGCAGTTTTCAAACTATAAATTACAATTTTTTTAAAATGCTTTTATTAAAAAAATATTAATTAAAAATATTGGTATGCAGTTTAATTGGGCTACCTACACTTATATACCATAATACATATTTGTGAAATTTCGAAAGAATCATTTCACCCATTTACGAGATAGTTCAAAGCAAAAAAACGGTCCTATGGAAAGTACCATTTTTAGATGTTTTTTCTACCATCGGTCGTACATAAAAAGTTACACTGATTTGTTTATATCAAAATAGTTAGAGGTATTATTTAAGCTAAACAAAATTTCAATTTCCCCTTTGTACAATACCTTGAAAACTCTATATATCAAGTTTGAAGCAATTCGGCCCACCCATTTGGGCTGTAGGTGTTATACATACATATGTACATACAGCCAGACTGACAGTAAGACAGACAGACAGAAATACAGACGGACAGAATTTTCAGACCATCTTTTTTCGTCTTCGCTATCATCGTAATGTCATGTTTGATTGTTATCTCAAACCTTTTTTTTTCGACTCGCCTTATATTACATATAATCGCAAGTAAAAATGTTGCATTTATATCAAAATTTTATTCGCTTAACATTGACATTGACAAAAAAAAAAAAAAAAAAAAAAATTTTAAACAACTAATACGTAAGTACAAAAAAACTATAAATCTTGCTTTCTAATAGAGCACGGAGTTTCGAAGGCTTGCTGATAAAGTACAAAACGGGCACAAAATACAACAAGAGAATTGAAAATTCAGCGGTGAGTTAAGTTTAAACTTCGATTATACAACACTTCATTTTTTTTGTATAATCTACACGCGCGCAAGGGATTATACTACCCTTTAAATATTTCAACACAGCGCAGGCGTTAGGTTAGGAAGAGAATGAAGGTTAGGAAAGATGTGTGGCGCGATGTTCTGAGACTGGAGGTGGTTGTTGTCTCCGGTTTTATCTCCATGGATGGCGGCTGAACTAATGCGTAGAAATTTCGTATCTTATTTATCTATCGCCCTTATAATTCGCATTATTTTTTTCATTCCTTGTCATATTTGTTATACTAGTCTTACTCAATCACTTGCCGTTAGTTCTAGGCCTAAACAGCATGTAATGAGTAAGCCAGCAACTCGTATCACATTTATTTTAGAATTGGTTTTTAATGGAAAAATAAGAGGACATAGACTACAGCAGGGATCGAACACACAACTATCGCGCCACGGCCACCCCCAACTATCGAGTTCAAATATTGAACTAAGGCTGAACCATGATTGCACGATTGTTAATCCAGTTAATCGAACGCGAGTCATTTATTTATAATTCGAAGGAAGTCCTATAAAAAAGTATTGATCGAAATGCACCGAGCAAAGTTTAAAATAAAAAAATATGGTTGTAGGGCAGGTACCGTTAATAACAAAATAAGTTAAGAAGAATTTGAACCAAAATGTAGACTATACCTATATAGTTCACAGCTCTTTTTAAATAAAAATCGTTAAAGCCATTTTGGAGATATTAAAGATGATAGAACAAATTGTATGGCAGATACCGTTGGTGTTGGGACAAAAAAAAACATTCAAAAATCTATTTCAGTCAATCACCTAAAACGCTTAAATACTAAGTTTGAAGAAAATAGCTTCAGCCGTTTAGGCTGTAAATCGTTCTGCAGATAGACAGATAGATAAGGGTAAGTCTACGACCAATAACTTAACAGAATTTATTTCATATACTTTAAATTCTTTAGAGAAGAAAGACGAACTTGATGTGATTGCCGCGGACTTTAGCAAAGCATTTGACAAAATTTCACACAAAATTATAATTTTCAAGCTTATAGCTCTTGGATTTCCTCCTGGATTTGTTCAATGGATATATTCCTACCTTTCAATATCGAGTCTTATTTAGGTCTTGTAAATCGGATCTTTCCATTGCTAAATCTGGTGTCCCATGAGGTAGCCATATGGGTCATATTATCTTTTCCCTGACAATAAATGACGTAGAATCAGTAATAAAGGATTCCGAACTCTCCACATACGCAGACGACATGAAAATTTTCGAAGTAATTTCTTCACCTTGTGATGCTTTGCGTCTGCAAAATGACTTGGATAATTTCTTTGTGTGATGTCAAAAGAACAACCTGGAACTTAATGTCGATAAATACCAACCAATCGCATATTCTCACAAGCAATTTCGTCCGAAACCAAGGGACTACTCGACATAGACTATGATCTTGTTTCAAGAGTATTATCCATTCCAGATTTGGGCGTTATCTGTGATAGTGAGCTCAATTTCAGATCTCAGTACGAAAATATTATTTCTAGGGCTAAGTCTGCTCTTGGTTCCGTTAAGCGTTGGTCTAAGGAGTTTTTAGACCCTTTTGTTACGAAATCTCTGTACACAAACTTTGTCCGACATTTACTTGAGTATGCTAGCCAAGTAAGGTCCCCGTATCGCCTTGTTCATATTAAAAGAATCGAAGCAATCCAGCATAGATTCCTCCGTTTTGTCCTAAAGAGCCTTCCTTGGGTTCACAATTATAACCTGTCCCCATATCAAGATGGTTTAAGGCTCATTAACTTACAATCTCTCGAAAACCGCCGTGAGGTGGCTGATATTATTTTCGTACACCAAATTGTATCTGGCATTACTGATTCTTCTACCTTACTCGCGGTAATGAGTACTAACATAAATTCAACCACTCTAAGATCAGTACCCCAATTTCATCAAGCTCCTCACAGAACTGACTATGGTAGACATGAACCAGACACAAGAATGTTGAGGGAAGTAAATGCAAGTTCTGATGTAATTAATTTTAATCATAGCAAGATCACACAAAAAACACTTCTCCATAGTTCGTCATTTTTAATACTAACATAAATGTAGATAATATTAAAAAAATACAATTCTCCAGAGAAACTGAAACTGCTAGCCTTTTTAATATTTTAACTTTTACGTTTTTTAAACAATTTTTTCTTAATTTTTAAATTTATAATTTTAATTTATAAATCTACTGATTTTATATTTTTTAATTTTTGTGTTTTATTTTTTAACTGCTTGCATTAACCATAATTCTTCTTCTTTAATACTCGCAACGTCCATTAATACAAGTTGTTGTATTGGGCTGACATTGGCAAAACACAATAGCGCGTGTGGTATCTGGGGGCGATAGAGACGTGGAATTATTTATTTATTTAAATGAATTGCGGGACCAATTTTTTTCTTCATCGTAATGGCAAGTTTGAACAAAATCTCAATTACGATTTTTTTCCAAATGCAAAAATGTCCGGGTTGTACTTACATAATGCATGAATGTCGCAAGTAATACAAAATAATACAATTTTGAACACATCCCAACAATAGTAATTCACATTTATTCATCGACACGAAATCAAATTATAAATACAACAATGTAAACAAATGGGTCATACAAAGATTCAAATCTTGGTATGACTCATCTGTGGATGCATATTAATCTGACAGTTCGCAGGATATTTAAGGGTTAAAAGCAATTAAAAATAAATGATATCAGGAAGATTTTATGCTACCCACAATCAAGACAATTTGTTGTACTAAAAGTGGTGAATTTACAAAAATTATGAACTTTCGTCAAGACAATATTGGCTTGGTATAAAAACTATATATCGGTTTTTAATTAATATTAATATCCACCATATTATCAGTCGCTATCGGTGTCTTTGGTTCAATTAACGATGATCCAGCGAGCCTATAAACGCTTTAAATTTGGTATAGAGTATTATTGTGAATTTTCGGTGGAAAAGGCATAATATTACTTATGTGTTAGGTTCTCTCGAGACCAAACCAATTGAAATTGTATATTTTGGTAAATCATGATGTGATGAAGATACAAGTCCACCAGCAATATAATCTTGTTCCTGTTGCCATGTACATCAATCTCTTTCTTGTTCCTTCTGACTAACTGAAGTCATTAATGGAATTATTATAAAATATAATTAATAACAACTTGATATGCGCCAGTAACTATTTGGTTACGTTCATTTAAAAAGCAAACATAAAAGAGAAGCCGGTTACTTGCCCGAGTACAAAATTGAAAAACTCATACTCATTTAGTTCTATTTTGAAATCCTTTGAACTGTTATCCTTATACATCCCAATTATACTTTCGACCATCTAAGAACTGCGATCCACTATTCGGAGTGTCTCTATAATATATTTAGCGGCATCGTAATAAACAATAGGGAGATAGCTTCGTTAATAGAATATTACAGAGTATTAAAAAGTTTCAAATTTATACATTCGATATCGTTCACAAATCACAACGGCTTGATCTATAAGTTCATTCAATTTATGAAAAAATGTTACTCAAAGATCCAGGTTTAAGAGCTTAGTGAATTATCTATGTCCATTGGTGTGGTGTTCCTCTTCCTTCTTCCCCTCGTTGGGCTAGTTAGCAGCTTTGTCTGTTCATTCTGTTGGGCGCCATTTTATTTAAATACCTGTTGATCTAAGCTGAATCCTCACTTACCAGAACTCTCTATCAAATCAGGAGTTTCGTTTTGGTGTTTATGTGAGATGCAGGTGATGTATTGTTGATAAATTATCCAAGAGCTCTTAAAAATATAAGCTGGTGACTTAGGGGTTCTAACGAGATTTATATTAGACTTGGCGATATCCTTAGAATTCAGCTGTTCAAAGTTGAACTTCATTACAGAATATGACTCGAAAAGTTAATACGACGTCTTGGTAGGCTTGAACCGAGGATTTTTACTGATGGCTCGAAAATGGAGATTATGTTTGATACTGACATTTTTTTTCCTATTAACTTTTCTAAATTTTGTCATTGTCCGAATTTTGTTTGTGTATTAAAGCCAGCAATTAGAGAAGCATGCAGAGTACAAATACTAGAACCAAATTAATGTCGCAATATCAACATACTCGTTGACAGCCCAGACTGCTAAAAAGCCATTGATTCGGCCATTATATCATCGAAACTAGTTCAACAATGCCATCTGTTCTATGCCAGCAAGGAAATTCAGGCATTTGTGGAGAGGGAACGATTTGGCTTTGTATCCCTGGACTAGCCAATTTGCTTACCTCGCTTGGCAGAAAGGAGATGGTTAAGAGTTAAGTGGCTGTTGAGCCGCCAGAACGGCCAACGATCAATCTGAGGATCTTAACGCTATACCAAAACTTTAAACCATCAAAACAGATTCCAAACACACAGAGATAGATTCAAAAAAATCTACACTACAACTTGCATTCAAACGGGGATCTAAAAAAAATATCTGGATATATGGAAATAATCGGCGACGACCGAGGAACCTAACTTTGGCCGTGCAGATAACCCATTATCCCTCGAAGTTTGACACAACATTAAATAGAGTTCATGCAGTGGATAATACCATAGCAATTCTTCCATTTTTAAAATTTTATAACGGTTAATGTGATGCTAAATTTCATACAATTTTACTAGCACTATCCCAATGTTATTCTGGAAAAGCGAAAGACAGTGGAGTTAATCATTTTAATGAGAAACGTTCGATAAAGCCTAAAACTTTTCAAGAAACTACGTGCGAAAGTTCTTAATTGCAAAATGTTCTTTTCGTATTCCAACTTTTTTTTTATATTAGGAATGAGAATACCGTTTATTGGTTCGTTACCGAAATTGGTTTTATTAAATTGAACTTTTGCTAAGATAAAAGGCTTATTAGCGAACAAGCAATAGGGATGAAGGTATACGCTAACATGTTTAAAATGTTTTTCCCACACAAATTACAAAATTTAATTTACTAATATTTTACATACACACATATGTATGTACAGGGTACACATTTAAAAAAAGGAGTTCATTATCTGTAGAAGCTGTAATCTATGAAAACCATTAATAAAGTTTAGGTTCTATTACAATTATAATGAGTTTTTAAAGTGCTTTGGATATTTTCGTGATTGTTTGGCTGTAAAAGCATAAGTTTCAAAGTTTCTCTGGTTTGGGGGTCTAGGCTTACAACAACGGTTTTCCCTTGTCAAATTAATTTTGCTGTTGCGAAGCCATTTTGTCGTCGTGCGTCGGTGGTGGTGTGATTTAATTAATGAATAGCATCAAATATTTTTCATATATTGTTTAAGGATTAAAATAATTTGAGTATACCAATGACGGCGCTGTCAATGTCACATATGACACTTAGTTTAGATGAAGCAAATACACAAATACTCGTAATGAGGTGTATGTATATATATGTGTAGATACAAGTAGATAAAGCGATTTAAATTAGAAGCTCAACGATAAATTTAATTGAATTTTGAAACAAATATTTTTGATGAGTACCTAATTGAATTTATTTAAGAGACATTTTTTTATATTGTATTTTTTTCCCTAAAACTGTGGCACAAAATATCACAATATATATTATTATATCCTTAAATATTAAAGTATAGAAACTTTTCACATAATGAACACTTTTAAGGTCATATTGCACCTAAATAGTTTCTTTTAAGATTCCAGGGGCTCAATTCCGTAAGCGTGAATGCTTTTCCGTGCAAACTTTCAAAATATGCGTGAAAAAATTTGGTTATCTGTGTACACGTTATCTGTGAAAAAAATATGCATCGCACCCTTGCGCAATTGGAAAAATGTATGTGTACACAACTTTCTGTATACACAGAGAAAACTAACGCTTGCGGAATTGGGCCCCAGGGTATACTATTCCTATCAACTGAATACAAAAGTCACCATAAAAGAATAATATAATACACGTAGATAAACCAGCGCAGCGTCCTTATAAGCTATGATTTGTCGTTTTTTGCCCCAGTTAATGCCTTTCCTCGACCAATTTTAGAGTTTTTTCTTACCAAATTGTCGAAATTAACAAAAAAGTTTGATCAACGAAAAATATGAGTTCGTGTGTCAAAGATAATAATCAAACTAAATGCATTTGCTTCAAGTGGCGCGAAAATGTTGGTTTAATTTCAATGAATGTCAACATAAAGTGGAAAAACATATATAACATACATATATATGTCAGGTGAAACTACGATAACGTACCAAACATTGATCGAAAAGAATCTAACCTTCATATTATCATATTAAAAGTTAACTAGGTTAACGTTATCAATGCTCCAGGGGAGGGGGGTCCGGACCCGAAACAACTGTTTGGTTCGTCCCCATCTTGAGTATGCATCGCACGTTTGGACTCCTCCTTACGATGTTCATATTGAGGGACTAGAGTCTATTCTTCAAATGCAAGAACTAACAATGATTAGGTATTCTTCCACCAAATAATAACTGGCGTCACAGATGCACCAGATCTACTATGTTCAGTTTTTTTTTTAATTATCGGGGAGGAATTTATAATTTCCGTGGCCTAGACTTGATTAAAGTCCCAACACATACGACTAACTATGGGATGTATGCGCCCTTGACACGATGGGTAGACTTTTAAATAGAGTTTGCCTTAACAACTAACACTGCTCTGAATGATTAGCCGGTGGTATAACACATTTCTGTGTTGGCAAACCATTGGTCGCAAGACGGGCTCGCTATAAGCTCTCCTCAACCAATTCTGATAGTGTGAAACAAAAATTATGCAAATCATATAGATCCCTTCGTCCCGATGTGTTAGTACTTATACTTATAAAGGCGATAAGCTTATAAGCTTGTGCCTAATCCCTCAGTTATTCATTCTTAAATGATTTTCGTCAATTCTCCCCTCAAACATTATCTGAGGATATTTTTCATGTTAATTATTATTAGCTGTCCCTCTTTATTGCAAATGAAAAAAGTCTTCAGTGATTCGAGGAATTATTGTATCTCCAATTTAAATTTTTAATTTAATACTTATTCAAAAGTTACACAAAAAAGCTGGAAAAACATTTACTCTCAATTTTTTGACTACAATAAATTTGTTCACATTCTCATGTGTGTTATTTTAAATTTATTTTAATTTTTCTTGCCTTCGAAATCAAAATATTTTTTTAGCGATATCTATTTGTATAAGAAAATATTTACAAAAAAACAAAAAAAAAAGGAAAGACAACAATTCTCGGTAAACAAAAATAAATGTCTTTAAAATTCATTTCACGCTGTCTTCATTGTTTACATCAAGGGCAAGAAGGCATTAGGTATTCACGTCTTTAACTCATCTAAACAACCACAAGATATATATACATACAATAATTCTAACTCTGAAAGCAGTTCAGTAAGGATATTTTGCAGCGAGCCGTAGAATGAGGGCTTTGCTCTCACAATCTCAGAAGTTAAGTAATCAAGTAAACAAAATCAAGGAATCTCTTTTCCTATTCCTTATTTAATAAAAGTGAAATCATGTATGGATAACGCATGCTTGTATTTGTTTTTTTCCAATTTTTTTTTGTTTATAAGTCTAACTTTTCACCCTTTAATCGGGAAGTCCTTAGTGACATATGAAGTTGTAAAAATAAATCCGAATAATTTTTTAGTTCAAAATTTACTGCCAAATGAAAATGTCGCTTTAATCCATCATTTGGAATTGTTTCACACTTGATACATAAACGTCTTGCCGATGTTTCCTTAATTTTGTTTGTAGACCAACAAATAACTGTACGTCTGCTACACTATAGCTTAACTATGGGTCTTGAAACGGCTCTACGTACCTGCTCCTATGTTCGATCACATCGTAATCAGAAGATTCTTACTAAATATTATTGTTAAATTCTATTTTTACTTAATTTTGATTATGTACAAAATTTGTTTAATTTTTTAAATTGGTATGGCAATGTAAAGCATTTTATAAAATAAATTTACAACGGAATTTCAAAAAAAAAAAAATCTTCCACTCATTTTCGAAATATTGAATTTTCATTTTTTTCCAAAAAAAATCGAAAATTTTACTACGTATATTATTTTAAATTCGAAGGATCTCCTGATCAAAATTTTTATCGCAATCCGTTGAACCGTTAATAAGAAAATAGAAAATTAAAAAAAATTGTTCTATGGCAGGCAACTACTGTTATTAACAAAATATATGTAAACTAAATGTTTAGATCAAAATGCAGACTGTGCCTAAGTAATGCATAGGTTTATTTTTGTCAAAATCTTTAGAGGAGTTTTCAAGAAATAAGCTGATAGAAAAAATTGTATGGCAGGTACCATTATTAAAAGATATTAAAATATATTTGATACAATCACCTAGAAGCTAGAACGCTTAAGTAGGTATCTACCAAATTTGAAAAAAGTGGCGTCAGGCGTTTAGGCAGGCTAATTGCGGAATCAACATTTTAGGTATTCTCTATGCGTAATGTCAAATTTTGATCAAAATCTGAAGTTCTTTTTTTTTCAAAAGTGCAAAACTTTGTAGATGTCGGATACAATATATCTAATAAAAAACCTATTGACTTATTTTCGACTTAACGGCTCTGCCTATTTTAGTCAAAATTTTAAACACCAGAAGTACTTCGAATCCTAGAAAGCGGTGCATATCAAAATTTCCCAACAAAAATATGTTTTTGAATGCTTGTAAAAAATAACTATTTTATTTTAAAATTTAAAGTTTCCCAAATGACTGAACGAATATTTTTGAAATTATGTAAAATACCAAAAATTCTTCTTCTTGATAAATATTTGCAACATTTATTTTCAGATTATTTTTAAAGCATACTTTTTTTTCTTCGAATGATTTCAGGACTCACCTCCAAAACTATCCTTCAAGAATTTAAGGTCATTCTGTATATTTGAAATTATCGCTTATTTGATTAAATGTAATTTTTGTTTTGTTCACTTACAATGGTTTTTAAGCATTCTTAACGGCTTTTAAATTGTTTCAAATAGGCAACTGTCCGATATTAGTTGTCCAAAATATTTGAATTACTTGCCCACAAAATTTTCAATTGAGGAACAATTTATTAATGAATGCCATGAATGTGTTCCGCTGTAGCGCCAGAAAAACAAGGCTTGTAAGATTAATTCCCTATTAGAAAATATTTTCTAGATTACAATTCAATGAGCTTATCACACACTGTCGATGATATCAATCTTGTGTACTGTCTTCATCAAAAAATTTAGTGAACTTATAGTTCCAGCTAAGAGATCATTGATGAATATGATAAATAGAGTCGGAGACAAAACGGAAACCTGTGGCACACTAGCTTTTATTTTACAATAATATCAGACTTGAAACAATCAAATACGAACGTCATGGGTCAAGCGTTCCGAAAAGATATTTCCAATCCAAAGAAGAACCAGATTAATCGATATCAAATGCGCGCATTTTCGATAAGAGAGCTTGATGCCAAACTTTATCAAATACTTTTAAAATATCAAGCGCAATAACCTTAATTTCACCAAAACAATGTAAGGTTTGGTGTAACTGTTCAGTGAGATATACCATCAACCGTGGAGCTTGTTACAAAAGCCATACAGGCAGGCGTTATGGAGCTCTCGTTCTTCAAGATACTTCTTAAGCCGATGATCAATTTGCGTTTTAATGATCTTGGAGAAATGTACGTAAGTTGGCGATACTGATCAGTGTTACCACAGATTTAATTTCTAATGAAGCCCAGAGGCTGAAAAAATGAGTCATTTTGGAAAGCAATGAGTCCCAATAAAAAATGTCTTAAGTTTATAATAATATCCATTTTTTAAAAAACTAAAATAAATACTTTGAAAACATACAAAAAATATCAAATTCAATAATATTCTAGGCAAATTAGATAAAAAAGTGATGTTAATTCGAAAACCTTCCGGCAAAGCTGAATTTTGGTGGAGAACTTAATTTTTACGTCCTAAGCATTTTCTAAAAAGTAACCTAAATTTGTAGCGGAGGAAAAAAAATTAAAGGGCGAAAAGGGGTAAAATTCAGTTTTTTTTCCAAATTACTCGAGTCAAGTCTGGTTGCTTTAACGAATGAATGTAATTTATGTATCCGTTTTGACAAAAACACTTAATTAAACATTTAAAAAGTCTTAAAAACACATTTTTTAAGAAGTAAACAAAAAGGAACAATTAAATAATAAGACAAATGTAAGAAAACAAATAAAGAAAAGCCTAGTTTTTAATCTGGAGTCCAAAGTTTAGCATTTGATGCACATAACTGCTTTACAAACATAATTGCTTCAACTGTTTCTAATTTAAATCTATCAAACTTTTTTGTTTCGATTCGTTGAGACCTGAAAATTTTCTTTCTGCGGCTGCAGAACCTTGAGGAAACGTCATCAATTTCATAATAAAGTAAGACATGCTCTCAAAATAGGCTCTTCACTCGCATATCTTAATTTTAAAACATTCATACAAAACTATTATTTTTTACCCAAATGCAGGAAAGGAAATAGAAGCGTAGTTCAGAATATTCAATCTTTTTAAAATATTTTCTGCAAAATGAAATAAAAGTTCTTTAAGCCATAAATTGACTCGTTCTTAAAAAAATGAGTCAAATCTAAAAAATATGAGTCCCTGAGCCAACCTAAAAAAATGAGTCCCTTTTGACTCAAATGAGTCCCAGTGGTAACAGTGATACTGATGCATAATAAGCGTTTTTCGTTTAGCACCCAGAGCAGAGCACATTATTCAAACGCATAGTGTGTGCTCTGAACTCGTTCCGAACAGAGCGAGTTCTGAACACTCTGAATTGTTTTTTTTTAAGTACACTTGAACAACATAAACTAGAATTAATTTTCATGTTAACCATAAAAAACAATATTACACCAACTAACCCTTATTTTGTAAACAGATACATATCAGGCACAGAAATCAACAAGCGACAAACATGACATTGCATGTACTCAGAATTTTACTCAGAATGCTCAGACGATTATGTCCCAGCACTTCGAGCGCACTCTGAACATGTTCAGAATGAAAAAAATCACAAATTCGAAGCTCTGAAAGCTCTGAGTGAAAAAGAATCCCAAACATTTTTTTTGACTACTCAGACTCGGCTCTGAACTAAAAAAGAAAAAAAATAACGACTATTATAGCTTCAAACTACAAGCAAGAGTCCCTTTGCGATATCCATTGCTGATTTGGATTTGATTTGGACTAAAATTGCAAATTTTGTTTTGTTGTCACACATCAAATTTTGAATAAATATTATTTTTTCGTTGAATATGTATTGTATGTATGTGTGAAGGAAGCATTAAATGAATACACTAAATCATGATTTTTTCTTCAACATCAAAACTGAAATGAATAAATTAAATAAAAACAAAACCACATAGCCAAGCCACAAAGAAACCAACATAATCTACCCTTATAGCTCTCGCTTATATTAGGATGGGCCATCTAAAAAAATGTGCGGCATATTTTTAGACGAATACAAACCACATACTATTGCATTCTAAAAGTTCAGCAAAACAGTTTTTTCTCATCTTTTATTTACCTTCATATTTAATTTATATCTGAGTTAATTCTAGTCAGGTAGGTTTCTATATCAAACCACCATAAAACGGACAGAGCAGCAATCTACGACTTTCAACTTTTCCTAGTCAAAGTCACCAGGTATGGCGTTTATATCTTCACAGATGTCTGCTCCAGAAAATGTGGTATTATTCCATGTATACGGTTATGGATACGTGTGGTCAGAAAAGCAATAACACAACATCACACAAATAGACAGGCAGAAGGACAGCATAGTGAAGATTAAAATCAAGGCTATATCCTCCCGGGGACAAGTATAGAGGGAGAACTGCGAGAAAGACGACATCACACAGGATAAAAAGGACAATTTTCAAAATTGGGTTTATTAATGGATTCGTTACTTTTAATAGCATAATCAATTATATATAGGTAAGTGTATTAAGCCAAGAAATGTCAATGCCATTCTCTGGCACAGAGGGATCCTTAAAATTGAAACAACATGTCACCGAAAGTCGCATTTATTTACTATCGATGGGAAAGATGTCAATTAAAATGTGTAGGTAGTAAATTTTAAAATTTATACAAATTTATTATTATTAATGCGAGGCCATTTCTGATATTTCGAATATTGTTACAACAACAAATCCCACCATCTTTCGTTTCAAGAAAGTATTTACCTTACCTAGGCAGGATTCTCATTTGGTTGGAGTGAATTTATGATAAGGCTCAAAAAGAACTATGTGTGTATATTGTACAAAGTTATATTGCCATATCTTTCACCATCGGCTTAATGTGTGTTTGCTGGAGATAAATGAAGGAGTTATCTTGACTTGTTTTATATACGATCAAAACAGAGCTGTTTACAATTCAATTTATTACCAATGTATAAGACGTATTGTGTAGAATTTATTAGGGGAATTTTACATCGTATTAGACATTAGGGACTATTTACTCAGGAAGGATTTCATTATTCACCGGTAATTGTTGGGGCATTTGGAAAATTAAGGATTATTAATTATATAGGCTCAGCATGAAGATATAAGTATGTTTGTGTATTTTTTTTGACATGTAGTAATTTGTATTTATTGGTGGTTACTATTTGAAAGGTCGACATGTGCTTCTGGCACTATGCAATACTTAACTAAAAATGGTTATCTACTCGTAGCTTCAAGGTTTTTATTTATTTATTTATTTTATTTTTAAATTTAGTTTTTATAACTCAAAAATTTATATATACATCTAATTTTTATAACAAAGAGAAGCATGAAGTTGGCAAATCACTCAATCTGTGAAAAAGCCGAAACACGAAACAGTCGTAAGTCCAAGAATATTTTCATACGAATGCGATTTTTAACTAAAGTTAACTTTGTCCAAGAGAGAGGAATAATATCTCCGCTTTCCTTACTCCACTGAAAGGTAGTGTAGTTCACTGAACAATAACAAAAGCACAAAGAAGAACAAACGATAATGCAATTTTTGAATCTCAACACGTGCTTAAAAATCGCTGGATCAAATTGTAAGGTGTACCTTATAGCAGTTTAAGCGGGTTCGGTTGTACTTTAATGGTTCGTGTATTTACTTCGTATATTTTATAAAATGGTTGGTGAATTTGATAAGGAATTTAAGAAAAGAAAAAGACCCTCATACATTCTCCCAAGCAGGTCCCATACATTTTTTTAGTTGGCAAAAATAAAAATCTTATTTTGCTCAAAAAACGGCTATAACGATTTTTAGAAAAAAAAAATCAATTAAACTGAAAAGGAAATTTTTTTGAGAGAATGGTAATATTTGGTACCTCCAGGAGTACAATTTTTGTGGTTTTCAATTTTATGGAAAACAGTTCATTTGATTTTTTTTATGCAGACTATCCTAGAAAGTGTAAATGCTAATGTGAGGTAAAATTTTTAAAAATTTTTTGTTTGAAATTAAAAATTTAATGTCAAATAAAATTTTTTGAAAATTTAAAATTTTCATTTCTATTTCAATGGATTTTTTCGTAACTTGGTAATTGGTAGTTTTTTGACATTATCTTAAATAAAAAAAAAAAACAATTTTTCTAAGATAAAAACAAACGGTACATCCCATACAAATGGCATAAAAAACCCGTTAAGAAAAAAAAATATTTATCGAAAACGGCTCCAAGAATTTTTATAAAAAATGTGCATGTTTTTAAATTATCCACTTTTAAGTATAAAAATATTTTATTTTGCGTACCTTTTTACGGTACTTCCCATAGAACCACTTTCCATATTTTCGTCTAACTCACTATTAGATGAACCAATTAAAATTATTTGTTACTTGCGATTATAGGTACTATATAAGGCAAGTTATGTATTCGTAAATTTTTTTTTCTAACAATCAAACATGACATTACGATCAAGAGAACACCAAAAAGTGGGTCCCTCAATTGCGTCTGCCTGTCTGTCCTCGAGTCTACAGCCTAAACGGTTCGATGGATTTGATTCAAACTTGGTACATATTGTTTTTTCGGTAATATGCCCCTACGTTTTTTTCATTTTTTTAAGGCGACAGTAGCTCCCATACATTTTTTTTGTACCAAAAAAAATAGTATTTTTCTCAAAAAACGGCTCCAAAGATTTTCATTTAAAAAAAATCTGTTCAAAGGGTACTTTTGATAAATTTTTTTGTGAAAAAAATTATTATTTTTAGTACCTCTAGTAGAGCCATATTTTTGGTTTTCGAATTTCTCGGAAACGGTTAATTTGATTATTTTGAGTTTTTACGCAGAAGCTCCTAGAGAATTTAAAACTACTGTGTATCAAAATTTAAAAAAAAATTTTTTTGGAAACTAATTTTTTTTTGGAAAACTCAAAATTTCAAAAACGACTTAATAGATTTTTTCAAAACTTTGTGTTTGGTGATTTTTTGACATTATCTTGAATAGTTAAAAAAAAAACTATTTTTCTAAAATAAAAAACAACGGCACCTCCCATACAAATGTTAAAAAAAAAATTATTTCTCAAAAACGGCTCGATAAATTTTTATAAAAAAAATTGTGTGTTCTCAGATTAGTACAGTTCACTTTTAAATATAAAATTATTTTTTTTGTGTACTTATTAGCGGTCCTTCCCATAGAACCCCTTTTCATATTTTCGACTTTCTCAATATTGGATAAACCGATTAAAATAAACTCCCTAAACTCAAGTTTTCAACAAAAAAAGTTTTCGATTTTTAAAAAATAAATACATTTTTTTTTTAAATCGATTTTTCCAAAAAACAGTCACAGATTTTTTTAATTTGAATTTTATATGTATATTAATAATATCTTCAAAATGGCGTTTCAAATTTTTTTTCTAAAAATGTTTTCACAATTTAACATATACAAAATTAATTTATTATAAAACCGTCCCAACAATTTGTTTGTTATTTTTTTATTATTATTCTTATTTATCCATGAATTCAAATGTCATCTTTATTTTCCCTCCAACCTTAACGACTAAGCAATATAAAACCATTTAAGTATGTTTATTATCCATTATTATTTATTTTTTACTAATTTTTGCGTACGCCATTGAATACTAAATATAATGTAGGCACTATACATAATATGTGTCTTGTGAAATCTGATGTATCTTATGTTTGCATATAGCTACTTACCCACCTTCATCCTTCTTTTTCATTGTATGTATACATATGTATGTTCATATTAACATACCAAGGTTCATCCATGTATGTAAGTCAATATTTTTCTCCTAACTAATAATTAAAATCCAAAACCTATAATCCATTCGACAATTCATTATATTTCAAAAAGAATCAAGGAATCTTCCCTATATCGTCTTTAAGCCTGCATATGATAACTATAGACTATACCTACCTACTAAACCATGTTAATGTTTAGCTACATTAATGTTGTCAGCTACAAGAGCTGGTTCGTACGATCCAGTCGTGCATTTTTTTTCAAAAAATGTTTCGAACAAAAAAAATAACAAAATAATTTAAGAAAAACACACTCCAAGGATTTTGTATAACTATTACAAATTATTGAAAAAAAAATCACATTAATTGCTCAAAAGATTGATACTATTTCAGAGGTAAAATTCCATCCAATCCATCTATATTTTGTTTATACTTTTGTTTTATTTTCAGTGACTACCTAAATGCATATATTATAACCTTTAAACAAAAAAAAAACACTAAACCACTAGAATAGTCATTCGTTTAACTTTTAAAAGCTTATATTAATTTGTATTGGTAGTAAAGTATCTGATTTAAACAGGTGTCCATTTTCCTTTTTAGCTTTAAAAAAATTTCCATTTTCCTTTTTAGCTTTAAAAAATTAATTAGAGCCTATGACTGACGTTGCTTATAATTACTACAGAAAATATCACGTATACGCCACAGTGAATATAATAATGCATACACTAAGAGGAGTTAGTTTGTTTTTGTTTTAGTGCTCCAGTAAATGTTTGCCAGCACAAATTTTTGACAACTTTGAAAACAGCAGATTTCATCTGAATTATTGAATAGATACATATATGCCCACGATTTTGTGCACGTCAAAAAAAACAAAAAAGATACAAACATTCAATTATTTATTTTTTGGGTAAAAATATTGTTATAGCTATGAAACTTAAATCGAATTATTAAATTTATTTCCAACAAAGGAGAGTTTTCGGTACAATTGTTTAACGTATATATGTATATAGGAGTATATGGTACCCCCGGGGTTTGAATATAATCCATATGTGTTAAGCAGTCTTGTTTATTGAGGAGCTTCCTAAATGTTTGATGTAGGTAGGTCTTTTGAGATTCATGTCATTTTCTGTTGTTTTCCTTTTGATTATCCGTATGTTCGTCGAATATATTGCTATCGGGGTTTTCTGCTTATTGTTAACATACATATTGTAAGTCGATGACTATACCCAAGTTTTCCTATCTTCCAATAAGATGATTTATGGAAACAAAGAAAACAGTTCGACAAGAATACTCTATTGATTTATTATAAGTAGCATGATCTACTGGCCGATATTTGACAACAACAAGGAAAACATAAATGGGTTGAAATTTTAAAGTTCATACGAATCGGCTGTTGTGAAATGCTTCTTAAGTAATAAAGGGTTATCCATTTTGCGGTTTCAAAAGTATAGGGCTGGAATTCGACATCTGTCAAACTAAGTTGTGAAACAAATTTTTTTCTTTAAGCTAAAAGTCTGACATTTACGAAAATAAATCGCTTAACTATCGCACGACGCATAAAAATTGTTAAAACCTACTACAAAACAGTGATTCTGCTACAGCCACATATCGAGCTTTAAGAGGAGATTACGGTTTACATAATCGTCCAACTATGCAAGCAATTGGCAAAGTTGTGAAGAAATTTGAAGAGACTAGATTGGTTACAGATATTGTAAGCCCTGTGCATCATCGTTTCGCTCGTACCACTGAAGATATTGCTGCTGTAAATGAAAGTGTTGCCGAAGACCCGAATGTGTCGCTTCCTCGTCCTTCTAAGGAATTAGGACTGTCCTACGGCACATTATGGCGTATTTTGCATTTGGATCTACACCTACGTCCATATAAATTACAACAACTGAAGCCAACTGACCATTCACAACGGCGTAGATACGTCGAATGGGTGCTTGAACAACAGGCGGTGGACGGCGATTTTTCGAACAAAATTTTCTTCAGCTACGAAGTACATTTCTCACTCGGTGGATATGTTAATAAACAGAATTGTTGTATTTGGGGTTCTGAGAATCCTCAAGTAATTGAAGAGAGGCCATTACATCCACACAAAGTCACTGTTCCGGGCGCTCTTTGGTCCGGTGGTGTGATTCAACCTTACTTCTTCGAAAACGACGACGGAACAACTGTCAGCGTTAATTCGGAGCGTTATGGTCTTATGATAACCGACATTTTTTTGCCTGTTATACGACAATATGGCTTTATTGTAAGACTGGCCACCAAGATCATGCGATTAGACACCGTTGGACCTTTTTTTTGTGGGGCTACGCGAAAGACCGTGTTTATGCAGATAATCCCTCAACTCTCGAGCACTTGAAAACCAACATTCGTCGAGTTATGGCTGAGATACCGCCCAATATGTGTCAAAAAGTGGTCGAAAATTACCTCAAAAGAATCGATGCTGGCAACAATTCGCGTTGTGGTCATTTAAATGACGTAGTGTTTCACACATAATGTCAACGTTCACACTTTATAATAAAAAAGAAATATCATGAAAAAAAAATATTTTATATGTGTTTTATTTACGGTTACTTTTGAAACCGCAAAATGGAGAACCCTTTATCACCCTCAATCAGTGTGGTTAATTAAGCATTTTTCTGTTAGAATTAGCAGGAAGAGTTTGCATTTAGCATTTATATTTTTGCAAATCCTGCCCGCAGTTTTTTTTAGCAGTTCAAGTTGCATTTAAAAGACCTTAGGTCTTACAGGCATATAGTTAAATTAAAAACAAAAAAAAAAAAGATATTACCTACTTTAAAAAATTAACACTCAATCAAACATAAATGCGTATCGCTCATTACAGAGCTTCAACCGTGAACTCCACAAAATCTACGAATTTTGCGGCAAGTAAACTCCTTTTCTATTAAAAAAAGTTTTGCGGATTTAGAAGCAGCTATTAAAAGATTTTTTTAAAGATAAGAACATGAATTTTAAACTTATTTCCAAAATTGAATCGCAATTGAACAACATAACTAAAGGGAGAATATTGAAAATACTGTTGAATTTTGGTGCAAGGTAAATAGGTTCACCGATGCATCCAATCAAAACCCTTACAAACAGTTGTCAAACTTTGTCAATTCTCAAATTCTGAAGTTGAAAGAGTGTTTAGTTTAATGAATCTTGTAAAGGAAGAAATCGAATGAAAATTGATATGTTAAATAGTACACTTTTTATCCGAGATAATTTATCTGGAAAAAGTTGTTCTGTCTTCATTATTCCTTCTAAATTATATAATTTTACCGTAAAAGAAGAACAAGAATCTAGTGATATTTTTGAATATGCTTTCAATGTAGCAGAAACCTTTTGCAGTACAAATTTTATATAAATATATTTAAATTAAGATTAACATACTCGCTGATATCTGACTTTCTTGTATCTGTATCTTTTTGTTTCAAAATAGATTAATAAATATTTGTAAGGATGTTTCCTTTTTTTTAAATAAACTGAACAAAATAAACAACTTTTTTTTTGGTTATTAGTTATTTGAAATTCATCATACTAAAGTAAGAAACGAAAACTACAAGAAAAAATACGCTCGGTATTTTAAACGTCACCCAAAGACAAGTTCGGTTAGTCCAGGAATATAATTTACGTTTTTTGCGTTCTAATTACAGGATTTCCTGTTTTGGCAAGATTTTTGGCGGTTTTTTTTCCTACACAAAAATTAGCATTTTTTTAGCAGTTTTTGAAGTAAAAAAATCCTGCTAAAACCACTATTTTAGCAGGATTTGAAATTTTTCATTGGTCACACTGCCCTCAATATATCGCAGGTATGTACATATATAGTTTGTACAACTCCACGACTATAATTTTCGAGGTACATTCAATTTATCGAAATAGGTTGAATACTTTTTAAGAAAATAGTACAACATAATTTTGTTCGGCGTACGTATTTGTATGTTGTATGTAAACGGTGATTTTTTAAGAGCTTGGTTTTTGAAAATTCAAAAAAGCACAGAAACTTGTAAAAAGTGAATGAAATTTTTATTTGGATCGATAAATCAATTTCTGCCATTTAATTTTTAAAAATAATTTCACTCAAATGTTGCCCGCGGCTACGCTTCAGGTGGTCCATTCTGAAGGTCCAATTTTGGCGAACTTTTTCACACATTTCGGCCGGAATCTCACCAATGACGCGTTCAATGTTGGCTTCCAAGGCAGCAATCATGTTTGGCTTGTCCCCATAGACAATAGACTTAACATAGCCCCACAAAAAATAGTCTAACGGGGTCAAATCACATGATCTTGGTGGCCAATTGACTGCGCCAAAACGTGAGATCAACTGCTCACCAAATTCGCCTCTCAATTGATGCATGGTTTCGCGTGCAGTGTGGCATGTGGCACCGTCCTGTTGGAACCACATGTCGACCGAGTTCAATTCTTGCATTTTCGGCAAAAAAAATCTGTTATCATCGAACGGTACCTTTCTCCATTGACCGTAACCCTGCGGCCTTCATCGTCATTGAAGAAGTACGGCCCAATGATGCCGCCTGCCCATAAACCGCACCAAACAGTGCTTTTTCGGGATGCATTGGTAGCTGCTGAATTGCATCTGGCTGCTCTTCACTCCAAATACGGCAATTCTGCTTATTCACGTATCCATTTAGCCAAAAATGAGCCTCGCCGCTGAAGACGATTATGACGACCATAAAACGGACGTAGCTTGCGAAACACATTTTTCACAGAGCACGAATTTTGATAATAAATTTCAATAATTTGCAAACGTTGTTCAGGCGTAAGTCTATTCATGATGAAATGGCAAGCAATACTGAATCGAAATGTCAAATGTTCGTGGAATTTGTCATGTGTGATCTGTCAAAAATATAAACGTCAAAAACCAAGTAGCAAAAAAATCACCCTATTTGGAAAAAAAATCGAACTCGAGATTTTAATCAAACTTGACATTACGATGATAGAGAACACCAAAAAATTGGGTGTTGCAAATCCGTCTGTGTGTCTGTCTGTTTGTATGACTGTATGTACAGCCTAAACGGCTAAATCGATTTTAAATTTGATATTTAACCGTTTTTGGATGTTTTTAAATCCAAAACTAACACTACCTGCCATGAAATTTTTTTCTATTTGGGTATACTATACATTTTGGTCAATTTTTGTTTTAAATAGTTTGTTATTACAGGTATCTGCCATACAACCATTTTTTTGATTTTCAACTTTCTCATAAACGGCTCGACAGATTTTAATAAAAAAAAATTATAGAGGAGGAGGTCCTTCCATTTATACATAATACTGCATACCAAAATTTTCGGATAATATTTCTTGGATTTTTGGAAAACAAAATATTTTTTTTCTTAAATTCCATATTTTGAAAACGGGTGGAGGATTTTTGTTTTTAAATTTATATAATTAAATATTTAAAATTGCCATACCAGGGTTGTTTTTGGGAAAAAAAATAAAACAAAGGTATATGAACATTAGAGCAAGTTCGTGCGATCCAGTCGTGCACATTATTTAATAGTTAGAAAAATTTTCTTAAATAAAAATCACATAAATCTGTTCGATTCAAGGTAAATAGGAGGTCTGATCCAGCCTTTTTTGGGCAGCTTATTAAATTTTGGAGATTCTCTCATAAAGGAATAAAATCCGAAAAAGTCTGGAACGGCTTGAGCACAATTTACTGCCAATTCTTAAACGTCAAAATATTTTTTTAAATTTTTGTTTCCTAAAAATTCACATTTTTTTCGATTCAAATTAATTATTTTGTATTTTAGAGCCGATTTTTCAATCTCCTGATAAAGAGGCAGTTATTTGCCGGAGGAATAAACCTCAAATTGACTATTAAGCAACCGCATAACAACATTGAATTTTTCAGTGAAGAAAAAACAATCTATAGAATAATTTAATTTGAACTTCACTTTTATTTCGAGTATCGAACTTTTCATAGAAATTAGTTTTTGTTTAACGTTTATTTCAAAGCAATAATTTTTCAAAGTGTTTTTGATATCGAAAATAGCTACAATATATTTTATTCCTTAGTTAACTCCCTATTCCATTCTAAAATGAGAAGATAACTTTATTCCTAGATTTAAGTTATATCTGACTGTTGAAAAACTGATTTTTGCTATATCAGGAGAATATGTACTATCTGATTGCTTATCTGACTATTGAAAAATTGGCCCTTAGTTTTCCTAAATTAATTTATTTATTCAACAAATATTTTCCCGCAACTACTACGAAACATTTGTTTTCATTTATGACAAACGTCAACCGGACAATTTTATATTTTCTACCCAAAAATTGCTGCCTACAAAAATTTATTTTAGAAATTTGCAAGAAATTGTCAGGATGGGAAAATATTTTACTCTCTCAAGAGATCTATCCCTTCTACCCAAAACTACCAAATTTGTAAGTCTGGAAAAAATTGGTGGCAATTGGCAGAGTGTGTATCAGACAATCAGACACATTGCATCAAGTAGGTTTGGATGCCCTTGCTGACTTTGAATAAGTTTTTTTTAAACCAGATATCAAACATAACCAACAAAAAAAAAAAAATACTTTCGCATGCAATTAAAATAAAGAAATTAAACAAAAATTCACAGAAGAACAATACATATTTTAAACTTTAAAACTTTTGTTAGGTTTGACAGGTTAAATTTTAAAATTCACCAACAATTAACGAAAACGTACTAGAACAAGGTGAGTGATTATTTATCTTAAACATTAAACTTAATGTGCTGAGGTTTTACAATAAGAACTTTTTCAAAATTAACAGAAACATGCTTATTAAATACTCCAACCAATTTGATTCATCAAACGCTTTGGGGAATTGTTGAAATAAACAACAACTTCTAAAGCTCTTTTGTTGAGTTTTCTAAAAAGTTGTGTTTAACTCCGTAAAGAAATATACCAACAAGCTTTTTGTGAGTTGACTTCTTCACAACGAAATAAGCTTCGCCTATTTCAGAAACGCAAACGCTCCAAGTAATTTGTTTACGAATAAAAATCACACAGTAGTAAATTCAGCAATGAGTTACTCTTATTAACATTCCGAAATACCAGTATTTTAAAATTAAGGGAAACATCGAATTAACACCTCCTGGTTACCCACTGGAATGGTCCCTCCATCAGGTCCACCGAGCAGCAATTTCATAAATTCAATAAAATTATATAAAGTCATCAATTTAAATATCGAGCAAGAATATGTTCGGTTTTTATTTTAGCATCTCACTTCATAATTTTTGACATGTCTTTATTTCACATTAAAATATGTCAAAATGATACTAGGTTGTTTCGTTTTATGCAAATTATTTCTTAAATGTAAAACACCCTCTTAAAAGTATCAATATGTACTTAAAGCTGCTACGGCATCGAATTTGTTGCGTCTCTGCTAAAATATTAAAGTTTTCCTACCTTTACTCCTTAAAATATTCAAAAGGTAAATTAAAAACACAACTTTTCAACATGTCTCACAAGCAAAATATGGATTTTATTCAAGTTGCTTTAGAAAAGCTCGCATTCTAGCAAAACAAAATCATTCGCCTAAAGCTGTATTTATTATTATTTCATTCCTCGCACACTCTCGTTCTAGGTATCTGACAGATTGCAAAAAAAAAAATCAGCTTGTTTTCCTTTTCTTTCACTCGCTTGTTATCAAATTATTCCACTGACCTATTTAGCGAATGGCTCGCCATGATTCACTTTCTCTCCCATATGAAATCAAAATACTGGAAATACCCTTTCATAAGGACATTACTGTCAATGTAGGTCTTCGAGTACAGCTGAACTCTAACTGGAATTTCCCGATTGTATGCGCATGTGGACAAAATCACCCGACAATATATTTGTCCCTGTTGTGGACATTGAGCTAGGGCACTGCGAGTTGAACGCAAAAAAAGTACCAGTGCAGCGCCTATGCCAACAAATTATTTCTGCACATCCAGCAAAGGAATTCCAACTCTCGGATGTGTCAGTTTGTCTAGCGGGCTCAGCAAAGCGATTACTTATTCCTAAAAAATACCAGCTGTATTCGGGTAGTTTAGACATCCATAATTGAAAAATATCCTTAATTACCATCCGTTTTGCCGTTTGGAATATCCCAATTTCGAGCGATTGTCCAACTAATTCCTTAAATGTGATTTTTCGTGTGTGTGTCGAGAGAGAGCCGCGTAGCACTACAATCCTTTTCCGAAATATTGAGTTTGTTCCAATTTGCTCAACAAAATCGTAATTTTTTTGCATAAATTCTTACCAGAAAAAAATCATTTTCAAAATGTGTGGGCATTATTAGCTGTTTTGTGGACGTGTCTTTTGTGACAGAAATCAAAGCAGGCACTTCTTTGAATTTTCATATCGTCCTTTTTACTTTAAAATCAAATAAAAATACAGTTTTCCGACGACACATTCATAAACGCACACACAAAAAAACCTCCTGTCATTTTTTGTGTACTCGTAAGAGCGAGAGAGCTAAATTCATCAAAAAGCTGCCACATGAACCCACCCTAAAACGTGTCACAGGAGTCACGTGCCAATATAGCCACTAAGTAGATGGCTTAAAATTTGTTTACATCCTCGCTAAGGATAAATATTCTGAATCTCTTAAAATAAAGAAAAAAATTTAAATTAATAATTTAGAAAATATTGTGATAATAAACCAGAAGACAACAAATGTACGCACAAAAACAATAAATTTTTTTTATTGTTTCCGTTTTAGTGATTATTAACAACAAAAAAAAATCGTTGTAAATTAAAGAAAAAAATTAATATTGTAGAAATTCTCATCAACTTTGTCGCTTATAACATTTTTCGAAGTAGTCTAGGAATAAATGTCGTCAATTTCATGTTAGAAATATTTAATAATAGTTAGTTCGTAAATAAACATCAAATTAAAAATATATTCTTAAACGTTTGTGGCAGTTCTTAAGAATAAGTGCGTGAGTTTAACTTGTATTTTGAATTAAAGTGAAATCTAAGAGACCTTGGATGTGCAGCAGCTGTTTGAAGTTTTGGCATTTGATTAGAACAAATTCTTAAGACGGCAATATTTAACTGGTAAGCTACATACTCATATCAAAATTAATTTTCTTAACAACATCAAATGCAGCAACCAGCGTTTTTGTTAATTTTCAATTTAAAAAAAATTCAAAATTCAAAATTTTATTAAAATTATATTTTCTCCAAGACTATGCTAACAATATAGAAGTACTGGGGGCATTGTGGTCGAAGCCAGTTTCATTTACTTAAGATCTTAGGAGCTTTATGGTCAAAAAATTACTGTTAAGAATTTGGCTTTTAAGCGATTTCTTTTTTTTATATATTTTGTATAGAACATGCAGATACTAATTTAAAATGTTCAACGCCAAGGTATGGCTTTCGCTATCAAAATGTGCACTGGTGATCAGTAGCGCAAATCTGGACATCGTTTTGAACGAAATAAGATTATCAAAAGCATTTGATAGAGTTTGTACCCAAGATGAGTGCATTTGATATCGATTAGTCTCTTCTTATATTGAATAAGAAATTATATTTCGGACCGCTCTACACAAGTTGTATTGGACGGTTTCAAGTTTTATATTCACAAAATAAATGCTAGTGTACCACAGGGCTCCGTTTTGTCTCCAACTCTTTTCTTCTCTTTATTAATGATCTGTTATGTGAAACTTCCCATTAACTCAATTGTTTTGCTGACGTTATTATTGTCAGCTTTTCATATTCGTTTTCAGATTCACTTCCTTGCGAGCGACCCTCAATTCCGTCTGTCTGTCTGTCTTCGAGTCTGCAGCCAGCCTAAAAAGGTAGAGGGATTTGCTACAAGCTTGGTACATATTGTTTTTTCGGTAATATGCTCACGCGTTTTTTTCATTTTTTTAAGACGTCAAATAACAGTAGCTCCGATACGTTTTTTTTGGCCAAAAAATCTTATATTTCTCAAAAACAGTTCAAAGATTTTTATTCAAAAAAATGAGTTCATTAATGTAGGAAATGTTGGTATTTTTTTTCTCGTAGAACTAATTTTTTGGTCTTCAATTTTTTTTTTGAAAATTTAAAATTTCGAAAACGAATCAATTGATATTTTTTCGAAACCTCATATCTGGTAGTTTTCTGACATTATCTTGAATAGTTAAAAAACATCTTTTCCTAAAACAAAAAACAACAGTACCTGCCATGCAAATGTTTAAAAAAAAAACAGTTAAGAAAAAAAAATATTTTTCAAAAACGGCTCCAAGAACTTTTATAAAAAAATGTGTGATTTTTAAATTAGTGCAAACCACTTTTAAGAATACAAATATTTTATTTTGCGTAACTATTAATGGAACTTCACACTTTTCATATTTTCGACTTTGTCACTAATGCATAAACCGATTTAATTTATTTTTTATGCAAATGCTCCCTAGAAGTGTTAACAAGACTACATACTCAAATTTTGTAAAAAATAGTTTTTCGATTTTTAAAAAATAAATACATTTTTTTTTGTTTTTTGAAAAATCCATTTTTCAAAAAGCCGTCTCTGAATTTTTTGTTTATTTCAATATTATATGGAAATTAATAGTATTTTCAAAATGGCGTTTTAATTTTTTTTTTAATTTTATTTATAATCAATTAATTAAAAAAAACGCTCCAACGATTTTTGACATTTGGAATTCCAATACCATCTTTGTTTCCTCCCAAACTTTAACGAATAAGCAATATAAAAACATTAAATTATGTGTATTATCCATTTATTTCCACCTTTGGTTACGTCACTGAATTCTACATATAATGAAGGCCCTCATACATTTTAGGCTGCAAATTTTGGGAGTATTGGTATAACCACCACCAAAAAATCAGAAACATTCTCCTGATTATCAAAATGTTGTCTCAGACGATTTGTTATCAGCCTTGAGCCTATATTTAGAATATAGAGAATAAAAAATTATAATTTTCAGCCTTCAAATTCAATTTTTATTTAATATTAAATAATAATTTAAAATTAAATTAAATATTTTATAAGAAATGTTACATTTTGATCATAACAAAGTTATTCGTCTTCAGACTCGCCTGTTGAATAATAATTCTGTGTTTCTTCTTCGCTATAGAATGAATTATTTTCACTTTTCTTTATATTTTCTAATTTTTCGGGGGCTGCAACCCCGTTGAACAATTTTAGCTTCACAGTATTGTCATCATCCATTGCCCACCCGCAGCTAAAAGGAGAATGTCTTATTCCTTTATTTGCCATAGCATTTTTCCAAATATGACATATAAAGTAGCAACGTTTTATTTGCAGTAATAGTACGCTTTTATAACAGCTTTTAAATAACATCAGTTCTATCGTTTTTATGACCACAGACAAGTAGCGTGGAAGAAAGGCCAAATGAAAGATCATTCTAGTATCGGCCTCTTCCTGCAAACTCTCCAGCCCTTTGAATTCTTCTCGAAGCATTTTGTTGTTTGCAGCTAAACGATTTTTTTGGCAACTTTTGTAGAACTAATATCTTTCAACATAAAAACTATTTTAATTAAATCTAATTATTTTATTTTTTTTAACCAAGAAAACTTATTGCCAAAAAACTCAGTATCTTATCATTCATTACATGCGTTTAAGGCATAGAACTAACAACATGTGAATGAGTGAAACTTGTATACCGATAAAATATGACAAAGAACAAAAAAATGAATGCGAATTATAAAGGACATAGATAAATTAGACAAGGAAATTTTTCCGCATTAGTTCAGCCGCTATCCCTGGAGATAAAATCTGAGACAACAACCAACTACAGTCTCAGAACATCGCGCCACACATCTTTCCTATCATTCTTTCTCTTCCTTAACCTCACGCCCGCGCTGTGTTGAAACATTTAAAGGGTTGTATAATCCCTTGAGCGTGTGCAGATTATAAAACAAAATATTTGCTCGCCCGCCATTTTGTGCAAATTCAGCAACATAATAAAAACAAATGCCAAATTGGCAGCAAATTGACAGTCGTTTTACTTTTATGAACAAAAGTGTTGACATGCTCCTACAGACCCTATATGATGTTCGTTTATATTTATGAACGCAATTTTGGCAGTAGTCACGACCTCAGCCATACTTTACTTATACACAACACCTCAGCGTTTAATGCTAAAATGTTATTCAATAATTTTATGTAACGTTGAATAAAGGTATTTTAAACTAAACGTGTTAAGGTGTTCAACTTTGGCTATATAAGGAAATTTTCAACTCACAATCAACTAGGGACGAACGCAATGCGGAGTTTTATCTCTCTTTGTCGGTACTTAATTGAACATAAGTGTTTTGTAACTCAAACGGGCTCCTCTGCGTTAAAAAAGTATGCTTGAAAAAATTATTATACTAAAAATCAGAACCCATATCTTAGCACTGTACCTACTGCTTGGGTAAACCTTTATAAATATAAGAGTGATTTTGTTTTAAATGAAAAAAAAAAATCTGTAATTGTATATTTGTATTTAAAAAAGTTTTGTTACCAACTCCCAGTTTCACAGTGCAAGTTTAAACTCCACTTTTGGTGTAAACTTCAGATCACCAATTTATTCGGTTTCACAGTGGCATTTAAGTCTTGAACTGAGTTCAATTTGTAGTTTAAGTTAACCGAGATTATTCTGCCGTTTAAACTTCAGTTGAGCGTTTGTATTGTTTTTTTTTTCAGAAAATATTTTGAACAAAACAAAATTGTGTATTCAAATGTTATCGAGTTTTTATAGTGATTTTAAATATTATTTTATTTATTTTTCTCGTTGTTTCGTGTGTTTTTTTGTGTTTTAGTGAGAAAGAGAGGACGAGGCAAGAAAAATGCTGCCAACTATTTTTCATAAAATATAGTTAACCGTAGACCTAGGTTTGGGTCGTTTTTGACCCATTTCTGTTGTTTTATCGAAAATATTAAAATAACTACTTTACATATTTGGCTGTTTTTTCTTGACTTTGTCCAATGTAGTTTAATGCATCGAATTAAAGCTGTTTTAGATTTGAAACATAGTTGGCTATGCTTTTTTTCAATTTGAGTGTTTTATGTGAGATTGGGTCGTTTTCGACCCGTTATATGAAAAGTCATTTCGTTTTGGATTTTCGTTGTGGTTTCATTGCGCCGGTCAATAAAATCGTTGTTTTTGTTATTGTAACAAATAAAAAATAAAAAATTCGATAAAATGTCGAGTTTTTCATCAAGTGACTGTGATTTTTCCGCGGGTAGTGATCAAGATTTTGTGCCTGACGTTGAAACAGATAGCAATGAAAAGGCCGATTCATCTGAATCATGGAATGAAGGCGAAGAAGTAAATTTAGATTTGGCGGGTCCCGATTCCCAGTTTGTATCTAAAAGTGATATAATTTGGAGCCCAACTCCTCCAAAACCATCAGGTATGTCACAATTTTGTAATTTGCACGGTTCATTTTTGCTGAAGTTCATTCTTTCATTCGCGCGAGCGCGGTCCGAAAATATACATTGAAACCAGGTGTTATCCGTTATGCAATTGGACGCGTCGATGCTCTAACGGATTCATCTTTGTAATTTTTTCCGATACAAGTCGAGAAAATTATAATAGAAAAAACAAATAGTTATGGCTGCTCAAAATTTGGAGACAATCATAAGGAAATAAACAAGAGCATGCTACATGCATATTTCGGTGTCTTGATTCTTGCGGGTGTTTACAAGTAAGTATTTTTCAAGATTTTTTCGCTCTTCAAAAATATGTGGATTTTTTTCGATCTAAAACAGAACGAGTTCAAAATTTGTTTGACGCAGATTTTGGTCGGCCAATAATCAAATCTATTATGTCTAAAGAAACATTCCAAGATATCACAAAACTTCTGCGATTCGACGATCCCACTAGTCGAAGGCAAAACCAACATGCAGCGAAGGACAAACTTGCTCCAATTAGATGCTTATGGGACAAATGGGTTGAATTGCTGCCATTGTTTTATAACCCATCATCCTGTGTTACTGTCGATGAGCAACAACTTGGTGTTCATGGTCGATGCTCATTTAGGCAATATATGCCGAATAAACTTGAAAAGTACGGGTTGAAGTTTTGGATGTTTACTTGTGCCGAAACGTCCTACATTTGGAAAATTCAGCCATATTTGGGGAAAAGCAGTTGGAGATGTTTGCTGAACGCAACCAAGGTGAGCGCGTTGTCCTGGATTTGGTAGAATGATTGAAGGGACACAACATCACTATGGATAATTTTTTTGACTTGGGCCCAAAACTGCTTCAAAAGGTTATGACTATGGTCGGTACCTTTAGGAAAAATAAGAGAAGTATACCACCAAAACTTTTACGAGTACTTAAAAAAAATCCGCTGTTTCAGTCGACATTTGTATTTACTGAAACAACAACTTTAGTGTCGTACATGAGTAAAAAGAATAAGTGCACCATCGTACAAAGCACAATGCATCCCAGCCCGGATGTTGGCCCTGAGCCCAAGAAGATGCCGATGATAATTCAATTTCATTATAAAACCAAAGGTGGTGTTGATAATGCCGACAAAATGCTCTCTGGGTTTAGCGCAAAACGCAAAACAAACTGTTGGCCAATGTGCGTCTTTGCCAATATAATAGATATTTCGGCATTGAATGCTTTTATAATCTTTGCAGACTTCGAGGGGGAAGCAAGCCCTAAAAAATATTTTACATGATCTGGATGTCGAATCGGCTAAAAAATATATGTCAAATCGCTCAAGAGCACGAAGGGCATCATGCTAGCTGGCTCATCTTCGACGATAGTGACTACAACTAAGTGGTCCAGAACCTATTCATAGCAGCGAAAAAAAACGTGGCAGATGTGCTTTATGCACAGGAGAAAAATACAAAAAAAACTAAAGACAACAAAACACAGTTAGTCTGCATCTTCTGCGGCAAGAACGTGTGTAAGAATCAACATAACCATAATATTTGTCTGAAATGTATTGGAAACATTTAGATTATTAAATAATATTAATAAGAACAAATGGTTTTGTGAAACGTATTCATTTTTATTTTCATTATCTTACAAAATATATGAGGGTCGAAAACGACCTATTAACGGAAGATCAGTCGTTTTTTTAAACGTAGGTCTACGGATAAACGAACTTCAACTGATCTGAAGATCAAATTTAACTGTGAAACCGGGCGAATTAAACCAAAAATTTAAACCCAGTTTAAAGTTCACTTGATCTTAAATTTAAACTACCACTGTGGAACTGGAGGTAAAAATTTAAGTTTTTAGTTTTAAACGACCTCGGTATTAATTGGGTTAAAATCCTAAACATTTTCTTAGGTGCCAGTTTTAGCGATAGGGAAACAAATAAAAAAAAATCCTTTAATCGAAATTTTATGATGTTTTCTTTCATTTTAAAATACAAATCTTGTTTATACTAATCGATGACAAATAACCCTCAATCCTATAGAATTGACAACGCTCTCAATTGATAATTACGGAAACTCAATTTTTAACATCCTGTTATTGTTTAATCTATTTATCATTGAGAACAGTGTGAACTTCAAGCACTAATATTTAATTAGTTAGTTTTCTCAAAATGGTTTTTAAAAATATAAACGTTGTTTGTTTAGGAATTCATAAAATTTTTCTGAGTACTTTTTCAATGAATATTTCCAACCGAACAATTGTTTTTTTCTTAAAAAAGATTTTAATTTAATTTCCTGATGAATATTTATTTTACGTGTTAGCTGATTGTCATTTCAAATGAAATAAGGCACATTGTTCAAATGAATTGAATTGGAATATCTGTTCTTCCACTAGCAGAATTATGGACGAACAAATTTTTCATGTGAATTTCAATAAGTAAATTCGTAATTATATAATTCCTACGAAATGTATACAAAGCTGAAAAACGCTCATAAATTTGTAAACGTAAAGTAGGAATTTACATTTCCTAGAAATTCTCTACAATTCCCAAGCTTCTATGAGAATTTTAATTCCTTTATGGGATCTTTAAAACCATAACACTTTATTAAATAAAAATAAAAATTCCATTACCGTTATTTGGTATACCTTTGGTACCTTCTTTGCTTCCTTGCAGATCAGCTAAAATCGTACAACCCAGATTTAGATCCATCTAATCACTTAATGGACTTAACTTAACCATTTTTTCCGGAGCGCGTATCATTAAAAACAATCTTAAACATCAACATTTTCCATTTAGCACATGAACCAAATAATGTTATAAATTTTAACAAATGCTGAACACAAACAGAAAAACCTCCCCCTACTAAAAAATGTTTCCCTTTCAAATTATAAAACAAAACATAAAAATGCCAAGTTTAATTAAATTTCTTCTACCATGCTGTTTTATGTTAGTCTTGGCTGCTAACATTTTTGATCCCATATTTCATCTAAATAATCCAAAAAGTGATAATGGCCATAATTAAAAATTTCTAAGCAATATGAAAAAATATATTATTTTGTGTCGCCATGCGAAAGGCATGATAAAATTTAATTTTAATTGTTCTACCAAACAAAAGAGTCAACTCAAATAACAAAAAAAATACAATACTATCAAGACTCTCGAACACAATGGAGTCACTACTCTAAAGCGATGTGATGTTCATCTTTATTTTCTACAAAAAAAAAATAAATAAAAACCAATATTTTGTGCCTAGATATAGGTATCTACAAAAAAAAAATAGTTGTTGTGGTATACATATGTACATTACATATATATATAAATAGTCCTGATTGAGTCCTAACAAAAGATTTGCAAGGAGGAATATCTCTACCTATCCTATAAAGGTACTCGTATTTGTATTTTTGGCAGAATTTGAAGTTTAATTAAATTCTTAAATTGCTCTTGTTTTTTTTTTACTGCTTCGTCCTTCTTCTTATAATAAAGTAGATTGTTAGTTGGTGTGGAAGCAATGTGCAGCCTCTGCAGTGCATCTTTTCCGTCTTACTCTGGGTCTTTAGTAGACGCCTTATGCTGCACAAACAATACTCAATTTGAATAAGAAAACATTGTCTGAATGTAATAGTTGCAGACAGCGCATCAGGCCAGAGCACAAATACTATGATATGACGAATTTTTGGTTTCTGAGCGTGCCGTCTCGCCGCTCCGCTGCCCTCTTTAAAAACACAGTTTTATATATACGAATGTACATATATTCATCTTGCCTAAGACAAAATTAAATTCAGTAATTAATTGTGTAGGAAGAGCGGAAATCTCAAATTAATTCACTTCTCCCTTTCGTTCGTAACAGGATTATGAAGCAACCGTGTCTGGCAGACAAGTTCTGATTAAAAGCTTTAATTCACCCAATTTAAATTTTTTTTATTATTTTAAAAATTCAACGCGAAAACCTGACGTCTTTTCATTATTATTATTGTTATTATTTCTATAATAAAGTGGAGGAAGGAAGATTTTAAAAACGACGACAATTGCTCCAACCAACTTCATAGTCGAACTTAATGCAGTGTTCTTGTTCGAAATCTTAAAATGATAAAAACAGGGTGTTTTAATTAATTCCAAAAAATTGTCACATACTTTTTTTTTAATTTTGGAAGTTTTGCAACTGTTTCCACATTGCACAAGTTTCACTTCCGATAATTGCAGGTATTCACATTACAATCATGATAGAGCACACGAAAAAAAATGTGCTCCATCTAAATGCATGTCTGCACCTCGATCAACAGTTAACATTGCTTAACAATTTTCCTCAAATAAAGAAAAGAAATCGAAATTTGATTTTTTGCGCCAAAAATAAAGGTACATCCATGCAACGATTATGAATAAAATGCACGACTGACTGCACGTCCTTTCTCTTATGTTCGATCACATCGTATACACAAGTTTCTTCTTACAAACTGTTGAATATATCTTAAAAGTCGTTTTTTATTTATTTTTTTATAAACAAAATTTCTTAATTTTTTTTCTTCAAAAAGATACAAATTTGGTATGGCTTTATTATTATTAACCTCAAAACATAATTTCATAAAAGAATCTTCCATCCGTTTTCGAAATATTTAAACAAAAAAATATTTTTTTTCTAAAATTTTGGTACGCAGTATCATTAAGAATTTTGGGGAGCTATTGCGTAAAGATTTTGATCAAAATCTGTTGAGCCGTTCTTGAAATCGTGATTCTAAAATCGAACAAAAAAAATAAAATGAACGACTGCATCGCACGCACTTTCTCTTATGTTCGATCACATCTTAAGCATGAGAATTTTAGTAACTAAATATATTTTTAGTACATTTTACTTAATTTTTAAATTACAAAATATCGTGAATTTTTTTCTAAAAAAGTATTATATATGTACATACATATGTAGGAACTATATGCCAAGTTTCGTATTTGGAAACAAAAATCGAACTCCAGACTTTAATCAAACATGACATTGCGATAAAAGAGAACACCAAAAAAGTGAGTCCCGTAAAAAAAATATTTTTTTTTTACCTCAATATTTAGTAAACGTGTCAATGAAATTTCGTTTTAAAGTATATAATTTTAAATGTTTAAAATTGTTAAAATTGTTTTTTTCTTAGAAAAAAATTAAAGAATTTTTGTAAATAAAAATTTAAATAAATATGACTTTAAAAATATATTTATATTCTTAATAGAAATATAAAAATACTATGTGATCGAATACAAGAGCAGGTATGTGCGAATCAGTGGTGCATTTTATTGATATTCGAACGTATCTACAAATTTCGATAAAAATTTTTGTACAGTAGATAATATTTTTTTCGAAAATTCATTTTAGAAGCTTTTTTTTTATAATTAAACATTAAAAATTGGTAAACGATATTTTTTTGTAATAAATTTTAAAGAAATATTTTGCATTAAATTATTATTTATGTATGTAAGATCTTTCAAGCAAAGAATAAAGTACTTGTTGAACAAGTGAAATTCAAAAACTTTTTTAAAATTTGTATAACACGAAACAACAAGTCTAGGAGAACTATAACAATTGTCTTGGCTTCATTCAACATGTGGGAAATTTCACTATTTCACAGTTTCTCTAACTGGATCAACAAGAGTTAAAAAAAAAACAAGAAAATAAACTTGTTGAAAAATTGATAAATTTCAACCGACGGTTCCGAACTTGTTCAAAGTAAACAAGTTAGAAATAAATACTTGCAGTGGTGTAAGTTGAGTGATAACATCGGACGGATCTTGAGAATTCATTTAGTGGCCTTGAGTCTTGTGAAAAAAAAATATTTGTTTTGATTCTGAATCAGACAGTGAGAGCCAAGGACAGGCAAAAGTGAAATAGAACCGCATGTGATAATTGAAAAATGTCGTGTGCCGTAGAAGTTTTTGACTATATTACCGAAAGTTTCTCCCACAAATTACTTTCCCCCACCAACAAAAGTAAAACACTAAGTGTAAGACACAAAATATTGATCACTTACATTGGTTTGGAACTGGATCTTAATACCATGTTATAAGCGATGTTCATGGTATTCATAAAATGACAGTTTGTCGATGTATCAAAGAAGTCACTATAGTCATATAGCATGTTAGAGTTTAGTGAAATAACGAAAAAGTCTATTAAAGCCAAACATTTATATAAAACTAAAAAACCGTTTTATATAAATGTTTGGCTTTAATATACTTTTTCTAAACTTTGCTTTACTCGACGTGTGACTTTTACTAACTGACTGAACTAACAGCAATATAATAAAAATGAGCTCACAAATGAATTGTGTTACAGGGATTGTGTATGGATCCACCACAGTCGCATTTGCTATAAATACTTATTTTTTTCTTCGGAAATTTTAATACTTATCACGGTAGATTAGATTTAATTGTTCAACTTATTCAACAAGTGAAGGGAAGTTTTTTCTATTGACAATTTTTACGATTTTTATTATGCTACAGAAATGATTTTCACTTGTTGAAGAAACATAGTTGGACAAGTAATTGTTGACTTGTTGACTTGTTGTTCTGTGTTATAGGCCCCAAGTTGTCTCTTTTATTTATTTGTTGTGAATTTTTAAACTTCTATTTGGGTGTCTCTTTTACAATGATTTATTTATCCGAAATATATAGTTTTTTCTACAAGCATCCAAATGATGGTTCAAGGAATAATTCCAAGAATAATTTCGGTGAATTTTTGTCCTTTGGACTTTTGATATTGTTCCAATATTTAAGTGTTGACATCGACATACGTAAGTTGTTATGAATTGAAGAATTGCATCAAGATTAATTACTGAGCTGAGCGACAAAAAACAAGAATAAATATGTAGTTAATTGTCAAACACAATCTAATGGTTTCAGTCATTTATTGTGAATTCTTTAAATAATCTTTCCTATAAATTTGTTCGTTGCCTTTTGGAAATTCTTTGCCTATTGTTTTATCTAAAAAACTGAAGCCTAAACATTGAACCAATGGAACAAAATTATATATGCCATTTTAACTGAATGCACAGTGGTTCAGGTTTTAATTTGAAAAATTAAAAACTGTTTAAAAAAAATTTTTTTTTTCTTGATTTAACAATTTATCAATATAAACGATTTCTTTTTTAATTACCGTGTTTTTGGAAGATAGAATGAATAACTGCATAACAAACTTAGGAAATTTTTTCGTGCAAACAAAACTCACAGCAAGACCAAATATAATTTAGGTCAGCAATCGGAATGAACATAAAGGTGAATGCAAATTGCTTGAAAGGCGCTTAATTTGAGGGTAGAACAACTTTTTGTTTCGGAAATTTTATTAAGGGCGAGTTCGCGAATACATGACAGTTTACAAAAATTAACTCTCTATACATTTCAACCTTCGGTATATGTAGATACTATAAGCCAAGTTATGCATTCGTCGAAAAATTTTGTTTTTGAAATAACTATCAAACATGACATTACGATGATAGCGATGACGAAAAAAGATGGTCTAAAAATTCTGCCCTTCTGTATGTCTGTCTGTCAGTCTGTCAGTCTGTCAGTCTGTCAGTCTGTCAGTCTGTCAGTCTGTCAGTCTGTCAGTCTGTCAGTCTGTCAGTCTGTCAGTCTGTCAGTCTGTCAGTCTGTCAGTCTGTCAGTCTGTCAGTCTGTCAGTCTGTCAGTCTGTCAGTCTGTCAGTCTGTCAGTCTGTCAGTCTGTCAGTCTGTCAGTCTGTCAGTCTGTCAGTCTGTCAGTCTGTCAGTCTGTCAGCCTGTCAGTCTGTCAGTCTGTCAGTCTGTCAGTCTGTCAGTCTGTCAGTCTGTCAGTCTGTCAGTCTGTCAGTCTGTCAGTCTGTCAGTCTGTCAGTCTGTCAGTCTGTCAGTCTGTCAGTCTGTCAGTCTGTCAGTCTGTCAGTCTGTCAGTCTGTCAGTCTGTCAGTCTGTCAGTCTGTCAGTCTGTCAGTCTGTCAGTCTGTCAGTCTGTCAGTCTGTCAGTCTGTCAGTCTGTCAGTCTGTCAGTCTGTCAGTCTGTCAGTCTGTCAGTCTGTCAGTCTGTCAGTCTGTCAGTCTGTCAGTCTGTCAGTCTGTCAGTCTGTCAGTCTGTCAGTCTGTCAGTCTGTCAGTCTGTCAGTCTGTCAGTCTGTCAGTCTGTCAGTCTGTCAGTCTGTCAGTCTGTCAGTCTGTCAGTCTGTCAGTCTGTCAGTCTGTCAGTCTGTCAGTCTGTCAGTCTGTCAGTCTGTCAGTCTGTCAGTCTGTCAGTCTGTCAGTCTGTCAGTCTGTCAGTCTGTCAGTCTGTCAGTCTGTCAGTCTGTCAGTCTGTCAGTCTGTCAGTCTGTCAGTCTGTCAGTCTGTCAGTCTGTCAGTCTGTCAGTCTGTCAGTCTGTCAGTCTGTCAGTCTGTCAGTCTGTCAGTCTGTCAGTCTGTCAGTCTGTCAGTCTGTCAGTCTGTCAGTCTGTCAGTCTGTCAGTCTGTCAGTCTGTCAGTCTGTCAGTCTGTCAGTCTGTCAGTCTGTCAGTCTGTCAGTCTGTCAGTCTGTCAGTCTGTCAGTCTGTCAGTCTGTCAGTCTGTCAGTCTGTCAGTCTGTCAGTCTGTCAGTCTGTCAGTCTGTCAGTCTGTCAGTCTGTCAGTCTGTCAGTCTGTCAGTCTGTCAGTCTGTCAGTCTGTCAGTCTGTCAGTCTGTCAGTCTGTCTGTATGTATGTATAGAGACCTACAGAATAAACGGTTGGGCCGAACTGCTTCAAACGGTATATTAAGTTTTTAAGGTATTGTACAGAGGGAAAATTGATTTTTTTTAGCTCGAAAAATAATGGTATCTGCCATAATAACCGTTACGTTAAATCATATTTTTCTCGAAAACGGCTCTAACGATTTTGATTTATAAAACAAATTGCAGCTTTTAGGTACGACCGATTATATGTTGAAAAAAATATATTTTAAGTGTCTATAAGCGGTACTTTCCATATGACCGTTTTTTTTTGCTTTCGACTATCTCGTAAACGGCTTAAACGATTCTTTTGAAATTTCACTCATATTTAAGTGTAGGTAGCCCGAATTATATATATTTTTAAATAATACTTTTTTTTTGATTTTTAAAAGCATTTTAAAAAAAATAAGAAATTTATATTTTGAAAACTGCTACTTATTATTTTTTTTTTTTCAAAAATTCTGGTTCTATATATTTGCTAAATTCCTGTGAATTGGAGTTTTTAATTTTTTTTCTCATAAATTCATATTTACACAAGAAATAAAATGGCGCACGTTTTTTTGATTTCAAATTAGTTTAAGTATTTATTTCAGAATTTTGAATTCTTTTTTCTTTGATTAAGTTCTTTGTTTTTAAGTTAATATTATTAAATATTGAAGATTGTCCTACCAATTTTTTTTTTGAATTAAAGAAATTTTGTATATATACAAAATTAAGTAAAGAACGACTTTAAAAATATATTTAGATTTTTAATAGAAATCTTTTGCATACGATGTGACCGTAACGTAAACGTAAGAGCAAGTTGGTGCGATTCAGTCGTGCATTTAATTTAATTCAGGTGCGTACAAGTTCTTTGGTGCCAAAACATTGCTTTCGAGACCTACTTGGGACTAAGATTCTAGTTCGCTCTGACCGCCATTTTGCCTACCTACCGACATACCTACTGGTCTTAATTGCCGACGCACCCGTAGTGGCGGATTTCATGGTTTCTGTTCAACGAGTTTTTGATAACTCCGATGTCATGCTGCATTTGATACTATGTAGTCCTACTACTTAGGGAAATTATAAACGAATAATTATACAAGGCTAAAGAAATGATCCCAGTGAGAAAACCCTGCCAAATCAAATCGCTCTTGTTGAATGTCCAATGTCCGCATAAGCTGTGTGGCACCTCAAACATTCTCATGGAACTACATGTCATTTCGTATCCTTTCCTTTAAAAATGGGCCTCAATGGATTTTCTTTTGAAATATTCGGGTTTTTCTTTCTGACTGCACCAGGCGTATTCTATGGTGAATTCACAGTAGATTTTTATTTTGATTTGTCTTTTTTATCTAAATAAAAAATATTATCAATAATGACTGCAGTGAACTGTCAAACTCTACCCTTCCCTTCTGGAAAACCCTTAATGTGATTTATATTTCAATTTGAATCCTTTTTCAAAGTGCCCACACACTAACCTAACATGATTGTAAAATAATAATAATATCAAAAATAACAAAATATGTTTTGGGTTAGCCAAGATTGATGAATGGCAGATACGTGGACGAAATTTTTTTTTACCATTTTTTGGGAATTCAAATCATGTTGGCTGATGTCTAATTCAGAGACACATGTCAAACTCGGCGCTGTTTTTCACTGAACTGAAAGCTTAAAGTAATCCTTTGTCATTTGAGGTCTCTTTATCATTCCCACCCTGTATGCCTTTACAAATATTCCAACTAACTATTGTATTTCCTCAAGTTGAAGACCAACAAGACGAAGGTGCCAACAAAATCCAATTTCGAAAATTGCCATCTCGTTTCGTGTCCTTTAGCTTGCGGTGCGGTATGTGTTGAATTTTACACCAATATAATATTTATGCGATTTTATTAATGAGATCCGAATTTGAAAGTAAGTCTGCGTGTAATATTTCCATAACCCCCCGTTACCGTCACCGTCATAGTTTCTACCTACTTTGTAGCATGTAAAATGTATTAGAACAAAGTTTGTGACAGCTTATCTCGAATTGTGTCAGTCGTCGTGTCGGTCGTCCTTAAGAAACAGTTTCTGTTTTTTTCTCTTCTTCTCAAACAGATCCTTTTGTTTTTAAAAGACCTACTTCATAATCTGATAAATGTATCTCAAACCCAGTCCTTTATAATGGTATTTGTATTTGAAGTATAGTTTTTTTTTGTTTAGTATAAGATTGCTTTATATCTTTTAAGCAGATTAGATAAATGCCGAGGAATATGATCCGTGTATGATGCAATAGAAAGAATCATCCATTCTTGCTGAAAACGTCGTCGTCGTAGTTCAAATATGGACATGTGAATGGCAATGCCAAATGCACGAGATCTCCACTTTTCATTTGATATAAATTATACATTTTCCTTGAAAATATGGCAGGATTGCGAGGATATATGTATTCTGGTGCGGCACGGCGCAGGCACGGGCGTGCTTTATGCTTGGATTATACAGCTATTCAAGCTGGAACTTTCTTTCTGGTTTTGTGCTTTATTGTCCTTAGACATTCGGAAAGTTTGCGTTTTAGATACTTGGGGCAAAAAAAAAAAAATACGGGAAACTCTGAAATTGAAGGTGACATGAAAAAGGGTTGCAGGTTTTTAGAGGCTGCCTTTGAAATCCTCTTCTTTCTTATGATTTTTTTTGTACTTTTTTCTTCTTGATTAATGGCAAGAGTTTTAGGTTCAAATTTTTAGTTTAGAGAAAAATATCAGAAGTTAAAAGGCGCGATTTGCTTTCCTCACTGTTATGGCAAACCATTCACTATAAAATTTGGATAGTTTATCGTTATTAATGGGTTATTCGAAAATATTTGAGATTATGATAAAGTTTCATAAACGTTATCCTTGCGCACGACAGGAAGTTAATGAAGATTTTTTTGTTTTTTTTTTATTATTTGGAAATTTGTCAAAATTTTAAAAATTTTCATTTAGTTGAAACAAAGCATGAATTGATGGTATTCAATGGGAAAAGTTTGTTTCCATATGTACATGTATTAGTTCCAGATCCTGTTAGATACATATAGAAAGTAAAATTGTGATAGAGATAAATGATTCAACGTTTTCCATATCGATGTGGTGTGTAGTGTATGCTTGACCTTTTCGAATGAAAATGAAACATTGTTTGGCAGCTGATGTCAGTTATGGGAAGCAATTCGTTATAAGTTTTTTTTTCTCTTTTGTTTCATGGCACACAAGGGAGGGGACTATTCAGCTTGTCCCAAATAAAGTTTTTATTCTTTTATAGTATCTACTAGCAGATGGTATAGTGTTAACATTAAATTTTGCCTGTATTTTTAGTACAAATTTTATTTATAACAAGTGATGTTACATTAGCAGGGACGTTATATTGACAATCTGACTTACATTTTTGTGGAAAATTTTAGGGAACGCAAAGTGGTCGGATTCACCAATCTAGGGGGACAAAATACAAAAATGAAAGTTATGCGAATCGTTTCAAAATGATGTGGGTTACTTTTCAGTATAGTAGGTAACTGTTATTCATATATTGTTTTTTGATCTCTTTTACTGATACGAAAATATTAAGCTTTGAAGTTAGTAGTTGATGAAGGCTACTTTGCGCCAGCAGATTAGACGTGTTTTTTATGCAATTTCGTTTAGCTATAAAAAGTGTAACGGTGGGTAGTTTGGAATATTATTTTTTCTTGAATAGAATTATTGATGGGTAATAAGAAAACGATTCCAGAAGTTAATTGGTTCATTAAATAATTTTTTTATAATTTCTTAAGTTCAACGTGAAAAATTGGACTAGATTTTTTTATTGAATTTTCGACTGGAGTAAAACTAAATAGTTCCGCCGTGTTCCGAATCGAAAACTGTAAAAAGTAATTCTGTGGATTATTGGCTTTGAGGTAAAACAAATACTTTTTATTTTCAATTTTCAGAATAGCCTCCCTAATATCGCGAAAGCAAATTTTTGAAATTTGGCGGCAAATGGATAAAACAAAAAGGGGTGATGTGGTTAGAGCAATTATTATAGATATGTTTGAGCTGCCTGAAGATTCTAATAAAAAACTTAATACTTCCGTAAAAATTTGGTGTCCAAAATTGGTGAAAAGGGGGTGAACAGCGGTAGGCATGTTAACCGATTTTTAGCTGCAAACTCAGCCTGGTTAGAGGAAACTTATACGTTGCCCGACATATTGGACCGAGAAATTTGAAAAAAGGTCGGACGAACTAGAAAGCTTTTTGAGGAATGCTTTGAAAAAATCTAAAAATAACGAAATGTTCAAAATTGAATTGCATCAACTAGCACTAGGAAAACAATTAAAGCTAGTGAAGTTGTGCTTCGCAAAATGTGTAAAGCGGGTTCAACAAACTTCATTAAGGAAGCTTCATCCAGTAAAAGTACCGAGGTAAAAACATTATTTAAAAATCTCATATACCTGTGTCTCCCGATGATTGGCCTTAATGATTGTCATAAGTCTTTGCAAGAATCAATGTCAATATCATATTCCAAAAAATCAATGCTAAATGAAAATATATGTTTTCTTCTTTTAAAAAAGTGCTAAAGAAGAAATGTTATCCCACAGAAATTGAGGTCACTGAAGCATATGCTAAGAGTCAACTTCAATCATTGGTTGATCATATATATTACTATAGAACGATTTTACTTTGGTCGGGAATTGGAAGTAAGTGAACTTCAATGTGGTAAAAAATATCTTAAAATTTTGATCAAATGGGGATGCGATACAAATGATACTGCAAGGCGTTTTTTCCGGGCTGCAGAAAAAAGTTCAGAAATAACTGAATTTTTCACATTTTTTTTATTTTAAATGTATTTGAAAATTATATGTATCTGAAACAAGAAACATTTATTTAAAGGAGTATTCATGGTACACTATTCCAGTGAGTATTCACAAAGTGCTTTTTAATGGAAAGACATCATTGCATTTTGTAGTCTTTCTATAGGACAGCTCTCAGAAGAGGCCAGAAATAAGGACACAAGGAAATATAGAGAGATATTCACTAGGTAGAATCAACACAGATCTCTTATATCGGCTATTGATTTCTTCAGATCCATATAACACATTCCAAAACGAATACGTGGCATGATACTATAACACAATTCCTTTTTTTGTTATCAATCGATTACAACCAAGATGAATTTTTGGCTGATGAAGATGAAAGCAAATTATTTAACTACAATATTTTATAATACAATTTTTAAGGACTTTACATTTTATTTTATTTTTTTGTATTTAATTCTTCTTATATATCATAAGCCTGAGTAATGGCATTTAAACAATGTCTTAAAGTCAATAAACTTGATTTGAATTGAATTTTAAATCTAAAAACGTATTTTATAAAAAAAATCATTCTTTTTTTCGTATCATGAAATCGATAATAGTTTGGTTATTTTTCGTTAAAACAATATTATTTCTAGGAAGGATCGTATAGTTTATCTATTATTACCCATAAAACATTATATCATTAATTTAAAATATGATTTTCAAAGTCAAAGTAATTTTGTTCCGCTAGATTGGTGAATCCGACCACTGTAGAACGATTCGAAATGCTGTAATTTAAATTACTGTATGGTCAAAATTCTGTATGATACTGTATGGTCATAATACTGTATGATTAATATTCTATATTTCAAAATACTGTAAATCTAAAATACTGTATCTCAAAATGCTGTATTAGCAAAATACTGTATCCCATAATACTGTATCTCAACAATCTTCATCTGAAAATGCTGTATGAGCAAAACGCTGTATCTCAAAATTCTGTATCTAAAATACTGTATTTTTGTATAATTCCGTTCTTAAACTTCAAAAAAAAAAGAAAAAAACAAAAAGCAAAGTCGATTTATGTGTATTATTTATTGAAAATCCAAACAAATGTAAAACAAGAATACATTAAATAATGAGAGAGAGAAAATAAGAACAAGGTACCATTAATTTTGTTTTGGTTTTAATTAATTCAATGACTTATGAATTATCATAGGTCCGCCTATTTACAGTATTTTAAAATACAGTGTTTTGGGATATAGTATTTTAAATACAGTATTATTACCGATACAGTATTTTGACCCCAATCCAAAATTTTATTTCGATTTCATAATCATTCCATGTTACTCTAAAACAAAAATTATATTTGTAAAAAAGTAAATGCTTGTATGTTTTGATATGGACCCCAAAACGTACTGACCAATTTTGGTGAAACTTTTAGTTATGTTAGCCCATTGGTTGATTCTGTGATTTTCGATTGATATTTCTTGTTTGTTTTCGATAGGCAATTTCGTGTCTTATTTTTTTTTCCGATTTATAATCCATGTTATTGCATATGGCCAAAGAAACAACATTATTTGGAGCCTTGAATGTGCAGCATAACGGACGTAATGCGATGACTCAGCACGCAGGCTTCCATTGGGTGTGAACCAAACATAAACGTACAAGCTCATTTCCACAATCCTTAATCGCACAAACCGCATTGAAATATGCATAGTTTTCGAAGAATTAACCATGTCAACCTTTGCATTTTATTCCGCGATCGATGACCGCAGATGATATGAATACTTTGATTGATAAAATATCACTGTCAACAAAGATGCTTGTGCATTTGAGCAAGACCCATCTTCTCAAAAATTTTCGAATTCATCGCGCTATTTTTGAAATTAAGTTCCGACCGAACTTCTGCAAAATGCAAGTCGTGCTTTGTATTAGCATTACGACCAACTACAAAAACCCGGATTGGCTGGGCGAACTTTTGCGATTTTGCCACAAACAAATGATGATGTCAACAAGCACAATGACAAAATTCAATTGATCAGTGATGGGATTTTTCTCAGAGTCACTGAGAGTCTCTAGATATTTCCGACTTCCCGACTTTGTAAGCGTCTTGACATGGATGGGAACCTAGCTCACTATTAAGAGAACATGGTATTCCCACCTACACTGATAGGTCTAAAATGGAAGAAGGAACAGGAGCCGGGGTGTTTTGTGAAGCCCTTTATATTAAGGAATCTTATAAGCTCCCAGATGAATGCAGCGTCTTTCATGCTGAGATATATTCGACTGAAAAAGCAGCTGAAATGATCCATAGATAGGAGAAAACTGATCTCATCAGAGATCACATTTTTCGTGGACAGCCAAGCAGATATCAAAGCACAATGCAGCGAGACAATAAGATCCAAGGCAGTGGCAAAGTGCCGAAGCGTACTGAATGTCATTGGTAACTCTAACTGAGTCAAACTTTGTTGGGTTCCCGGACACAGCAATGTATAAGGGAATGATGTAGCAGATGAAATGGCAAGGAAGGGATCAATGGCAAAAAAGTACAGCAGCAACTTATTGGGTACAAGTCCTGAAGTCCCGTTTGGCGTAGTGAAAAAGAAAATAGACATAAAAATGAAAGAGCAAATAAACAACTGCTGGATATCCAGGAGCCACTGTGTTATCTCTAGAAGTTTATGGCCTAGAATCAATGAAAAGAAAACCCACTATATTTTATCACTGAGTAAAAAGAGCATCAGAACCTTGATAGGTGTACTAACAGGACACTGTGCCTTAGGTACAATGGCCACTTGACTGGGTGTATTGGCACCCGACTTCTGTAGGAGCTGTAAAAACGCTGATGAAACAGAAACCATTAAATACATGCTCTGCGACTGTCCAATTCTACAAACTAATCGCCTCCGACACTTCGGAAACAGGTTTGTTGACGAGCTAGACGACCTAGTGCATATAAAAAATTATATAGAGAGTACGGGCTGGTTTGTAAATGAACCAGTCTTCATGAAACAATAGTTAGGAATATCTCTGTGTAAAAGGGGATCACAATGGACCAATAGGCCCCCGTGTACGCAGCAGCCTTTGAGCTACGCACGCCCCTCCTAACCTAACCTAATCTAAGCGTCGTCAACCTGAAGTACTAGCTATAATAGCAGCAAGCAAAATTCTTAAATTAAATAAAACTCAAAATTTGAACTCGGCAATAATCAAAGACAGTCAAGCGGCTATCAAAACCGTAAATTCGACGAAAATATCTTCGAAACTAGTCCAACAATGCCGAAATGAACTTGACAACTTGGACATTAATCACAGAGTTACTTTAATTAGTGGTCCAGACATAGTGATTGCGAGGGTAATGAGCGGGCAATCGGCCGTTCTCTATCCTACTTACTGCCATATGAAGGGCAAAATTCTTTTAATTTTCCTGTTGGAATCCAACAGAAAGTGAAACAATCTCGCTTTCGTCTTTTTATTCAGAACAGTACGAGTTTTTGGTATCAAAACGAAGCCGCCATTTTACATATGTGCATACCCAACCGCCGAAACAGTCAAATACCAATCGATCGCTACAATATGGATGAAGAACGAGCTGTCAATTATCCGACTGAATTTCTGAATTATTTGGAACCACCCGCAATATGCCACTGCACGTCTTGCCTTTAAGGATTGGATTAACGATAATGCTTCTTCGCAACTTAAACACACTGAAGTTCTGCAACCGAACTAGGTTTACCATACAAAAATTGTCGTTTTTGTCAAATGTAAAGCTAATGTGGCTTAAAAACTGGACACGTGTTTACTCCAAATAAAAAAGAAGAAACAAATATTGTCTATCCGTTGGCCTTGAGAAAAAAAAAAATTAATTTCACATGTGCCTTAAATACATGTGCCTTAAATACATGTGCTTCTTTTCCTTGGGCGTAGGTAGGCAATGTACATGCAAATTACCGATATACAGTAAAACCCGGAAAATGCCCACGCTAAATGCTCCACTTTAATATGCACTAATGCGGGTTATGCAGTTATAAAAAAACCCGCTTAAGTGCACATAGGTACTTATCTCTATATTTACATAAACAAAAATTAAAACAAACATTTTTGATTAAAAAAAAAACATTTAATTCAAAATAGCTTTTAACCGCCTTCAGTCCATACAATTTGCGTTTCGTCCCGGCGATCACACTTCGATTCATCAGTTGGCTAGTATGGGCCCTACCAATACGCAATTTTGTTAAGTTCAGTTCACTTTACATAGACTTTTTGACAAGAAAAAAATTTATCAAACAAGATTAAAGTTTTTAATTATTAAAACTTGAAGATTTTGTCCTAGGCCAGACATAGTTAGGAAGGTGTTTTGCATTATATTTAATCGGAAGTGTTGAATTATTGATTCAAAATAGATTTTAACGGCCTTTGGTCCACGAATCATTATAATAGATTCAGATTAATTACTTTTTTATTTATAAATTTTGAAGCAAAACAAACTGTTGTATTTTATCAGCTAATTTCAAATGTGCACTTAAAAGAATTTTTGTCAGGTTAATTTCAATAAAAGTATACAAAATAAGCGGGAAACGTAGTTAAGGGGAAGGTACTTATAAGATGAGTTTCATATGAACAAATCCACAGAATTTTGGTTCTAAAAAAATAAAGGTACTTATCTGGGTTAGGCACTAAAGCGAGAGGCACTTATCTGGGATTACTGTATCTGTATACATAGGCTTCATCACATGACCAACCCCATCCGTCTATCAGAAGCCATCTGGCAATAGATGAATTAGTGATTTCCGTGTAAAGACGGAGTGGGTAGCTAGTAATTGGATACAAATTAAATAAAACACAATGGTGTTGTTGTTATGGTTTTTGGTAAGTTATTTCCTTTAGAAAATTATTCCATTGATACATTTATACAAAAGTGTATCAAAATCCTTGGTGAACATTTTAAGTGCAAGGTTCAATAACAAGTTTATTTATTTTTTTGCGGATTTTTATAAAAAACTTTGGAGCTTAGAACCATTTTCTAAGCTAAGCAAAAAAAAAGAGGAATGATTTCATTTAAACCAGTTTTGGATTCGTTAAAAATATTGAACTCGAGATTTAGATCAAACTTGACATAAGGATGACAACGAAGACGAAGAAAGTAGGCTTATAATAATCCGCCTGTCTGTCTGTCTGTATGTTTTTTTTTTATAATTTTGCACGCGCTCAAGGGATTATGAATACCCTTTATATGTTTTTTAACACAGCGCGGCCAACCGGCGAAAGTCGAGAGAAAGATGGGTAGTAAAGATGCGTGGCGCAATGTTCTGAGACTAGACCTGGTTGTTGTCTCAGATTTATCCCCAGGGATGGCGACTGAACTAATATCGAGAAAATTACCGTGTCTTATTTATTTATGTCTCTTATAATTCGCATTATTTTATTTACTTCGTTGTCATATTTTTAGGTATAATACTTTACTCAATCACATGTTGTTAGTGTTATGTCTGAACACCATGTAATGAGCAAACCAGCAACTCATTTTATGACAATTTTTAGAATTGGGTTTTAATAGAATTTAAGAAGACATAGACACCGGCAGAAATCGAAGATTTTGAAGATCGATCTGCATTGGTATAGTGTACATTTTAGACCAATTTTGTTTACATATTTTGTTATAAACGCTTGATATTTGATTTTCTCTTAACAGCTGCATGGATCAATCAAAATTTTTATTCATGAGGTGCTTCGAGTTTTAAATAATACTGCAAACCAGCATTTTCGAAAAATATATTTTTTTTGATTTATGAAAAAATAACATAATTTTTTGAAAATTAAATATTTCGAAAATGGGTTGGCGGTTTTTCTTTTGAAATTATGTTTTTATATTTATATATTATTAAATATTTAAAATACCCATACCATTATTTGTAGACAAAAATTAAACATTTTTTTTTTTAGATTAAAATTTAGGTTTTATTATTAAATATTCTTTAAAATTGACTTACCAAATTTTTTTTTGAAAAAAATCAAAGAAATTTGGTCATACCACAATTAAGTATAAAAAGACTTTAAAAATATACGTAGGTCAAACGTGTTGTGCAAATGATATGATCAAACATAAGAGCAAGTACGTGCAATCCAGCCATTGATTTTATTTCAATATTATTCCCACACGTTCTTACTTGCGATATAGGTACTATAGGGCAAGTTTTGCAATCTAATAATCAAACTTGACATTACGATGATAGAGAACACCAAAAAAGTAGGTCCCGTAATTCCGTCTGTCTGTCGACTGAAGTGATTTTCTTCATACCTTGTACTTAAGCGTTTTAGGTAATTGTCTCAAATAGAGTTTGGAATGGTGTTTTTTGTTAGCCCAAAAAATAACGGTACTTTCCAAACATTTTTTTCTACAATTTTCTAAAAATATTTTTTTTTGAATTTAAAAAAAACAATTTTTTTTTTTGAAAATTCAGGATTTCGAAAACGAGTGGGTGCATTTTTTTTAAATTTTATATTAATTAATATTTAAGATTGTCATATATAATTTTGTTTAAGAAAAAAATTAAAGAAATTTGGTATATATAAAAAAACTAGCTGACCAGGCGAACTTCGTTCCGCCTAAATTCATGTATGCCAAGAAAATAATAATTCCGACCATACAAAATGTTGTTTCATGTAATACGGTCAATTAAAATTCTTTATTCTAAAGTTTTATTAAATACAATAAAAGTAACTAAATTAACAATATCTAGGTTTTTCAATCTAATCAAAATGAATGGCGTGTCGGCCAGCCTTACGCTTTTTTAAACCAAAACCAAACAAAAATAATATTCATCGAAAACATGGATTGAGTTTCATAATTACCTACTTATGAAATCACAAATTAGACTTGGAACTGCTGAAATCAATCACTAAATTGTCAAATGAAAATATTCTGCAATCACATACCGAAATATTTACATGGAAATGAAATCATTCGAAATATCTTTGGTTTCGCCTAACTCACAAAAATCATTAAAATTTCCACTGATTCGCAAATTACCCAAATAATCCAATTGCACCGTAACGAAATCAAAAGCGTTTGTTTTTATCTCACTTTTCACAATTTTTTCAATAGCGAAATTATATAAATAAAATTGATTGAAATAACAATGAATCGCACTTTATAAACATACAAATACTTCCAGCACATTTGATTTTATTTGACCGCACGCAATAGGAAATACAATTCAATTTGAATGACGAAACGAAAACGACAACTCATATTCCTTCCTTAGGCCAACACGAATCCATCAATCCCAAAATCTTGAAAATTAAACGATGTTCCAGCATTACCAATTTTTCTGAAAATTTTCCGGAAGCCCTTAATCGTGAACAGATTTTCCTCCATTATCATATGACCTTTCTGCAGCCAATACGAATTTATGAAGCCCTAAATAGTGAAAATCGAACCATCCGTTCTCGAGTTATTCTCTTTTATATATAAGATTAAGTAAAAACGAAAAATAGAAACATTTTGCATTCCATGTGATCGAATATAAGAGCAAGTACGTGCGTTCCAGTCGTGCATTTTATTTGTATTACTATTGACTAAACTAGAAAAAAAAAACCAAACATATCGGTACCTGCCATATAATTTTTTTTTCGCCAATAAGGTAAATCTTATTTTTCTCAAAAATTGCTTCAACGAATTTTATCAAAAAACATCTGTTAATTAATAAAGGGAAAATCTATATTTTTTCTGGAAAAACTGTTATTACCTATTGGTTTTTTTTGGTGTTTGTCTGGTAAACTGTTCATATATTTTTTTTTTCTAATTCTTATGGAAAACCTTAGATGTTTAAACAGTATGGAAACTACACTGAACCAAATTTGGTAATGATATTGCTAAAAATGTAGGTAGAATTGAAGAAAGGGTGATCAATATACGGTCAAAAAAAACTATGTGTTAATTCGACGATTAAATCGTTAAATTTCTAGAATTTTAGTTAAGTTGTTAAATTCACATAATTTTGTCAAATTGAATCATACAATCTTAAAATTCAATTTAAAACGATTCTTTAAATTAAATAAACGTAGTTTTCATTTTGAAAAAACATTCTGCAATTTGACTATATTTGGTCTTCAATCCAATAAATTTTTCTTCATTTTCACATTAAATTTTCTTCAAATTGAAAAAAAAATCTTCACAGTTTTACATCTGCATTTTTAAATTGATAAAATGTTCTTGAATTTAAAATAAAGCAAAAATGTTTTCCTTCCAACTTTATGCATTTTCGTCATTTCCACATTAAACTATCTTCAAATTGCAATACATTTTTCATACTTACACACCTACATTATTAAATTGATAACATTTTCTTTAATTTAATGAATTTTCATCAGTGCTTTTTCCTCACTTTCACGATAAATTTTCTTCGAAATGATTCATTCTTCCTTACCTCCTTCTTCGTTTTAAATAGACATCGCATTGTTTTTTTAAATAAACGTTTTTATTCCATTTAACCCAAATTGGGTTATAATTATGAACCACCTCCTGCAACATCAAAAATATCCTGAAAACAAATCTTCTTCTTTTATTAAAAAAACTATACCAATTTGATTTGAATCTAAAACCATATTATTTATTTGTTGTATTATACACAAGCATGCGTTTGTAGGTAGGGTAAAGAAGTCTTACATGAGGGCTTTAATAACGTAATACTTAATTATTTAATAATACATACTTAATTTTATATTAATAATAAATAATAAAAAATAAATACTAATTTTATTAATACTAAATATAATAACTTTTTTTGATGTATATAATTTAGTGTGGGCTTTTTCTTTTTTAAGGATAATGACAAAATAATTATTTTTCAACCGAAGAATACAATAATTTTTCAATTTGAAGAAAAAAATGTCAATATGAGGAAAATGCACTCCTGTATTTAACGAAATTTATTCAATTTCAAGATATTGACAAACTCTAATGACTTATGGCTAAAAAAAATCCTTCAATTTGAAGATCATTTTGTCAAAATGGTTATTATCAATTTACAGATGAGATTTCTTCAAATTGATGGAATCTTTTTAAATAAAAAGATTTTAATTCACATACACTTCTGAACAATGCCAGGATACTTTTAATATTAATGAAGATTTTTTTTTCAATTTGAAGAAATTATACATTTGGACAAAACGGTTGTATAAAATTTCGTTAACACGAAGGCACTTTTTTTAAGTGATTATTTTCATTCACAAATATATTTTTTTTCGTCAATAATTCTTCTATTTGAATAACGTACTAATCTGCACGAAAGCGAAAGAAATCTTACCGATTTTGAAGAATAAATCTTCAAAAATAAGAAACATTTTGCAAAAAATTATCAACTTGAATTATAGCTTCTTCAAAGATTAACAAAATATTTACGTCAATATCACCTACGGCATTTGGTTTAGTGTAACATTTTTCAATTTATTTCTTAAATTAAAATTAAAAATAAGTCAAATTTCTTTTAAAAAAAACTCAATATTTATGAAACGACTCAATCCAGATTTTATTTAGCATTTTTATTAGCAATACTTGCCATGGACCCATTTTCATATTTTCAACTAATTAAAATTAAAAATTAAAAATTAAAATTATTTTTCTTTCACACAAATGCTACATAAAAGCTTAAATAATATTGCATATCCAAAAACTTTCTTAAAATATTTTTTTCGGCTTAAAAAAAATATATATATATACAGTGGATCACAGCTTATTTGATACAGTTTCTCTTCTCAAATAAAAAGCGTTGTAACTTCACATTTAGGAAGGATATTTAAAAAAATTGAATGAAGGTTTTAAGATCCTTGTTCAACGAAGATAAACCGGTGAACAGAGTTATTAATAATATACCACATGGTCCCGAAAGAGAAAAATAGCAATTTTTTAAGCAAAAAATACCTCACAGCTTATTTGGTGCATCTTAACACCTTATTTTCTGGGGTTGATCGTTGATGTTTTTTGTTTCTTATTATATTTGCAGTCTCCTTTGACTAATTTTAAGTTTATTGGAAGTCGATTAGCCAATTTAAAATGAAATGGGTCCTCATACTAGTATCGCGTTAACTGGTCATAAGCCATTATAAGAATTATCGGAAAATTGCTGAATTTGTGAAAATAAGTCCGTTTAGTTCAGCACATCATTGAGTGGTTTGTGCATGAAAATCGGGTTAATAAATATAATAAATGAAGAAATGCACCAAACAAAATCTTCAACGCCCCTGATGAACGATATATTGTGTGGAAAATAAAAGTTAATCCGTAGTTATCGGCTCCAAAACTGGCTATTGAAGTTCAGCCAGAACTGGGTAAGTCATGCAGTGTTGAAACTATCCGCAGTGTACTTCTCGAGCATGTCTTTAATGGGCGAGCGGCTCGTAACAAACCGTTCATCAGCCAAAAAAATCAACGGAATCGACTGCCGAGTCGAAGTTTAGCATATCTGGTTCCGATGGTATGTCCTACATCTGGAGGAAACCGAATACAAAGCTTCAGAAAGAGAATTTGAAAGCTACATTAAAACATGGCGGAGGAAATGTGATGGTATGGGCCTGTATGTCTGCATCTGGCGTGGGCATTTTAGAATTCATTGCGGGGGTCATTGATAAAAATGGTTACCTCAATATTTTAAAAAAATAATTTGCTCCAAAGTGGCGTGAAACTGGATATACGCCAACAATTGCGTTTGTATTAACACAACGACCCGAAGCACAAGTCAGGAAGTATGCAGACCTGGCTCATATGGAGCTGCCCACATTTGATGACACCGACGGCACAGTCACCTGATATGAATATAATTAAAAATCTGCGGTCTTTATTGGACAATAAAATTCTTCAGCATAACATATACAGCAAAGAGCAGTTGAAGAGGGTGTTACTGGAAGAATGGCAAAAAATTACCCCTGGGATAACACAAAAGCTTGTTGATTCATGCCAAGCAGGCACAAGGCTGTTGAAATGGCAAAAGACTATCACACCAAATATTTAAAAACACATTAATATCAATTGTTCATAGCATTTATTGATTGTATCAAATAAGCTGTGGTATACAATTTTGCAATATTTTAAGAATTTTGAATTTGCATGTTATTATAAAAAAAAGATTGGTAAATAAATGAAGTTATTTTGCAAATTAAGTTATTATTTTCATAACTGCATTCAAATTTTATAAATAATCCTCCTCGCTTTTGAATTTTTGCAATTTAACATAAAAAACAAGCACTGTATCAAATAGGCTGTGAGCCACTGTATTTTCTGAGAAATCGATTTTTCAAAAACGGATTGGTGATTTTTGTTATAAATTAAACTTTACTACGCTTATCAATAATTACTTTAAATTGTCGATTCAATATTTTTCTCTCGTCCTTAAAATATAAATAAAATTTAAAAAATAAGCATTAAAAAAAAAACACCAAAGGTTTCACAGCGTCAATATTTAGCTACATTAAAGTTTCAAGCTGCAAGAGAAAGTTCGTGTTCTTCAGTCGTGCATTATATTTTGTCTTGAATCGATATTCAGTTGAGTTTTAATGATTTATTAACTAATTCTGTGGCTCTATAGCCACTACCCAAACACAGCAACGCGAACACAAAAAAAAATCCAAAATCTGATTAATGTCTCTACAAAAATTCAATAATTTCACTCGGTGTGTCCTTGAGATATCAAGAAATAGTTCATGCGTGACAAAAAAACACTAAGTCATTGCTTGAACAAAAAAAAAAACGGCTTACCTATACCTACCTACTGACATACCTAATTCACCACTGAATATTTATTTTAGAATATGTAATGATTCCTATAAGAAACCGTTTCACTAGGCAATTACGCTCCCATGCGTGCACGTCTTCCGTCGATAAACTGATATACATAGGTACCGTTTTTCCAACCATTTTTTTGTTTCTACTTGAGTGAGGAATTAACTTTTTTTTTTGTCGAGCTCATCGTGTAAGAAATTGTGTAACGTAACGTTAAAAAGCTCGTTACATTTAATGAGTGTTTTTGCTTTGAAATGTTTTGTACAACAAAAACAAAATTGAATGCATGTCCTTCAAAAATTGTAAATCATTTGTGTTTCTATCATTGTGATTGTGATTGTGATTCTGATTTATTGCGATGCGATGTCTGAAGGATTAAAAACTATTTTCTAATCGGTTGGATTTCGTTCTTCGTCTTTGCGTGCAAAAGAGGATTTTTGAATCGATTTTTTCTTTGTGGCTCTGTCTATACATATCAAATAGTCATACACAATAAAAAGGGTGGCCAGCATTGTATTTTTATGTTCGTTCGCTTTGTTAAAGAATTACCTTTAACTTCACCTCTATAAAAAGAGAGAGAGAGAGAGAGTGTTTTCAGCGACTTTCAATTGAATGACCACGACGATGATACAAGTTGGTGGGCTTGTAAGAATACAAATCAAATCAAATGTAATTAATATACAAAACACAAGCTTCATGATGCGAATTGAATCGAAAATATTTTTGTTTGATCGATTCTTCATAGAAATGATGTCTTATAAATGCCTGGCTTGGGGCAGAGAGGAAGAAGCGTTTTGAAGCAAGTACTAGTAAAAATTGAAACATTAAGTTTCTTGTAAGTCACTGCAGAATTTCTCATTTATATTTTGGTACACAAAGGAAGCGTCTTCAGTCCTTTCCTTTTTGTTTACTTGCGATATAGGTACTATAGGGTAAGTTTTGCATTTGGAAAAAAAGTCGAACTCGAGGTTTTAATCAAAGTTGGCATTACCATGGTAGAGAACACCAAAAAAATTGGGTCCTAAGAATAACGTTACTTGCAATACACATTTTTCTACCATCTTTATTATCCCGAAAACGGCTACAACGATTTTGATAAAAATTGGTGTGTGTACTACTTTAAACATGGTCTACATTTTGGCCAGACATTTTTTTAATTTATACTGCATTTCAAAATTTTCGAAAAATAGTTTTTTGGATTTAAAAAAAAAATATTTTTTTTTTTAATTTTTGTATTTCGAAAACGAGTGGATGATTTTTCTGAAATTTTGTTTTCAAATTTATTTTATTAAATATTTAAAATGTTCATAGCAATTTTTAATCGAAAAAATTTAAGAATTTGTATATATAAAAACAAATTGTGAAAAACGACTTTAAAAATACATTTAGTCGATTTTAAAAATCTTTTGCATATGATGTGTTAGAACATTCGAGCAAGTACGTGCGATCCAGTCGTTCGTTTTTTTTTTTTAATACTTGTCTATATTCTTGCAGTTGGATGACAGACCCGAAAGTATATTATTATTTTTTTCTTTCGTGTCAATTTTGCCGTTATAAGTGAGAAACATGCATTCTTACCACGCATACTTTATTTATGGTTGGGCAATTTCGGGAGCAATAATATCCTGTCCACATTTATGATCCACACGTGTCAAACCTTTACAGTTATTTAAATGGAAGAGAGTTTAACAACGGTAATATTTACTAGGTAGGTACATTGGATCAATGATTAATAATAGCGAAGTAATTTCTGATGACGTCAGAACCATCGCGTGGTTAAAGTATATTCGGAAAAACTCGGCTATTTTACACTGCGCCTCCACAAGCAATAATTTCTTTCAGAAAATCGAACATGGAGTTGGTATTTCCAATGCAGACCACAAATTTCATGAAATTTTTTATTTTTTTATTTTTTACCATCTCTCTGAAAATAAATGAAGAAATAATTTGACATCTAGTTCAGTCAGTTCGACTGACATTTGCCTACTTTTAGCTTAACATGTGTATACCTACTGATGGGTTGAGTTGGAATTACAATAGGTGTTGTTTGATTGGCACTCAGATTTTCACTTAGATTTCATGAAATAATTTGCCCACTGAACAAAAAATAAAAATTTCTTTAATAATTGCTGAAATGAAAACAAAAATTGAAATTGATTGTGAGGGAGCGAGTTAAATGACGAAATGATCTTTCATATGATTTCTTATCCTGGTTCGATATAAGAGATAGAACAAATTGACAGAATAGACTGATATGAAGGTTCTTCTCCTGACAGCTGGAAATGTCACTTTGCAGAATTAGGTTGCGAGACCATAATATTTTGTTTGGAAAATTTATGAGTAATGACTGAAGTTTAAAAGTGCACAGTCGTTACATAGCTTTAAATATTCGGAGGAAGTTAGGAATTTAATTATGCTGGATGCAACTTGTATACATAACAACACTTGGTCACCTTATACATGACAAAGAAAAAAGAGTACAAATAAAAACGACTCTAATGCAATAAACACGTGGGTGATGCTCTCATTAATCAATTGTTTTGTTATTTGTGTAAATTCATTCTATATTTTAATCCTCTCAAAGATTAGTTTCATACGGGAAAGGATTACGACAAAAAACATCTATCAAAAAAAAACCGACAATTTTCCATTGGGATTTAAGGATACCGAAAAGTATCTATAATTGTTCGGTGTTGAAAAAATATCGTGAAACCAGAGGCGTCAAATTATCTCCAATTTAATATTTTCTATATCGTCAAGCGAGGTTTGTGTCTGGTTTTTTTTTTTTTTTTTTGTGAAGAATCCTAGAAAACACACAATAGATTGCTTTTATACGAATTCACCCCGATATGGATGTCGGATGTGGGGGCTGTGATGTGCAGTGTCGTACCTGTCTCCATCTATGAGCATATATTATGTATACTGTATACATGGCACTGAAGATACAGCCGGTTATTTTTTTTTTTTTTGTATTTTCTGTTTTTTTCTGCGCAAAATAAAAGTGGTGTATTCGTTGTTAGTGGAATAAAATGCTTAAGAGTCAGTGGGTAATAGTTTGTTTTTTAATCCAATAGTATTGTAGAAAACCTTACGGCTAGCAATAATCCACACGTACACAGAATACACATATTTATAGCGAATCCTTACGAATCTGACGACACGAAGGATATAATGGATAATATTAGTGCTGTTTCTCGGTTGAGGATGACTGATGCTTGATGTTCACTGTTGACACAATGTTCTGGAAATAAGCTTCAACATATAGAGCATTCGATTGTGGAGGCAAAAATTGTTATACGGGATAGCAATCAGTGTTGACAGTGAGGCAACGTTGGAAATTATTCGATGGAGTATACGACGTGTAGCGGATATAATATGTATAGGTAAAATACGGATGCATGTCAACCAAGCCTTTAGGGATTTTCTAGCCAATTTGTTGGATGCTATTGATTTTTTTCAAATAATAAAAAAAATGTATATCCATAAAACTCGTAGCCAATAGTTTCTATCTGTGTGCGCATTCAATTATGTGCATCTGTCAAAGTCTTGAGGATTGGGAAATTCACAGGCAAAATAAAGATAAGATCAAGATATGTAACAGTTTGTCGAGGCTTCATCTAGGCACCAGATGGACTCAAAGGTTTTTGGGTCGAAGAATAGTTGGTATGTCTGTATGTAGAACAATCTACAGCATAAGCGGCTGAACCGATTTTATTCAAACTTGGTGCTTAGGCGTTTTTGGTGATTGTCCAAAATAGATTTTTGAAAATCTAAAAATAACTGTACTTGCCATAAAAATATTTCCACAATCTTAATTATCTCGAAAACGGCTTTAAGGATTTTGATAAAAAAAACTACTTAAGGTATGGTCTACATTTTGGCCAAGCAATTTTTGTTTTTATAATTGTTGTATTAACGGCACCTGCCATACAACCATTTTATTGATTCTCGATTTTTTCATAAGCGGGTCAACTCCTCCTCCTCTAGCTCCTTTGAATTCTAAATAATACTGCATTTCAAAATTTTCAAAAATTAGTTTTTTTTTGGATTTTTGAAAAAAAAAATCTTTTTTAAAATTCGATTTTTCGAAAACTGACGATTTTTTATGATTTTTTTTTTAAATTTATATTATTAAATATTTAAAATGTTCTTACCAATTTTTTTTAGAAAAAATTTAAGAATTTTTATATACAGCGTGTCCGCCAGTAAGGTATACTACTTTGTTTTGCCCCATTTTGGTAAACATTAGTCTTGACAGTTCATATTTGGCAGTCGTGAAGTAGACACGTGGCAAATTTATTATGGAAAAATATTCGATAAACCAACGTGTATAACAAATTAAGTGAAAAACGACTTTAAAAGTATATTTAGCCATTTCAATTAAGAATCTTTTCCATATAATATGATCGAACATAAGAACAAGTACGTGCGATCCAGTCGTGCACTTAATTTCTTTTGTAATCAATGTAGCCCTACCTATTCACCAAATTGTATTATTCTAAAGAAAGTAGTCCATGCAACTCAACTATGTAGCACCAATTCTTGTTAAGTGGGCGGATAGCTAACACGCCCCCTGAATGGAAAACCTTAGATTTTGAATTTATTCCTTTACTTGCATCACAAGACCTACCGTTGTGCACACTTATAAGATTCTACGATGTCGGGAATTGCGCCATAATTTTGATGATCTGTAAGTCAGTTAGTTTTGGTTTTCATAATATTTGAGGTCTTATATCTCAGGAACCACTTTTGGTAAAAAGCTGAGACTTGGTGAGGCTCGTATGCTTGACTAACTATGAATTTGAAGTTTCTGACTTCATTGGCAGATACTGAAAATAGAGGAGGGCTGAAAATCGCCAGAGTTTGCTCTTGTAAAATGGTGTAATGTCAGAACTTGGCTGCGTATTTACCGTACCCTTTGATCTCGAAGCACTCTACGTATCTGGGTTTTAGAGTACTTTTCTGCTCCAACAATAAATCTATCTTACAATAAATCAATCTCAATATTTTATATTTGCTTATCTTTGTTCTTTTCCATTACATGAGATTATTTCTGAAGCAAAACTCATAATAAAATGGTTTAGTTAAAAAAAAATCAACAAAAGTAAAAAACAAATCCTCAGCGTTATCCTTCGAACAATCAAAAGTAGGTTTACTCGTACAAGAACTCATCCATGCTATATTATTTGTTTTCAAGAGTATAGTTTCTTGATTCCATGATGTATGTAAGTTCATATACTTTATTTGCGAATTCGTTTACAGCAGTAGAGCTGTAAGTATCAACAATCGTTATCATCCGGAATAAAAATAAAATTACCAAGCCAGCATCCGTAAGATACATCTCCTTCAATAGTCATCTCTCTATATGGAGTTGGAAGGGCTCTTTATGTGGAGGATGGATAAGCAGAGGTAAATAAACTTTTTTTTTGTTCGCTGTTGTTTTTATTTTTTGTTGTTGCTTAAAGGCTGCTCTTTCGCTCCGCATACAAATTAGTCCCTCAGGCTTCAGCACTTTTTACATTGGGTTATTTGCCCTACTTACATAGGAACATACGTAAATGTACATACGAGTACATACAATACACATACATATCCATTGTCGAGAGAAAGAGATTGTTGTCTCGGATAAATTCAGAAAATGAAGCAAGTCAATGAGTTAAATGTATTTGTTTTTCATACACGCCCAGCAAACATTTGAATTCAGAAATGAACGATAATTAATATAAAAAAATGAAGAAACCGGGCGAAAAAGAATTCACTTTTGATGCAATTTGAATCCTTTTACCTGGGCTCTTAGACACCGATTTGAATCATTGTAATGATTCATTTATGACCTGAAAATTCGTCATTTAAATGAACGTATATAAGGGCTCCATATATTCATTTAAATGGTTAATGCCTGAATCTTTTCTAAATCATAAAAATAATTCCAATAAAATTCAATTAAGTGAAGGATTTCTAAGTATATACCTTCACTTTAATTAATCGTATAGGAATCATTTTTGCGATTCAGAAAAGGTTCAGGGATTAATCATTTAAAGGAATATATGGAACCCTTATGTACGTTCATTTAATTGCAGAATTTTCAGATCATAAATGAATCATTAAAATGATTCAAATCGGTGTCTTAGAGCCCAGGTAAAAGGATTCAAATTGAATCATAAGTGAATTCATTATTTCTGATTCATTTATGATTGAATATTTCATCGGTGAACCCTTGGAACATTTTTTTGATTTGCCTCTTGTTTGGCTTTTATAGCTTCCAGGACTTCTTAATTGTTACACCATGCTATAATTAAGGAAATGATTTTTATGTTTCTAAAAAAATTTAACACCATTTTTTACATACCTTTATGTTTTATCATTTGCTTTTTTATATATATTTTTTTTAAGTAAGTAGGCACCCATTTTCTATTAAAACACAAGCTGGTTATATACTTATCTAAACCGATTTTTCGAAAAACTTTTCCGAACTGATAATCGACTATGCAAACGAAACTTTTGTCATTACAATGACCCGTCATCATTACCCCTTTGTAAAAAATAAAAATAAAAGAAAGAACAAAAAAGGATCTCCATATAAAGGATAAAACAACAAAATGAGTGTTGTTTTTTTTGACACAGAATACATATCTCTTTGTGTCTCTCTGGTAAGAATTTGTAGGATCTTTGTATATATTCATAATTCATTCAAAAAACTGGAGGTTTCCTGAATATTATTCTTCATTTTTAGTGATTAGAATCTGAACCTTCAGGTAAATGTTTGCTGGGCGTTGATCGAAATCACAGTAAAGATATACTCTAGGGACTTATTCTTTACTTAAAACATATACAAATAAATGAGTAACACATATTTGTTTATATAATACCCAATAGTCTATATACAAACCATCGTTTCACCCCAGACTGCACTATATGTATATTTGTACCATGCACTGCACAGCCCAATGGCCATCCATTTTCCCATTAGGTAGGTATAAGGCGTTGTGATTGCAGGTATTGTTTTTGGTTCGGTGGTTTCAAATAAACGATGGCAATTAGCCAAGTCTGGAAATGTTTCGAAAATTGGTACAAATTGAACTTTGCATTTTAATTGGCACACGGAAATATGTATCATGTTAACGGATATAATAGCGGAGAGTTAATAAACATTTTAAAGGACACTCTAACGACAAAGTTACAACTGGTTGATTTTGATAAGCGTCGTCCGTGGGTCCATTGCAATCCTGCAAGATAAATAATCATAAATTCAAAAAAAAAACATTTATTAGGTAATGTGTATAAAAAGTCACAGTTAAAATGGCACCCACTTCAAACTTAGATTTAGTACTTTGCACAACAGTCAGACGGAGAGCAGGATAGGTAGATACTCGTATATTGGGTAATAGATATTTATAATCTGTTTTATTTCCACAACACTACACAGTAAGATACATAATCTTTTGATTTGCTTTTGACGACAAGAGACACCATTGAGATTTCTATTTTTTAACATTAAATTTAACACAGTTTCTTTTTCCCCATTGGACAATGCTGGCGAGATCAGAATTTAACGATCTTACCATAATCTTCAGTTGCAGTACGGCATCTGAAGAACAAGGAGGTGAATCTGCAAAAGAATATGATAAGCTGCGAGCGCAATCGTCAGCAAAATAATTTAGTGGATTGGAAGTTCCAGATAAGAGATCATTATTGGAAAAGAGAAAAAGAGTTGGGGATAAAACAGAGCCCTGTGGTACACCAGCATTTATTTTATGGATTTCAGACTTTAAGCAGTCCAATACGATATAAGACTTGTATTAAGTAGTCCGAAAGGTAATTTATAATTCAATGAAGAAGAGGTTCAACAATTCCAGTACCAAATGTATGCATTTTCGATAAGAGAGCCTGCTGCCTAATTCAATCAAATGCTTTTGAAATATCAATCGCAATATTCTTGCTTTCTCCAGAAAGATGAAATCTTGTATCACTTTTCGTTGGGATGAAATAGCATCATATAAATAGTGGACGAGACCATGCGAGACTTTTGTTAGTCTCGTCTCGTCAAAATCGTCTCGGTCTCATCCTTAGTCTTTCGGTCTCGTCTCGGTCTCATCCTTAGTCTTTCATTGTTTCTTTCGTGATTTTTGGTAGTAAAAAGATGTAAGATATGACGCATGATCAGATTGAAACGATAGGGTATTTGATGTCGGCAGTTTGTTGGTAAAAAATGTGGGTTGTGATGTCTTGTGAGAAGCAAATAATAAAATCAGAAAAAATTCGCAATTGTTGTTGATGTTGTTTTTTAAATCCATTTAAATAGGAGCCATCCTTCAATGGATTTTGACAGCTTATGGTGCGACACGTAGGCAGCAAACTGTATTTTGACGTTTCGATAATATTTTTGCCAAGTGTCACCTAAAATTCTTAAAGTCATCCTTTTCCGGAGCCAGATTCAAATTCTGAAAAATCGACAATTTCTATTTGACGACATGCATTCATTATGCATTATGTGGTTTAACGCGCATAGAATATATCCAGAAAAGAAAACTTGTGAATATTAAAAAATTGATCATGACTAAAAAATAATTAAATACAAAAATATTTCTTCTAGCGAAAACCAAAACCAAACCACCGAGATTAGCGAAGCTCTCGGCGAAATTCTGTACCAAATATATTGTCTCGTCTACGGTGCTTTTAAAAAAGTTTATTATCGTCAACGAGATCGAGACCGAGTCTAGTCGCTATGCGGTCTATGGTATCAAATGTCTTTCTTCCACAAATATAAGAAGCAGTAATTTTTGCCTTCTCAAACTGTCATGTATACTTCTTAAAAGAAACTTCTGAGTGCATCCTTTGATGATATCTTAGTTCCAAAATCATGCAGATAGGAATTTAGAAAAGAATGCTTGTGAAAAAAACCAATAATCCTATCTTTTCGCAATTTATCAAATATTAAATAAAAATATCTCATCTTTTTTTAAAAAAGTTATGAAATTAGCCAATAGAAGATTGAAAGTACATTTGTTATACATCATAAATAAAGGAAAACGTTTAGTTGAAATGTTTCATTGCTACAATGAAATATTCATTGAATTAAAGAACAATTTGCAAAATTTCAAAAACTATTTTATTTTTAAGAAAGATTATTTATTGTCCGCTTTTTCTGTATGTTTTAACTAAATTTTCAAATAATTCTTTTAACTAATATTCATTTATTTTAAAACATTAATAACTTAAGATCTAATTTTTTTCAGGTATGTACCTAAAATAATTGACCAAATTGTATTTCGGAAATTGTGAGTATTAACTGTTTGCTTTGACTCAAACATGTAAGAAGTAAATTTATCTAATATTACAATTAAATGTTCAAATGTGAACAGTGCTGACTTGATTAGTGTCAAATACGAAATTTCTGGTTTTATATATTATTTTGTCTGTGTCTATAGATTTAGCTTTTGGTCAGTAAATGCTTTTCTGGATGAATTCTCTGTGTTTTTAAAAAACCAGAAGTGCAAAAATCTTATTATGGTCGGTAACTTAAACATTGACTTTCTTACTACCTCATCTGAAACTGATAATTATCTATCCCTTATGCCTTCTTTTGATTTGGTAAGTCTGTTGAATGTGCCAACGCGTGTAGTTCAAAATTCTAGTAGTTATCTGGATCATATATTTATTATATTACACAGGAGTAATTCTACAGATTATAATACGACTACCTTTGATCTTAACATAAATTACCACTTTTTAACTACAATTCAGCTTGATCGCAGTGTGTCCCGAGAAAAGCCGTTTAAAACTAATGAATTAACTAAAATTTTTTATCAGTTAAGAAAAGAATTTTATTTTCTTAACAGGTTTCTGTATAAGCAGTATACTATCAACGCTGAGTCAAATATAAAAAACAATTCAAAATCTTTCTGGATATTTTTAAATTCAAAGCAAAAAATCTTCTTCTTTTTCTCAAAGTCTGGAATACGAGGATCTGGAATCCATTGATATTAAATACTCATGTGACCTTTTTGCTCCATACTTTCAAACTTCGTGACTTGTACCCTGATATTACTCCCCTGCTAGATTTCAATTTACAAAGTTTTTCAGAAAAGGATGTCGTGGAAAGCTTAAAGGAAATTGATGTTTCAAAAAAATCTGGCTTTGATAAGATTCCTCCTAAACTTCTGTTAAAATGTTCCTCTTCACTTTGTAATGTGTTGACCCTTATTTTTAATAAATCTTTAAAAAAATGGGGTTTTTCTTAAAGAATGGAAAATATCATGTATATATCCTGTTTATAAGAGTGAAGACCACTCTTATATAAGCATTTAGTGAAGAACTATAGACCAATCTTAAAACTTTCAGTTATACCCAAGATTCTTGAAAAATTGGTCACCCAAAGACTACATTTTGCTGTTAAGAATTCGTTGTCTCAAAAACAGCATGGTTTTGTGAAAGGCAGATCAACTTATACTAATTTAAGTCTTTTTGCAAATTATTGTAGTATTCATGTGGAAAATGGTAGGCAAGTTGATGTTCTGTATATTGATTTTGTTAAAGCTTTTGACCGCGTTCATCATGGTCTACTCCGGCAAAAGCTTAAAATGCTGGGATTGAATGTTTAATTTTTAAAGTGTTTAAATTCATACCTATCTGATAGAAAACAAGCTGTTAAGATAGATGAATGTGTCTCAAATCTCATAGATGTGGGGTCAGGTCTTCCACACGGCAGTCATTTGGGCCCACTTCTTTTTATAATCTTTACAAATGATTTACCTTCTATTTTTAAACAGTGCAACTGCTTGATGTATGCTGATGACGTAAAAGTATTTACAGCAGCATCTTCACATGAAGATTGCTTGTTAATGTAGTTGGATACAAACAATTTACTGCAATGGTGCGAGTACAACCATCTTCAATTGAATTATTCAAAGTATAAGATTTTTAATGTATCTAGATCCTCATCCCTTATTGATTTTGAATATAAATTCAATGACGTTATGCTTTAGAGGGTAAATGATGTTAATGATCTTGGGGTGATTTTTGATTCTAAACTTGACTTCAGATCACATGTTGACTACATTGTATCTGAAGGGAATTCACTTTTAGGTTTTTTGAAATGTAACTCCAATGATTTTAAGGATGCCTATACATTATTTATGTCAATAGTTCTTCCGGTTATAGAATATTGTTGTGTGGTCTGGTCTCCTTTTTATGATAATAATATTTTCAGAATCGAAAGAGTTCAAAAAAGATTCACTCGTTATGCATTACGCAAACTTAATTGGGTTGGGGGTCTTTGCCGGATTATAAATCCAGATGTTCTCTTATTGACTTAAAAAAGCTTAAGTGTCGCAGACAAGTGCAGTTGTTCATTAAAGATATTATTGAACTACTTTCACTAATTTCATTCTATGTACCATCACGAGTTTTTCGCAACAGAAATGAGTTATTTTATCCTCCTCTTCATAGAACAAATTATGGTCTTAACTAACCAATTAACGCGTTCTCTAAATCTATTTAATATGGTTTCTATTGAAATCGATCTTAGTATGAATAGAGAATGTTTTAAGAAAAAAGTTCTTCAAATATGTAATTGAATAATTAATTTATTAAAATATTAAAACAATTTTGCTATTTCTTGTAAATATTGTAAAACTTCAATTTCACCTAGAGTCATCTAGTAAGAAGATTAAAAAACGTCAAAAAAACAAACATCTAAAACAGTGGATGTCAGATGATCTTTTAAAAAAAGTTCAAAAGAAAAATTACTTGCTTAAGTGCTCTAACAAACATCCCAACAATTATAGACTAAAAAAGTGTTACGAAAAGTTATGTCAAGAACTTAAAAATAATATACCTTTGCAAAGCGATACTTATTATAGTAATAAGTTTATTCATAATATGGGTAATTTAAAAAAAGAATCGCAGGTTGTTAATGAGATTCTGAACAAAAATAAGTGTAATTCTGATATTGTAGTTAATAGAAATAATTCGTCCTTTTCTGAGCCATTTGAAGTTGCCACTGTGTTTAATGATTATTTTTCTAATATTACAAGAAATATTTGCACCACAGAAATGAATAATTTCTTTGCTTGTCAATGTGACAATGCCAATGCTTTTGAGCCTATTCAAACCCACATTTTTTTAAATTCTTTTTCAGCCTTTGAAATAAATAAAATAACACAGTCATTAAAAACTTCAATTTCTAAGTCGTGCGATAATATTTCTAGTAATATTCTGAAAAGAATATCTTTTTTAGTTGCAGATGTTTTAACCCACATTTTTAATTTAAGTATACTAAACGGTGATTTTTTAAGAGCTTGGTTTTTGAAAATTCAAAAAAACACAGAAACTTGTAAAAAGTGAATGAAATTTTTATTTGGATCGATAAATCAATTTCTGCCATTTACTTTTTAAAAATAATTTCACTTAAATGTTGCCTGCGGCTACGCTTCAGGTGTTCCATTCTGTAGGTCCAATTTTGGCAAACTTTTTCACACATTTCGGCCGGAATCTCACCAATAACGCGTTCAATGTTGGCTTCCAAGGCAGCAATCGTGTTTGGCTTGTCCCCATAGACAATAGACTTAACATAGCCCCACAAAAAATAGTCTAACGGGGTCAAATCACATGATCTTGGTGGCCAATTGACTGCGCCAAAACGTGAGATCAACTGCTCACCAAATTCGCCTCTCAATTGATGCATGGTTTCGCGTGCAGTGTGGCATGTGGCACCGTCCTGTTGGAACCACATGTCGACCGAGTTCAATTCTTGCATTTTCGTCAAAAAAAAAATCTGTTATCATTCTCCATTGACCGTAACCCTGCGGCCTTCATCGTCCTTGAAGAAGTACGGCCCAATGATGCCGCCTGCCCATAAACCGCACCAAACAGTGCATTTTTCGGGATGCATTGGTAGCTGCTGATTCACGTATCCATTTAGCCAAAAATGAGCCTCGTCGCTGAAGACAATTTGGCGATAAAACACATTTTTTACAGAGCACGAATTTTGATAATAAATTTCAATAATTTGCAAACGTTGTTCAGGCGTAAGTCTATTCATGATGAAATGGCAAACAATAATGAATCGAAATGTCAAATGTTCGTGGAATTTGTCATGTGTGATCTGTCAAAAATATAAACGTCAAGAACCAAGTAGGAAAAAAATCACCCGTTAAAAGGAATCTTTCCCGATTTGCTGAAAACTGCATTAGTTATTCCCTTTATATAAAAAACGCGTTACTTCGAATTTAAACAATTATCATCCTATATCACTATTGTCAGTCTTTTCTAAAGTTTTTGAAAAAGGGATCAAGTCTAGGATGCTGTAGTCTTTTCTAGACAAAACGAATTTTTTCAGTAATTCACAGTTTGGCTTTAGAACAGGTAGATCCACCGAAGATGCTTTTTTAGAGTTATGCAGTGAAGTCTATAGAAGGCTAAGTGAATCTGTTATACTAGCTACACTATTTATTGATATAACCAAAGCATTTAAAATGGCAGACCATGATATTTTTCTTAAAAAAATTATTTAATGCCGGATTTAGTTTAGAGGCTATATACATGAATGGTTTGTATCGTATCTGCATAATCGTAGTCAAAGAGTTAAAATTGAAAATATCTTAAGTGCTAAAAATTTTATTAACTTTGGTGTACCACAAGGTTCTGTTCTAGGTCCAGTTTTGTTTTTAATTTTTGTCAATTCACTTTTTTTGCAATCTCTGAAGGACACAATAACAGCGTTTGCCGATGACACTGCATTGACGTACAGTAGTAAAAGATATTTCAAACTTTATTCAGAAGTTAATCACGATTTAGAACTGTTGCGTAAGTGGTTTAATGTTCAGAAATTAGTCATTAGTGAAAAAACAAAGTCCATGATTTTTAATATTAGGGTAAGATTTGTAGTGAAATGCCTTTAAAATACCATTCGCAGAATTGCAAAAGATACGATCTACAGTTTTAAATTCTTGGTCGTAACTTTAGATTATAGGTTTAGTTGGAAAGATCATACACTGTCTGTTAAGAATTTTTTAACAAATGTAGTTAGGCAGATTTTTCAACTCAGCCAATACTGTGGTGTGTTAGTTTTAAAATAAGTTTGCAACGGTCTTTTTAAATCTAAGCTGCAGTACGGCTTAACTTGTTGGGGTGGAACCCATTTTAATAAATTAGAACATCTACTTATACGACCAAAACATTTGGTTCGCATTTTGTGTAAGGTTAATCGACTAATTCCTTGCTTTGTGTTGTTTAAAAGTGTTTTAAAAGTTTTTTTTTTTAAATCTGGTTAAACTGCTTCGAGGATCTACGAAAATTGTAATTTACGAGTGAATATCAGTAATCTTGTCAAAGTACCCACAATCAAGAAAGCACATTTTTCACACTTTTATAATGTTACTGCGGCTCGTCTTTTCAATAAATTACCTGCTAGTATTAGAAGTGAGCGAGTTAAATCAGTATTCCTGAAAAATATTAAGCATTGACTTTTTTTTCTCAAACTTTGATGTAGTTGAATACTTGATAATTCCTTTAGTATAAATTTTTGCGCTTTGTAGTTTTTTTTCCTTTATCGCATCGCCATCGATAAATGTATTATAATTATCTTTTTCTAGTATAGTACTATACTTCTTGTCTTCGGACAACAGATTGTACTTAACTATTTAATTTTTAAAAATAATCTTTGGTTAAATGTATTTTGTATATGGTTTTAAGTTAATATAGTTTTAAGCATTTTTCAAATAAAATAAAGCAATAAAATAAAAAAAAGCAATACTCCATTCTTCCCTTTGTCACACATACATTTAACACAGTTCTTATGACAGGTGTATATTCCAACCAATGGAAAATGTCAAAGGTAATTCCCATACCTAAAAATCGCTGTGAAAATGAATATCGACAAATCTCTGTGCTACCATTTTTATCGAAAGTCTTTGAGAAAATAATGTCCAAACAAATGAATACTCATCTTAGAGCTCAAAAAATTCTCTCGCCTATTCAATCTGGGTTTCGCCCTAAACATAGTTTTATAACAGCACTTATTAATTCAGTTGAAGAAATCAAATAGGGTCTTGACAAGGACCAAGTTACTTTTCTTGTACTTCTCGACTTTTCTAAGGCTTTCGATACCTTAGACCATAGAATTCTTCGCCACCAACTTCTAACCCTGCCTCTGCTAATTTGCTTTCGTCATACCTCAGTAACACTGTTAGAGATGTCCCACAAGGATCAATACTATGCCCTTTGCTTTTCTCTCTTTATATAAATGAGCTTCCTAAGCACATATCATTATCTGTTCTACATATGTATGCTGATGATGTCCAATTACTCAAAAGCTGTCCGCTTGGTCTGATCGAAGATTGCGTCAGTTCTATCTATCTTAATCCGCTAAAATCTAAGTGCATTGTGATCAGTAGAAAACCCCTTGATTTATCATACTTTCCTAACATAATCTTAAATGAATCTGTCATTCAATACGTGAAAAATGCAAAAACCCTAGGTATGACGTTCAATAGGACTCTAAGCTGGGATACTCATATCAACTAAGCTGTTGAAAAAACATATGGAATACTTCGCCAACTTCATTTATCACAGCATTTCAAACCCCTAAAAACACGCCTAATGATAGCGAAAACCCTAGTTATTCCGAATATTACTTATGGCTGTGAGTTATATTCCAAATGTGATGCTACAAGTAGGCGTAAAATCAACGTTGCATTTAACAACAGAGGGCGCTATGTTTACGGCTTGAAAATATATGATCATGTTTCTCATTTTTCAAGCATGATCTACAATTACTCATTTGACAACTTTATACGATACCGAACGCTCATATTGCTTTTTAATGTTATCCACCAGCCTAGCTTCCTCTTTGACATATTACGTATGTCCTCATCTAGCAGGTATATACAGCTTATCCATCCTCGATTTACTTATTTAACGTCCGAGCGTCAGTTCTTCACCAATGCAATTCGCTTGTGGAACTCCATAAAGCAGAACATAAGGAGTGTGCAAAGCACGGTTCTTTTTCGCAAAAGACTAAGCACATACTTTCGACTTCATCCTTTATAAAATATTTAAAATGTAATTAAAAATCATTTTGTAAAACATTTTATTTTCAACACGCACTGATGTATAATTTTTCTTAATTTAACTTATTTTATTACTTTTGTTCGAACTTGTAATATAAATTAATTTTTTTCTGTATTTCATATTTGTATATTTTTCAAAATATTACGGTCTTGTAAAGCTTGTCACTAAATTATAAGATTTTATTATCTTAATGTGTAAGCAATCTTTAATAAATAAATAAATAAAATAAATATATAAAAAAAATGTGTTAAGTCACTTTTAGTATGATACTAGGCTAAAAAGAGGATTTTGCTAATTTTAAACCAGTTTAGTATCGTACTATTTCCTTAACATTTTACTAAAGTTAAAATTACAAAATGGGTACTTTATATTTTTAGTATCGTACTAAATCCGTATGCTACTTTGACATTTACAAACGTCAAAAAGTTATGTTCGCTTACTTTTTTACACTATTTTAGACTTTTATTAAGAAAATAGATTTAGTATGGTGCTAGTTAAAAAGTGTTTAAAATTAACTAGGAAAATATTAGTAAAGTGCTTTAGTATTAACAAACTGTTAAGTAGTATCATGCTAAGCCCTTAACATCAGGCTGTTTAAAATGTTGTGCCTATGACTTTTAAAGGCTAGGTTCATCTTATGAGTTTACTTTATTAATTTAGCTATAAACAAAATAAGTTATTAAGAAATCCATTTAGATATACATACACCAGTTTTGGTAATTCTCATAAGAATATCAATCAGCTTAAAAATCTCCGATTTTAAATTTGAATTGTAAACGGTATTTTCAATTATACAATTGCTTGTAGTCGTTGTTACTTCTTTAAAAATAAAATGCAGAACTGGTCGCATGTAGTTGTTCTTATGTTAAATCACATCGCAGCCCCAGTACTCTTATTAAAACAGCTAAATATAATATTTTTAAAGTCATTTTTTATTTAATTTTGTATATAACAAATTGCTTTAATTATATTTTTTTTAATTTTGGTATTTGCAATCTTAAGACTTTAACAATATAAAATTTAAAACATAATTTCAAAAACATCCACCTGTTTTCGCAGTTTCAAAATATTGAATTTTTAAAAAATAATTCAAAAAATGTTTTTATGGAAGGTACCGTCAGTAACATTTTATATTAAACAAACAAATTAGACCGAAATATAGACTTAAAAAATTAAAAATCAATTAAACTTGCATAAGATTTCTGTAAAGTCTTATCGAAGCTAAACTGATTTACTGAAGTCTTATCGAAACTAAAATGTTGTGAAGAGAATCTTTGTTATAAATTCGGTAAAGGCATTAAGTATGCATGAAATACATGGTATAATTTTCTCAAAAATCAATTCAATTGCAAATAATTTCAAATTCTAACAAACAAAAGCGTTTTATTTGTAGTTTCGCCTCTTGGTTAATAATCGATACTTACGTTAAAATATTATTTTTAAAGAAGAAATACATGACCAATGTACATTATGAACAAAAACACACTGTACTTACCCATGTTTTAAAAAAATCTATACATTCTTACCTGGTTCTTATATGTCAGCCCTATCATCACAATTCAAAGAAAGAAATTTGATAAAAATCCCACCAACAATCTTGGGTTGAAAATTCTTTTATCTACCAAATGTCCTTAAATGAATCCATTCATTTATTTATATATGAATAATTAAAAACTTTGCAGTTATAAATCTCTTCGAATTTATATTTCATTTAAACAATAAATATGAGAGATGAGAGTTGAGAGTATGCCTACCTCAACAAGAAAGAAACAAGTCAATATTGCGCTCGAATTTAAATTTTCCTTTACATCATGACCACAAATTTATATTTATTTATCTACAAGTTAAAGTTCAAGCACGTGCTGCATATTAAATCCAATAAACTTGTGCATTATGTGGGTTTTTTGAATTTCAACTCGGTCTGCCTCAGCCCTACAAAAAGAGAAAAAAAAAAAAAACTTTTTTACGCAAAGTAGTAGGAAATTTCCACATCCCTATACACAATAAACTTCATTTTCCTTGTAAATATTACACAGATATCTTTAAGGGGAAAATCCGGTTTGGAAAGTGTGAAGATACGGGGTATAGTAACACTTCATTTCTCGTTCAATGACCAAGGGCTTTCGTAGAGTTGCATATTCTATAAGCCCTGATATGTCAGGATAATTTAGGCCGGACTATCTGTGGCTGGCCGAAAATGTTAAGAAGAATATCTATTTTATTTTCTATATACATATATAGGTATGTATAGATACACACAGATACAAACATATGCATATATATTGTTTATATTTAGATATAATTGAACTGCCTAAACACCCACTCGGTATAGCTCTTTTGCAATCGAGATGAAGAGTTCAATTAAAATAAAGTGCCTTCTCATGTTTTTGGATTTATTTATTTTTTGTACTTCTGCTCGTGCTCGGTTTGATGCTAGAGATACTCTCTGCTAGTGTGTATTACTATGGATCGAATAACCATTCCATTATAATGTTATAACGCTACTGCATATTCATTCGATTTAAAAATCGCATAGTGATCCTTTTTTTGTGCGTGGAATGTGTGGGTATGTATGACTATTTTTTATGGTTCTAGGACTAAAAACAAAACGAAATCAATTATTACAAACTCTTACTAGCAATACTATTAATTCCTGTTAAATTGATGGGGATGGTATAGCTTCAGAAGTAAATATTATATTTTATAAAAAATTCTAAAGTGCATTGTATGCTGACCAAGGTTTCCAAGCACATACAACAGTGTGTAACAAATGTTGAACAAATGATTTATTAGAATATGATAGAAGGTCAGAGGTCACTATAATTTGAAAATGAGGAAGAACACTCACCCCAATTACGATATTTGAAGTATTAAAATTGGTACTGTTGTATTTTGATCTTGTATAGTTTTCTTGATGGTTATATAAAGACATCTTTTTTGAATCTATAAGAATTGATACTATGCTTAAAGATGTGGTTCAGGGATTTAAAATGGACTTTTTGACAAAACGAATTTCGTAATAGGAGTGTCGGATATTTTAGATATTTGTTTTTAATTAAAAATAAAGTGTGTCTTTTTAAGAGCTTTAGAAAGTTAAATAATAATTTAAAAGACAGACATATTGTTAGAATGATTTTTTTTATTATAAAAATGCGTTAGATAAATTCATGGCATTTATTTTTTAAATATGATTTCAGTCATATGTCCGCCGCGGCAATGAGTTACATAGTCCATTCGATTAGTTCAATTTTTGTTTTTTTTATGGCCTCAAAGATTGCTTGAATATTAGCTCCCAATTCAATGCTTCAAGAGTTGCTAGTTTGTCGGCATACACCAATGGCTTAACATAGCTAGCTCCATAGAAAGTAGCCAAGGCGTTAAGTCGCATGAACGAGCGGGTCAGTTAACAGGACTCCCTCTGGCAAATTGATTTGGAATAAATTAATGGTTAACGCTTTGTATGCCAAGTTGCACCGACTGGTTGGAATCAAATGTCCTGGATGCTTAGCTGATTAATTTATGAAAACAAAAATCAGTCAGCATGGATCCCCATTCACCGTACCGATAGCTCCTTCGTCATTGCGAAAGACATAAGGACCGATGATGCCGCCAGTGTGTAAGCCGCACCAAACAGTCAACTTTAATGGATGTAATCGTGATTCGTTAATGGCTTACGTATTGTCTTTTCTTCATATACGGCTATTTGGCTTATTGTCGAAGCCATTTAGTATTATTAAATTGACCCTCAAATAGAGGAAGTGCTCTATGAACTTAGAAACCAGAATTATTTATTTTTTTCAAAGTAAATTTTCACAATTTTGAAGCATTGTTGCGGCGTAAAGTTATTCATAATGGATTACCAAACGTTACAGAACAGAAATGTCAACAAAGTTTGACATTCTCAACTGCCAAACCATAGACAACAACCATCGAAACTTGTCATGCAGCTAAAAAAAAAATATAAAAAAAACACCCTTTACAACTTTGGGTGCCCACTATGACCGAAATTGCAACGAAAATAATCAAGTGGAGTCAGAAAACAAGATTCATGAGGCCCATTATGACGAATTATATTTCATCGAAATTGTAGTACAATAAGCTAATTGGTTGGTTTGATATAAGGCAGGGCATGTAATATCATCTGGTTAGAACCATGTCAAATTTATGTCATTCAAATGAGGGACAGCAAAGCTAATGATCATACATCTAGAGCTGAATAACTTAATTTGTTTGGGAAAAAAGGAACATATGGTCAATTGACCATATACACCATATCACCAAAATATGGATTAAAACTATATAGTTGCTATTACTAAGCTTTGAAACCACGGTCTTTTCCACAAAGTAGACAGCCAAGGATCTACAATATTCCATGATTTGTAATTGGCCAAAGTATCATTTATCAAAGAGAATGAAATTAGTTAAAATATATGGTATTTGTTATTGGCGTTCCACATGGTTCAGTAATGGGTCCATTGCTTTTTACTAATTTGCATCAATTCTATTTTCAAATATAATTTCAAAGGCAACATTTGATGATAATGATATGGTTGTAGGTGTATGTTTAACTTACTCTTGGGCATTTTAAGACAAAATGGTTTGCAGTTAATTAAATGGTATTGATGGTTTAAGGCAAAAAGGCTTAACAATCAAACATTATTGGTTAGAGGTTTTCCATTCAGATGAGGTATCCGCTTTTGCAAAAAGGTTTTATCAAGTCCCCAAGGTGTTATCTTTTTCTATGTGACAAGGATTTTCATTGCCTCAGGAATTATTATTCGTTTTTCCTCACGCTATCTTATTGCATTGTATGGGGTTTTTGGGTGTCCTTTTTATGCTATTTCTCGGAGAATGCAGAGTAATTAACATACACATGAAGTTATGGTATTCGAAAACTATAAGCTAAATCAATTTAGTATCAAGATATTTATAAGACGAAAACCTGTTTGGTAGATAAACTCTCAACGTAGCAACATACACCAAAGCATTTGAAGGGTTAATATTTATTTATGAACTTTTTCAATGCATTCAACTTCCCATGGGTTGGGAAGTTCAATATAGAACTCATATCCTTAACTCCTGATTCTTTTAGATACTTATTGCTCGAATTCATTTAGCCATCATTACTGCAAAGTTTTATTAAGATTTTTGAAAGCATTTTTTTTGTGTGTTAGCACTCAAATTCAAACTCTCAAAAATTGCTATCTAGTTTCTTAATGTAAAAACTTTATTTTTTCCTTGCAAAAACTTTTTGAGGTATACGCGTGTTATGTAGCATTAGATTACTTTTTTAGTAACGCGGATGAATATTGATTTGTTTCTCATCTGATATACGTGTGTATGTGTATCTTTGTATTTTTACCTAGAAAGTTTAATATTCAATGTATTACTTCAAGGAAATTATATTTCTGGTCTGTGGAGACTTTCAAAATCAATTTAACTTTGACTTGCAAAAATCACAGAAAAAAATATTATTTGGCTTTATATCTTCTAACCAAGAGTGTTATTATCTTTATCTACTATATACTCCCAAAATTCGATCCGGTCTTTATGGTCTTCTTATTATTACTTTTGATAGTTTAATTGAACTTAAATTTAAATTATAAACCGAACATTTACATTAAATTATTTAAATTTCAAAGTGACAGCTGACAGATGATTTGACAATTGAAATACTGCAGCGTGTTCGATTTATTGCCCACTTGAGATTTCCGAAACCACACATATGAGAATAGGTCAAAGAGAAAGTGCTTCAGTATTTGAATTCCGAATTAAACTCAAAAGCAATTGCACATACATATGTACATACTCGTACTTACTCGTACGTGGTAAAAATGTTAAAATTATAAAGGTTGATGTTGTTGAGATTTTTCTGTAATTTCGCAAAATTTAACGAAGAACAACTCCTGTCCTGATGGAAATCCAATGGAATGATTTTACATACTCTTTGTATATATTTATATTTTCGACAGATTCCGGGACCTAACAACCTTTTACAGTTTTGCTAGGGCTAATATCAATAATAGATCATACATCTCCAAGTTTATTTTTTTTTGCCAAAATCTTTATGTACTTTGAAAGACCTATGTATATAATTTTAATGAAGCAAACTCTTTGACTGATTTCTTCACTAATGGAGTTCATCTTCATCATCAGAGTATAAAAATATTGAAAATTCTCCTCTTCTGTTGTTCACCCTTCGACAGAGTTCGGCTTATCTGCGGACTATAAGATAATAGACAACACATTATCACTTATATTGTCACAACTGACAAAAGAGGCCCTTTAATAATATTCACACATTTCTACTTGCGATATAGGTAATAGGACAAGTTTTGCATTTGAAAAAAAGAATCCAATTCGAGATTTTAATCAAACATGACATTACGATCATAGAGAACACCAAAAAAGTGGGTCCCCCAAATTCCGCCTGTTTGTCTGTCTGTCATTCTGGCAGTCTGTCTCTCTGTCCGCAAGTCTACAGCCTAAACGGTCGGCTTCAAACTTGGTACATATTTTTTTTTTTCGGTAATATGCCTACACGTTTTTTTCATTTTTTTTAAGACGACAAATGACAGTATCTCCCATACATTTTATTTTGGCCAAAAACAAAAATGTTATTTTTCTCAAAAACGTCTCCAACGATTTTTATAAAAAAAAAAAACAGTTCATTAATGAATGGAAAGGGTACCTTCTGATAATTTTTTTTTTGAAAAAATTGTTAGAGGTACCAATACCTCAAGTAGAAACATTTGTTTGGTTTTCGATTTTCTCCGAAACGGTTAATATGATTTTTTTTGAATTTTTTTTGCAGAACCTTCTGGAAAGCTTAAACACTATTGTATACCAAAATTTTTTTGGAAATTAATATTTTTTTTGAAAGCTCAACATTTTGAAAACGACTCCATAGATTTTTTCGAAGCTTCGTATTTGGTGGTTTTTTGACATTATCTTGAATAGGTAAGAAAAACTATTTTTCTAAAATAAAAAACAACTGTACCTCCATACAAATGTTAAGAACCTTTAAGAAAAAAATGTATTTCTCGAAAACGGCTCCAAGAATTTTTATAAAAAAATGTGTGGACTCTTTAATTAGTACAGTTCACTTTTAAGTATAAAAAAATTTTTTTTGCGTACTTATTAACGGTACTTCCCGTAGAACCACTTTTAATATTTTCGCCTTTTTCAATATTGGACTAACCGATTAAAATAAATTTGTTTATACAAATGCTACTGCGTACTCAATTTTTTTTTTAATTTTTCGATTTTAAAAAAACAAATATTTTTTTTTTGAAAATCGATTTTTCAAAAACCAGTCACAGAATTTTTTTTAAATTTGAATTTTATATATATACATAATAATATCTTCAAAATTGCGTTTCAAATTTTTTTCCTAAAAATGTTTGCAAAATTGTATACATACAAAATTAATTTATTAAAAAACCGCTCCAACGATTTTTGAATTGTACATGAATTCAAATGGCATCTTTGCTTTCCCCCAAACTATACCAATAGTAAAACATTTAAATATATGTATTATCCATTTATTTCTACCTTATTATTATTCTCTTTTAACTAATTTTTGCGTACGTCACTGAATACTAAATACAATGTAGGCCCTCATACATTTATATATATACATATGTGATTTAAAAATCACATGATTCTTATGTATGCATATTGCACCTTAATTATGAAGTTGTATGTATAAAGCTACCTACTCACCTACATCCTTCATTTTCATTATTATATGTTGAAACATTTGAAGGGTAGTATAATCCCTTGAGCGCGTGTAGATTACAAAAAAAATTATTATATGTACATGTTTACATACTTAGGTTCCATTTTTAAATAATACTTATAAATAAAACTTACATAATTAATATCTATAACTTAGATTTAAATATACATTTGTAGGTAGGTACATATTCCTTGAATCATCCATTCCACAATTCAATGTACTAAGAATCAAGTTAATCTTACGTACATAGGCTTTAAACATGCATATGATAACTACCTAACTAACTAAACCTCAATGGTTAGCTACATTAAAGTTGCTAGCTACAAGAGTAAGTTCGTGCGATAAAGTCGTGCATTTAATTTGTCTACCATTTCAATTAACTCAAAAATGGCTCTAACTTAATAAAATCTTAATAAAAAAAGTGTGTGCACTATTTTAGGTAGGTATACTGTACATTTTGGTCAAATATTGTTTTTAATATTTTATTATATATTTTTGTTATTAGCGGTACCTGCCATACAACCATTTTTTTTATTTTGAAACTTCTCATAAACGGCTTGACAGATTTCGATCAAAATGTTTATTTAGGAGATCCTTCAAATTATAAGTAATACTGTATACCAAAATTTTCGAAAAAATAGTTTTTTTTGGATCTTTGAAAACAAAAAATATTTTTATTTTTTGAAAATTCAATATTTTGAAAACGGGTAGATGATTTTTTTTAAATTTTGTTAATAAGCTTATATTATTATTACTTAGAATTGTCATACCAAACTTTTTTTTAGAAAACAATTAAAAAAAATGTATATAAAAAATTAAGTAAAAAACGACTTTAAAAATATATTCAGTCGTTTCTATTAAAAAATCTTTTGCATACGATGCGATTGAACATTAGAGCAGATACGTGCGATGTAGTCATGCATTTTTTTGTACCTTCTGCCCTCGATAGATCGTACAATGGATATCCCTTCTTCCGATAACATCAATCGCGATGTTTTATCCGTTATATTATCACTAAACCACAGCTTTACAACCAACCCAATTAAATTGTTTTTTTTTTTTTTTTAGTTTAGTTAGTTTTGTTTTTTAGTCTTGTCCCTATTAGTTTCTTTTTTTTGTTATTTTAGAAGTTCGCAAGAATTGTAACAATTTTTACAAATATATGTTCACTCGCAAAATTTGCTATAAACATTGTCGAAGTAGAATATACCATTTTCCCTTACATTTAAAAAGTTTCCATTCTTCAAGCTTTTTCCGCCATTTCTCTCTGTTCGGTTAAAAACGTCAGCTTTACAAAAAGGAATGTGATAAGTTTTCGTTTATTTGCTTTGTTGCAAGATTCACATATTCACTTCTGAAGTATGACTCCTACTACAAAAAAAGTTAACAAACAAACCTAATGGCATTTGACACAAAATAATTTTCGAATATTAAAATTTTCGTCTCGAAGAAAGCGATAAAACTGCACTATTATTTCGAATCAAAATAATCCTAAAATCACGAATTTAAAAATTGTATACCTACGTGAATCATTTATATCAACCCACTCAGAAAGGGAATTCCTTACTGATTTGTTGGTAACATTAGACTGGTGCTTTGCACATTAGATAATATTTTCTTTTTAAGATAATTTTAGGTTTTTTAATTGCCACCATTCTCCTGTAGTATATTGTATCAATATTGCGAATGAATCCCTAAAAAGCAAATCGTATTTTTCATTTAGGAAGTTGTACTACTCTGGTTCATTACACTACTATACCGGAAATGTTCTATTAGAATCTCATTTGAAGCTAAACCAACTTCTATCTTCTTTGCAATTTCAAAATCTAAGGGAATTAAAATTAGGTATTTAAAATAAAAACCACAGAGAGCCGTGCGATATTATGTACATACATAAGAAAAAGAAAACCGAAATGGCATTCATTAGTTTAAATTTCTTTTACCAAGATAATAAACAAAAATGGTTTTTTGTTTCTTAATAATCCCACTTCTCCTCAGTTGTGGTTTAAAATAATTCTCTGGCTTAAGGAGAAAAGCTCTTCGGTTGGAAACGGAAAGGCAATCGTTTACAGCTCTTCATGAGGGGTGTTCGAAATGAAAAAATACAATTGATGTGACAAGTCCACCAAACAGACAAATAGTTGTAGAACTAACATAAGCAATTGACCAATAATCAGCAGCACACAAAACTGCGTCTTGTATTTCTTATCGTCATCGTAGAATGTGGGCGAGCTTTGGTAAAAATTTCCAAGTACTCAGCGTTGTTGAAAAATATTTCCATAACCTCTCATCGTGCTCTATAGCAGCTCAAATGAAGTTAAGGGAATCGGGAAAAAATGCGGTATCAAAAGTTTGTGCTTAGTATTTAATCTCTGAATATTTATGCTGTCAAATTTTGGAGCAACTATCCAGTATGATTATGATAATTAACGTTTCTCAAAACGAAGTACGAGTATATTTATCAATTTTACTCTCTCTTAAATTGTATCTCACCTAAGCAATTTTACCATCTCGAATAGATTTAAAAGTGATCACATACACATTTTTACATTTTTTGTATATTTACGGCGGCGTTAGACTCTCTAAAAATTATGATATTTATAATGGGCCTACGATTGTATAATATTTAATTCATTTTGGTCTTGTTGATCCTTAACAAAAGTTGGTTGTATTAATAGTTTAGTTCCCAAAATTATGTGCTTCATTCAGGGTGTGCGCGATCTGACTTTGACTATCAAAGGCATTTTTTCCTTAATTTCTTTTTATCTTACATCGAATTTTCAACAAAAATCCAATGCGAATTGTTAGTTCCTTAGAAGCGTAGAAACGAGAAGATTTATGTATTGATGAATACTGTTATTTGTGACCTCTTGCAATCCTTTATTCCACATTGGTTTGAATGTTGAAGTTAGAAACCCATTAAATAAACAATGATCTACCGCAAGGTTCTATTCTATCTCCTACTCTGTTTCTAATTTTCATATATTTTCGGTATTCTGATGTTGAAACTAATTAATTGTTAACAGTGCTATTCGAATCTTTCCGACTCATCTTTATGAACACTTGAACTGCAACTGCAACTTTTAATGAATTCAGACTTCACAGCAACTTAAAATTAGTTTTTCATTAGAAACTCAAATCTGTGTTTTAGTGTATAATGTCAAAATTAATAACTGATTCGCAACGAGAAACCAAAAGCATTTGATTTTTAACGTTAGTTAACGTTCTGTAAAACGATGTAGTAAAATGAAACAGACTTTTTACTTCTAACTATAATAAATTTTAGAAAAGAGTTATACAAGGTTTTTGTCTTAAGAAAAAGAATAGAATGGTTTTTAATTCGGATAGAATTCTTAAGAGAGTGAAAACGGATAAAGTGCCCTCTTTTTCCAAAATCTATTCCTAAAATGAAAAAACTTTGGTAGAATTTTTCAAGTTATAATTTTCCCATTTACATTTTTTTTTTTTGGAAAAAGGTGGCATATTTTCGAATAAATAACAAAATTGAATTCCGTCCCTTTTGGTCTTAAAAAAATATAAGTTCATTTTTAGGTAATACCTGTGTGTATAAACAGAGTGTAGCGAAGAGCAGAATTGCAAAATTCATCAATAACCACAGTAAAGAAATTCCAAATATTTGAATAAGTAAAGTCACATCGTAAGCACGAGATTTTTAGTAATATATAATAAATCTATAGATGTATATTTAAAAACATTTTTACTTAATTTTTTTTTAAAAAAAACAATATTTTTCTAAGAAAAAAAATTGGTAGGTTTATCGTATTTAAGAATATAAATTCAAAAACAGAATTTAAAAAAAATAGTCCACCTGTTTTCGGAATATTGAATTTTCAAAAAAAAAAAAATAGATTTTGATTTGGAATTCGAAGAACTTTCTATATAAAAATTTTGATCGAAATCCGTCGAGCGGGTAATGAGAAAGCGTAAAATAAAAAAGAGTTTTAATGCAGGTACATTTTATGTAAATTTTTTTGCGGCCCAAAATGTAGACTATATAAAAGTACTCAGAAGTTGCTTGTGTCAAAATCGTAAGAGCCGTTTTCGGGATAATTAAGATTTATCTTTTTTGCTACTAAAAGTTCTATTGCAGGTACCCTTATTTTTTGGTGCTGATAAAACGATAAAGAGATTTAAAAAAGTCTCAAGAAATTTACCCATGACGGTTAAATACCAATTTTGAAGAAAACCAATTCTACTGTTCAGGCTCTAGATCTACGTATAGGCAAAATGACAGATGAAACTGTGGGACCTATTTGTTCGTGTTCTCTGTCATGATAGTTTCTAGATTGGTCAACATCTAGAGTTTGAATTTGATTTTTTTTTGTGCAAAACTTGCCCTATAGGAAGTAAAAATTTAGGAACTTTAATTCCTTCGCAGCAGACTGGAAAACCTTCACAAGAGAACAACATTATCCGATCTTCAAATGGCCCTTTGTTCTGCATGCTTCCCAGCGTTGCCGATGCGACAGAATTGTGCTGTTATGACATTTGGTACGGAAATGACGTTTATTTATAAAATTTGACATGGTAATTTTATTAATGGCGGCAACAATGAAATGGCGCCTTTCATTTTACTACACCTCTTATCTTAATTTATCACTTGAACACTTAAACATTAAAGTAAATTTCTCAATCAAAAAAATAATTTGTGCATCTCGGGATGCCTGACAGAAGTGATAACTTAAACTAATCTACATAATTTGAACTATTTAATATTGAAATTGTTTAAATTGAGAAAAGATTCAAAAGTTCTTCGTTAACTTGATTATTTTCAAAAGTTCTCCGTATGCATACGAGAAAGGGAACGTAACGTACAATAGTACAATAACTCGGGCGCCAAACAATAAAAATGGATTCTTGTATAACAGTTAGTATTTTGAAGTATTTTTCAATATTTTTTTTGTTTTTCAAAAAATATTAACGCAAATAACTAGGTTAAAAGAAATGATAAGAGGACAAGCTTGTGGCTTTCAGAAAACCTATAATTTTTTTACTGTAGGTGTTGCAGTTGTTTTAATTTTTTTTTGTAATTTTAATTATTTTTTTTTTTAGAAAATTGCCCCTCCCGCCTAAATGAAGGGAGATAGACACCCTCCTGGGAAGGCAAAAATGATTGTATTAAACCAATCTACAAAAATCCCTTATAATTTTGTGCACTCCCCTCGAAGAGAGATCACCATAAATACAACAAAATAAAAATCTCATAAAAAAGTAGGTTTAGTAATTTTCAAAACCTAGAACACATAAAATCATAATTTTCAGTTTTCGATTAAGAATTAACGAGTTTTTGAAAAAAAAAATAATATATAATTTCACAGTTTTGAAAAATTACAATTTAAACTTTGTTCTTAATCTTTTTCTTCTCAAAATTTGAGTTTAAAACTAGATTTATTTTAAAACAGCATAAATTTCACTTGATATACAAATTAGCTGACAGAGAGCAAGGGCATTGGCTTTACAAAAAGTTATTGCACTTATTTAAAGGTATATTACCGTTATTTTTTAATATTTTGTTTTGAATTGTTAGTACTTTTTTTATGAAACTGCCCCTTCCGCCCAAGCGGGGGGCGATAGACCCCTTCCATCCGTAGTAAAAAAATGCTGGTTTTTGACCCCTATAAAAAAATTAGCTATTATTTTGCGGCGCCTGAGTTATCGTTCTCGTGCCGTAACGCGTTACGTAACGAATCGGTTTACCCTCCCATAAGAAGTTATCACCTCAAAAATTATTTTTTTTTTTAAAGAAGAACTTGTTCATCAATATGTGTTGTGTGTTGTTAGTGGACTTACAATTTTCTGATGAATCCGAAGACAGTAGATACCCATGAAAAAAAATCAAATAAGACGATGGAGTAAAATTGTATCGGAGTTTTATTAAAGTCGACAATTAGAGTAAGAATCCTGGCTGGTCTACCCTACATTTAATAGCATTTAAATAAATATAGAAATTATTGACAAGTTAATTTCGAAAGTATTTTCTTCGTGGAAACACTGCCAAGTGAACCTTTTCTATAATTGTCTTATCGTTTCTGTCCAGCAAGGGAAAAATCTCTTAAGCATCAGATTCTCATAAATACCATAATAATTTGAAATTATTTTGAAAAAGAAAAAACGTCAATTGCCACAAAACAGATATTACATTTGTTCATTCCCTTAATGTCAGTAAATCGATTTTTTTTCCTACAGACTTCTGTGAATATCAGTTCAATTTAATTTTGTAGTAGCTACGAGTATCTTATAAACTTTTCGTTTAGTATACATATAAACTTTCTTTTGGAACATTTTTTTTTTTTAATTGAAAGTATATACCATTTTTTTCTCAATTTCCTTAAACTTTGTCGCCCCTAAATTGTTCCAAGAAACGTGTAAAATATACATACTCTTCTCTACCTAACATCGCAGTGATTTCAATAACTTTATGTTCTTGTAAAAACGTTGGCCACGTAGGGCAGATACACAGCTGATAGTGTTCTCTTCTAGTATTTGGCGGACTTAAGAAAAGACATAACTTTTTCCCTAAATTAAAGATACTTCGTGTCACAATAAATTGCAGTGCAGGCCAGGACCTTCTTTCGATATATATGTTAGGAGGTTATATCAACTTCATCGTTTTGAAAATATACCGGCGGCGGTAGTAGGTACATAAATATTGAAAAATAAAATCTCAAGCACCAACACCACTATGCATCCTTATACCTATCTTAATTATTCATCGATATAGATTCTGTCGAAATGAAAAGCGAGATACAGCCCACAACTTCTTCCACCTTACAAAAAATGAAATAGGTCGATTTAAACTGTAACTGACTGTAAGAGAGATAGAGGAAAAAAAAGTAGAGACACTGAATTAATGTTTAATTTGAATTTATCGAATGCAGTTTAGTCAAGCGTTTATAAATATTGCATAATTACACAAGCATTAAATTTTATTGGCGTAGCTTGATAATAGCATTTTCCAATTGACCTACACTTTCTTGTATGCAATGTAAAAGCTTTTAGCTATTATAAGGGCTTATGTAGATTAAATTCTATAGAAGATGTGCAATTCAATTATGTAAACAAGGTGAGCATTCCACTTATAACTGACAACATTTTAAATGTCAAGCATTAATCCAAAGTCACCACTTAACATATTAAAATCCCTCATTAAGTGGTAGCGCTTGGCTTATAGATCTCCTGCCACATAGCCAGGCTCCTCCTTGCGACCCTTCTCTCTAATTAACTTTTTTCCCATCATCAACACGACCATACGACGACGATGCGGAGGAGAACGTTCTCGGATACAAACTGATTATTCTCAAGAGTTATTCAAAAAATCCATCTACATATGTATGTATGTAAATTTGATGTACATACATATGTATATGTAAGTATATGTATAAGGTATCTAACTATCGTATAGGTGAGTGGTTTTCAACCTCGAATCTACCCCCACAAAACACCTTACAGACACTTGTATCCGTTAGCCTCGGTTATGCGTTAGTGCACTTTGCCAAACTATATGCAACAGTGGAATTGACATAGACAAAAAAAAATGGCAGAGGCCAGTTGCATAGAGGGCGGCAATGAATTTGTGTTTTAGCTATCTGGCTTCCTTACGTAATTAATATTTACTCTTTGGTATCCTGCAAATTCGCACAAAATGTCCGTAACGCTGTTTGTAACCTCGAAAAAGTTGTATTGAAGACAGTCAAAGTGGTAGAAAATCATCCGAAATCTTGGTATTTTTAAACACGCATTATTAGAATTAACATCCGCGGCAGAAATAATGCATCCATAAAAAAACAGCAAAACTACACGACCACTACATTGCGAATATACACATCAATATCTTACATGCTACAAGCCACCTATCAAATTTCTATCAACCGTGAAACATAGAAAGATGCATCGATGCATGGCAAATAAGTGATTTACATTTGTCATGCTTAGAGTTCACAGTGTGTTAAATGCAAAAAAAAAAACATTAGAAGAGGAGATAGGAATTTTCCATGAAGTGCGAAACTTTAAGACTAATAAAGCCTTATTTTGAAATTCGAACGGGTTAATGAGATAGATTTTGATAAAAAAAAAAAAAAAAACTTTATGGACTACTTTGTGTAAGGTCTACATTTTGGTCCAAAATTTCGTTTACATATTTTGTTATTAACCGTACATGTCATACAATCATTTTTTTTTTATTTTCGACTTTCTCATAAAGTTCTTCACGCATTTCGATCAAAATTGTTATGTATTATATTATGTATATATTATATAATATAAATGCATATATATTACATACCGAGATCTTAGAAAAATAGTTTTTTTTAGGTTTTTGAAAAAAATATGTATTTTTGAAAATTCAATATTTCGAAAACGTGTAACGATTGTTTTACGAAATTATATTTTTAAAATTTCAACACCAAATTTTATTCAGAAATAAATCAAAGAAAATATTTAAAAATATATTTAACCGTTTCCTTTAGAATCTTTTGCATTTTTTGCAATCGAACATACATATATACACAAGTACTTGAGATCCATTCGTACATTTTATTAGTTATCGAAATATAGATGGCGACTCTATAGAAATCGCCTTTTTCATAATTGCGCACATTTATTTGAATAGTTTTTTTGAAAAGTACCTTTCAGAAAATATCTACGAACTCGTTAAAGATTAAGTTTAATGTTTTGAAATATCATACCAACCTAAATTAATTCCTTTTTAAATTCTATGAAATTTTGTCGGACGATAGATCAAGAAAGACCATGTAAATTCATGAGTCCATATGGTTTGTCATTAGTCAATGCAGCCCTGAAAGCAGTGCCCGTTGCATAGTTATGTGGAATAGGATGAAAATATATGCGAGTTTGCTTGCAATTCAAAGATAAGATGCACACGGCAGACCACCAATGCGATGTCAGTCGCGTTGGTGGGAGAATGGTATCTACCATGTGTTAAAAGGACATCCTTCGAATAGACCGGAGCGGAGGAGCAGGGAACATGTTCACTTCGTGTGATAGGACCGTTTTGTATTTGAGATTAATTATTCAAGATACGTTGGTGTAGTCAGTGGGGATTGTTTGTTGGTCTAATCCCAAATTAAGTTCTTAGGAACGGTTGAGGCCTTCAACCAAACGAAATTCTGAATTCATATCGCTGGTCTTCGCTCACGAGATAATACCCTTTTCTTAGAATAAAGTTACTGCTATGCGGTGAAGTTAATGTCATCTATGTATCTAAACTATAGATACAGCATTGTGGGAAGTTATTGCGCAGAGTTATGGTAATTTACATAAATGACAAGCAACACAAACACAAATGTCTTAATATTATGAAAATGATATCCTTCCCGATTACAACTTTTATTATTTTTTTTATTTTCAAACAACAAAATCCTCTCCATATTTCTCTGCATAAGGATACGATAGTTTTCAAGTGTTTCTGTAACTGTTTAGTCTGTTTTTTTTTTTATCAAAAGGATTGTTGAAAAAAGGAGTTATATTTTGAATATTGCCTTGAAAGAAATAACGATGGAGGGATTTATAATGATTTCGATTGAATTGTAAATTTGACTGTTATGAAAAATGAATAAAACAACGATTGATAATACAGAACAACAAGAATTTTAAATGTGGCATTATTTATTTTTTTTTTGTTTTTTTTTTTTTTTGACGGCCTTACTTAAGTTGGAACAGATTTTTCAGAAGATGTGTTTCCTTATCACAGTGGCTATATATTTACTTTTGAAATATTTATTCGGATGAATCTGAATTGAAGGTTTACTAACAAAATTTGGGAAAACAATTCGTGGCATTTAAGAGAATTTATTTCCTTTAGTCAATTGATAAATTCGTCACTTATAAGGTTGGTTTCCTTGACGAACAACTAACACTCAAGGCTCAATTGAGTATTAGCGTACTTTTTTTTGTCTCAGCAAAAAGACCTCTAATTCGAGATTGCCCCACAATATTTTATCATCTTAAATCTGGACTTTTCCTGGTGTGAAAAATCATTTGATCTAAATCTAAACGTAAGTTTACCTAGTTCAATACTTATAAAAGTTTTATCTTCAAATATTTAAATTAGAGAAGATATAGGAAAACTTTAAATTGTGATGCTTTTTTGTCTAAGGCTGAGATAAGCTAGTCGTGTCCAGGGTTTGTCCGAAGAAAGCAAAGTGAAACTCGTATGTAGAAGGAAGAACTCGCCAATTACAAGTTATAATTATTTCTTTATTTAAATGCAAAGCGGTTGATTTACAATATTACAATTTTCTTTTTCATAAAATAACTAACAAGGTATTTCATATAATCGCAAAGCTTTTAGACTTTCCGACCATATCATTACATTTTTATTTATCGACTTATCTTTATACGACTGCATAGCTTGTATAGATGAGACACTTTTCCAGAAATGTATAGAACGTGGTTCTCATTCAGCTTCAAGGAGTGTTTATAGGCAATTAAGTTTTAATCTAGGCGAGGATAACTATTTTAGAAATGAGTTTTCAGTTTCAGAAATGAGCTTAATTTTCAAAGCCAGAACTGAAATGCTGGATCTGAATTGTAGACCATATAGATCTGACTTAAATCCTTTCTGCTCTCTTTGCAACCTTGGTACGAATGAAAATATCTTACATTTTATAGCGTTTTGTCCAATTTTACAAGAGATCCGTAGACTTCATTTTTCCGCAAGTTTCCTTTCTTTAGAAGAATGTATAAATATTTTGAATGGTGGCCGTGGTTGGAAGTCTCTTGTAGGATATGTTTCGCACGCAAAAAAATATCGACATGAGTATTTGAACATGTTTTGAAGAATAAAGTCACCACTACTATTTGAATAGGTATTTTAAAAAGCGCATGTCGCAGATTATTTTCGTTTTAGCTAAACTAAAAGCCCTTTTTCACTTGTTTATAAGTTTTTGTTTTGACTAAACTAAAAGTCCAGATTAATTATTTTCTCTTTCTTTCTAACGTTTTATATACAAAACGGTTCTAAGCCCTAAATATATCTACAATATTTAACCAAAATTAATTTATCTTTGTTTTGACTAAACTAAAAGTCACAGTTTGTTTATTTATTAATCTCAAATTAAATATATGTGTATAAAAATAACTTATAATTAACTTTAAATGAGCACAACTTTGTTAAATCAAACTCTCTTATTATATTTAAAAAAATTTTTATTGTATAAGTAATTTTTTTACGGCAGACGGCATATTTGACATGCTTTGTAAATATTTCTTATATCTTAAATTGTATTTTATGATTTGAAAAATAAAGAAAGAATTGAATTGAATTGAATTGAATAATCGCAAAGCTAGGTTACTTGAGTTACAGGATTAAACTCAGCCCCAAGACGATCACTTTGAAGAACTGAATCGGGGAAAAGTACGTTTTAGGAATCTAATTCCAGCCCAAGGCTAACCCAAGCGAAAATATTTTGTTAACCAAAAAGTCCGCCTTAAATGGCACATCAATATATCAATTAAGGTTAAACGGAATTGACCTCCAAGGGTTCTGCCACTGGGGATCAAAGGGAATCTTATTCCTCAGCAATCACCAAAACCTAGATCAAGGTATGCTTCAGAATGTACATGTTTCCTCCTCCTCGATCGTCATTCCTTACATCCACTTATTATAATTCTTACCTTAAGGCAGTGCGAATTGTAAGGATGACGAACGTAAATGTTAGGGTGGTGTTGAGGTCGTATGTTGTTGCTGGTGTTTGTTGCTGGTAGTGTCCACTATAGTCGAATGATCGCACGATGCTGCTGTATTGTGGTCATGTGGTGGTTGTGCGGTCTTGCAGGATTAATTTATTTTTTATAATGACAATAAATAATTATCCCTGGTGACTTGACTGGTTTGGCGGTAGTCAGGTACATATTTTAATGACTTGTCTTAATACGCTCGAGGACAGGAGGTCATCACTTAATGCTACATTCTTATTTAAGCTTTTGAGCGGTGATATAAAATCTCCTTATTTGGTTTCCATAATTAAAATAATTGTGCCATTTCGTCGAAAGTCGAAATTATAAAATTTTGCAAACAAATTTATATTTAAATAAAATGCACGATCCAGTCGAACTTGCTCTTGTAGCTAACAACTTTAATGTAGATTACCATTGTAGTTTAGTTAGTTATATTAATATACATATAAAATTCAAATTTCAAAAAAAAAATTCTGTGACTGGTTTTTGAAAAATTGATTTTTCAAAGTTTTTTTAATTTATATTTTTAAAAATCGAAAAACTTTTTTTATGAAAATTTTAGTATTCAGTTTTATTAACGATTTTAGGGAATATTTGTATAAAAAAATTATTTTAATCGGTTCATCCAATGCTGAGAAAGTCGAAAATATGAAAATGGTTGTATGGGAAGTACCGTTAATAAGTACACTAAACAAATATTTGTATGCTTGACAGTGCACTCCACTCTCAAACTAATTTAAGAACATATACATTTTTTACTTGCGATAGAGGTACTATGCATTTTGCATTTGGAAAAAAAATCGAACTCGTTATTTTAATCAAAGTTGACATTACTATAATAGAGAGCACTAAAAAACTGGGTCACGCAATTTCATGTGTCTGTCTGTACAACTCTCTACAGCCTAAACGGCTAAAGCAATTTTAAAACTTGGTATTTAATCGTCTTAGGTGATTGTCCAAAATACATTTTTGAGTCGTTGTTTTAGCCCCAAAAATAACAGTACTTGCCATACAAATTTTTTTACAATCTTAATAATCTCAAAAATGGCTCTAACGATTTTGATAACTACTTTGTACTACTTTGGGAATGGTCTACATTTTGGCGTTTTTTTCTTTTAATATTTTATTATTAACGGTACCTGTCATACAACCATTTTATTGATTTTCGACTTTCTCATAAACGGCTCAAGGGATTTCGATCAATTTTTTTATACGGGAGCTCCTTCAAATTTTAAATAATATTGTGTTTCAAAATTTTCGAAAATTCAATATTTCGAAAACCGATAGACGATTTTTTCTGAAATTTTTATTTTGAATTTATATTATTAAATATTTAAAATGTTCATACCAACTTATTTTTTTAGAAAAAATTTAAGAATTTTTATATATAAAATATTATGTGAAAAACGACTTTAAAAATATTTAGCCGTTGCTAATTAGAATCTTTTGCATATAATGTGATCGAACATAGGAGCAAGTACGATCCAGTCGCGCATTTTATTTATAAAAATTCTTGGAGCCGTTTTCGAGAAATAAATTTGTTTCTTAACTGTTTTTTAAGATTTGTATGGGAGGTGCCGCTGTTTTTTATTTTAGAAAAATAGTTTTTTCACCTATTCCAGGTAGAGTAAAAAAAACACCAAATACGAAGTTTCGAAAAAACCTATTGAGTCGTTTTCAAAATGTTGCGTTTCAAAAAAAAATTATTTTCCAAAAAAAAATTTTTTTTCTAAATTTTTGGTGTTTAAACTTTCTAGGCTTCTGTATAAAAAAATTCAAAATAAATCAAACTAACCGTTTCTCAGTAAATCGAAAACCAAAACAATGGTTCTATTAGAGGTCCAAAAATAACAATTTTTTTCAAAAAAAAAAAAATAAGCAGAATTTACCACTTCCTTTCATTAATGAACTGATGTTTTTTTTTTTATAAAGATCGTTGGAAGCGTTTTTGAGAAAAATAAGATTTTGGTTTTTGGCCAAAAAAAAATGTATGGGAGCTACTGTTATTTGTCGTCTTAAAAAAAAATTAAAAAAACATGTGGGCATATACCGAAAAAACAATATGTACCAAGTTTTAAGTAAATCCACCGAACCGTTTAGACTGCAGACTCGATGATAGACATACAGACGGACGGAAGTGGGGGACCTACTTTTTGGTGTTCTCTATAATCGTAATGTCATGTTTGATTGTTAAATTTATGCATGACGAATTTTTCTCACAAAATTCTACAGCCTAGCTAGTATCACTTTAATTATCGGAAAACCGATTTAAGTTTATTTCTGCTCGTGCCCATCCCTAATACTAGACTAAATACTTTAATAATAATTCTTCTCTAAATCAAATCCTATTAAATAGAACATCAATTTTTTTATTTTTTTATTGTCTAAAAACTTATACACACATACTCGCATGTATACATAAAAAAAATTAAATAATACTACACGATTTGTATATTTAATAAAATCTAACGAAGAGATATCGATTTAAGTTAGTCTCTTTACTATAACGTTAAAGCTAATTCAATAAAAAAGTATCCCATTATTCATCCAGAAAATAAAAATAGGGTTTTTGTTTTTTAAAATCCTTGCCAATTGATAAATTTTAAACAGTTATGTATAGATACATATTCCATGCATGCGGTTCGAGCGAATCAATGAATTCGTAAATTTAGCAATTTCAAATTTCCGAAAGAACTAACAGACCTTATAGTTTAATATAAATTACTTTTTTTTTCTCTTTTATTGAAAATTAAAAACTAAAAAATTAAAAAAAAAATCGATCATTAAATTCCTGGCTGGCAATAATTTCCCAGTTCATCGGCTTAGAAATACGTTCGATTAAAATAAATTCAGACCTGGAATCGGTTCGTTTATAAATTTGAATATTAATAGATTGACCAGTGGACATTGAGGACGGACATTCTCCCGCTCTGTATCTAAACCAATAAATGGAAATATGTGATGGGGGTGTTGGAAAAACAAATCCCGAAATGAAAATGTAATCAAAACAAGTGAGACAAAAGTCATGTTGTGTGTGTGTGTGCTTTTTTTGTCGTGCCATTAGTGCTTCGCATGTACATTGTACTGTATTTGTAGATACTCCCAGAGAGCTTTGCACAGAATGTGTCTCTTATTTTGAATTTAAATCACATCCTGAAGTCACATCGCCCCAACTGTCCCACTCTGGCTACTTTTCGTTTTTCTTGCTGCTATTGCTTGGGCTAAATGTGGTCATGCAGTGTGCTTCAGAGCTCAAAAGGATATACCGCACACAGACATAGTGGTGAAACAGGGTGTACTGTACGTACGGTACTGGTGGACATCAGATGTCGGCCAAAGTATGAAGACTATATTGTTGGCAAAGTTCCCGACCTTAATTGGTTGGCAAATTACACCCCAGTATGGTCCTTACAGTTTCTTATTTTATTTATTTTTAAGTTCTGCACACAAGGTGCATTTATATTGGGGATATATTGCAACTTGGGAATTCATTCAATCTTCGAATGATGCCAATATGCACCAAGAAGATACAGCTGACTTAAAGGAACCTGGTCTTAATTGGAATGTTTATTTAAAATTTGGCAGAGAAACTATGGACTTGTATTTATAATGGTTTTCTTCTGGAAAAAAAATTTGGAGAGACTGTTATGTGTTTTCCCCGAAATATTGTCCTTCGAATCTGATTTTTGAGATTGAATGTATAAACTAAAATTTAATATTAAATATTCAACTTTTGCAAATGGTCACAACTACACTGTCAGTTTTACAACTTCCTTCAAGATCGCTAACAAAAAAATTGTGTGAACAATCTCATTTGAGTAGTTAGTCAATATTTCTGTCGCAGTCTGTCTTTATTAATTTCTATAAATAATTAAAGGCCTTAACCACTCGCTTCAAATACACTGAAACGACACACATGGTGAAAGATGCACAGCTTCGATTCTAATGAGAACGTACGTCGCCCAGGTCTCTTTTACTTCCGATTATATAGGAACTATAAGGCAAGTGCATTTGTAAAAAAAAAAATAAAGCACACGACTGGATCGCACGAACTTGCTCTTATGCTCTTATGCACATACAAGGATGCAAAAGGTTTTTATTAAAAATCTAAATAAATTTTCGTGTCGTTTTTTCTTAATTCTTTATATAAAATTTATTTTAATTTTTTTCAATAAGAAACATGGAATGACAAGTTTAAATATTTAATAATATAAGCTTTAAACAAATCATGCACCCGTTTTCGAAATATTAAATTAAAAAAAAAAAAAAATTAAAAATACAAAAAAAAAATATTTTTCCAAAATTTTGTTATGCCTATATAAAAATTTTGGTCGAGATCCGTTGAGCCGTTTATGAGTAAGCTCAAAATAAAAAAATGGTTGTTTGGCAGGTACTGTTAATAACCAAATATTTAAAAAAAAAATTAACCAAACTGTAGTTTATAATCAAAATCGTTAGATTCGTTTTCGAGATAATTAATATTGTAGACAAATTAGTATGACAGGTACGGTTAGTTTCGGGCCTAAAATAAGATTCAAAAATCTATTTAAGACAATCACTTAAAATACTTAAATACCAACAAATTCTGTTCAGCCGTTTAGGCTGTAGCCCGTTGTACAGATAGACAGACAAACAGCCAGAATTGTGGGACCCACTTTTTGTGTTCTCCATCATCGTCAAGTTTGACTAAAATGTCGAGTTCGATTTTTTTCCAAATGCAAAACATGCCCTATAGTACCTATAACGCAAGTAAAAATTCTAACCATCAAACATGACATAACGATCATAGAAAAGCCTAAAAAATTATAGACAAAAAATATAGCTAGGTATACCTACCCAACTATGTTCATATATTATTGACAATTTAATATAATAAGAATCAAAGAATCAAAGTTTCATCATTCATTTTATTTAGAGTACATCGTGCGCCGTGGTGATTTCTTGACTAATGCGTTAAACTTAGTCAGATTTCCATGCCTAACCTAAACCTAGGCTATTTCTGTGTTCTGGTGTTGGTAATATCTCAGTAGGAGTGTGGTAGTGGTGGTTAGTGGTGGGTAGTGGTGGGTAGTGGTGGGTAGTGGTGGATAGTGGTGGGCAGTAGGTGGATAGTGGATGAGCAGCAACGCGAGGACTTCATAACGCTGTGTAAATGTAGCTGTTGATCTTATGATTTATGTGGGTAATATAGCTATGTTGCAGGTATTTGTGGCTTAAGTTAGTGGTCGGTAATCATATTTCGAATTTGATTATCGTATTTGTTTCCCACGAAGTACCTACTTAAGTACCAAACTCAATATGTATAGTGTTTCACTTAATTCTTTTTTAATTGTTGCAATATGAATGGGGTCTAACAGGAGTAAATCGCTCCTGCTTAATATAAGTGGCTATAAATATATGATGTGGGATAGGTCCATATCCCAATGTCAATCTTCTGTAACTGAAATGGTAATACTATGAACGTTTTTGAAAAAAGTACGGTGCGATTATCCTGTTGGCACACAATCCACACCAAACAAAGCCTTCAATAATTTGATGAGCCTCCCATATGGCTTATCATACCTCTAGGTTCTGAAATGTTGTTCATCCAAAAATGGTCCTCGCCAGTAAGAAAATTTTTTTTTTGCACCGAACAAGCCGTGTTATTTTTGGTCGATGTGTTTTAACATCGTGGTTTGTCTTTGGCGTCTCCATTATCTACATTGTTTTGTCCCTATTGGGAAGCCGTTGGACGCTCAACGATGTATTGCTATTACACTCCACTTAGCATTCTTTATACAATCTTCTTTTCAAACACTCACCACCATACTCAACACTAAATAAACTGTTAATCTATTTAATCAGCCAACACATCACGAGTCTTCCTTGCAAACTTAAATGCCAAAAGGATCAACAACTTATTTCATTAGTGAAATAAATTTCCAAAATTATTTAAATTACTGCACTCTAACGCTTAAAGATTATTGTTATATTGATAAGCATTTCAAATGAATCAACATCAACCACAAAAACTATAGAAGAAAAATATCCTCCGGAGGATAACTTTACTTTGGCAATAAAGTTATCCTGCAGAAAATACAAACTTCTACTACAAACGAAAAATATTGCACTTTCTCAAACTTGCAGAGGAAAGTTCCACACTTGAACGCGCTCTCATACAATTTTATTGGGCAAGTATAGCGAACTTTTCTTTTTTAACATCAATCCATTTACAATGTGGGAAAATATTCTGCGAAAGTCTTTTGCAATTTGCGCCTTTGGCAAAATTCATTTGACTGTTCAATCGCTTAGATTCGTTGCTCTGAACTTGAAACTAGAAAAAAGCATACGATTAAGACGAAGTTTCTTAGTTTTTTTTTTTCTTCAAAAAAATTACACAGAATGGATTGCAATGGAAATATAGAGGTATCACTTTCCACACTGATGGTGGCAGTGATTTTTGAATATTTATATTAGTAACGAAATGCCTCCAAGCACCGAAAGCAACTGTTCGTGTGCACTCAACCGAAACACCCTGTGCTGCTATCTTGCAACTTGCTGCTTTTCTGCAGCTCTCTAAACCCCAATAGCATGAAACATCCTCGAGCTCGAACGTTCGCCTCGCGCTTTCAGGTCCCCCTCCCTGATTTCTTAGAGCAATAGCAATTTAAAAGTCAAATTTCAACACGAAAATGCGCTCATGCATAGCAAATACGCTAAAAAACTTTCCCAGATTTTTGTCCCATTCCCAGTCTCCGGCCCAGTGTTCCAGTACTACATATATCAGCGACGAGAACTTTCCCGGCAGTTGACAGCGAAGAATTGCGGTGAAGCAAACGTCTATTGCTCGCTGAATCCTTTTTTGCTATATTCGAGGGATATCCTGGCTCGATTTGAATGAGTGTGACAATATCTCACTTGCTCTGGTGGTGCAGCATTAATTTTAACGGTTGTTGTTCGAAAATGCTTATGCTTTGTATGCTTCTCCGTCATGATGATTGTTTTGTTTAAGAGGGCTTGTCACTGTGCTTACATTTATCCTCCACCGTTCCTTGTATCTATGCGACATAAGAGTTGAGAAGGTGTATATTTACCTATACGAAAATGAATGCGAATGCGGTTAGTAAATTGTTTTAGTTTGTAAATTCCAGTGGTTTTCAGGAGTCAGGACATTTCAGAAACTGCGGTTCTGATGGTTATGCGAGTACAGGAATTTTCTTCAATAGTGTAGTGTGATTTGCGCGCCTTACCGTGGCCGGTAAGTATGGTCAGTTATTATTCGCTGATGTCGATTTAATTCATCCATATGGTTAAAAAGTATCCGGGGAACAGCTAACCGGAATTTGATGTATTGAATTTCAAACTTAACAACGAAAAATGGAGCTATACAGTTAAATGAGGGTAATTCTTTTGGTTCAAATTGGACATAGTTGCAATAGAATAGAATCGAGGTTTTCTTAAGTCGCAGGTCTATGCCAATAAGCAACAAGCAAGGGGTATCCGCCCGCACAGTGAGCATAACCCTTGTAATTGCTCAAATTTAGACGGACCTATATGCGTCAGTGGAATTGAGGTGTGAGCCGCTGCCGAATGAAATGGGTTGAGCCTTGTGTGAAGACTGGCAGGCCCTACAACTTCTAACTCCGCCATGTCTCAAAGGAGATATGGTCGCACAAACAAAGGTCGTTTCCCAACTAACATACTCTCCAGAGTTAAGCTCCTAAAATCTGAAAAACAATATTGTAAGCTTTTTTTTGGTCCCATTACTATCCTTAGAGTTAATTTCTTGTTACGAAACATAAATTATTCTCATAACGATTTTTTTTATAAGAACTTAGCTCTCTACAATTTTCAAACAATTTAAATTGTATACTTAAAACAAATTTGCTTCCTTTAACAAGATTCCAAGAATTTAGAGTTTTATAAAAGTCTTGTTATGAAATTAAAACGCCTATACTATATATCTTCAATCACATAACAACTGACTTATCGAAGTCTAAGCTATTTTAAAAATCTATAACGAACCTTATAGAGTTTAAGGTATACAACATTTTATTACAGGATTCTAATAGGAGTTGCATTTTCGAATTGGCACATGGAATCACAAACTTACTCGTCACACGCCAAGTCAGGGACGTAGTCGAGATTATGAAATTGATGTGAATTGTCTGTTTTAATTTTCCGAAAAGTGATTTTTTAAAGTTTTTTTTTTAAATATTTGAAAATGCAACTGTAATAAATTGGCATTCTTCTAGTGTCGTGCTATGATAAAAACAAATTCTAGTTTTACTTTTGTAGCTGAGGACCCCTTCCCTTACTACGTCCATGATTAATAGTTCAATATATATGTAACTTGTTACCTCTCTCGCTTTTTTTTAATATTCCCATAATATAATGAATATTCCCTTAAGAAGACTTAATTAGACTTAGTAAATGAGAGTGATTAAAAGTAGAGGAAACCAAACTCTTATAATGGTCTAATTGTAATGATTAAAGGATTCTCTCATCTGACCAGCAGCCATATTTAAGTACGCAGAAAATATTCTCTGAGTATTTTTAGGGTTACCAAACATACAAAATGTGGATATGTTGAAATTAATTCTAAAAATTATTTATTTTAAAAGCCCTTTTATTTAAACAATTTATGTGCATTATAAATTTCACACACATAAATGGCAAAACGATAGCATCTAAAAGATTCTTTCTAATCTCGATACAAAATATTTTACAATCGAAATGGGTATTACTTTAACTTTTCGACGTTTCTCTATTGAAAACTTTTGTGAGATGAAAAATGTTACTTGGGTAATTCTGTTTTGTGACATTAAAATATCTACCAACAATTACATTTTGTCATTTGTGTAAATGCAGCATTAAGGCTCTCAGTGTGTCATATGGATTGCTTTTCAGATTTAATTTGACTCCAAAGTTAATTTTTATGCATTTTGGATTGCATATCATCCACTATAATTTCAAAAATTAATTATATCCCAAAAGTAACCAAGGTAACCCTATCCTTGATAAAAAGTATAAATTAAATAATTTAAAATGCATTATTTTGAAGGCGCTGTGTTTTTTTTCGAGGTAAAATCTAAGAATTAGCAGATACAATTTCAACCGCATTAATTTTTAGCTCCCATATACGAACAAACAATAAAGTAAAATAATGTGTCGCCATTATAAAATAATGAATAGTTGACTTACAAAACAAATACTATCACAAATACATATCAAGCCCATCAGTTTTTAGCCATGACATATATACGCAATCTTTAAAAGAATTTGCTTCTTCCAAAAAAAAAAAATTAATGAGAAAGATATAATTTTGCCAATGTTTATTCTCTTTTCTCTTTTCTATATCTGTCATCCCGTAAGAAGAATACAACTCTTGTAGGGAGTATAGAGAGGCTCTGCTAATTAGGTCATTTAACGCTTTCAGCAGTTTTATAATAATCTAGAAGAATTCTTCAAGATTATTTGGGCTCCAATAAATCATTCAATTAGTCTCATTAGGGTATTGTAGCATGTTATGAGAGGGAAAATGTTACTTGGGTTCTGTAGGTGCTTTGTCGTATATCAAGGAAGATGTGGTGCACCTATAATATGATCAAAAACGAATGAAGACAACTATAGAAGAATTTTTTCAATTAGTACAGGACACTGACAGAACAATTAAGCATCAGACTCAGTGTCACAGCTGTGTGTATGAACTATAAAAGGATAGCGTTATTCACTACATCTGTCGTGCCCTTCCATTGTCCTACATTAGTGACATCAAAACGTCAATTGCTTTGTAAAACATTCGTTGACGAACTTAACGAAATCATAGAAAAAAAAACTCTGACTGCTTTGATACCTTAATTTCAGAGTTTTCTCGATGACTTGGCTTATTGATTTCTTTGGAGGAGTTTGTGTAGCTTATGGCTACTCGGACACCCATGAGATTTGATTAAATTCGGTCCTGAACTATCCAAGAAATATAAAATATGGACAATCCGACTACATCACACACCAGTTATTCATCGACAAGAACTTTCAAGTTACCATTCCACCAAGTTTCGCTTTGGAGAATGAGAGATTCTTAAAAGATTAATCCGTTCACTTCTTTACGGATGGTTCAAAAACCAAAGAGGGAATAAGAGTGACGGTGTTTTCTTAGGTGGACAAAATCTTAGTCTCTATTTCTGTCTCTGTTCTTAGCCGAAATACTGGTTATTTAACTGGTTTTATCTTAGCTAAGGGATATGCACATAAGATATCCGTATCTCTTCAGACAGTCAAGCATACCTAAAATCACTTGGTGCTGTTTCCACAGTTTCTTAAAGTGCCCTCAACTGTCAATATCTTCTCTTCTCTTTGGGAGATGACATAAGAGTTTAACATTCACCTGATTTGGGTACCGAGAGGGAAGCAATATCTCAAGAAACGGCAAAGCTGTTGGACTCTCCATAAATGAAACATTAATACAAATTCTACCTAAAATGGAAGAAGTTGGTATGCCTATCGCTAAATGTAAACTTATGTACAACAAAACGTCACAAAAAATAAAACAAATATAAGGTGGCCAAACATAACTGCCTGCCTGGATACTGAACAAATCTGACCAAAAGTGAATTCAAGGTCCAAATCCACTGTCTTTGAGCAGAAAACATCTTGACTCCGTATTAATTGTCATAACTATAGACACTTAATAAGTGGCAGACACGCCATAAGACTTGGCATATTCTCGAACGACTTTTAGAGAAACTGTATGGTTGAGGAGGACACTATCCCCCATTATCTTTGCTCATGTTCTGGTCTCTCACAAGAATGACAACTGAGAGAATACTTCTTCGCCGATCCCGGTGGTCTAAGATCCATAGAGGCTTACCAACTATACATCGCTTCATTTGAAGCTCAAATGCTTTCATTAAAGAGATAATATCTCTTCACGTGCTATCACAATGAACTTATCTGTGGTATAAGTTTGTCAGTCGTTTTTCTGAGAAACACTTCAAGTTAACCTAACAATCTAAAAAATGTCCGATCTTGAATCAAGAGAAGTGGATTGAAGGGCTATTCAACCTTTAAAGCATTCATTCATCTCTGAATCTCAACATGTTCACACGTAAAACATACGAGTACTAAGAAATACAAACCCATAATCTTCAACTTTTGAAATCACAAGTGAATCGCAGTAAAGTAGGATCTAGGCACAACTTATACCTTGGTTCAGCCTTTATATGGATATGTGTTATGAACCATTTAGATACATCCACCATTGTTGAACCGCCCTTAATCCGCAGAAATCGGTGGGTTAAACTCTTGAAACAAGGTTTAATCATGGATTAAATGTTTTGAAAACTTTACCTAAGCCATTTAGATGGCCCTAATCTGAAACTTGACACTTTTCTGGCTGCAGCCTACGCGCATTGAGGTTATGGGAAACAAAATATATGTATATCCCTCCTTTAGCTCTTTACATGCGATAAGTTCGGGTCGGGCTATCAAACCGAAAAAAAGATAACAAATTTTGAATGAGTAGTTTTGGGCATTTAAATGATTCTATGTTAAACGAAAACATATCTAAACCAACATTCCAGAATCGATAAGTCGATAAACCCTTACAGAAACTTTATAGAAGCTTAAATGTAAAACGCTTTAAAATAAATAAATAATGGCGACCACACTCAGGATATACTCGTATCCATTTAAATTTAATGGAGAGAGAAAATTAATTTTACCATGAGAACCCCCCTGTACTGTTAGAAGATCAACTTACTATGCATAAAATTATTTTATTTGACATTGTCAATTATTAACAACATCTCCTTCTATATATCGTCAACTGTCTGAGTGCTAATTAGAAGGAATTGGTTATCAAATGGGAAAGTTTTTTTTATTTACAAAAAAAAAACTAGAACAAAAAACAATCAACTTTCTCTAGTTGACTTAAGTTTTAATTAACACTCCATATAGTTGGACACAACAATGATAGTCAAGTAAGTTGTTTTAGTTCTGAGTAAACTTGGGCCAACTACTGGAATTACTCTATTCAAATATTTTAGCAGTAAATATCTAGATCTCCAAGGGAAGAATACAGAAAACCTAACAACATTTTGAATTTAAATAAATAGAAGGGAGTGTTGCTGCGTAAAATAACAACACTTAGATACATAAATGAGGTTAAGGGATATTTGGAAAAATAGTCTACATACTTTATCTCAATATAACCCAGAAGATACACCTTGCTGCTTCCTCTTGTCATTACCAGTTTATGCTGCCAGTGAGAGTTGAGTACATACTTTGAATTAATTTCACAAATGTACATAAATATAACAGTATTTTAAAGTTGATTATTTTCTTTGGAAATTAGTTGAGAGAGTGTTTGGTAATAATAATAAAAGCTTGGGCTCATAACTTGGGTTTATTAAAAGGCAATAGCTTGAGAGATGAGAAGAAGGCAATTTTAGAATAGAAAAACAGAGAAAAGCAATATTGAAAATACGGCTATATGCACGTCTATGTCACATAAACTTGAATATCATGAAATTTTCAGAAAGTGATAAGGGATATTGAAAGAAATTATCGAATTATCTTCCTTAAGCCAGCCAAACCATTAGTTTAAAGAAATAAAATGCACGACTGGATCGTATGAACTTGCTCTTATAGCTAACAACTTTAATGTAGCTAACCACAGAGATTTAGTTTGTTGTAGTTATCCTATGCAGGAAAGCCTATGTAGGTAAGATTAACTTGATTCTTAGTATAATGAATTGTCGAATGGATGATTCAAGGAATAGTTACATATGTACCTACCTACAAATGTATAATTAAATCTAAGTTATCTAGTTTAAATAGGTAAGTGATTTTTAAAGACACATGAATATGAGAGCCAGCATTGTATTTAGTATTCAGTGACGTACGCAAAAATATGTATAAAGGGAATAATAATAAAGTAGAAATATCTTATATTGCTAAGTCGTTATAGTTTGGGGGAAAACAAAGATGCAATTTGAATTCATGGTAAAATAAGGATATATCAAAAAAATTCAAAAAATCGTTTGAGCGGCTTTTTAATAAATTAATGTTTTATGTATAAAATTTTGAAAACATTTTTAGAAATAAAATTTGAAACGCCAGTTTGAATATATTATTAATTTACATTTAAGATTCAAATTGAAAAAAAATTCTGTGACTGGTTTTTGAAATATTGGTTTTTCAAAAAAAAAATTTTTTTATTTTTTAAAAATCGAAAAAATTTTTTTTTGAAAATTTGAATATGCAGTTTTATTAACAATTTAAGGGAGCATATGTATAAAAGACTTTATTTTAATCGTTTCATCGAATATTGAGAAAGGCGAAAATATGAAAAGTGGTTCTATGGGAAGTACCGTTAATAAGTATGCAAAAATATGTTTTTATACTTAAAAGTGAAATGTAGTAATTTAATAACACACAAATTTTGTTATAAATTTCTTGGAGCCGTTTTCGAGAAATACATTTTTTTCTTAACGGTTTTTAAATATTTGTATGGGAGGTTTCGTTGCTTTTTATTTTACAAAACTAGTTTTTTTAACTATTCAAGATAATGTCAAGAAACCAGCAAATACGAAGTTTCGAAAAAATCTATTGAGTCGTTTTCGAAATTTTGAATTTTCAAAAAAAAAAATAATTTCCAAACAAAAATATTAAAAAAAAAATTTAGTACACAATAGTGTTTAATCTTTCTAGGAGATTTTGGGTAAAACATTTCAAAAAAGTCAAATTAACCGTTTCCGAGAAAATCGAAAACCAAAAAAATGTTTCTACTAGAGACACCAAAAATAACAATTTTTTTTCCAAGCAAAAAATTATCAAAATGTACCCTTTCCCTTCATTAATGAACTGAATTTTTTGTATAAGCATCGTTGGAACAGTTTTTGAGAAAAATAAGATTTTTGTTTTTGGCAAAAAAAAATGTATGGGAGCTTTGTTATTTGTCGTCTTAAAAAAATGAAAAAAACGTGTGGGCATATTATCGAAAAAACAATATGTACCAAATTTGAATCAAATCCACTGAACCGCTTGGGTTTCAGACTCGAGGACAGACAGACAGAATGACAAACAGACAGACAAATGGAATTGGGGGACCCACTTTTTTGTTGTCTCTATGATTGTAATGTCATGTTTGATTGTTAGACATTTTTTTTTTACGAATACATAACTTGCCTGATAGTACCTATAATCGCAAGTAAAAATGATCAGCCTTATTGCTTTAAGGATGATAATATTTATCCAAAAATTAATAAATACAATAAAAAAGTTTTTCAGTTTAAAAAATGAAATATTTCTTTCTATTCCTTAAATGTAATTGAATAATAATGAAATAAAAGGTTAAGATAGTTAAATTAAATTGTTAAAACTAGAAAAATCAAAAATAATTATTATTATCCTTTAAAATTATTTTTATTTGTATGTATTCCAAAACTTTTCTTTGTATTTTAGTTTCTAAGAAATAATAAATCGAAACCCCTGATGAAGTCCGAAAAAACCGTAGAAACTTTGGGAAAGAATGAGTTAGTTTTTTAATTAATTGCTTTCTTTTCAAATCGATCATCACGCCCAATTATTTAATCAACAAAAGTTAACATGATCAAATTACAAAATAAACAATTATTTCTTTGATTATACAATATAGGAATGACAACGCCTACCGGGGGTGGTGTTTTTTAGCAAATCACAGACGAGATGTGAAATTGCAGCCATTTTCCAAGCAATAAATAAATAAAATTTTGATCATTTTTCACCAAATTTTTATTGATATACGTCAAATGACCATCTTACGAATTGGCATGCGTTAAATAATTACCGCCGTTTTTTGAGTTTCTGTGAAATGAAAATTGTTCGAAATATCACGGACTTGGGAGTTGTGACATTCACCCTTATTGTGGTAACCATTCGGAAAAAATCAGAAACGAAACAGTCCGAAGTGGAACTCAGTTTGCTTCGACACGTATTCGTTGCAAAACAATATAAAATTTATCACAAAATTGTATTGTGCGTAAGTGCGTTTTTTTTTTTTAAATAATAGTGTGACTTTTTTTTCTAAAATATGTTTGTAGTGCCTATATAATCTAGGTCGCAAAGACTTTATTATTAATATTTTACCTATAAACAATATTGAAGTGGTTGCCTTATTGGAAAACTTTGAACATAATACAATGCGTGAAATTTTAGTTGATGTAGAACCGCCTTTTTTTAGTTTCAAAAAAAGTCAGTTGCCTTATTTCGTAATCAATTTTGTACCATTTTTTGATGTGTAACAACTTTTCGATCGGTTTTTTGCAATCTGTGGATATTGGTGATTGTTTTCACAAGAGAACATGAAACAAGTTTGTCTTTTTTTAGTTCCATAGCAGTACCTGCCATACAATTATTTGTCCCAAAAATGATAAAATTTTATTTTGTTTCGAAAACGGATCTTACGATATCGATAAAAAAAATTCATTGTTCTCCTTACTATAAATATATAGTCAACATTTTGTTTTAAGAAAAATGTGTACATAAAATTTTATAAACAGAATCCATTGAACGGTTTTTATGAACTTTATTTCATTAATAGATTTCCATCAACATTTTTGTATGGGAGCTACTTTGAATTCCTGGATAACTTAATTTTTCGGAAAATATCAAAAAAAAAAATGGAAAATTCAACATTTTGTAAACTGTTGAACTATTATTATAACGATAGAAAATCGTACCAAGCTTTTTAATGAAAGCCTGTTTTTTACTTGCGATATATGTATGTAGTATATAAGGTTTGTACATACATCCATACATAAAGTTATGGATTCGTGAAAAAAATCAAACTCGAGATTTTGATCAAAGTTGAGATTATGATGATAGCGAAGATAAAAAAAAGTGGGTCCGCAAATCCGTCTATCTGTCTGTCCTCGAGTATCTAGAGACTACCCAGTTGGTTGGATTTATTTCAAACGTAATACATATTGTATTATTCGGTAATATGTCCACACATTTTTTTCATTTTTTTTAAGACGAAAAATAACGGTTCCTGCCATACATTTTTTTGGTTAAAAAGAAAAATCTTTTTTTTTTTCTCAAAAACTGTTTGAACGATTTTTATTTTTAAAAAATCAATTTAGAAGGGAAAGATACTTTTTGGTATTTTTTTTTTTTTTTGAAAAAATTGTTATTTTTGTACCATTTTTTGGTTTTCGATTTTCATGTTCATGTTCATTTGATTTTTCTTATGCAGAAACTGCTAGAAAGCTTAAACACTAATGTAAGTCAACATTTTTCAAAAAAAAAATTGTGAAACTTTGTTTTTGATAGTTTTTTCACGTTATTTTGGATATTTAAAAAAATATTTTCCTAACATAATGAAAACAACTGTAACTCATATACAAATGTTAAAAAAAATGCTAAGAAAAAAATGTATTTCACAAAAACAGCTCCTAGAATTTTGATAAAATAAAATGCGCGACTGGATCTCACGTATTTGCTAAAAGTTCGTTCACATCTTAAGCACAAGATTCTTAGTAGAAACAGCTCAAAATATTTTTAAGGATTTTTTACTGAATTTTTTAATTACAAAATTTTGTAAATTTTTTTCTAAACAATTTTTTAGTATGACAATTTTATGTATTTATTAATATAGCTTTAAAAACTGAATTTTCAAAAAAAACAAACTCCCCCCATTTTCGAAATATTGAATTTTCAAAAATCCAAACAAAATATTTTTCGAAAAATTTGGTATGCAGTATTATTTAGAAACCAAAGTACCTCCTATATAAAAATTTGAATCGAAATCCGTTAAACCGTTTACTATAAAGTCCAAAATCAAAAAAAAACTGGTTGTATGGCAGGTGCCGCGTATACAAAAATATTTACAAAACATTTTTGACAAAATGTAGACTATACCGCAAATAGTGCACACATTTTGTTTTATCAAAATCTTTAGAGTCGTTTTCGACATAATTATGATAATAGAATTGTATGTCATTATATATGACAAGTGTCGTTATTTTTGGGACTAAAAAAAAACGTTTCAAAAATCTATTTGAGATAATCACCTAAAACGATTAATTACTAACTTTGAAGAAAATCTCTTCAGCCGGATGGGCAGTAGACCAATCTAAACACACACAGACAGACATATAAATATATAGACGTTAAAATAAAGAAAAAGTTTAAGCTTCTTCAACACATGTTGTGTTTTTTTTTTGTTTTGAAAAATAAAAATTTATAAAAAAATGTATACGTATCATTTAAGTTTTTAGATATGTGGATAATTGTTTTGTTCTTCGAAAGACAGTAAAACTTGGTGAGATTTGACAATCGAAAATGACGATGAATAATTCAAGCACACCTTGAATTCAGGTGTTGGAATTCCTTTCACCAAGATGATTTCTTCTTAAATATTGGCTTTCAAGACTGCACGTTCTGTTGTGTTCAAAGCGAGATTTAAAAAAAAAAACTTAATTAAAAATGCCAGTTGCAGTCAAAGTTGACAAAAATAGACGTTAAGGGAATTTATGTTGTTCCAAAAAATCTAAAATTGTCCGAACTTTCATCGGAAAGAGCCTTTCGCCGAACGTCTCTAATAAAGCGTGTTATTCCAGTCTCTAGTGAATAAACAGAAACATCGGCTGGCCAAGTGGGTCTACTGTGGAAAAGAAATTATCTCCAAGCTTCAAGTAAAGCTGACATCATTAAATAATTATTCCGTTCTAAGATGTATGTAACGATAACTGTGCTCAATGCATAGTTCCCAGCAAACATTTATCTGAAGGTTCAGATTCTAATCACCAAAAATGAAGAATAATATTCAGGAAACCTTCAGTTTTTTGAATGAATTATGAATATATACAAAGATCCTACAAATTCTTACCAGAGAGACACAAAGAGATATGTATTCTGTGTCAAAAAAAACAACACTCAGATTTTGTTGTTGGATCCTTCAGATGGAGATCCTTCTTTGTTCATCATTTTATTTTTATTTTTACCAAGGGGTAATGATGACAGGTCATTGTAATGACAAAAGTTTGGTTTGCATAGTCGATTATCAGTTCGGAAAAGTTTTTCGAAAGATCGGTTTAGATAGGTATATAACCATTAGCTTGTGTTTTAATAGTAAATGGGTATCTACTTACTTAACAAAAAATATATATAAAAAAGCAAATGATAAAACAAAAATGGTGTTAAATTTTCTTAGAAATATAAAAATCTTTTCTTTAATTATAGCATCGTGTAAGAATTAAGAAGTCCTGGAAGCTATAAAAGCCAAACAAGAGGCAATTCAAAAAATGTTCCAGAGGCTCACCGATGAAATATTCAATCATAAATGAATCTGAAATAATGAATTCATTTATGATGCAATTTGAATCCTTTTACCTGGGCTCTTAGACAATGATTTGAATAATTTAAATGATTCATTCATGATCTGAAAATTCTGCAATTAAATGAACTTATTTCTGCCATTTACTTTTTAAAAATAATTTCACTTAAATGTTGCCCGCGGCTACGCTTCAGGTGGTCCAATCTGAAGGTCCAATTTTGGCAAACTTTTTCACACATTTCGGCCGGAATCTCACCAATGACGCGTTCAATGTTGGCTTCCAAGGCAGCAATCGTGTTTGGCTTGTCCCCATAGACAAAAGACTTAACACAGCCCCACAAAAAATAGTCTAAAGGGGTAAAATCACATGATCTTGGGGGCCAATTGACTGCGCCAAAACGTGAGATCAACTGCTCACCAAATTCGCCTCTCAATTGATGTATGGTTTCGCGTGCAGTGTGGCATGTGGCACCGTCCTGTTGGAACCACATGTCGACCGAGTTCAATTCTTGCATTTTCGGTAAAAAAAAATCTGTTATCATCGAACGGTACCTTTCTCCATTGACCGTAACCCTGCGGCATTCATCGTCCTTGAAGAAGTACGGCCCAATGATGCCGCCTGCCCATAAACCGCACCAAACAGTGCATTTTTCGGGATGCATTGGTAGCTGCTGAATTGCCTCTGGCTGCTCTTCACTCCAAATACGGCAATTCTGCTTATTCACGTATCCATTTAGCCAAAAATGAGCCTCGTCGCTGAAGACGATTATGACGACCATTAAACGGACGTAGCTTGCGAAACACATTTTTCACAGAGCACGAATTTTGATAATAAATTTCAATAATTTGCAAACGTTGTTCAGGCGTAAGTCTATTTATGATGAAATGGCAAACAATACTGAATCGAAATGTCAAATGTTCGTGGAATTTGTCATGTGTGATCTGTCAAAAATATAAACGTCAAAAACCAAGTAGCAAAAAAATCACCATTTATAACCGTTCCATATATTCCTTTAAATGATTAATGCCTGAACCTTTTCTGAATCGCAAAAATGATTCCTGTACAATTAATTAAAGTGAAGGTATATACTTAGAAATCCTTCACTTAATTGAATTTTATTGGAATTATTTTTATGATTTAGAAAAGATTCAGTCTTTAATCATTTAAATAAATATATGGAGCTCTTATATACGTTCATTTAAATGACGAATTTTCAGATCATAAATGAATCATTACAATGATTCAAATTGGTGTCTAAGAGCCCAGGTAAAAGGATTCAGATTGCATCAAAAGTGAATTCTTTTTCGGCCGGTTTCTTCACTTTTATGAATTAATTATCGTTCATTTCTGAATTAAAATGTTTGCTGGGTTTTGAACTCATAACAAATATCCGTCACATTACTGCTAATAAAGGAATGCTTTCATTATAGTAATTACAGTAATCATGTATGCAGATGTATTGATTTTTACATTACATGCAGTTCACCTTTCAGCATATATCTATAAATGAACTAAGACTCAGCAACTACATGCAATCCAATCATCAGTACAACCGCTAATGTTAGCCATGTAAGGAATTAATACATTACTCATGAGTATATATATTTATGGTAGGTACACTGCCTGACCACAAAAAAATATCGGCCATTCGAGGACATTTACCTTCAGTGCCTATATTGTATCAACTTTTTAAAAGTGAAAAGTTTGGCCTCATTAGAACATTTTCATGTACCTACTTATGAAATGAATTTAGATTGGCTATCGAACTTTTGTTACTGATTATGGGATAGGAAGAGACTTTCCATACCAAAAGGCAGGATGCACAAAAGTCGATAGAACATAATTATTATCATAAGCTCACTGCTACTTGCGAGATAGCAATTCGCCTTTTGTTTACAGGTCTCCAAAAAACTGCTTAAAATTCTATACACTGGAGGCAGGAGGTATTTTCAGCTCAACCACACAATGCTCTATACCACACAATGTACCACAGTAAAATGATTTAAATACTCTGACACCGAAAAATCCAAACCCTACTATAAAACACTGACAGGACATTCACTCTAACCGCACGGTCCTTCTTCACGTTCACACAGCAGCACATTCACCTGAGATAAATATGTATGTATATTTGTAATTTGTTGAAGCCATATTGCTTCGCATAAAATGCTCGAGTATGTGAACAAATTAAGCCCTCAATCTGGTCTTTACGAACGAGGGGGATTCACCTCTTGAGGTAGTCTTTTATAGGTGTGGTATGTTAAACCTTATTTTGCCAACCATACAGCCCGCCAACAACCTCTCAAAAGGACCACAAGCCATACTCATGTGAATACTATCTCGATAAGCAAACCTCCCAAGCTTCCCATTTAACAAACATGCCCTTATGACGAGCAATCTGGGGCGCAATGGGGCCTAGGCTGCTGCTGTATTTTGAAAGGATTGTCGCAAACTCCACACAATCCTGGCAACTGAGAACAGGGAATTTTAATCACGCCTCACCAAACAAAGAAATTTAGTAATAGACCATCCATTCGGTCTTTCATATACGGTGTTCGCTGCCGAGGTCGTCCTGGTCCTGGTGTATATGGAATGGCAGCGTCCTATGGAGCTTTTTGCTTCGGCACGGCCGCCACAATAAAAGTAATGGCCGCTTCTCGGCCCTGGCATCCATGTGCGAGTAGTTAGTTATCTTTTTTTTTTTTTTTAATTTTCAATCTAAAAATTAAAAAAAAAAAAACATTTAAACTATAGGAAAACTCCTCATGCTCGAAATCCATTTCGTTGATTGTATGAGCAAGGACCAAATTGCTATAAAACAGAGATCTGAACTAGGGGTACTCTGTTTGTATGTGGCTTCGTTTCGTATGTATACTTGTATGTAAATGTAGGTGTGGGTGTGCCTCTCGAAGTACTCTGTAAAGATAACTTTTTTTTTGCATTATCCGTTGGATTCGGATGGACTTGAATTCTGTTTTTAGATGTTTAATTGTCCCACAGCAGCGTTATCCTTCTTGGGTTTTTTTTTTTTTTTTTGAGAATCTAATCTGGGAAAAGATTAAACCACAATTTAGTTAAAAGCTTGATGACAATTTTATTCTTGTTCTAATTTTTCTTCACTTCGCTAAGGGAATTTTTGTTTTTTTTTTGTTCCCCAAAATGCAACTGAGCATAGATTTTTGTCTCCTCTGCTTCGGATGTTGTTTTGATACTCTGGGTGTGAAGTTATCATAAGGAGTAACATCAGCAATGTTCTTTATTGTGAAGTACCTATCTCTCCAGTTGCTGTTGAGGGAGCTTCTTGAAATACCAAAAGCAATTCCTATGATGAGATGGGAAATTTCTCAAACAAGTGTGCTTATACTCGTATATGTAAGAAGATGTGTGAGCTGAGCTAAAAATGTTTTCCTTTGGACCAAGAGTGCTTTTGATGTTATCTTACGGAATAAGTGGTGCGTGAAGAGGTAAAATTTAAGTCACATGTCTTTGTGCTGAAAGAAATTCGGAACATCAGCAGCGGATGATTTTATATTTAATTGAGATTGGCGAAATATGTTTATGTATATTTTTATAAGTGTTCCCACTTAAATTTTAAGCAGTAATGTTTTTTATTTATTATTATTACAATTTTTTATTTAGATTTAAGAATACATATATGAATTACAAAGAAATATTCAAAAGAAAATAGAACATGGCAATAAGTGCCGTCTGTCGAAAATAATTTGACATACAGTCATTAATTTGTAAATGAAAAAAAAACTGAAAAAGAACTATTGATACATTTCTTTTTTGATAATTTAAATGTTTGTATTAAATTTTTATTTGTATAAGAATTTGCATTGAATATTTTATTAAATAATTTCAAATTTAATATAAATTATTGTAAAGTTATAATTAAGGATGGCTAACAAAAAATTTTAAAAGTGAGATTACAGGTCAAAATTATTTCGATATCTAAGTGCATCATCGCAAAAACTAAAAATTTTAAAATATCTTTGGTTTCAAAAAAAGATAAAAAGCTCTTTTGAAAGTAAAGCCTTCTCAATTCTTGCAGAATCGGACAGATAACTACGAAGTGATAAATGTCTTCATTTTCATTTCTATTACATAGATTACAAATTGGTGAAATTTCTGGCCTGTGCGGTTTGAAGTTTTTTTTTTTTTTATAATCTACACGCGCTCAAGGGATTATGAATACCCTTTAAATGTTTCAACACAGCGCGTGCGTGAGGGTGAGGTTAAGGAAGAGAAAGAAAGATAGGAAAGATTTGGGGCGATATTCGGAGACTGTAGGTGGTTGTTGTCTCAGATTTTATCTACAGGGATGGCGGCTGAACTAATGCGGGGAAATTTCCGTGTCTTATTTATCGATGTCCCTTATAATTCACATTAATTTTTGTATTTTTTTGTCATATTTTATCGGTATACTAGTTTCACTCAATCACATGTTGTTAGTTATATACCTAAACAGCATGTAATGAATAAACCAGCAACTCATTGTATGACATTTATTTTTAGAATTGGTTTTTAATGGAAAAATAAGAAGATATAGACTACGGCAGGGATCGAACCTGTGACCATGAGGTTGACAGGCGAACACACAACTATTGCGCCACGGCCGTCTATTACCTAAGGAGTGGTTCAGTTATCTGTAAATCAGCCGACTTGAAGAGGATTGTGCGGTATGAATGCATTGTAGATAAAAATGCTCATCTACTTTTGCAATGCAGTTGTAAAATGCTTCACGCCAGCATTCAATCGGCTGATTAGACATACTGAGTTCCATTCCATATTTACCCGCAATATAGAACCATTCCCGAAAAGGTGTTAGGCTAAATCTTAAGGCATGCATCATTGTTTTCTTTTGCAAATTCGTGTTTAGTCGCAGCATTACTTTGACTATGTAGTCAGCATTCGCTTTCAAGTTTTTTGTATAGATTTGTGGTATACCTGATTCTATTTACATACAAAGCATAAGTAGGTGTTGTCGATGGCAGCCTAAAAATACGTTTGAAAAACAAGCGCTGTACTCCTTCAAATTCTTCAACAAACATGAACCCACATACTTGATTTGCGTAACTACGGCAGGTATTTATCTAGAACTCTGAATTTGGAAGAGGAATCCACTTTTTTTTATTACAAAAGAACCTGCTCCACATTATATTTATAACAGTTTTAGCAACCAGACATTTTTCTTTAATATGCGGACGTAAAAAACCGAGATATTTATATTGTTTCACAACTTCTATGCGGTCTGAACCCAGAAACCACTTATTTTGTGGTCAATTCCTCCTGTTTATGGATCCAAAAATCATAATTTTCGACTTACTGGTGTTAATTTGTAGATCCGCAATAGTATTTAAGTCGATTAATAAGGCGCTGAAGAGAGGAAGGGGATTCAGCAAGTAAGACCTGATCGTCTGCGTAAAGCAGCATCCTTATAAGTTCGTCACCCACCCTCACTCCTACCATTTTATTTAATTCGTAAGTTTTATAATGTACCTTACCAATCATTAGGGTACTTAGCAAGTTTTTCGTAAAACAGAATTTATAGAATAATATTCAGAGGTACCTATCAAGTAAAAGTTTTATGTAGTAAGTCCGACATTTTTGACTGTTTACATTTTGTAATTGTACATTTATAAATATCGGTGTTTTAAAATATTATGATTGTCTTAAAAATGAGAAGCTATAATTTTGAAAGTTTCGTCAGAAAATAATATCACAACATCAACAAATTTTAATCGATTTAAGCACAACGAATTCAGTTTTAATTATAGGTACCTACTTTGAAACTCTATTAAAAAAAAAATGTTTTCGAAATATAAAAAAAATATATATATATATGTATATATATAATATAAAATATATAATAGAAATATATAAAATAATAATTACGGAATTTTCTGAAATTATCAAAAGAATGACCTTATTATTTGTAAAGCAAATAATGCCGGTTGGGACTGGCAATGGGACGAAACTAGATGACACTTTTGTTAGACCCGTCTCGATCTCGTCAAAATCGAAAAAATTCAGTGTCGTCTCAGTATCAGTCAATCCTAACCAAGTCTCGTCGCGATCTTGGTCTCATCCTTAGTCAGAAAAATTTCGAATTTTCTGAGGTAATATTTGAATTTTGTACAGATTTGTTAATCCATTTAAATCGGAACCATGCCTCAATCGATTTTTACTGTTCATGGCTTGACAGGTAGGAAACATACTATATTGTAATGTTTCGATATTTTTTTTCCAATTGTCAAGTAAAAGTCTTAAGTCACCTTTATCCGGAGGGGGAAACAATGAGCGATTTCTATTGCAACGATATACATACATTAATCGTACGTTTGATATCTTAACTCGTATACAATTTTTGGCAAAAAAAAATATACATATATATAAATATAAATAATTATTAAATAAAAAAAAAACAATTTTTTCAAGCTACAACCGAAATAAAACCACCGAGACTATCGGCGAATTTTATCACCAAAAATACCGTCTCCGTCTCGGGTGCTTTTAAAGTTGTCTCCTCTCGGGAGACGGGATACAATTTGTTAAACAGGAAAAATTAGCAATTAAAATTACTGGGTTGAATATTTTTAAAATTAAAAAATATAAATCAACTAGCAGAAAGTCCCCGGCCTTGCCCGGGCACCCGATGCAAATGTCTTTTCATGCAATATCTTCCAAATGAAATGAAAAATTAAGCAACAAATTTTGTAAGAAAAAGGATTTTTCATTTATTTTGTCCAGGATTATTTTTACTATTAAATTTATCAAGGAAGAATTATCATTTCTATTTTTTTTTTTCAAAAGAAATATTTTTAATTTTGAGACTCTTCGCTTTTCTGAGGTTGTTTTCTTACTTCCGATTATAGGCAAGTTATGAATTCTTCGAAAAAAAAAGTTTTGAGATAACAATCAGACATGACATTACGATGATATCGAAGACGAAAAAATTTGGTCTAAAATCCAAAACGGTTTAGGCGATTCTTTCGAAATTCTACACATATTATATAGGTTTAGGCACCTTAATTTGTCACGCATACCAATATTTTTACTTAATATTTTTTTTTGTAGTTTTGAAAGCATATTTTAAAACTTATTTTAATAATTTAATATTTTCATAGCAGCTCATTTTTTTCCAAATGATAAGTATACGCATATGCTTAATTCCTAGAAACCGCTACAAAGATTTTGATAATTTTATTCTCATGAAGTGAAATTCATCTATATCAATTTGTTTGCTAAGGCTAAACTCAGAAACCATACCTACAATTTAAAGGTTTTGAAAGGTTGTAGCTTGCAAGTGGCTTGAGGGTTAAGTATTTTTTGCAAAACTAAGCTGTTTGTAAGGTGAAATGGGCTAAACGCAAAAAACAGTAGCTGTGAAAGTAAACATTTCGGGGTCGTGAAAGTTGACACAGAAAACTTTAATTTCCTTGAAAATGCACAAGATTATTAGTAGAAACGGCTAAATATATTTTAAGCTTTGTTTTGTAATAAAGTTTTTATATAGTTACAAATTTTTTTTTGATTTCTTTCTAAAAAAATTGGTATTAAAATCTTAAGGATTTAAAAATATAAGCTTAAAAATACAATTTCCAAAAAAAAAACGCCTACACCTTTCGAAATATTTTTTTTTCTAAAGGCTCTATGAGGACCAGAAAAACGCGTGCTCATAGGAGTGTGAGATTCTTACTGCACTAAAAACACCTCCTCCTCTCGGGTGAAACTTATCTAGCAATTTATTTTTAACGAAATTAATTAACGTAACTATCCGGTGATAGTTCCTGCTTATACCGCGATTTTAAGGCGGATTCTTGTATAGTGCATCAGATGGGAAGGCTTAGTCCTTTGCAGGCGGCCGGCGTACTAAATTCGTCTCATCGATAATTTCGATTTCATTATTTTCGAAATATTGTTTTTTTTTTTCAAAACTCCCAAAAATTATTTTTCAGAAAATTTGGTATGTTGTATATTATTAAGAATGCGAAGAACTGACTATAAAAATTTTGATCGAAATCAGTTGAGTCGTTAATGAAAAATCGGAAATCACAAAAATGGTTCTATGGAATAGACGGTTAATATCAATTTATTTAAAAGAAAATGTAATCCATAATGTAGACTACTACTTCTTTAATAGTGCACTTAGATTTGCTGGTACAAAAATTTAGTACCGTTATTTTTGGAGCCAAGAAAAAGATTTAAAAAAATAATCGACCCATCCACCTTAGATGCTTAAGTATACTAGGTTAGGTTAGCTGTAAGAGGCTGTCAGCGCTGCAGCTGGCACACTTAGACCATAAATGCTCCCTTGTGATACCACATGAATTCGGAGATAATATCCCTATTCTAATCTTTGAACCATTTGGAGCTCCTAATGTAGCTTAATAGACTGTAGATTTCTATTTTGTTAAGAGGTTACGCATGTATGGCGTCCATGCAGATTCTGCAAATATCGTTTGAATAAATGCCAATCCTCATTGTATGCCTACCTGTTATCACACCAATTATGAAGCTGATGTGCAAGTATGAAGTTTGAAGAAAATCCCTTGAGTCATTTCGGCTGTAGATCAAACTATAGACAGACTGCCAGACGAAATTTTGAGACCCACTTTTTTCGTGTTCTCTTCTATCGCAATGTGAAGTTTAATTAAAATCTCAAGTTTGGTTTTTCTTTCCAAATGCAAAAGTTGCCAACTGAAAAATTTGCAAGTAAAAAGCCGGTGTTTTGTTTTTTTATCAGTACTATAATTTGACTTTAAACAAAACAGATAAATGTTCAAGCATTTGTGGACATATGTTAGCTCAAAAACACCCATATTGCTGGCTTTAAATAAGTCGATTATTACTGGCTTATCAGCTTTGTTTTGCAGCTTTACTTGAAGTAATCCAAGAGTCATCAAATCGCAAGATATTGAAGGAAAATCTAAAAGCCAATTAATGATAGTTACTCAAAACATTGCTTGTTTCGGTTCTAGAAAGATATAAGTAGTGTTATTTTGCTGGAGCTACAGTACTTCCATATTTATGTCAGTCGATCGGGGAAAGAAAAAGTCACCAAATATGATATTACAGTTAATAGCGTTGATCGTTACTCGCTGGTTTGAGCTTCTTTAAAATAAAAAAAGATTGGCTAACTCCAGAACCTAAACATATTAGCATTGCAGACTATTTGGCTTATTAACATTGATTCAAATATGAGTCCCTTCGCTGAACGCAATTTTCAATGAAACTGCTGATTAATCTTTAGATCTTTCCATATGGGAAATTTTAATATTATCGATGCCCACAGCTGGATCGTATAAAGCTCTAAGCCAAGACATTTGCGTGAAATACATCATAAGGTAGGTGGACTTGACCGCTAAGTCGATATTTTTAACACTCTTCAACGGATGCAATATTTTGTTCATTAGACATTCTGAGTCACTGCATTTAGGTTTTATGCAAAAACTATCAACAATAAGTATTATGATACAAAAGTATTATTAGTTTTGCGACCAATCTCATATTTTCTCGGCTAAATTTCTAAAATTTTGTAACGTTGTTGAATCATGTATTGCTATATCACAGTAAAATTTCCAAGCCTTTTGAACATAAATTGCATTTAAAGTTTTGAATCGGTCATTTTGTTTGGCAGTACTGGATTGAAAAAAAAACACCCTATACCTTAAAAAATATACTCAGCGGTGACATTGATAAATTTGACAGTAAAATTATTATTAATTGTTATAGTATTTATTATTATTTGCACTAAAACTGTACAGCTTTGCCTATAAAATTTCAGTTCTTTATTATTAATATTGCTGCACTGGCTTAATATTCGAATTTTCGATTGATTTCTGACTGGTCATTCAAAACCGACGTTTATTAAGAGATAACACGTTGGGATAGATGCTCTCTCCAAAGAGTTATTGATACCCTTGAAATGTGAGAAGATGCTCTGTCCTATTGTAACGATATGGCCGCCAAACCAAAGGGAAATCCGAGTTTTAAGCAGGAAGCTTTCGGGATTTCAAATTGTTGTTCACAGCGCCTAATCTACTATTTCGTCTCTCAAAAGCATAAACAGCAACCATTTTGGTTTATCTAATTCACCAACCCAATCCACGTTCTGAAATAAGAATTCATACTCTCTCTTTTTATCTCCTTATCGTTAGAGTGATATATCGTAATTTGCACATATTTAAAACGGGCCAGGGACCGCAGTAATACCAGCTGATAAATTGGCATACCCAACTGTGAATTTAGGTTATCGTAACTGCCTTTTATGCACTTCACAGGGAATAATGGCAGTTCGGGAGCCCACATCCTGCCCAGCGCCATCTGCTACGTTTTCGAGAAACGCCTCACTAGTGTTTCCCCAGTCGCAGAATTCCTGCACAGGTAAAATGAAAACAAACTTAATCTATAACTAGAATGGCGAGCATTAAAACAATTAAATGCACGACTAGATCGCACGTACTTGGTCCTATGTTCGATTACATTATAATGCTAAATATTCTTAATAGAAACGGCTAAATGTATTCTTAAAGTCGTTTTCCAATTAATTTTTTTTTATATGAAAATTCTTAATTTTTTTCTTAAAACAATAGGTATGAACATTTTAAATATTTAATAATATAAATTCAAAAAAAAATTTCAGAAAAAAACTTCCACCCGTTTTCGAAATATTGAATTTTCAAAAAAAAAATGTATCATCAAAAATCCAAAAAAAAAAACAATTTTTCGAAAATTTTCAAATGCAGTATTATTTAGAATTTGAAGGAGCTCCTACATAAAAATTGTGATCGAAATCCGTTGAGCAGTTTATGAGAAAGTCGAAAATCAATAATATGGTTGTATGACAGGTACCGTTAAATCAAAATAGTTAGAGCCCTTTTCGAGATAGTAAAGATGATAGAAAAATTTGTATGACAAGTACCGTTGTTTTAAGGGCTAAAACAACGATTCAAAAATATATTTTGGATAATCACCTAAAACGCTTAAATACCAAGCTTGAAGAAAATCGCCTCAGCCATATAGGCTGTAGAGAATTGTGCAGACAGACACACAGACGGAATTGCGGGACTTACTTTTTTGGTGTTCTCTATCATCGTAATGTCAACTTTGATTAATATCTCGAGTTCGATTTTTTTTTCAAATATAAAAATTTGCCCTATAGTACCCACATACATACATATATCGCAAATGGAAAACGGAAGTTATGTTGCCACACCCTAAATTTGTTGTTTTCCTTACTCTGAGTTATTTCCTCTTGAATCGTTGATGCATTTATGCACAAGAATATTATATATGCACATAATATTTTAAACCATATACAAACCTATATAAATAACCCCCCAGTTTCTCAAAGCTGATCACCTTAAGCAGAAAGTATCTATCCCCTTACCCACCTTAGAGATACTGAGCTCTTTATACAATAAAATAGGTTCAGCGTATCTGAGATAATCTTGCAGATATTTGCACTTCGGCTCTTTATTCTGCACACATCAAAGTCATCAAGTCAAACCGTGAAACCCTTACAAGCGCCCCACCACAACACATAATATGCAAAAATTTTGCTGTAGCCACTAGAATTTCACATTTAGTTCGAACATCTCATATCACAAACTTCAACCTGAACAACCCAAACCCACCCATCCTAACAACTGTACTACACAAAATTATAACCTTACCATATTACCATGCATTTTTATCTATAAGATACCAAAAAAATATACGGGTACATATATAGATACATAAAAAAAAGCTTACGTTATTCACGATTGGATGCTTTTATCTTGTTATCCATAACTGACGACCGACGCAAGGACCGAAGCAACTAGAAGACGAAGGGGAAGATCATATATTTCCATCCAAATGGGAATTATGTTTTGTGCATTGCCAAGCTGCTGTTCCAATGCGAACATGGTTGCTCTCCGTTTTGTCAAGTGAAAGAAGTCTTCCTGTTCCCTGTAGGTACATAGATATTCTTTTCTGCACACACCACAAAAAAAAAAGTAGGTATACCCGTGGGTACGAAAAGAATATAAATGTCAAAGTGTTCGGGCAACACGGCAGGCAGAGCATAATATCTAACACTTTGCATTCCCACGCTTGTTCATAATTTACACTACAAGTCAAGTGGTTAGGATTAATTACAATTGTTTGTTTAAACATTGGGATGGAATACATAAAGCCTTAAAGGACATTTTGGATTATGGGTAATCAAGTAAAATATTTAAAATTGAAATAAATCCAATCTGAACGCTTGTGAAACATTTCTGAAATGTTTATGAATTGTTTCTATGTTTTCTATTTCGAATGGAACACTTTCTTTGGTTCCCAAGCATTTACAAAGGTAAATTATAGTGTGTGAGTGGTTGTTCATATAAATATAAAAATTTCACAAAAGCGTGGACCAACGATGATGTTTTCCAATTGATCAAAATTTATATACCCACTTAAAATTATCTATTTCAAGTTCTTGTAATAACATTAGACCAACAGAATTATTTCTTATTTTTTAAATATTTCTTTGCCACTGTCTTGGATTTTTTTTCATTGTTTTTTTTTTCACTTTCGGCGATATCAGTGCTACTTCACAAAACTGGATACTTTAATCGGAAACAAAAAAAAACATTTCAGAAATGTTTCTCAATCGTCCACACCAAACAATAATTATAGGAAACATTTCTCAAATGTTTCTGATTTTTTTTTGTAAGCAAATGGGAAACATTTTTTAAGCAATGTTTCCTGAAATGTTTCTTTGGTGTGTCCGCCTTTAGAAATAGGAAACAGATAAGATAAAGATTTCATAAACATTTCACAAAAATTTCGCAAAGCGTTTAAACTAAAACAAAAATTTCAGAAATATTTAAGAAATGTGTCGTTGCTTATGAATTGTTTGAAATGTTTTTTTTTTATCTTTACAGATTATATTTTTCTTATCAGACAATCCTTTAATTTTTATAAGGAAAACTTTGTCATAATACTGGAATCGTGATAGGTCCCACATAAAATATTGAGATGTGTTGTGGTCAAATGTGTTTCTAGGGCCACACAAATAAAATATGAAAGTGTTAAGCAATTAAGTTAGTCTGTATGTGATCCTCAGATAATTAAATAATTATTTAATTATTTTTATTTCAAGGTCTCAGGAAGTCTTTCGATCGCCAGTCCTTCTCTGTCATAGGGTCATATTTCCAATGATATACAGCTACCGTATTTTTGGTTAGAAATTAAATTGAAGAATCTGATTATTGCCTAATCCGATATCATGTTTTTTTTTTTTGTTTAAAGACCAATTTTGAAGTTTTTTTATAAATTAAAGGCAATTTCAAAAAAACACACTAAATCAAATTAATAACACATTTTCGATTTTCCCACTATTGGTATGAAAAACCTTGCCCATATCCTAAATAATTTCCATCTGTTGACTGAAATTTCTTCTAGGTATATTTAAGGAAGCCTTGAAGCCAAGACGCGTCTAATAAGAACCGAAAAATCAACATGTCTTTGCAAAAACTTGCCACGGGCCAGATAAAACTTACTTCGATAATTTTGAATTGTAAAATAAAAACTAATAACTACTATGTTAATAGTTCGAAAGATAATAAGAAATAATAAAATTAGGAGTGGAAGTTGGCGGATTTTACTTCAAAAGGGTAAACTATAAAAATGTCATCCAAATCACTAGAGCCAATCGCAGGAAGCCAAGAAAAGATAGAAAGTGGCCATTGAAGTGGGTGCATCGATTTTTTCATAATTTGTTTTTTTTTTGTTTTTTTTTTTGTTTATTACAATAAGCTCTAAGAAATTCCTTTAAACCGTTTAAGACGCTTCCGAGAATTTCAGAAATTAGATTACAGCGCGTGTCAGCGGGTTGACCTTACTTACAAATGTTTTGAATTTTTTTCTCCCAGTTAAAACGAACTCTAAAATGTTCGTCCATATATATATTTAGAGCCTTTTTCCAGAAACCAAACATATTCAAGTTTAGCTCGTTAAAAGTAGTAAGATATTTAAAATATAAATAAAATTAAATATTAATATTAAAAAAAGTCTATTGGATTTAAAAGAAAATATTTTTTTTTTTGAAAATGTTGATACAAATATTATTTAGAATTTTAAAGAATACTGGCTTAAGAATTTTGTTCGAAACCGATAAAGTCTTTATTGAAAAACTCGAATATCAATAAACAGTTCTATGGCAGATGTCGTTAATACCATTTAAAATTCATATTTTCGTTTTCCAAAATGTAGATAATGCCTTCAATTATTCACGTTGTATGGAAGCTACCTTTATTCTATTATCTAATAAACCAAAATCAGTTTCTCCTAAGGCTAAGATGTTTATCTATCATCGCAATTCCAAATCAAGTTGGGTTTTCATTTTTATCCCGAATTTAAAACGTGTCCCTTAGTACTATATTAGAAATTAGCGAAGGCACATTGACATTTACATTTACCTCTTTTTTCCATCTAATATGCTTGGAATTTGGTAAAAAAATATACCTTAAATTTCGGAAACACTTCTCACTTAGTTAGACTCAACTATTTTGTGAGGCAAATCAATGCACCAAACGTCAACGCGATTAATTTTCGTGGGCTATTCCCATTGGGACACATAAATTACAAAGATACTTTCATGTCGATTATGCAATCCGCTACATTCTATTCCCGGAGAATCAGCAGACTATTCAAAATTGTTAATGAAACTAATATTTTGTTTTCGACCAATACCAACATGGAATGGTCGTAGAATTATTATGATCTTGAATATAGTAAAAGTGAGTCTGACTCCCTCCGCCGGATTCGGTTATTGGAATGATTTTTTATCTGTGCCTAAAACATTGATTGGATATTTCGTTATCTCTAACAGAAGTTATTCTGTCTAACTTTTGAGAAGAAGTTGAGTAATTTTTCTGCATTTTCTATAAGTTTTATCATATCATAAGAGGTTTGTAATCGAAATCTTGAATTTTTTAAATTGTCAATTGGTATACCCATGAACTGCATAAAAAGGACATCAAAAAAAATATTGAACCTCAATCTAGTGACTTTTGGTGTAGGTAGAACATATACGTTATACTATGTCAAAATGTTATATTTTTCTTGTCGTACTTTTTTGCCGTACCATGGATGTCCGCAAATGCAATAAAACAACCCAGGCATACGAAGTCAGTTGAAAATTTTTCAATTGAAAAAATATGTTGCTAACAATTGCCACATTTCTGGGATGTGGTTAACATAGACGAGTGCGCGTCTATTGGAATTTGTGTATGTTTTTTTTTTTGTTATTGATGATATTTGAAAATTCTACATAGTTTTCCGTATTCAAATCGAATTCATATGAATAAATAGATATGGTGACTTTTTTAAAATGTATTTGAAATATTTCATTCAATGAATGTATGAGTTTAATATTTTTATTTGGAAATTTTTTCAAATAAAAAAAACGCAGATTTTAATAATGAATAATGAAATAAAATTCCCTAATACCGAATTTGTTGGCGGGAGTTAGGCATGTTCAAGTTAACTAACTACAAAATCTTACTATACTCTGTTCAATTTATATTTTCAGTACAGGTCTTATGGGAGAGCTTTTTCAAATACATTGGTGCCTGTCGCTGAAATTCCACTGAAAATAACCACTAAGTTACAAACAAATTGTTTTTGTAATATTGTTAAAACCAGCATATTTCCCACCTGCCTGTGCCTTTGTATGCCTTCAAACACTCGTTGGGCGCTTTTAAAATAAGCACATTGAATCAGAGTAACCACTGCAACGTTTGCGATTATTTAGTATGCTTACTACTGCAACCCTATAAGACCTTTACACCAGTACGAACTTATTGGCGTCTTTTACAGTCAGATTGAAAGGAAAGTATCCTATGTTCCCTGTACTGAAAATATAAATTGAACAGGGTATAATATGTATTATAAATGTGAAAGTTTGGATGGATGGATAGATGGATGTTTGTTACTTAATCACGCCCGAACGGCTGAACGGATCTGGATAATATTTGGCACATTGATAGATTATAGTCCGGAATAGCATATACTCTACTTTTCATCCAGGTAAAATGTATGCTTCTCGTGGGAAAGATTTGTTTTAATTTTGCATAGAGCACACTTAACATATCTGCTCATTCTACAAATAGAGACAACATTAGCTTCACAAGAAGCCAAAAAGAACACACACATTCACACATACACAACATACAGCTGGCGTTCCTGTATCCTATCCAGTGTTCCAGTAAACCAAAGCAATACGAAATATCTCAACAACAAATCAGTACTACAGAGTACAGACAAGAAAGCTTTTTTGTTTTAGTCCAGGCACTCATTTCCATACAAACACATCGCGGCGCAGCTATATTTGCATTTATTTGGAAGCACTTAAATAAATGTTTCCTTCTGCAAAACGAAACATCTTCAGGTGCCAATTAGTGTGAAATTAAATTGACTGCGCGAGACGCTTTAATTGTTTAATGACTGCAGATTTGTTTAAATAACAAACTACTTAACTACTCGACCGATCATCATGTAATTTTTTAATATTGTCAGAACTTGAAAAATTTTTTAGACGTGTGGTTTTCAATTTGGCAATACTTTTTGCAGAGTTGGTCTTTTTGACAGCTGTCACTTGACTTATGCTCTGCTTGGTTTGCCATTTATTTTTTCATAACGAATACATTTACTATTGAACAACATATTTGCAAATCCTGCATGAATGGGCCCAAAACGAAATGGGCACCGATCTGCATTGAAGATCACTTTTGGTTAAATGGGTACGATAATAAGCAAAATGTTCGTATTTGGAGTGATCAAAATTCACAAGCCATTGCTGAGACGCCGTTACAACCTCAAAAAGTCACTCTTTGGTGTGCCCTATTTGGGCAGAGGGAATCAATGCTCCATATTTCTTCAAAAATGAAGCCGGCCATAATGTTACAATCAATAGGGAATTCTATAGAGCCACGATTAATGACATTTTCGTGCCTAAATAAGAGGATATTGATGTCTACAACATTTGGTTCCAACAAGACGGTGCAACATGCAATACAGCCAATGAAACAATAAATTTATTGAAGGAAACTTTTGGTGAGCGTATTATCTCGCATCGTCGTCCTGTGGCGTGGCCTCCAAAATCTTGCAATTTAACACCGACGGACTATTTCTTGTCTGGTGAGTCGCTTGTCTACGCAGATAAACCCGAGACGATTGACTCCTTGGAAGAGAATATTGGACGCGTTATTGCTAACATACGGCCCCAATTGCTGCAAAAAGTGGTCGAAAATTGGGCCTCTCGGCTGGAACTTATTCGAGAAATGCCGCGGCGGCCACTTGCCCGAAATCATTTTTAAAACATAATGGCAAGTTCTTATCTTTATATTTAAGGCTAAATTTTTGGCCATAACATTAAATTAAATTCGTTTTATTTCTTCTTGAAAACCACACGTCTAAAAAAAACACCCGTTACTTTCGATATAATAGACGGAATCTATAGGGCAAATTAAGCATTTACCAAAAAATGAAACTTGAGATTTTTGTTGTTCTTACCGTCTCTGTATGTCGAAAAATGCCCCACAACAAATATAATTGACCAAATTTCGAGGTATAGTACATTTCAAGACCAAAATAAAAATTTGCTCACCAATATTTATGTAGATGCAACCTTTTTGGGCATATTAATTTTTACAGATTTTATTATGCTCCGAAACAGGCTTTATATCCTTGTACTAAACAAAAAAAAACTCGTTTAATTTGTCTTGAAATCCCTTTCAATATTCTGAGAAATTTATCATCGTATTATCTTGTGATTCACTTTATACTTCACCAGGCTCTCAAAAAAAAAAATATAGCATAACACACAAAAGTCAGTCATTTCCTTTTTGGGCAGATTTTTATACGCATAAAAATGCCAAAAGCTCCCTCCACAATGAAGATAAATCGAGGCATTATAAGGCTTTTACTTTCAAAGGCATTCAACGGAGACCTCTTTGGAGATTAATCAATCATATTGGCCTGAATCGGGGTTTGGTTTGTTTCCATAGGTCCCGTCCCGGTCCCAGTCCCAAGTACCTAAACCAAGCCCAAGCAAACTGGTATAAATTTGTAGTAGATTTGTGTGTAGGATGTTAGGTGTTGCCTTGCCGGTTGCCGTAGCGGTAATTGCCGAACGAATGGGAATTCGTGACGCGAAACTTTTTGACCATGATGTTTATATTTAGATGTTTTCTTATTTTAGTCTACCCCTTCGTACCCCATTCAAAATGGTTGGTCTTAACAAAAACAACTGGTGATTTATCTTTAAGATATGTTCCTATTGAAATTTTTACACACACCCGATAAACTTTTATATTAAAGAGAGCCTTTGCTTCTTTAAAGAAAATTGTGTAGGCAAGTTGGAAGGCACAAACAAAAATTTATGATGATCATCTCAATCAATTAAGTGCTGTCAATTGTGTTAAGAAATGAGAAAAAATTCGATTTGACTTTTGTTCAAGGATTATGCGAGAGTAATGTTTAAGCTCAAGAACACAAGATTGATTTTTCACATTGTCATTTTGAACTCTGTGAACAGAAGAATAGGAATTCCTTCGTAAGATTGACTCCTATATTTGTGATTGTGTGTGATTAAGGATATTTTCTAAGGAAAATGAATTTTTCTGTTCTCGTTTAAAAGAAATGTCCTTTATTATTAAAATTTTATTATTTTACTTTTAACAGTTTTTCTTGGGATAGTGAATTTCTTTCTCAATGAAATAACCGTCGAAATGTTATATGTCTCTCATTATTTTATCGCTATTTTTATAAGCAATGTTCCAGCGAAATAGCCAGTTGCATTCCTCCCCTCAAACTATTAAACCGTAATACTCGCGCTTCCAGGAATGCTCATCAGTTTACCCTTGAGCCCAACTTCGCACGTACTGTCAAGTACAGAGAATCTTTCTTTAGCCGTACAACGCGAATGTGGAATATTTTACCCGGATCTATTTCCCCCCCTCATTTTGATATTCAGAAATTCAAAACAAATGTGCATCGGTATCTCCTCTAACATCCTACCCTATTTTCCTAATGCTCGCACTGTGCTTGCATTTTAAGGGTAGTCAAGACCCCTTTAGTGCGCGTATCCGTTTAAGAAAAAAAAAAAAAAAAACTTGATGCAACCGAGTTTTGTGGATACAGTCGAGAAATGTTTTGCTTCAATCGAGTGTCCTCTAGGGAAAACTCGATTGAACTAAAATAGGTGATTACAATTCTCGATTGTATCGACAAAACTCGATGGTATCAAGTTACGTCCTGGGGCCCCTGGTAACTTATAAGTTCAATGGGTGAAAATTAAGTTAATTTTGCTTATATGAAAGACTTATTAAATATATAAGATCACAGGTGTACGCCTCTGATGGCAAAGATCGTATTTACAGGTGGCATTATCGGCTTTTGCACTCTACTAGTACATAACCCAGTGAGACTGAGTTATGCAACCAAGTTTACTTTCACTCTATTGACTTGAGCATTGACCATGCCGAAAGGTGATTTTCATTCATCATAGTATCTTCTTACGATACATTTCCAGTAAAAACTGAGTGTAAATTATACGTAGGTGAATCAAAATGGCTGTTATATGTTATTGGTATTTATTTCTAATGTCGTGGCTGCTCATATAATGTAGAGTTTGTATCGTAAATTCTTATGATAACTGTTGGGTATTTCGGAATTGCTGGTTATTAATTAGTGGTGAACATATAACACCTCATTACCACATGACTTTGTAATTAGAGAGCCGGGAAACTTTAGATTGATAACACTGTTTTCGTTGATATAACTATTGATTTTTCCTCGATTGTAGTAATATTGCAGGAAATATAATATCCCAACACTGGGAAATTGAACTTTTAACTGGTCACCTGGTTCATGTTATTAATGTCATTATTAAAAAGAATATAGTAGTGAATAGCCATTTTTTTTATATGATCAAACTGTAGTGATTCCTCCCCCTCTAAGCACAAGTTGACAGTGCTGAGCAAGCAAAGTTGACTCGCCAAATTTTATTTCAGCTTTAGAAGATACTTCGACTGCGAAATCGTATCTGAGTATTTAAGTCACTGATAGATCTTCAAAATTATTATGGAGAAATATCCGATACCGTTTTGCATACCGATAGATCCTGTAGTTTTTACGAGCTAAATAAAATGCACGACTGGATCGCACGTACTTGCTCTTATGTTCGATCACATCGCATGCAAAAAATTCTAAAAATATATTTTTAAAGTCGATTTTTACATAACATTTTATATACAGAATTTCTTTAATTTTTTTCTAAAAAAAAAATTTGGTGTGATAATTTTAAACATATATAATAAAACTAACTTAAACACGAAATTTGAAAAAAATCATTCCAGATGTTTTCGAAATATTGAATTTTCAAAAAAAAAAATATTTTTTTCAAAAATCAAAAAAAAAAATATTTTTTCCAAAATTTTGTATGCAGTATTATTCATAATTCGAAGAACCCTTTATAAAAAATTTTTTACCAAAATCCGTAAAGCCGTTTATGAGAAAGTCGAAAATCAATAAAAATCCTTATATGGCAGGTACCTTTAATAAGAAAATATATAATAAAAAAAAAACTATTCTTCATTAAATTCAAAATGGCAACTAAAACTTCAGCAGTATTTTCCCGAAAATCGATTTTTATACTACTAATTCAAAGAGAAAATTGTACGTATTAATATTTCATAATCCAATAGGGGGGTCCCAAGCCTCAAACAGTTTTTCATTCATTTCTCGCGAACTGTAGCTTTTTTGAAACAAAATATTAAGACTAAAGTTAATTTTCCTACAAGTTTTACCTATATTATTTTTGTCAAAAATCAAAAACGGCGAATTTATTGCCCAAATTAAAATTTTCATTTAATTCAAGAGATTTAGACTACTTTTGACCCTCCCTCCCTAACGAACTGTGAAAGAAAATAGTACGAATTAATTTGTTCTATTTCAGCCCTTTTTGACAACCCGACTGGACTATTAGGGGACGTATATATATTCACTCAACTTATATTACATTATACATTTTTTTTTTAAATTTAACTACAGGGTCTGTCAAATAACTTTTTTTTTGAAAATGGGCGCAAAACATCGAGTGTAGCTTCGGCTGTGTGGCACTTAGCGCCGTCCTGTTGAAACCAAATATTGCCAATATCCTCCTCTTCAATTTTTGTGAACAAAAATTCGTTCAACATGGCCCGATAACGATCGCCATTGACTGTAACGGCCACTCCTTGCTCATTTTCGAATTATACCTCTGGACTAAAAATCCGCACCAAACAGTGACTCGTTTTGGGTGTATCGGCTTTTCAATGTTTGCAAGCGGGTTTTCTGTGCCCCAAATGCGACAATTTTGCTTGTTTACATACCCGCCAAGATCAAAATGAGCTTCATTTGAAAAGATGATTTTTTTGGCAAAATCAGCATCTTCTCTAAGTCGATCGCAAGCCCACTTAGCGAGCGTTGTTCAAGCGTATACACAACCATATTCGTTGAGCGGAAGGATAAAACTAATTATCTGTCAAATCAGACATGAGCTAAGTGTTACCATTCACGATATAAGCACTAGTTGAAAAAAAAAAAACGTTAGATGGCGGACCCGTTATATGCCTGTAAGACGTAAGGTCTTTTAAATGCAACCTAAATTGCACGGCACTAGTTTGGCACAGTGGATTTTAGAATCAGATATTTACTGTCTCATTTTAACCCATGGACGGCATCCAATTAAAATTGGAGGTATAGAAAAGAATGCGCCTAGTGTGGGGATCGAACCCACACGTCCTAGTTAGCAATAAAGCGCTTTATCCACTGAGCCATTGCCACCCACATATACTGGTAGAACTTGCAACTTGAAATGTTGCAAAATTGCGAAACGGTAGGCCTTGTAATGCGTACAAATGCAAAGCTTTAAAACATGAGACCAAAATGTATACCAAATTTAATTTTTTTAATTTTGTATGTACCTAAGGCAAATAAAAACAATAATGAAGGACACTCGAAAAAACTTACAACATAATTCGCTTGTGAGGAGCATGCGAAATATTGAAAAAAAAAATAGCTTATCGCATCACTGTGTACATGTCCTTAAGTCTTAAGTTTTCCTGTGTGTTCTAATAGTTGACGCAGGAATGGGGAGAGAAAATTTTTCTTAAAACATTTTTTTTTTTCGTTTTATCTTTATCAAACTCCAAATCTTTATTGTTATTTTACAATTTTGGATTTGTAAATTCTAAAATAGGTACTTTTGCTCAGAGCAGATTCCCGCATATGACATATGTGATGTATCTTTTATGTGAGAATAAACTTCAAATGAGTTGCGCAAATGCTCTTGATGTCGTAAACATTTTCGTGCCATATCCATCCAAACCAAATCCACATCATCGTTTGTTTGCAATGTCCTTATAGAATTTGAAATTCAGTCAGTTTATTAAATTTTAATTAAAATAAAAAAAAATCATAAAAGTAGGCAAATCATAAAGTTTACTCGTATGCAGTTGAAATCTTCTTATGATGAACGATTTCATACAAGATGGTTGATCCAGTTAAATATTTCAGCCAGTTCATTTCCACACGAGGAAAGGAAAACTCTCATTTTGCGAGGATGTCTTCGTTTCAAATATCAAAAAAAAAAATATAATGATAATGATAATATACAACGAATAATGAGGTGAATATAAACTCATTAAGACATCCTCTTACGCCAAGACGAGGAAACGAAGACATAATTTGTATTCAGCTGTCGTGCTACGTGTACACTGTGTACTGCTACAATCACCGCGACTCTATATTGCAAAGGATAAAACGTGTCACCATCAACAATATTCTTATTAAAAGAAATAAACCGTCTATGGCCTTAAAGATGTTTAAAAAAAAAAAATAATAATAAAAACTAACATCTCCTTTTTTAAAATTAAAAGAAAAAAATATATACGACAACACAGCCTCTAGCTGGAGGTATTAATTCGAGACAACACGACTGACATGCAACAAAATAAACAACACGAATCTCCTGCGGATTTTATATCTGCAGAAGTTTATTGGATGATGGCATTTATTTTGCCATAAAGCGATAAAAATCCTAGTTTTTCGTATTAGTAGATATAGGTAGAGGATAATAAGAGAAAAATGGGTCAAAAACAAAGCGACAACCCCATAAGACGAACAAAGTATTCTTCGAGGACAATAATTCAAGAAAATGCAAGGAAAAAAATACACCCTGACAAACAATAGAACTGCAGCGCCAGGGGAAGTAGGGTGTGGGTGATTGCATACAAAAAAATTCACCCCAGGTTAACTCGACATGGGATATAAATTTGCAAAAATATCTATCTACATGGCATCCAAAGGATAACAAAAAAAAAACAAAACCATATAGCTACAGAATTCCCTTCTGTGTGCAGAAATTCCGAAGAAAATTTTCGCGTGACGTTCGCATTAAAGGTGTCCTCGAGGCAAGTTTTTCTTCAAACGGTTAAGTGGAATTTATTTAGGAAGAATAGCTAGCCAGCCAAAATGTTTCTATTTCAAGCACATGCTTGTATGAATGTATGAATTGCTTGTGCTTTGTTGTTGTCTATATTGGTGTATGGAAGTTTTCCTTGCAAGTCCTGACCTAAATAAGAAAAACCATTAAATCCCATTGCAGGCTGTTACGCTTGAATGGGCCTCGCAACTCACTCAAAGGTGTGTTTAATTTTTATATTAATGTCGTGAAGTAAAGTATGCGGAGAAGGTCCTATACATTTTTTTTTTTTAATCCTTAATCCGATTCTTTTTAAAAATAAATTTTGGAGCATAGGTATAGTTTTTCCACGCGAGTATCAAGCAAGAAACTTATTATTTAATTTAACTTGGCGTCAAGTAAGATGAAATAAGTGCGATACTGCTAATAAAGCTCGTGTTAAATTAACCCGGTTAAAATTACACGAGTCAAGTCGATTAAAATAAAAAATGATTTAAATCTTCGCCTAATGCGATCAATTTGATCATTGATAAAATACTGACAACTATTCATTATTTATTATCGATTTTCTTGTAGGTCTCAACTGTCTGCATCATTAGCAACTACCAGAACTCTTATTAATTTTTGTGGATTAGTATTAAATTTCAGTATGGTTAATCATACCATACTCTGCGAAAAACGTTTGCTTTTTTACAGGTTTTCCCCTCACATCGTTCGTTTGATATATTCATATTTAACGGAAAGATTGCAAGCTGTAGAACTAAATTAAAAAAACTTTTAGATTTTTTTGTTAAATTTCAATGGGGTTCCTCAGGGATCGATTCTTGGCCCAATGCTCTTTTCAATTTACGTCAATGAACTTCCTACTAAAGTTAAATCTTGTTCAAATCGATTATACGCAGATGATACTCAATTATAAATAAGCTGTCTGTTGATAGTCGACACACGAATGAAAATTATTTATTGAAAAGAAAAACTATACAATAGAATAGTTTGGCATAGATATTCTGTGCTTTTCTTAGCAAGTAGAAATTACAAAAGTATTTATGTAGCTTTTAACACTCCCACTCATAAAAACATTTGACAATAAAATTTAAACATTCTTTAAATTATTATAAAAATAATATAATAAAGCTCTTTAAAATTATTAATATGAAGAATTCTAAATTTAACTTGAATAAATTTAAAGAACAAAACTATGTAATTCAAATTTCTGTTCTAAGCCAAGCGGAAGAATGTTTGATTTGAATTTCATTGTTGACAATAGTTTGGTAAAAACGTCTGCCTGTTGATCTTCGCTTTTGACATATTTGACCAAAATATCTCCTTGCAAATCTCGTTCTCGTGTGAAGTGCATTGCTTTATTAATTTTTTAACTAGTCGTATTGTACTTTGATTGTCGCAAAATATTGTTGTCCCACCATCTTGATCCAATCCCAGTTCTATGAGTAGTCCACGGATCTAAATTACTTCTTTTGTACCTTCACATAATGCAACATAGTCTGATTCGGTTGTTGATAAAGTTATATGTGATTGTCGTTTACTTCTCCACGTAACTATACCATTTCCAATCATAAAAGTGTATCCAGTGATCGATCGGCTGGTTTCAACATCTCTGGCATGGTCAGCATCCGTATAACCAATTAAATTCCAGTTGTCTGAGCCATATGTTATTCTTGATTTGCGCGTCTGATTCAGATATTGAAATATTCTTTTGATTGCCCTCACATTTAACTGGCTGGGATTCTCCATAAATCGACAAACTTCTCCCACTGAATATGCAATGTCTGGTCTTGAAACCGTAGCAGCAAGCATCAGTGAACCGCACGCCTGGCGGTAAGGGAACGAAATCTCACGCAGTCGCTATCATTCGCCTTTAACAAAAAAGTACTAACATCAGCGGGAGTAGTCACAGATTTTGAGTTTTCCATGTTGAAACAATGTATGATGTTTGTCCGATGCTTATGGTTTTCAAAGAACGGCTCCGTTCTATTTCAAGTCCTACGTAGTAGTGTCCATTACCAAGCGTAATTTTAAGCTGCATTTGCAGCTTTTTTATCAGGTCATCAATTGCACACTTGCTGCAAGACAGAACAAATCCATCATCAACATACAATAAAAAAATTACCTTTTTAGAAGATTCGCAATTAAAGAATACGCAAGGATCGGATTGTGATTGTTTCATATTACATCCCTTAATGAAATCAACAAGTTTTGAGTTCCATGGACGTGATGACTGCTTCAAACCCTAATAACTTTTCTTTAACCGACATACTAGACCCTTGATATAATTAATTCCATCCGGTACTTTCATGTAGATCTCTTCGTCGAGGATTCCATTTAAGAAAGCTGTTTCAACATCGAATTGAACGATCTCTATTTCACAAATAGCTGCCAATGCCAAAACACATCGGACTGAATCATAACGTACCACTGGGGAAAATGTTTCAGTGTAATCGATGCCTTCACTCTGTGAAGGCCACTAATCGCGCCTTGTATTTTGGGTCTTCATTTGGCGTCATTTTCAGCTTGAATATCCATTTGCAACCGACTACGTTCATGCAGTGTTTCGGTTTTTCAACAAAATACCACGTCTGGTTCTCGTGCAACGATCTTAGCTCTTCTGCAATGGCCTTCTTCCATTCAAGAGATTGATCGCAGTTCATTGCTTCTTTATATGATGAAGGTTCAATAAACATTGCTAAGTAACCAAGTTAAGCATCATATGGAACAGTTTTCTTGGGATTTTTGCGTAAGCTTCTTTCCTTGTCTTGTTCATTTTTGATTTCATCAGTTTGCATTTCCTTTGATTCTACAATTTTGCTTTTTATGACATCTGTTGTAGAACTTTCACTGGATAAATCATTATTGTTATTACTGCATTCATCCTCGTAATCCTCATTGGGGAAAGAAAAGTACTCATCGCTAATAAAATGTTCATTAAATTTAACGTCACAACTGATTAAAATCTTCTTGGATTCTGGATCATAGAGCCGATAGTTTTTATTTGAAGATTCGTAGCCAATTAGGTGAACTCTCTTTGACTTTGGATCCCATTTCTTTTTATTGACGTTTTTCGGAATATGAGCAAATCTGACTGCACCAAAAACTTTTAAATGATTTAGCTGAGGCTTTTCTCCAAACCAATGTTCGTAAGATGTCTGATTGATATCTTTTGCAGCTGTTGTCCGATTAAGAATATAAACAGCAGTTCTTATGGCTTCTGGCCAAATTGACTTCCCTAAGCCACTTGAAATCAGCATGGTCCGTGCAGATTCCTGCACTGTTCTATTGTCTCGTTCAATAAAACCATTCTGTTCAGGTGTATATGGGGCAATACGTTCCATAGTAATTCCAACTTTTGCCACCATTGATAAAACCTGTTTGTTCATAAATTCTGTACCATTATCACGGCGTATTCTCTTTACGTTGCAGTTCCAAGCATTTTTGCATAATGCCAAAAACTCTTCAAGGAATATACATAGGTATTTCCGACTTCTGTTTTAGAAAGTAGACAAATCGAAATCGTGTTGCTTTATCTTTTAGGAGCATAAATTAACGAACCCCACCTAATCCAACAGCTTCCATTGGTCCACATAAATCGACGTGAATATATTCACCCTTCACTAAAATATGCTTGTTTTTACTAAGAGGGTGTGATACTCGATGCATCTTTCCAAGTTGGCATTCCTCGCAAGAGAAATCACTTTGGTTAGTTAGTTTAACACCACTTACCAATCCTTTTGAGCACAACGTTTAGATGCTTGAAACATTGACATGTCCTCTTGTATAAATGAAGACCTCAAAGAAATTAAGCTATGGTCCAACAAAAATGGCTTAGTTATCAACCCGAATAAATCAAAATGTGTAATAATCTCAAAGAGTAAGTTAGATCTGCCTTACTTTCCCTCAATTTTTTTTTTTGATACTTTGCCCATCGAGTTCGTTGAAATTGCAGAAAAACTTAGATATGATTTTTAACCGGAACTTGACTTGGAAAAATCACATTGCTAACATAGTAGCAAATTAGTAGTAAATTACGAACTTTACTGAAAAACACTCTTAATACCATTATTGACTTACGGTTGTGAATGTTCTGTAATCTTGATTACGAAAGCAAAATGAAACTTAACAAAACTTTCAACAGTGCCGTACGTTATGTTTTTGGTCTGCGACGAATTGACCAGGTTTTAAGGTACATAAAGCCCCTATTGGGGATTTCTACAGGAAGTCCTTTTAAATTTCGGGCCTTAACCTTATTCTCGGATATACTTTTTAACCATCAAACCTATGACCTGTATAAAGAAATACGATATTTAAATTCGAATCGATCGTGACTTTTAGCGCCCAGGGACATGAGTCCCAGGACATAAGTCCAAAATTGGCATTTTGGGACTATGTCTCACCTCGGGGGACGCGCCGAGCTTTTTGTACGCCGTGAACCTAATTGCAAAAACACTTCACACAAGTACCAAACAAAACATAATAGTGGGAATAAAATCCCAAATATTTTTTGTGGGACTTATGTCCCACCGAGGGGAATATAATTCCCAAATTAGTTTTTGGGACGTATGTATGTCCCACCGAGGTAAGACATACGTCCCAAAATGCTAATATGTTCCTAAGCTTAAATTGAATAAATTAATTACTAATTAATGTTATTAACAAAATACATACATTTAAGTTTAATTTAAATATAATTTAATTTATAAATTAGAAAAATATGATTTAAGTTGCGTTTTAAAGATTCTTCTTATATGCGGTGGCAATGTATTCCATAAGCGTGTTGAGTTAACAAAAAACTGTCTTTCTGAGATTAGACTATTAAAGCGTGGGACATAACGAAATATTCTATTATTTTTTTTAATTTAGTACAATTAAAATGTCTGAATTTGGAGTTCAAAAAGAAGTTACGTCTCAGACGTCACCCCCAATAATTAACCCATTATTCCCCACACATCGCCTAACATCTCTTACAAATTCCACAACGGTTTCCCGCACCAATTTTGCTTAACTTGCAAAACATATCCACAACGGATATATACCCCTTTTCCCCTGCACTGAACAAATTAATAAATTGATATTCATATTTCATTTAACTCAAATGCAATATGAATATTTCGCCAGCAAGTGCATTCCTTTCCCACAATAAATGAACTTAGCTTAAGAGACAATTTATGATTGTAAATTAAAATTAACCCAACAAGCTAACTGAAAGTGTAGCGACACTAAGAACGGCGGCGGCCTTTCCTTTAGTATCTAATAATTAAAACTATGTAAGAATTAAATTATAAAATTTTGAAATGAATAAAATAAATATAACAAAAAAGGAGACAAAGAATAGTTATGTTTTTTTTTTTTTAAATTAAGGTCGGAATCCTTGACACAATTAGGATACAAAATGTAAAAGTGCTAAAAATATGATTAGTTTTTCGTTTAAATTGTTTATAATTTCTTTAAATTTTTCTATTTTATTTTATTTATTTATTTTTTTTTTTATAACTTTGCACGCGCTCAAGGGATTATGAATACCCTTCATATTTTTTTCTTAACACAGCGCGGGCATCCGGTGGAAGAAGAGAAAGAAGGATAGGAAAGATGTGTGGTGCGATGTTCTGAGACTAGAACTGGTTGTTGTCTCAGATTTATCTCCAGGGATGGCGGCTGAACTAATGCGGAGAGAATTACCGTGTCTAATTTATTTATGTCCCTTATAATTCGCATTATTTTATTTAGTTCGTTGTCATATTTTATGGGTATGGCAGCTTACTCAAACACATGTTGTGTTATGCCTAAACAGCATGTAATGAGCAAAGCAGCAACTTATTTTATGACAAATTATTTTATACTAGCAAATACCCATGCGATGCTACGGACCCACGGGAATCTACTGAAATCATCTATCCACTTACAAAATTTCATTGAAAACCGTTCAGCCGTTGAATGTAGGCACAAACGACGGACATGCTCGCCCAGCATTCTCGCGCTCGATGTGCTTTTCTTGTAAATGGACTGGTTCGCGAGCAAAAACATCCATCCAAACTTTCACATTTATAATATTAGTAGGATTATTTTTTTCGATTTATTTTATTGTTTTTTTAATTTTATTTTATTTTATTTTTTTATTATATTTTATTTTATTTTATTATTTTTTTATTTTATTTTATTATACTTTAATATTTCGCTTGATATTGATAGGTAAAGGTGTCTAAATTCGTCCCTGTTCCGAGAATAGCAACTTTTAATTTATTAGATATGCCTCAAGGTCTTTGACAAAGTTGAGAAAAAAGCAATTTGGATTATAAGTCATGACTATAATAAAAAGTCTTGGACTTGGTGTGGATGTCAATAAATTAATTGCTTGGATTGATTTTTCTTCAATATTGCAATTTAATACTTTTGCTACAAAGCTATAGGTATAGGTAGATACCTATCTGGCAACGTGCTGTTAGCGTTAAATGCTTTCAAATATTGTTGGTATTTTTCATAAATCAAGACTTAAAGTACGAGTACCAACAAAATTTAATATCTTTTTTTCAACCACCCATTTTAAGTGTGTTCCTAAAAAACAAGTGTAGTAATTTTCTACTGTTGATGGAAAAAATAGGGAAAGTAAATTAAGCGATGTGCTAAAGGAAAAGGCAAGTGTGCTGCAGTTATATCCTGACAAGAATGAAATAAATTTCAGAATGGTAAAAAAAAGCTGACAGCATCCTTGCACTCGATAATAAAAATGGATAGGGCAGCTGAAAGTTTCTTGAGAACTTTTCTTCTTTATTTCGAAATATTTAACCCAGAGTAAAATTAATTAGAAAAATAAATTATGTCCGATGTGCCACCCTTCAGCCATTTTTAACTATTTCGAAAACAGTCTCAACACAGTGTCAACAAAATAGTTTGCTTAACATTTTTTTTTGAAAAGCTAGAAAAACAGTTTTAATATTAAAAATTAATTGCTATTGAATATCGCAAGGAAACGCTTCAAGTGAAAGGTGAATTTCCGTAATTTTTTTTTAACAAGACTTTCAAATACAACGGGTATAATAGTGATGGGTTGACCTGGGAGTTTACAGTAGGAGTTCTTAATTGAAAAACTAATTTTAAAGTAGCCGTCTTGTTTCAGATGTTCACGCTAACTTACTGTGATGCTTTCATGTAAACATCACTATGATTACTATGTATTCATTTTGTCCATAAAAATCTTAAGGTGAAGCTTTTAAGTTGTTAAGGAGTAATTTGATCACTAAATGTATATTCTTTTCCTTAGAAAGAGTAAGCACTGTAAAGAATGTACCAAACTTTGTTTCAGTAAGAAAATAGTTTCCATTTTTTTTTTGTAATTCCAAAAACTGAAACTTAAAAACACAATATAACTTTTTTATTTAAATTAGAAATATATTATATTGACCAGGTTTTTGTACCGGACGCTTTAATTAAAATAACATGATTGCATCAGAGCCATCCATTCTGTGGTTGCCAAATTCTAATAAAAGCAGTAACTCTAACAAGTAATATTTATGCATTCACAGAGGGTGAGAAAGGCAGACTGTCTGTGACCTAACCAGAACCCCTACTTAATTTAAATAGCGAGCAAATATTAAAAAAACTGTTGGGAATTTCTATGCGCATTAATCATTTATATATTGATAAATTTGAATATATCTCTAGTAATTTTTTTTGGCATGAATGCCAAAAAGGATCTTATAGTGTGTAATGGCGTATGGGAACCCAATATATTTAACATCCAAATGTTCCATTTTAGACTAAATGAAGATCGATTAACGTTTGGCCAAAGGCATGAGAATCGAAGCTGACGTTGTGTCGCACTTTCCTTAATTTCGAAGAAGTATTAGCAATGACGCTATTTAAAACTTCTTGAAAAACTTATTAAAAAAGAAATCATGGACTTTATGTTTCCATTTACTTTTCAAACAAAATGTTAGAGCCATTTCGAACATTTCTAAATCTGTTTTAACTTATATGAAAAGAAATTGAAGAAATTCAAACAAACCGTTAAAACTGTTTCCCAAGAACCAAAAGAAAATATAAAGTGGGCGTGGCGAGTTACTGGATTTTTCTAACTTCAGTTTTTGTTGAATATTTTAATAATCTGTTTATCTGCTTGTTAATCTGTCTTTCAATTATTTTTAGCGATCATATATGAACAAATTTTTCATCCAAATAGTTAAAGCAATTTGAGAGAAATCAAGAAATTATAAAAGTGGGTATTGTGGTGGGCGAATTTTTAAAAAAATATTTTTTATGAGATTTTAGGTTATTATTTTCGCCAGTCTCATCCCGTGACCACGAAGTTTGAAACTTCTTCGAAACGTCGGGAAAAAGGAAAAGAAATTGAAAATATTTCTTTCATTTAACGCGGTAAGTTCCGAAAAATTTAAACTTTATGTAATATAAAAATATTTTTTGTTTAATTTTTCCCTTAAGAGAACAAAATATGAAAATTTGACACAAATCATTTGAGTAATTTCCAAGAACTAGAGCTATTTCCAAGAAATAATGCAATCCGAAACGGTGGGCGTGGCAGTGGTTAGATTTAACAAATTTTTTTATTTTTTTTTTATAAATATACATGAATTGTTCGTTTGGAGTATTTTAGGTTAGCTTAGGTTAAAAGGCACGTGTACACTTGAACATCTCAAAGACTGCTGCGTACAAGGCATCTATTAGTCCATTACGATCCTTTTCACACAGAGATGTTCCTAAACTAATGTTTAATAAAGACTGGTGCATTTACGAGTCATTTCAGCTGCTTTTTAAATATCGTAGACTTCAGCCTCAAAGACGCTACACTAATCTGGGAGCTTATATGATTCCCTAATATTAAGAGCTTCACAAACCACAATAGCTTCTGTTCCTTCTTGTCTTTCTGACCCATCAGCACAAACGGGAATAGCTTGTTCGTTCATTTGAAGTAGGGAGATTTCTAGAAGCAGCATATTACAGTTTATACAAACAAATTCTTAGGGACTTACAATTCGAAAAATACATTTTCTTACTACGTTAACTTCTTAAGGCGTTTTTTTTTTCAAGTACAGAGCAGGGTCTGAGTTGTCCAAAAATTAGTTTGTGTTTGTTTTTCACTCAGAGAGCTCAGAGCTCCGAATGAGTGTTTTTTTTTCCTTACGAACATGTTCAGAACACACTCAATGTGTTCGTACATAATCGTCTGAGTATTCGAAGTACCCAATCCGGCGAATCTCCGGTCGATAAGTCTTCTTCCGAGTATCAGCAAAGTATTTGAAAAGGTTATTAATAGAGCCCTGTTCAAGTGGGCGGAGGACAAAAATATCATCCCGGATAATCAGTTCGGTTTTAAGGCGGGACATGACACAATTCATGGCGCGTCTAAACTAGTTTCTGATATCCAATGGAACAAAACTAAAAAGCAGTGTACGGGTGCCTGTCTGGTTGATTTGGAGAAGGCCTTCGACACCGTATGGTTAGAAGGTCTCTATCTAAAGCTAACCAGACTAGGTATAAGTAAACCTCTATTGTATATGCTTTATGACATGCTAAATGGCAGAAAGTTTGTTGTCAAGAGTGGCAATGTAACTTCTACCGCAATTTTTAATATTAAAAATGGTCTTCAGCAGGGAGCGGTTAACTCGCCGATTCTATTCAGCATTTACACCAGAGATCTGATAGGTAGTCTAACTCTGGCAATTGCGTACGCCGACGATCTAATTGCGTACAGAACAGCTCATACAGTTGATGTTATCAAAAATCTCTTGCAGAGTGACTTCGACAAGATTCAGCGATATTGTGATGACTGGAAGTTGAAAATCAACTCAATCAAATCAACAAATTAGTTGTAAGTTATTGATAATTAGGCTAGTTTTAAACATTTTTGTCTAGCTTTAAGATAGTTATAATTTAAGATTAAATAAAAATGAATCAAAAAAAAAAATCGAAGCACATTTCTGAACTCACAAAATGTCAGGTGTATCAAGAAGTAAAATGTGAAGAAAAAATAATCAGATACAATTAAATTGGCGGAAGTAGTTGGTCATTTGTTTATTTTCTGTGTCTGATATGCATCTGTGTATACAATATTCCGAACTTATTCTGAAGAGAGCAAGCTCTGAACACTCTGAATTGCTTTTCAAACAAACTTGAACCTCACAAAAGAGAATACATTTTCATATTAACCATGAAAATTAATACAACACAATTGAACAGAGTTCGACAGCACAGAATATGCTCCGAACTTGTTCTGAACAGAGAAAGCTCTGCACACTCTGATTTGTTTTTCAAACAAATTATTTTGATTTGTATGGTTAAAATGAAAATGTATTCTCGTTGGTGTGGTTCAAGTGTGTTTGAAGAACAAATTAGAGTGTTCAGAGCTTGCTCTGTTTAGAACAAGTTCAGAGCATATTCTATACGCTCGAACTCTGCCCTGAACGAAAAAACCAAAAGCCCCTTTAGAAGAATTTTGAAAAAAAATTGGCTATTATTCAATTTATCACTAAACACTATCGAAATATATTGAACCATGGTTTTTCAGTATTTTCAGCAGCTTGGCTTAATTTTAAGCCCAAGTGCACGTGACCACTTTTTGTATTTATAGCATATCCTTAAAAGTCTAAATAATGTGTAGATATTAAAAGATGTTAATGTCAAACGCTTTATTTTAAAACACATAAATTATATTGACAAAAATATAAACATTTTAACTTATCCTCTACAACATCACATACATTCAATCCAGCAGGTCCTTGCTAAAATACAACAAAAAGTTGCATTTAACATGCTTTGTGACAACTCTCAATAAAACACATGTGGTGAGCAGTGAGAATGTTAATAAATTCATCTGAAAACAGACCACTCCAAATTCAGGGAGCAACAGCTTGAAAAAAAATCTAGAATTTCAGTTTTTTTTTCGTGAAGGAAAAAAGTCCTTATTCAGCCACAAATGTATATCCTTTGTACCAGATAAGCTGCAAACTTTTTTTTTTATTATTAGGATCTACATCGGGAGAAGCAATGTATTCACGTTAGCTAATTGGGTCCTTTATGGGTACTTTTTCCTCTATTAATTATAATATACGTTTATTAATACTTGTGTGTACTTGGAGCAAAGTTTTCTAGCACATATTTTTTTTTCGTTTAATAATATAATTTTCACTACATATGGCATGACTTCTACAACTCATATGCAGCAATCCTTTCAAACCAAAATATTTTATTTTATAGTTTTACAAATATATATAATGTATAAGTATGTGTGTATGCATCACATAAATATGAAAAGAAATTTTTCCACGTCCCGACATAATTGCGTACGTAAGCGTACATGACTATTAAAAATAGGAAAAAAAAATTGCTTTGAAATTATGCAAACTCCATTACGGTCTTATGAGTATTGAGTGAGCGAGTATCCTAGGAAAATATACTACTCCTTGTGTTCCTCGGAATACATCAGGCTGCTTGAAAATAGTGTAACAGAAAGCAAAAGCAATAGAAGCCAGGGCAGATGGTATCTGTAAATATCACTTGACAGTGATTAATGAATTTTTTGGAGCGAAAATGGGAATCCTTGATCTTTTGTAATGTATAAGCTTTAGTCAGTTATCTATCTATGTGCATATAGTAGATATAGGAATTTAGATATACATCATGTATGTATGTGTGTATAGATATACAGAGACACCTTAGCCACATCTCTGAAAACCTATACAGAATTCAGGATGTGAGTCCTCCATGGGAATCGTGTTCATGAATACGAATGCTTCCCCAGGAAGAAGGTCGTCGCGCGGAGCTATCGTTAAGTGCTGATGGATTATTTCTACATATTAGGGATGGAGGTGAGGCACATCTGTGGCATCCTACCTTTTTAAGGATGGAGGTATACGATGAGCAATAAGAGACGGTGCACCACCCAATCCACATAAACCATCATCATCATTCTCCTGCTCGTCGTTGTAGTCGTCGTCGCTTTATGGAGGTCGACTTTGAAGGAATTGATGTAATTGCCTAGATAATTTTATTCCACACCATCAACTCTGATATTATGAAAAGAGGGATCGGTATATTCGTATGTATAATGCATAAGTTGTTATATTGGTGTTGTTTTCGAAGAAGTGTAGTAGCTACTCTTGCATGGGCTTATGGCGAAGGACTTAAGATGAAAGTGACTGGAAAGATTTGTTGTTTTGAGCCTTCACACGCACGTACATATAAAAATGTTAATATATTGCGAAAGCCGCATATTAACGAAAGGAGAAATATGCTTTAACTCAATTGCGTAATGACATGTGTGAGATAAACATAATATGGTAAATGTCTGAGCACAAATGGCTTGCCAGATGGCGTGAGAAGTGATTTTGATTAAACCTAGTGCCGTTGGTCTACTTTGTATATCAGATGTTTAAGGATGTAACAAAAAGTGTCAAACCACAGTATTTCTTTCGGCTTCACTTTTCCATATACATTTAGCAAAATCATCACAATATATTCACTTCATCAGTATCATTAAGTTCAATAATGCTCGTTTCCACTTAAAATTTAGATGACAATTTGTGAAAAATACCCTTCGTGTAAAAGCAGAATGGCAAACTACTAAACTCACACCATTTTTTTTCCATCTTGAACTATTGTAAATAAATCAGATGTGACGATTTTGACAGAAGTTGTTTTTTAATGCCGGTAGCGGTATCACTTAGAGTGACAGAAAGTGTCACAGTGTCAAGCCATATTACGTTGCCGATCACACTTACGACACAATTCGTTCTTCACTGCCAATGCGTTGAAACTTTGACCTTCACACACTCAAACGCCCTAACGAAATGACAGACGAAATTGTATGCTGTTAAAAGCATTCACTCGTAAATTCTTAAAATGGTTGGAGATGGTAAGGGATGTTTGAAATGTTAATAAAGTATCCCGAATTCAAAAAGCTTTTTAAAAATGTCCGTATCAAATTTCCGAACCATTTAAAACAAAATGCACGACTGGATAGTATGAACTTGCTCCTATGTTCGATCACATTGTATCCAGAAGATTCTTAATAGAAACGGCTTAATGTAAAATATTAAAAAGAAAATGTTTTGACCAAAATGTAAACCATATCCAAAGTACTACATACACCAATTTTTATCAAAATCGATAGAGATGTTTCCGAGATAATTAAGATGGTAAAAAAAAATTGTAGGGCAAGTCCCGTTATTTTTGGGGCTAAAACAACGATTCAAAAATCTATTTTGGACAATCACCTAAAACACCTAAGCACCAAGTTTGAACAAAATCGGTTCAGCCGTTTAGGCTGTATATCGTTGTACACACAAACAAACGGACAGACGGAATTGCGGGACCCACTTTTTTGTTGTTCTCTATCATCGTAACGTCAACTTTGATCAAAATCTCGAGTTCGATTTTTTTCCAAATGCAAAACTTGCCCTATAGTAGGGGAGACCGGGGCTAGAAGTAACACTTTTTACTAAAATTGGTGCTGTTCATATGGTTTTGAATTTGAGTTAGTCGAACTTTTTTCTATTTAAAAATCAATATTTCAGCTATGAAATCCAATAAGAATGCAAAAAAAATATATTGATCACAATTTGTAAAAATATAACTTTTAGACAAAAAACCTGTTGTTGCGACTTACCCCGTATGCAGGGAAAGTTGTAACACAGACCGGGGGTAAATTGTAACAAGACCTGTCATCTTCTTTAAAAAAAACTATCAATTTATAACAAGATACAAAATATAGCATACACACCAGCAAAACTTATAAAATTAATATAAAAAAATTAAAAGTTATTATCTTTTTTGTGTCGAATAACATTAGCTACAATGCTTTCAAAAGAACCTATAGTTTTCTAGTAATTTAGATAAACCTGAATTAATTATTTTTTATTAATTTTTGTTTTTTGCCCGTGGCCTGGCATTATTTATATAAGAAGTTTTTTTTAATAATATATATTCTATATACAAAAGAGAAACGAAAAGCACGTACGAAATGACAGCAAACTCGAGCTCCTCAACACAAGGTAAATTTAAATCGCTTGTGTAATTTACTAAAAAAGACGATAACAGAATTCAAAAATTCTGAAGTTGGAAATTATCTTGAAAGCTTGACAGCAGGAAAAGAATCCAACTAATCACTCTGGAAAGCTGTTAAAGTAACGAAGAAACCAAAGCTCCCAGCGCCTCCGATTAAAACTGATCAAATCAAATGGGCAAAAAGCGACAAAGAAGAACACATTTAAACCCTTTGATGGGCAAGTACTCCACGAAAATTTAAATATAAGTTCTAACTCAAGCGAAAATTACATGATAAGAAATGTTACCCTTGCCGAATTAAGTAGAGAAATAAGAAAGCTTAAGTATAAGAAAGCCCCGGGATATGACATAATTACGGCCGAAGTTCTCAAAATGCTTCCTCGCAACGGTTTAATTAATCTTCTTTATATAATAAATGCCACTCTAAGGCTAAAGTACGTTCCGAGCCAATGGAAGGTTGCGGAAGTTATAATGGTTCTCAAACCAGGAAAACCATCACTTAATAAGAAATCTTATAGACCCATTTCGCTTCTGCTCGTAATATCTAAGGTCTTTGAAAGAATATTACTTCTGTGCCTGCAGCCAATAATAGAAGAAAAGCGCCTATTACCTGAACATCAGTTCGAATTTAGAAGTAAGCATTCGACAATTGACCAAGTGCATAGGATCACTGACGTCATTGAGAAAACTCTTGAAGAAAAGAAAATTTGTTCGGCGGTCTTCCTAGACGTGTCGCAAGCTTCTGATAAAGTGTGGCACGAAGGCCTAAATTTTAAATTAAGACAAATTATGCCTGAAGCACTTTATACTCTTCTAGAAGCATATCTAGAAAATAGACTTTTTAGAGTAAGGCATGGAAACGATTACTCTGATCTCAAAGAAATAGTGGCTGGGGTACCACAGGGAAGTGTTTTAGGTCCAATATTGTACCTATTATTTACACGTGATATACCTCAAACAGAAGACACTATCGTAGCCACGTTTGCTGACGACACTGCAATACTAGCAGTGGGCCAAACGATAAATGATTCTACGACAAACTTACAAAAAGCTCTGAATAATGTCAATGATTGGACAAAAACATGCCGGATATCGCTCAACGAAGTAAAATCAGTCCATGTAGATTTCACGTATAAAAAAATTAATAGATTACCGGTATTTGTTAATACGGTTTAAGTTCCATTTGCTAATGAAGCAAAATATCTCGGAATGACTCTAGACGCGAAATTAAAATGTTAAAAAGAAATGCGAGGAGTTAAATAATAAACAGATATGTACTGGTTGCTCGGGAAACACTCTAATCTCAATATCGAAAACAAGCTAATTTTGTACAGGCAGGTGCTTAAGCCTATCTGGACTTACATTATATAACTCTGTGGTTGTACGCGAGATTCTAATTCAAATGCCTTACAAACATTTTAAAATAAACTCCTATGATCGTTTGTAAGCGCACCTTGGTACATTAGGAACTAAGATCTCCACTGAGATCTCGGGATTCCCATGGTTCACCATGAAAAAAAAATAACGATGCCCGAAATAATAGAAAACGGCTATTACAACACTGTAATAGTACTACAATCGAAATTATCGATGAGACGAATTTAGTACGCTACCTGCGAAGGACTAAGCCCTCCGATCTGGTGCACTAAACGAGAATACGTTTTAAAATCGCGGTATAAGCAGGAACTACCTGCAACACGTTAATTAAATTCGTTAAAAATAAATTGCTAGATAAGTTAAAACTTAGTTGCAATCGGGAGGAGGAGGTGCTTTTAGTGCAGTAAGAAAAGAATCTCACACTCCTATGAGCACGCGTTTTTCGGTCCTCATAGAGCCTTTTGAAGGTTTTACAACTACCCACGGAAAAAAAATAAGAAATATTCTATATACTACTGAAATACATTTTGGCAAAAATTGCGTATTGACAAAGGTCCTCACTAGTCAACTGATGAGTCCATGTGAGATCGCCGGGACGAAACGCCAATTTTTGTTGGACCAAAGGCCGTTAAAAGCTATTTTGAATCAATAATTCAACAAGTCCAAATATTATAGTGCTAAGTCTTCTACTTGGCTGATGTATTTCAGTAGTATATAGAATTTGTATCATTAAAAAAAACTTCTTGTATATTATGTTTTCTGAAGTCGTATACTCATTGACTGCATTTTTCGTTAACAATCACACAACGTAGAACAATTAGAAAGTCAACAAGATGGTTTTTGCTTTGATCGCTTAACTGTAGCTTAGTTTGAAATGGTTTAGGCTGAATACCTAAAATGATTAAACATATTGAGCGTTACGAAAACAGATAATGACTTAAAAGTAGATATACAGATGCACATTCATTGTGAACTTCTAAAATTTAAAATGGGGAAAATCGAGTTGAGCATACCCCTTCGTGCAATCAAGAGTCTTTGCCCTTATAATAGTTCAAGGGTAAATTTAAATGCAGACACATTACTGCGAGAGAGATATGTGGTCTCTTTCTTTCGCATCTGCTTAATCATGCCTGCACGCTTCGGTGTAAAATTTGTCCTCAAACAACAATCCACTTCCGCCTCCAGGTACTCAGGTTGACAAAAACTGCATTATTAATATGTCCCTTTATGACAAACTTCAAAATTTCTTATAGGGTCAACATTTTCTTGACGCTTTTTCAATAGTTTTTATCTACAATTATGAAAACCGAAAAAATAATTTTTTCAGTTTTCATTAAGTTAATAGCTGCAACTTTAAGTAACATCCTTTTATACTACATTAAAACAGTTATGATATTTTTCCCTTTTTAACACCCATATACAGTGAAAGCTCCCATTGCGGACACCTCCCTTAGGGGCACAATTCTTGGATTTAAATTCCATACATTTTTTGATCCCTTAAGCGATACTCCTATACCCGGACGCGGACAGGCACATTAGCCACAATTTGGAAAATTTAATTCTCTTAGGCAGACAAACACTTTTTCAGCTTCACTTTCCCATAGCTTTTTTTTGCATATGGTTTACGAATGATAAAGCCCCATGTTAACTAACTTAACAAGGAAAACAATAAAATTGCAATGTAAATAGTGTGTGTGTGTGTCCTGTGGTGTATGCGCCACCATGCCAATGTCTGTGTACTGTGAACGAATGCATCACGGATTTTATTTCGGCAGTTGCCATCTGTGTTGTGTATCTTGTTTGTTGTATGTATCTTTCATGTTATTTTGATAAAAAAAATTCAGGATGCCACCATAACGGAAAGTGTTCAGTTTTAAAGAAAAAATTGATGTGCATACCTATTGAAAGCATTTGTTTTTGCTATTAATTGCAATTGGAATAATTTAATTTTTTTTATATTTTATCAAAAAAGATAACATCAGTGGCTCGCACGCATAATCAGACAGTAGTTTCATTTAACGGGTGATTTTTTTGCTACTTGGTTTTTGACGTTTATATTTTTGACAGATCACACATGACAAATTCCACGAACCTTTGACATTTCGATTCAGTATTGTTTGCCATTTCATCATGAATAGACTTACGCCTGAACAACGTTTGCAAATTATTGAAATTTATTATCAAAATTCGTGCTCTGTGAAAAATGTGTTTCGCAAGCTACGTCCGTTTCAGCGACGAGGCTCATTTTTGGCTAAATGGATACGTGAATAAGCAGAATTGCCGTATTTGGAGTGAAGAGCAGCCAGAGGCAATTCAGCAGCTACCAATGCATTCCGAAAAATGCACTGTTTGGTGCGGTTAATGGGCAGGCGGCATCATTGGGCCGTACTTCTTCAAGGACGATGAAGGCCGCAGGGTTACGGTCAATGGAGAAAGGTACCGTTCGATGATAACAGATTTTTTTTTGCCGAAAATGCAAGAATTGGACTCGGTCGACATGTGGTTCCAACAGGACGGTGCCACATGCCACACTGCACGCGAAACCATGCATCAATTGAGAGGCGAATTTGGTGAGCAGTTGATCTCACGTTTTGGCGCAGTCAATTGGCCACTAAGATCATGTGATTTGACCCCGTTAGACTATTTTTTGTGGGGCTATGTTAAGTCTATTGTCATTGAACGCGTCATTTGTGAGATTCCGGCCGAAATGTGTGAAAAAGTTTGCCAAAATTGGACCTTCAGAATGGACCACCTGAAGCGTAGCCGCGGGCAACATTTAAGTGAAATTATTTTTAAAAAGTAAATGGCAGAAATTGATTTATCGATCCAAATAAAAATTTCATTCACTTTTTACAAGTTTCTGTGTTTTTTTGAATTTTCAAAAACCAAGCTCTTAAAAAATCACCCGTTATATAAAATATGCTGTAAAATAAGAAAAAATACACTATATGTATACTCTTTTCGCTTTTATTTAAAGTAGTAGGTAAACTTATTTAAATAACAAATCAAAAACTACAAATTTTAAAATGTTGACTGTTAATTCCAAGAAAAAAAAACAAAAAAACTAGTTTCTGGAGTTCAACGTATAATCGGACAAATCAAATAGAGAAAATGAAAACTCCAATGCACTTTTTCTTTGTTCTAATCAGTCATTCAATGAATTTTCAGCCAAGTGGAAAACAAACAAGTGTCGAACTTAGACAATTAATTATAAAATTAAATTTTGTTCATGGAACTATGCAAATCTACATTCTACAGGCCAAGATATCATAGAAAGGTACAGCGATAAATTTAGATTGACTAACAAAAGCCGACAAAGTCAAGGCAAACTTTTAAGTGGAAGAGAAAAGCGGTCAATATTAAAAGAAATAAAACAAGATCCCTTCAAAACCGCAACAGATCTTAAAATTTCTGTTAAAAATCGTGTTGGAAAGGATGTTTGCCTCAACACTGTCCGCAATACTCTCCATAGATACTAAAAGCAAAAGGCTAAGATATTCCAGGGAACATTTATTAAAACCAGAAGATTTTTGGAATACAGTAATGTTATTATATTTCTTAAAAAAATTATATTTTCAGTTGCAGTTTTCAATTCTTCAAGGTCTTATTCACTGATGAGAGCAAATTTAACTTACATGGCTCAGATGGAAAGATGTTTGTGTGACGTAAGCCAAGTACAGAGTTTCAGCACCAAAATACAAAAGCCACAATAAAACATGGAGGGGCTCTGTCATGGTTTGGGGCTGCATGTAGAGTGCTGACGTGGCAATTTGCAATTTATTGATGGTAAAATGGACAAATTTGTGTATGTCAATATTTTGAAAGAAAATGTGAAGCAGAACGGGGAGAAATTGTGAATCGCAAGGAATTTTGCTTTTCACCAAGATAATGATCCCAAGCACACATCAGGTGTTGCAAAGCTTTGGCTTATCTATAATTGGCCCAAACTTACTGAGACACCAGCCCAGAGCTCAGCCCTCAATGTAATTGAACATCTTTGGGAGGAATTGGCTAGGAGAGTGTACCATAAAAAATTTAGCTTCATAAATCAACTTAATGAGCCTTAAGGCGTTTTTCCTTTTTAGCTATGAGTAAAGAACTCGGCTGTCAAAAAAATGTCTGTTTCATTTTAACTAACTTTACTCATAATTTTGACAATAATCATGAAAGTTAAACAAATTTAAAATGAATTCGTAAAACTTGGATCGGCTGGTAAACAAGTTTTAATAAAAAAAAAAAAAAAAAATATGGGGTTATCCATTTTGCGATTTCAACAGTATAGGGCTGGAATTCGACATCTGTCAAAAAGTTGTTAAGCCAATTTTTTTCGTCAGTTGAAAATGTTGACATTTACGAAAATGGATCGCTTAACTATCGCACAACGCATAAAAAATCTTAAAACCTACTAAAAAAAAATGGTGATTCTGCCACAGCCACATATCGTGCTTTAAGAGGAGATTATGGTTTACATAATCGTCCAACTACGCAAGCAATTGGCAAAATTCTGAAGAAATTTGAAGAGACTGTATTGGTTACAAATATTGTAAGGCCTGTGCATCATCGTTTCGCTCGTACCACTGAAAATATCGTTGCTGGAAGTGAAAGTGAAGAACCGAATGTGTCGATTCCTCGTCGTTCTCAGGAATTAGGACTGTCTTACGGCACATTATGGCGTATTTTGCATTTGGTAGATCCAAATGCAAAATATAAAGTCCAGATCACACAACAACTGAAGCCAGATGACCATTCATAACGTCGTAGATATGTCGAATGGGTGCTTGATCAACAGGCGTTGGACGTCGATCTTTCGAACGAAATTTTCTTCAGCGACGAAGCACATTTCTCACTCGCTGGTTATGTTAATAAACAAAATGGTCGTATTTGGGGTTCTGAGAATCCTCAAGTAATTGAATAGAGGTGTGATTGGACATTACTTCGTAGAAAACGACGATGGAACGACTGTCACCGTCAATTCGGAGCGTAATGGTCATATGATAAATGACTTTTTTTGGCTGCTATTGAAGAACACGACTTGGAGAACAAGACGGTGCCACATGCCACACAACTCGATCGAACATGGCTTTATTGCAAGAAACATTTCGGGGCCGCATAATTTCTCGTTGTGGCGATATTAACTGGCCACCATGATCATGCCATTTGACTTCGCTGTAGTTTTTTTGTGGGGCCTCGCGAAAGACCGTGTTTATGCAGATAAACCTTTAACTCTTGAGCACTTAAAAACCAACATTCGTCAAGTAATGGCGGAGATAACGCCCAATATGTGTCAAAAAGTGGTCGAAAATTATCTCAAAAGAATCGAGATAATCATTTAAATGATGTAGTGTTGCACACATAATGTCAACGTTCAAACTTTATAATAAAAAAGAAATATGAAAAAACATATTTTATATGTGTTTCATTTACGTTTGCTTTTAAACCCGCAAAATGGATAACCCTTTATAACAGTTCTGCGCTTAAGCTTATTTCAAACTTAAATCGGAGAGCTCTGAAAAATCTACTTACAGCTTAATCGGTTACTCAGGCTCTGCTCAGTGATCTGCTCGGAAATTAAAAAGAAAAACGCCTTTTACTTGATGCATGGAACACTATTGAGCCAGAAGTGTGCCAAAACATCTCGCAGCCGTTCTGCACAATAAATTATTTGCGACCAAGTATTAAACGATGGATTTTTGCTTTCGGAGTTAGATATTTGCTTTGTCCGATTAAACGTTGAACTTTAGAAAATTGTTTTATTTTGCGTTTTTCTTTTTCATTTTAATTTTCATTTTAAAATTTGTAATTTTTTTATTAATTAGATAATTAAGCTTACTACCTTAAATAAAAGCGAAAAAAGTATGCATATAGCGTTTTTTTTTCTTAGTTGACAGCCCATTTTATATCAATAAAACTACTCTCCGATTATGCGTTGGAGCCTCCGTATGTATTTCCTTATATGTTTGTGAAACAATTTTTAATTTTTTCGTGTATTGAAATAAAATCTTTTTTTCTTGTTTTTTAAAGAATTTAACTTTTGTTTTTTTTTTATCAATATATATAATTATTACTTATATGGATAACTATTTTAATTTTTTTTTTCATTTTTTTCCCTTGGACGGACAACTCCCTTAGACGGTAAAAGTGTCTCGACCGTTGCTGTCCGCCTTAAAGAGCTTTCACTGTACATATCTACATAGGTAGGGACACTACTTCAAACCAAGTATGCCAAGTCAAACCTACCTACACCTTACTCGATAAAGATTCCGTTAGTTGATCTCTCGAAAGGTACTTCAATTATGAACTTGCAATATAAGTGCAACCCTCGATAACAAAGAAGTGTTCTTCGATTTTCTGCAGTAAGACAGTAAAAGCAAAAGCTTCTTATTTTTTTTTTGCTTTTATAAAAAATTTATAAAAAAAAATGTTGTCTCAGTGTCAGGATTCATTAACACACTATACTCTCAAGACATGATTTACCTACATATACAAACAACAAGAGCAGAGAAGTCCTTAAGATAGGACTTAGCAGCGTTGCCATTACCATTAAAATTCACTTTTTATGTTTTGTCCTTTAAAGAAACAATATCAACCAACATAGTACATTAAGCACTAAGAGGGTTCTTCTATACGGTTTATGGTATTTTGTTGGTGTATAGGAAAATATGCACTGCTAATGGTATATATGTATAGCTATATTTACATCATTAACGCGATGTTGGTCCTGGATTGTAGGCAAAGCCTAGTGATGGATTCACTAATGCAATATCCCGGACTGCAAGCGTTCGCATATATATAAAACATAAGTGGGCAAAAAGCATTTTTTTCTAGTAATTTATGAACAAAATGGGTTAAGCACTCAATACCAAAAAGGGAAGATGAATTCTGTGTTCTGTACTCCCAGATACTAGTAACAGATATTTACCTCCCACTATCGTTCTTCGTATGATAGCGGCCATTATTTTACATTATTATGCTATGGAAATGGCGGTGCGCAGAGAGGAAGTCGGTAGCGGTTTAGTGTATGGGATGGGATTTCATGAATAGCCAGCGACAAGAATGGCCTCATTCCAATGGGGTTTCCTTTAAGTTTTTTTTTTTTATAAAAGTAGAGAAACTGCTACTGCTGCTGCTGCAACAAAAAAAAGGTCAGAGTTGCATTAAAACCATCAAGCGATTTTCTTTTGACTTTTCAACTTAGGTGTACTACAGCTGGAGGGTGGACAAACATATAGTTTCCGTTATAAACCATATAAGAACAACAGGTTTGTTTTAATTGTCGTGTTGGACAAAAGAAAGAAATGGGCGAACTAATGGAATAAGAAAAGGAGTAATTTTTTTTTAGATTTTCATTTGAGTTGGATTAAATATAAGTTTTACAACTTTTTAATGGACTATTGTGAATGAAGTTTTTTTTTTATGTAAAGTCGTGATTGCAAAAACAAAAAGTTTTCGCTTCATCTTAAGGCTTTCCGGCTTAGAGGGAATTGATTTTTCTCAGAACGGAACATGGGACAATTTAACACTTCTTTTGAAAACCACTTTTCCAAATGGAATAATAGATAGTTAGTTAAAGTGATGAGTCTTTTCTGTAGGCTAAGATATCTTGCAAGTCAAACCCTTGGGTAAGAAGGATGAAAATTCACCAGATTTTTGGTTCAAATCTTAGAATTTCTTTTGAAACTATGAGCTAACAGTATCCAGAACCATTTCATAATATTGGTGTGAAGAAATTGGGCCAGGCTCAATAATTTAATTCCAGATCAAGGACATTCTGATGGAACTCACTCCGTGTTTAAAAAAAATTGATAAAAAATTACGGATTACAATCTATTTGTTACGAACTGTACAACTTTATTCGCGTTCCACATACCATCCGTATTTCTGAAAATAAATTGTTCTCTCAAGACTAACAATATCCGTATTTTTTGTTAAAAGCTAGCTATCCGTAATACAACAGAATTTATACACATTACAAATAGCTACAAGATATTTTTGCCGATAAAAGTAAAAAGACAATTTTGTTGCGGATAGATTTGTGACATTTATTCGAGTATAGTTATCAAATTATAGTTGTTGGTACTCCCGGTGACTTTCATGAATCTCGAAGTTTTTGTTCGTAGAGTTCTTGGTTCTCTTAATAGCCACGTTCATTAATTTATTTGTAAGTTATCTAGGATACTATAGTATCCGAACATAATCCTTAAAAAATGGATACTTTCCAAGCTTGCTGAAAGTTGCCAGGGTTATTTTAATTTTCGAAAATGGCGACGTTGAAGTTTACAACACTCACCGCCCAATCTCAATACTATCAGCCCTATCGAAAATAATCGATAAAGTTGTATATTAGGCATAAGAGACACTTCCTATAAGTGGTTCAAATCGTACTTAAAAGACAGGTTCCAATATATATCGTTAAATGACTGCAAAAGTGGGAAGCAATCAGTAGAGAAAGGGGTGCCACAAGGAAGTGTTCTTGGCCCAACCCTATTCTGCTTGTGCATTCAAGACTTCACAAACATGTATATCAGGGGCACTCCGGCTCTGCTTGCAGGCGACATGCATAAGTCTAATGTACACCGCAAATTCCGCAAAAAATCTCGAAGATCAAATGAATAACGATTTGATGAACATCAAATCTTGGATGAATGCTCAAAAGCTATGTGTTAACGCTCGGAAAACTAAATTCATCGTATTCAGCAAATTATGTGAAGAGCACAACATAAGATATCGAAAAACCGAAGTGGAACAGGTCAACCAATTTAAATATCTTGGACTTTGGATTGAGTCAAACTTAAATTGGGACTACCACAATAAAAAACTTTCGAAAAAACTATCATCAACTATCGCATCAATATCATATGGCATATTATTCAGGCGCGTAGTGGCCCTATGGGAAACCGGGAAATTTCCCGGGGCGTTTCGATTTTAGGGGCGTTTTTTTTCAGGAAAAAGTTGAAAGAAGCAGAGAGGAAAAGTTGAGGCGATGATGTATTAAGAAAATTTGAGATTAAGAACTTTAATGTTATTTTTGACAAAATGATTATGTCTATTGAAAAGCGTTTTACACAACATAAAGATTTTTATGGAAACGTTGAATGTATCGATCCACGAACGTTTAAAAAAAATGTCGAAATTGTTTGCCAAATAACGCTTTGGACAAAATATGTGACTGCACCAATACAAAAGACGAAGACGTACGTAATGAACTTTTATCATTTGCCCGTGTATTTTCTTCCATTGCTCTAAAATCAAGAACGAAAGTGGACGATAATGTTGTTGGAATTTGGCATTGGGATCAATTGTCCGACAAAGAAGATTTACTTGGTAAAGTTGATGAATCATATGGAAGCTTGCAATTTTTGTGTCGGCTGTGTTTATAAATTAATAGTTATAGAATGTTTTCTTTGGAATATAAAAATGTATTAAAAAATTATAAATTTCTGTTTACCCTGCCGATGATATAGGTAAAATGTGAAAGGAGTATAAAGAATAGATTAGGATCAACCATGAGCAATGAAAATTTTGAGGCGTATATGTTTATATATGTTAAAACTAGCTGAACCGGAGAACTTCGTTCCGCCTAAGTTCATTTATGTTAAAAAATAATAATTCCGAGCATGCACAATGCTGTTTCATGTAATGCGGTCGATTAAAATTCTTTATTCTAAAGTTTTATTGAATACAATAAAAATAACTAAATTAACAATGTATATGTTTTTGAATCAAATCAAAAATTGGCGTGTCGGCCAGCCTTACGCTTTTTTACTGAAGTGCTTTATTGTACACAACATTTTTAGTTTTATTTTCAGGTGCGTACACGTACAAAGCGGTAGATTTGCCGATACGTGAGCAAGCCACATATAATCGACCACGTGAGAAACATGGGAATTCGAGATTGATGCCACAAACATCCAGTTATTGTCCCTACGACTTTTTGATTGTTATAGCAAAAGCGAAACGCACCGGAAATTGAAGACGCTTAAACACGAATAGAAAATCGTTCGGAATAAGCGGAATCCTTGGAATGATATAATCTGCGCCCTTAAAAACGCTTTCCGTTACAAAGTCAATTTTCAACTTTAAATTGTGTGGCGGAAAGCCCAGAATTTCCAAAGAATTCAAAAATTCCGTGGGATCTTTGGTGGTTTCGTTTTCATCCATCACTGAGTCCACCGATTTGAATAAATTTAACTCACCGGCGATTTGATTTTGAATGACGAAATTCAAATGATCGACATCCTTGTTTTTCGCAGCCAAAATCGCCCGTGAACTGAGAAAAACATGGTTAATTTTTTTTATTTAATTTTTTTTTAATTTTATTTGACCGCACGCAAAAGCAAGTACCTACAATTCAATTTGAATGGCGAAACGAAAAGGACACCTCATATTCCTTCCTTAGGTCAACACGAATCCATCAACCCCAACATTTTGAAAATCAAACGATGTTCCAGGGTTACCAATTTTCCTGAAAATGTTCGTGAATTTTCATCCAGAGTATCCTATATGCCCTTCCTAGGACCAAAAGTCCTAAATCGTGAACAGATTTTCCTCTATTATCCTATGACCTTTCTTGAGCCAAAACGAATTTATCAAACCCTAAATATTGAAAATCGAAGTAACCATATTCTCGAGATATGCACTAAAAAAAGAGGATGATCCCTGATTTTCAATTTTTCTGGAAAATTCGGGATTTTCCTACAGTGGCCTATGTCTTTCCTATGGTCAATACGAATTCAGAAAGCTCAAAATTATGAAAATCGAAATAACCGTTCGCGAGTAAAGCGTGTATAAACGGACGACATTTCTCTTTTATGATATCTTTCAAGAATTCAAGAAATGTACCATTGTAGAAAAACAATATGAAAGTAGTTCCGAATACAGTAGGCTTTTACAGTAATATAATATGGATTCCTTTAAAGATATATGTGTAATTAATAACCTATATTTGTTATTAAAATTAGTTTTTGAATTATTTTTGGTATAATTGTTTTAAAAATGGATTTTTTATTTCATGAAAAGGAGAAGGGGGCGTTTTTAATTTTAAATCCCGGTAGCAAATTTGCTCCCACCACGCGCCTGATATTATTTGTCAATAAATATGTACTTGTTAGGAGCACGTATGTGTGCGTTATCGATGGATCTCTTAAAGGTAAGATGTGCATAAACTGTCGAATTCCATCGAAAGATGGTTAAGATTTCGATAAATTAAAAACCCTCCATTTTCTTACTAAAATTGGAAATTTTCAAATTTAACTTCATCTCCGGAGAAGGGTGGTATTTTAGAGCTTTTCGGTGAATTTTGGAAAGAAATATTTGAAAACAAAAATTGTCACAAAATGTCAAGTTTTACTTTTAACTTTTAATTTATTTGAAATTATATGGTTTCTGGGGTTTATGCGGGTTGTCCGCCGTTTCATGAATACCCTTATAATATTTCTCGTCATTTTTCCACAAAAAACAAATCTTTCAACGAAACGTATCCTCCTGGAACACAATTAAGAAGTGAAAAATTACCTTTTTTAAAAATTCATTGCAAAAGCAACCAAATATTATGTCAAGACTCTGCGGTCAAGACTAGGGCATCATATGAAATTTGTTATACACTTTTACCGATGCAGAAATTGTAAAGCAATGTTTTGTAAGTTCGGCTGATATTATTTTTGATAAATTTAGCAATAAAAAACAAATATTGTCTGAAATAAAAAAAACTACAGATGCCCGGTTCAACATGTATGAGACGTATTGAAGATATTTCCAAATATATTCGTAACAATATAATTACACTTTTTTAGGCTGGCTTTTGATTCCAGCACCGATATTTCAGCCAAATCTCCATGCTCAATATTTGTTAGATATTGCACAGAGCAGAATTTAATCTTTGAAGACTTTTTCAAATTCCTTCCAATGAATGGTCATAGTCGAGGCGTAGATTACCTTGATACTATTTCAAATTTTCTAGAGCAGAGTAAAATTGACATAAAAAAAATCGTGTGTATATATAGGAAAAAATTCAATTTGACGAATTTAATTACAAGGTAAAAATAACACAAACCCACAGATGGTAAGCTAAAAATTTGCTTTTAAGAAAAGCTAAGTATATTTTTCATGAAAAATTAAAAAAATAAACAGCTGCAAAATTTTTCGATTTTGACAATGGCTACAAAAGATTTCAATCGACATTTTTGAAGAAAACTGCTCGACAATTTTTAATTATATAACAGCACTGTCAAAAGAATTTGATAAAAGATTTCATGATATAAGAAATACAAAAAAAAGTTTGATGCTTGTAGAAAATCTTGGAGCATTATATTCCATTAAAAAAAAAAAAAAACAATTCTAAAATTGTCATAAAATGAGTTGCTGATTTGCTCAGTCATGCTGTTCAGGCATAACACTAACAACATGTGATTGAGTAAACTAATATAGCCATAAAATATGACAACGAAATAAACAAAATAATACGAATTATAAGAGACAGAAATAAATAAGACACGGTAATTTTCGCCGCATTATTTCAGCCGCCACCCCTGGAGATAAATCTGAGACAACAACCAGCTCTAGTCTCAGAACATCGCACCACACATCTTTCCTATCCTTCTCTTTCTCTTCTTTCACCGGATGCCGGCGCTGTGTTGAAAACATATAAAACATATTCATTATCCCTTGAGCGCATGAAATATATAAAACCGTCCAAATAAGTGCCCACCATCTTTTAACATTATTTGGATCCACATTCGTTGGCGAATCTTCGTTTTCGCAAATAAGGTATGTAAAATATATATACCGAAATAAGCTAACAGACTCCCATCTGGATGATGTCATAAGGTTGGCGTGCAGCAACAAGCCAGATCTAAACAAAGTTTTAAAAATGTGTTGCCAGTTTCAAAAATCGCATTAAAACAATTTTTGGTTAAAGCAAATAAAGAATTTTAAAAATAAGTATGTGTTATTATTTAAACTAAATACATTTATCTTGTGGCCCGAGGCATCGTAATAAAAACGTCGTTGTGGCCCATTAAAACAAAAAGTCGAGTATAGCTGTAATATAAGGTGAGTTTTTCACAGCTTATATTATTATTATTCTGGTAGATAAAGGGTTATCCATTTCGCGGTTTCAAAATTATAGGACTGGAAATCGAGATCTGTCAAACTAAGTTGGTAAACCAATTTTTTTGTTTTCAGTTGAAAGTCTGACATTTACGAAAATGGATCGCTTAACTATCGCACAACGCATAAAAATTGTTAAAACCTACTAAAAAAATGGTGATTCTGCCACAGCCACATATAGTGCTTTAAGAGGAGATTATGGTTTACATAATCGTCCAACTACGCAAGCAATTGGCAAAATTCTGAAGAAATTTGAAGAGACTGGATTTGTTACAGATATTGTAAGGCCTGTGCATCACCGTTTCGCTCGTACCACTGAAAATATCGCTGCTGAAAGTGTTGCCGAAGACCCGAATGTGTCGATTCCTCGTCGTTCTACGGAATTAGGACTGTCTTACGGCCACATTATGGCGTATTTTGCATTTCCATCTCCACCTACATCCATATAAAGTTCAGCTCACACAACAACTGAAGCCAGCTGACCATTCACAACGTCGTACATACGTCGAATGGGTGCTTGAACATCAGCCGGCGGACGGCAATTTTTCGAACAAAATTTTTTTCAGCGACGAATCACATTTCTCACACGGTGGGTATGTTAATAAACAAAATTGTCGTATTTGGGGTTCTGAGAATCCTCAAGTAATTGAATAGAGGCCATTGCATCCACAAAAAGTCATTGTTTGGTGGCGCTTTTGGTCCGGAGGTGTGATTGGACATTACTTCTTCGAAAACGACGATGGAACGACTGTCACCGTCAATTCGGAGCGTTATGGTCATATGATAACCGACTTTTTTTTGCCTGCTATTGAAGAACACGACTTGGAGAACAAGACGGTGCAACATGCCACACAACTCGAGCGAACATGGCTTTATTGCAAGAGACATTTCCTGGCCGCGTAATTTCTCGTCGTGGCGATATCAACTGGCCACCAGGATCATGCGATTTGACACCACTGGACTTTTTTTTTTGTGGAGCTATGCGAAAGACCGTGTGTATGCAGATAAAGTTTTAACACTTGAGCATTTGAAAACCAACATTCGTCAAGTTATGGCTGAGATACCGCCCAATATGTGTCAAAATTTGGTCGAAAATTACCTCAAAGGAATCGATGCTTGCAACAATTCGCGTGGTGGTCATTTAAATGATGTAGTCTTTCACACATAATGTCAACGTTCAAACTTTATAATAAAAAAGAAATATCATGAACAAAAATATTTTATATGTGTTTTATTTACCTTTAATTTTGAAACCGCAAAATGGATAACCCGTTACAATTTCATGGCATTTATTTTTTATATATGATTTCGGGGACATGTCTGCCATGGCTACGGCTACATAGCAAATTCGAACAGTTTAATTCTTAACAATAAATCTTGCCGTATGGCATCAACGGTGCTAGTCGCACGAACAAGAGGCCAGTTAAAAGGACCAGTTCTCGAAATAAATAATTCATCGAATTGATTTTGAAATAAATTTATGGTTAAGCGCGCTGTATGGCAAGTCTCATTTCATTTCATTTATTTCGAAAAAGAATATACAATTATCAATGGCACATTAGGACTTCAATCTTTTAGAGTATCGATATTTGAGCAATTTACATAGCTTTAAAATGTTCAACATTTGTGCAAGTTGCTCCGTTTTGTTAGAAATAAATGTCGTGGATGGTTGGCTGATAAAATTTTTGAAATTAAAAAAATCACTCATCTCAATAGCGCTCGCAATTCATAGTAACGGCAGTAACTTCACCAATTCGAAAGGCATCGTTGACGCCAGCGTCTAAAAACAACACCAAACAGTCAATTTTAATTGATGTAATGGTGATTCGTTAATGGCTTGAGTATTGCCTTCGCCCCATATACGATAATTTTGTTATTGCCGATGCCATTTAATCAGAAATGATCTTCATCACTGAACACAATTCAATGGACGAAGTGCTCTATGAACTTTGCGAATAGATTAATTTTTTTTTAAGAAAATTTTAGCATTTTATGCAATTTAACATATAATGGCAACAAACCAAAAATTCTGACAGTTTCCCTGAGCAACAGATTCAGCATTTTCGTTGGGTTTCTCAATCCGACAAATCAGTGGGTTTCTTATTGTACACATAATTCTGCGAATGATAAAAATGTTGCTTTTTTTATTTCAATACAGAAGAGAACATACATATGTAAGTACATTATATGTTTGTATTGATCAGATTGACCCCATGATTAACGATGGTACAAAAACACTGAAGATATATTTGAAAATGCATATCCTGCGTTAGCCATCAGTATGCCCCTGTAATACAAAATTAGAAAACAACAGGTTTATTAATTTAAGGACCACTCTGTTGAGTGTTGACCAGAAGAAGGGATGGAATGGAACTCGCAAAATAGGTACCTATATTGGTCCGAAAGTCATTCTATTAATATTTACAACTTGCTGCACGCCTTCGCCACACCTATCATTTCTAACACATTACAACTACTGGACTTTGTGTCTACTCAGCCAATTAAATTAAATTTAATGACAACCACTAGTCATATCGGTGTCCTTCCGTTCGTCCATACACACAATAATACACATGTATAACCAATTGCAATGTGTGATATGGCTCGGGAGCAAATTATAGCATTTGCTTCGTCAGCAACTATTATTAGTTTCAGTAAGAAAACTCTCTCATTCTCTGCCAGACGAAGAAAATCTTACAACATATAAAAGACTCACTTTTCTCACTCTTCACACCAACTTGTCTCCCTGGGGGGCCATCCAGCAAAGCAAAAGACCATTGGTCAGAAGAATTCCAGGAAGAAGTTTTTCACTTTTCTAATAATATCTAAGAAAAAATTCATGTGAATACAAGTTTTCTTAATTTCAATAATAAATCTTAACTTTGTAGAGGTGTACATGTATGGGTGTGTGTGTAACTATATTTTTTGTCCTCACAAAATTCATATAACCCGAGAAATAGGTACCCATCCCTACCACATACATACATAGTTATATGGATATGTTTTTTTTTCTTATTTCATTTCCTTTAATTAGAATTTTTCATTAAAAATACAGTGCTAGCAGCTTTCATTTCACACATGATTACGCTCACAATGGCCAATGTTAACCAAACCTTACACAAAATCAATGAAATCGAATCGAACCTCAATTTTTCAATCATTATGCACAACATTAAACGTTTTAATTAATCATTGAATGTGCCGGAGGAGAGTAAAATGATGAGGTATTATTTTTGTTTTGTTCTGTTTTATTTTGTCCTGAAGCATTGTCCCGGAAAATTATTGGGTTAGTTGTTGTTGCCGTGTGGCGTTTCGACCATGTTTTTTGTATTTATTTTCTTTTGTGTGTTGTTGTTAAAAATACCTATTGCATTTATATATAGGTACACGCATTGTATATTAATGTGGTGTTGTGTATTGATTTTAAATATGTTTTTGTTTAGGGATTCTTTTCATATTTCCAAGTATTACTATAGTGGAAAGGTCAACGACTTCCAAGAAACTACTCGTACATTGAAATAAAATTTGAATTATATATTTAAATGCTTTTTTAATGAGATTTGCTTAGGTATGATAGCTGTTGCCCATTCTCAATAATTTTCTTTTCAGCCTAATATTTCGTCTATGCTCAAAGAAATCCTTGAATCTCTACAACACCTGGCTATACGGTCCTCAATAATACCTATTTGATAAACTTGAAATTAAAAATATTATCTATATACAAAACTGCAACTCTTATAGTACTTTTTCCAAAGGTACTGAGAAATAAGAATATTAGGCGGTGAATTTATGGGAATTTTACTTAATCTTATTGTCAGATTATTTTCTCGATCATAATAGAAAACTATGAAAATTTCATTAAAATCGTTAGAGCCGTTTCCAAGAAACCAACAAAATAAAAAAAAAAACATTAAGCGTTACAGTGGGTGGATTTTAGTAAATTCATTTTTTTCTTATCTATTAAAATAAGCTGAAAAAGTTCTTTAAAATTGTTTGAGTCGTTTGTTGAGAAAGTAAGTAATTTAAAAGTAAGCGGGGCAGGGATCCGCGCTCTTAAAAGATTTTTTGATTTTTTTTTCTTTGTCACGAGAAAACAACTGAAATTTTCGTTTCCGAGAAAAATAGAAATGATAAAAGTGGGTGTGACATTAGGGGGGACTTTGCTAAAACTTATTTCTGAATTGTTCTCGGTCGTACAAATAAACTCTGAACATTTAATTAAAATCAATTGAGTCGTATTCGAAAAAAAAATAAGCAATAAGAAAGGTTGGCGGGACATTCGTTGGATCTCTTATATATATTGTTTTGTTGCTCACAAAAACAAATTTAAAAAAATTAATCCTTATTGTTGTTCCGAGAAATTAAGAAATGATGAAAGTAGAGTTTTTTTTCCAATTCTTCTCTTGCGCTAGAGAACGAATTTTGAAAATGCCATCCATATATTTTAAGTCGTACGTCTTCAAGAAAAAGAGGAATTTCCGTCAAACGATGAAATTAAATAGTAGGCGTGGCAGTTTGTGTATTTAAATTTATCAACTGTCTTATTTTTTTCTCGCACATAGGACCAAACTGTGAAAATTTCATCCAAATTGATAGATCCGTTTCAGCTTAATTAAAGTATAATAAAATTAAAGAGAATTGCAATCTTGATTTCTAAATGTTTCTTCTCATTCAGGGTATGTTTTAGGGAATCAAAGAACACGGCAATGCCCAGCCAAGTCAGGCGATTTTCGACTCTCCTCTATCTTCAGTACCAATGAAGCATATAAGTGGTCGAAGGTAATGCAAAGATCGATCAACAACTTGTAAAAGAGGAACCTATTAGTGTGTTTCAGATGTCGGTATACACCTTTTAAAGATTGGTCTGACTTGGCCTCGGTACATAACTTTCATCTGGCTCTATCTGTTGCTAGCTTAGATTGGTGGCGGCGCGCTTTCTACCACTGTATATCTATCACTTATTCCAAAGCTATATAGATAGGGCAAGGGTGTCTGTGTCGAGATTAATTTACAGTAAACTTAACCTCAGTCTCGATACTTCCAATTATTTTAGAGATGAATTTACTGTAATGGAAATTAATATCATATTTAAAGCTCGCACTTATTTGCTAGAGCTTAGTGACAGACATCACAGAACAGATAAAAATCCCAACTGCACTTTATGTAAGCTCAATCAAGTCGAAAACATTTTCCACTTCGTTGCATTGTGCCCAATCTTGCAGGAATTTCATCGGCTATATTTTAACAAGTGTCTTCTGTCACTTGAGGAACGTCTTGGTGTTCTGAATGGAGATTATGGTTGGCGTCCACTTACTCGCTTTATATTAGATGCAGTTTAATCTTTTAGATCTCTTTTTTTTTTTGTTTAAGCTAAACTAAAAGCCCCTGAATCAAATATATATTATGTATTACACAATTAAAGTATTGGATTCTTTTTCAGTTATAAACTAAATTTTTGAAATAAGTGTATAGATTGTCATATTTAAATTGATTGTTTTATAAACTTAATAATTTTGTTTTATCTAAACTAAAAGCCCTGATATAATCCCTTAAATATTGTTAAATGTTGTGTCAACCCAAATTTAAAACGCAAATTAGATTCATTAAATCTTATTTTGGCCCAATTAAAAGGATATACTTCGCTCTGGCATCATTATTTTTTTCAATTGCTGAAATATTGTGTTTATATAACGAATTTGTTTCTTATATTTTTATTAGCTTTAATACTTATATTGTACTCTCTCTCTCAAAATGTTAAGAGAAGAAAAATATACCGGCAGACGGCCCACTAGCCATGCCTGTAATCTTTAATTCTAAGTTTGTAAGCTTTCAAAATGAAAAAAAATAAAGATAATAATAATAATAATATAAGTGGTTCCTGAGATATAAGGCCTCAAAAATCACACAAAATCCTTTACTTGATCATTGATCATCAAATTATGGAGCACATCGTAGAATCTTGTAATTTTGCACAATGGGCTATTCATGTTAGCAAATGCAAAATTTCGAAAATTTGAGGTTTTCCATTCAGGGGGCGTGGAATTCGCCCACTTCCACAGAATTGGTGGTAGTTGTTTGGAGTTGTTCCGATTGCTCCAGAATGATACAATTTGGTAGAGCGTTAGAGCTTAAATTGCATACAAAGAAAAAGAGAAAATCAGAGGTTTTTCATTCAGGGGCGTGGTATCCGCTCACTTTCTCAGAATTCTTATCAATTATATAGACCCCTTTGTATTGCCGTAGAGTGATGAAATTTGGTGGAGTCATAGGCATTAAAGTAAGTAAAAAGGCAACAATATAAACTTTGATATGTTTCATTTAGTGGGCGGGGTGTCCCCCAATTTCTGTAAAAATGTTTAACTTTTATGGAGCACTTCCGATTGCTGTAGAATGATGAAATGAGCTCCAAAGCGGAAAATATATAATCTAAGATATCTCATTAATGTCTGCTTATTGTCATTTTGAAATTATAAATGCATTTTAAAATTTCATAGCCTTTATTAGAACTAGAAGTCTGGAAGTAGTATTCTTTGTTAATATAAATGAAAAAAAAATGTGCATATATTTGCAAGTTTTTTTTACAATGTCCTATTGATTTAACTCTTAATTTGTAGTTGTTTCAATATTATTCTACTTTAAATATTCCGTATTAAAATTCCACGAAGAAGAAGTTGGCGTACTTTTAGATCTCATACTTTTTACTTCTGACTTATTACATAGACGTTTTTGTATAGAAGAACTTGGCTATTTTTATAAAGTTCAATCTTCTTTTTCGTCTTGAACTTGAGGGACTTGAGGATCATAGAGAACACTAAAAAGTATGTTCCTCAAGTCCGTCCATCTGTCTGTCTGTCCTCGAGTCTGCATCCTAAATGATTGGGTGGATTTTCTTAAAACTTGGTACATATTGTTTTTTTGTTTTGCGCTGATATGCCAACACGTTTTTTTCTTCAATTTTTAAAGACCAAAAACAACAGTAGCTCCCATAATTTTTTTTTGTCCAAAAACAAAAAACTTATTATTCTCCAAAATGGCTCCAATGATTTTTATAAAAAAAACCAGTTCAGTAATGAAGAGAAAAGGAACATTTTGGTAATTTTTTTTGGAAATAAATGGTTATTTTGTATGCCTCTAGTAGAACCAATATTTTTGGGTTTCAATATTTTGGGAAACAGTTAATATCATATTTTGAAATTTTTAATGAGAAGCTCCTAAAAAGCTTAAACACTATTCTAAGCAAAAATTGTTCAAGTTTTTTTCTATACTTCGAATTTGGTAGTTTTTTGAAATTATCTTGAATAATCTTAAGAAGAAATGTAAAAACAATACAAACGCATGTGCATGCGTAGGTATTGCATTTGTTCCTTTTTTGTGGACTCTGTTTTTAATTTTAATTTTCTTCTTTTGTGACATTTAGTCAAAATTATACGTTTCGCCCACAACTGATGGGCCCAACTGTAGTACCTGGGCGAAACGCATAATTTGGACTAAAGGTCACAAAAGAACAAAATTAAAATTATCTTGAATAATTAAAAAAAATCCAAAACTAAAATAAAAAACAACGATACCCCCCCTAAACCGTTAAGAAAAAAAAAATTATTTCTCAAGAACGGCTCCAAAAATTTTGATAAAAAAAACACTGTTCTTAAATTAGTACAGCCCACTTTTGAGTATAAAAATATTTATTAACGGTGCTTCCCATAGAACCACATTTTATATTTGCGAATTTCTCAATATTGGATAATCGACTAAAATTATTTTTTTTTTTATACAAATGGTCCCTAAAAGTGTTAAAAAAACTGCATACGAATAATTTTCAAAAAGAAAGTTTTTCGATTCTTAAAAAATAAATAAACTTTAAATTAAAATTAAATTTTTTTTTCTTGAAAAATCGATTTTTCAAGAACCAGTCACTGCATTTTTTTGATATTTGATTTTTTTATGTACCTACATAATAGTAATAATAGCTTCAAAATGGCGTTTCAATTTTTTTTTCTCAAAATGTTTTTAAAATTTTATACAAAAAAAAATATTTTTTTTTTTTAAACAGCTCCAGTGATTTTTAAAATTTTATTTTAATCGATATATTTATATTTATCAAGGAATTGAAATGGCGTCTTTGTTTTCTTTCAAACTATAACAACTAAGCAGTATAAAAACATTTTATTATGTGTATTATCCATTTATTTCCTTTTTCCAAATTTTTGCGTACGTCACTGAATACTATGTATCTTTAAAAAGCACAAGAATTTTATGTGCATATTACACTTAAGTTATAAAGTTATATGCATATTGCTACACATACATCTACATCCTTCATCTCCATTAGAAATATTTACATACCTAGATTCCATCCACATATTTTTCTCCTAATTTACATAATTAAAATCCATAACATCTATTTAAATATTCATTTGTATACTATTCCTTGAATCATCCGTTCGACAATTCATTATATGAAGAATCAAGTCAATCTTTCCTTCATCGGCTTTAAACCTGCATAGGATAACTAGGCTACCCACCTACTAACAGTGCCAGCGTGAGTTGTTATCCAGTAGTGTATTTTATTAAATTTCTCTTAGAATCTAGCTGAATTATAATTCTCATAACAAAAGAATTAAATTGCTTTGCCTTAAACGAAATTTAAAAATATGTTATTAATTGAATTTTAATAGGGAAGGCGAAGGAATGAAATTAATTTTAATCTCTCTCAAATCAAAAATAAATCCCCCATTATATCCTTTCCAAGTTAACGATAAAGTATCTCAACTTATCTCATTACATCATCATCGTTTGTTGTAAAATTTTAGTGTTCTTATCCAGAGATATAATCCATCATCAATATATACATAGCTATACACACATATATTTATATATATATTATAAGACACAAGCAACAAAAGCTATTCCCTTCAATTAGGAAATGCAATTACGACGTTCGCCGTTCGAAATCTCCTTACATCAGATTTAGTTAAATCATCTTAATTCAATTTAACTAAATGCCATCAACAAAGCTCTAAACAGATTGTCAGTATTTTAATGCACAAAAATGTTAAACAGCTTCAATCTCTTTCTGATGGGTACTCTGATTTAAATCAATCCTAAGGATAATAATCGTTTTTCAACTTTTCTATTTCTTGCTTGTTTTTCGTTAAAAATCTTATGATATTGTGTTTTTGTTGTGTGTTGTTTCAAAATGCAAACTTATATATACGAGTATATATGCATTTATAGAAGGAATAGGACAACAGCACAGGACCAGGATAACTTATTTGTATGGATGTGTACAAGTACATTAGTCTCTGGTGTATATATATGTTTTCTGGGGGAAACAGTTCATACGTTGGAACAGATATCACTGTCAGACTTTGTCAGGCTTAGGTGCATATCTAGATTGTACCTGGACGTGTGTATTTTAAGAGTTCTGTGGGGTGAATGTTGAATGCCAACTGAGTTAAAACATAACTTCTACCTTAAAGTCTTAATTAGTAAGTTGGCAATGCTTTATGCAATAAACATTCTGGAACACTTGTGATAATTCAAATTGGAATAAGCTGATTTGCAAATATTTGATATTGTGGATCATAGGTTGCTACTGGCACTTAAATTAAAACTGCAATCAGAAAACTACTGGTGTAATACATTTAGCATATGTATGTAACAATTATTTTCATGTAACATGATAAGAACTGTAGGATAATTTCTCTCAGAATATACTCGTATCTTTGTCCATCTTCATTTAAAATGTCTATAGGGCGGCCCTGCAATAATGATGATTGTTCATTTTTTTTTTGATTATGGACATTTGTAGTCTATCTTTGCGACTAGAGCAGTTTGACAGTTTGTGGCGTCTATGTTGACAAATCACCATGTTAAATTAAACATTTTTGATTAAAAGTTGAAATGATAAAACCTTACTATCAAAAATCTGTTTTGCAGTGATTTTCCTTCTTAAGGCGCCAGTTATAGCTTTCATTGAAACTCATCATTGAAAACCTTGACTATCAATTCTGAGGTACTTAAACAAATAAAAATGATGTCGTTTTGGTACCAAAATAAAGGCAACAAGATATATAATATTTTTGTTAAAAAAAATATTTTATTTTCTCTACCACTTTCTTGTAAATTCACTTTTGATTTTTCAATGATGGAAAGCGTTTTCAATGATCATTCAATGATCATTGAAAAATCAAAATTGAATTTGCATGAAAGTTGTAGAGCAAATAAAATATTTTCTTGACAAAAAATATTGTACATCTTATTACCTTCATTTTGGTACCAAAACGACATTAGTTTTATTTTTATAAGGGCCTCAGAATTGATAGTCAAAGTTTTCAATGATGAGTTTCAATGAAAGCTATAACTGGCGCCTAAGTATCATCATTCCCTGTCGACAATGCAATGTTTGTGGACCAAGTTCGAGTTAAACGAACTTACTTAAAAATAAAATGCACGACTGGATCGCACATACTTGCTGTCATATCCGATCACATCGAAGGCATACGATTTTTAGTAGAAACGGCTAAATATATTTTTAAAGTAGTTTTTTTTACCAATTTTTTTATACAGAAAATTTCTTTAATTTTTTTCTTAAACAAATTTTTCGTTTCTATATCGCACCCTCAGTCCAAAAGAGCGATAAGTCAAAAAATGTCACTTTTAAGTTATTGATGAGGAAATATTTCTATTTAAATTACCTTTCTTTTCATGAAACAAAAAAATGCGAAAAATATTACAATTTTTTGTTATATGACATGTCAGACTGTTTCTTAAATTCAAATGCAAAACAGAGCTAAAACAAAATGTTCGCATTTTTTCTACTTGAAAACTTAAATAATTTCAATGCAATAGAGAGATAATCCAAAATAATCCCATTAACCAGACATATTTTCTCATTTAGACAAAAAAAATATATGCAAGACAGACACATTTCAAAAAAGTATTGTTTCCAATGCAAAACAGATACAAAACAAAAATATTTTATTTTGCTTAGTGCAATACAGCGATAAACTGAAATAAGTCCTTTTTTCACTTTAAATGTTTCCATGCAAAACAGCGTTAAGTGGCAAAAAATATTTAAAAAAAGTTAGGAATATATTAACATTAAGTGAACAAATGAATGCGAAAGCTAAAAAAACTATAATATTTTATTTATTTTTTTAATCGTTTCAAGACTTTGTCGAGTGCATCAAGAAAAATGTTAATAAGGTAAATTTATCTTTTTGTTGTGTGGTTAGTTAATACTTATTCAATGTTTTTCTTATAAAAGAATTGTGTCACAGAAAAAGAATTGTCTATGTGAATTAGACAAAAAGTGACGGTACCATGTGCCATTATTCCGGTACCATGTGGCAAGGGAGGGTGTTTGAAATCATGTCCAATTTTCGGTTGCCATCAGCTTGGGCCGATTATTCAGCTGGGAAAAAAAATCAAAACCACCTTACAACTTCAAACTAACGAGGTAGGTATACGGCAGAAATGACTTATGCTCGAAAAATGGAAAAAAAATGTCTAAAAAACGAAACTGGAGAAACAGTTGTTTGAACTGATATAAAACTGCTAATAGTAGAAACATAATGCAAACATTGTTAAATATAAAACTTTATTTTTGGATGCCAGGTACAAATCGAAATAAAGCTTAGTTCATTGAGTTAAATCCTGCATATCCTAAGCAGCTAAGATAAAGGACTTGATAGAGCTGCGTAAGCCAAATACGCTATCATGTAATCACCAATTTTTCAATAACTTGGAAAGTGATGAAACGGAAAGACCTAAGTCAGCTGCCAGCTTAGAATAATTGTAATGCATATTAAAACTTGTATTATCTTATAAGATAATGTATTTTACAATGCAAGTATTAAAATAAATAAATAAATAGGAATGTTATGAAAAGAAGAAGAGTTGGAGCCTAGAAAATTTTTTTACTAATTTATTTTTACTCGAACATCAAATACGTTTTCACTTAATTTATAAAATTTATTTAATTGTTAAAACAAACTTTTTTTCAAATAACTTTTCACTTAATTTTTTGATTTTCTATCATTTTACTTAGATTTATTTTGAGTTGTAGCTTTATTGCACTAGAGAAGACTTGAATTCAAAAAGAGTCATTTTGGCTTAGCGCTCTTTTACACTAAAATGTTGTATTAGTTCTGTAAACTATCTCAAAAACCTAGAATATTTATATATTATTTATATAAATTAAACAAAAATTTATTAAAAACACAAAATATTTTTATTTGTTCTTGTCATAGTGTTTCAAAATTATGGAAAAAGATACCGGCTGTTAAATTATTGCCAAAAGATTAGAGTTAGTATTTTGTCGTTGCGTTTTCTCGAAATGAAATTTTTTGAGTTAATGCTCTTTTACACTGATTGTGCGATATATTGAATTTTCAAAAATTTTATTTATTTTTTTAGAATTTGAATGACATATTGTAAGAAATTTTGATCGAAATACCCAGAGCCTAGAAATGGGTATATGGTACCTGCAATTTAATAAAAAAAAATATGTAAAAAATTGTTTGAACCCAAATGTTGATTCTACCTTAAGTAGTGCACAGAATTTTTATCAAAATTGTTAGAGCCGTTTTCGAGACCATTAAGATTTAACTTTTATGCTCCAAAAAATTGTATAAGTGCCGTTGTTTTTGAGGATGCACCAATTTTAAAATTTTAGCGATGCAATCACCTAAAATGTATACGTGCGAAGTTTAAAGGAAATTATTTCAGCCGTTTAGGCTGTAGATCGACCAACAGACAGATAGGATTGCGGGATCCTTTCAAAATCTCGAGCTCGATATTTTTTATAAATGTAAAATTTCCCCCCAAAGGTAAATTAAATTTTATATTTAAAAATACAAAAGCTGATAACTATCGAATGTGAAAGTATAAGAGTTTAAAACAATCAAATTTGTCGTGTACAGAAATACACTTCTTTGGCGTTAAAGAAATGTATACATTTTGGGTGTTAATAATTCGTTCTCGCACTTTTGTGAAAGTGTTTTATTCCTTATTTTCACAAATAAGGGTCTATAAAGTCATTGATTGGCATTAAATTCACCCTTTTCTATTCGAAACCACCAGTTCTCAATTAGCATACAAGTTTCAATTCAAACACAATTTATTCGAATACATTTAAAAAGCTGTTAAAAGCTCTTTTCAAAACTCAAACTTCGACATATATGAAAAAGAAAGAGATAACAACTTAAAGATAATAATGTACTACATTTTCACAGACCCTTTTTGTTGACCCAATTATTGGCACCCCCTCATTCAATAAGTATTCTTACAAAAACTATCAATCTTATCAAGCCAATTTAATTTTAGTCTTAATCTACTATTTATTCCTCACATTTGTACGACTTTATTTTGATTAATTAGTTCTTCAGTTGGTGTGTGGAAGTAAAAGTATTAACACGTTTTAAAAAAGTGAAACTGCAAAATTTTGTGGGTTTTTGATAAGGACATAAGATTTGGTGAGCAAAAATACAAAAAGTATTATCATATAATACTAAATTATTCGTACTTAACTATTTTTTAAGAAATTAATTGCTATTTTTTTAATTTAAAGGGTGCCAATAATTGGTTCCAATAAAGATGGGGTTCCAATTATTGGCACTCTGGTGCCAATAACTGGTTCTATGGAACTTTAATTATTGGCACTGCCAATAAATATCCTATCAAGACTGTCAATAACTATACCATTAAACCGTTACTTTTTTTAATTTTGAAAAAATGCCGAAAACAAGAAAAACATACAAAGAAATAGATGTTCAAGAAGCTCTATGGGCCATAAAAATGGACATATATCTAAAAGAGCAGCTTCTAGATACCATAAAATACTGCGTACTAATTTATTTTTGTTGTAGACTTTTAGTTTATTTTTTTCACATTTAACTTATTGTTTACTTAATATCTATTATTTCTATTTATTTTTTATAATCCGGAAAAAGCGGTAAATGTTTATTTTATTTTTTTTTTACTAAAATTGAATGAACCACAAATTTTATAAATAAAAAAACTAAAAACAAAATATTGTTTTCCTTTAATTCATAGGTGCCAATAATTGTACATTTTTGGGGTGCCGATAATTGTAGTCGGATGCCAATAATTGTAGTTTTTGGCAAGCTTTTTTTAATAACCCATTTTTAGCTCTTTTTTAATAAGCAAATAATAAGAATTAAATATAAATAAACAAAGAAAATTCTATATTAAAATTTATAACATTTTTTCATATTTTTAACTTTATAATTGCGAAAATTACGCGCATTTATAATTGAAAAATCATTAAGGGTGTCAACAATTGTATCCCTTACGCTAATCAATCTTGGAAATTTAAAATAAAACTCTTTTAAATTTTCATTGGGCCTATAGGTGAACAGATCGAACTTACCTAATTCCCCCATCGAAATGAACACATCGAAAAATTGAGTTTTTTTCTTAACTTGACATAGATGATGCTGACTGTAATAATGGCTACTGCTGTTGCTGGTTAAATGTGTTTCACGGTTTATTGACAAAAAATTGGTCCCAAATTGGTCGATATTTCAGATGTTTAGTTTAAGGCTTATCATTTTACAATACAAACTGCCTAATAATCACTAAACGTGTTCAAACTGTAAAAATCTCCGAAAGGAGTTATTTCTCATAGAATGTTTGACTCAATCCATCTGAGTGTACTATAGGCAAAAGTGTAAAAAACTTGGTCTGTAGCAGAAAGTGTAAAGCCTAAACCACACTGAAATACCCGCTCTACGATAAAAAAAATGGCTACCGATAGTGCACATGAAACTGCTGATGAAGATCCAAATGTATATATAAATTTTTTTTCGATTTGACGTTCAATGTATTTCCCATAAGAAAAAATCAAAAAACGGTCTGAAAAACATTAATTTTACTAATTAATTTTATATCAACGGGTATCCATATTATGAATGCAATATAATAAGAATACATGTGAGCTTGTAAATCAAGAAGAATATATATCGAAACTTAATTTAAATTTGCTTTATTTTGCAGATAAATAATGCAAACAAGCCCGCATTGTTGTTGTTGTTTTTTTTTTTAAATTAGCTCATGTCGTCAGTCAAAGTGATATCATGTGCGTGGTATGGGAAGGGGCTTAAGAAACTAAATCAAAATTGGGGTTAATTAATATCTATGTTCCCATATTTTATAGAGCAAAAGCTCAATATGTCAAAGTGAGGGAGGTGGGCCTTGCGCCAATATGTTTATAATAAGGATGTAGGTATTTGTAATAATTTAAAGGTTATATTCATTTGTTATTTTTTTTTTTTATTATCAGAAAATTGATGAAATCATTTGTCGTTTTGTGACATTAATTAATATAATTCGTTTTCCTAAGGAGAACGAAAAATATATCTTATTCAATAAACATAATAAAACATTTGCTATATTCAAGATAGAAATAAAATAAGAACCCCTTTTTATGTGGATCCAATAAAAATGTTCATTAATTTTGTTGCTAAGTTTTGATATGGAATTTTCAGTTTTGTAGCTTTTATTGATATAAAATTACATACATAAATAATGTATTAAACCAAAATAAAATGCCTCAGTTTATCAAAAAATGTTAGGCTTTCAATAAAGTATTATAAATTTTTTTGCTACTTGGTTTTTGACGTTTATATTTTTGACAGACCACACATGATAAATTCCACGAACATTTGACATTTCGATTCAGTATTGTTTGCCATTTCATCATGAATAGACTTACGCCTGAACAACGTTTGCAAATTATTGAAATTTATTATCAAAATTCGTGCTCTGTGAAAAATGTGTTTCGCAAGCTACGTCCGTTATATGCTCGTCATAATCGACCCACCGAGCAGGCGTGAATTAGCAGAATTGCCGTATTTGGAGTGAAGAGCAGATAGAGGCAATTTAGCAGCTACCAATGCATCCCGAAAAATGCACTGTTTGGTGCGGTTTATGGGCAGGCGGCATCATTGGGCCGTACTTCTTCAAGGACGATGAAGGCCGCAGGGTTACGGTAAATGGAGAAAGGTACCGTGCGATGATAACAGTTTTTTTTTGCCGAAAATGCAAGAATTGAACTCGGTCGACATGTGGTTCCAACAGGACGGTGCCACATGCCACACTGCACGCGAAACCATGCATCAATTGAGAGGCGAATTTGGTGAGCAGTTGATCTCACGTTTTGGCGCAGTCAATTGGCCACCAAGATCATGTGATTTTACCCCGTTAGACTATTTTTTGTGGGGCTATGTTAAGTCTATTGTCTATGGGGACAAGCCAAACACGATTGCTGCCTTGGAAGCCAACATTGAACGCGTCATTGGTGAGATTCCGGCCGAAATGTGTGAAAAAGTTTGCCAAAATTGGACCTTCAGAATGGACCACCTGAAGCGTAGCCGCGGGCAACATTTAAGTGAAATTATTTTTAAAAAGTAAATGGCAGAAATTGATTTATCGATCCAAATAAAAATGTCATTCACTTCTTACAAGTTTCTGTGTTTTTTTGAATTTTCAAAAACCAAGCTCTTAAAAAATCACCGTTTACATATGTACAAACAAAAAAACAATGGCGCAAAATTTTAAACAGCCTAATACTAAAGCACTTTACTAATATTTTAAACACTTTTTAACTAGCACCATACTAAATCTATTTTCTTAATAAACTACAACTAAACACGCCTAAAATAGTGCAAAAAAGTAAGCGAACATAACTTTTGACGTTTGTAAATGTCAAAGTGGCAAAGGGATTTAGTACGATACTAAAAAAATAAAGTATCCATTTCGTGGTTTTAACTTTAGTAAAATGTTAAGAAAATAGTACGATACTAAACTGGTTTAAAATTAGCCAAATCCTCTTTTTAGCCTAGTATCATACTAAAAATGATTTAACTTATTACTAAATCGACTAAAATTTTGCGCCAATGTTTTTTTTTTAGTTTTAAAAATTCTTAGATTTTTTTTCCATAATTGGTATGAACAATTTATTTATTCTCTAAAAAACGTTCAATTATTCAAAAAGATTAATTTTGTAAACAAACATACTTTTCGGTAAAAAATCGTAATTTTAATAATCCTAGCTACGTCTTGCTTGTTCGTAACCGATGATGTTGTTGTTGCTTCTCGTTGAAAGTTTTTTTTTTATCATTTTTCCATTTTAAAAATAAATCATTATAGTTATCAACTTCGATTTATTTTACGCTTGAATTAGAATCTTTCAGGCTTTATTAGTCTACTACTGTCAAAATATTTATACCTGTTCATGGGAAATACATTGAACGTCAAATCGAAAAAAAATCTATCTCCAATTGAAATTTCACGCGCTGACTGCCAGGTGGCGTGAATCCATGCGTCAATGACACAATGGGGGCGTTCGGTGTCACACAGCTTTCTGTACATTGCTGAAATATATATTGTGTTTGTTAACGTATAAAACCCCATAGGTAACCATTTCTGTCAAAACTCAAAAAAGAAAAAAAAACTAATTTCTTACGATTACGGTTCGGCTCAAAGTGAATTAAACATACATTTGTTGGATAAAATATAAATTAAAAATGAATTAGGAAGTAAGAACCACAAATGTTTCAACCGATTCAGAAGAAGAAGATGATGTATTACGTACGTAATTAAAGTTCACAAACAACAATTGAAAAGACAGCTGGTTTCGTAGTCAGCTTTGCACTACGATACCTAAGTATACCAGAAATTTAGCGCTAGCTTGGGTACGATTTGGAAATCATATATTTTGTTCGTTGTATGGTCGTCGGCTGTTAATTGACAGATATTTATCACGTATTACAACAATAACGAACGTATTGCACAGCAAAGCTGTGCGGTACCGAACGCCCCCAATGGCCTCTTTCAGATGTCGGTACGATAGCCCATCTAAGATATGTTAGTATCCACTAAAGTTCCTGAACAACCAACATCGAATAGATTGAATTTTTATGGGTTTGTGCATATGTTTTTGATATTTCTCATTGGATACAAAAGTATACCAAAGTTCTTCGGATAGCTTAAGATTCTTTTTTTCGGCAGCAGTTGTTTTGTCATCAGCTGTATTCTTGCATGGGAATACAACACCACCAACCTATCCGGATAGCAATAGTTCGGTTATTGAATGAGGCTCATTTCGTAATCTATTCATAACTACTGTAACATTTTATTTTAGACCATCTAGGTGTCACATTTAAAACGAAAAGGCTAATTTATTAATGACAACCATTTTGGGAAATTTTATAAACCGAAGTCATTGGTGAATTTTATTCCCTTCTACACTGGGGAGGAAATTTTTCGGAACTTAAAACTAAAACCTTCATCAAAAATTTAGAAACTATTTAATAAGTAAAAAAAGTGTTTTTTTTTATTCAGTTTTAATTTCAGAACGATTGTGTTTCGAAGTAAGGAAACTAAAAGGGTTGAATTTGTGAAATTTTGAATTTGGAGAAACAAATTTGGTAAACTATAGTAATACGTTAACAAATAAAATTGTCGCAGATGACAATTATAAATATCTTGATATAAATTTACACTCGAAACCACAAAATGAATGACCCTATCTCTACTCATATGGATAATAGAGTAGCCTTCTTGATTTATGAGTTCTTTCAAAATTCTTCTACTAAAACTTTCATTGGGGTAATTACTATGTCTGAAAAAGGTGCCAAGTAAATCATTGAAAAGAATTCTGGACTTACATATGCGGAAGTGAGTTGCGTCTTATACAATTTTAAATGTATATAATAAATTTGCTGTTCATTCAACTATTTTAGAAAGAACCCAAAAACTTTGCATACCTTTTTATCACACAAGTTTCCATGATGAGGATGATAGGTATAAGAATGTGTGGAAATTTTTGTTTAATACTAATAGGTTACATTCAGATTTGGGTGCAAGGAATTCAAAAATATGTAATGTTGTATTGAGGTTAATTATAATCTGAGAAAATTTCTTAACTATACCAGATGACCGCTAGGTCCGTTTTAGTGGTCAAACCTCTGTTAGCTATTTTCCACAAGAAAGGTTCTTGAAAACATATTAAGCTGTAAAACCTATTCAAAGGAGCTTACTTAAATAAATTAAGTTTCGGTATTAATATACTCTATATTAATTTAAAAAAAAAACTAATCATAAAATATTGGTTTATTTGTATTTGCTTATGGAATTTTATAATTTAGGTATTCTTCTAATCCAGTTTTAACAGAATTTGTCTATGATTGCCTATGTCATTGGCCATAAAAAAAAATTCAACACAGCAGATTTGCCTCTTGATATCTACAAATTATTAGGCGTTATTCTTTTTTCGTTCAGGACAGAACACTGAACCGAGTTCGAACACATAAATTATGCACTGAACTTGTTCCAAACAGAGCGAGCTCTGAACACTGATATGTCTTTTAAGCTCACTTGAACCACACAAATCATAACACATTTTCATTTTAATCATAAAGAGCAATACAACACAAAACCAACCTAGATACAGAAAATCAACTAGCGATCACCTTCCTTCGCCAACTTATATATCAAATTATTTTATTCTTCCTATTTTCCTTCTTGACACACATGGCATTTGGTGCGCTCAGCAATTTATACTCACATGCTCAGTCAATTATCTTCGAGCACGTCGAGTGCGATCTACACATGTTCAGAACGAAAAAAGAAACACATATTTGGAGATCTGCATGCTCTGAGTTAAAAAGAAACACAAACAAATTTGTTGACAACTCAGACTCGGGTCTAAACTAAAAAAGAAAAACGCCTATTATGGCAGTTCCAAAAGTAAAGTTGTTATAGGTTCCAAAACTTAATTTTGTAATATCCAAACTCATTTTCTGGGTTAATGCCATTATTTCCAATCTAATATGAGCTTAGCATAGATTTCCGCTAACTTATCGATTTTTGCTCGATTGGTTTCGATTTCCCGCTTTTTATAATCCGCGTATTCCCGTTTCTTAAGATCCCGCCTTTTGTAATCCCGATTTTTTATAACCCCGCTTTTTTAAACCCCCGCTTTTTAAAATCCCGTCTCTTATAATCTCGTTTTTTATAATATCGCTTATTAAATTCCCGCTTTTGGAATCAACACAAGGTGCAAAATGGATGGTGTCTAAGTGGGCCCAGCTACCTCACGCAAATTACCCTGCTTGGCCCAATACAGAATTTTGTGGCTTGGGTGCATTCAAAGTTTTTTCTGTAAGCTTTATCAAAATATAAAACGGGCTCAGTGGCATTAAACGGAATTCTAAAAATCTTGAATATAATAGACCGCGATTTTGAATAAAAAGGATTTTAAAAGGCGGTATTTTAAAAGCTTTTTTCCGGATTTTTTATCATTTGGGTTCCGATACACTCCCAATTTTTACTTGCAATTATATAGCTACTATAGGGCAAGTTTTGCGTTTAGAAAAAAAAATCAAACTCTAGATTTTTATTAAACTTGACATTACGATGATAGAGAACACCAACAAAGTGGGTAGATTTTTTATTTGTTTTTTAGCCCCAAAAATAAAGGTACTTGCCATATAATTTTTTATACCATCTTAATTACCTCAAAAACAGCTCTAAATATTTTTTAGGTATAGTCTTTTATATATTTTATTACTAACAGTACCTTCCATACAACACATTTTTAATTTTCGACTTTCTCATAAACGGCTTGACGGATTTCGATCGAAATTTTTACATGGAAGGTCCTTTGAATTATAAATAATACTGCATACCAAAATTTTCTAAAAATATTTTTTTTTTTGGATTTTTGAAACAAAATTATTAATCTTTTTTTTTGGATAATTCAATATTTCGAAAATTTGTGGTCGATTTTTTTTTTTAAATTATACTTTTAAATTAATTTTATTAAATACTTAAAATTGGCTTACGAAGATTTTTTTTACGAGAAAAATAAAAGGATTTTGTATATACAAAAACGAATTTAAAAAACAACTTAATATTTATTTATAACCTTGCTAACGATTTAATCGAACATACTGACAAGTATGTGCGATCCATTTAGAGGATCAAGTTAATTGATATTGTATGTATTAAAAAAATTCTTAAGGATTAAATATTGGATTTATAATAATCAATAAATGTTTCTTTATAAAATCCAAATTTTGATACTCTTACTCGTCTTAGTACCAAAAAGTACGATTTATTTATTTCTAAATATTTTATTACTTATTTTTTGTAAACAAAAAAAAAAATAAACTAAATGCTTAAGCAAATTATTATATTCCTTCGATGAGCTTGGTTTGTAACCATAATTTCATTTATTTGAATAAGCCCATTCGCCTGCCCCTGCGAACAATAAATTTCAAAATGAGGTCTTAACATTGACACTACTTGACGCTGATTGTTTGGTTAGGTATATTAATTTGAGGGTATATTCGTTGCATTTATGGTTGCACATCGCACTCTCATGATGGTATTCATAAACTAATATTAACGAGGTGGTTTCTGTAACCTTTGCGCTGCCTCATTGAATCGCAGCAGTGGGCTGGGCGCAGATGGATTTTAAATAAATAATTAGAAATGGCACAACACTGCTGTTACAAGCCCAGAAGAAAAAAAAAACACTGGGTCCGATCTCATAATGGGGCTGTTACATAATACAACGGGCTAGTCTGTTCTATCCCTTGATAGTTCAATTAACATCTGACAGAACGCCATGCCATACTCAGTTCCGAAAATACATGACGTTATAAAGTTCGGGGACGGTAACCTCCCCGATGCAACCAACCACTCGCAGTTCAGGATATTAACCGAAACGTTTTATATTTCAGGCATTTTCCCATTTTACACAATTATTACTGGCGATATAACCTTATCTCTCTGGTCAGTTAGGTCTCCGACATGGCAAGCGAGGCATGCTAGCTTAACGGTTTGTTCGATTGAATACCGATAGTGAATAAGGATATCGGAAGCACGATGGATTCTGTATGGATGTTGTGCCCCAATGGGATGTGGTATTTATGGAAATAGTGGTACGTGTTAATTTGGAAGTCGATTGTTATTATTTCCATCACAATGTGGTTAAATACATCTACAAAACGTGCCTTTTGTGCGTTCGTATATTAACACGAAGGGAAATTATAAATCTATCTGATGATACAGATTTCACAGGAAAAAGTGATGCATGGACGAGAGTGGTATTTTGGTTAAATAGTGGATTTGTTTTTGGTTCAAATTTAGAATTCTATGACATTTGGTTGCTACGTGTTCGTTTAAATGAATTTTAATTTTTGTTATTGTCAATTTATTTTAATACTAAAACTATTAATATATTTTTTTTTTTTTTCGAAAACTGAAACGAAAAAACTAGTTTGCACTGGATCTTGTATAAAAATAATCTCAATCGAACGAAACGAGCAAGCGAATTTAATCCGCCAACATTTTCATGGTCAAAGGTATCCGAAAGACTAAAATTCTCAATTGAATAATGTCAGTGAAAAAATTTGCACAAAATCCCCATTTTCCTGCATTATAAAGGGTCCGCCATCTAACGTTTTTTTTTTCAACTAGTGCTTATTTCGTGAATGGTAACACTTAGCTCATGTCTATTTTGACAGATAATTAGTTTTATCCTTCCGCTGAACGAATAGGGTTATGTATATGCTTGAACAACGCTGTGAAATATTGCGACATTACTTTGAAAATCATGGTAATGTTGCAGAATGTGTGCGAAAATTGCGTACGGATTTTGGAAGAAGAGTAGCACCGTCAGCTCCGTATGTTCGTTATCTCGTCTCATTGAGACGAATTTTGCATAAAGACCTTGGTATGACGCCATACAAAGTCCAATTGGTTCAGGAGTTGAAGCCAACTGACCATCCAATGCGTTTTTGCTTCGCTAAGTGGGCCTGCGATCGACTTAGAGAAGATGCCGATTTTGCCAAAAAAAATCATCTTTTCAGATGAAGCTCATTTTGATCTTGGCGGGTATGTAAACAAGCAAAATTGTCGCATTTGGGGCACAGAAAACCCGCACGCATACATTGAAAAGCCGATACACCCAAAACGAGTCACTGTTTGTTGCGGATTTTGGCCCAGAGGCATAATTGGGCCATTTTTCTTCGAAAATGAGCAAGGAGTGGCCGTTACAGTCAATTGCGATCGTTATCGGGCCATGTTGAACGAATTTTTGTTCACAAAAATTGAAGAGGAGGATATTGGCAATATTTGGTTTCAACAGGACTGCGCTACGTGCCACACAGCCGAAGCTACACTCCATGTTTTGCGCCCTGTTTTTGAAGATCGCATTATCAGCCGCAGAGCTAATGTCGTTTGGCCACCTCGGAGCTGCGATTTGGCACCGTTGGACTATTATTTGTGGGGTGCCGTAAAAGATAAGTGTTACTCCGACAAGCCAGAGACAATTGACTCTTTAAAGGACAATATTCGTGAAGCCATTGGTGAAATACAGCTGCACACAATCGATAATGTGCTTAAAAATTGGACCGATCGTGTAGGCTACTGCATGGCCAGCCGAGGCAGCCATTTGAATGAAATTATTTTCCATTATTAACCGGAAGTATAGTACTTTTAAACAAAAAAAGAGATTTGAGAAAATATTCAGTAGTTTTTTTTTATAGCATTTTCAAAAAAAAAAAGAAGTTATTTGGCGGACGCTTTATGATACAGTTGTACTAATACTGTAATATTATATAATACATAGGTGGTCAAAATCTATAGCTAACCTTAGGAATGTTACACAATGTTCAACCAAAAAAAAATAAACTCCTTCACATATCTTCAATACATTTTTAAAATTGATTTAGCGGTTTTAAGAAATTATTCTTTTTAATTCTGACAGTACATTGCCGTGGTGTTTATATGAAAATTAGTGAACAATAAAAAATAATATTTTACATAGAAGCAGTAGCAACCTTAGGTGTGAATTATTATTGAGAGAAGGTTATAAATTCGGTTAATTAAAAAAATGAATGTAATTAACGTTAATGCAAATTTTTTCAGATTTAATTACTTCCTTCAGAAAAATGTGGTTTTGGAGCTTTTGGATGATATTTGGAAAGAAATTTTATTTTCTATACATTTATTTATTTATTATAAATGCAATGCAAAATTGTAAAGATAATTACAAAGGAAAGCATTAACAATAAAGCCATCAGACTTCATACAAAATTTACTTTTTAAACGGTTATCCATTTTGTGGTTTCAAAAGTAAACGTATAAAATATTTTGTGGACTAAAGGCCGTTAAAATCTCTTTTGAATCAATAATTCGACAAATCCAATTAAATGTAATGCTAAGTCTTCTACTTGGCTGAGTAATTTCAGTAGTATATAGAACTGTATTATATATAAACAAATAAAAATCACCTTTCGTAAATAAAACACATATAAAATATTTTTTTTTTCATGATATTTCTTTTTTATTATAAAGTTTGTGACTTTTTGTGGATGTAAAGGCCTCTCTGCAATTACTAGAGGATTATGAGAACCCCAAATACGACAATTTTGCTTATTAACATACCAACCGAGTGAGAAATGTGCTTCGTCACTGAAGAAAATTTTGTTCGAAAAACCGCCGACGAATTCCAGCCCTATACTTTTGAAACCGCAAAATGGATAACCCTTTATAACTGTGCGGTTGATCCTCTGGTCGGCTGGTTGGAAGTTGGAACAGATGTTTAAGATTTACTCGATCGTCATTTGTTGTGGGTTGTTGCAGAAAAGACAGGAATCGTTGGTTGAGTCTCAGTCTGAATATTGCCATTGCTTAGGGTCTGGGTGGCTAAAGGTGGATGGGAAGTGAACTGGACGGCATAAGGGGTTAATAATATTTGTATAGTAATTGTTTAGTAATTTTTCCAACTGCACGTTTTTAATTTTCTTCAATTGTGTAAAAATTGTTGGTCATTTGTAAAAAAACGTACGAAATTCCACCTCCTTGTCGGTTCCAACGCTCGTTTCCAATAACATTCCTATGGTAAGCGCACAAGAAAAAGCAAATTTGCTAGCAGCTGCTAATTCTACGCTTCCACAAAGTGTCATAACGCCCCCTGTAATTGAGAGCATAAACAGTTTCATGGGATGTATCTTCTTTCGTACTCGTACAGTTCCTAGAATTCTTAAGGATCTTGACATACACAAATCCGATGGGGTGCAGATAGTATCTCCCCTGTTGTTCTGAAGAGGTGTTCTTCTACTCTAGCAAAACCACTGTGTAAGCTTTTCAATCTTTCCTACTCTACTGGTCTCGTTCCGAGTGGATGGAAAACAGCATTTGTCCAGCCTCTCCCTAAACAAGGCGAATCTTGTTCACCATCTAACTACCGTCCAATTGCACTTACGTCCCTTCTTTCCAATGTCATGGAAACGCTGATTAATTAACAGCTATAGAAATATCTTGAAGAACGAAAGCTCCTTAATGACCGACAGTATAACTTTCATAGCAATAGTTTCACTGGTGATCTGATGGTATATCTCACCGAACAGTGGCTTACATCGTTTTGAAGAAAGTAAGATTATTGCGCTTGATATTTCAAAAGAATTTGATAGAGTTTGGCATCAGGCTCTCTTATCGAAAATGCGTGCATTTGGTATCGAAGAATCGCTTCTTCGTTGGATAAGAAATTACCTTTCGGATCGCCCAATAAAAGTTGTATTGGACAGTTTCAAGTTTGATATTCAAAAAATAAATGCTGGTGTGCCCCAGGGCTCCGTTCTGTATCCGACTCTCTTTCTCATTTTCATCAATGATCTCTTGTCTGCAACTTCTAATCCAATATACTGTTTTGCTGACGGGAGTACCCTCAGCTTTTCATACTCGTTTTTAGATTCTCATCCATGTCCTACGGATGTGGAACTTGAATGGCAGCGTATGATAAGCTCATTAAATTCAGATCTTCAGCATTGTCCAATGGGGAATCCAAAATCGCGTAGAATTTAATGCTTCAAAAACCCAATGCTGTCTTTTCTCGTTAAAGCGGGACCCTCCTCCAATGCCGTTGTCCATTAGCGGCGCTAGCATTGAGGAAACCGAACAACTTTCAGTTCTCGGTATGTGCATCACCGTCCACCTTTTGTGGAATGAACACATATTCGACGTCGCCAAAAATGCTGAAAGATGTTTTGGTTTTCTGAGATGATGCAAGAAATATTTCTCCCCTTCTGATCTGGCTGTAATCTATAAAGCCTTCATTCGTCCAAAGCTTGAGTACAATTGTCATATTTGGGCAGGTGCTCCCATTACGTACTTGAGTATCCTGGACAGAATCCAAAAAAGAGCTTTAAAAATGATAGGTGATGAAAAATAACTTAAACAATTGAGCCTCCCTCGCACCGTCATAATGTTTCATGCCTTTCATTATTTTATCGGTACTATTATAGACAGTGTTCTATTGAAATAGCCAGTTGCATTCCTCCCCTTAAACTATTCAACCGCAACACTCGCGCTTCTAGGAATGCCCATCAGTTTACCCTTGAGCCCAACTTTGGACGTACTGTCAAGTATAGAGATTCTTTCCTAAGGCGCACAAGACGAATGTGGAATGCTTTACCCGACCGCATTTTTCCCTCATATTGCGATAATCAGGCATTTAAAACCAATGTACATCGGTATCTCCTGTCTAATCCTATCCCATTTTCCTAATCGCTCGCACTGTGTATAAACATTTTAAGGGTATTCATAACCCCTTGAGTGCGCGCATAATTTAAAAAAAAATATGACACTACGATGATAAAGAAGACAAAAAAGGCTGCCATTCAAGTGCGGCTTGAAAAAAATTATGCATAGTGTCGGAAAGTGTCGCATTAATGGGTTTTACTTTAAATCTTTAAAGACCCGACATTTTGAGTTTCACGCTAACAGGACCCCAGCATTAAATATTCCAAAGATTTCGATGAAAGAAATTAAACATTACATTAGACCTGTTCCTTTTCTGTAATGTATGCGGGCCTTACACACATACATGAATTGACCGTCGCCAGGACTATTTTCATGAAAGCAAAAAGGTTGCTAAGGTTTCGCACTGAACTATCAATTTATTCAAGTTTGCAAGGGAAATTTATTTTCGTGTGTAAACACATTAATCGCGAAATCTTGCACTTTCACGGTAACAGGCGCCGCGCCGGTGAATTCATGCAATATTTCTTGCATTTCAGCGTAAGGACGCCGCGAAATGAATTGTTTGTTGAGAATATTGAAATTAGCCTATTAACCGAGCTTACATCTGCAAGGATTCCCCAGCGCCAGTGGCTACTTTTGCGAACGTAAAAACTAACTTGCAAGTGTAAGCGCATGGTTTCGCGTAAGTTGATATATGCATGAAAGTAAAACAAAATTTGGTGGGTCCCAACTTTTCATGTGTCAGATATAAGAGTTGATAGGATTTTACACCTAGCTGCCATCTTGTTCATTGGCACATGTTAAGTTTACAAAGAAAGTCAAGTTTGATGTGTAAACTTTCAGAGTCTCGAAATTTTTACTTTCGCAAGTACTGTTCTTTGCGTTTAGCCCATTTCACCATACAAACAGATAAATTTAGCAAAAAAAAAATATTTAACCCTCAAGCCACTTGCAAACTCTAAACTTTTAAAACCAAACGAATTTTTTAAATTGTAGGTATGGTTTCCCAGTTTAGCTTTAGCAAACAAACTGATAAAGATGAATTTCACTTTATGAAAATAAAATTATTAAGATCTGTGGAGCGGTTTCTAGAAATAAAGCATATTGTGTATACTTATAACTTGAAACAAAAAATAATGAGCTATTTTGAAAATATTAAATTCTGAAAAAAAAAAAAATTAAAAATACAAGCAAATATCTATTAGGTAATTAAAAATATTGGTATGCATCACAAGTTGACGTACCTAAACCTATATAACATGTGTAAAATTTCGAAAGAACGACAGAATCACCTAAGCCGTTTTCCAGATTGTAGAAAGCAAAAAAAATATGTCCTATGGAAGGTACTATTCTTTGCTATTATTGGTAATTTTTTTTCAAACCATATAATAGCTTATACGGAAAAAATACTCTGATTTTTTTAAATCAAAATCGTTTGAACTATTCTTGAGAAAAATGAGCTTTAACATAATAGCAGTTTTACCAAAAAAAAAACTTATACCAAGTTTGAAGGAATTCGGCCCACCCATTTGGGCTGTAAGTGGCTATACTAACATACAGACGAACAGAATTTTGGGTGTTTTTTCGTCCTCGCTATCATCGTAGTGTCATGTTTGATTGTTATCGCAAAACTTTTTTTTTTAGACGAATGCATAACTTGCCTATCGCCAGTAAAAAGACAACCTCCCGAAAGCGAAGAGTCCCAAAATTAAGAATAGTCTGCAAATGTCTGTACAACCGATGAAATATAAAATCAACACAGCAAAAACTCATAGATAAAGTTATAGACATCAGCGACACTAATTCCCACCAAGAAAACATAACAAAAACCAAAGAAATTCTACAAATGAATAATTTTCCAAATCAAATTATTAATGATCTCATCAATAACAAAATATATCAAACACAAAATAAATATAATAAAAATAAAATCGCAAACAATAGACCTGGCAACCCTAGATACTTCTCCCTACCATATATCCTGCTCCTTACTGATAACCTCCACCTAAACCAAACAATAGAAATTGATCGAGAGAAAACAATATTTGCGCACAAGCCCAACTCCACACTACACACACTATTCACCAATACCAAACCACCTATAAAAATTACCTAACAACATGATGTCGTGTATGAAATCCCCTGCAAAGGAAAAACAAATGAAACTTGTCAACAAGTATATTCTGGTACAACAAAACGTGCATTGGGTGTGAGGTTGTCCGAACATGAAGCTGATGTCAGGAAAAAGAAGACAGCTACAGCAATCTCACAACACATGCTAGACCATCAACACAGCGCAGATTTTGACAACGTCAGAATACTAGACAGATAAAAAAGAATGAACACTCGGTTCACCCTGGAAAGCCTACGCATCCAACAAAAAATACACACGACGATGAACCATGAAGAGGACATTGATGACATATACGTGTTTAGTTTATTAATGTTAAACAAAAGATTTTTTTAAAGTTTATTTAAAATTAATAATTTTTATTCAAATGCAAAATAATAATTATTTGAGAGTACAAAAATATAAAACTGTAATTGAATACTAACAAAAGTAAGTGCAATAGTTAAATTAAATTTTTAAAACTAGAAAAATAAAAAAAAATGTATTAATATATCCTTTAAAATTATTTTTTTATTTTTATATATTCAAAAACTTTTCTTTGTATTTTAGGTTTTAAGAATTAATAAATCGAAGCCCCTGATGAAGCCGGAAAAAACCGGAGAAACGTTGGGAAAGAATTAATTAGTTTTTTTAATTAATTGCATTATTTTCAAATCGATCATTAAGTCCAATTATTTAATCAACAAAAGAATAGTTCATTTATTAAAAAAATAATCCTGTACACATCTTCTGTAAGTCAGGCGATAAATTTTCCTCACTTACATCCTCTGAAATAAATGGGTTTATGTTATTATTTCCAATGGAAGACAGTAAATTGAAGTGTCATTTTGACATCTTAAAATCAAAACAAACAATTTTTTTTTTATTTCTCGACTAATATTATATAATATTTTTTCTTACAAATTTTTTTCTTAAATTTTCATTTCCTTTGGAAGATATTGCATGAAAAGACTTTTGCCTCGGGTGCCCGGGCAACGCCGGGGACTTTCTGCTAGTATTTTGTAATCGCTAATCAACATTTTCAAGTACCTATGTGAGTTGGATGTTTTTTCTAATTTCATCATTTCTTTTTCTAATTCTTAATAAAGGAGAATAATAAATGTGTGTTATCTGCGCTCTCCCTTTAACGTAGAGGTCAAATTAAATTTCAACATAAGAAAGAGACAAAAAAAATCTGAAATGGAATCCAATACATATAAGATAAAAACACCAAAAAAAAAGTCGTTCAGATTAAAAATTCAATTTATTTCCAACATTAATTACACAAAAGTCAGTCAACCTCTTCGAGGACACATTTCCATTTCCTTGAAAACCAATAAAACTGTCGTCCAACCCACAAAACCACCATTTCAACATGATGCACAACTTATATATATATATCATCCGACCTGATTCGCCCATTCGCCCAACCACCACCCATTTCAATACCATTAGCACTTCCAATTGACTTGAAACTTAATCCGTTTGGATCCAAGAACTTTTGCTCAAAATTTTGTCGGTTGAACACAATTTTCGATGTTGAAAAGTTTTCCAAGCGTTAATCGTTTTCTATATAATTAGTTTCACCTAACCTACATTATATACTATCGTTCTTAGCATATGTGTATAGATATGTTAGTAAAATTGATTTTTTTTCCTTTCAATTTTGCAGAAAGATTTATTCCTGAGCAAATTAGATCCGGGTTCACCACGAGGGGAGCGTAAACTTTCTGCTGCAAGTGCGTCTTCGATGAAAACAAAGTGGCTGAAAGCATTTAGAAGCCTAAAGCCGGCTTCTGGTTCCGCAGCACAGCCAGATAGGTAAGTAATAACTCAAAAGTTTTTTGATATATATATATATATTCAATAAATTTAATATATATAAAGAAACATTTACTTAGTTTTATAGGCCCTATTGTGTAAAGTTTTTTAACTCTACCTATAATATGTATTTAATTTTTTTTTGTATATCCCTCATGGTTATCGATTTAATTATTTTTTTGTTTGGTCTTTATTTTAATCCCTTTTAATGTGTACATAGAGTGCACTTATCATCTGTACACTGTGTACTTGTATATATAAAATCAATTTATATATAGATTATAAGAAAAGAGTCTTAGAGAAACCGCTTTAATCTATTTAATTGGATTAATTATTAAGAGTTCCACCCACATACTATGAATAAAGAGAAAAGAATAATATTAAGAATGAGAAATAGCAAAAAAAGGAAAAAAAATAATTATATCAACTCTGTTCACCAAATGTTATTGATTTATTTTCGGTTTTATTTTTTTTGTGTGCATTTACTTCAGATGTGTTATTATTAATTGATCTATGCGGTACCGGCCGTACCTGCCTGTCAGGAAAACAGGTAACTATCCTGGGCGGCAATGTGATAGGGCGGCAAAATCAGTACAATAATTTTAAAGCGAAAAAAGGTTATCAAATCCGTCTACTTCAATTAAAACTTAAAATTTATTTGTCCGTTGTCCGTTCTATGTAAGAATATTCCATATACATCATAAACATGTTCATTTTCTTATAGAAATCTAGTTGCATTTGTTTTGAATTGTTTCATATATCATCTATCAACATTTTCCAATTTTAAACTATTTATTACTAATGGCATTTAAAATACTGGGTGTGTTCACAAAGTCAAACAATCACATTTTGTTATTAACTTAAGCTTCGCGAAAATTAAGCTTATAAAAAACCGTTCAGCCAACCAACTAAACCAAGTCTAATTAAATATATATAATGCTAAGTATTCTACTTGGATGAATAATTTTAGTAGTACAGTGGACGTCCAGTATACAGAATACCCGATATAGCGATATAACGAACGCTTTTAGATTAACATTAACATCTCTAACTAGCGAACGATGCGGTCAAAATTTGCTATCCGATATAACGAACGGATTAATAATTTCACATAAAATGACTGTCTTGACATTGGCGCAAAATTTTAAACGATTTAGTAAAATGTAAAAGCCACTTTTAGCAACTTACTAAGCTTAAAAGATGATTGAGCTAATTTTAAACGATTTTAACATTTTACTAAAGTTAAAATCACGGAATGGCTACTTTTACTCTTAGCAATTTGCTAAATCCATTATGGAATCTGATAGTATATCAGCCTTGGACGAGGAATGCCCAGGTTCGAGTCCTGCTGGTGCACAATTTTTTTTTGTTTCTTTTTGTAAATAATGAAGTTAAAATGATGAAAATATAAATAACTAATACCTTTTTAGAGCACGTGTTGGGTTTTCATCAACATATAATTAATTTACAACTCATAACAACAATAATTGTGTTCATCAAAATTCAAACCCTACAAATGCTAAGCTTTTTGTTTAATTAGCAATTTACTAGTTTAGAAAAGGTTTAAAAATTTTTAAATAGTTATTCAATCAATAAGCACTTAGGAACTTGCTAACAAGTAAAATGCGAAGCCCTTAACCAATGTGTTGTTTAAAATTTTGCGCCATTGTTTTTACTTGCGATATAGGTACTATAGGGCAAGTTTTGATGCTTTAAAAATTGTGCGATTGGTACCAAATGACAGTTCTTCTCCTGAATAGAGGAGAAATTTCCTTCTAGATTTGAAGTCAGAATTTGAACCAGAAACACGCACACACTAACACACACTAAATGTCAAACCAGAATTAAACGTCAAGAACAATATGTCGTGTTAGGATGAGCGATATAAAAAAAATCGATGATAAAATCGAAAAATCGTTGTCAGAAATTATCGAATAAGATATATCGATGTTTTTTAACATCGATGTTTTTTATTCAATTTTTTCCCCGCCTTACCCCCAGTTTCCATGTTTGGTTTAAGCTTCAGATAAACAATCTATTCGGTTTCACAGTGTCGTTTGAACCTTGAACTGAGTTCAATTTGGATGTTAAGTTAACCGAAATTATTCTGCCGTTTAAACGTCAGTTCAGGGTTTGTATTGTTTTTTTTTCTTCAGAAAATATTAATAACAAAAAAAAAATTGGCGAAATTTTGGACTACAGGTCATAAAGGTATTCAATTGAGTATTAAAATGTTATCGAGTTGTAAAAGTGATTTTAAATATTAGTTTGCTTAATATTCTCGTTTCACTTTATCCGAACAAAATCAGAATAATGACGGTACTTTGAAATAAAATAAATCTTCCTTACTTGTCAACAGTACCTAACATTTGTTGTTGGCTTGCGTGTTTCTTGTGCCAGAGAGAGAAAGGGAAGACAAGGCAAGAAAAATGCTACCAACATTTTTTTCATAACATCTAAGCGAAGTTCGACTGATCTGAAGATCAGATTTTATTGCAAAACCGGACCAGTTAAAACAAAAATTTAAACTCAGTTTAATTTTATTAAAACATTGTGGCATATTCATAGTCGCTGATAAACCCAGGTTTTACTAAACTACGGCTTAAGACAATTTTGGCTCAATGATATATTTTTATAAGATTATTAACTTATTATACTAAACAAATAGCTGTATATATTTTGGAATGATAAACTTAAAAAAAATAGAATAAACGTTGGAAAATTCAACTAAACCTAGCTTAACTTAGACACAGTTTAAAAATGACTATGAATAAGACTCATTGTTTTTTAGGAAATGCTAAGTTCAATATGGTACAATGTTTGTATTAATTTTTAATTTAATGTAAGACTTTAATAATCTGATTAATTTAATTAATTTTAAATTTATGAACTATAGTTATATACATTTAAACATAAAGCAACATTTCAAATTTAAGAATGATATTAATGTAAAATTTAACTGATAAAATAAAACGCTTGAGAATGATCAGATTAAAAGTTATGTGACTAACAAATTTTTAAGTTTGCCTTTAAACATGATTAAATTAGCTTCTGATGCCCTGACCTATTTTGGAAAAAAATTATATCACGTGAAATTGTATTCAGTTGAAAATTAAATGAAAACCACACTAAACCATCATCTTCCTGTTTTTTTTTTTTGCGGTAAATGTAATTTATTTAAGAGCTTTTACTGCCAGGCCAAAATCCTATATGAATTTTAGAATCATGGTCCGGGATGGTGGAGGTGGATAAGAGAGGACGGCGAGAATGACCTTCTTGTTTTGCGGTTTAATCTATTTCTATGTCTGTAAAGGGTTTTCCATTGAATGTCTTACACAACTTCCATAATAATTACATAAAATCATTTTAAAAAAAAAATATTTCAAGGCTCATCTTTTATTGTTGTTTTTTTGTATTTCCTTTTTTGTTGTTAAAAAAAAATAAACACAAAATTCTCTACCTACAGAACAAACATTTTGAAAACTTGATCGTTACCACCAAGAACTCTTTCCCATCTATTATGTTAAGCTCAAAAGATAAATCCTTAATGAATATAATACGGTTTCAAAGTATTAAGCAAAGAAGTTAAACAAGGAAGAGCAACGAAAATCAAATTAATTTCTCATCAAAAAGCGAGCGAATTGTTTTATAATTTCTTAAAATTATTTCTTATTTTTGCAGATATCCACTTGTCTAAATTACTTTTTCTTAGAACGCGATAATAGTCTACATGGGAAATATTCATCATACCATGATGTGGATTTCCTCCTTCTTGGTACTTAGCATTCTCGATTTTAATAAATACGTTTTTCAATTTACTGCAAAATCATGAATAATTAAATATTTACTTTGTTTTGTTTCTTCAGTAATTGTACGATGATATTGGCTTTAAAATTAATTAATTAATTAAATTCACACCAAATTTTTTGAAATAAAAATTGCAAGCACTTACGACACTCGCAAAACAAAATAAAACTAATACTCTAAAAAGGATTTTTAAAGAAATCAGGACAACTATCAAAAACAAACAGGAATAGCTTTGAATTTCTGAATATTAACCTAGACTCACTCGGTCAATTTAATAGGTCAACGCGTTTTGACTCTCTGACGTTAAAATATCCTTACAATTTTTCCTAATTTCCACACATCTGTTGATTGTCAAGGAAAACTTGATAGAATATATTGACGAAAATTTTAGTGCGATAGGCATTCCTAAATGCTGCATTATTACACAGGCTTTAGGAGAGCAATGCTAATGGTTTCTTAAGGGCCAAATATGGTTAAAAAACTATAAGTTACAAGGTGTGAGTATAAGACTGTGATAGGGAGAATTAAAAATTTGCTGTATTTTTTTAAATTACGTCCTGCATATATGTATAGCTTTTGACAACAAGGATAGTGCTTTCTATTGGACTATTACCCAGGAAGTATCGTAATGAAGAGTTGGAGTTTGAATCTCGAAAGCTAAAAGTTCAAAAATCCGTAGAACCCAAAACACCAAGTTTAAGATCCAGAAAATACTAAATAAGCCCAAAATGACGAAATTTGTTTGTCGATGCCATAGCAAATTTTTCAAAATTGTCAAAATTCTGGATTCAAAATACTGCTTTTCAAAATTCTGCCTTTTTTCATTTTTTCTGCTTTTCAAAATTCTGCTTCTCATTCGTACGTTAACAAAAAATAATTCTGCTTATTGTTTTTAATTTTTAATTCACTTTTTTTTTATTGACAATAGCAAACGGGAAACAAAAATAAAACAAAACAATCCATTAGGTAAACTTCAGTATAAAAAAAATTACAAAAAATTCATTTTCAAGGTTTTCAAAAATTTTTCGCGAAGGGTTAACAATAGACACTTACTGAATACTTATCTAAAAAAATTGAGCGACTATATAATGTATATAGATAAGTAACAAACAAATATTATTTTATTAAACTCTTAAGAAAGTAAGAGTATGCTCTTCTGAAAAGCAGAATTTCAGCGAGCAGAATTTTAAAAAGCAGAATTTTGTTAAAAGAATTTTGACCCCTGCAGAATTTTGAACCCAAACCCTTTGTTTTATTTACATCAGTACCTACTCGTATTTTGGAGTTTAGGGAATTTGCGGCTATTCCGAGCTTTAGATTTTCGAGACTATTTGCTTCCGGAATGTTAGATTTTCGCCATTATGTCCGACTTCCAAGGATATAATGTTTTATCAGGGGTGTAATACATCTTGAAAAGATAAGTGATAAATTGGAAGTTCACTTCATCCGTCAATGCGAAGTGAACAAGTTAAAAGTTAATATTAGTGCGCAGAGTTTTCAATTCATGATTTTAAACAGAACTACGAATTTTCCCGAATCTGTCTGATCTCTTTCAAAAAATCATATCGGCAAATATATGAGAATCATACTGCAGTCTTGGAGCAATGTTTGCTAATATCACAAGCGGGCTGGTTTTGAAGGCGAGATCACTGCATTTCCGCCTCGGCGAATTAAGTCTAAAAACTTTCACTAATATGCATACTGGTAAAAAAAAGCTATTTAAGTACTTCGATGCTTTTATCGTCCATAAACCAATACGTCATAGGTTCTGGTATTATGAATTTTAAGGCCTCTGTGCTGAAGATGATTTTTTTCCAATAATTGATGTTCACTTCCAATTGTGTCAGATCATATTCTTCAAAGAAACAGCTTAGGGTTCTTTTCTCTTAGTTCCTGTGTGAATTAAATTTTAAACAGGTGCACTGTGGCTCCATACTAGAGCAAACCTGTGGTTTCAAACTAGAGCAAACCTCAAAAAAAAATTAAAATAGTGGTTGTTACCAGAAACCTTTTAAAAAAAACTATGTACATCCCAAGCTTATTATAAATAATACAAAAAAAATAACACTTGAAGCCGATTTCTCAAAGTTATTATTTTTCCAAAATCTGTCATTTAAGTTTTAGTCCACAATGAGTTTCTAGACTATATTTTAGTAAAACACTGGGCGTGTCAGTAGGCAGGCATTTATTATGATGATTTTTGTATACCATCTATAATGATATCTGGATGTTTCATTCTTTGTTTTTAATTTTACCGTCTATCAATACAAAATGTGCTATTTTGAGGCGTGAGGCTAAGTTTCTAACCAAATCTATAGACCAGTTCATATCTGTGAAACCTCGCGTCATTATCCGTTCATTAAAGGCGGAATTTACCAAATTAATTTTATTCACTCGCTATCACACATCGAAGGTTATTACAAATTTATTAATAAGAGTTATAAAATGTAACAAATGTAATAAATAAATTATTTAATGGTGCTTTGCTATATTTTGGCGTAACCATTGTTTTATGGGTCATTTTAATGAGAAAATAACTATTTGCCTGCGCTATTAATATTGCGGGTATAGTTACATCGGAGTGTTGTAAATTCTACTATATTATATATGTCGTTAAAAATTAAATATTTATATCTGAAGTAAATGCACATGAAATACATACATTTTAATTATTATTTATCATTTACTTTGCATGGTATAATCAAAAGATAATATAAACTTCCGATGAAGTACGACGTCACGTGTATCAGGATTTATTTTACAATTTTATCTATAGGAATGCTGAGCCATTCTTGATCCTCGCTTAATACGACTAAATCCGTGGATTAAATATTAGAACAATTGGCCATTATCTTATTACAATGACAAATTATTATTAACATAACCAATTAAAAAAAAAAATCTTAAATTCTTAAGCGGTCCCTAGACAATCAATATTACGCAATATTTGATATTGCACAATATTATTGTTCGTCTGTAGATAATATTGCAAGGTTGTGCAATATATTGTGTGAAATCAAAACGCTTTTGATATTTATTGCGCAACCTAAAAATATTGTATCGTCTGTTGGTGCTATTGCACAATATTTGCTTAGTTATTTTTCAATTGTCAAGAAGTGAACATCTCCGCGAGTGATTTAATTAATAATTATAGGACAAAATATTGCCCCGTCTAGGATCAATAGCCAATAATATTGTACAATATTTTGAACAATTATATTGCGCGTTTAGACGTTGACACTTTAATTTTTAAACGACATCGGCAAATATCAATATCATTAAAGAAAAAATTGAATTTCCTCGTGCTGTTAACGTAGTTTTCGCCGAAAAATTTGTACACTTGTAAAAAAAAAATATGCATATAAGTTTTGATGCCCTGTAGTCAAAAATGCGTTTCGCCCAGGCACGATAGTTGGGCTCGTCAGTTAGATGCTATTGTACCCTTCTAAGACGCAATGTTTTTCGGTTGATGATTACCGACTCTTATAAAATGTTCAGCATTTACACACTGCAAATTATATTATTTAGGGAAATTTGGTTAAATTCGTGCACCTAAATGTATGTTATGCCCGTAGTCTGGCACATTAAATTATTATTTGCGTTTTCTTCAAATTTATTACTGGCCAGACCACAGACATAACATACATTTAGGTGCACGAATTTAACCAAATTCCACTAAATAATATAATTTGCAGTGTGTAAATGCTGCAAATTTAATAACAGTCGGTAATCATCAACCGAAAAACATTGGGTCTTAGAAGGGTACAATAGCATCTAACTGACGAGCCCAACTATCGTGCCTGGGCGAAACGCATTTTGGACTACAGGTCATTAAAATCTTCAATTTGGCTTTAACCCATACAGTCCACAAAAACAAAAACAAAAATAATATTAAATTATTATTTGCGTTTTCTTCAAAATCATATAAGTTTTGATAAGATTCGTTGCATCATGTGATGTAAAAAGTTCTTTTTTTTTCATATAGTCTTTTTATCTACATTTAACCCGACTTTTACATGTATTAGCTGCAACATTTACACCTACTCTAAACTACCTTTCCGTTAATATAGTTTTCACTTTTATACGTTGCGTTTAAGTGAAGTAAATAACGTACTACAAAGTTTGATCACCCCCTAAAAATAAATATGAATACAAAAATTTATTTTGAAACGAAAATGGTAATTCTCGTATATTAATCTTCAAGAAAGACGACAGCAAATATTTCTGGTAATCATATGTGGGTCAATTAGCCCCTGAAAATGAAATAAGAAGCTCATTCGGCAATTTATTTTTAAACATTCCTATACTTCACTTAGCTCAATACACTTCATCGAACATTTCTCCAATTTGTTCATGCCATCTAAATAATGCGAGTTGTCGAGCTCCTCAGAATAAGTACTTCTTTCAGCGATGACCTCTTCATGCGACAACTATAATCTCCGAGCTATAGTTCTTTATGTTTAGAAGAAAAAAATAGTCACAGGGTGCTTAATCTGAGCAATATACAAGTTATCCTGTTGAAAAAGAAGTTTTTCTTCGCCAAGTTCATAACTTTTTTCTTCAAATAGGCCTGAAGCTGCTCTGCGTAATATAATATGCAACCGTAATCGCTTACCCAAGTAATCTATAACACTGTGCGCATCAAAAAAACAAAAAAAAACTATAGACTTTACCTCGTTTGCTGACAAACCCACCTGAACCATTTTCGGCTTCAATTCACCAGAAGAAATCCATATTGTTTTGACTGTTAATTGTCTACTGATGTGTTTTGGTGCATCCATGTTTCATCCACGGTTACGAAAATGGCGAAAAACTCAGTCGATTTTTTCTGGAACATCGCCAAAAAGATCTTTGAACGGGGCACCCATCTTGCATAAAGTTTTTTCATGTCCACATGCTCGCTCACTTTCACTCGGACATCTTCCATTATCATATTATGGATTTTATCGACCACTTTTGATGTGGTGTCGTCAATTTGGGCAACCGGAAAGTTCAACATAAATATGGCTTGAACGACCGCAGCGAAATTGAACAAACCAGTCGTGAATGATTTCAATCGATGGTGCAGAGTCCCTATTATATTTGTCAAGCTTTTGTTTGGCTTACGTGGTGGTTTTCCCCGCAAAAAATATAGGCACAAAATTTTAGTCAATTTACTCGTAGTAATATGACAAATCATTTTTAGTATGATACTAAGTTAAAAAGAGTATTTTGCGAATCATAAAACAGTTTAGTATCGTACTATCTTCTTAACATTTTACTAAAGTTAAAATCACCAAATGTCTACTTTATCTTTTTATAGTATCGTACTAAGTCCATATGCCACTTTGACATTTACAAACGTCAAAATGTTATGTTTTATGCTTACTTTGTTGCACTATTTTAGGCGCGTTCAGTTGTAGTTTATTAAGAAAATAGGTTAAGCTTGACGCTAGATAAAAAGTGTTTAAAATAGGAAAAATATTATTAAAGTGTTTTAGTATTAGAAAACTGTTAAGCAGTAGCATGCTAAGCCATTTACATCAGGCTGTTTAATATTTTGCGCCATAGTGCTTAAGAACACTCGAAATTCACTTTTTTCCATTTCAACGAAAATGCCCGTATGCGTCTACATAAAATGGCTCCCACAACAAATTTATTTGACAGATCTATTTGAAAAATTGGGTGCGTTCTTTTGAAAAATGATTCTTCTCAAAAAAAAAAATAATAATAAATTTAAATCGACGATACAATTTATTATAATTTTCATGGACTTATTGTCCACCTACACCTACATAAGGCAAATAAAAAATTTAATGATTAACCCTCAGTTTCACAGTGCAGGTTAAAATCCAAGTTTGGTTTAAACTTCAGATCAGCAATTTATTTGATTTCACAGTGTCGTTTGAACCTTGAACCGAGTTGAATTTGTAGTTTAAGTTAACCGAGATTATTCTGCCGTATAAACTTCAGTTCAGCAGAAAATATTATTAACAAAAAATTGTGTATTTAAATGTTATCGAGAATTGATTTTGAATATTATTTTATTTATTATTCTCGTTTCGCTATCGCTGACCAAAATCAGAACAATGGAGGTACTTTGAAATAAAATAAATCTTCCCGCACTTGTCAACAGCACAAGGCATTTGTTGTTGTTTTGCATGTTTTTGTGTCAGAGAGAGAAAGGAAAGAGAAGGCAAGATAAATGTTGCCAACTTTTTTTCATAAAATCTAGTTAAACGAAGTTCAACTGATCTGAAGATCAAATTTCACTGTGAAACCGAATGAGTTAAACCAAAAATTTAAGCTCCGCTTAAGGTTCATCTGATCAGCTGATCTTAACTTTAACCCTAGAAAGATAAACTTATTTTTTAGTACTGAAAAGATAAACATGCGCCTGCGAGGCGCACGGTTAAGAAAAGCGTTTTTTTTACTAAAGTAAATACGTATATATTTTTTTTAATGCCACATTTAATAGCTATGTTATTAGCAATCAATTAAAATATATTAAGTCAAACAAGTTCCCTCAAACGTCTCGTTAAAGTTGGGATTTCCAATCTCATCTCATCCACGGTGTAAATAGGTCACAGTTTAGTTTTCTCAGAAAGTGTATGGAATTCAATGGACTTTCTTCTTTTAGCGTTGCCATTACTAAAAAAAACTGTGGTACCTACCGAACCGGAACGAATGTCTCTCGCAAGTGCAGATCCAGGAGTGAGTTGGCTTAAAAACACAAGTTTGTTCGAACGTCCTTTTAAATAATAAACGCATAATTATATTTCTCGAGCGCCTCTGAGGTGCAGTTTATCTTTCTAGGGTTAAGCTACCACTGCGAAACTGAGGGTAAAACTTTTAATCTTGTTTGATATAGTTCACATTGGATCTTAGTCAAAAAATCCATGTAAGATAAACTGAACTTAATAAAAAAATGTGTATCGTCAACTCCTTCAATAGAACGCAATTTTATGGATTAAAGGCCGTAAAAAGATATATTGAATCAATAATTCAACAAGTTCGATTGAATATAATGCTAAAGTCCTTCTAAATGGCTGATTAATTTCTGTAGTAAATATAATTTATAAAAAATATTCCAAAAAAAGGAAATAAAAATGATACACATGACGTCAAACTCGAAACATCCTTCTTTTTTTTACTTATAATAAAAAATAGTTAATATTATTCAATACAGAATTTTTATTATTTAAATAAAATAGTGAATATGTATAAGAAAAAACAATCCGTCCTTATTTCTAAGAAAATTAAAATATCACTAGCCATGGATCGTCTAAGACATAGAAAATAAGATCCCGATTCCTCAATATATTGCACTGATAGATGAAATAAATTTAAGTTTTTAGATTTAACAAAAAAACAATATTTATATTCCTATACGCTTTAATATTAAATTTAAGTCACTCAATATTCGATTATGCAAATATTTAAATTAAATTAATTTTATTCAATCTCACCCCACATCATTTTGCCACAAAATCAAATCAAATTCGTTACCAAAAATAAAAAAAAAAAATAAATAAAAAAATCTAAAGTCATCCCCGATCAAACCAAATGTATCACGCCGTTTCAACCGTTTTAACCCTAAGGTAACAATCGAATTAATTTCTCTTCTTTTCATAATAAAAATTAAATTAAAAAAAGAAAAAAAAACATGTCGATACATTGATAGTTTTTGTTTTTTTTCATTCATATTGCTATATTTGTTTATTGCATTTGTTTTGTGATTTTAAATGGCATCGAAAAGATAACAAAAAACAAATTTTGTTTAAAGTTCATATACCACATAGTTGTAATAATAATATTATTATCGAAGTTGTATAAATTTGAATAATGATTTTATCACAACCGCTTCCACCTAGCTAGTAGTTGCATTTTATAATACCACCCTGCCACCCTGTATAATTTCCATATTGGCTCCTTATTTTGTGTTGAGTTCTGTTCAGTTCGATTTCGATTTTCAATGTAGAGTTTCAATGTAGATGCGCCCATTTAATTTGCTTCATTCCCAGTAGAATTGACACTTTTGAATTCGACAAGCTACACGTGCGAAATTTTTGTTGCATTTTATATAACAAAAAAAAATATTTAAAAAAATAGATACCCCAAATTGGATGTATTTACGAGTATGTATGTGTGCGGTCGGAATTTTTGTTCATATAAAAATTTAACCAATTTGTAAATAATGCTTATCCATTTTCATGATAGAGTATAATGTCCCATGTGTGCAATTGCATGATGTTAAAAACCAATCCAACTCCCCATAAGCTATTTGGAAAATTTAAATTGGAAATAATTTTTTTTTGTTTAAACATCAAAATCAGATGTCTAAATAAGTTAAAAGTATTGTATAAGTTGAAATAGATGTCTAGTTGTATGAAGATTTTTCTTAGCAGCCATTTTGCTTTTGATGATTGTAATTGTCATTTGAAGTTTGACAGGTGTGCAGAGTGGTGAGTAACAGCGTGCAATGACATATCTAAGGTCGCAATAAGGTGTTGCAATTACCAAAAAAAAAATCATTTTATTCCTATAACTCTCAAAGTTCAATTGATAAATGTCAAGTTAAAAGTCAGCCAAAATTTACCTGGACATGGTGAAGTTTGTATCCGTTTCCTTTTCTACAGCACATATCACCTTAATTGGTTACGGACTTCCTGTTTAGCGTTAAGCCGCAGAGGTCGATTCCGAGACCATTCATCTTGATCCATCTATCTACTCCACATGTCCAATCAATCTCTCAGTCGTGGCACTTTAACTTTTTTGCTGTACTGCCAATACCGTTGATTCTTCTCCTGCACTCACTGACTATCTAGATAAGAGCAAGACTAACAATATGCTTAAGCCTGTTCCTCCGTTTTATCTATTTTTAGAACAAAGCGATTACTTTTGACTTAATATTTTAGTTGCTGGAAAAAATATTCGTTATTTAGAAAAAGTCATACTGACGGACGTCGATGAAATTCTGACGTATTCGGTCTTAACGTATACTTGGTGTTGCCCTCATTGGACTTTAAGCCCATCCTTATAATTTCCGTTTGAATACCAAAAAACCGCAATTTACAAATCTTCTGGTGATATCAGTATCGTTGACGTACGCTAGATATTGTGCCCAACTCGGTAAGACATAAGTCCATAACACAATAAAACATAAAATAACGACAATTGTAATTATGAAAGCAACAAGGGTTATGGACGGCACGGCGAAGACAACGTCAAAGTTATTATTACAGACGGGGTGAAGCTTAACGCGCATTTTTCAATTTAATAACTGTGATGGAGTGAAATCAAAGCCGTTTTAAGCTTAAACAGTATTTAAAGCGTACAGTTTTCTTACACAATAATACATTTCCCGAGCCGTTTCGACGGCTTAAGGCAATTAAACCGCTTTTTGTTGGGGTTCCCTGGACTGTTCACTAAACTCGGTCACTTCTTTCCACAAGAGTATCTTATCTGGCATTCTTCGTGAGATCCAACGAAATTAACCCCTTTGTATATCTTATGTCCTGTTTGAAAAATTTAAAATAGAATCGCAAAAATTCTACCATTTTGAAGAAACTTTCAAAATACTAACAACATTGCTTCGAAATCTAAAAACACCAAGTAGTAAATACATAAGTCCACAATTTTTTTTTGTATGGACTTGTTCCGTGTGGGGTTATGTCCCTCAAGTTTCTTCACATCGCCCTGGTGCACTTATTCCGACGAACCGAAGACAATATTATTTTAACTATTTTAACTAAACAAATTTCAAAAAAAAAACTACACGACCGGCAAAAATTAAATCACGATGACTTACGTAATTTTACTTGATACACTTAGTCTCAAATGCTAACACCACCAAGATGAATATTATTAATTTCCACAGGGGCGTAGTACCTAAAAGAAATTAAATGGGGCGCCAGCAATTTTTTGTTTTTGTTTTGAAGGAAATTTTAAAATTTCTTAAGTCAGTGTCCAGAACGGCAAGCACGATGAATGTATCCATCCATGGCCAAGCTATTTTCAATCATTTTTAAGAGAAAGTTAAAAGGAAAGAGAAAATGTCAGAAATGAAGAAAATTCAATTTTGAAAGAATGTGCCCTATAAATTACTAATAAAAATCCAAGAAAATAAAAGGAAAACATCTAAAGGCTTAAAGGCAAAACAAATATCCCATAACAAAATTTTACGAAATTCAGGTTGGCGGTTATTTCCCAACTGATGATTTCGTACAAAACTACTTACTGGGCTTTTGTTAGAACAAAATGGAATTGGGACTAAGAAAAATGCGTTCCATTTTTTATAGAGTACATATTATGTTAAAGATATCATGGGCGGCAAATGTCATTCGAACTTTTAGTTGTTAGATGTTTGCAAGGCTTTCAGACCACCTGTCTGAATACTCGATTATTCGAGTTGAGTACAGACCGCCCATATGTCATAAGTTTCGTTGTGGATCAACCATCCACTTTCATAAATAAATGACGTCTATAGTGTAAGTGTTTCTTCAAAGTAATGAGAGACCGCAAAAATCAATGTCCTCTCTCTCTTTGTCAGTAAATTTGAGAAAAGACCTGTATAAAGATAAAAAAGGGAAAGGGAAAAACAAGGATTGGCAAATGTGAAAAAAGATTTTTGTCACTTAAAATTTTTCGTGACAGCTCGTAATCTTGTGAGTTTCTCTTTTTTGTCATAATTTAAATTCCTTAACCTCATTTCTGCTTGCTATGTGTATAAACCCGAACTAACCCGAAACCAGAAAACTTATTTATTTTAATACAAATTAAACAATGATTTTAATTGGGAAAAAGCTGAAGAAAAAACCCAATATTTAATATTATTTTTGTATACTAAGCTGACTGGCCGTTGCCGATGCCGAGTGAAGGCTAAAGGCAAATTAATAGAAATTCCTATTGCACAAAAAGAAGACGCAATTTCTTTTGTATGCGCTTTCGTATAGGTAAAATATAAATACAGTAATAATGAATAATATAAGCTTATACAGGTAATATGCGAAGTTGTAGTCTTGTTAGTATTAGTGCTTTGAAAACTCATACGCTTGCGTTCGATACACTATGGCAGTGTTTGTCTTCTGCTAGAACAGCTCGTGAACTACTCTAATCCTTATGAAGACAAACGAATTTTTATTGGAGTACTTAGAGACTTGACAAACTTCTGCAGCTTATTCAACTACTTGTATGAATGTTCGGCTTATAATAAGTAGAAAATATACTTTTAGCTCATACGTCCTTTAATTATAATTCGTAAAAGATACTCCAGTAAGACATGTCTAAGTCGTAAGTAAAATTTACATATGTAATCCATGCCTTAGGATAAATTATTATTATTTTTCCCCGGATTCATAAATGCAGATAATCCTTGTATTACTAAATCCTCTTCTATTAAGATTTAAAATTAAAAAAAAAGATATACTTATACCATACTTTTAAAATAAATGTGAAAAAAAAATATAATATGAAACTGCCAAGAGACAGTTTGTTAATCAAAATTAAACCACCCTTCCTCTTTTCATTATAAATGTATATATCATAAGAAGGACTATTCATATGTGTATGTATGTCCGGTACATCCTTTCCATAAGCACAACTGATATAATTAAAAGATTAAAGTTTATATACCAAGATATGTGTGTTATTAGACAAGACCATTACATTTTATGTGTAGAATTTATTAAATAAGTGTTATGACCTAACTACATATATTATTTTTAGCCCTTTGTTGTAGGTACCTAAAGGGTTTTCCAATAAGAGGTGTTATTTTGATATTTAAAGAAAAATGGCATTTTTGGAGATAAATGATCGGATGTTTATTTCATTATAAAGAGGAAGGTATGCCGTTAATAATGGAACACAACATCAGCCAAATGGCCGCCAAGACCACGCTTACAGGAACATATCCTTTTCATGAAATTTTCCATAACCAAATCGCAAAGTGGCTGCCCTATGTCCTCGATAGCCTCACGAATTTCATCTTTGAGGTCTTGAACCGACGCTGGGCTGTTGGCGTAGACCTTATCTTTCACGTGGCCCCAAAGGAAGAAGTCGCAAGGTGTTAAATCACAAGATCTCGGTGGCCAATTGTGATCACCTCTTCGAGAGATAACACGGTCCGGAAACTTTTCCCGTAAAAGATCGATGGTTTCATTGCTTGTGTGGCACGTAGCGCCGTCTTGTTGAAAGTAAACGTTGTCCAGATCAATACCATCCAATTCAGGCCATAAAAAATCATTAATCATCTCTCGATAGCGCAATCCATTGACCGTAACTGTTGCTCCAGCCTCATTTTCGAAAAAGTAAGGTCCAATGACCCCGCGGGACCATAAACCGCACCAAACAGTCACGCGTTGAGGATGGAGAGGTTTTTCAACAATATCTCTTGGGTTTTCCGAGCCCCAGATGCGACAATTTTGCTTGTTGACGTAGCCTCCGAGGTGGAAATGGGCCTCATCAGTCAAGATGATTTTTCGATGAAATTCCGGTTCATTTTCATGCATTTCAAGGACCCAATCAGCAAAGACACGACGTTGTTGATGATCAGCCGGCTTGAGTTCTTGTGTTAACTGAACTTTATAAGCCTTAAGACCCAAGTATTTATGCAAAATACGGTGTAATGACGTTTGTGGAATGCCTAATTCCAAAGAACGACGAGGAATGGACAAACCTGGGTTTTCTTCAACACTTTGGGCTACAACAGCAATATTCTCAGTTGTTCTTGAGCGACGTGCACGGGTTTTATTCTTCACATCACTAACTTGTCCGAACAGCTCGAATTTGTCCAACAATTTCTGTATTGCGGTCCGACAAGGTGCTTCACGACGACCCAAAAATGTTTTAGTTTTACGAACCGTCTCTGCCAAATTTTCACCATTTTTATAGTGAATTTTAATAATTTCAATGCGTTGTTGAAGCGTGTATCGTTCCATTTTTATTAATAGCGTAGTTTCTACTTGTCAAATGTCAAAAAATGACAGCTTCAAAAGTAACAGCTACCGAAATAGCGGGCTATTCAAAATAACACCTCTTATTGGAAAACCCTTTATAATTAAAACAAAAAACAAAACAAAAAAAACTCCCTTAAAATAGTGTCATAGAAATAGAACAGTGTGAACACCCATTCCTATTTCATTATTGTGTAGTTTGTTCTCATTTTGCATTCATTAATATTATCGTTGTATTTGTTATAAATTAGCAGGTTATTTCCGGTGTAAATTTAATTTTGTATGTCGCCTTAGTTAAGCGAGTAATTATTGTTTGAAACATTATAAAACACAATAAGTGTTGCCACTGTAATTTTTTTTTCTTTTCTTAATTCATAGATATTAAAAAGAAAGCCTGTGTGATGTCTTTCTATAGCATATAAAACAAATATACACATAATAAACTTTTTTATTATCCTTTGAAACAATTTATGAAAACACAAACAAAAAAAAACAATTTACAATACAATAAAACAGCACAATAACAACATAACTTTACATTAACCCAAGCAAACTAAAAGTATGCAACACTTTATTAGACACCTGCCACCGTTAACTTGAAAGAAACCATTTGGTTTTTGTTTTTTAGTTTTCCCGTTTCCTTCCTTCCTTTTGTCCAAACAATGTACTCCTGGATCCTGTTGTTGTATATTCCTGTTCCTGACGATGTGATGCGGTGCTTACCACCCTCTATAAGCAACCACCAAAACGAAGACAGACCAGTGTTTGTGCTTATGGTTTAGTTGGTGAGGGGATGGTTTAAAAGTGGGTGCTGGTGCTGGGTGCGACTCATTATTTGCGTGTGCGAAATTATACATAAAATGAAAGAACACTTCTTCCGGTGGTTGTGTTGAGTGAGTGATTTCGCTTCAAGGATTCCATCTGCGTTAAGTGTTAATTTTTTTGTTGTTTTAATTTTATGTTTTGTGTAGCTTACGGCGCGCGACGCGACAATGACGTGTTGTTTGAATGTTGTTAACTTGTTTTTCAATTCGTTCTTCCATTATGACAAGTTTGAAGTGGTGCACAACTTTAATATAGGAATATGTGTATACCTTTTGTATTTACATATACACCTAACCTATCTACTAAAATATAGAGCACTTCTTGATTATATGTATATCAAAACAGTTAGCACGGTTAAATCTATGTGCGATGAATAATTCAGTAAAAACTGGAATAATGCCTTAAATATGAATGAAAGAGTGAGCAAAAGGGATTTGTTACAGAATTGGAACATCAGGAAAGTCCTTACAAAAATAACACACATTTCAAGATTTGAAGTGAAACTCATTTTTTTTTGGTCTTGCATACAAAATGGTTGCTAGTTTTAAAAAGTTAAACAAAAAATATCTCCTTTTCCGAAAACAGAGATAGAAATTAATCGCAAACAGAGTAATACATTTGAAAGGATTTAAATTCTTATTAAGGACATGAATAGAAACAAATTACCAAAATTAAAAAAGAAAGCGGATGAGATATGAGGGTTTCCCTTTGAAATAGGTACAAATTTACATAATATGTATATGGAGATTAACAAGAAAAATGGTCAAAAAGCAAAGTGAATTTTGGATAGAAATGAGAATGAGAGTAGGGGGAGATGAAGCCCAAAATGTACGGTGGACTCTGGTCAAGAGTCAATTATCTTTCAAAATTTGCCTCGAATCGGCCTCGGGAACAGGCATCGTCTAGAATTTCCATGATGAAGAACACCAAAAAAGTGGGTCCCGTAATTCCGTCTGCCTGTCTGTACAACGACCTACATCCTAAACGACTTAAGCGATTGCCTTCAAACTTGATATTTCAGCGCTTTAAGTGATTGTCCCAAATAGATTCTTGAATCATTTTTTTAGCCCCAAAAATAACGGCATTTACCATACATTTTTTTCTACCAACTTAATTATCTCGAAAACAGCTCAAACGATTTTGATAAAATAGTATGTTAACGTCTTTAGGTCTATTCTACATTTTCGTCAAAAATTTAAAAATGAAATAGGTACAACAATTTTACAAAGACAAATTATAAATAATACTGAATATCAAAATTTCCGAAAAATATTTTTGTTTTATTTTTGAAAAAAAAAAATAAAATAAATAATGAGAACGTGTAAATGATTGGAAATCATTTTTTTTAAATTTCATTTTAAAGTTTATATTATTAAATGTTTAAGATTGTCACACTAACTTTTTTTAAGACAAAAATTGCAGAAATTTCATATATGTACATGTAAGAAATAGAGTAAAAAAGACTTAAAAAATATAATTGGATTCTTAATAGAAATCATTTGCATACGATGTGATCGAACATAAGAGCGCAAGTACGTGCGATTCATTTGTGATTTTTTTTTATAAAATAAAAGTTATCAAAAAAATTTTGCACTTTTAAAGAAAGTAGCTTTAATATTTTTTTTTCTAAAAATGAGGAAAAAAGTACATTTTTCGGGATGTAAAGGTACGCGCTTTGATAAACTAATGTGGACGACCTTCGCTCAAAATGTTCTCCCGGAAAGTACGCCTGAGAAAATTGCGCCAGATTTTTTTTTTTTAAATAAATATCAGAATTTTTTTCCTGGCTTAAAATTGTAAAAACGAGAAGAATTTTTTTTTTTAAATAAGCCAGAAATATTGGAAATTATGCCAAAAAGTTGTGGAAAAAGGCTCCCACAAATTACGCCAAAATTGTTTTTGGAAAAAACGCCAGAAAATTCTTGTATTTCTGGCCTTTTTCCCAAAAAAAATTCTGGTGTTTTTTCCATTTCCTAAAATGGGAAAAACGCCCGAAAAAAATTGAAAAAAAAAAACAGAAAAAAAATCAGATTTGTGTGAAGTGTTTTTGTGAACGTAATTGCAAAAAAAACACTTTACACTAGTCCGAATTTTTCGGCTTTTTTTCGAATTTTTTTTTTGGAAAACGGGCCAACAATTTAGGAAAAAATATCAGCCAACTTTTGTTTGAAGAATTTCTTGCCAATCTTATCCAAAAACAATTCTGGCGTAATTTCCGGGAACCCATTTCGAGCGAAAATTGTCCACATTAGTTTATCAAAGCGCGTACTTTTACATCGCGAAAAATGTACTTTGCCTCATTTTGACAGAAAAAAAAATATTAAGGTTACTTTTTTCCTTAGGCGTAATTACCGGAAGCCCTCGAAATGATAGAATTTAGCTGATCCTCGACACTCAACACGATTTCGTTATTAAAACACGGTGCAATAAATACTAGTTTGTATTGAACTAATTCAATGAAATTTCAATTCACACAATGGAAATTCGCCATTAATTCTATTGGATCTTACAATCATAAAGCATAAGCATAAAGTTTTCCACAAGCCAATGCAAGTTTTTGAACGGAAATAAACAATATTCTAATAATACGGCGAAGTGATGCCAAATTTTTAAGATTTTTTTTTTCAAAGTCACTGGATTTTTTTTTACAGTCTCATTCAAAATGTATGTTCCCATCTATCAAAAATCTACGCACTTCTACAATACAAGAACTATCTAAATTCTATGGCCCCAGCACGTAACTTGATACAATCGAGTTCTGTTGATGCAGTTGAGAGTTGGAAGCATCTATTTTCGTTCAATCGAATGTTCTCTAACGATACAATTGAGGATATTCGATTAAACCAAAATAATTCTCGATTTTATCGACAAAACTCGTTTGTATCAACTTACGTGCTGGGACCTCTGGTTCTAAATTTACGTAGTTTTTCACAGAAGCGACAGCTCAAGATAGAGCAAAATAGACAGCTCAAGAAATTTGATATTTTCTTGTAAGTGCTAACTGATACTGCGAGAAAACAAATTAAATGCATAACTGGATCGCATGCACTTGCTCTTATATTTGATCTCATCGTATGCATTAGGAGCTACTAAATATATTTTAAAAATCATTTCTTACTTTATTTTTTTATATACAAAAATTCTTTAAATTTTTTTTCTAAAAAAGTAATTTTTACGACTATTTTAAGTATTAAATAATATATGCTATAAAACATAATTTGATAAAAAACGTATATTCGTTTTCGAAATATTGAATTGAAAAAAAAATATTTTATTTCAAAAATCGAAAAAAATATCGTTTTGAATAGAGGACCCCCTGTATGAAAATTTTAATCCGAATCGGTATATGAAATAGTCGCAAATCGAAAGGTTATAGATATAACAGGTAAGGTTAATACAATTTTAATTTAAAAAAAATAACTGACCAAAATGTAGAACATACCTATAATAGTGCACAGATTTTTTGATGTCAAAATCGTTGGAGCCGTTTTCGTGAAAACCATTTTTGCAGGTGCATTTGGCAGTTACCGTTAGTCTTGGTACTTAAACCTATTAAAATCGAGGCGATCATTGAAGAAAATCGCTTCAGGGGCCTTGACTGAAAAGGACATAAAAAGAGACATACAGACAGATGGATTTGCCGAACCCACTACTTTCCTTTTGTTTATTATCATAATGTAAAATTTGATTAAAATCTTGAGTTTGATTTTTTTCCAAATTCAAAACTTGCCCTATATAGTACCTCTTATCGCAAGTAAAAAAGAGAATTACAGCCATTTAGTTTCTACGAGTTTTTGTGAATTATCTACATCCCCTCAAAATTAATCGAAAAACACTACTTAATTAAAATCATATTGAAAGTTTGCATAGTTTAGAACTTGAACTAGGATAAAACAAAAGCACACTTTAATACCCATAGGATAATTAATTCACCCAAGTTGGAATATTTTTAAGGGCAAATTGTGTACAGTGAACGTCCAGTATAACGACTTATATCATGCACAGTCATTCGTTATAACGAAAAATTCGTTATAACGATCGTCCTTTTTTTTGCTTAATAATGCTAGAATATAAAAATCAAGTGATTTTTACAGTGAAATGTATGTATTTAATTATAAGAAAATAGAAATTAAATAGTAAGTTGTTGGTTAACGAATCAATTACTTTTTACTAGTATTCACTTTATTTTTTAATAAACTGCAAACACAATTGATCAATTAATGTATGTAGGCATAACTGATCATAAAAAGCAGGAATAAGGATACATTCAAGAAATGACAATATCGCAGTTAACTTGCGCCTGCACAAATTTGCTGGACATTCGTTATACAGAGCGTTAAAGTTTTAAACCATTCGTTATATAGAACCATTAATGGAAAAGAAAAATTCATTCGTTATATCGAACATTCGTTAAACTGGACGTCCACTGTATTTCGAAAAAAAAATCGAACTCGAGATTTTGACCAAATTTGACATTACTCTTGCAGAGAACACGAACAATATAGGCCTTGAAATTGCATCTGTTTTTAGGATGATCTACAGGTGAACGAATTTTTTGTGTATAAAATAATTTTTTTTGGAAAATATCTTAGAAATTTTTCGTACTAAAAATTGCTGTTTCTACAAAGAATATTCAGCTAATAAAGTGATCAAATAAAACAGCAAGCACGCACGACTCAGTCGTGCCAGTTGGTCAATTTATGATCCAATATTAATAAGCTCATGAACCAATATAAACATGAGTATTGCAAATGACAGCCATCGAAACGTATTTTTTCCACAAATCCATCCACATACACATTCATTACCGGATCAACAACATATCCCTTAACACATAAATGACAAACGACAAGTCACTGTAAATGAATGTCAAATTCATCTTTCAAAGTGACAGTTAAAGTAACATAATGTCCCCCAATAAGAGGCCACTTTCACTCAATGACATGAGACAAATCAAACCACATGACATCCTCAGATTTAAATTGTAAACTAAGGTCCCCTACGGACAAATACTATTTTGTCCGTCTCGGTCCATTCATCCGGTTGTGTAGGCTGGGAGATGAAACTGTAGACAACATGTACATAATCCTTTGTCTGCACAAATCCCTTTTTTTGTGATTCACATATACTTCTACATAATCAGACATGCCAATAAAATGAAGCACAGAACACCCAATTCTCTGAGAATTTTCTTGGATTAAAAAAAAATAAACAGGGCTAGGTAATTTAATGATTTCAACAGCAGACGAACTATTTGTTCGTACGTCAATGTACATGCGTGTATGTATAAAGAAGTAAACAAAATAAAACGAATTCTCCCACACTCTGCCATGTTAATAAAACACGGGGCAAACAAGTTAACAACGTCAATGCCAATCCTCATGCCGGAATCGATTTTTGTTTTTCTTTTTTTAAGCTCCATCGAATCCAATTAAAACAGCTTAAGCACTTTCCTTTGCCTTTTGCCCGAGCTTATTATTAAAGACCAACCAAAAACAAAACGCACCACTTTACAGCCAACGCGCACTAACGCCAGCGCCAAAGGAACAATAATTAAATGTCTGACAATCCTTTCCCCTTCCCTCGTTCGTTCATCACCATTTATCCTTCCATCCTTTGATCCCACAAGCTAACCTTGTACCTATACAACTTTTTGCCTTTTAGATAAATTTACACCTTCTCAAACAAACTACAACTGAGAGATATAAATCTATCTTAAACTCTATTTCTTTTACATGTATTCTGCTATGCTAAAATCGAGCTGTTTTTCACATTGATTTATCTATGTATACTAATATTGACGAAATTTACTGTTTTTATTATTTGGTGTTTAGGCGAAATGGTGCCACAGGAAGTGCACCCTCTCAACCACTGCGACCCAACGAAGACGGAAGTCATCACCTGCAAGAGTACACGTACAAGAAAATCACAGCCTGCGATGTCTGTTCACAGATACTTCGAGGTAATTATATCTGAGAGTGTAATATGTGCTGCATGATTGCATTGCAGCAAAATTGTGTTATACCCGAATAAAGTTGATGATGGGGAAAAGTTTTTACAACAGAACAATTTAAATTTACTCAATTTTCAATGCAGAATGAACAACTAATAAAAATTATTCAGAAAAACCAAATATGTTGACAAAGTTGACAGAACAGATACAAATGAAGCAGAAGACGCAGTACCACTATTCTTGTAACCAAAATTCAATAGGTTGTACATATTCACTGTAAATAATTGTAGGTCATTTCTTAGGTACGTTTTCCAGAACCTTTAGTTTCTTATGTCTTTGGTAGACCAAATGGCATCGAAAGTAGAAAACGACATCGAAAATTATCGGCGCAATCATATAAGCTTCCATATAAACTATCGATAACGAGGAGTTACTTGGCCCTGGGAAAATAATTTTATCTGGTCTAAGCCAAGCTTGTAGGGGTTTTAAAAAAAAACAGATAACTTTTTCAAACGCACTAGCATAATATTTTACAAAAACGATTTTAACCTTAACATTCAGTATTTTTCTTAATTCAGAATATTCTTTATTCCGTCTGGGTTAGTTGGCTTTTCTGCTTTTCAGCCTCTCTTTTAATTACGCACATAATTGAACTTTAAAAAAAGCAGTTATTAATTATTGACCCCAAAGAAAATTATAAAAAATTGTAAATAAATTGTGGTAACTTGGTAGCACTGCTCACTACAAAACAAATGATACCCAAAGACAGCTAATCAGTTATTGTGGGTACCTTGTTTCACTTTTTTTCCGAAGTGTTCCTAAGTTGACGCTGAAGTTTGCATAGAGATTTTTTTTATGTGAACAATGTATCTTTTACCTGGGGCCTATAACACAACGCGACAAGTATAAATTCACTTGTCAAACTATACTTGTATGACAAGGAGAAATGTATTCTGTAACACAACGCAAGACTATTCCACTTGTTAGAATAAAAAAATGTGCCTTGGCTTGTCCAGATTGTGTGACAAAGTGGCCACAAATAAAACATGTCAAAAATTACGGAAGGAACAAAACAAAAATAAGAGAAGAAAAAAATACTCTTTTTGGAACTTGAAGCAATATTTAAGCAAAAAAAAAAGGAGCGAGATATTTATTTTGTCAAAATACCTGAATATTATTTCACAAAATAAAGACGAATAATTTTTCGACAAAATACATAGTGTGCCGTTGGTTTTGACATTCGAACTTTTTCGAGAAAAAAATGATTTTCAACTTCAAAATTTATTCTTTGTTTAATCTGTACAAAGGATCATTGTTTTTATTCTCATTGTGACTATCAAAATCAGAATCAAATAAATGAATGAATGAATGAATATTACTATGGGGTTTGTTGCACTGCGACCTTGAGATCTATTGTGCCCCCGTCAAGAGCTGGGTGAGGATAGCTCATTTTACAGCTCTTCCTCCAAATTTATTTCCCTCATTAATTTGAGTATTTGAATTACTTTTAGAGATTGTAAGTCGCTCTTTTCCACCTGGTACCGTCCAAGGTTCCTTTGATGAACAAGTGCATCACAATTGCCCAGAATATGATCCGGCGTTTCCTCTTTTATATCACAGAACCTGCATGTGGCACTACTTAATAAGCCAAGGATGTTAAGATGTCTTTTTAATTTACAGTGTCCTGTGACCCGTTGTTATTCTGAGATTGTTTCTGCTTAAGGTAATACAGTCTGTGAAACGTTGTTGGTTATAATTCCCAAGTAATAGTTTGGATTGTCTCAGTTTGGGGAGTCTTATCCAATTGTTGGATCTTATGGCCTCCTCTTCTTTTTTGATTTTATTTTTAATCACATTTTCTCCTATTCCGCAGTATGGTTCAGCCCCACTAGGGAGTCGACGCACCTATTTTTACTAAGGAGTCTGCCTCCTCATTGCCCTGGACACCTACGTGGCCAGGCACCCAATGAAGTGTGACATTATTATTTTTGCCGAGTTCATTTAACCTACCTACACATTCCCATACAAATTTCGAACTGATAGAGTAGGAGGAGTGCGGCTTGGCTATCTGACATGTTGGCAATATTTTGTTTATTGTAGTTTCTTTCGAGGTTACGATCTGCACATTTCCCTATAGCTTGTACTTCAGCTTGGAAAATACTAGTAGACTGTCCCATCGGTCCCTTCCGATATTCTCGATCGATCAGTGTACCACTTGATGGTGTTTGCTTTCAAGAGTGTAGTTAACAGTTTCCCGTATCCACTCTTTCTTGCTACTTAACTACGTTTGAAAGTTTTCCTCGAAGTTATATTTTTTAATCGTACCATCTCTTGGAATGTCAATAAGGTCTGTTACTGAAGACTTCTGAATGTTGTCTCTTTCCCTGAGACTTATAAATTTGCAAACCAAGTTCCTTCTTTGGTAAATCTCATAATGGCTCCCTGTGCAGCACTTCCAATAACCTCATGTATAGGAGACAGATGAAGTATAACCTCCATGACTGATGTAGGGCAGGTTCTCGGTGCTCCAGTTATGACTAAACATGCGAGCCTTTGTACTTTCTCTAGGGATTTCCTAGTTGTTAATATATCGGTTCGTTTGTGCCATGCGACCGCACCATAGGTAATGATGGGTCTTACCATCACGGTGTGCATCCATCTAAGGATTCTCGGCTTGCAAGCCCAAGATTTGCCTGTAAGTCTCTTGCATATCATTAGGTCCATTGTGGCTTTCCCGACGGTTGATTCTACATGTTTGTTCCAGAGGATTTTACTATCTAGTGTGATAACTAGGTATTTTACCTCCCTCTTAGTTTTTATTACTTCGCCAGCTACCCGGATAGGTTTCATGTGTCTTCTATCAAATAAATACATTTCTAATCAAATATGTGTTGAAAAAATTTATAAATTTATATACGTAAATACATTATATTTTTTTACAATTGAAATTCCTTATTTTGAAACTGTTTTTACTCAGAAAATACACACTTATATTCTAAACTTACGACCACTTTTAATTTACTTGTCACACTCTAGCCATGCTTAAACAAATTTGCTGTGACATTTGTCACTTTATTTTACAAAAGGAGGGATATCCAACAATTTCCCACAATCAGTCACAATCAAAATACCATTTTAAAATGATAATTGTCACATAGCTTCTAGACTTGTCGTTTCGTGTTACAAGGACTTGTTGTATTTTACTTGTCCCACAATTACTTGTCGCCCGCATAATTGACGGGAAGATATGACAATATCGTCAGTGTAATTAAAGGTGGAATACTATATTTGTCATGAATCAATGTATGTATGTGGCCAATATTTGATGAAGTATTGCACTCTGTAATAAAGACTATCACATAGCAAAATTATGTTTATTATGAAAAGTATGAAAAGTTACCAAATGAACTAATTCTCTATCTATGTATATGTGATCTGTGTAACAGGCGTTTATTATTTTGAGTAAAATTTACATGATTTCCGAATACCTATTGATCGTATCCTGAGAAGAAATGTTTTGTTTGCTTGACACATTAGAGAGCAACTCCTGTGCTCATATATATTTCACCAATTGCTTCCAAACGTCAAACATTCTCTTTAAAATTTCTACAAGAAATATATAAGTATTTCCTTCTCACTAACTCGTTAAAAGTTTCTTTTTTTCGAAACTAATATTTAACCTTGAGTGGGTGAAATGGTTTACTTTTAAAGAAAATACAATTTGAGGTCAATCTCAAGAAAAAAAACGTGACTTATAAAAGCTGTCGCTTTTGACATTGACATATTCGGAAAATTCCCAAAAACGCTTTGGCTGGCATATATTCTTCATATTTGCTATGCTTAAAACCTTAAAAGTCCAATTTTTGGCCACATTTCCATGTTTCTGAGATGATGTAGGTTCATACATATGTATATGTTTTACAGTTATCTACTTAAGAACGGGAGAAATGGAACTGCGTATGACAGAAGAGAAACAACCGCAAATTAAATTGAACTAGCTTTTTTTCAAGAAACAAAAAATACATCAATTTTTAATAGTTGGTAATATGGCCTATTTTTCCTTTATTTACTGCTTCCGGTCTATTTGGCGAAGGTTTGACAACTTTCTTTTATTTTAGCATCATGCTTGTCATTATTGTTTTCGAGCTACAGTCCATCTTTGAGGCATGATTTTTACAAATTGCATATAAGTTTTCGATGAGGTCTTAATAAGGCGAGTTCCCTGACCATTCGAAAACAGTTACTTGGTTAACATTCAGGATAGAGCACTTTGTGACTTCTACACACGTAAAAAAAAAATTCGGAACACAGTGGTGCACCTGACCTCAAGTCATCCATTAGATGTACACAGCGATCGTTTGCCTCATTCTTACCTACCTACGGGTCGATGGTGTGGTTAAGGGCTGTAGAGAAATATAGCTATCTGAAAAACCTGAATAAGGTAGAGAGACTAACCTGTACGGGAATAACGGGGGCATGGATGTCTACGCCATAAGCAGTGCTGAAAATCATTCTAAATCTTCCATCATGAACGAGTACATTAAGTACACAGCAGTCGAGAGAGCACTTCGACTTAAAAAAATAGGGTCTTGGAAACACAGTACTCCAAAGTTCCTGAATATATCTGGCAATGGTGTGATAAAATGGCCAGACTTGATGTGTCCACTTACCACCGAAAATAGACTTTAACAAAAAGTTCACTATGTTAATATCCAAGAGACATGGATGGGAACCTAGCTCATATTCAGAGAACAAGATATTCCCATTAACACTGATAGGCCAAGAATGGAGGAAGGAACAGGTGGTGGGGTGTTTTATGAAGCTCTTAATATTAGGGAGTCATACAAAACTCCCAGATAAGTGTAGTATAGTTCACGCTGAGATTTACGTTATTGAAAAAGCAGCCTAAACGATTGATAGGGTAAAACTAATCTCATTAAAGATCACATTTTTTGCGAACAGTCAAGCACACATATCAAAGCACTATCCAGTAAGACAATAAGAACCAAGGCAGTTGGCAAAATGTTGAAGAGTACTGAATATCATCGATAATACCAACCAAGTCAAACTCTGCTAGATTCCTAGAAATTGCAATATATAAGGAACTATATAACAGTTGAAATGGCCAGGAAAGACTCAATAGCAATTAGGGAAAACAGCAGCTTATGTATATGTTATCGATCCTAAAGTTCCGATTGACAAGTGATCTAGTACCGTTAAAATTAATAACATTCCATAACGTCTTTTTTTATAGGGTATTTCAATCCGTGGTCCAAATGAGAGGGTGATACGGCTTCAAATTCTTCTCGTCCTACGAACTGAACCAAAAAAATGTGTTTCGTCAGAAAATATGACTTCTTTTCCGATCTTCTAAGGTCCGTTGCTGATATTTTTTGCCCACAACAATAATTTCGTGTTCATTTTCCAATGGATTGCCTTGATTTCCTACCCGCTGAATGGAGTCTTCATCTCACTTTGTTCATGTAAATATCAATCCCAGCCTCATGTAAGTATTCCACGGCTGAGCTCAAACTTACTCTTCTTTGGATCAATTTTAATTTTTCTTACCAAAAGTTGGTCATCTTTGTTGGTTGTCTTTCTTTTTCTGCCACATCGCATTTACGGTTTCATTCTACCTCTAAATACCACGTTTGCCTTTACGTTCAAGATTCTACTGATTCAGCCCATGGTCCATGTTTTGCAACTCAGGCGATAACTTTACCTCACTTAACGCCTCTGAAAAAATGAGTTTCTGTAAGTTGAGGCGATACCCTAAACTTTTAATTTGTTTGACTATGATTTTCCAAGGGAAGGCGTTAAATTGAAAAAGTCATTTTGGTTTCTTACCAACAAAACAAATATTTTTTGTTTGTTTCTCGACTATTTTTATTGATTCGAAAGTTACAGAACATGGGAACAGATCAACTCCAACGTGTTCTGAGATTACTTCATTGAAATTGATGTGTTGCTAAAAAAGCTGAGAGTGAGTAACTAGTTCTGTTCGTTTTCTTCGTGAAATATTCAAAAACGAAACTGTGCTATAAAAAAATAAAGCTCATTTCAAACTTCTTTAAATTTCGTTTTAATTACGTCACTGTCAGTGTCTAAATGAGATGCTATGACAGAAAGCCAACTCAGACAAACAAATATATTACAAAAACTCAAGTAGGTACGTAGTTCATAAGTTATCAAAAATTTTCAGCTTGTTCCAATTCATTGCATGGGGCACTGTTAATAAACAAAATAATAATTAAAGACTAAATAAAGTGTATATTCAATGTAGCAGTTTTCTTTTTCGCTCTAAGATTTGGCAAAGATCCATTAGACATTCACAAATGAAATGAATTGCCATATGTTTATTCACTTCCTTAATTTAAATATATATCGCATTACCGAATCCTGCGGAGGGAGTAGGGCATACTTTTGCAAGCAATTAGTAACGTGCCGGAAATTAAGATTGCGGATTCTATAATCAACGTGAATATTTTAAGATCTTAAATATTTAACTTTTTAACTAAAATTTAAAATTCCACCTTAAAGTTGTTGAAATTTCTAGTAGAATAGTTGCATCCTCCAACTTTATTCGGGTATCAACGAAAAATGACTGTGCATACACTAACAACTATCGCAGCGTCTAAATATCATGCTGCGCTATGCCTGAAATTATATACATTAAAAAAAAACATCAACCAAAGCCAAATGCTAATAGTCTACGCGAGGCGAGGTAGTTTTTAACGCGAAGAAGAACACCTCCTCCATTTGTTTCGTCATTATGGCCAGATTTATGGTTCGGTCTCAGCTCAGCTCGAGGCTCATCGCATCATGCATAAAGTCCTAAAAGCGTTGGAACTAAGAAAAAATGAAAAAAAAACAACAAATCTTTGCAAATTTATTCTGGTATTATTGCATTTTTTTATCCATTTGCCATTGCCATCGTCCTTATGGTCCCTTCCTTGATTTCGCTTTCTGCAACAGTCTTGTTTTTTTTTCTTATTTTTTTTTTTGTATGTTTCAACTGACTGCAAACTCCTTCTAAATAATGATAAAATGTTTTATTTCTTTTTTATGTGTGTGAATTTGTGTGTGTATTGTATCTTATTACAATAGGACACACACGACAGGGATTGCGGTGCAGGATATGCAAGTTGAACACACATGGAGATTGTGCACCTCAATTACCACGATGCCAAGCTAAGCAGAAACTACTAAGACGCCAGAAGAGCACTTCAGAGCTGGAGAATCGTGTTGATGTCGAGGAAGAAAGTAAGTTGAATTCCGTTTTGTTTATTTCAAAGTGCACAAATTTTCGAAATCTTGAGAGATTTATGTTTGTGTGGATGCTTGTGTGGATGGCTTTACATATTATGTGGATACAGGGTGGGGTTGAAAAAACTTTGACTACACATATATAATGCACATATTAACATACATACTTATTTATGACGACTTGACTTGTAGGGAAAAAAATAGTCTTCAAGGTGAACATACTGTTTAGTTTAAAGAGAATTAAAATTGTCGCTTTGCAAGAGGCACAACAACAAAAATTATTTTAAATTATAATTTTATTTAAACTTAAATAAAAACTAAATTAAGGAACCCCAAGAATATTAAATTTGTAGTCCTTTGTCTTTCGAGGAGATCAAATGTTTGATAAAATGTTTTCCTCGAATGATAAGAAATACATTAATGGTTCTAAGGATCGGTTATTCGGCAAAGGTATATGCGGCAAAGAACAAAAACATAAGACCTTGTTCTGATTATGCATTCGTTTTTTTTTTTGGTAAAGAAAAAAAACAGTTTTTTTATTACAATTCCTTTGAACATTACGACAACGATGCTTGACCGAAAAAGCTGAGGAAAAAATATTTGCTATCTCCTATACTTGCTATCTGACTCTAGGAAATGATTTTGTACCAAATTTGAATTCCAAAACTGAATTCAGTATCATGAACTTGGCATCATATGCGCTTCTTGATTTATTGTTTGTAGAAACCACAACCGTAATTTGCAATTGTGGTGCATTTTTTTTTTGTAGAATAACCAACAAATTGCTGATTGAAGATGGTGTATAGAATATTCCTTAGAAAGTATTTCTGACATCAGAAAAATTAATTTTGCCAGAAAGTTTTAGTATAAGAAATTTTCTAGTTTCTCAAGATCAATAGAAATATTGAGCACCACATACCTATATGAAATATTCGAGAAAAAGAATATACCATCCCCACATGTCACTTCATCCTCACAAGAAGTCAACTGTTGTAAATATTCAATTACTGAAACAAGCTGAACATTTTTGATAAATTCCATAAAAAAATTAGATATCTATTGTTAAAACAATCCTATTGAACGCTAATTATTGAATTAAAAAAAAAGTTATTATACAAAACTTTTCAAGATAAATGGGCTTCAAAATCAAAAACTCAATTAACTTCAAAAATAAAAGCTCAATTAATTGACTTTCTGACATAATTGACCAAACAAATTATGTTCGAACGTTTTTCCTAGAACACCTTATTTTTCATTTAATTAAACCGCTGCCAATTAAATTACTCGGTTAATTGTTTTCCAAAACATTGGCCAACAAACTGAAAACATGTTAACTCTTCGGTTTATTGAACAAAACATTCTTAAAAAATCTAAATAAATCGTCGTAACTTGGAAGCAGTTAAATTAGGTACAATGTTTGCTTCCTAACAAATAGCAGATTGTTTTTTTAGCTCTGAATAGAGCCTGAGCGGACAGAGTAAGCTCTCAATAGGTTATGATATATGGGAGGTACCGTTATTTTAGGAAAATGTTTTTTTTTTTTTGATTATTCAAAATAGAGTCACTAAAACTACCAAATACAAAACTTAGACAAAATCGTTTTCGAATTGTTTAGTTTTCAAAAAAAAATTGCTTTTTATTTATTTAACTTCAAACAATTATTTTTTTTTCAAAATGTTGGTTTGCATTAGTGTTTAAACTTTTAATGAGCTACTCATAAAAAAAGTACCTTTTCCCTTTGTTATTAAACTGATGTTTTTTTTATAAACATCTTTGCAGCCGTTTTGTTAAAAATTAGATTTTTCTTTTTGGCAAAAAAATAAAATGCACGACTGGATCGCACGTACATGCTAATATGTTCGATCCATTATATGCAAAGATTCTTAAAAAAACTGCTAAATATATTTTTAAAGTTTTTCACTTACTTTTTTTATATATAAAAATTTTTAAGCTTTTGCTAAAAAAAATTGGTATGAACATTTTAAATATTTAATAATATAAATACAAAAACAAAATTTCAGAAAAAATTGTCCACCCGTTTTCGAAATATTTAATTTTCAAAAAAAATATTTTTTTTTTTTCAAAAATCAAAAAAAATATTTTTCGAAAATTTTGAAATGCAATATTAATTAGAATTTGAAGGAGCTCCTGTATAAATTGTTTTAGCAAGATCCGTTGAGCCGCTTATGAGAGAGTCGAAAAGCACTAAACTGGTTTTATGGCAGGTACCTCTAATAACAAAATATTTTAAAATTTTTTTTAGCCGAGATGTTAACCATACCCAAAGTAGTACACACTCCAATTTTTATCAAAATCGTTAGAGCCCTTTTTGAGATAATTAAGATGGTGGAAAAATTTGTATGGCAAGTACCGTTATTTTTGGGCCTAAAACAACGATTCAAAAATCTATTTTGGACAATCACCTAAAACGCCGAAGTACCAAGTTTGAACAAAATCCGTCCATCTGCTAAGGTTATAGGCTCGCGGACAGACAAACAGACATGCAGATGGAATTGTAAGACCCACTTTTTCGTCTTGGTTATCATAATTATGCCAAGTTTGATCAAAATCTCGATATGGATATTTTTTTTAAGAATCCATAACTTGCCATGCCGTACATATGTACGATACATACGTATCGGATGTAAAAATGATACCGTCCTTTTATTTGTAAAAGTAATCGCTACCACAGCTGATCAGTAGTTTTTTTCCAAATTGTTCCTAAGTCGACGATGGAATTTTTATTGTACATTTTTTTGTAACTAACCCGTTTTGTCATAATTAAATATAGGTCGGAGGTTTGTCTATGATTTCCCAGAAAACAATTCCCCGGATAATGATTTCACAGATAACGGTTGCCATTCCCCAATATCTGTGAAACTAATACTATTTTTGATTTTTAACAGTACGCAGAAATGTATTTACTGATGTTTAATTTTGAAATAGGAATTTCTTTTTTTCATCACGGCGCTCAAACCCCCTGCTTGGTCAAATTTAGGATATAGGATGGCGAATGCAAAGTTTTTTTTTTGGATTTAAGGATTTCGGTGGACTCAAAGAAACTGCAGGTGTCTCTAATAATGTTTCATTTTTACTTGCGATCATATGTACTATAAGGCAAGTCTGTCTGTCTGTCTGTCTGTATGATGTACAGACACCCGCATCCCAAAATGTTGGGCCGAATTGCTTCAAACTTGGTTCATAGAGTTTCTTGGGAATTGTACAGAGAGGAAATTGAATTTTTTTTAGCTCAAAAAATAACGGTACCTGCCATATAAACGTTACGTTAAATCCTATTTTTCTCGAAAACGGCTTCAACGATTTTGATTTTTAAAAAAGTCAGTGCAGATTTTTAGGTACGACTTTCCACAAGACCGTTTTTTGATTTCGATTATCTCATAAGTGGCTTAGCCATTTATTTCGAAATTTCACACATTTATAAGCGTAGGTAGCTTAATTTATATTGCATACCAATATTTTTAATTAATATTTTTTTTGTATTTTTAAAAGCATTTACAAAAAAAATTTAATATATTTTGAAAATGATCATTACATTTTTTTCAAAAAATATAGTTATATGTATTTGATGAATATCTATGAATTAGCGTTTTTGAATTTTATCTGAAAAATGTTTTCAAAAAGTTAAAAAAAAAAAAAAAATTTCTCAAAAACCGCTCCACAGGTTTTTAAATTTTTTTCTCATAAATTCAAATTTATCAAAAAAAAATGGCGTACTTTTTTTGAGTTCATATTAGTTTAAGTATTTATTTTCGAATTTTGAATTATTTCTTCTTTGGCTAAGTCGATTAAATCTTTTGTTTTTAAGTTTATATTATTAAATATTTAAGATTGTCATACCAATTTTTTTTTTTAAAAAATTATAGAAATTTTGTATAAAATATATAAAAAATTAAGTAAAAAATGACTTCAAAAATATATTTAGATTTTTAATAGAATTTTTTTTTGCATACGATATGATCTGAGCATAAGAGCAAGTTCGTTCGATCCAGTAGTGCATCTTTTTCTTTTATATGGTAAAATTAAAAGTTTTAATATTTCAAGTAAGACCTACCTATAGCATTTAATAAATAAATAATATGTTTTGTCATGTCGGACAATTTAATAATACGATAAACGAACTTAGTTGCTAATACTGTAGTTGTAAATATATTTTTAATCGAAGGCTAACCCCAATTTACTCGAATGTCCGGGTTGGCCTCGGGGATTAAGGAAAATGTTATATTTTGTACATGTAGTTGGTTTAACAGGACATACAACAAGTTATTACCTCACCCTGTATTGTTGATGGGTATGAATGTGTGTTTGAGTGTGAATTGGAGAACAGAATATAATACTTTTCTGTCTACAAAGGAAGCTACCTATATATTTATTTTATTCTTTAAGATTGCTTTCTGTTTTCTTTTTTTTTTTATTTGATTTTGTTTGTTCTATTTGTGTTTTTGTTTCATTTTTTGATTTTTGGCATACTTACTGCGAAAAAAGTGCATATGTATATGGTTTTAAGTTTTTTGGCCTTCCAAAAAAACCGGATGCAGAAAAGTTTCTTTTTTTGTTTTTTTTTTTTGTTTTACTGACAAGTATTTTTGTTCAAATTTATCTCCTTGTCTTTTTCGTTAAGAGTCCTTGTGAAAACTGAAAAGAAATCAGATTGTCATTTTTTTTAATTTTTCTATTGAACAAAAACATACATACATTATCTATGTATGCATGTACATCTTTATCGGAAAATCCATGTCATTGATTCAATAAAACCAAAAAAGAAAACGAAACGAAAGAAATACGAGGTAATTGAAAAAGTTTTTTTTTTTTTGAGATTGTTGTTTGGGTATAAAGTTATGTTATGTTGTTGGGTTGAAATGTATTTTCGTTGTAAATCGAATTTCTGATTTAACGAGGGCATTCTTAAAACAAGAGTAAATGTACATGTATTGGAATTATATAGGATTCTCAAAATTGATATGTCAGTTGGCATAGAAACGACAGTTGACATTTGCTTGGGGTTTGGCAGATGCCTATATCTATATCACAGGTACATTTCATACGTAGAAAATTTTCAAAGATACATTTTCCAATGAATCTGTTGTCTGGGGATCAATTGATAATCATTCACATTGTTAGAGGATGTTTTTTTTTTGGCTAAAGGACGAAACTCCTAATGGAAGTTTTGTGGTGGATTTAAGCTTATTTTTTACTACTTTTGTCATGTTATCTTCTTTTTTAAAGTAGGTACTTATTTGTTTAATCAATAGTTATGTACTTATCAGCAGGAGTGTCTTTTTTATGTATATACATAACTTAGAGACCTACATTCCTGTGAAATGATGTAGACTTATTATGTAGAGATTGTAGTGAAAATCCTAATTTATTTAAAATTTTAAATAAATTAATATTAAATTATTAAAAAAATATTGGAAAATTACTAAAGCATTCGAATATGAAAAAGATAGAACGGAAAGAAGTATATATATATAGTATATATATATAGTGCAAACTCATAATAGTTTCGTGGGTAAATCAGAGTTAACTCCTAAGATGCAGTGGTACAAATATTTAAATTGTAATTCAGAATTGGTTCAAGATTTTAACCCAACAATTTTGTCGGGTTAACTGAGGTTCAACCAGAGTTTAATATAATTGGGTATTTATCGCAGACTTATGAACCTTGAACAATGGTTGAACTCAATTTAATCCGTAGAGAGCATAGGGTTCAAATATTGAACCTAGACTGAACTACGGTTAAATATTTGTTCAACTAGCCCTACATTTTTTTTATTTAGATCACGAAATAACTCACCAAATTTGTATAAAAATGCAGATCAAAAATCTATTAAGGGGCAAATAATTCTTTGAATCCATAGAAAGGGCGGTTTCGATAGTTTCGCCATAGCTATTTCGATAAATAAGGTCTATTTTCATAGTACAAAATTGAGTTCAAAAATGTTTTGTATAATTTGGCACAGCTTTATATAAAGCTATATTGAAGCTTAACTTAATTGAATGACCCTCTTACCCCAGTTTCACAGTGGGAGTTTAAACTTAAGATCACATGAACCTTAAACTTAGTTTAAATTTCGTCCGGTTTCACAGTGAAATCTGATCTCCAGATCAGTTGAACTTCGTTTAACTAGATTAAATGAAAATAGTAGGCAGCATTTTTCTTGCCTCGTCCTCCCTTTCTCTCTCTAACACAAAAAAACACGCGAAACAGCGAGAATAATAAATAAAATAATATTCAAAATCACTATAACAACTCCATAACATTTGAATACACAATTTTGTTTTCTTCATAATATTTTCCTAAAAAAAAAACAATACCAACGCTGAACTGAATTTTAAACGCCAGAATAATCTCGGTTAACTTAATCTACAAATTGAGGTTTAAACGACACTGTGAAACCGAATAAATTGTTGATCAAAAGTTTAAACCAAAAGTGGAGTTTAAACTCGCACTGTGAAACTGGGGGTTAAATAATAAAAACATAAATTATTTAATTGATTTAAAGGCCGAAAACAAATAACAAAATCTAGAAAAATTGTAGAAACTTGGAAGCACTTTAATTGGCAGCACTGCCCAATGCATATATATAAAATAACAGTCAAATACGCAATTAATATCAAAATAGAAAACTTCGGTTGCAATTTTTTTTCCTACTAACTCGGAACACTGCTTTATACTAATGTTTAAGTTTGTTTGTTTCGTCCGCTTCCTGAAGTGACAATTAGCAAATGCTGAAAGTTTGAAGTTCCTGACTTTATTGGTAGTGAAGTTATAGGGGGGTCGAAAATCGCCTGAGTTTGTTCATGTAAATAGGGTGTAGTGCCAGAACTTGGCTGGACACTACCGTGCCCTTTGATACGTCTTCGACTATAGTCGCTATGTTTTGAATTGCATATGGTGATCAATCATTATGGCCACCGGCCGTGACATGTCAAAATCTACTCGTTCCCTTCTATCAATCCTCTAGAAAGTAAGACTATACAAAAATTAATAATTAAATTCTTAAAATCCATTTTGTTTCTCGTTATTTTAAATGGTATAACAATTGAGTCATTGTCAATTTGAAATATACTTATCACTAGTAAACTAGGTACTCAAAAGGTAAAATATCAAATTAAAAAATTCTAAAAGTGATTTTTTTCGAATTCTTTCTGCCTACACTGAAATATAAAAATAAACTTTTTTTTATTGTTTGTGTCAACTATCGTGATTTGTAAAATCCTTGATAATTTCAAGGAATCCTATTTCCGGTCGGAATATCACGTGAATACAATATAAGACAAATGCCGACGTAAATGAACATAGCTGTAACTGGAACAGACGTTCTTAAGTTCAATTTACTATTCGTGATGTGAAATGATTTTTAAAGTTCAAATTTAAATCCTTTTGTAAGCGTAAAAAAAACTCGAATAATAATATATATCTTTATTGAAAGAAATTAAGCTTAGGTATGTTGAACATTTTTGTTTTAAATTATTTCTGTTTAAGTAATTAAAAATCGAGTTGATATACATTTAAAGATTCTTAGAATTGCGTCTTGTACCGGTGGAATATAAATATTCATTCATTTTCCTTTTCGTGAAACCGAAATTTAATATTTTGTTCGTAAAGCTCAGATACGAATATTATTTTTAAAAATAGTATGACATATAAAATCAAATATTTTTGTTTAATTCGGGCAATTCAAATGCCAAATGTAGCTACGTTTCATTTGCCCAGAAATCTAAAATCACTAAAGCCCCTTATCTTTCAAACTTGACACCAGATAAATCTAAAAACAATTCAAAAGTTAAAAAGTAATTGTGTATTTGTGGCCAAGTACCTACATTATCGACGAATACAGCTCTGGGAAATTAAAGTCTGTAAAAATTTTTCTACAAACATTCACAGCGCTTCCTTCATTTCAGCATTTCATAATTTGATAGAAACGGCACCTGGTAGTCAGCGCGCGAACTTGCAATGGGACATAGATTTTCGTCCGTTTGACGTTCAATTTATTTTCCATAAGAGAAACCCAAAAAGGGTTTCATTAATTTAGCTTTTTCTGATTAATTTTATGTGAACAGGTATAAATATTTTGGCAGTAATAAACTAATAAAGCTTGAAAGATTCACAATCAAGCGAGCCATAAATCGAAATTATACACTGTAATACTATACTTTAAAAATGAGAAAGGATAAGAAAACAACTCTTCAACCAAAAAATAACAGCAACATCATCAGATAGGAGTAAAAAAGACAGGGTCGTAGTCAGGAATATAAAAATCACAAATTGGTTTCCATTAAGTATGTTTGTTCTTTTAAAATAAATCTTTTCGAATAATGAACGTTTGTTTAGAGAATAAATAATTTTTTCATAAATGTTATAAAAAATACTTAAAGAATTGTGTGCGTACTGTGAAGCCCGCTTAAGTGAAACTCGCTTAAGTGAAAAACCTGCTTACGTGGAAACATTCACAAATCCCCGTATATATTTACATACAAACTACCTCGCTTAACTGAAAACTCGCTTTAGTGAAAAACCGGCATAACTGAAAAAAAATGCCTTCAAGTTTTCTATTTTCTATAGAAACGAATCTCGGTTAAGTGCAAAATTAAAAATCCAAAAAAATCAGGTGCTGAATTGTTTCATTTTTGTACACTTTCACCTCCATCCTCCATCACTTCCACATTCATGACACATGTAAATGCTAAGTTTTAAATAAAAGGGAAAACCCCGCAATTTCCATTAGATAAAGCAAATTTTATAAAAGCAATTGGTAAACATTTAATACATGTTGTTTTTTCAGCTGTTAAAATTCAATATATGTAGTAAAAATTGTAACGTGTTACGTGACACGAAGTCTGCTTTACTGAAATATTTTTTCAGTTATCCGAAACCCGTTTAAGTAAAATATATTTTTCACTTATCCGAGATCCGCCCAACTGAAACTTTTTTTTACAGTTATCCGATGTCCGCTTAAGTGAAAACCCTGCTTAACTGTACAACAAATTCCTGATTTTCGCTTAAGCGGGTTTCACCGTACATACAATTTTGTTTAGTTTTAAAACTAAAAAAAAAATCATTGGGGCGTCTTCTTTAAACTGTGTCTAAGTTAAACCTATAGGTTTGGTTGAATTTTCGGACATTAATTCTATTTGTTTAAGTTTATCATTGCAAACTATTCAAAGCTATTGGTGTAGTAGGACGGACAAGTTTATAATCTTAGAAAAATGCAAAACAGCAACAATTTGTCTTACGGTAGCTTAGTAAAACCTGGATTTTTCAGCGCGACTTTGAATATGCTTGTATAATAATTTATCGATAACCGATAAACCGAGACCTTTCACATAATTTTTATATAAAAAAAAGCTTAAAAATTGAAAACTCCATTTCATAATTTAGCAACAAAATTAATGAACATTTCTATTGAATCCAAGTCAGAAGTTTTGATATTATTTATATCTTGAATGTATTAAATATTTTTGTTTGTTCAATAAGGAGTGCTTTTTTAACGAATTATATCAATATCGACATATTATTTCATCAATTTTCTGCTAATAAAAAAGAAATAAAAATACCTATACATTTATACAAATACCTAGATTATACATCCTACAAGTTTATTAAAACCCCTATGTTACTTAAGTATCTTTAACATACTGACAACAGGAGTCCATTTTTAAAAACAACAAGAGAAAACCGGGCTTGTTTGTATTTTTGATCTCCAAAATAAAGCAAATTGAAAATAAGTTCTTGATTTAGAAATGGTCATGTATTCTTATTAGATTACAATTACATTAATAATACATATGGGTACCCATTACTGGCGCGAAATTTAAGACACCCTATTCTTAAGGGCTTAACATTTTACTAGTTAGCAATTTCCCAAGTATTTAGCAATTTTGCTAACTTTTTGTTACCTAGTAAATTGCTAATTAAGCAGAAAATTATTGGTATAGGGTATATGGTTTGAATTTTGATGAACACAATTATTTGTTTTTATACGTTGTAAATTTATGTTGATCGAAACTCAATATGTGCACTAAATCAGTATTCGATCTTTATTTTTCCATCATTTTAACTTCATTATTTACAAAGGAAAAAGGTATTTCAGCAGGACTCGAGCCTGGTGGACATAAATTGGTGATATACTATAAGATGCCATATGCTAAATCATATTTTGAGCTCAGAAAATTGCCAAATATGGCTTTAACATTTTAAATTACATTACATATTATACTACCCCGTAGATAAATCTACAAAGTAGAAACACTGAAGCACTGGCAACGAGGCCACTGGTTTGAACATTACGTACATTAATACAGCAGAGAGACAGAGAAAGGAAGAACACACCACAGAAAAAACAGATGTCAACAGCACTTGGTTGGTAACCGAAGGTCCCCCATCGAAGTAGGGTAGGGTGGAGCACTTTCGACGGTGGGGCATATGTGACTTTCGCAATTGTAAAAACCCAGTTGGCTTTGAAATAAGAAAAATGATAATATTCTTGGCCACACTGCTCTCTTCTATCACATACTTGTTTTCACAGTTTTCTTTCAATAGTTGTGCAGTCTAGACTTATTTTTCAATTTTCGAGTGATTTTGTGTAACTTTGCTCTGGCACGAGGTAAGCGATATTTTATTTTATAATGACGTAATTCAATGGGTATTCAATTTTAGTGGTAGTATGTATTTTTCACGTACGATTTTTTTTACTTTTTGTCAATTTGCTCTTATAAATTTTGCAAAAAATAATATTTTGTATCAAAACAAAGGGTGGCGGGCTTTCGACGTTCGCACGTGGGGCACTTTCGATAAATGTGGAATGTGTGCCATGTTACTAGAAAACATTAATTTATTTTTGTTATTTTTTTTTTAATGGTTCGCTCATATAAGAAGAAAACTAATCGCTGCGACATTAATGAAATAACTCTTCAAAAGGCTCTGGAAGAAATATTAATCAACATAGAAACTAATCAACATTCAGCTGCTCGAAAATATGATTTTAAACGGATGACACTTACTTCTTGACTTAAAAAACTGAATTTAGACAAGGAATCCAGTGATAACAACCACAGTGGAAGATTTAACTCGAATTGCGAAATATTATATTGGCCAAATAATTCGATTTGAAAATGAACACGAATCGATGAATTGACAGTTTTATAAGCCGCTTTTCGAAGATATATCTCTTGTTTTCAGAAGTGATATCGAGTTGAAGCTGCCATTGCCAGCACACTTAAGAAAATCAAACCTTATCTTTTTTAAAGAGTCGACATGAGCCAATACAACGATCAATGAATTTTTTAAGTTTATTCTAAGGTTTACAAAACGTTTAGTTTGACTAAAAAGCTTCAACATTTATTGAGTATGGGTTATCTTATTTTGTGTTCACATTTCATATAATTTCAATGTTTCTTATTGATTGAATCATTTAAATAAAGCAGTTTCCTGTAACAAAAGACAAGATTAATCATATTTGTTTTTGTTTTTGTCGAAAATGCCCCACCATAAAGACGAAAGTGCCCCACGCACTTTCCACTTTTTGAGGTAGTTCTTAAAATTTTTTTTTATAAACTATTACGGCTGAGTAATGTCTTAAAAAGTTATCAATCTCTTTAGTACGATTATTAAAACTTCAAATGAAATAATAACATAGACTAAATATGCGTTTTTAAAAAAGTTGTAGGGAATCTACAGAAAATGTGTCGAATCTGCCCCACCCTACCCTACTAACCACGCGCAACAATGCTTGATTTCGCTGATCTATGGGAAACGATGCTTGGGAGCCAAGGCTGTTGACAACATTTTACTAAATCGTATTAAATTTTGCGCCGAAATTTTTTATGTTTATGGGAAATAAATTTAACGTCAAATCAAAAACAAAATCTATGTTCAATTGCAATTTTACGCGCTAACATCTAGGTGGCGTGGAAAGCAACTTACCCGGTGTCAATTCCCAGGGCCGCCATTTTATATTCTATTAACTTCTTTTTCGCCAGCACTAATTTAATTGTTGCTTGTCGAGGGAAATTTTATTTTATGCGAAGCAATACAACAATGCAACTGAGAAAAATGCTAGTATGTCTTAGAAAAATCAAGAATTGTTCAATAGAATGACAATTTGTAAGAAAAAAGCCGATTAATATTTAAAATGCATTTAACTTTAACATCCGCAAGATACGGACGCAAGATACGACTTACTAAATTCGCTAAGTCTTGTCTCATATAACAGAACCCCTAATACGTTGTCGAATTGCGTTCTGAAACAGTTATTTAAACTTTTTGCCCTACAACGTTATAACTAGTTTTCCAACAAGACTGGAATTTATGTCTAACTAATAAATTGTATTGTTTTTTTTTTTGTGGTAATATATTACTATCATCATAGCATACAAATCAAATGATATTATAAAGCATTTAAGCTGTTTTGGAAAGACAAATCTATCGAACGTGACATTATCAGGCGAAACAAAAAACAACCAAACGTTTAATCCTAATCGAAAATAAACCTCTCGCTACATAGAAGCCACCTAATTTATTCAGAACAGTTCCCTTTTGTATTCAATAGGCAAAGCCAATAGCCAACCAAAGTGTATCCATTCCAATATAAATGTACCTATCTTCTTTAGGGAAAAGAAAGTTCAATCAGATAAAAATCGATAAACCAAGATTAGTTAATGTTAAAATGAATAATAAGTTATTCCGGATGATAAATATGAGGGAAGCAATCTTCTTCGTTTCCTTGAAACGTGACCAAATAAAACTTTAATCAACATTTCGATATTGAAGAAACATCTTTTTTGGGTATTTCGTGACAAAAAAAAAACACACTTAAATAGCTTGGAGGGTGTAAAATGTTGTTTGATGAAAAAGCTATTCGTCAAAGACAGGTGTTACAGCATGGCGCTCTTGTCGAAGGGGACATGAAAATACGATTTTTTTTTCTTCGTTTATCATTTTTATGACTTTTGTAATGAAAGATAAATAAATAATATTATTTTTGTTCCATTGAGACCTAAGCTTTTATTTAAAAAAAAATTAAAAAGCAAACACTTAATAAAACAAATTATAAGCAAAAAATATTTAAATGAACCAACATCTTCGAAACATAAACGCGGATTTAATATTTTTTCTATAGAAAACCACGCGGTTAAGTGAAAAATTAAAAATCGGTTGCTGAACCATTTTTGTATACGTTTACCTCCATCCACCACCACTTCCGCATTCATGACACATGTAAATGCTAAGTTTTAAATAAAAGGGAATTTCCAATTACATACATTGTTCTTTTTGTAACACGAAATGCATCTGTGAATAAAAGTAACTGAACTCAAAGTAGCATTGGTTGAGTACAAGTTCGTTTTATTTAAAAATAAATTATTTGTTTGTTAATAACTATAGGTCCTGTTTTTTTTATTTATACCTAAAAGCAATTGGTAAATATTTAACACAGGTTGTTTTTCAGCTGTTAAAGTTCGATATATGTATGTAGTAAAAATTGTTTCGTAACACGTAGTCGGCCTTGCTGAAATATTTTTTCAATTATCTGAGACCCGTTTAAGTCTCACTTATCCGAGATCCGCTTAATTGAATTTTTTTTTCAGTTATCAGAGGTCCGCTTAAGTGAAAAACCTGCTTAACTGAAAAAAAATTCCAGATTTTTCTTCGTTTCATTTAAGCGGGTTTCACTGTCTTGTTTTAATTAGCTTTATATTGCGGAAAAAAAATGCAAACAAGCCCGCATTATTGTTGATGTTTTTAAAAATGAGCTTATGTCAAGTCTAAATGATATCACGTGTGTAGTAAGCGTAGGGGGCTTAAGATATTAAAGTAACATGGGGGCTTAATGCAATATATGTATGTACATATTTGTATAAATTTTAAGGTACTTCTTAATTTTTTTCACTAGCAGAAAATTGATGAAATTATTTATCGTTTGTAAAATTAAAAATAGTTCGAAAAATTAGTTAACATACATAATTCGTTTTTTTTAAAGAAAAAAATGTTTTATTTAACTTAAAAATTTGATGTTTTGAAGATATAAATAATATACGAACCGGCTTCTTACGTGGATCCAATAAAAATGTACACGTTGGTTTTGTTCATAAATTTTTAGACGTGTAGTTTTCAATCTGGCAATACTTTTTCGGAATTCGTCTTTTTGACAGCAACTGTCACTTGATTTATGCTCAGTTTGGTTTATCCTTCCAAGAATTGAAGCCGAACGACCATCAAGTGCGTCGCACATTCGGTGAATGGTTCCAAGACGAGATGGCCATCGATCCCAATTTTCAAACGAAAATTTTGTTCAGCAATGAATCTCACTTTTTGTTAAATGGGTGCGTCAATAAATAAAGTTGTGGTATTTGGAGTGATCATAATCCACAAGCCATGTTGAGACGCGCCGTTAGATCCTCAAAAAGTCACTGTTTGGTGTGTTCTATTTGGGCAGAGGGAATCATTGGTCCATAATTCTTCAAAAATGAAGCCGGCCATAATGTTACAGTCAATGGGGAACTCTATAGAGCCATGATTAATGACTTTTTCGTGCCTGGATTGGAGGACGTTGATGTGGACGACCTTTGGTTCCAACAAGACGGCGCTACTTTCCGCATACAACCAATAAAACAATCAATTTATTGAATTAAACTTTTGATGAGCGCGTTATCTCGCGTCGTGGGACTCTGGCGTGGTCTTCAAGATCGTACAATTTAACACCGATGGGCTATTTTTTATGGGGTTATGTAAAGTCGCTTGTCTACGCAGACAATCGGGACGATTGACGCCTTGGGAGAGAATATTCGACGCATTATTGCTGACATACGGCCCCAATTGCTGCCAAAAGTTGTCGAAAACTGGGCCACTCGTCTGGAATTTATTCGAGTCAGCCGCGGTGACCACTTGGCCGAAATCATTTTTAAAACATATTGGCATGTGGCAAGACCTTTTCAATATGCATCTTTGTGTTAAGACCTTGATTCCAAAGGAATGACAGCCGAAAATTGGAAAGGCCGCGAATATTCTGACCACAGATGAGCAATACAAGGATGGGAAATTTTATACTTTTATGAAACTGATATTCTTCCATCAGTGTGAAGCTTCCCTACACCACATTGTTGTTAGATTTCACATCTGTTCATGGAGAGAAAGTCAAATTTACAAATACTTTAATGTAAATAATTGTGATTCTGAAGTTTGCGATATGTAATCAACCTTAATTGCATAGACTCACAATATTTTGCTTAATTTTATTTATTTGAAGAGAAGACTTATCTACCTATTTATTATATTTTTTTTTTGCTTGGTGAAGAAGATTATATTTTTGTTAATTTGTTACATTAAACCTTTTTATTTTAAAACATATTATAGATGAAGTTTTTATATGAATATACATTCATTATATAAATACATAAAGTTTGTATCGCTAACTTCGTATTAATGAAATTTTGTAGGTACACGTTTTTTTAAAAGAAATTTTATTTCTTATATCCGACGTTTCGATATAAGAAAAACTCCGATATAAGAAAGAAATTTCGAAGATTTTCAGAGTTTCTTATATCCGTGTTGTACAGTGCTGACAAATTAAGTGCTGCCAATTTCTACCATTTGTTAATAACACTTCTTGGGACTGTTCGATTAACAAAAAACTGCATGTTTTTTGCTTCCTAACTGATTCTTTCCAAGATAAATTAAATGCATTACATATTTTCAATTAACAAAATCAAAATCTATATTACTTATAGAAGAAATTTTTGGAAATGATCAATTATGGATATTTGTTGCAAAATTATTAAAATTATCAGCTTAAAAGTTAATTTCTTGCTTCTCTAGAGCAAGAATTTGTCAGATTTTGTTAACATGACAGCTGTTCCCGTTGATCTGCCCAATCAAGAGGGAAATGTATTCAAACAGTGTTTGCTATAAAAATATTCTCGAATATAATTGGTAGTGAATATTTCTTATACTTTTTTAGACACGTGTGGGTAAACATTTGAAGAATTTCAGGGTCATTTTTAGTTTCTCTTCCTCAGACAATATTGACTTTTGTAAGGCTTAAGTATGTCTGCGATAGCAACTCTCTACCTTATGGAAAAATTATTTTCTTTTCATCTTGATTGTCAAAATTACACAAACCAAATAGTAAAAGTGGTAATAAATTTAAAGTATGCCTAGCAGGCTTCTATTAACATCAAAAATAAAAAAAAAATGTATCAAATTGATTATAATACGAAAAGCATTAAAATCCCGATAATCTACTTACGAGTATATCCAACAACAATCTCATAATTTATTTGCCTTATTGAATGATCGACGTTTGCCCCTTTTCATTCTATTTAGAGGTTTTTTAGAAATTAAGTTCTCGTAGTTTCAAGCTCATGTTTCCAAACAACTTCATGGTCAATATAAGAAAAATTAATTTCTGAACTTACCTGAATAAGTAGCTAATATTGACTACTTCAAACGCCAATGGTAAGCTTATGGTTTTTGCTTAGAAAAAAATAAAGGAAACATGAAAAAAACCTTCTCGAGACGGTATAATAGGAGTAAAATGAGCTCAGCAAACTCAGAAGCTTGAACTGGATTCCTTAAAAAAAACCTCTAGAAACAAAATTTTTGGGAAACAAAAATTTGAATTCGATTCCTCAGATTTTGACGGGTCCAAACGGTGTTAGAACTTATTTTTCTGAACTGGACATAATTAACCTATGCACATATTGAGCCAGAGCTGGTTTTTGGATATTGTTTTTTTATCATTTTCATTAGTTTCGATTTAAATGTTTTAATTATTAAACTAATATATTTCTGAAAAAAGAAAGAAAAGTTTCTTATTTGGCTAAGATTGATTTTCTACATATTTGAAACCAGGACAAAATAATTCAACCAGAAGCTTAAAATAGAATTTAAAAAAAAAATGCTCCACCCTAATGTGATGTTAGGAAAATTTAAAATGTTCAATACTAAATGAACCAATATTCAACATGTATTTTATCATTACCAAATTTAACAACAAAAAAATCTATTAAACAAAATTTACCTATACGTATATCCTCAATGTTATAGGAGATGAGGCCGGTCCAATGTGTGTTTCTATTCGTCAGAACCTGCCTCGAGTCGAGCGCTTAAAACAATTAGGTACACTTAACCATATTATTGGAGATATTAATTTAACAAAAAATTAATCGCATTTCATATCTACATCAGAGCTTACATACATAAATGTATTGTAGAAAAAAAAACTAAAGAAAATAAACCTACTCGTACAGTAATTAAAAGCCTGCCTCTTAGTGCATGTGCATTTCAGACAGGCTTTTGTTTCATCCACACACACACTATAAACACAAGACGTAGAGATAAACACAAGAGTTTTGTTAAGGATGCGTTCAAGTCCATAGAATATTCTAGATAGACCAATGATTTTTAGCACAATTTGATTTTTTTTTTGTGAACCCACACAGGGATCTTTAAAGAATAGTATAGTAAATCCTTTTTAAATAAATAAATACAACAAAAAAAAAAACATGAATCTAATTGAAACTTGAAAATGTTATGTTGTGTGTGCGCGTTATAGAAATCACGGACATCGATCAAATCTATCGAGTCCTTAAGCAAGCCGGGGACGCTGGTAAATCCAATGCAGAAAAATCATCCGTCCAGCTTAAGCCCATTGGGGCATTGGATCCAAGTATTGCCCAGCAGCTTCAATCCCAACAACAACAACAACAACAACATGAGATACCAATTGTTAATGTTCCCGAATGTCCCGAGAGGTCCACGCTCCCCGTACCATCATTATCTGGGAGTCGGCGCGGAGCTTCTTCGCATCGGCCAACTGCGACGGCACCAAGTGCTCCTTGCGGATCGAGGGGTCTCGCGGCTCCACCGCAAGATATTTCTAGTTCTTCAGGTCCGATATCAAAATCGCTTTCTTAAAAAAAAAAAACACAAAAAATAGTACTTTGATTTTAAAGTCTAAATTTTATCTTCCCTGTTTTTTTTTTTTTCAAATGTTTTGTATTGTTCGAAAAAGTATCTCTCTACCCAAATTTCGTTTGTGTTAAATTAATTTACACGCATTTTAAAAACAATGCAACCACAAAAGTTGACTTAAGAATCTTTAATCTGTCCTAAGTATGAAATTAGCAATTAGCAATTTTTTATCTAATGTTATTTGTTCTTCTATTCAGCTTTTTTTTACTACATATTTTGCTTTTACATTTTTGTCTGATTTTATAGCATGTAACCTTTTGTTTTAGTTTGTGGTTTTTGTTTTTACAACGAAAAGAGTTTAAATTTATAACATTAATGGAATAATATCTTAAAAATCAGTTCGAAAACTTAGGTCCAATTTCACTCTCCATAAAATTTAAAGTTGGCTGTTAAAAAAAGGGAAATTTTTAAAATTTCATATATAAATGTTATAGTATTTCCATTTATAACTGAGCATTTATATTTAATGGAGAGTGACAAATTTGGATCTTAACTGCAATTTAATCAACTATCAATTAAACTGCGACATTTTAAGTACAGGACCCACAACCAATTTATTGACTCTCCATTAAACTTAAAATATCTGTTGAAATTTTTAAGAATTTCCCTTTTTTAATAGCGACTTTATATTTAATTAATAAGAGGAAATAACGCCAGAATTTTTATTTGGAAAAAACGCCAGAAAATTCTTCATACAACATTCTCTGATATTTTTCCTAAATTTCTGGCCTTTTTTCGAAACAAAATTTCGGGCTTGCGTGAAGTGTTTTTTGCAATTAGGTTTACGGCGTACAAGAACTCGGAGTGTAAGGGGACATTTTTCTAGCTATTTAAAATTATTTATTGCTTACATTTGAAATCTATTTTATGTTTTGAATAAGGATTTCACAATATGTCATTTGACCCGGCCCCGACAGACTGGACGCGTCACCCACCCCCTTCGTCTTGTTTTAAAATACCTTAAAACATCTTATGGCTTTTCTTCCAAAACATTATTTGGAAATTAGGCCAGAATATACAAATTTTCTGGCTTAATTTCCATTTTGCTTTCAGGCTTTTTTTCCACACCTATCTGTCATAATTTTCAATATTTCTGGCTTATTTTCCAATAAAAATTCTGCTCTTTTTTTATAATTTTAAGCCAGAAAAAAATTCTGGCATTTTTTCCAAAAAAAAAAAATTCTGGGAGCCGAATTGTGATTTAGAAAATTTAAAAGTTTATGCAAATGGATTTCCTCAGCAGTTTTATAAAATAGTTAATAATGGCGTAAAATGAGTGTGCTGTTAGTACAATGCTAAGTCCAAATTTTTTATAATCTTAAATCGAGTTTAGCAACATACTAATTCAAACATTTAATCAAAGCTCATTCTATCTTTTGACTACCGTACTAAATATATGTCACACTTTGATATTTATTTACACCCGTAAATTCGTGTTTGCACGAACTGTCAAACTCTTAGGTATGTCTAACTGGCACTATATAAGAACTAACTGTTTTAAATTAAACAAACATATTATTTCGCATTAGGTTGCTAAGAATTTGGTGCCAATAATATCGATATTTTTCAGTTTGTATTTAGAAATATCTTGAAGAACGAAAGCTCCTTAATGACCGGCAGTATGGCTTTCGTAGCAATAGGTCCACTGGTGATCTGATGGTATATCTCACCGAACAGTGGCACAAATCTTTACATCGTTTTGGAGAAAGTAAGTTTATTGCGCTTGATATTTCAAAAGCATTTGATAGAGTTTGGCATCAAGCTCTCCTATCGAAAATGCGTGCATTTGGTATCGATGAATGTCTTCTTCGTTGGATTAGAAATTACCTTTCGGACCGTTCTATACAAGTTGTATTGGACGGTTTCAAGTCTGATATTCACAAAATAAATGCTGGTGTGCCCCAGGGCTCCGTATTGTCTCCGACCCTCTTTCTCATTTTTATTAATGATCTCTTATCTGGAACTTCTAATCCACTTAATTGTTTTGCTGACGATAGTACTCTCAGCTTTTCATATTCGTTTTTAGATGCACCTCCTTGTTTTTCGGATGTGCAACTGGAACGGCAGCGTATGATAAGCTCATTAAATTCTGATCTTGACAGCATTGTCCAATGGGGAATTAAAAACCGTGTAGAAATTAATGCTTCAAAAACTCAGTGCTGTCTTCTGTCGTTAAAGCAGAACCCACCCCCCATGCCGCTATCCATGAGCGGCACTAGCATTGAAGAAACCGATCAGCTTTCAGTCTTCGGCATGTGCATCACAGACCACCTCTTGTGGAATGAACACATATTTGATGTCGCCAAAAACGCTGCAAAGTGTTTGGGCTTTCTTCGAAGGTGCAAGAAATTCTTCTCCCCGTCTGATCTGGCTGTAATCTATAAGGCCTTCATTCGTCCAAAGCTGGAGTACATTTGGGCAGGAGCTCCTAAAACTCATTTGAATCTTTTGGATAGAATTCAAAATAGAGCTCTAAGAATGATTGGCGATAGAACTATAGTGGAAACATTTACATCTCTAGAACATCGTCGAAATGTTATATGTCTCTCACTATTTTATCGCTATTTTTATAAGCACTGTTCCAGCGAAATAGCCAGTTGCATTCCTCCCCTTAAATTTGTCAACCGTAATACTCGCGCTTCTAGGAATGCTCATCAATTTACCCTTGAGCCCAACTTCGGACGTAGTGTCAAGTACAGAGATTCTTTCTTTAGCCGTACAACGCGAATGTGGAATACCTTACCCGGCTCTATTTTCCCCTCCCATTTTGATATTCAGAAATTCAAAACCAATGTGCATCGGTATCTCCTCTTGCATCCTTCCCTACTTTCCTAACGCTCGCACTGTGCTTGTTCATTTTAAGGGTAGTCAAAACCCCTTTAGTGCGCGCATCCGTTTAAAAAAAAAAAAAAAAAATTTCATTCTTTTGTACGTGAAAGCGTTCCGAAGGCATCTCAGTAAGTTCAGCTGACCAGCAGCAAAATATAGTATCTCTGCCAAAATAAGTCCTACAGCCAGTAGACCAATGTATGATGATTTTCTTCTTCTTGTTCCTAAGTGCCTTTTTGAAGGCTCATTAAGGCCCTGTATTGTTGTTCATACTCTCCATAGATATGAGTATCCCAGCAATCGTATTTAATGTATTTTGGGATCTGATATTTCTGACCAAATTGAGTTCGCTATCGTTGAATACACTGATGGATAGAGAACAACTCAAAATATTGGTGTAGCAGTTTTTGGGCCTAGAACCAATCTCTCTATTCCGAATGCGAATTACGTAACTTCGAAACAAAATATTAACACCATATCATTATGGTCAAGCTTCATTAAAGGCCCTAAGCTCTTACTCTATCAGCTCAAAACTGGTATGGAAATGTGTCTCACTTCATTGGATAAGCATGGCAGACGTTGACTACCCAGAAAAATAGGAGCAACGTGACCTATTTTAGAATGGGAGAAAAGGTGATCAAGAACAGGATCAAAAGATCCAACATTTGGAATGAAATACGTAGGTTAAGGCAGGCCAAAAGCTTTATTCTGTATGAACATAAGTAGGAACAAATTAAGGGTAAAAAACAGGTCTCCTCACTGCCCTCAGTACACTGAACAGGCACCTAAATATCCTGGGATTGGAGAGCTATGACCTATGGTTGTTCTGTAAGGTGTACGAGGAGACACAAGACCGTATGCAATCATTCACCAGAGGCACAAAATTCCGGGCAACACCTATTAGAGGAAAGGGAAATATCCTCTATTAAAATATCCCAAATACTTAAATTTCTCAAAGGAATTAAATTGGAGGACGTAGTGTAGAATGAGAAGCATCATTCAGTTCTGTGGGGAAGCACCTTCTAACCATACAGCAAGATCGGTATGATCAAGTAGAAGATCTTGTGACCACCTTGGATTTTAGAGCTTTACTAGGATGAAAAATCTATAGAAAACGTAGTTCTTCTTATGATCTATAGACTACTGTTGTATATACACCAAGTTCTTAACTAATTTGTGCCAAAATCTATACACAATGAAGTTTTGCCTAATACGATAATAACGTCATTTGTCGATTACAGCCAATAAAGTGTCTTGTTTGTTCTCTCTTGTGCTCCCAAACCCCCTGCCACTGCTTCAATATTTTCCAAGTTTGCAGGAACAGACTTTTCAAAATTCGATCTTCTTGTTGATATTATAGTTGCATGCAACTTCTTCAAGAACGATGTTTAAGTGTCGCTTTATTACTTTAACTTTGCTTTTCCGCCATCGAAGTATTGGCTAGAATTTTTAACTTTATAATCTATCGTGCGAAACCAGAAAAATGTCGAGATAAAACTTGGTCCTTATCACGTGTGTTTCGATCTGAAGTTAATGGGATTCTTTCCCAAAAACCGTTGTAGTCTTAAAATTCTTAAAATTTGATCAATAATCGTAGATTTACCTTAACTAAGTCCACACTTAGATTAGATTTTGTTCAAAAACGCGCATTGACAGGGCAGAGCATTCAGAGGTTTTTTTTTATGCTCCTTTTTGACAAAATAAAACTTTGCTTATCGTGCAAATTTTAAATTTAAAAAAAAATTAAAAAAATTATTTTATTCCTCTTGGTTTGTGTAATTAAATTTTAAGTTAGAATAGGATTCAAATTTGGGTTTTATTGAGATTTCAAATAAATTGAATAGGAAATATTTCAGAGGATTTTATCCGAGCTTGAAGCTTATATGCACTGAAGCAGCGACAGAGACAATATATTCAATTAATTGATTAGAAACGTTAGAATTGCTAGAATTGGCTTAGTTAAATTAAAACCATTTAATTATACTGGCATAAATCAACATTGCTTTAATCTTATTAAAGACCATTATTAAAAGGCAATCCAATTTTCACATATTTGTAAAATTATATGTATATACATAATGGTGAATTTTAATATCCTTTCACCTATTTTAATACGTGGTTCACATTAATGTTGGCTTAAACAAATTGCTTGCGTGGTGCACTGCAAGTAGTACACATACACGCACACATGCACCACATTAAACATACTCTGTTGAAATACTCGTATAGATACGTATATGCATTTAATATTATATTTTATCCTTTGTTTACTGAAAACAAAATTGAAATTGCAAATATACATATACAAATATATATGTAGATTTATACAATGTATCGTAGATGAATACATAACAATGTTTACCTTAGCTATTATATTGTAGGTTGACTTGTAATTGGGTTAATATGATTATACCGTTATGCATTGTTTACGTCTACTTAATCTCGTTTAATTTCAATTTTATTTATTTTTAGCTACTGCTTACTGCAACCATTATTTATTAAATATCCCGGTTAAGTTTAATTCTGTTTTAATGTCAAATTGTTCACCATCAGTTATGGTCAGTATGAGTATGATGCAAATATGTACATATGTGCATATCTTACGTAAATTTATTTGCATATGATAAATTATTTTTGTTAGAGAACTATGTACATACATATGTATTTTGTGACGTTTATGTAAATCATAATTAAAATTTTAATTAACACATTACTAAGGCAAAATAGTTAATTTCATTGACTATTTCCAATTTATATTTGAAATCACACCTTATTTCCCATTAATATTTAATCCAATTAGCTTCAAGCTATAATATAAAGGGTTATCCATTTTGCGGTTTCAAAAGTATAGGGCTGGAATTCGACATATGTCAAACTAAGTAGGTAAGCAAATTTTTTTTTCAGATGAAAATCTGACATTTACGAAAATGGATCGCTTAACTATCGCACAACGCATAAAAACTGTTAAAAACTACTACAAATATGGTAATCCTGCCACAGCCACATATCGTGCTTTAAGAGGAGATTATGGTTTACATAATCGTCCAACTACGCAAGCAATTGGCAAAATTGCGAAGAAATTTGAAGAGACTGGATTGGTTACAGATATTTTAAGGGCTGTGCATCATCGTTTCGCTCGTACCACTGAAAATATCGCTGCTGTAAGTGAAAGTGTTGCCGAAGACCCGAATGTGTCGATTTCTCGTCTTCCTCAGGAATTAGGACTGTCTTACGGCACATTATGGTGTATTTTGCATTTGGATCTACACCTAAAACCATATAAAGTCCAGCTCACACAAGAACCGAAGCCAGCTGACCATTCACAACGGCGTAGATACGTCGAATGGGTGCTTGAACAACAGGCGGTGGACGGCGATTTTTCGAACAAAATTTTCTTCACCGACGAAGCACATTTCTCACTCGGTGGGTATGTTAATAAACAAAATTGTCGTATTTGGGGTTCTGAGAATCCTCAAGTAATTGAAGAGAGGCCAATACATACACAAAAAGTCACTGTTTGGGGCGCTCTTTGGTCCGTAGGTGTGATTGGACCTTACTTCTTCGAAAACGACAATGGAACGACTGTCACCGTCAATTCGGAGCATTATGGTCAAATGATAACAGACTTTTTTATAGCCAGATATTGAAGAATACGACTTGGAGAATATGTGGTTTCGCGAATATGGCTTTATTGCAAGAGACATTTCCTGGCCGAGTAATTTTTCGCCGTGGCGATATCAACTGGCCAACAAGATCATGCGATTTGACACCGCTGGACTTTTTTTTGTGGGTCTACGTGAAAGACCGTGTTTATGCAGATAAATCTTTAACTCTTGAGCACTTGAAAACCAACATTCGTCAAGTTATGGCTGAGATACCGCCCAATATGTCTCAAAAAGTGGTCGAAAATTACCTCAAAGGAATCAATGCTTGCAACAATTCGCGTGGTGGTCATTTAAATGATGTAGTAGTTCACACATAATGGCAACGTTCAGACTTTATAATAAAAAAAAAAACATCATGAAAAATAATATTTTATGTGTGTTTTATTTACGTTTACTTTCGAAACCGCAAAATGGATAACCCTTTAAATTAGGCCAAGAATGTAAACGAACTCAAGCAACACATATCATCTATGTACATAAATTTCAAGACTCGATGTATAGAAAACTGTAAGAGGAAACACTCCTGGAAATTAACATAGTTGAGTAGAAAGTAGGTTGTTAAGATAATTTAGAAAATTTTAGGCGAATGGACTTTTTAATTGAGAAAATTGTCAAACAGTTTCTGAAAAAAACGAAACATAAGTGGCTCCGAAACATCCGAGACGAATCCGAGAAGAGACAAGATCATGCCCGATATCGATATCGAGGCAAAATGCGTAACTTTCGATCTCCAAAATGAAGCATCACAAACAGTTTCACTTAAGATCAGCTGAATCTTAAACTGATTTTAAATTGTTGGTTGAACTCGTCCGGTTTCACAGTGAAATTTGATTTTCAGATCAGTAGAACTTCGTTTAACTAGATTATTATGATTATTGCCTTGTCTTCCCTTTCTCTCTCTGACACAAAAAACACGCGAAACAACAACAAATTCCATGTGCTAGTGACAAACGAGGGAAGATTTATTTTGTTTTGGTCAGCGATAGAAAAACGAGAATAATAAATGAAATAATATTCAAAATCACCTTCATAACTCGATAACATTTTAATTCACAATTTTGTTGTTGTTAATAATATTTTCTGAAAGAAAAACAATACAAACGATGAACAGAAGTTTAAACGGCAGAATAATCTCGATTAACTTAAAATACAAATTGAACTCAGTTCAAGGTTTAAACGACACTGTGAAACCGAATAAATTGGAGATCTGAATTTTAAACCAAAAGTGGTAAGCTTGCACTGTGAAACTGGGGGTAAATGTCTAAAATGTTGCGAAATAAAGATTTGCTTAACCGTCAATATTTGAGGTCTTTATTTTGGGAAATCTTAAAGAAGTCTGACATTTATAGCAGTAGAAGTAATGTCAAAAAACTTCTAAAGTCCTCAAGGTATAAGGCCAATTCAGACAAATGAGATATCAGTAAAAGCATTTACATAACAAGGTTCTGAGAAAAAAATATTTAGATTTGATTCCTCACTTTTTGAAAAAGCAACATTTGTGAGGTCTTATTTTCTTCAGAATCCTTAAATTTATTTTTCAAGTTGTTCTTATTCAATCTGAAGTTAAGACTTCTGGACATCTATATACGCAATAACTGTTAGTTCAAAATATTATTAAAATGTACAATTTTGACAGAATGTCACATAATTTAACATTTCAATAAAGCTCTTTGACAATCTTAAGCTGTCAGTGTCCATTAAGCTCTGAAGTCACCCTATGGTCACTCTCTAAGGCGTTTATTTGAAAAACCTGCAGTCACCCTGAAATTCTCACAAATTCTGTGTTTTTTGAAACCTCTGTCATCGACCGGCACTCGCCCTGAATTAAATATGAGTTTTTACATAGGGCGAGTTTATGTAAACGGTCAAAGTCACATGAGATCACCAGTAGGGATGAACGATATTGAGAAAATATCGATATTAACATCAAAAACTCTCATCGTAAACATCGATGTTATTAATTTTTTTTTCCGTGGGTAGGTGTAAAACCTTATAAAGGCTCTATGAGGACCGAAAAACGCGTGCTCATAGGAGTGTGAGATTCTTACTGCACTAAAAACACCTCCTCCTCCCGATTGCCACTAAGTTGAAACTTATCTAGCAATTTATTTTTAACGAAATTAATTAACGTGTTGCAGGTAACTATCCGGTTATAGTTCCTGCTTATACCGAGATTTCAAAGCGGATTCTTGTTTAGTGAACCAGATCGGAAGGCTTTGTCCTTCGCAGGCGGCCGGCGTACTAAATTCGTCTCATCGATAATTTCGATTATAGTACTATTGCAGCGTTGTAATAACCGTTTTCTATGATTTCGGGCAAAATTTTTCATTTCATCGCGAACCGTGGGAATCCCGAAATCTCTGTAGAGATCTTCGTTTCTAATGTACAAAGGTGCGCTTACATTTGATCTTAGGAGTTTATTTTTAAATGTTTGTAAGGTATTTAAATTAGAATCTCGCGTACAACCCCAGACTTGTATACCGTAAGTCCAGACAGGCTTAAGCACCTGTCTGTACAAAATTAACTTATTTTCGATACTGAGCTTAGAGTGTTTCCCGAGCAACCAGTAAATATCTCTTAGTTTATTATTTAACTCTTCGCATTTCTTTTTAACATGCGGATGTTATTAATGTTTTTTTATTCCTTCCTTCAAGATCGATACTGAACCATGAATTTTTATGTTTTAACATCGAAATTAAAAGAATACTTAAATTTGTTTAAATATACAGTGAAAGCTCTACTTTCGGAAATCTCGAATAAGCGGACAATTCCCTTAAATGAACACATTTTCAGAAACAAACTTCTTCGAAAATCTCATACAAATTACTTTCCGGTAAACGGTCACTCTCAGAAACGGACGCAGACACGTTTTCTTGATCATTTTAGATAGAAAACCTCCTCACACGTGGACACATTATTTTATTTAGGGATTATTTTGTATCAAGAAATGAAACGGAAAAAAAACGGAAGGTCTGTTTAGACTACAGTTATTGTTTTATGTTTAATACGTGAGTAAATTCATAGAAGCTGGCGTGAAGCTGTAATAACCGGACAGTGCGATGTTATGTTGAAAGGTTTTCAGCGAATTACCGAATTAAATTTAAAAAAGATGGAAATTGTCAATGCATTGGACAAAGAAAACCACGACATGAAAAATAGATTGCAAAGTTTTGCATATGTTTCTTTTTGGATTTAATATTGGAAAAACACAAATTTCAAAGATTTCAAAAAATAAAGAAGATCTTCGTGGAAAATGGCAATTTGGTAAATCAGAAAAAAAAATTCTTAGAACTACGGGTTACAAAATTGCCCACATATGCATGAAAGCAAAAGCAATGTAAGTAAGGTGTCCTAATTTTTGTCCCTCTGCTGATGGATGGATAGAAAAGTGTCGAAAAAAGAACAATATAAAGTTTAAGGGCATATCGGGTGAATATTGTATATGGAATATGGTAAAACCGCCATCTATGTTGCTTTTTTATCAAACGGAAGATGTGTTTAACGCGGTTGAAAGTGGCCTTTTTTTAAGTGCATTGCCACAAATGCAGCAAGAAGCGGACAAACAACTGCAATCAACAATTTTAAATTATTACACAAAACAGTAGATTCTATTTTAGTTTGGAATATGTGCAGTGATGTATTTTTAATAATAAAAAATAATACAAGTATTTCAATTTCATTCCCTTAACCGGACAAAAATTGGGGGACCATGAGTATGCGCTTATTAGATCTTTCACTGTATACGGAAAAAGAAAATAGAAACCTATGAATTTGTAGATTGTGCATAAGGAATTAAATGTCTAAATATTTTAAGTTTTAATTATTAAATAACATAACTTGCTTTTCAGTAACATAAAATTAATGGCCGTTGGGAGTTTATTGAGAGCCAAAAAAAACGCAGGTTTTTTGACAACTCTTGGAATCGACAATAAAACATAGGTCGATTATGGAAAAAGTTCAACGAACGAACCTTTTATTTCCGAGCTTAATATATTGCAACATTTATATCCATCGTAACTCCTCCTATAGCTGGATGAGGTTGCTTGTCCTTCAGCTCTTGATCCAGTTTGATTTCTTTGAGGAACTTTAAGAATCTTAATATGGATTCCAAATTTCCTTTAAGCGGCCTTTAGTCCACAAAATTTGCGTTTCTTCCCGGCAATCTCACTTTGACTCATCAGTTGGTTAGTGAGCGGCTTACTAATCATTTTTTCCAATTTTAATGATTAAAATTTTAATCTTGTTGGATATAGTTCACATTGCTTTTTTGTCAAAAAATGCAAGTAAGTTGAACTGAACTTAACAAAAATTGCGTATTGGTATGGTAAGGCACTCACTAACCAACTGATGAGTCCAAGTGAGTTTGCCAGGATGAAACGCAAAGTTTGTGGACTAAAGGCCGTTAAAAGCTATTTTGAATCAATAATTCAACAAGTCCAATTAAATATAATGCTAAGTCTTCTACTTGGCTGAGTAATTTCAGTAGTATGTAGAATTGTATTATAAAAAAAAACACCTTCTTAGAAACTTAATATGTGAAAGTAGGTTATTGATTCTTTGACTTAGCGCTTTCACAAAAATATGTGTGTCTTTGGTGGTTTCCTCTTGGAGGTTATACAATTTGCACACTGCTTGATAGGCCGAAGATGTTCAGATGCCTTATTCTACTTTGTGTTCAGTCAAGAGAACCGTTATAGTTCTAAAGTTTTTCTTTTTTACCTTCTTGTTCTTCAGATGTGTAACTACAGCGGCAGAATAAGATAAGTTCATTACATTCTGATCTAGACAGAATTGTCCAATGGGGAATAAAAATCCACTTAGAATTTAATGCCTCAAAAACTAAGTTCTCTCTTCTGTCATTAAAACAGAACTCCAACTCACCCCCAATGGCGCTATTCATGAGTAACACTTACACTGAAGAAACCGATCAGCGTTCATTCCTTGGTAAGTTCATCACTGACCCAAAGCGCTGCAAAGTTTTTGGGCTTTCTTCGAAAATGGAAGAAATTCTTCTTCCCGTCTAATATGGCTGTAATCTATAAAGCCTTAATTCGGCCAAATCTGGAGTATAACACTCGCATTTGGGCAGGAGTTCCCAAAATTCTTTTGAATCTTTTAGATAGTGGAAACATTTACATCTCTCGAACACCTCCGAAATATTACATGTCTCTCATTATTTTATCTCTATTTTTATAAATAGCCAGTTGCATTCCTTCACATAACATATTTAACAAGAAGTTGTTTTTTTTTATAATACAATTCTATATACTACTGAAATTCCTCAGCCAAGTAGAAGACTTAGCATTTAGCAAAAAAAAACACCTTCTTATTAACTATGTCTAGCCAAGGACAAATTCTTCCAATTTTAATTATTAAAATTTTAATCTTGTTCACATTGCTTTTTTGTCAAAACATGCATGTAAGTTGAACTGAACTTAACAAAAATTGCGTATTGGTAAGGCGCTCACTAACCAACTGATGCGTCCAAGTGAGATTGCCGGGACGAAACGCAAATTTTGTGGACTAAAGGCCGTTAAAAGCTATTTTGAATCAATAAAATATTTAACGGCAATACTCGTGGTCCTGGAATACTCACCCTAGAGCCTAACTTAGGCCATACTGTAAAGTACTTTAGTCGAAGAATGTAAATGTGGAATACTTTACCCGGAGAAAAAGAAACAGTTTGGTGCAAGTCTCATCATCGTTGTGGGTATGTGTAATAGTTTTTTTTTAATAAAAAGTTTGTCCTGTCTCATCTTTTGGAGTCCCTTCCTAATTATTGATCTTTCGCCAAGATGTTATTAGCTGATTATACCACGGGTAAAGAAGTTTTGGTCCTAAATTCCTGATCCAGTCCCTTCAGATGTTTTCGAGCCATCAGTGTACCACTTGATAGCATTTGCTTTGAGTGTAAACTTAGACGGTTTACCTATTAACCCTGAATATTTCTCAGTGTTGCCATTCATTGGAATGTCAATAAATAATGCTACAGGTGTCCGGAGAAAAATAGTCTTTGGATCTGGAAATGCCTCCTTTGGGAGCATTTCCTATGACTATATCTGTAATATAGTCAGGTGAAAGATGACATCCATTGTTGCTGAAGAGGCAACTAAAGATGTCTTATAGCTATCTTAGAATTGCCAAAGCTAAATTCATGTACCGTTAGATTTTTGCTAAGTCTTAAGCTCCAATATGTGGGATTAAACATATCTAAACTTAGAATATAATAGTCAAACGTAGATTAAGATTTCTGGACCCTATATCACAATATATAAGGTACTTGTTCAACAAGTGAAATTCAACAACTTTTTAAAAACAATAACAACATATCTAGGAGAACTATAACAATTGTTTTGTCTTCATTCAACAAGTGAGAAATTTTACTATTTCACCGTTTCTGTAACTGGAAACAACAAGAGTTTAAAAAAAGAGAATAAACTAGTTGAATAATTGAAAATTTTCAACCGACGGTTCCGGACTAGTTCAATTGTCAACAAGTTAGAAATAAGCACTGGTAGTAATATAAATGAAAACCTAACATCGGACGGATCTTGAGAATTTATTTAGTGGCCTAGATCTTTTATTCCGAATCGGACAATGGTACTGAGAGCCAAGGACAGGCAAAAGTGTTAAAGAATAAAATTTGAAATAGGGCCCCATATATTTATTGGAAAATTCCGTGTGCCTCAGAAGTTGTTCACTATCTTACCGAAAGTCTCTCCCACAAATTCCCCCACTAATAAAAGTAATGCAATAAGTGTTAGACAGAAAATATTGATCGCATTACATTGGCTTGGAACTGGATCTCAATACCATGTTATAGGAGATGTTCATATGGTGTTCACAAAAAGACAGTTTGTCGATGTATCAAAGAAGTCACATTTTCAATAAATACTTATTTTTTTCTTCGGAAATTTGAAGACCCATCTTGGTAGATTTAGTTTTTAAATTGATTCAACAAGTGAATGGATTCTTTTTCTATTGACAGTTTATGACGGTTTTTATTGTGTTACAAATGGGATTTTCACTTGTTGAACAAACATAATTGAATAATTAATTGTTGACTAGTTGACTTGTTTTTCTGTGCCTATAACACAAAACAACAAGTCAACTAGTCAAAAATCACATGTTCAACTATGTTTGTATAGGGCCGGGCCTATAACACAGAACAACAAGTCAACTAGTCAACAATTACTTGTTCAACTGTGTTTGTTCAACAAGTGAAAATCATTTCTGTAACACACTAAAAAATCGTTACAATTGTCAATAGAAAAAATTTCCCTTCACTTGTTGAATCAGTTGAACAATTTAATCTAGTATTGAAATTCCGAAGAAACAAAATAAGTATTTATTGCAAATGTGACTTGTTTGATACATCGACAAACTGTCTTTTTGTAAACACCATGAATATCTCCTATAACATGGTACTGAGATTCATATTCAAACCAATGTAAGACAGAAAACATTGATATCTTTTAGTGCTTTAGTGTTATTAGTGGAGGAACGTAATTTGTGGGAGAGACTTTCGGTAAGATAATCACCTACTTCTACGGCACACGAAATTTTTAAATAAAGACATGGGGCTCTATTTCAAAGTGTATTCATTCCCTTAAGACTTTTCCTGTCCTTGGCTCTCACTATCACTGTCCAATTCAGAATAAAAAAAAATTTTTTTACAGAAGTCTAAGCCACTAAATAAATTATCAAAATCCGTCCGATGTTATCACTTACTATTGTAAGTGTGTACTTCTAATTTGTTGACTTTAAACTAGTCAATAAGTTTATTCTCTTTTTTTAAACTACTGTTGTTTCCAGTTACACAAACGGTGAAATAGTGAAATTTCCCACTTGTCGAAAGAAGCCAAAACAATTGTTATAGTTCTCCTGGACTTGTTGTTCCGTGTTATACATTTTTAAAAAGTTGTTCAATTTCACTTGTTCAACAAGCGATTTATGTATTGTGTTATAGGCCCCAGTTGTAGGATTTTATACACATTATTCGATAACCAAAATAAGTACTAACAAATATATGTACCAAAATTGGGCGATCCATCAACTTTAGAAACTTTGCCACTAACGAAGTTTAATAAAAATCGTTATAGTCGTTTCGTGAAAATTTAGAAATATCATGTAGCTACTCGTTAGCTATCACAACTATTCAAACATTTCCTCAAGGCAATGACAATGGTATGTGCCAAATTTTAAGCCAATCGGTCCCGCTTTATCTACTAGTAATAGCCAAAACTGGCACGGTTTAGCTTTTTCGAAAAATAGCTATTACTTTTTTATGCACAAAGTCGACCGCTGAACAAAAGAGCTTCTTTGAGTGTTCTGATGAATTGGCCATGGGGATTTTAATTGTGTAATCTGGCTAACACTGTTCCGACTATGACCGTTTTGGGCAAATAAAGCATGTCAAATTTACTATATATTCATATTCAAGACATAAAATAACCGTGAATCTTCAACTTTAAAATACAAAAAAAAACTTTCTGTGAGGATTAATGACTCAGAGTATACAATTGGTTTTATCAAACTGAAAAAAAACTGTAAGGTGTTTATTGCATAAATGCGATCCTGTCGATCATTGAATTTAAATTAACAAATCCAAGAAAAAATTTGATAAAATCTTTGCAATTATTCATAACAAACTAGAAAGAATTTTGTATAAACCACACGTCCGATCTAGCTGTAATTTGATATTATATAATAGGTTTTACTCAAAAAGAATTAAATTATGTCATGAGTGTTGTTGGATTCGGTAAGTGCTCTTTTGACATCCTGTATCAGTTACTACTTTACATTTACTTTTCTTCAATCTTTTAACTCCTCCGTAGTTAAACATTAGTTTAGCAACCTGAAATAAAGCCAAGCATTTATTTGTGTATTTAAATTACTTTTAGAAAAATAGAAGGCAACTCAAATTTTTTAAAGTCACCTCCTTTCGCGAATGATGATTTTTACTGCCTAAGATTAAATGATTTATAAAATGTATTCACTCTCCATTAAATTTAAAGTCGCTGTTAAGGAATTTCCCATTTTTAACAAAATGATTTTAAATTTAATTGAGAGTAAGCAAAAATTTAATATTTTAAAAAATAGTTTTAAATAAAATTGAATTATTTAAACAAATAAAATTTCTGTTTAAAAAAAAACAAAACTTAAGTATATTGCCAAAATGATCAGCCATCATCATATTCATTGCATTTTACTCTGTGTAATATTACTTTAAGATTGCCGCATCCCATCAACGGCGGGTGTTGCAACAACAATGTTATCATCCAACCAATCTGTGTTATATCCAAATGATTCTGGACTAAGGCGCCGCTTGTTTGCTGGATTTAGACCACTGTCTGGCTTTGGACGCCTACGCAGCCGATCATCCCAACATCGATCAATATCATTGCCAGAAAGTAATTACGTGTCCACTAACGATAATTGTAATAATGCAATCAATAATTTTTCTATCTCTCTATTATCTCCTTGTCGTCAGTTCAGTTGTTTGCCATTATTTTGATGCGGCTCTATCAAATCAATTATTTGATTTTAATAATTCTTATAAAAATTTAAGTGTATTTTTTTTAACAATTCTTATTTTTTTCTTTATTTTCAAATGTCAATCAAATTTTAAATGTCTTTGTTTATTTTAAATAATTATGAATATTGCATCAAAATGGTAAAAACTTTTATCTGATAATATTATTATAACAATCAACACAAAACTTTACACCGATTTAAACAGACGACCAGATTGAATGTAAAATTCTCATTGTAAATCGTATGGTAAAAACAAACACTTTTGGTGTTAATTTTGTATGGTTATATTTTTTTTTTGTTTTTTTTAACTTTTGTTGTTCGTAGGTATATAATTTTGGTTTGTGTAAATTTATTCATTTAAAATCCACTGCGAATTCGTTTTCAATTATTTATTTTCGCGCAAGGTAGCGAACGAAGACCACCATCGATATGTATTCACTATCTGCAGTATATCCGTCTGCAGAGTCATTATCCTGGATTTATGTTTACTGGTTATAATTTTTTTTTTAATTTTTCCGGTCATGATTATTATAATTTTTTTTTAGTAATTTAAAAGCTCATTTACACTTTCCGGATTGTGCAACAAAGATGTCCTCTTTATCCTTTGCAATGAAGGACTGAGTGTTGGTTCATATTTTCCCTGTACACTGTTGTATTCACGACGACGACGGTGACCTTCCGGAAGTGGAACTTCAAGAGTCTAAAAGAGGTTGGATTTGCTTGGAAGTGTAAATGAGTTTCACAATTTTTTTTTGTCTTATAAATTGTTTTTTTGTTTTTTTTTTTAAGGTACCTAGTACGAATGTTGGTGTGATAAGTGTTTTATTAATTTTTTTTGTCTGATTGTTTTCGTAATTAATTGCATTACTACTTATTTGTTTTCGTCTTCGATGTATGAACAGTCTTTTTTTTTATCTGCAATCAAATTTAAAAATTTTAAACATTATTATACATAGTTGAGGTAGATTAATAACGAAATGTACATTTGTATATTTTTTTTATTTTTCATAACATTACACAGAGTCCGCTATGTGAAGTGTTTCCAAAAATGTTGTATTTTTCGTCTTATAAAAAAATATGTCATTGTAACAATTATATGTAACTCGTTTAGAGGAATATGGAATACTGGTTTTACTCATTAGATAAATATGCAAAAAAATACATTACTTTCTTTTGTTCGTCTTTACATTTTAATATTTTTGGATATTCCTTATGTCATTTTATTATACTCTCTGTAAGTTTAAGCAAAATCGACTAGCTCATTCAAATTTTATTAAACTTGGAATTAATATACGCAGTACAAATAAGAATATCTAAAAATAGCGGAAATGTAGGTATAAAAAAGAAGAAAATGTCCACTTTTGATCAATGAAAAAAATCACTTTCGATTATCCTTTGTTTAATTTAAAGTATACTCAAACTTTCATTTTTTTTAATGTTCTTGTTTTTCAATTTTCATCATTCTTAAAAGTATTATCAAAATCGGTAAAGTAGTTTAGATGATTAATGAAGCCATTTTCATACAACCGGCATCTCGGGGCAAACTCCATTGATAGGATTTCACTTAGTCTATATTTTTTAATTGCGTCTGTTTGCAGTTACTGCAAGCTAGATACAGATATCAATTCTGCAACTCCTACACAGACCACCAAAAACACATCCATTTTTTTGATGCTCTCAACCTTCCAAGAACGGGAACCGTACTTAAAAAATAGAGACAATGAATTGAATGAAAACAATTTGTAAGTGCGAATGGAATGGAATGTGAAAATTCACTTAATCAAGGATTTTTTTTATTTGCTAATAAATGTTGTTATATTATTTTATTTTCTATTTAAAAGATCGATAAAAAGAAAGAAACGTCTATTTATTTAAGGAAACAGATTCTGGATCTTTCTGTTTAAATACCCTAAAGACCCCCTACAGAAATTTTTAATTTAAAAAAAAAAATATTTTATTTTTAATTTCTAAATATGTAAAAGAATTTCTATTTATTCATTATCAACATGTCATTAGGAAACCATTTGTTAATTGTTCGACACAATATACATCTCATCGTTAATTTGCATAAGGTTAGGTAGGTTGTGCCGATTGCCTTAAAATATCATAACTTCATATATTTCAGCGTGTTATTTTTTTGAATTTGAATTTGAAGATGTAGGGAATATTTAGGGACTTTTCTATTTACCTAAGGGATTTTTTATTTCCATGTACTATCACTGAGGGTAATTTATGAATTAAATTAAAACCAACATAATTACATATTTAAAAAAAAATCAAATATTATACATATTTCGTTTTATGATAAAAACTTCAACACTAATGCCCTCTTTTTTCTCCGAACTCTAAGATTTTTACCTGAGATAAGAAATTTTAAGCTGGACGTTGTTTGTTTTTATCATTTTTTTAACCAATAATACTAGGCAGCCCTCAAATACACTTCTGGGTTAAAGTCACTTCGGTCAAAAAGCACATAAGCCGAATATGGACATTAGCACATAGATTGTTTAAGGACGAAGTGTTCCTTTGTGAAATAAAAAGCCTAACACAGTCAACGCTCTCGCTGAACTATTGGCAATTGCTCATGTATCAAGAAAGCCATGAAATTTATTCAGAGATGTGACAATATTGTAATTCGAGTGAGGTGATCCTGGGCCCTACTTCCCAGGTAAGAATTTACAATTCCGTCAGGTGACAATTTGTTAGTTAACAACTTGACAATTGTCAAAATATGTGCATTAAAAAATATTAGAATTTTATAGAATTTTAGAAAAATGCTCGACAGCTGTCAACTTTTCGTTTAATAAAGAAATTGTCAATTATTTTTTGAATCGTAGCTAATTACAATTCTTTTAAGAAATGGAAAAAAATGCAATTTACATATTTGTCATTATTTAATTGAGAGTATAAGAATTGTGACACGAAACTCAGTTATGGTTAAGTGTTGATAGTGAAAAGATAGCATTTGAGCAAAAATGCTACTTTTTTAAATGCAAATTCCAGTTGGAACTCGCGTGTAATTCGCGGGCGCCCTCGACTTTTTAAATGGAGAAGAAGCAATTACTTTGACGCCTTAAATGGCTTTCAATTTAAATAAATTTGCTGTCTTAACCTGTGCCAAATGTGTATCTAGAAGATATTGCAAGTTCTTGCTGGAATCTATTTCATTCAGTCATTTTTCCTGTTCTGCGATATCCTTCTATTTATTAATCTTTATATCTATCGCAAGGCTTCACAAAATTTTGCAAATAAAATTTATTTATTTTCTCTTTCGAGTTTTAATAACTACATACATTTGGTTTTGTTATATTTTGTACACTTCACTTTTTAAGGCGCCAGTTAAAGCTTTCATTGAAACTCATCATTGAAAAATATGTCTATCAAATCTGACGCACTTAAACAATTATAATTGCTTAAGCTTATAAGATACACATATAATTTTTATTGTCAAGTCAAAAAAATATTTTATTTGTTTTACCACTTTCTTGCAAAATCACTTTTGATTTTTCAATGATGAAAACCGTTTTCAATGAACAGTTCACAAAAATGGAACACAATCGTGCCAATGATTAGTGTTTCCTTTTTTTCCTGTTCTCATACTTCAATTTTTCTTTCAATGATCAAAATAAACCTCAAAATTACATTTGTCTATGAAAGATCTTTTCAATGACAACCCAGTTTCAATGATTGCTATAACCGACTTGCCAACAAAAATTCGATAGTTTCACTGATTTGTGCTTCAATAATGAATTTCATTGAAAGCTTTATTTGCCGCCCAATAATTAAACACAATTTTGACAAATGTGTCATTTTAAATTTGAAAGATTGTCTGCGTTCTGTAACTACTAACATCAAGAAAATCGGTCTGGCAACGAAGAAAATTGAATTGAATTTTTCATCGTTTTTCCACCGAACTATAATGTCATAGATATGAAAAGTTATAAAAAGTGGCCACTGCATATTGAGTTATCTTTGTAGCCAACGGCAAGTCTCAAGACCAATTTGTCAGTAAGTATAGATAGGTATGACAGTATCAAAATTTTGACGACAGTCTATTTCAATGTATGACAATGACAAAATTCATTGTATTTTTCTGACAAATTTGTCACCTGGCAATACATGTGCGACAAATTTGTAGAATAGTCACCTGTTCATATTTATGAAAAGGGACCTGGTTGCGGCCTACCTAATATAACATAATATGGCACTTTCGGAGCCGTTCTCAAGTTGTTGAGCAAAACCTGCCTAAACCCGGTTCATATTTTAAGAGCGTAGTTTGTAAGAGATGGGCTTGTTTTCTTCTAATATCATATAACATGATCAAGTTCCCTGCGGGATCCTAGGATTTCCCAACGCAATAGAGCTCCTGGTCATATAACCAGTATGCGGCCTTGAAGTCAATGAAAGAATGTTAATCTCCTTTGGTTGTGATGGTTGATCTGTGATGTTGGAAACCGCACACTGCCATAGCTTCTTATATAAGCATCTTAAGCAATTTTAAACACCATTAATCGAAAATTACCTACCAATTTGTGGCCTCGACATATCCTTTTGTCTAGCTACAGTCTATTATAACATACAATTCCGTCAACTGACAAGTCACAAAAAATAAAATGTTTTCGTCGTGACCGCCATTAAGGTCCTGAATTGCAAAAGCATAGACATAAAACTACCAGATGTTTTTCTTTTTTTTAGATTATTTGTCTAAGCGATATCCACAAATGAAATAATGATAACAATTTAATTCTTCCATTAAAAAAAAAAATAAATGTTTCTTTGTTTTTAACTTTTTACATTATTTTCATTTTTTTCTATCCCTTTTGTTTCATAATCCTGTCGAGGACGTGAACAGAAAAATATATCAAGCCAGCAGCTTACAACAACTTCAATTGTTTATAGGTTGACCAAAAGAATGTAGATATTACCCAACCATCATCCTACTCCCATACAACCGTAAACACAAAACAAAAACAAGAAGGATAAAATGCCTAAATGTAGTGTAAAAATGCCAAGCTGTTACATGTTCTATGTCCAAGCCCCCCAAACATATACAAGAAATCATGGCAATTGTCCTTTTTTCTGTTTTTTTGTTGTTGTTGTTGATATTGTTGATGTAGGATGGCGAATGGCAGATGAACAATAAGAAAGTAAAATAACTACAACAAAAGCGAAAAAGAAAACAGAAAGTTGCACAAGTTTGCCTTGTATTGTATATAGTTGTTATAGGTTCCATCAAAAGAATAGGTCAATTTATAACAAAAGGGGTCTTTTCTTGGAGGAAGGTAAGGTGCTCATAAAGTTGTTTAGTCTTCTTTGAGCAAACATGGTAGGTAGCTACATATTATTAAGATTAAATTTGAAGATTTTGTTGAGTCAACCAAAAAAAAAAAAAAAAAAACATGAAGGTACATAGGTATATAGAGAGTATTTGGCTAAGCGCGAAGAACTCTGTGCCAATTTGACTTAAGAAATAAACTTTAATTTCTTACCTTTTATTCTAGTCCTGGCGATGCGATGGAAAGATTGTGGTTGTGATGACTTGGTCTATACCTTTTCTTAAATTACTTTATATTATTATTTTCTAAGCTTAATGTGGCTCTATTTTTAAGGGTTTCCCATTTAAGAGGAATTTATTTTTTGTGTGCGATTTTACGAGTGGAATGAATTTTATTTTATTTTTGAGAGAGAAAAAAGGATGCTGTGGTAAATTATTTTTCATTCCTTCGTCACAAGCTTGTTTTGATTTTTGGCATTTTCAAAAGCAAAACCCCAGCTATGTAGCTAATTAGTATTTAAGATGAAACTTTTTGTATTGCACAAGGTCTTGATTATTATTTTCTTTTCCTCGAAACAAAATGCAATGATGTTGGTGAGTTGGTTTGGCATGGTATTAATTTTGTATCTTGCATTTTTAATAAAATAAAAAAACACAAATAAAACAGAAAGAAAGCAATTAAAATTTTAAAAAATAAAAAAATCATACACATAGTTTATTAAGAAAACTAAATTAAAAAAAAAAAGAAATACGATGAAATTATATTATTTATGTGGCAGTAAATTTTACACGAATTATATTCATAGTTTCAGAAGATGACACTAAACGAAGTAGACCATTCGGTCAGCCACTTTTCCTGCTACCAACAGAAACTAATTACGAAGAGGATATTAAATCAACGTCCACCAACAAGGGAGCACGCAAAAAGCGACCAAAATAAATTCTCTAAACATTATCCAACCATAAATATTAATTAAAAAATATATATATACCTTTATAACCTAATCCTACTTTAAATAATTACCTACCCTTTCGTTTTTAAAATTGCTAACGCAAAACATTGGTAAATACAAACTGCTATAGACTAAAAAAAACTTTATGTAAGAAAATTCACTTTTTGAAAACAATTAATAAATTATGTCCCTTTGTATACGAATGATTTTTTGTTCACTTCCAAACGATGAATCTTCAAATTATATTTTCTACAAAGTTTTAAAGTAATTGAAAATTAAGAAACTAGCTCAATAAATAAAACGAAAAGCCAAGTCAGTGAATAAAAATGTTATTAATATTGCTTCTTTATTATTTGTTTGTTTAATTTAATTTTGTTTATTTTTTTTTTGTTGCCTTATATCTATAGCTACTATTATAATTAAAATCCTTAAAATTTAGTTATGTATATGTAAATGTTTTATTGTACTATTAATTTGAATTTAAATAAAATCATTCTTTAATTGTTATATTTATTTTTTAATTTATAATTTGTTTAAATTTAATTTATTTTAGGCTTAAAAAATGGTTTATCGAGTTTATATATATTTTATTTATTTCGTTATATTTTTTTAAGTTTTAACACTAAAGTTCGGAAGAACTTTTGGATTTAAGAATCTTTTTTGGCATCATTATTTTATTAATACACTTTGTTTCGCCTAAGTTCATTTATGCAATAAAAATAATAATTCTGACCATGCATTGTATTCAAATAATTTGGTAAATTCAAATTCTTTATTAAAAAAGTTCTATTAAATTGTATGGAAATATCTGATGCAGAACATGTGTCGATTTAAAGGCAATAATTAAACTATCGCCCGAAATTCCGCTTTTTCAATAAAGTGCACAACATAGTAGCCGTGTTCTTTTGGGAAATCTCTCGGCAGCAAAGCAGGATTTTCCAAAGGATCGATCCCCAGCGGCCTGTTTTTTTCATTTTTAAGTTGTTATTACCGACCATGTGTCAATTAATTAAATGCAAAAAATCAACAATTGATTTGTTTTTAATTCTTCAGATTAAATGCATATAAGAAAACTAAGACTTGAATTAAATGATCCAAATAAAAAGGAATATACGAGTGTAAAGCAGTAAGAAATATGCAAAAAGTTGAATTTTCCACATGTGTGTACCAAAATGTTGATTTTAAACTTGTTTTATGTGTTTTTTTCAATAAATCAGATGTTGTGCCAATGAAGGGGTATGTTCGCATTGTGATGCTTCCTTTCAAAAATGATCGCCTTCGTATTTTTTGAACTTCGTTTATAGAGTAGAGAGGTTAATTAAAAATGAGTTATATAAAATTTGGACAGAAAGTCCCTTTTAGAATCTCGTAATTGGAGTAAATATTCGTATTTTGGGAATAAACACAGAAAAAATAACGATTGTGTCAATGTTTGTCAACGGTCAACTCCACTCTAAATTCAAATTGACGTAAGATGGTGAAAATCTGATATGACATGAATTTTATAGACTTTTCACATCAAACCCAAAACACGGTTTTCACGAAATTATCGGTCTTGGTCCACAGGTTTTGATAAGCTACAACTTTTACATAAAACCTGTCGAAAACATGTTGGATTTGCAAGGTGGATTAAGCAAACAAACCTTGTGAAACATTCAGCGCTTAATTAATCGTCACATAAATAGCTGACGGGTTCCTGTAAGGAAAACCGAAAAAAAATAGCTGTCTGCGGTAATTTCAATTTCAATTCACAACGTATTTGTTATTGTCTGCATCAATTAAAGCTTTTTTATCTTCTGAAGTTGCAGAATTCGGAAGAAAACGCGTTTTCTCTTCAAGATACGGGTTTGCGATATGAAGAAGAACTTAAACAAAATCTTCACATTTTCTTCATTTTTCTTTTGATGTATAAATATTTGTTTAAATTGGGTAGAATTAGTCTTACTTAAATAAATCTAATATCAGCACGACAAAATTTTTGCTAATATTGCATTGATCCCAAATTTGACAGTTGGTGTCAAAATAATTGAAATGTCAAACGAAAACTTGTAAATGTTCAGTGTAATAGGATTTCGAGTTTTCGTAAGCATTTAGCCGTTTGGGTTTGGTGTGAAAAGCTGATTATCTATGTAGGTTCTAGGACATTCATCAATACAATTTTTACATTTTCTGACAAGCCAATCAGCTATATTTTGAAATATTTAAAATGTATTTCATGCCAAATTTCGACGAAAAGCCCTAAAATATAACCCTTTTTCGCAGATGAAATTTAATCTGAAAATTTCCAAAATTTTGGTATAATAAAATTGAGATTTTTTAGAAAAAATCTTAATAATCTTTCAATGGAATTCGACAGTTTATATCTTGCACGTCTTATAAGTGCTCAATCGAGTACTGCTAATGAGTGCTTATTTATTACTAAATAATAGATATGCACTGTCGTGCTCTTTAAATGCTTGTTGTTAAACCAATTTAAGCGCTTTGGTAGGGGGCGCTGCTAAAGATTTAGTTAATTCGTTTTTAGGTAATTTGACAGCAGCTGACACTATGTCATTCAAACATCTTTTATTTAAGTATCTTTAATCTGGCAATTTTGCACGAATAAGCTAACTTTAACTTTTATTGAAATTGGTAGAGCGTCCCCTACATATGCTTATTAATATGATTTATAAAGCAAGAAAAATAAATAAAAGGTACTTTTAGCCTAGTTCGTTGGGGAAGTAATTTCAAACAATTTTTTTAAGAAAAGAACACGTACTTAACCAAAAATTATTGATTTTGGACTGCTTTCAGCTAAACTATCCGAATTGTTCACAAATATTTTCGTATAGCTTAGTATCGGAACTTATATTATAAATGTGTGAACGTGGACATTGGCACAAACAAGAATTCTACGAACAAAGACTTCGAGATTCATTAAAGTCATCGGAACTACCAACTACGCAACATAATATCATTCGATACTCGAATAATGTCACAAATGTATCCAAAGCAGACTTTTGCTTCAGGTCCTTGTATTTGTAATGTATATAAATTCTGCTTTCCAGAGGATAGCTTTCGCCGAAAGAACACTGTCAGCGTTCATTCTATTCTCAGGCGCGTACAAGTATGTACAAAGCGCGAGGTTTGCATACAAAACATGTAATTGACCATCTGAGAAACATGCGAATTCAAGATTGATGCCACAAATATCCAACTTTTGTTATTGCGACTTATTTTATTTACATAGCGAAATCGCAGCGTACGGCAAATTGAAGACATTTAAATACGATTGGTACCTCTAAGCAATAAGCGGAATTCAGGGAAAGAAAAAGAACATCTTGAACTTTCTCCGTGCATCGCTCGAGTGACATTTGATTTGAGATTCTTCAATATCAAACGCATTCCATTAAAAAGTGTCTGTGCATTGAGGTTGTACAGAAAAAAATTATAACTGAGCCTTATATTGAAATTCACTTCCATTTGAAAGTAAGTCGAATTCGAATGCCTTGTACTTTTAGTTTCAAGCGATTCAAAAGTTCACTTAAACAATCGAAAGTTCACTTAAACAATCGAAAGTTCACTTAAACAATCGAAAGTTCACTTAAACAATCGAAAGTTCATTTTTTCTTTGAAACTAAGCAAAAATTGACTTTCGATTTATTCGAATCAAATTTCATTTAGTTTTCGTTCAGTTTTTTCAAGCGAATAGATTCACAAAACTTGCTTAATAAAGGTCGCAATCACATTCCAATTGGTCCAACCGCGAGCAGAATGAAGTTACCGAAATAAATTTATTAAAAAAAGTTCCTACATTTTGTGAATTATAAGAGGTTTATATTTCTTTATTGATTTTAATTTTTAACCGAGTAAAATAAGTCTGATATATTTATAGGTATAACACAGCGCGTGACTGTAACGCGCAGGTCTTGACTATTTTCTTTTCAACTTCTATTCGGTAACGCGTGTGTTATTACACGAAGCCTTTCCTCATTTTCAGTACTGCGCTATTATTTGACAGGTATCTTTCATTTTATCTTTTTTGCCAAGTGCAGATATTGAACAAAAAATAATTTTTAAAAGAAAAATAGAAGGCAAAAACATTTATATACATATGTATTCCGGATAACAAAGAAAAGGATTGTAAAAAATGGGGTTCATTTAGTAATTCAAAATAAGCTTAGAAGTTTTTTCTTTGCTCAATTTAAGTTTGTCAGCCATTTGGATTGGTGTTCATTCATCTACAGCGAAAACTAAATGAAGCAAATCGGAAAAAGAAAGGAAGAGTAGAAAGAGAAACGTCAAAAACAAGCAAGGAAAATCCTACCGCGCGTGTTCAGATAGATTTATTTCTGTTTCATCTTTTCGTTCTTTCTTTCTTTTTTGCACTTCATTCATGCAGGGGTAAACAAGTGCTATGTAATACCGGACATATAAGGGGGTTCACATTCTCAAACATGCTGGACAAGCATGGCTTGATTGACTCGAATTTGAAAATGTAAACGCACGGCGTGTCCAGCACGTTGGATGGATATCAAAATATTTTGATATTTTGTTTGCTTGACACACATGTTGGCGAATATGAACGCATGTTTGTCAAGCCAGTATGAAATTTCATTCTCATGTTCGTTGTGGTGTTTCAACGATTTTCTGCGTCCATCCTGAGATAATTTTTATAATCTACACGCGAAGTCAATTTCAATTCCTCCAGCAAATTAAACGAAAAAATGTTGGACGTTTTTTTTAGCCATTCCTCAGTCCAAATTCGTTTCCCCTTATTTTGTTGCCTTTTTTTTCTTGCTCTTCATCTTCTAAGATCTGATCAATTACAAGATCTGCAATTAAAACGTCCGCCATGGTCAAAATTCTAAAGAGAACTAATGGTTGATCAATGTGAACACAAAATGGCTTCAATTCATCAAACATCATCAAGCCATACTTGTCCAGCATGTTTGATAATGTAAACCGCCCTATATGTATATGTAAAATGTGTACACTTTTAATTAAAATAATGCAGTAGTTTTGTCATAAGTGATTCGTGCTTCATGGATTAACTATGTCTTTATAAATAAAAATTTCACTCTCAAATAGATTTGTTGAATCCATTATCCTTTTCCTACTTAGCGCCGTCCTCACCTTTAATTTCACAAAACAATTGCAATCGCTTAACTTATTTAATTTTTTTTTTCAAAAAGAGAAATAATTGTGTCGGCAAGGGAATTTACTTTTGGTTTTGACAGTTAAAAAGTGTGACCAGGTGTGTGTAAACTTGATAACCGCTGAAGTTGTTTGTTGAACAACTATTTTGGTTTTTGTTAAAACTATTTAAACACAATTAAAGTGAAACGAAAGTTCAGAAAAAATCTAGTGTTTTATTATAAAACGTCTTATAGTTGTTTCGTTTCTTTTTCGTATCAATAAAGTGACCATTATTTCTAAAATGCCTCAAAATAAGTATATATAATGTAATGATGTATTTTTCAAATACTTAGATATACTAAGCATAAACAATAACTTTAATTTACATTATGTTTCTGTAATTATAATGATTTATTTTCCTACCAATTTTTTAAGTAAAAATAAATTCTACGAAAAATATCACTTTGGTCATACTAAAGTAAACAGAAATGTCAGTAAATTTCACACATCTGACTCTAAAATTAATATTCATTCAAATTCATTTTGTGCAATCGATTCAAAATGAATATTATTCGTTCGAATGTCAAAGTATATAAAAGTCCTTCGAATGAATAGATATATTCTATCCCATTAGCTATAAGTTCTAATTTCAAAATAAGGCTAAAATAAATATACCACCTGTCAAGATTTGGCATTGTTTGATCATAAAATTGTAAAAGTGCATCTTAAGTCGATTACTTAACTAGTTTTTCAATAGCAAGAAGAGAAATAGGCCTATAATTGCATACAATCCCAGGATAAACTTTTTTTGGTACGACACCAGGACATTTAAGGGCGGTTGGAAGGACCCCAGCAAAAATACATCGGTTAAGGATATAAGCGAATATCTATATCTACTAGAAAACACCTCACTTTTTTGTCAGAATTATATTAGAGGTACCATGAGCCCCGCAAAAATGAGTGTTTTTTAAACTACCAATATGTTTTAATCAATATGTTTTCATCAATAGAAGTTTAGCTCAAAAACAAAACTGTTCAATTGCAATGACTCAGCACATCTGCAAACTGTTCTTTGATTTAGCATTTATTATTCAGATACTCTTATATGGGTAACAGCTTTTGATTAAGTAGAAATACGAACCACTATTGATTACATTTTTGTCATGTACATTCTTAACATATCATTTTTCGAAATTACTCTCCAGTACGTCAGTGTTACAGATCGTAGTTCAACCATTCTCTTTTTAATAAACTTGACAACTACCCTCTACGTCTTTGATGACATTGAGAGGTAGTTGGTGTAAAGGTGGTAACCCCCCACTAAAGGCGAAAAATTTCATTTTCGTCAGTATTTCAGACCGATGTACTTTCATAAACAATCATCATCATGGTCAGCTTTTAAATTGTTTTAAGGATTTTTTGAAAACTATCTCTCCACTATCTGTCTTTATTAAACATCTCGCAGCAATTTTGACTTCTGGTTCTGGGAAATCATTTCAACTCCAGCAGAGTATTTCAATTATTTAAGAAATGACACGGGGGCTTAAGAACGAATCAAAACAACATACAGCTTTAACCATTATTTTATTATGTTTAAGAAGAAGTATCTTATATTCACCATTATTGCGAAAGTCGTTTTCCTAAAACACCTTCTGCACATTGGTCATTTTTTTTTTAAGTAGTGAAACGATCTCATTATTTTTGATCTTGAGCCAAAGAACTGACTTCGAAATGTAAACAAACAAATATTTTTTAAAAACGATTTTTATAATAAGTGTAATTTTTGAGGTGAAAAAGTAACCAGTGAGGTGAGTAAAATTTCAAAATTATAAAAAGAAGCATATTTTTCGGCACAATTCATATTATGGATTTTGAGAAACATGCGTTTTTATTGCGAATTCTCAGAAAAACTGTTATAATTACCAAATTGAAAATTACATATATTTTCAATGTATAAATTTCAGTCAAAAAATTTACAACTAATGTAAATGGAAGAAACTCTATGTAAAAACATTGATCTTTATTTTGTATTTACTGTTGAAATTTGTAAATCTTTCTAGTTTGTACATATGTATGTTTTAAGCATCACACTATATATGAATACACTGCAATATTTATATGGAATGTAACCCACAAAAGCTTATAATATATTGTATGCGAATATCATAAATGCATGTCTAACATAAAAATGGCCTGTTCTTCTACTCTTTTATATTGTGACCAATTTAATTTCAAAGTTCAATAAATACTACAAACCTCCTACACACAATCCTGCACAATATCTGTTGTTTTCCCTTACAAAACAAATCTCTAAACTTTGATCTTTCACCAAACTAAAACCAACACCAAAACATTCTAAAGAAATCTCAAAACTATAAACACAAACATATACACAACTTAACAATTTTTTTCTCTCTGACTAAAATCACACAAACAAATTAAAAAAAAAATCTTTAAAAAGCACTTCAATAACATTGCAACTTCATAAATAAAATCTAGCTCCCCATTCACCACGACGCCAAAAACTTAATCTTCGCATGAAATCACTGAGCTTGGACTCGCCCGAGTCTTCAGAATTGCATGGTCAGATGCGTCGTAGGCAACCCGTAGCAGGAGCATCATCATACTACCATGGAGGATCTGGAGGTCAATTGGAACATAGTACACCGCCATCAAACAACAGTCGATTGCATTGTAAGTATACACCCTAAAAAAGAAATATTTTTTTTTATATTTTTTTTCATTCCTCTGTGTCCACCTCTTGTGTCCTGTAAATCCTTCAAGTAACGAGAGCAGGGATATATAAAAAAAATAGGTACTAACAAAAAAAAATTTTACAAAGAAAAATTTTGAGCTCAAAGGTGGATGATGCTTCAAGTCTGAAATATCAGATGTCTTGGTTTGGTGGTCAACCCCACTAGCTATTTCCACCATAAATTTGTTGATAAAAATATAAAATAAAAATGTTAAGTACTAGAATTTACATTTTTTCGCCATCACGAGCACCGTTAAGATTTGTTGTTTGAATTGCATAACGGAAACGGAACTACATGTACCTACATTATTGTATACGAGTAAATACATATGTATGTACATGAAACACCAAATGAATATCTTCCCAAGCGAAACATCATCTTTCAAACAAACGCAGTTTCAACAACAACAAAATACTTACATTTTATTCACCAAACCCCCTTCAGAAAACTCTCAAAACTACACTCACAGGCTGACCTACCAACACACATTACCTTACCACTACCACGAGTACCACCCTTACAACTATCATAGACGAATAAATTTAGGACAGTACTATACCTACTACAAAGTCCAAACAACTATGTAGTATTTTTTTTTTTTTTTTTTTATTTCTAAACTACACTGTTTTAACTTGTAGAATTTTTTTGTTTGTTGTTTGTAAATAAATGAGACTCAGAACAACTCTAATGAATTCATCCTTTAAGCAAAAAAAAAAAAGTTAAATAACGTAGAATTGTGTTTGACGCTTTAAAAAAAAATACAAATTTTTAAAACAATAATTTAAGATGCGTAACAGTAGCAAATTCAAAAGGGCGACTTCTTATATTAATAGTTTTTTGCACGATTCGAAAATTAGTTTTTTTTTTTTCTTAGAAAACAAAATTAGATTCTTTTCGCCTTCTTCTTAGTTAGTATAGTTGCGGGGAATTAATTTATAATTAATTTTTTGTATTTCATAATAATTAATTAGATTTCAAAGAATTTGCTTTTGAAATTATTAAATTTTCTTACAGCGCCATCTAGTCCATCGCATCAACGAAAACTTTTGTATGCCAATCGAGGAATGAGAACTGGATCTGTGGAACTGCCAGATGACATAGAGAAGTCGTTGTCTTCAGCTAGCACTTCGCCGTGCCCATCACCAGTAAGACAAGTACAGGTAGCTTAGTGGCTTTTTTTTTCAAAACACTTCATTGTTATTTTTTTTTTCATAACATAATTTTATAATTTTTTTTTAAATTATGAATTTAATAAGCAGTTTATATTATGTATATGATCAAAACATGAAATCTAAAACTATATGCCTGTAAGACCTAAGGTCTTTTTAAATGCAACCTGAATTACATGAATGAAAAGAATGCTGCCTAGAGTGAGGTTCGAACCCATACGTTTAAGTTAGCAGTCAAGCAATTAATCCACTTGATTTTGAATTCGCCTTCAGAATGTTGTTCAAAGTGGCAGGTTTTTTGAGATGTCAAGTGTGAAGCGCGAAATGTGGTTTTAATGTTACGAGTATGTTACATTACGAAATATTTATGAAAAAAAAAACTCGTTGCGGAATCCTAATGTAGACTCTAATATTCTACTTAAAAATTCATGTTTTTTAATACATATGTCTTTTACCATTTTTACCCATCAATATATAGATGGTGGTTTCAAAACTTTCGAAATGACAGGAAACCTAACAAAAAAAAGTCTGACAAACACATCTGGGGCCTATAACAAAATACATAATGTGCTTGTTGAACAAGTGAAATTTAGCAACTTTTAAAAATTGTATAACACAGAACAACAAGTCTAGGAGAACTATAACAATTGATTAGGTTTCATTTAACAAGTGGGAAATTTCACTATTCTGTAACTGGAAACAACATGAATTAATGTGGACAAGTCAAGGGATTTTTTTTTATTCTGACAAGTGCAACAGCTTTCCGTGATGTTACAGAATACACTTCTCCTTGTCGTACAAGTATAGTTTGACAAGTGAATTTAGACTTATCGACTTGTCACATTGTGTTATAGGCCCCAGGGGCCTAATACATAAAGTGCTTGTTGAAATTGAACAATTTTTTAAAAATTGTGTAGCTCGGAACAACAAGTCCAGGAGAAATATAACAATTTTTTTGGCTTCATTCAACAAGTGGGAAATTTCACTATTTCACCGTTTCTGTAAATGGAAACAATAAGAGTTAAAAAAAAGAACAAAATTGTTGAATAGTTGATAAATTTCAACCGACGGTTCCGGACTAATTCAAAGTCAACAAGTTAACAATTAAGTGATATCATCGGACGGATCTTGAGAATTTATTTAGTGGCCTAGAGTCTTGCGATTTTTTTTTTTATTCTGAATCGGACAGTGATAGTGAGGGACAACGACAGGCAAAAGTGTTCAAGGAAAGGATAAGCTTTGAAATAGAACCCCAACAATTTCGTGTGCCGTAGAAGTTGTTGACTATCTTACCAAAAGTCTCTCCCACAAATTACGTTCCCCCACTAATAAAATTAAAGCAGTAAATATTGATCGCCTTACATAGGTTTAGAGCTGGATTTCAATACCATACTATAGGGGATGTTCATGGTGTTCACAAAAAGACACATTTGCAATTAATACTTAATTTTTTTTCTTCGGAAATTTTAATATGCAACTTGGTAGATTTACTTGTTCAACTGATTTAACAAGTGAGGGGAAATTTTTTCTATTGATAATTATTACGGTTTTTATTGTGTTACCGTAATGATTTTCACTTGTTGAACAAACATAGTTGAACAAGTAATTGTTGACTAGTTGACTTGTTGTTCTGTCTTATTAGTCCCCTGAAGTCTATAACACAACGCGATAAGTACTTGTAGGACAAGTAAAATAAGACAAGTCTCAAAAAAAAAAAATTGTAACACAAAACAACTAGTCTACAAGCTCTGTGAGAATTTTCATTTTAAAATGTGACAAGTGGGACATTTTTGAATTTCCCTCCTCTTGTAACATAAAGTGACAAGTGTTATAGAAAGTTTGCTTACGTATTGCTAGTGTGTGAAAGGTTAATCGTAATTTAGAAGTTGTCATTAGCTTACAAATTTGTATTTTCTGTGTAAAAACAGTTTGAAACTAAGGAATTTAAATTGTGGAAGAATAATGTGCATACCTAAATAATTTGTAATGTGTTTTCAACACATATTCAATTTATATATATATTTATATAAATATACCAACCCCAAAATCAGAGGTTGTAAGTTAATAAACGTCATTCCATCTGAGGTAAATATCGATACCTGGACATTTATTCATTGGTTTCTGTCGTGTGCCAATTCAATTGACAACTTATTTCCAGTCTTTTACATTTTTTTTCGATACAAAAAGGAGTTATGAAGTTTTATAAGCTTCGTTTAGAATGTCAATCTTCTCCGCTCATTGGAATTATGAATTTTTTGCTGATAACGAACCCAAATACAGGTATTTTTTGTGAAACATGTACATACGTTATTTCTCAATCAGAAAAAATCTTTGAAAAAATAAAATTCAATCCAACACAAAAAAATCCCCAATATATATTTATATTTACTTCAACTTTGCTAAGCCAAAGGAGTTGGAAGGTTATCAGAGAGCCCAAAATCGATTTCGAATCCAACAATCTATTTTAAAGAGGATGAATTCCTATTTGACATTTTAATACTTGCAAATTTTGTAGCTCGGTAAATTTTTGGGATTTTCCTTCAGAGATTTTTTTTTGAAATTTTCCCTTGGTGATTTCGTCTTTATCTTTATATTTTTGGCACCAGGCATCACTGATCAAAATGTATTTCTTACAGGGAATTCTTTAATAAATTAAATAACACCATGATGCTCATTTAAAAACCAAAGAGCCAATTTTTCAATAGTCAGTTAAGCGGCCATATTCTCAGCTTAGAGCAAGCATCAGTTTTTCAACAGTCAGGTACAGATTAATCTAGGAATAAAGTTATCTGCTCATTTTAGAACTGAATAAGAAGTTATCTGCGGAATAAAATAAATTGCTATTTTCCATGTAAAAAATATTTTGAAAAATTATTGCCTTGAAATAAACGTTAAACAAAAATTAATTTCTATAAAAAGTTCGATACTCGAAATAAAAGTGACGTTCAAATTAATTTATTCTATAGATTGTTTTTCCTCAATTGAAAAATTCGATGTTGTTATCCGGTTGTTTAACAGTCATGTAAGCTTATTCCTCTGGCAACTAACTGGATGATGTTTATCTGGAATTTGAAAACTCGGTTCAAAATAGTTCTGTGGAAAAATAATACATAATGACCAAACACAAATATATCCATATTAAATAAATGTTGCTATTACACATTTCCACGTTCAGCGGCATTACAACTTCACTTAATTTCCAAAATGTGCTTATGAATAAGACTGTAGGAATTTTCTTTGAAAATATTTTGTAAAATATTCTGAAATAATATTTGTAAAATTTAATTTGTTAATTAATAATTATGTATATTATATTTTTTTTTAAATAAATAGCACCTTGTCCTTTTAATTTTGCTATCGCATTAAAAGAGAAAAAAATATTGAATTTTTCGCTTTAAAAAAATAATGTACAATTTTTTAAAATAGCTATGTACTATTTGCTTGTTTATTTATTGCAGAAATCTCACCGATTATTGCCAACAAACTTGTATGTGATTCTGTACAATTTTAAAGCAAGACACGCCGACGAACTGGATTTGAAAGCTGGGTATAAGGTAAGTACTGATATTTTAGGGAAAACCATAATGATTTATATACCGAATACTTTAAGTACAAGTAATTTCTTCACAACTCTACAATAACTATAAAAAAAATATAAACAAATAGATTCAGAGTTTGTTAAAGAGAAAAATTGAACACAATATTTTAGTAAAATCTGCCGAAAACCAAGTTTACTTTTAACATTTCTTGGTGCCCCGGATACGACCAAACCGATTTGGATGAAAATTTCAGGATTACTTTTTTATGAGCAGGACAAAAATTCAAAAAGTATTTTAATTAACATCCGTCAGTAATGCCACCCCTACCTTTTTTCCTAATATGACTTAAATATAATTTCCATAGGTTGGTTTAGCAATGAATGCCTACTGACACGCCCATTCTTATAATTTCTTAATTTAATATAAATGACTCAAACGATTTAAACATTTTTTTGGTTTGTTTCAAAAACAAAAAAAATGAATAGTTTTAATAAATAAAAGCCACCCACTTTTTTCTCATTTCTTAGTTTTCTTTTGGAAAAAGCTCTCTAAATCTCTAAATCGAGGGACAAATTAAGAGCTAGATTAAATAAAACCCGCACAATGTCAATCAAAAATTTTATTTTTTCTAAGTATCTATGGAAATGACAATTTTATATGTGGATAATATTCTATTTTTCAAATTTATCTAAACAAGTATTATTCAAACGTTTCGACTTTAATGGTTGCCCAGAAGTTCTTAATCTTTGATGAAATTTCAGCCTTCATAAACAATTTTTTGAGGATGTGCAAAGATGATAGACGGAAAGGATAAATCCGATTTTAAGAATCTAAAAGTTGATTCAAAATTTAAAAATTTTTTAGAATGGTTTCATAAATATTAACCCTCGTACTAATATTTTGATTATTCTTCCACTCCATTTTTGGCTTTCGTAATATAAGGGGACATCTTGAGATACAGCGTAGATGCATTTTTGGAATACGAGTATCTACATTGAACAATATACAAAATTAGTCCTTCTAACCGACTTATTTTATTCTTATTCTTATATTTTAATTTATTAATAATTATGATTGTCAATTCCAAAATGATAAATTAATATATGTAGTTAATAAATACTAAAATTTAATATTAAATAACCTACTTGATAAGAATTTTGATCATTAAAAATGACCAATGAATAATTGTGCCATTTTGCAATAAATTGAGTATTTAAATTAAATTAATTTCAGTATTTATCAAGGATCAATGATAAATGACAATCGCAATAGGACCCTATGCAAATACATATCTGTCTATAATTGGAATAAAGCAATCAGTTTTCCTATGCGAGCTAATAACATATCGTTTTCATGACAAATTCAAAAAGTCCCGCTCGGTCTCCCAGATACAAATAAATATTGGCACAAAAATTAACTCAAATTCAAAACTAGAAAATTTTTGAATTTCAAGTTAATATCTCATAATAAGAAATAGAAAAAAATCAAATATCGCGTATACACCAGTGTCCAATTTAAAAAAAACAAATACCGTTGGAATACAACATTATCAAAACTTCAGTGTTATATCCGGCATTTTCTATCGCAAATATATAGATATAAGGAATGAGACCGAATCAAAGAACACTTCCTTTAGGAACACCAGCATGTATATTCTTATAATTGGAAATAGCCTATCTTCGTGGTAAGATTTAGAGATATCATAATATTTCGCACGAAGTTTTCAGTGACAATTGAAAGCAATTTTTTTTTAAAAACTTCCAGAAATGGAGTTCTTTCTTTGTTAACGAGGCTACTGCGTACATTCAACCATCAACAATTATACTGGTGAGTGTCCGATGGGAAAGACTTAAAATAATTTAAAAATTATAAAAAAATTATCTACTCGTAATTCAAAAATCTACCTGAATCAAGTAAATCACATAATATCTGCACAATTTGTCTATGCTAGATATTTATATTTACATTGCTACCTATTTATCTTTCAAAAAGTTTGAGTAGGATACCAATACAATCCGATGATTAATAGCTCTTGTGCACATTTTTCAGTTTTGCATTCGGATCAGAATTCAAATATATATTCTTGCATTATTTCACAAATGTCCTGCCAAACAAAATATCGAAAAAAAAGTTCGTTTGAAACTAAACAGCATAGGTATTTATAAATCATTTTGACACACATTATGACAGAAACAACTTTTCATGAGACCCTATCTTAATGTCTAAATAGCACTCTACCTTCTACCATAATAAATACTTACATTTTATAAAAAAAACAATAATGCAGTATAGCATAATACGAACAAAAGTAAAAAGTTCTTTTGATGTGCACTGCATACACATGTAGAACACTCTGGATGGAAGCCTTTTATTCATATCATAAAAGTTGATTTCGCATCGAATAAAAGTCTGAGAAAGTTTGCTTTTCAAAAATTCAGCTCTTTGCAAAATCAAGAGTATTGGGTTATAAAGGTGAACATTTGGATTTGTAGTAAAACGTTTTTTTTTTTTTTTTTTTTTTTTTTTTTTTTTTTATGTTAAGAAAAATAATAGACAACATCGTCGCACGTATTTGCTTCAGGCTCGCGGTAATTCACTCTTAATTGAACAATAAAAATGTTTATCATTTTTATTTCAATGTATTTGTTTTATTATGCACGAATGCCTATATAGATCAGGGGGTCAATTCCCGATCTGTGAAGATGTGAAGTGATAAATTTTATCACGTTTTCACGTCTAATGCGATTCTCGATTCGTGAAAAAGTGAAGTTAAATGCAATCACAGTCAATTGTTTTGTGAAGAAAATGTTTCTTATCGAATATTAAGAAGAAAAACAGGATTTAGCACTTGACAAGTAAGCAACAATTATATTTATACACAAATTAATTTTGGTAGTAAGTTATATTTGTGTTAATTCGAGTAAATAACGAAATTGTTAAATCAACAGATTCACAACAGCCGACGCGACGGTGCTCATTCCCGCGACAGATCGTTGGAAACTACCCATTGCAAAAAAAATGCAGAGCACTTTACCATATTTAAATGGCTTTGAAGCGCACTTATAAGTTGAGTGTTTTTCAAGAATGCTCTCAATTCACGTATTAAATCCATGCATAAATGTTTTGGGAATCTATAAAGTCCAATAAAGTGCTCCTAGTTGTAACTTCGAATAGATTCTGCCCATCTCGAAGGGAAAGCCTCAATATCCTCACATGAAAAAATAATAAACCTTACTCAAAACAGAGACACTATTGAATATAATATAAAACCCACAATTGTTCAGTACGACGTCTTTTGTTAATTTATTAAACGAATTATTTTTCCGGACATTATTCTTAAGCAAATTTAGAAATTGAAATGAAATATTTACCTTTCCCAAACAAAAAATCCAATCAGAAATGACAGAATTTATCAGTTAATACTTTTTAGTACAAACTTTATCACAATGAGTTCTAGAATCGCATTAGGCGTGTGCGTGAAGTTGGAAAATGATAAACCTCTGTGAAAACTGAAATGATATTTTTTTTTCACTTGAAAACTTCACAGATCGAGAATTGACCTCCAGATCTTTGGATGCATTACAACAACACTACAAGGTCTTGATATTTATCCAGTTCAATATTCGTGACACAGAATTTTATTACTTTTCTCACCACTAGGGTTAGCTTTTAACTACTACAAGCATAAACTAATAATGTAAAGACCGGAAACCTCTGCTTTCATTTGACATTTGCCTACAAGCTGAAACACGCACACAAGTAACTTTTCTGTTCCTCTTCCTATAGACACATAGAAAACACAGCCCAAGTAATTTGTATTTGTTTTGCTTTTCGATTTCCCATCTATTCATGGATAGAGTGTCAAAGCTACAAATACAACAATGTAAACAAATGGGTTTTGGGGGGTGAAACGTACGAAAGTTTCCAATCCTTATTATGGCTTATTTGTGACTACAAGTTGGCACATCAATTTTGAACTGTCAACCATGGTGTTACCAAATAACCAAACAACTACTTATAATTTATTAAGTCTGCTTCTACACTATCGCAATTTTTATGTGGTTTCCCATTGGTAAAAGATATCAACTTTGCAAGGTTAAATCCTTTAGGAACACTAAAATTTGTTTCTTATTCTGAATCAATTTTGCAGATCCGTATTTTTCTGTGGATCAATCTCTCTTTTTACTAACACCACTAAGCAATTGAATGCATTTACTTTGACAACTAGTACTAGAATACAATCCAATAACATGTCGAAAACAAAATAAGTTCAAATCGCATTCCATCAAATTCTATTTTTTGCAATGGAAATGGAAAGTAAAATTTACTTTTCTTAAAGTAAAACAGAATAATATCTGCGCACTCCTTATTCTTTACTCAAACAATAAGACAAAACACAACGAAGAAAGAGGCATAACTCAGTAATTTTATTTACCCCCGCCAAATCAAATAAGCAAACTATGAACAAGATAGAATGTTTTGTGAGAAATTTGTGCATGATTAATGTGGGATGTCATGAAACGTCAAATTTTATTTCTCCGCTTATTACTTCTGAGAAGACAAGAAATAAATACAGATTCGTATGTCTAAAAATAAAAAAATCCAGACATAAGTGTTCTCCACAAGAAATATTGACTACATGACACATTTCTTGCAATCATTTATTTCAAGTGGAGGCCTAGGGTTATAATAGTTTTTTTAAGGCAATTTAAAGATGAGACAAAAGACAGTAGGTTGGGCGCGAACCTAATGAGGGGAAAACCCAAAAAAAAGAAAAGTTTTATTTTAGCATCATTTATTTTTTTTAGCTGGTCAAAAATCTTTTTATGGAGAAAATCTTCGCGCCCGATTTGCATTAAATTCATGCATAATTCATTCATTGAAGTGTGTTTTGTTCTTGTCTATTCTCTACCCTTTTACTTGAGCTAAGCACAACATGCTACTTAAATGGCAAACTGGTGACCGACTGCATTACGTTGCATGAGTGAAATCAATGATAATCTCTCCTATACGACCGCTGTCATTTCACCAATGCCTTCATTGAGGACTGAATTTAATACTGGGTTATTGTGTGTTTGCAGCCAAAAGTTTCGCTATAATATCGGGGAGCCTTAATTGATTTCTTTTATACACAACTAGCAACTCCGCTTTAATAGAAATGCAGAAAAAATTCATATTCTAATTATTTGAATACAATTTTTATTTTCAAAACACAAATTTGATTGATTTTCTTTTTTGATGCTGGGAATTCTTAAGTACCTGTGATTTTTCAACAAGTATTAGCATTTTTTGAATAAGATCCTCGAATTCAGTTCTTCTTTCACTTCCCTTTATTCACCATTAAACTGAAATCAGATTCTATTTAATGCAAACAAAAAAATGAAATGACAAAAGGTAATCACAGCTGCCAACCATACAAAGTAAAAATTGTTCATAACCCACATCGTTTTATTTTCACGGGGTGAACTATATGGATCGTTGAGCATAATAAAACGTGGCTAATGTGATTTATTTGAATTGCCTTAACCATTAAGAATAAGCAGGGATTTTACGAATCAGAATTATATGTGAATTGGAACTTTAATCATAGTTTTTTCGGTAAATCTTTGGTTGTGTTTCGAATCCTACTCAATTTAGGCCGTGTGTGAATTGCGTTAAAATGTTGGTTAAATTTTGTAACTTGGTTAAAATTTGACACTAGCGTGGTGAATAAAATAGGTTAAAATGTAGGCAGCTGTGGAGCAGGCTAAATTTGCGTTAAAATTTAACGTTTCTCAAGATAGGGTCATTTAAAACTGTAAACGATAACCGAAAAGAAAGATGAATTCCAAAAAGTTCAGATCTACTGGGAAACCATATAATAAATGTAAGTTTTAATTTATTCAATTGAAAAATAAAATTACATTAGTATTTTTGTTTGTGTAGGGTCTCAAGAGGAAAAAACAAATATTATAATCCGTTGATATTTTAACAAATATAAAATAATTAATTTAAAATACTCATTGTATTTCATTTTGCAAATTGAATACAAATAGATTGATTTGTCAGCTTGTGAAAACTAGTGTTTACATACTAAATCAACAAACTAACCATAATGGGAATTATTTTTAAAAGATTTGGAATTGTTGTTTTAAAATATTAAATTAACGATGTAAAACCGAAACATATTAGTAAAACTGAGAATTCGTCACTTTTTTCGTGCCAAATTATTAATTTTATATCTTCTAAGTCAGATTTTGGGAAAGAAATTAATTAACTTGAACAACAAAAAAAATGTTTTTAGGGAAATTTCTTAAATCTTGAAGGAATTTTAGCCAAAATAGTGTTTTAATAAATCCCTTTTAACGCAATTCACACAGCAAAAAGCTAAATTTGATCCGACCACAAACCAAACTTCAAAATTTAACCAAGGTAGAAAATTTAACCAACATTTTAACGCAATTCACACACGGCCTTAGTCCTACTGCTAATATAATATTAAAATTTCTAATTCCGTGTTTGGCGTCGTTTATGCAGATTTTTCTGTCAAAGCTAAAGTTTAGTCATCAATATTTATGTGGGTACAGTGCACATATACAATGACGGGTTGAGTAATAATATGAAACGAATTGACATGTATTAGCAGGTACACAAACCAACGTTACATAACGACATCAATGAATAATTTCTTCTGCGCCTGAGCATTTCATTTTTCTTCATCTTGTAAACGTACGTATGCATCTCTTACTTGAACACCATTGTAAACAAGCCATTAATATATCAACCATTATTGTGCTCCTCGAACCCGTTAATTACCCAATAAGAAACTACCATTTTCAATATTTTGATATGACAAGCATTGAAATAAACACATGCAGTATCCGAATCCGATGACAGTCCAATTTGACATTTGTGATTGTAACGGATATCGAACCCAGTCCATACAATACACATAAAAATTTCCACACAGGTATCATAAAAATCATCAACTGATTTTACATAAATGTATTGTTTTTTCCATTGAAGCTTTTTCAAATGCCAATTTATAACAGTTATAACAGTATATAAGATAAAAGTAAACGGTGATTTTTTAAGAGCTTGGTTTTTGAAAATTCAAAAAAACACAGAAACTTGTAAAAAGTGAATGAAATTTTTATTTGGATCGATAAATCAATTTCTGCCATTTACTTTTTAAAAATAATTTCACTTAAATGTTGCCCGCGGCTACGCTTCAGGTGGTCCATTCTGAAGGTCCAATTTTGGCAAACTTTTTCACACATTTCGGCCGGAATCTCACCAATGACGCGTTCAATGTTGGCTTCCAAGGCAGCAATCGTGTTTGGCTTGTCCCCATAGACAATAGACTTAACATAGCCCCACAAAAAATAGTCTAACGGGGTCAAATCACATGATCTTGGTGGCCAATTGACTGCGCCAAAACGTGAGATCAACTGCTCACCAAATTCGCCTCTCAATTGATGCATGGTTTGGACGTAGCTTGCGAAACACATTTTTCACAGAGCACGAATTTTGATAATAAATTTCAATAATTTTCAAACGTTGTTCAGGCGTAAGTCTATTCATGATAAAATGGCAAACAATACTGAATCGAAATGTCAAATGTTCGTGGAATTTGTCATGTGTGATCTGTCAAAAATATAAACGTCAAAAACCAAGTAGCAAAAAAATCACCCGTTACATATATTATACCCCGAAGGATGAGAATGAAATACGGCTTGGGGAACTTATTTGTTTTTTTTTAGCAGCCCAGCCATCGCGGATAATATTTCACAATTCACACCATTAATGGCGGACAACTGTTATAAGAAACTGTTATACACGTTAATAAACTAGCATTTCTCTGCAATGAGTTTTAATATGTAGATTATATTTTTCACATAAGTTAAATAAAGTGTTTACTTTAATTTTCTGCTTTTGAATTGCCTAAATAATTAATTCATTAATTATGACAGCTGCCACATAGCACCAAATTCAAATATAAAACCCTGTCTATTGCGGATGTTTTTTTTAGGAACATTTCACTCAATTATTACTTAATTTTTTTTTGGCAGAATATCTGTCGCTGTTCTTTGTTACCTTTTTTCGAATCACTAACTTACCCTAATTGTACCTACTACAATCGTTTATCCTTTATGGCAAATGTAAGGATTTTTTTGTTAATTTCTTGTTGATGTTCTGAATCGATGCAATTTGGTTGTTGAATGCAATAGAAAGGAGAACATTTCATCGAATCGAATTGAATCGAGTCACTCGACAGAGTGTGCATTTTGTGTTAGTTTTTTTTTATAGATTTCCTGGTAACTTTTATAGTCGTGGTCTCACAAATAAAAAAGAAATTTAGGTTAAAATGTTAAAAGCACTAGTAGAAAGGGTAGAGTTTAAAAGTGTTTCCATTTTAAAAAACTGTCTTATAGAAAATGTTGAATTAAACAAAAGGAACAGCGACGTAGTTTACTTTGGCATTGGGTGTGTTTGCTTTCATAAACGGTGGCCTTTAAGTTCAAGATCGTCTTAGTTTCAGGGATAAGTTCGAGTTAAATCTTGCAAGGCCTTTTCTGATTTAATTTAGATATTGTATCTCAACGCTTTTGAAATTATTTTTTATTATCATTTTGTATTATTTTGAATTATTTAGATCTCTTAGGATCTCAGATATTTCAGAAATATACAACTTGTTAAAAAAAAAAACTATTTCAATCATTGTGCGAAGCTATAGTTTCGCCATCGCCATTTCGATAGTAAAATGGCGATTTCCATAGTGACGCACATCCATTTCGATAGCTTTTTGGTATTGAAAGTTAAATTTAATTATCCATTAAAAACTGTTTTCTTGTTAATTCAGAGTTAATTTACTTGCAGGGTTAACTAACTCTGTTTTAATTAAGAGTTAACTCAGCGACTAAGAAGCTGGCCTTAAAAGATTGGATTGTTGACTTTAAAAGCCTTTATAATCACTTGATGATTTACATCGTTTTATATATTTAAATTATATATGTATTGTAAAAAATACACTATGTATGGATGTGAAATTAATTGCCATCTACAAGGGATCTTAAGCTTCAAAAATTCGGAGAGTCTATAATACATGCTTTCGTGGTCGATTATATCGATTTAACAAGTAAATAATTAATAAGTGTAACGTTTAAACCAACGGGTGTTTTTTTAGACGTGTAGTTTTCAAGAAGATATAAATCTCATATAATTTAATGTTATGGCCAAGAATTGAGGTTTATTATAAAGATAAGGATGCATTATAAGACAGAAAATAGTCTAGGGGTGTTAAATCGCACGATCTTGGAGGCCACGCCATAGTCCCACGACCACGATGGGTTTTAGGGAGTGAAACGTACCAAAGTTTCCAATCTTAGTATAGCTTATTAGTGGTTCCAATTTAATTAAAAGTGAGCTTCATCGCTGAGCAAAATTGGTATCGGTGGCCATCTCGTTTTGTTCCAATTCACCGAACGTAGCTTGGTCGTTCGGTTTCAATTCATGAAATGGAAAACCAAACTGAGCATAAATCAAGTGACAGCTGTCAAAAAGTCCAACTCCGAAAAAAGTATTGCCAGATTGAAAATCACAGGTCTAAAAAAAACACCAGGTTCTGTAACTTTCGAATCGATAAAAGTAGTCGATAAACAAACCATATGTTTGTTTTATGGTTAAGATTCCAAAATGACTTTTTAAATTTATGGCCTTTTATTGGAAAATCTCAGTCAAACATATTACAAATTTATGGTATCGCTTTAACTTACAGAAAACCCATTTTTATCAGAGGCGATAAGTGAAGAAAAGTAATCGCCTGAGTTACAGAACATGGGTACAGGTATAATTTTGAAAATTTAGTGAAATTGCACACGCTACTGAATCAAACCGACAGTGACAGTTTGACATTTGACAGTTGGGTTAATATAGATATAACTGGTTTAAGAAATTATGTTGTTAAAAAATACATCCGATATAATATTTTATAGAGTTCTGGCTTAAGTCATTCACCTAATTGAAAACGAGCTTACAATACTTCTTAAATTCTTAATTGTATACATTATTGGTAAATTTTGGTCCAACATTTTTTGTGGCAAAACTTATAACTATGCATAACTCCGAAAACAAACTCATAACTAAATTTAAATAAATATAATAATGATTTATAATTTTTTACAGGTTACCGTTATAGAGACTTCCGACCCTGATTGGTGGAAAGGAAAACTTCTGGGGCGTGTGGGATTTTTCCCCTCAAAATATTGCGCTCGCTTAAATGCCGGCGAGAAACCCCTCCAAGTCACACACAATCTCCAAGTCTCAGATGGGGAGCGTGGTGAAAATATGACTTTACTAAGGGATCAAATTGTAATTCAGGTAAATTGATAAACTTCATTTTAGTTTTAAGAAATCCCTCAATTCCCTAAGCATAAAAATTTTTTATAATTTTTTTTTTTTCAGACTGGTGATGAAGTCAATGGTATGGTAATGGTCCGCTCTGCTGACAATCGCCAAGGTTACTGTCCAATCAAATATTTACAAGAGGTGTGACAGCCAGAAGAGCCGCCAGCGGTTTACGATCGTGATCGCGACAAACCGAAATCATCTCTATCATCGAAATTGCTCGATAAGACCAAACGTAGAATAAGAATAGTTGTCACCGATAGCGGTGGCAGTACCACTAGCTATAATCATACCAATACCAATGGTAACACTAATAATAATAACAATAGTAGCAGTAGCCGTAATAATATTAGTCACGATTATAGCTTAAATAATAGTATTTTAAGTAATAGCAATAAGTGCAAAAATGACAAAAACTGGGAAAACTGGGAACGTATTAGGGAACAAAAGCTAGAACGAATGAAAAGTATTTGTTTCGAAAGTTATCGCCAATCGAAGAAAGAAAAGTTACTCAATGCCAAACCAAAGCCAAAGTCACTTGATCCGTCCTGGTATACCGATAACATCTATTCGAATAGATCAGAGGACTTGGACGATGACTATGTTCCAGATTGCCTGAAGTATGGAATGTATCGGAAGCTTAGAAATATTCGTGAATTAGACGAGTCCTATGATAGTCAGGATGTTGGAGCTGGTCATAGTTTGCAGCGGTCTTCCAGTTGCAAGGAATTCAAATATCCCAAGTCGAAGAGTTGTTGCTTCGGAGGTTATGACCAAGGTACGGTTAAGGCGCCAGCAGTGCCAAAATCGTTTTCTTTTAGTGCTGGAACTTCGAAGACTATGCCTTTTGATGTGATCGACTACGAACCACCTCCGCCGATGCGGAAGGATAAGAAGGCGATGCGCAAGTCTCTGGACTACCATTGTACCGAACCCCATACTCGCTGCTGCGCCAGGGATAGGTGCACAAGTTCCAAGTGCCTGCTGGAAGAAATCTACAATTATAACCGCCGGACAGTTCGGGACCGACGTAATATCGATCGAGGACCGAGCACTAGCAGACGCAACTTGATCGCTGAATGGGAAGAGCGCAATCGAAGACCATCAATCCGCTACCCGACCTGTGATGAGTTCTGTCACCACCATCAGCAAGCAAGGCATATACCATGCTATGGCTCGGCTCCAGGATATACAGAGCACTTCGAAGATCACTACCATTGCAGGGCAGATCCTTATGATACTGATCTAGATCACTTTATCCGTGATGAACGGGATCGCTTGATGTGTCAGGACAAATTCCTGGACGAAGACGAACACTTTCTTTCGAACAACTATCGACCCATACGAAACAAGTCAATGTTGGAGGTGAAACCCCCCAGCAGATACGATGATGATACTTGTTCGGACTCCACAGAAATGGACTTGGAAGACTTTAACATTGACTTAGAAAAGTACTGGGAAGAGCTTGAGAAGCCACCAAGTCCCATTGACCTTGACATGCAACAGCGCAACATGAATAGTAATTTGAAAGTGAAGAATGTCAATGTCGGCTGCTACAATAATGGCGCCCCCATAGATTCACATGACCGCGAACAGGAGCGTATGATGATAAAAAAGAACCTTCTCGAAGGTATGCCTTCTCCGCCGCAACAGAATAATAGTGAGTTTCATTTTTTTGAACATGCTGGCTCTCCCCTCCATCGTTTTTCCCAAAAAATCTATCCCGAATCGATCCCGACTTATAAATACAACAACTTTTACCCAGAACACAGTTCCAGTGGCCATCACCAAGCAAGTGGCGGTCAAAGTGCACTAAGCCTTATCAACAATATTTTCTCGATTTACAAACCAAACAAGTATTCACCACTTAACTGCCAACTTAATGAGACCAAGCCCGAGCCTTGCAAGAAAATGAATGTCCCCAGTACTAGACGCCCCTTGGGTGCACCACATAGTGAGTACATGCATTCCATGAAACGCCCATTAATCGTTAGCACAGAACAACCCCATTTTAAGATCATACCCGAAAAAACCGGCCTCAAAATATCACCGCTGTATCGTTTTGATTTTGGCGATAAACGAAAACACAAATTAACCAGTACTGCTAGACCGCTTATGTTTCCGCACTGATGGTGCTGGACCTTTCCTTGGTAGGGTATGCTTCTATGGGGGGCTGCCTTTACCAGGGGGAGAATGCATCGCGAGAAAATAAAGTAGTCTTAATCGTATGTAGTTTTCGATCAGCTTTCGAAGAGGAGCTTGAGAACTTTTACATTCTTCTGATTTAGTGGTGATTCTTAAAATAAATGTTGAATACTACGTCGAATTGGTGGGAAATTTAGGTACCAACATTTTGAAATTATGGTTAATGGGCAGCTCGTAAAGTCGAAATTTTAAGCCGAATCTGAACCTCCTCTAAATTTCCAGAAACTCTTCCCGCTGAAACATATTTTTTGTGTTTTAGCCTAGGATTCTACGTAATTCCGGGGAAACAAAACAGTATTAAGATTCAAAGCCATCAAGGATTCTCTATCATTCTCATATGAGTGATTCGTTAACGACGAGTTTTGATAGTACTCGAAAGGGACCACGATTGCGTTGGAAAATGCTGACTGCTAGTTAACCCTACTCACATAAATGAACAAAGTTTCAATTCTCCCTTTCTGACTTCTGCCCAATATATAGTTCCGTTGAACGTTCTCGACTTCTTTCGTGTAAGTCCCTGGTTGCCTCACCAGAAGCATATTCATGAATTCGCTTAGCACTGTGTGAATGTCCAATGTAAAAGGACTCAGAAGGATCTCTCATCCAGGCAACTAGATTTCATCCAATGGCTCCAAAAGGATTCAAATATGTTTTAGTGCTGTACTTTAATGTTTGTATTAATCACCTACACATTTTCGTTTATAAATCATCTAAAGCCAGTAAGGGAGCATTCCCCCAATTTAGCTACCTACCTAATTGTCCTTCCCTTTTTTCGAAAAGCCTACCTAACAGAGCATCCAGCAAAAGAACATACTTAACACACTCTAATGGTATAAATGGATTGTTTTGAAATGATGCCTTTTTTAAACACTTGCAATACCGTGAATTTGCTTTCATACATTTATATGGATGTAAAATATTTCCTTGATGAAAAAATGGTGTTCACATTTCGCATTGAGTTCACTTTAGTGAAAGAGTCTTTTATACAAATTTTGTGTTTTGTGAAAGAAATTTTCTTTTTCAAAATTACAAAGCTTTGAAATTGCACATTTACATCATGCCTAGGCACACACATACAAACATACGTACATAAAGTTGAATAATAATTAAATGTATATTTCTTTTCTACAGAAATGAAATTATCATGTGCTTATATGAAACAAACCGTTAATAGAAGTAAAACACTTAAAATATAATTAAATTAATTAAATTTTTTTGATATATGTTTTTTTATTGAATACAGGTTTGGCAGGTTAAGTTACAAATAATAAATTATAGTACACCAATTTTTTTTAACGATTAGGATTCATGTGCTCGCCTCTGTTGGAAATATTATTCAAAAAAGCCTTTTTACATCTTCGTAACTGTCTCCAGTTCCGTATGCAAAAAGTCAAGTTATGTTCCCTCCCAGAAAATTTTCCCGTGAAAAAGGCGTAAATGGTACGATATGTGCTCTAGTGGGTAGGAGAAGAGGGCAAACCAGTTGCTTAGGAATATACTCTCTGCTCAAATCTAATCCGAGAGAAAATCGGGTATATCCACAACTTACACAGAATCAGAAAAAGTGGGAATTCGATAAGCAATATATTTCCTATTGTCGAAGGATAACGGAATGCAAAATCGGGTATACCCACAACTTTATCAGGATCAATAAAAAGGGAAATTCTGTTGGGAATCTAATTCCTGTCCAATGCCAGTCCAAGAGAAAATGGGATATGCCCCCAACTTACTCAGGATCAGTAAAAAGGGAAAATCGAATAGGAATCCAATTCATGTCCAATACTAGTTCAAGGTAAAATCGGGTATGCCCATAACTAAATCAGGATCGGTAAGACGGGAAATTTGGTTAGGAATATAATTCTTGCTAAAGGCTTATCGGGAAAATCGGGTGTGCTTACAACTTACTCAGGATCAGAAAAGTGGGAATTTGGTTAGCAATATATTTCCTATTGTCGAAGGATAACGGAATGCAAAATCGTGTATACCCACAACTTACTCAGGATCAGTAAAAGGGGAAATTCTGTTAGAAATCTAATTCCTGTCCAAGGCTAATATGACGGAAAATCGTTTTCTTTTCTGTTTCCCAAGAAGTCCGCTTTAATTGGCACACCAGTGCACCGATTAAATTTAACGGAATTGATCACTAAGCTGGCTGCTACTCGGGATCAACGGGAATCTTTTTCAGCAACAACTAAAACCGAAATTAAGGTTTGCTTTCGAGTGTACAAATTTCCTACCTTTAATTGTCATTCATTACCCCTTATTGTTATATTTCTTGCTTAAGAGTCGTGTGAATCGTAAGGATGACCAATGAAATGGTCGTATGTTGTTGCTCGAGTATGTTGCTGGTAATTATACTCCGCAGAAGTTGCATAACATCGGGCCGATAGTGGTCGCACAATGCTGCTGTTGTTATCTGCATTATTGTGTAATGTGGTGGTCATGTGGATTTGATGGATTCGGTGGCCGGTACTAGCTTTATTGCGGTATTTGTTAACGTAACGCGGAATAGGTAACGTTACGCTTCATTGTAGTGAACAAACAAGTTTATTTTTATTTTAGTGTTAAAACTACTAAGGACAATTTTCACTTCTTGCACTCACACTATAATATCCCCTTTCTTTATTATTTGTTAGCACTAACACCTTTCCAAAATGAAACCCTTGGAATCCACTCTCAGCCTCTAGCGGGAAAATGATAGTAAAAATTTATACACCGGGGCTGGTTTTGAGAAACATTTGTGGACAATGGTTATCTCTTTAATTCAGTACACGTTTTATAAATTTTCAAAATCTGTCGATTATAAAAAAATATATTTCTTAACCCCGTCCTGTTTAGATAAAGGTAATACTTACTCCTTAGATCAATACGACGGAAACCCTGCCGGACTTTAACTACCAAAAACAAAAATTTAGGCTTCCTGCAAGGCATTTAAGCTCGTCCCCTATTAAAAATAAAATCCATAAAAGGCATGCTCTTGACTGTAAGCTGTGAAACATAATAAATTTATTGAGGACCAGAAAAAAAACTAAGCTATTTCCTTCTCTTTTTTGTTAGCTGTTAGTATATAGTAATTAAATTTTTAGACCCAAATAGCTCCAAAGTAAATTCAAAGGCCTAAGAAAACTAACCGCAAACGTCTCTGTAGAAGAAATTTTTACTAGAACACACGTTTGTGCAGATGAAAGGTCATTTAAAAAACACCTTTTATATGTCCGCCTACATTTTGTTTCATAATGTTTACGAAAATCTTCTAGGGATAACATTTATTTAATTTAAAATTTGTTAATGGAAATGTATATCCTAATAATGAATTCCCAATCCGACGATTAGCATTCAACTGAAATAAATATCATTCGTTCTAGCAGACAAATAGCTTTTTTTTTTTTTAAGAAAAAAAAATGATGCTGCAAAAAAACACGAAAAATCCAGCTTTGCATAATTTTAATCAAGCTACACTTTGAGTATTAATTTAAAATTATAATATAATTAGCAACGACACTATTTATTCACACAACATAAAAACCTATTTTGTCTTGTCGAAAATATTATTATTTACTAACTTTCTAACTTAAACTTAAATATCAACAGTTTTTTCTATTCATTCGTAACAAAATAAAAAAAAAACACAAAACAAGTATTTATAAAATAAAAAAATAAAAAACCTTTCGTAATTTTTTAAAAACCCCTTTTCTATTTTTTATACCAAATAAAATGATACAAAAACATCTAAGGAAAAATAAAACATCGTAATAAAATATTAATGATTAAATTTTATAAAATTAAAATTTTATAAGAAATTTTATATAAAATAAACAAAAAAAACTGTTATTGCATTTCAACTAATAAATATATTTAAAAAAAATATTTTTAAATATAAAATGTTTCCCGTACATTAAATATATTTAAACATAAAAAAAAATCACATACTATTTTTATCCACTGAATAATTCATTGAAAGGGAGTATAAATTATTAAAAAAAAATAAAACCATCACATAGGGTGATTGATAATTAAGTACTGCTTTCATAATAATATAGTATATCCACGGGCCTTATTTTATTTTTTAACTAAAAGAAATCTAAGAATTTATTTACTTAGCAAAGGAAAATAAATACAAAAATGAAGAAAAACAAACATTTTAATAGAAAAATCAGAGTGGAAAAAAAATAGATAAATTAAAATAAAATATTAAATATGATGAAAATAAAATTTTATGAACTTATACATTTTAGTAAAACAGAAAAGCCTTTAAATGACTATTTAATTACATAAACAAAGATATGTATAGGAAGACATCAAATTATATTTAACAAAAAAAAAAACAGAAAGAAAATTAAAAGAATTATATAGAAAAATTGATATTGAAAAGCAAGAGACCACTTTATTCAAAATACATATTTTGATTTTAGATAATTTACACCACGACTTACAAAACATTTGAATATATAAAAAAAAAGTATCACAACAGCTTTTAGAGAGATTTAAGGAAATTTGAATAACTCCTAAAGATTACCTACCTACCTGTTTGAAATAAGAAGGTTTTCAACCATTTGTATGTACATTTTTAATGAATTGAATAAGTGTACTACTTGAAGGAAGACTATACATTTCTTTTGAATTTAGATAAATTTGAGTAATTTTTTTTTTTAAACAGACATTCATATGTTTTTTACTTGCGATATATGTACTATAGCAGGGCAAGTTTTGCATTTGAAAAAAAAAAAGCGAACTCGAGATTTTAATCAAAGTTGACATTACGACGATAGAGAACACCAAAAAAGTGGGTCCCGCAATTCCGTCTATCTGTCTGTCTGTACAACTCTCTACAGTCTAAGCGGCTGATGCGATATTCTTCAAACTTAGTATTTGAGCGTTTTATGTGATTGTCCAAAATAGATTTTTGAATCGTTGTTTTAGCCCCAAAAATAACGGTTCTTGCAATACAAATTTTTCTACCATCTTGATTATCTCGAAAACGGCTCTAACGATTTTCATAAAAATTGGTGTGTGATCTACTTTTAGTATAATCTACATTTTGGCAACATTTTTTTTTTTATATTTTGTTATTAACGGTACCTGCCATACAACTATTTTTTTTATTTTCGACTTTCACATAAACGGCTCAAGGGATTTCGATAAAAAATTTTATACAGGAGCTCCTTCAAATTTTTGATAATAGGCCATTTCAAAATTTTCGAAAACTAGTTTTTTGGATTTTTGAAAAAAAAACATTTTCTGAAAATTCAATATTTTGAAAACGGGTGGACGATTTTTTCTGAACTTTTGTTTTGGAATTTATATTATTAAATATATAAAATGTTCAGAATAATTTTTTTTAGAAAAAATTTAAGAATTTTTATGTATAAAAATTTAACTGAAAAACGACTTTAAAAATACAACATTTAGCCGTTTCTATTAAGAATATTTTACATATAATGTAATGGAACATAGGAGCAAGTACGTGCGACCCAGTCGTGCATTTTATTTTACTTGCGATTGTAGGTACATTAAGTGAAGTTAAGGAGGCTTTACATGGATCTGCATCTGCAGACTTGAAGAAAAGTAGAGCGGGACCATGATTTAAAACAATAATAATAACTTACTCGAACTCTGCTATAACTTTCTTGACACACATCTCACAATCACATGTTCTTAACGTTCAGGTATGTAATTTTGAGAAGATAATTTTTGCTGTTTTCGTTGTTTTTAAGCAAACTGAGGTGAAATGGTAAAAAAAAAACTAGAAAATTCGTTATCTGAACGGAACAAATTATGGTGCAGATGAAAATGCTATAATAAATCTTCACTATAATCTGCAAACTTCAGATTCATACTTAATATAATCTTCATACATGAAGATGATCTCCATTTTGGTCTTCGCTATCTATCGCACAAGTATGATTTTTTTATTTTGTTTCCTCTTTTTTTGCAGATGTCAATGCAGATGAAGATGAAGCCTCCTTTATGCTTTCGTCGAAAAAAAAAAGTTTTGAGTTCACAATCAAACATGATATTACGGTGATAGCGAAGACGAAATAAGATGGTCTAAAAATTCTGTCCGTCTGTATGTCTTACAGTCTGTCAGCCTATCACTCTGTCAGTCTGTTAGTATGTCTGTATGTATGTATGTATAGACACCTAAAGCCCGAACGGGTCTGCCGAATTGCTTCAAAATTGGTATATAGAGTTGTTTAGGTATTATACAGAGGGAAATTTAAATTTTGCTTAGCCGTTACGATAAAGCCTATTTTTCTGGAAAACGGCTCTAACGATTGTGATTAAAAAAATCAGTGCAGCTTTTTAGGTACGAACGATGATATGGTTGGAAAAAAAATTTATAAAATGTCAAAACGGTACTTTCTATAAGACCGTTTTTTTTTCATTCGACTGTCTCATAAATGGCTTAACCGATTCTTTCGAAATTTCGCGCATATATAGGCTTAGGTTGCCTATTATGTACTGCGTACCAATATTTTTAATTAATAATTTTTTATAATTTAAATTAAAAAACTTATATTTTGAAAACTGCTCAATACATTTTTTTCAAAACATATAGTTATACGTATTTACTGAATACTTATGAATTGACGTTTTTGAATTTTTTTTTTTGAAAAATGTTTTCAAAAGGTTAAGCAAAAACCGCTCAACAGATTTTGAAAAATTTGTTCTCATAAATTCAAATTTATCCAAATAATAATATTTTAGAATTTTGAATGATTTGAAATTAAGCTGATTTAATCAATTGGTTTTAAGTTTATATTATTAAATATTTAAGATTGTCATACAAATTTTGTTGACAATTTTTTTTGAAAAAAATTAAAGACATTTTGTATATATACAAAATTAAGTAATAAATGACTTTAAAAATATATTTAGATTTTTAATAGAAATCTTTTGCATACGACGTAATCGAACATAAGAGCAAGTTCTTGCGATCCAGTTGTGCCATTTATTTATTTTGTTTAAATCGAAGAAAACCAGAAAACTTACATGAATGCAGAAAACAGGCCTTAAACAATTCTACTGGCTTAAAAAAATTAGACGTCAATGAAATGCAATCAATATTGCTTTATATTCTTTCACCACAAAAACTTACTTTAAATATGCATTGTCAGTGAACTATGGCTTTATTGGGCAATTTTTGCATCTGGCGAAATATATTGTCAAATAGTACACAAGTTCAATAATATTTATTGAAGTTTAAGAAATGTACCTCTACGGTTTTGCCAATGGGCATTGATCTTATCTTATCTTAAATTACAACCAAATACTGTAATGATCAATCGGAATAGATTGGTAAAATGGGTCTCAGAAGTCTCTTGTACAAAAGCTATAATAAATTATAATTTGACAAAAAGCTGATTCAAGCTGAGTTTTTGAAAAACTTGCTTGATTGCTTTGAAAATAAGGGCCTTGGGGTGAAGTGTTTTAGTGCTTGAGTGTGAGTAACTATTCCACTCTGAATTATCCGATTCGAGTCTCAACATTTCATAACCATATGGTTTGGCATAACAGATCGTCATTTTTCTAGATTTATTGTCAGAATCATTGACATCTTCTTCAAGATTCTTACAATTTAAATATGTTCCTTTGGTTAAAACATTTAAATAGTTAAAGCACGTGTCAAAACAGTTTTATATCAATTGTTCTACCTTCAGAGATAAAATATTCACCGATTGACTTGGAGGCTCCTAAAACAAACAACTAATTTCTGGAAGTAGAATGAGGCCCCATAAGCTCTATACTTTTCTGTCACACAGTTGTGTATGTCTCGAGGCTCAACCGTTTTTAAAATGATTTTCTATTTAAGTTTTGCTTTTTTTCACAAACATTTTTTAGCAGAACTTAAACATTCGAAAAAAAGACGTTCACACTTAGCGTCAGATCCAGGTGAGGTTTAAAAATTATAAGAATAATTAAAGTTATCTATGTCAAAGCAACATACAGGGTGTTTCTTTTTTTAAGCCAGTATTAATTAATTGATTATCATAGCACATTATATTAGAAAAAGCCTTTACTTGTTATTGTTCGACCGAGAGAATATATAAATGTGTATTAGTGACTAAAAACGACCTCGGGTTAGATTTGCTGAATTTCATAAGAGATAGTTTGTACAGCCCCATGGTTTAAGCATATAATAATGTACATAACACGAACTACGTTGGCTATTATTATGATTTGTCATACCGTAGACTAGGGTCTGAAGAAGAGGCGAATTGATTTCCAGACTATTAGCGATTTAAAGGGAATTTTATACGTTCGTTCATCGAATGATTTCTTTAATAAGTTGATTGCTTTGTTTGTTGTATTCAACGTAGCAGAATTTCATTGCAACTATAAAAATTTCTATGGATTGGAGAATGGCTTTAAAAGGAGCATAATGGGCCCTATCGAGAATTTCTCTGGGAATATCCTATCCCACGGAATATTTTATTCCCTCGAAATTTTTTCTCCGATCGTGAATCTCCCACGGAATATATATTTCCCTTTAACAAAAAATCGTATGAAATGACAGAAAAATTTCATGGAAAAATTTATTCCCGAAACCAATAAATTACTAGGGAAACTTTTGAGCATCATTCACTTTCCTAAGTTTCGAATTCCAGGGAAATTTTTATTCACGATAACCTACAATAAGGTGGTTAGATTCTGCATTCAAACCTTACTCCAATATTCTAGAAAACTTACTCTCATTTAAAAAAATAAAATATAAGACTGGATCGCACGAACTTCTTCTTATGTTCGATCACATTGTATGTAAAAGATTTCTATTTAAAATCTAAATATATTTTTTAAGTCATTATTTACTTTAATTTTTATATGTTTCTTTAATTTTTTTCTAAAAAAAAAAATTGGTATGACAATCTTAAATATTTAATAATATAAACTTAAAAACAAGAAATTAAATCGGATTAATCAAAGAAAAAATAATTCAAGATTCTGAAAAAATACTTTTACTAATTTGAACTCAAAAAAAGTACGAAATTTTATTTCTTGGATAAATTTAAATTTGTGAGAAAAAAAATTTTAAAAAACTTTGGAGTGGTTTTTTGAGAAAAAAAGTTTTTTTTTAAAACTTGAACACAAAAATGTTAAAGAAATTCAAAAACGCCTACTAATAATTATTCAGCAAATGCATATAACTAAAATTTTTGAAAAAAAAATTATGGAGCAATTTTGAAAATATAAATTTTCTGAATTTTTAAATATTTTTCGATTCACTTGATTTATAAAACTGCTCTACAATATTTTAATGTTGGAGTTCCAATGCTAGACGAATCTTTGGAAAAATAAATTTACCCAACCTTAAACAGCGGCATGTCGAAAATCTCTTGTCTATCATTATTCCGTCACTGCTGAGTTTAAAGTTCTTGATTTGCATTGCAGTCAATTTAATTACAACCACTCTTAGCTTACTAAAAATGGACTTTGACTATAATACTACAATCAGCGGTTATTTTGAATAATCTGTCAAAAGTAGTGCAGTCAGTTAACCGTAATTGCAAAATTAGAATACTGAAACTCACTGTTAATTAGCTTTAAGATTAAGGAATCCGACACAATACTATCTTGCAGTCAAAACTTAGTCAATCAACTGAGACTTAATTAAGGACATTACCAAAGTACTGCATTTTTATACCTACTCTCTTCATATTAATACATGCAACATTACAACATCATAATTTAACATTTCTTTTAGCTTTAGTAATTTAATTGATTTTCTTGAAAATGCCTGTAATTTTGTTATCGCAGTAAATTTTGAAGTCTTTTGTAAAACATCATCTATTTGAGTTACAAAATTTGAAGTCAATGCAATACTGTATTCTTTGACGTTTTTAAATTACTGTTGTATTCTTTCCAAAAAACAACATACCTCAATATTTATTCCTTATCTGAGTCTTTTGAGTTAATTTAATTTGATGCAGTATTTTATTTATTTATTTATTTATTTCATCAAGCAGTAATATATTGTGATTAAATAAAACTTATTGACTAGTGATAAATAATTAGCAACATGTGATAATGTACACTATAATTAATTGTTTTTAATATATAGCAATTAGGGTGTGCTATTTATCTTTACTGCTTGAGGTCCTTGCACTGTTTTTGAATTGTTAAATATTTAAAAAAAATCCTGTTTCGAATCTCTAATTCAAGTTTAAAAATGTTGAACAGTTATATAAAGTAACAATAATTAAAGATTTAATTAAGAAAAAAGAATTCGCACTGTCCAAAAACTTAAATCAGTTAAAATCCTGCGAACATTAACAAAAACTGTACTATATTAAATGCAATCAAAAGACTTAAAAACTAATTGGTGTTATATTAAGTTAAATTATACTTTAAAAAAAAATTCGATCATTAGCCAATATTTTTTTTTTACTTAATTCACCAGTAGTTATTATTTGATAAAAAACTTTTACAGTCGCATTCAATAGAATTCGCTAAAACATCTCTCAACAGTGGGATATTTATGCGTTAAATAAGGGCATTTTTCTAGGTTGTGTAAGTTCATACTTGAAAATCATTTTCAATAGCATTTAACTTGCAACGACTTTGTGTCAAATAAGGTAACAAAAAGAAAACTCTATTACTTTTATGAGGCAACCCTGCTTGTGCCTGTTGAATGTGTATTGAATATATTCTTATCTAGCTCCTATTCAATCAATGTGTTTAGTTAAAAATGCCTTTATTTAACTTAACATAACCCTTATGAATAACATTTCCACATTTAGAAAAATTGTAACTTTACGCAGTCTTTAAAATGCGTTTATGAATAAGTCTGAGAAACCTTAAAACTTATTTTTTTTTAATTTATCCTCAAATACTAATATTTTCTTCCACTAACTCACAATCTTATTTCAAACAGGACTTTTATAACAGTCACTAGCTAAGTAATCAATTAACACTTTTAACAAATCCAAGCTGATAACGTAGTAAAAAAAACATTCTACATATAGATTTATTGTTCTTACAGTCAAAGTAAATTTAAAAGAGAAAAAAGTGTGTCTTTTTAATCTAAGGTATAGAATGCATATCTATAACACGAGACAAACCAAATGAAAATATTTAAAAAACAAAAACTTATTTTTAATTCCAGTAAAAAATAATTAAAAATATAATAATTGTTAACAAAAAATAGGTAAATTTAAATAAATGAATTATGTTGAAATACATAAACATAATATGCCCAAATCTTATGAAACAAAAATTAACAGATTTTAACAAAATTGCTGCAAAGTATTTGTGAAAAAAATATGAATTAGTGTTAACTATTAGACCTACGATAAGTAAATTAATTAGTAAATAAAAAAAAAAACACAAACACTATTACCACAATCATTCACGCATTTAAAAAAAATAGAACAAACTAAATTTCACAATTTCTATATTATAAATAAAAAATATTAATTTTATTTGCAAAAAATTATGTCTGTTCACAGTCACCATATAAATGATTTGTTATCAAATAGCAATTTGTTGAAAATATTTATTTTTAAGTACTAAAAGTACATAAATTACATAATATTATTTTGTTTAATAATTTTTCAATGTTTTATAATTTTTTTTAATGTTTGCTTATTAAAAAAATAGTTGTTGTTATTGGACTTAATTAAATATTATTATATAAACCTGTTAAGTTTTCACTTTTTTATAGTATTTTCATAAAAAAAATTGAGCTTTTATTAAAACTAAGCATAAGCCAACACATGTAAATAGCATTAATTTATCGAATTTTCATATGTGTTAGTGTGAGTTATTTTTAAATGTGCATCTTATTGTTATTTTCTTTGATATATTTTATTTATTAAAAAAAAAAAAGTTTATACTATTCCTAATAAGCTTTTATTGTGTGAACAATCAAAACTCACACAAGAAGAAGAAATCACAAATACACTAAAGCAAACTTGTAATAGTAAATTTCGGATAGTAATTATAAGAATGTAATAACAAAAGTTCAGCAGTCATTATTTGTTTAAGTGCTAAATAAATGTAATAAATGGAATGAAAAAAAACTATCACAGACAATTATTATTTGTGTTGTTTTCTTTTCTGTGGACATGGTATTAAGTAGTACTTTACCTTTTGCTTATTGTCCTTATAATAAAAAATTGTTACACGTTGACAAAATAGCAGGCAGGATTCTTATATAAATGAAGTACAAGAAGTACTGCTCTACAAATAGTACTGCAGCGACTAGCGATTATCTTCAAGCTACTTTAAAGCAGTGATACAATGTATAACGTTTTGGAATCGAAGTGCTGTGATAAAATTGTGTAATTTTTGTTAAAGCCAGCTGGAAAATAAAATAGTTGTCAAATTTACATTTAAAAAATAAATTAGTGAGGTGAAAATGTCTGTGCGCCATATTATTTTCAAGAAGTAATTAAGCAGTTTTAATTTATATGAAAAAAAATGCAAATAAGATAACTTTAAGTTATGAACATAAGCAGCCAACAACAAACAAAAACAGTACAGAAACTATGCCGGTGAACTTGTTCGATCCTTCTTACACAACATGTCGACATACCACTTCGATCTCCAGAAAACGAACTGCTATATCGACACAGTTTGTTTTTACACAAACAAAAAATCGTGCCGACACTATAGATCGGTAGGTACTAAATATACGACATCGCAAAGCAGCCATTTTGGAGAAGGCATTTTCATCAAATTCGTGAGATAAATTTATCTGCTTTGCAGAATATTTTTCCCATATAAACTTTGACAGTTCATTTTTGCGGAGATAAAATTATACTGTTTCTGAGATTTTTTCCGGGTCCTGCGCGCGAATACTCTTTATTCGAAGAATCAATTACGTTCATTGCAACAAGGCTTCATAACTTCATCGGTTAATTATTGTGGAAAATATTCTCCCTCCCATTAACCAATTCGATTAATCAGAAGCGGAGGGTATCCGGCTCGATTTTGACAATTCTACTGCACTAAAAATATCAAAATTTAATCCGATTCCAATGGCTAATCATCAAATTCTATATGATCGGTGTAATTATTTTCCCGGTATATTTTTAGAATTTAGAATTAAATTTATTTATCTATTAATAGTCATTTTTAAGCTTCGGTGAGGCATTACCGAAATCTTATGAAAGCTGAAATGTTAGTAAAGTAGATTTTCATAGATTTTATTGTAAATTAGTTAGCAAGCACAGACCTCCTGAACAACTTGAACTAATATGAAGACTGATTTCGGAATACAAAATATTTTCGGAGTATCAATTTGATGATCACCAACGAAAGTAAAAATCTCAAAACTTTAGTTGCCAAAGACAAACTCGAGAACGGAAGACGGTCTGTTGCGTTTGCGAACATTTATAAAACATGATACGCCAAAAAAACATGTTTCCTGTTTACGATAGTGTTAAAACACTTCTTAGACTTTACGATCAAACTTCCTCTCGCCCTATAAGCAGTGTGTTTGGTCCGATGAAGTTTTCAATTACCTTTTCCAAGGTTTTCAAAAGGAACAAGACTTATTGGTCTGAATGACTTTGGATGGGTTGTATCTTTTTTACCTATTTTAGGAATAAGGATGACCTTAGCTATTCTCCATAGATTTGGTATACTATGTCCAAGTGCGATGGTACTACGAAGTATGGTGTAATAAGATGTGGCATTTCGCCCTCTTTTCCTACATTTAAAAGAACTGGGAAGTACCATCCACCCCTGGTGATTTGAACTGTTGAAAGGTTGCCTATTTAATTCTTTTCTACGATTGGAACAGATGGTTGTTGCGATCTTCCGAATGTTCTCTCTACCGAGTTATAGTTACTAGACAGTATATCGCGTTTGCCATCGATGACTATTTTTCAAAGAGATGTTCTCTGAAAATCGCGTGAATTTCGTTGTATTGCGTCATCTGCCTGACCGGAAAAAATCGTAACATAAGTTATACTAGGTGTGTGAAAATACGAACAAAGATGAATTCTTTACGATTACCTACATTACGATCCGTACAAATTATTGGATATATCACAGGAACTATCTGAACTCTAATTTAATTCTGAAAAGAACACATGACGTTTCTCGAAAACAGTTTGTATTGTTTTTTTTATTTGTGACTTGACAGCGAATTCAGGCTGGTCAACATTTTTTCCCACGTCTTGGTACATGCGCCTTAGGGGATAATTGGTTCCTATTCAGCGGAGCAATAACCCATATCACAAGGTTTGTTTCGATAATTGTTTTACGAGAACAAGGAGCGCCTTTTCACAATAAGGGATGATTTTGACCGACATGTCTGCTCCACGGATATTTGGTCCTTTTCAATTTTTATGTGAGGTTTTAAATCAAAAAATTACGATTCATAAAATTATCTTAATTGCGTTTAACAAATAAAATGCACGACTGAATCGTACGAACTTGCTCTTGTAGCTAACAACCTTAATGTAGCTAAACATTGACGCTGTTTAGTATGTAGATAGTCTAGTTATCCTATCCTATGCCGGTTTAAAGGTAAGTAATATGACATTGATTTTTAATGTAATGAATTGCCGAATGCATGATTAAAGGAATGGTTACATAGGTACCTAATACCTTCCTATATTATATTATATTATGGTATATTTAAATCCTGGTTATGGATTTTAATTGTTTAAGTTAAGGAGAGAAATATGTATAATGTATGAGGGCCTACATTGTATGTAGTATTCATTGACGCACGCAAAAATTCGTAAAAAAGAAATATAATTGGGTAGAAATAAATGGATGATAGGTACACATAATACAATCTTTTTACATTGCTAAGTTGTTATAGTTTGAGGGAAAACAAACATAACATTTGAATTCCTGGGCAAAAAAGAATATATCAAAAAAAAAATCAAAAATTAATTTTGTATGTATAAAATATTAAAAACATTTTTAGAAAAAAAAATAAAAATGCCATTTGAAGTAATTCTTAATATTCATGCAAAATTAAAATTTCAAATAAATTAAGTGGCTAGTGTTTAAAAAATCGATTTTTCAAAAAAAATCTGTTTATTTATTTTTTAAAAATCGAAAAACATTTTTTTTTTGTTGAAAAATTTGAGTATGCTATTAATATGATTTATTAACACTTTTAGAAAGCATTTGCGTAAAAAAAATAATTGTAATCGGTCTATCAAATAGTGAGAAAGCCAAAAATATGAAAAGTGGATCTATGGGAAGTGCTGTTATTAAGTACAGAAAAATCTTAGTGTGGCGTTAACTAGAGCAACTGCCAGCCCACTAACCTAACCTAACCTAAGTACAGAAAATAAATATTTTTATATTTACAAGTGAGTGTACTAATTTAAGAGCACACATTTTATTTATAAAAATTCTTGGAGCCGTTTTTGAGAAATGCATTTTTTTCTTAACTTAATGGTTATTTTTAACATTTGTATTGGAGGCGGTTAATGAGGACTAGACGAAGTATATGCTGTCATCGAGAAAGGAATCTCAACATCGTCGACTCCGGCAAAATATCACGATGGACAGATATAACTTCGAAATTGTCAAGGACTTTGTCTACTTGGGCTCCACTATAACCTCGCAAAATGACATCAGTGCAGAAATCAAACGAAGAATTACTCTTGCCAACCGTTGTTTCTTCGGGCTAAGAAGGCATCTAAGTAGTAAGGCCCTCTCTCAGAGAACTAAGGAGACTTTATACAAGACCCTTATCATCCCGGTCCTGCTCTATGGGGCAGAAGCATGGACATTGAAAAAATCGGATGAAAATCTGCTAGGGTGCTTTGAGAGGAAGATTCTTCGTGTGATTTTCGGTCCGGTGTGTATCGAAGGAGTGTGGAGGAGAAGATTCAACGACGAGCTATACGGGCTATACAGCGACTTTCACCTGGTCAAAAAGCTGAAAATACAACGGCTGAAGTGGCTGGGGCACGTGGAGCGTATGAACAGCAACCTGGCCGACGAGTCTTCGAATCCAATCCCGATGGTGCATGCAACAGAGGAAGAACCCATAAGCATAAATTCAATCTTAAGGCTAATTTTTCGATTAATTCGCAGCCAAGGATAATGACAGTCTGTTCAACTGGCAAAAAACAGGATATTGCTACTTTGAAAAGGAGTTACTATAGGGACTATGCTTCGTAAGCAGTTCGTTTGGTATTTTTTTTTTAGATTGTTGTTGGTTGTTTGTTGAAGATTGGGATAAGAGTAATGAATATAATCTTTGTGGGCTTTTTCGGGATTTTGGTGAATATAAAGAGAATTTATTCATCTCGGAAGCTATTCCGATTTCTTTGGACCCATTACCTTTGATCTGAAGTTTCTTTTATAAATTATCTCTTCTTTTATTAGTTTTTCTATGAGCTGGCTGGAAAAAAAATACTCGCTCTTTTTCGTGGACATAGGGCTATACCTACTCCGAGAAGGTATTAGTTTTGCGTTTGTTTTTTTAATGCCAAGAAATAACGATTGCTTAATTATTACAGGCAACCGTATTGTGTATTAACCTCGAACCTTATTTATGTCGTGTTACTGTTGCGGGATATGGTGTTTTCGACTGTATACACTCCATGTGTTTCAAATATGTACTCGTAAATTTCAACCTTTATTAAATTGTTTTTGCAAAAATTGTTTCTTGTTGCTCACATAGTTTAAAAATGACTGATTTCTTTATTTTTGTTGCTATTTTTATGCATGGTGAATTTTGGATAACAGTTTCAAATATCGGCCCTCATACTCCGAAAATTATCTTAGCCTTTTTCTAAGGTTTTCATGCACTTTTTCAACTACTGCCATATGAATTTGTAGAATGGGAGTTCCAATGTTTCCTTTGAGAGTCCAGACCCGATTTGCAAAAACCACGGTTCCGCAGCTGATTTCTATACTTCAATGTTATACAATTCCTAATTATCTGCCAAATAATTAAATGCATAACAAATCAGCATAATGATTTATTTTTACTTCTTCAACAATAATTAGAAAATTACAAAATCGAAATAAAATGGAACAATATTATTTGGAAGTAAGAAAAATAAAATGCACGACTGGATCTCACGTAATTGCTCTTATGTTCGATCGATCACATTATATGCTAAAGATTCTTAATTTTTTATATGTAAAAATTCTTAAACTGTTTCTTAAAAAAAAATTGGTGTGAACATTTTAAATATTTAATAATATAAATTATAAAAACAAAATTTCAGAAACAATCGTGATTTTTCATGAATTTTCAAAAAAAAAATATTTTTTTTTCAAAAATCCAAAACAACTATTTTTTAAAATATTGCAATGCAGTATTATTAAAAATTTGAAGGAGCTCCTGTACAAAAATTTTGATCGAAATCCGTTCAGCCGTTTATGAGATAATCGAAAATAAATAAAATGGTTCTATGACAGGTCCCGTAATAACAAAATATTTTTAAAAAAATTTCGGCCAAAATGTAGACCATGCCAAAAGATGTACACAGACCAATTTCTATCAAAATTGTTAGAACCGTTTTCCAGATAATTAAGATGGTAAAAAAATTGTATGGCAGTAGCGTTATTTTTGGGGTTAAGACAGCAATTCAAAAATCTATTTTGGACAATCACCTAAAACGCCTAAGCACCAAGTTCGAACAAAATCGGTTCAGCCGTTTAGGCTGTAGATCGTTCTACAGAAAGACAGACGGAAATACCGGACCCACTTTTTTGGTGTTCTCTATCATCGTAATGTCAACTTTAATTCAAATCTCGAGTTCGATTTTTTTTCCAAATGCATATAGTACCTATATCGCAAGTAAAAAGAAAGAGTTAAATTTTCCATAATTGTGTGGTCCAAAATGTTGATTTTAAAATATTATGTTTGACTTTTTGCAATCAAATCAGATGTTTTTCAAGAATAGGGGTATGTTCGTAGAATACTTCCTTGCTAAAATGTTTACCGGTCATTATTTAAGTATTTTTTGAACATCGTTTATATGTGATATAACGATCAAATTGGAATTGAGCAGTTATTTGAGAAAATAATATTGACCACCAAGAAAACAACAAGGTCAATAGCATTTATTTAGGTAATACGAGTTTCGTAGTTGGGGTGAATATTAGTTTTCTAAAATGTTAACCCGAGTTTGACGGATTAACTGAGGTTCAAAGATGATTCAAGGTTCAAGAATATTATAGCAGTCAAATAAATCATTGACCCATCGTTGAACCTCACTTTTCCAGATGAAATCGATGGGTTAAGATATTCAACTAATCAGGTGGCGCACACGAGTGGAGAATGACATCAAACAACTTGGTGTGCGAAACTTGAAGCGGCTAGCTAGGGGCAGAGCTGACTGGAGGGACTTGTTGTTTGAGGCCGTAGCCCATCCTGGGCTGTGAGCACCATCAAAAGTAAAGTAAGTAAGTATTGGAGGTACCGTTGTTTTTAATTTAGAAAAATAGGTTGTAACTATTGAAGATAATGTCAAAAAATACCAAAAAATCTATCTATTTCGGAAATTTAGAATTTTCAAAAAAAAAGTTTTTTTTTTTAATTCCCAAAAATTTTAGTTTACAAAACTTTCTAGGAGCTTTTGCGTAAAAATTTTCGAAAAAATCAAATTGACCGTTTCCCATAAAATCGAAAACAGAAAAACATGGTTCTACTAGAGGTACAACCAATTTTTCCCAAAAAAATATTACCAAAAGGTACATTTTTCCTTCGTTAATGAACTGATTTTTTTTATAAAAATCGTTGGAGCCGTTTTTGAGAAATATAAGAGTTTTGTTTTAGGCCAAAAAATGTCGTCTTAAAGAAAATGAAAAAAAAAAACGTGGGGGCATATTATAGAAAAAATATTATGTACCAAGTTGGAAGCAAATCCATCCAACCGTTTAGGCTACAGACAAGCAGACATATAGACAAACAGACAGACGGAATTGAGGGACCCACTTTTTTGGTGTTCTCAATGATCGTAATGTCATGTATGATTGTTTGATTTTTTTTTTACGAATGCATAACTTACCTTATACATATGTAGTACCTATAACCGCAAGTAAAAAATGTAAGTTTTGTGGCCGCACCCTGTGATTCTAAACAATCCGAGTACAAAACAAATACAACATTAATTTCTAATATATTTTTATTTTCACATAAATAAGTTCATTTAATACTCTAATCTTTATAATTCATTCAATTTGTGTTTTCAATAATCATTTCCTTTGATCCTGATAACAACAGCTTACAATACAGTTAATAATATTATAAAGACCGACTTAAAAACGCAGGTCACTTCAAAACTTCGAAATAGTTACTAAAAAACTAGAGAACACAATATATATCCAAATGTAATTTTTACAAAAACAAATCGAGATTTGCAAATTCTCAGATACTTTAGTCATATCACATAGGTATACAATCTTTTTTTTTTTCTTTTGATTATTTTGTTTTTCAAAAAAAAAAAAATAAATAAAACAACAAAAAACTTTTACAAAAATTTGAAAATTTTGAAAAGTATCTGAGAAGACATACTTTCCGACTTGGATATCTTAACATTCACTCTCAGATTCAGACTCACAGTTTGTATTTTTTTCAACAGACAACATCCATTCTAGACACGCAGCACAGCTACAATCTACATATCTTACCTCTACCTATATTGTATTAATTTTTTTCTTCTTAATTCTTTTACAAAAAAAAATTACTTAAAAAAAACTTTAATTAAATAGCTGATGAGCATAATAAGCATAAACAGTCAGTCATATAAAATCATTAATTACAATATTTTTTTATAATTTGTTTTCAAAAAAAAGAAAAACTATAATAAGGTATTAGGCTAGGAGGTGACTGAAATCTCGGTGGTTGTTGTTGCTGTGGATGTTGGCGTGGAGCTAGTGTTTGGTTCGGAGCTTATACTTGTTGGCAATACAGATGCCGAAGTGACTGCGGTAGAGTCCTCATCAGTCGCTGAGGCTTTTTGGTTCGGAAAGAGAACTGAGTAGGGTGGCGGAGGATCAAGCTCCTCGTAGTTTGGTGGCGTCGACTGGTGCTCGATTGTGATGTTACCATGCTGTGTGGAGCCATCAGAGTCACTGTGGGCTGATTGCGAAGCGGAAGCTGTAATTGTGTGATCGGTTTTGTTAAGGAAACAGCATTCTAATTGTTGTCCAACAAATACATATACATATAAAATACAAAATAGCACCCTTAGCCAAGAAAATACACCGAAAAGCAATTGATATATAGAAAAAAAAAAGTATCTTACCCCAGAGGCCACATATGAGAAGTGCCCCGCCACATAGGAGCATGCCCAGCATTAAATAACCCCAGGGACCGTATTTGGAAATGTCACTATTGATACCCAGACGTGTTGAATTTCGTCTTGTGTAACCGCTTCCCCCACCGCCCATATTTTCACCAGCGACCAGTGTTTTATTTTTTGTACTATGGTCATCGAATTTCTCCGTTGATGGATTTTTGGTGGTGTTTGCTTCCGAATTTGGTGGCGGAACATCGAAGGCAAAAAGATTTCGAAAAATCTCTATCGCCCAGTGTTCGAGAATATCACTTTCGACACCATCGTCAATCTTCTTACGATTCCAACACATATCGTAGTCTTCGTCACTGTTGTATTCGATGCTGTAAGGGCAGTGCCGTATACCATCGCATACTAGGGATTTCGAAATGCAAAGTAATGGTTCCAAACTGCAACGATAGATAGGAAATATTTGTTTTAGTTTTTTTTTTTTAACTTTTCCTTTATAAACAAGGTGGGGCAAAAGTAATGACATAATGTGTTGAACTATGGCCAAGCTAACGAAATTTGATGTCACCGAGACACATAACAACACTTGTCATTTGCTGTCGTTCATTCGTATGTCGATCTTTGTGGACTCTCTCGTTCGTCAGATTATAGGTCGAATGAGAAATACAGGCCCCTCTTATGTCCTTTTCGATTGGTAATCCAGAATAACTCTCCGATCCGGGTTTCCAATCGAGAAAGCTACACTTTTGGATTTTGAAATTTAATGTGAGTGCATGTGTAAGGCGGGAAAAACAAAACAATGACATGAAAATTTAGGGATGGGCGATGTTCACTGATGTTGGCAAAAGATCGATGTTAAGCGAAAAAAATATCGATGTTGAAGCATGTGAAACATTGTAGCATCTATGTTAAGATTTAAAACATCGACTAAAAATAAGATGAAATCTATTATGAATAAACTGATGTTTATAAAGGTTATAGCGCATTCGCCGAAACTGCGAAACTGTGAAATCGTTTGCAAGTTCAATTGGCGCCTAGTGGGATTGAATGTAGCTCAAATAAAATATAAAACACATTCCTACAATTTTCAAAACAATGAAGGTGTTTTGAATTTATAATATATGTATTGTATTTTTAATTGATCTTTGAACGTGCTATAATTTTTCAAAAAACATTTAAAAAAAACATCGATGTTAAAAAACATCGATATTCTGATATCGATATTGTATTTTCGATGTTCACATCCATGTTTTACATATCGCTCATCCCTACACAACATTGTTGTTGACATTGAATTCGCGTTTGACATTTAATATGTGAGTATGTGCGTGCTTCTGGTTTTGATTCTGACTTCAAATACAGAAGGAAATTTCTCTTCTATCCAGGAGAAGAACTGTCATTTCATACCAATCGAACAGTTTCAGAAGCATTCGGGAGCCTTCTGGATGACCAATCGGAAAGGCCATTCGAGACATTTGTCAGCACTAATCCCTCACGTGCAAAGGTGCAGAAGGAAAAAGAATATGACTCCAAATTTCATATCCGAAATCGACTAGGTTAACTCAAGTTAAAGTGGGTGTCAGACAGAAGAACTGACGTACTTAGACCAAATGTTGGTCCGTTGTGATAAGACATGATCTTCGGATCGCTTCGGAGCTAGTGAGAGCCAGTTTTACTTAGGTGTCAGTGGTCTAGAATGCCCTTATATCATATACAAGCGAATATTACACTAGTCCGCCAAGCATCTTCATTAGGTGTGAGCGACAATTAAGGGCTATAATTGAGTTCCTAAAGACAGTATCGAGCGACTTTATAAGGCATCTTGGCTATCTGAGAATATTCTGATTTTATAAATCATTCAAATCCATTGCTTGTTGTCAATTAATTCTCCATCTGACACAGAGAGTGATATTTGACGCCATTTGAAAAATGATGGCACGTCAATATTATAACATTACTTTTGCTCAAAATATAGATAACTACTTACAGGATTTAAAACAGATTCTCAAAATTGACAACATAAAACCAAATTCGCCATTACATACAATTTTGTTCATAGTGAAAAACCATAATAATAATAATTGTAAAAATATGCCTGTAAGACCAAAGGTCATTTAAATGCAACCTGAATTGCACTGCCCTAGTTAGAAAGAATAGAAAGATAGGAAAGGATTTTTTGTTGGCACAGTGGATTTCAGAATTAGATATTTATTATCTCAATTTAACCCATTCATATGTCTATAAACTAAGTTACATACCCAATTTTCAAACAAGGATGTTTATTTTCGTCCTGGCAAGCATTGCCTTTTCCCAGAACTGTTATCATCAATTTCGATGACAATTTATGTCCACCATGTTCCCATACAACACGAAGTCGTCCTTGAAATAATTTAACTGGATCTTCCATATCCATTGTGCTGTCTTCTAATAAACAAGGATCAACCTGCCATGATGGTATCTGTGGTTCCAATGAACTAAACTGCAAGTAAATATCAAAACAATAAATGAGATGAATAAAAATGCGCTAATAAAAAAAAAATAAAATAGCAATTTGCATAAAATACGAAATCGTTCAAAATTAGACCGTAAATATATTCCTGGCTTTTTTTTAAATGTAAGCTTTTATAATTTATGTGTAGATGTGTTCACAAACAATTTCTATTTTATTTAGTCAAATCACGTACTCAATGTTGATGTGCGGAATAAAATTAAAAAATTATTTCAACAAAATTGCTTTTGAATACAAATCAAAACTTTAAAAAATATGTGTCTGTGTCTGTGTAATATAATTATGTTTTCTTTTTAAGTCAATAAATAATTAAATATTTTTTTTGTTTTGGAAGCACTGATATAAGTTAAGTTGAAAATAATACCCAATACGAGAGTGGATTGATTCGAAATTTTTAACAGATTTGCATTTTTATTATTTGAGTGCAATTTTCGCCTTCTTTTTTTTTTTTTGTTTAATTAAATTTGGTAATTGTTTAGGTTTTATTTTATTGTTGATTTATTTTTTTTTCAGAATTCAAAACGTGTTATAAATAACTAGCCGACCCGTGCTCGCGTTGCTTCGCAAGCTTTTAAAATATTTTAAAAGCATATCAAATGCTCAATGAGACTGACCTCAATTTTTATTATATTATTATCTAACAAATAAAGGATTATATGTTTTCTCACTGAAACAGTTTTAAAAAAAATGGACATTCGAACATGTACAGTATTTATGTTAATTTTAATTATTTTTTATTTCAAAGTTTCTGGATATATATTTTCAGGAAGAAATGGCTGTTTATTTTTTAACCCACTCTTGAAAGGGCGACATGAAAAAAAACATTTTGCATAAGTTCCTTTTCCATCGACAGATGTCATTTGAAAAAATTTGTAAAAAAAAGGGCACTTTAGTACCAGCCAAATTTTGGCTTGCATTTACATGAACAAACTCAGGCTTATTTTCGACCCCCCCTCTAACTTCAGTACCAATTAAGTTAGAAACTTTAAACTCTCAGCATTTGCTAAGCTAACCAGGCTTAGGCAACTCACCCAATTTCAATTCTTTACCTTTAGTGGTTCCCGAGAAATACTCGTGAGACTGCGAAAATCGCAAAAACCGTAACTGACTCACTTACTCATAGATCATCAAAACTATGGAGCACTTTCCGACATCGTAGAATTTTGTAATTTCGCACAACGGTAGGCCTTGTGGCGTATATAAAGGAAAAGATCGAAAATTTAAGATTTTCCATTCAGGGGGCGTGGTACCGGTCCATTTTCATAGAATTGATATTCATTATTTGAAGTACTTCTGATTGTCGTGGAATAATGAATTTTGGTACAGCGGTAAAACTCAAAGTGCAGGCACAGGCAAAATTTTAAAATTTGAGATTTTACATTTAGGGGCATGGCAACCGCCCATTTGCATAGAATTGATACCAATTATAAGAAGAACATCTGATTGTCGTAGAATGGTGAAATTTGGTATAGCGATAGGATAGCGATAAACACCCATTTACACAGAATTAATATTAAATATATTGAGAGCACTTCCGATTGCTGCAGAATTATGTTTATTAGAGCAGTCAGCTTTACAAAGAAAAAGTTGAAATTATGAAATTTTTATCAGAGAAATCAGATAAAAATAATTAAAAAAACAGTTATGTATATTTTTATAAGTTATTATTTTTTATTAAAAGAATATAATAAGTTAAGAAAGCAAAGCAAAAATATTGTCTTTTTATAATAATATAATAATAATTTGCGGATAGTTTTGATCGAAACTGCTATTTTTAGTCCGCATGATCCCTCTATTGTTTTGCCTATTGTTAGTGTTTCTAGCCGCAATTGACGCCACAAACTTTCTATTTCTTTGAACCTTGACCTCGAGTTATTGTATGTATGACTGCCATACCCAACTTCCAGCGTGATCCAATTTTCAGCAGCACTCATATGGGATTCAGTGTTCATGGCATGAAAATCAAGCCCTTGTGTATCAACGAAATCAAACAAAGACCACTCATTCATTGACATTAATGGACCTATCTAAATTTGGCAATAGTAACTATTGTGGAAAAAATAAAATGCACTAAATGCGGCTAAATATATTTTTAAAGTTTTTCACTTAATTTTTTATATACAGGGTGGCCCACGAATCGTGCTATAAAAATAAAACGTAATAACTTTTTCCAGTGTGAGTAATCGGCTTATTTTTTTTTATTTTATAGGCTACTATTTAGATTTATCAAAATGAATGCTTACGATACTGCAAAAAGGATTTGGATAGTGCATCGAAACCATTCTTTGCAGTCCGTCATTTTCCTCCAAATGGAATTTAGGCTGGAGTTTGGCGGTACTCCCCCGAGTATATGGACCATTATGAGGCTGGTGAACATGTTTGCCGAATCTGGAAGCATCGAACGATTACTGTATCATCGAGATCCCAATGTTCGGGTTCCGGATACAATCGCGGCTGTTGCATCGGCAATACAGACAAATCCAAGTGTTTCGACTCGAAACTTATCGGGCCAAATTGGAGTTAGTAGACGGTCAATACAACGGATACTTCATGATGAATTAAACTTGTTTCCGTACAAAGTCCAAATTACAGCAAGTTAAACCCTCAGGAGTTGCCTGTTCGCCTGGAATTTTGCCGAAAAATGATTGCAATAAATTGTTTGTTTATGTCTGATGAGGCCCATTTTGACTTAAAGGGCAAAGTTACCAAGCAAAATTTTGGGTGGCAATGGCGCAGTGGATAAAGTGATTTATTGCTAACTTAGACGTGTGATCCCCACGCTAGGCGCATTCTTTTCTATACCTCCAATTTTAATAGGATGCCGCCCATGGGTTAAAATGAGACAGTCAATACCTGGTTCTCAAATCCGCTGTGCGAAACTAGTGCCGTGCAATTCAGGTTGCATTTAAAAGACCTTAGTTCTTACAGGCATATAGTTAGATTAAAAAAAAAATTGCCGTATATGGAGTGAATCTAATCCAGAAATGCTCCCTGAGACGGAACTGCACCCAGAACGAGTCACTGTGTGGTGCGCAGTTTTATTAAGGTGTATTGTCGCGCCATACTTCTTTGAAGAAAACAGTGTAAGACAAATTGTCAATGTGGACCGTTATTTAAAGATGTTGAAGGAGTTTTTTTACCCAAAACTTCGCCGAAGACGTATCCCTTTTAGTAGGATTTGGTTTCAACAAGATGGAGCAAGTGCACACGTAGCCACACAAGTTATGGCGAAGCTAAAACGAAAATTCCCAAACAAATTGATATGCAGAAACTGCACTTTCCGCTGGCCCCCAAGGTCACCTGGCCTGACTGCACCAGTTATGTCAAGCAGGAAGTGTACAAAACGAAACACAGGAATTTGACTGAATTGACGCAGTCCATTAAGACAATAATTGAGGCGATCCCAATTTCAACCCTTCAGGCCGCAATGAACGATTTTCTGATCAGGTGCCGCATATGCGTGGATGAGCGTGGAGGTCATTTGCGGTCTATCATCTTTAAAAACCATTAGTTATTTAAAATAAAATTAAATTTTTAATCCAATAAAAAAAAATTAATGAAATACATCGATTAAAATAAAAATTATTTAAATTTCGTATTGTAGCACGATTCGTGGGCCACCCTGTATAAATGGTATGAACATTTTAAATATTTAATAATATAAATTCAAAAACAAAATTTCAGAAAAAATTGTCCACCCGTTTTCCAAATGTTGAATTTTCAAAAAAAAAATTTCTTTTTTTAAATTAAAAAAAACTATTTTTCCAAAATTTTGAAATGCAATACTATTTAGAATTTGATGGAGCTCCTGTATAAAAATTTTTATTGAAATCCATTTAGCCGTTTATGAGAAAGTCGAAAATCAATTAAATGGTTGTATGGCAGGTACCTTTAATAACAAAATATTTTTAAAACTTTTTTGGCCGAAATGTAGACCATACCCAATGTAGTACACACACCAATTTTTATAAAAAATCGTTAGAGCCGTTTTTGATATAATTAAGATGGTAGAAAAATTTGTATGGCAAGTACCGTTAGTTTGGGCCTAAAACAACGATTTTTATTTGTATTTTATTATTTAAAAACGCTTACAAAGTAGGACGTACATACGTCTTATAAATTATTGCAGGCTTTAATATAAATTTTACATGACAATTACGTTTGTATACATTATCAATTTCAAAAATTTAATTTTATTTATAAAATAAAATTTCCTTACTAATTATTTGCCATATAAGTGAAAAGTGAACCCTTGAATCTTTTTGTACTTCTTATTCCTTTCATTGCGAGGGGCAGGGAGTTCCAAAGGCGTATAACATGAATACAAAATTGACGCTGAGTAATGAGATAACTAAAACGTGGTTGGATAAGAGACAAGGACCTTGGAGGAAATTCAGCCTACTGTGTAAATAATCCGCTTGCTTAGTTTGAATAATTAGATGCAGGTAACTAAGGGAACGATATTTCAAGAAACTAAATATTGCGGCTACAACCGCTTCGAAAAGGTAGAGACGTGATCATAACGGTGGAGATTATATATATAGCTTGCAATATTGTTATAAACAACATTTAGCTTGCGGCTAGTCGCGTAGTCCAAGTCACAGTAGATTTCACAACCATACAGCAAAACCGGAAGTAAAAGAGATTTAGCTAGTAGGAGTTTGGTTTTTATAGGGATGAAACTTTGAGTGACCCAAAGTACACGAAGGCGTCCATTTCCTATTACACTATTTAGATGGTCGTTCCATGTTAAGGATCGATTGAAAACCATTCCAAGATTTTAAGCGGAGCTGACATATTGAATGATTTTATCCTCTAACTTTAATGGACTAAAAACAGCTCATATATACATTGATTTGCGGTAGATGGGTAATGCTTTTGTCTTGACAGGATTTAAGTATAGGTAATTTTTCTTCGACCAATGGGAGATGTGTAGCAAATCCTCGTTCATTAGAGCAACTGCCTCATTTTTTGCCAATATAGGTCGACTGATGAGAAGTTGCACATCATCAGCATATAGGTGTATTTGGCAGTTCTTTACTACAAGTGGAAGTTCATTGTTATATAGTGAGAAAAGAATTGGTCCAAGTATAGATCCCTGTGGCACACCTGCCAAAGCATTCATAAAGCTGGATGCGCGACCATTTGCGATAACACATTGTTGTCTTCCACTAAGGTACGAAAGTATCAAGTGACACGATTCAATTGAAAACCCATAAACATCTTTCAATTTTTTGCATAAAATAGAATGGTTGACAGTGTCAAAAGCCTTAGGGAAATCTAGGAGGGTTAAAAACGTTATGTGATCCTCATCTATTGCAGTTCTCATTATATCGGCAACTAGAATGTAAGGCGGATTTACAACTTAGTTGCGGACGAAAACCAGACTGATGAGTGATAAGCATATTGTTGGAAGACAGATGATTTTGTATCTGTTTGAAGACGGCCTTTTCAAATACCTTTGAAAGGAACTGAAGAATGAGTATAGGTCGGAACGCTTTGCATATACCTGAAGTTTTCTTAGGAATGGGAATTATTTTAGCCTTCTTCCATTCCATGGGAAAAATTGAAGTTAACAAGATCGTGTTAAATATGTGGGTTATCAAACGCAGTAAGTACGGAAGTAACATCTTGATAAATTTTGGGTTTATTAGGTCGAGACCGATAGCATTTGATTTTATAGATAGTATTACTGAAGCAATATCCTCTTCTTGTAATCTAATAAAACTGAAAGCGCTATTTACCGGAGTTGATACATTTTCACTACGTAATTCATTGGGGACAACCTCACTTGAGAAATCTATTTTAGACAATCACCTAAACCGCCTAAGTATCAAGTTTGAACCAAATCGGTTCAGCCGTTTAGGCTGTAGATCGTTCTACAGACAGACAGACAGACGGAATTGCGAGAGCCACTTTTTTGGTGTTCTCTATGATCGTAATGTCATATTTGATTGTTAGAAAAAAAAATTGTTTTACGAATATACATAACTTGCCTTATAGTACCTATAATGGCAAGTAAAAATTGACGTATGAATAACGCTATAGCGGCCGTTAAATCAGCGCGGAGATTTCATGTTCTATTTTTTGTGCAAAAAAATATATCTATAGAAAAGTCCATACCAATGCTTAAAGCAGTGACAGTTCATGCAAACAAATAAGCTCGCACAATTCTGACTAAATATTGCGCCTTTAGTTTTTTGGTTAAATAAAATATTATATACAAAAAGAATTTAAAAAAAAATGTATATCTATTATGTGTATGTCTCTGCGCCACATCATTAAGTCAGCATTACTTTTTTTTATCATATTCTATTAGTAAATTTTAAACATTTCTAAAATGACGCTAATAGTTTCGCTGGACACAGAATATTAATTTTATTGTTTTATGATATTAATCTCTTTGATGAAAGCATAAATATTGTAATTTCATGTTATATGATAACATATCAAAGGAATTTTATATTTTGTCAACATTTTAAATATATAATATAACATACCGACAGATACAATACTCGCAAATGAAATGTGTTTTGAATTTGAATTATTCGTGCCGGAAATCTCAATAAAAAAAATTACTCTCCGAACTAAGTATACGTGTATGTTAATGATTCTTCAGACTTTGTGTGTGTATGTCTAATTGTTTATATGCAATGTATAAATATTTTAAATTTAATTACAAAAAAAAATGTATTTCTTTAATATGTAGGAGGTATGTGAAATAAGTTAAGCGCCATAAAAATTGTTAAACTAATGACGTCTGTTGTGGCGATTTTTATGTGAAAACCTTGCGCCAGAAAACGTGTTCACTTTTGCAGCACACGCTTATGTTACCTTAAATACGAGCTTAAGTATGTGCACCCTGAACAGGCTAACGCGTCAAAGTGTTTGGCTAATTTAAAATATATTTCCTGAAACATCGTTTTGAATATTAATGTCCCGATTTCTATGTTAAGGAAATTTTTGTTTTTACATGTATGTTTTGTAAATTATAAAAATATTATTCAGTGAAAATGGTTCGAGAATGCAAATTTCATTATTATTAATAATTATTTTATTTTATTTAAGTACGTATACATTGTCCATTATTTAAAAAAAAAATACAAGGAATCGTGATTATTAACCAGTTATTAATAAACAACAGCGTGTGATTAGCAAAGTGCGAACTGCTGGAAGAGGAAATTCATTGGTACAACTTAGCATAACTTGAAAGACTGCCTGGCCAATAAAATTAGTGTCCCCCCTCCACAAAAATTGAAATACTCAGAACTGCGACTCTAGAGGTATAAATGTCGGTTGTAATGTATGAAAGCCTAGGACCTTACTATCATATGGCCTCTATATTCAGGAAAATAATGACATTCACTTCGAAAAAATTCCGACAAAGTTGGGAGAGCTTCATTTTTACGTCCGAAGCATTTTCTAAAAAGTACCCTAAATTTGTAGCGGATCAAGGGGCGAAATGTGTAAAATTTAAGAACAAATTGACATACAGAAGTCGTTAATATATCATTTTGTAGTACCGCCTACAAGTTGTTCTTCGAAAATTTTGAGAAAAATAAAGGTTTTGGGAGTTATTGAACAAAATAAAATAGATTAGTATTTTTAGGATGGTAGCATTTCCCTTGGTTTTTTTTTACTAGAACATGTTTTTCCAAGCATAACTAAAAACAAAAAATTCCCTACTAAAAAACATAAATTTATTACATTTTTCTGAAAAAAATGTACTACACCCCAATGTTTGCGACCATTTGTCTCTGGTTTTTGAGTAAGTTAGAAAAAACTGAATTTTACCACCTTTCCCGAGTTTTTTTTTTTGTTTGCCTCCCAGTTTATAGTACTTTTTAAAAAATGCTTATGACGTAAAAATGAAGCGCTCTCTACAAAGATTCAGCTTTGTCGGAATTTTTTCGAAATAACATCATTTTCTTATCTAACTTTCCTGGACTAATATGCCAGTGTGGTTTTAGTCCCAGTAAGTTTCCTGTGCAATAAATCTTCACACTTAGACAGATTTTCAAATAAATCGATACACACCAAGTATGTATTTATCGATTTTGAAGTCGTATACGATAGCGTTAATAGAAATGAACTATTCAAATGATCATGGAGAGCTTTGAAAAACAGAATTTGGACATTCAGAATTTTGAAAACAGAATTATCCTCCCCAATCCATTTAAAACGAGATCAGATATTGGGATCAATGCCAAATTGGTTCGATTGCACAAATGATGATGACCCTGCAGAAATCTGGCTCTCCCATTAAAATCAGGATTAACACCACCAATTTTTTGTATGTCAAGGAAATTAAGACAAGGAAGGAATAATATCGGGTGAACTACGGAAGGTATCAGTCGGATATTTGCTATTAATGAAGACACGACGAAGTATATGATGTCTTCTGGGAAAGAATTTCAGCATCATAGACTCAGCCAATGTCAAAGAATCTTTCTACCTCGCAAGCCGAGATTATTAAAAATCAATCGAAGAATCGCCCTTGTCAATCATATTGCTTCTTTGAGCTTATAATGCGTGTAAATAGTAAAGCCGTAAAGCCTTTTTTTAAAAAGCCAATCGGAATGTATACAAGACCCTAGTCGACCAGGTCATGTTATATGTAGCAGAAGGATGGAATTTGTCAAGATCGCATCAATATCTGCTGAATTATACTGAGATGGCTGGTTCATGTGAACCGAATCAACACCAACGTCCTAGTATCTTCAACTCCATCCCTAAGAAAGATCTCAGGCGATGATTAGTAAAGAGATTTCATTTTTGCATCTAAATGGCATCGCTAATTTTCTTTCCTACTCCAAACACTTTATAGGTACACTCAACTTAGCTTAACTGAATAAAATTTAGTTAATCGGAGTTCCGATAACTTATAAAAAATTCTCTTCAGTTTCCCGTAAAAAATATCCTTTAAAGTAATAGGACCACTAAAAACGTCATCAAGGTCTGTTTTTATAGAGTCATAACTCTCGTACTCCGGAATAGTTCCTCCGAATCCCTAAATAAAATTTCACTTCGACTGGATCGCACGTATTTCCTCAAATAAGTAAAATATATTTTTAAGTCGTTTTTTTATTAAATTTTTATATAAATTTTTTTTGCAATTTTATGTATTTTATAATATAAGTTCAAAAATACAATTTCGAAAAATAATCCTAATCCGATTTCGAAGTATTGAATTTTCAAAAAAAAATATTTTTTTTTTCGAAAATTTTGGCACGCAATATTACGAGTATTAAGAATTTTAAAAAGCTCTCCTATTTTGATCCGTAAATTTTTTTAGTCGTTTTGATATTTTTTTCCTTGCTATATATGTAAGTAAGTACTATGTGGAAAGTTTTTTATTTGGAAAAAAATCGAACTCAAGATCTTAATCAAACTTGACAATTCGATGACAGAAAACATGAAAAAGTGGGTCTCGCAATTCCGTCTGTTTGTCTGTCTGTACATCGACCTACAGGCTATACCACTTTAGCTTCTTAAATAATTGACTCGATTCTTTTTTTCGAATCTTATTTTTGGAGCAAATGGTAAATCTTAGCTATGTATATCAAAAACAGCTTTACCGATTTTAATCAAAAGAATTAGTGCAGTATTATTGGTATATTCTACCTTTTGTTTAATATTTTTTCTTAAATTAAAATATTATTAACGGTGCCTACCATATAACAGTTTTTTCGATTTTCGATTATCTCAATAACGACTCAACGGATTTCGATAAAATTTTCTTAGGAGGCCGTTTCAATTATAAGAACCTAATACTGCATACAATATTTTCGAAAAATATTTTCTTGGACTTTAAAAAAAAACATTTTTTCTTAAATTCAATATTTCGAAAATGGGTATACAAATTTTTTTAATTATGGTTTTAAGTTTATATTATTAAATACTTGAATTTGCCATACCAATTTTTAAAGAAAAAAAATTAAAGAAATTTAGCATTTTCCACTAGGAATCTTGTGCATACGGTATGTGATCGAACATAAGAGCAAGTACGTGCGATCCAGTCGTGCATTTTATTTTATTTTATTTTATTTTATTTTATTTTATTTTATTTTATTTTATTTTATTTTATTTTATTTTATTTTATTTATTTTATTTATTTTATTTTATTTTATTTTATTTTATTTTATTTTATTTTATTTTATTTTATTTTCAAAAATACACTGATACATAAATCTAAGGATCTGTCACAAATTACGCCCGGTTGTTCTCTTGGGGGAACACATATTGGCTGTCAAAATTGACAGATTTGTCAAACTGAAGTAAATTTGACGAATAAAATTACAATGGTTTCAATTAACCAAAGTAATCTAAGTGTATAAGAATTCTGAAGAAAATTCTGTGTGATAAATGTTGACCGATATTAGCAATGTTCTTTTGGTATTTCTATCGGTAACATAGCAATATTTTTCACAAGAACGATCCGCAGCAGCCTGATATTTTGTAGTTGTAGGTTGGTATTACCGACCATGTGTCTAATAACTAAATGCAAAAAATCAATAATTGATTTGCTTTTATTTCTTCAGATTAAAGGCATTTAAAAATACTAAAACTTAAATTAAAAGATACAAATAAAATGGAATATATACGAAGCAGTAAGAAATAGCAAAAAGTTGAATTTTCCGCATCTGTGCGTTAAAAAATGTTCATTTTAAAATTATTTTGTGTGTGAGGTGTTTTTTTCAAATAAGTCAGATCATGTGCCAATGAAAGGGTATGCTCGCATTGTGTGTCCTTGCGAAAAGTATCGCATTCATTATTTAAATTTTAAGAATTTTTACACGTCGGTTACATGCGGCTCAAAAATCGAGTTGGAGTAAGTTAATAAAAAATGATTTAGAATTTCATAATTGGGGTAAATAGTCGTATTTTGGTAAAAATTATTAACGTCGCAACAAATAAACACTGAAAAAAAAAACACAATTATGTCCACTTTTATATTCACTGCGGTCAACGGTCAACTCGAATCTTTATTAAAAATGCCGTAAGATCGTGAAAATCCAGTTGGACAGGAATTTTAGGGTCAAGTTCATTATCTACGACATCCATCAATTAAATTCGACATTTTCCGAGTAGGCAATTAATTTATTGAAATATTTTGAATGTAGTTCTTGCCAAAATTCCCCGGAAAAAATATATATAGGTAGTTCATTTTTAGGCAATTTGACAGCAGCTGACATAAAGCCACTCAAACATCATTTATTAAATATCTTCGATCTGGCAGTTTCGAATAAGCTAACTTTAACTTTTACTGAAAGTGGAATAGCCTCCCTACCTATGCTTATTAATATGATTTACAAAGCTACAAAAATAAATAAAGGGTATTTTTAGCCTAGTTCGTTGCGTTAGTAACTTTTATTTAATGCACGTAAATAAGTGTGCAATAAATTTTTTAATAAAAGAAAACATACTTAACCAAAAATTATTGGTTTTTGACTGCTTTCAGCTAACCTTTCCGAATCGTTCACAAATATATTCAAACGTTTTGGTGTCCGATATAACTCATCTAATAAATGGTTGAACGTGCCCATTGACAGAGAGAAGAACTCTACAAACAAGGACTGCCAGATTCATCTAAGTCATCGGAAACACCAACTAAACAACATAATATAATTCGATACTCGAACAAATGTCACAAATCTACCCAAAGCAGACCTTTACTTTTAATTTTATCGAAAGCAGGTTCTTGTATTTGTAATGTGTGTAAATTCTGCTTCACTGCCGATGGCTTTTGCAAAAAAAAACCCGGCTTTTGTCAGTAAAGTTTATTAAGATAAGCAGTGTTGATTGTACTTACTTGATCGCTGAATGATCGATTTTTTTTCATTTTTTGCGCTCAATTGTACAATACCGCATATCATGTTAAAAATTGTTCCTTGAATAATTTTTTTAATTAAAACGCCATAGTTACAAAAGAGTAATAATTATCCGAACATAATCGCACACATAAAAATTAAAAACTCGAATGGTTGCCTTAGTTTGCTCATTTCAATTATTGTTTTTTTTTTAGCTAATCTTTTGTGGAACCTCATGAAGTCAGTTACCTTTCATTTGAAACGATTAACAGAATTTAGTATGCCTTGAAAGAGGTTATTGCCTTGGCATACAATTAGTTATGGCCTCGCTTTTGAAATCACTCTGAACAAAAACCGAGTTCAGACCTTCAAAACTGGCATACTGTACACTAAAACAAATATTGCCAAACCTGAATGAGTCATTAATAGCAAATCCATTTATGAACAAGTAAATCTCAGATCTCCTAAATATTTAAAGCTTATGAATATGCTATCTCCCCGATTCGATGTATAACATTGTCAAGCTCAAGGTCAAGAATTCAAAGCCACTGCCTAAAGTTGTGTCATGCAGTTACACATAATGGTGCTTAGGTGCCCACCCGGAAACGTTATGAGGCGTCAAGTCTAGCCAAACGGAAAATATAAAACTGTAATTAAAATTCACATAGCAGAACAACAAAGAGAAATGCACAACCATTGTTGGCAAATAGCTTCATTTCTGGGGTTATCAAATGATTATGTCATTTTGAGCTAATTACGTGCGCTTTTTTATGTAATGGGCTTAAAAAGCTAAATATAAATTTGAGCATAATGACTATATGAAATATGAGTGTGAAAATTTTTATTAGTGTTATGTGTATAATACCTGGTATATACTTACAATTTTTAAAGGACACGTTCGATTCCTTTTGGCTCTGTCGACATCCATAGGAGGTGGACCAGCATGGGCGTTGTGAAAAGCTTTTCGAATTTTCGGTCTAATTAATCTAACTATGAAACCATGTGATTCGGGAGCACTGAGAATACGCAAACACGACTCTTTATTTATTTCAGGATTGAATTCCAATATCAGACTAGATTCCTTGCCTTCACTCTCAATGAAGCGCTCTTGTTGGCTTGAGCATATTGGCTCGAAATTTGGCTTCGACAAAAAGTTAACATCTGAAAAAAAAATTGTAAATTTTAGTACAAAATTTAGTTTAAAAAAAAATTAATATATATCTAAGAGTCAAAGGCACAAAAAAACTAATTTTTGTGATTGACACCCATATTTTCAGTTAAGCCAAACAATTAACTATTTACTAACCGGATTGTATACGAAAAGACTTCTTTAGTAGAGGATTAACTTTTATTTACAAAAATCGAAATCGATCATGGCACTAAGGAACTAGTGATTTCTCTATCGAAATGAAGATGACGCCACTGCCGATATAGGCATTTCCAAAGTTTAGCTCATTGTTTTCAATCGTTTTTATTTTAAAAGCATCTTTCAGAAATATCTAATCAGTTAATCTAGAGTTCAATTTACGAATTTGTTGAGTTATATTTTCAACCTAATTTGCTGAAAAAAAAACATATTTCAAGAATTAACTCGGATTTAACTCCACCAACAGAATCATCTCGCAATAAAAATCTGGTCCTAAGGACTCTACACATGAGAGCGAACTATGGCCGACGATTGAACGCATAAATATGTTTGAAAAATGGTGCTTTCATTTTTTTTTTATATAAAATGCATGTCATAAAACTGTTTTTTTTTCGACTTTCTCATTAACGCTCAAATGGGTTTCGATTAAAATTTTTGTATAATAGTATTATATTTATACTAAAATTTGTTAAAAATATTTTGCTTAATTTTTGAAAAAAAAATCATTTTTTTGAAAATTAATTTTTACTTGCGATATTGTTACTATAGGGTAAGTTTTTCATTTGGAAAAAAATCGAACTATCGATTTTAATCAAAGTTGACATTACTGTCTGTCTGTCTGCATGTCTATCTGTCTGTCTGTTTGTCTTGTTGTTTTAGACCCAAAAATAACGGTACTTGCCATACAAATTTGTCTACCAACTTAATTATATCTAACGATTTTGATAAGAATTAGTTTATGGAATCCTTTTCCTTTTGGTAGAGTCCACTTTTTGGCCAAACATTTTTTTGCATATTTTGTTATTAACGGTACCTACTATACAACCATTTTTATGATTTGCGACTTTCTCATAAGCGCTTCAACGGATTTTGATCAAAATTCTTATGCAGTAGGTTCTTCGAATTCTTAATAATATTGTATTTAAAAATTGATTGATTTTTGGATTTTTGAAAAAAAAAATACTTTTTTTCTTTTTTAAATTCAATATTTCGTAAACTGGTTGACTATTTTTTCTGAAATTTTGTTTTTAAGTTTATATTACTAAATTTATGAAATTATCATCCCAGTTTTTTGGAAAAATTTTAACTACTTTTATATAGAAAATTAAGTAAAAAACGACTTTATAAATACAGTCGAACTTCGATAACTCGAACCATCACTTGCCAAAAAAATAATTCCAGTTATCAAGTAAAACAGAAAATTAATATAAACTACGTAATATTTATTTGCTAATAAAAAAGTTGTTGTTTTGATTATTTAAAATATTCTGTTATAATTGACTGACGAATGAACTTGCCGGAATGCTATTTCATAGCCACATCCTTCTTTCGTGACTTGACCCACTCTCCACCTCATTTATTAATTTAAATTTATCTCCAAACGATATTTTTAATGTTCGTTTAACGACATATCAACATTAGCTTCACTTTTAATAAAAACTTCACACTGCACTGTTAATATCTACGTCAGTTTATTTACACTTTTTATTTCGTCTTTTTTTTAATTTTTAAACCAAGACTTTGAATTCGTATTATAATACATATGTATATCAACCTTATAATATATGTTCTAATACCGGAACATGACAGCTTTTACGCACACTTAACGGAATCACAATTTTTAATACACACATATGTATACAAGGTCATAGACATACAAACACAGTGACCACAAACGCAATGCATTATGAATTGAACTTGTAAAAATCCACAGAATTTGATAATTTCCCTAAAAAATTCGACTTATCGAAGGTGACGCCAAATAATATCTTCGAGTTATCGAGACATTCGAGTTATAGAAGTTCGATATATCAAACAAAAATTATATGTAAACTTCAGGCTTCCCGTATTGCCAACCAATTTCATTCGAGTTATCAAATATTCGAGTTATCGAAGTTCGACTTTCAAAGTTCGACTGTATATTTAGATTTAAGAATCTTTTGCATACAATGTGATCGAACATAAGAGCAAGTACGTGCGATCCAGTCGTGCATTTTATTTTGAAAACGGATGAAAGATTTTTATTTTATTAAAAAAAATAAAATTGAAATACCAATTTTTGTTTTTAAGAAAAAAATTAAGAATTTTTCTACATCAAAAAATAATTAAGAAAATACCTTAAAAATATATTTTAGCATTCTGCTTCTATAAGAATATTGAGCCTTCGATGTGAGTGGAGATAAGATCAAGTACGTACGATCCAGACGTGCATCTTATTTAGTTCAGTGCAGTATATGAATTGTTAAGAATTTTTTTTTGTTTTTTCTTTTTCATTCAGTGTTTTTTTTTTTGATTATTCATTTTTATTTAATCTTAACTTATAACTATCTCAAAGCTAGACAAAAATGTTTAAGACTAGCCTAATTATCAATAACTTAGAGCTAATTTACTGGCCCTTTACGGGCGCTCTAAAGTAAACTATATCTCTTAATACTAATGTCTTTCGACCTAAAAACTATTTTAATCAATTCTAATTATTTTATTTTTATGACCAAGAAAACTTTTTTAACAAAAAACTTAGTAAAGCTAAACTAAAAGTGTTCAGAGTGTTCAGAGGTACGAATGTTTCTTTTTTCGTTCTGTATATGTTAAGAGCGATGACCTCGATGAGCTCAGATAAGATCGACTGAGCATTCTGGGTTAATTGCAAAAATAAAAATACTCCCCAAATTAAAAACTCGGCAAAATTTGACAGAAAAAAATAGAAGTGAATTCAGAAAATGTTAGTTAATAACAGCAAAGAGTATATGATAAAACAAGTCAGAGTGTTCTAAGCTCGCTCTGTTCAAAAGAATTTCACAGCAAGACAAATTAGTTTAAAAGTTCGTTATGGTTATGTCATTAAAAAAAAAATTCGAGAAGCATGCGAGAAAAGTTTACTATAGTTTATTAATATACTGTGCCCCAGGTATGATAACTCGTGTATTTAAGTAAAGAATTTACCCGCCGCAAACGCTGTAATTCTAAGTTTAATGCTCTCTAGTAACGTGCAGAATTTATAACCTATTGACAATCAGTATTTTTTGATTCTTATCTTACAGGAGAAATTTAATCGGTGTTTTCGGAGTCAGTTGGTGATGGAAAAATGTCTATAATAAGCCATTTATTTAATAATATAAAAAATGGGAAACTATTCAGAACTAAATTGAACTGCACATTTGCCTAAAAATTCTACATACAAGCATTTATTCCCTGCAACCATTTTCTACATTCCAGCTGTTGACGTAGAAATAGAAGACCAGCCATGTTTGACTAAATGTTGAATCTTCGAAAACGTCATCTACGTCAAAAACGAAATTGCAAAACGCACAAACTGCCAAAATCACTATTGTTCGAAAATATCACCTTAGCTACCTTCGTGGGATCCATAAACTTTTAAAGATATATTTTTCTCAACTCGCCTGAAATTTTGTATCTTTAAATAAAAACTAAATCCCCAATTTTAATCAACAACCTTATAATCGATAATATGGTTAGGTTACCCAACATAACCTACAAACTTGAGTCTTGGTTGAAGGTAAAATTTGTAATGAATAAAATCAATACAAATATTAATAAGTGTTAAATGTAATTATCAGTCACTCTAAACGATTGCTTCCTACCATAATTAAATATGTCTGTACTCATTGAAAATTTTTAAATAAATAAAATAACCTCAAAATAACTTGGATATCCACTAAATTCCTTAACTCGGAGCCTTTGAATTTAAATCGCGCATGCAATTAACATTAAAAGCAGTAAATTATTATTATTAACGTGTGTTTGTATACTCTGAGTATATATAATTATAGATAGGGTAGGTATGGATATATATATATATATGAAGCCACAAATCCAATGCACATAATTTACTCAATAAATCTAACCACTTCCTAATTGAAAGCCAAAGGAACGTTCATTATTTACCCACACGGCTATCCACAGTTCCGTGGTTGTTGGTTAAAGATAGATATGAACAGATTTCATATATACAGACTTTGTACATCTGTAAGTGTTAAAAAATAAAATAGTACCAACATAGCTCTGTGTTAAACAGACAAATGCACCAACTCCTCAATTGATCTTTTAATTAAATCTGTACTCACGTAATTGGGTCAACATTAAATGGTGTCACGCGTTAGAATTATATGTTACTACGTTCAACGCCCGTGGCCGTCACAATACAGTGAATCCAGGTAAATATGATAACTAATACTTACCTGCAGCACTCTAATTAAGGAAGTGCCAAAGCAAAGGCACTGTTTTTTACCGCTTAACATTCGTTCTAAAGCGTCTTGTATGGATGAAAATGTCTCATAAGCTCAATGCTCGCATCATGCCCTATCCTCTATCATTCATCCATCGCAATAATTGTGTGCGTTGTTATAATACCTAACAACAATTTGTTATGAATAAGCTCTCAATCACTGCATGCGTAACGTTCGCTTTGCGATTGTTGTCGTTTCTCTAGTGTACACTGAAAAAAATTTATAATACATTCTAAGGTGTTGTTTCAAAATTTCGCATTGATGTATAAACCAGAGCTTCAAATAATGAAAAATATTTAAATGAGTAATAATACAAATGATACCCGAGACCCGAGGGTTCATACAAAAAATAAAATGCACGACTAGATCGCACGTACTTGCTCTTATGTTTGATCACATAGTGTGCAGAATATTTCTGTTAAGAATATAAATATATCGGGTTTTTCAATAAGAGCGCTACAAAAGATTTTTTAAATAAAACAAAAACGGTTTTGGATGTCAATGAAATTCTTTATTCATGTGAAAGTACGTTCGATGCCATTATGTATGGAACTCGATTTCTTTTGCATGGCCACCACGGGCACGCTTGCAGAAGTCCAGACGCTGAACCCAATTTTCGACAGTTTTCAAGCATAAATCGGCCGATAGTGCTGCAATTTCACGTTCGTTATTCGTACGAAGTTCATAAGTTCATCAATCATCCCTGGCTTGTTGGCATAGACCATAGACTTGACGTAGCCCCACAGGAAATAATCTAACGGCGTCAAATCGCACGACCAAGGCGGCCAAGCGATTGGACCTCCAAACTTGGTTTCCAATAAATTGATTGTGACATTCGCTGTGTGGCTTGTGGCGCCGCCCTGTTGGAACCACATGTCCTTCAAGTCCATATCATCCAATTGGGGCCAAAAATATTCGGTTATCATTGAACGGTTGCGATCCCCATTCACAGTAACGTGCCGGTTTTGATCATCACGGAAGAAGTACGCCACGGAAGAAGTACGCCACCGGCCCATAAGCCACACCAAACCGTAATTTTTTCGGGATGCAATGATGACTCATGGAGTACGTGTGGATTGCTGCCTGACCAATACCGCATATTTTGTTTATTGATGAAGCCATTCAGCCAGAAATGAGCCTCAACGCTGAAGATGATTTTTCGATGAAAATCCGAATCATTTTCAAGTTGTTGCTCAGCCCAATTCCCGAACATACGACGCTTCTGGTGGTCAAGCGGCTTCAGTTCTTGCGTCAATTTAATCTTGTAAGGATGTAGGCCAAGATCTTTTCGCAAAATTCGCCACAACTACGTCAAAGAGATGCCTAACGCTTGAAAACGACGTGTGAGAAACACATTTGGGCTTTCTGCAACTGAAGCCTCAGCGGCAGCAATATTCTCGACACTACGTGCAATTCTTTGTCTCACTGGTAAGGGAACATTTTGTACTGTGCCTGTGGATACAAATTTTTCCACTAGACGCTCAGTTCTTGATCTGCTAGGACGATTATAACGACCATAAATTGGACGTAGCGCTCTTAACGTTGAGGCCACTAACTCCGAATTTCGGTAGTAAATTTTAATAATTTCGACTCGTTGTTGGCTCGTATATCTTTCCATCATGAAATGGCAAACCTTACTGAAGAGAAATGTCAAAAGAGCGGCAAGAAATATGGCGTCGTTTGCTGTCCCTGTCGCTCTACTTTTGTAGCTTCCCTGTTGAAAAAACCTTTATTTCTAAGTCGCGTTTTACTTCTTTTTTTATATACCTACAATATTTCTTTAATTTTTTTTATAAAAAAAATGTTGATATGACAATTTAAGATATTTAATAATATAAACTTCAAAACAAGATTTCAAAAAAAATCATCCACCCATTTTCGAAATATTGAATTTTCAAAAAAAAAATTCAAAAATCCAAAAAAATGTTTTTCGAACATTTTGGTGTGGAGTATTATTTACTATTCAAAGGACCTCCTATGTAAAAATTTTGATCGAAATCCATTGAGCCGCTTATGATAAAGTCGAAAATCAAAAAAATGGGTGTATGGCAGGTACCGTTGATACAAGTATCAAAATATTTAAAAAAAAAATTGAGTAAAATGTAGACTAAACCTGAAGTAGTGCACACACTTTTTTTTATCAAAATCATTAAAGCCGTTTTCGAGATAATTAAGATGGTGGAAAAAATTGTATTGCCATACACCGTTATTTTTGGGCAAAAAAAAAACGATTCAAAAATCTATTTGAGATAATCACCTAAAACACTTAAGTAACAAGTTTGAGGAAAATCTCTTCAGCCGTTTAGGCTGTAGATCGATACATAAACAGACAGACGTACGGAATTCGCTCCTGTTCTGAAGGATCACTGCAGCGGAGTTCTTTAAAAACGAGAACCAATACCAACTGGGTTAAAATGAGATAGTGAATACCTGGTTCTCGAATCCATTGTGCGAACAAAAAATTCTTCCCTATCATTCTCTTTCTTCTAACTAGTGCCGTGCAATTCAAGTTACATTTAAAAGACCTTCGGTCTTACAGGCATACAGTTAAATCAACACAAAAAAATTTAAAAAAATTCATCGGTATGGGTGAAAGAGGAAAAGCATGTTTGATGACCTGACATTCACAAAAAAAAACAGGGTTATCAAGCGCAAAATACTGCTGAACATCGCATACGAAAGATCCCATATACTAGATACATGCATGTGTCTTAAGTCCTTCTAAAATACTCAAGTCACCATTTTATTAAGAACCAAATCTTCAGCAAATTTGAACTGCTGACCCTGGTCATGGTTCAATACACGATTAAGGCAAAAAGAGTTTTTCAATTAAAATGAAAAAAGTAGACCAGCACCACTAGAGCAAAGGAATCTGATGATCGACCTTGGCAAGTCGTGAAATAGCTATAATTCCAGCCAAAAATAATATCTGAAAAACTTGGTGGTAGCACACTCAAGTTGTTGTTGGTCATTCAAAATCATTAAAATTAGAGCTGTCAACGAGATCGAGACGAGACTACTTTAAAAGCACCCGAGACGAGACAGAATTTTTGGTACGAAAATTCGCCGTGAGTCTCGCTGGTCTCGGTGGTTTCTTTTCGGTTTTCGCCAGAAGTAATATTTTTTTATTTAATTATTTTTTAGTATCTACTCATGTTCAATTTTTTTAATAAAAACAAGTTTTTTTTTGCGAAAAATTCAAGGCGCGTTTATATATCAAACAAACATAATTTACCTTATGTACTTATATTTAGATCACAGTTGTTATTCATTTACTTGAAATTTAATTCTATTATTTTGTTAATAGTTAATTTAGGTAGTTATACTCAGATAGGGGCACATCGAACATTTAGAAAAGAGTACGTACGTTTTATGTATTCATGTCCATTGGAATAGAAATCGCTCATTTTTCAGACTTCGTTTCCGCCTCAGGAAAAATGTGACTTTAAGACTTTTAGGTGCCACTTAGAAAAAAATATTATCCAAACTTCAAAATATAGTATGTTGCCTACCTGTCAATCCATAAGCTGTCAAAATCGATTGTGGGATGGCTGCGATTTAAATCGATTAAAAAACCTCTAAAAAAATCAAAATTTACATCAGAAAATTCGAAATTACCAACAAACTGCTATTTTTTCAATTCAAAAACATGTATTATCTTATATAAAATATTTTTACTACCAAATAACACGAAAGAAACCAAGCCTAATGATGAGACCAATACCGGGAAGAGTCTGCACATTAAAATTTTCACGAGAAAAAGGCAAAACCAAGATCGAGACAAGATTTGGTTAGGAGAGACCAGACACGAGACTGAAATTTTTCGAGACGAAACTAACAAAAGTCTCGCCTGGTCTAGTTTCGTTGCCAGCCCTAGCTACAATATATTTCAATTGCCTAAGGGGTATTCACGATCCGATGCAACAAAAAGATGTAAAATTGCGAAATTTTATTTTTTCCTGTAAATCGTGAACGCGCCGTGAAAAAAGCTTTCTAAGTGGACAGGTCCATTTAAAAAGGAACCTCTACAATCGGACCACCTCCTAATTGGACCACTTCTCTTCGGTCCCAAGGGTGGTCCAATTTGACAGGTTATACCCTATATATATTTTTTTTAATATTTATTTATGGGTAAAAACTTTTTTAAGAGCTAAAGCGAAATCTTTCGCAAAAAAAAAACGCGTTGGTTTGACATGTCACTGACAGCTCGATAGACGTTTTTTACTCACTTCACCGCAAAAGACGTCTTATGTAGTTTTCGGTTGGCTGTTCGGAGTCACTTTTATTCCACTTAAGTTACTCCAAAAATTTTCGATTAGCTGTTCGGAGTAAGGTTTTCGGAGAATATTTTTCTTCTCGATTTCATAAGGGAGTAAGAAAAGAACACACCCTATTCAGAAAAATGGTGACGTTTAAGTGTGTTAATTAATTTGTGAATACACTATTTTAATATTTGATTAGAATACAAAAAATTAAAACACTCCGAAAATCCAACAGAGATAATTAAACAATTGATAACATTGATACAACTGGCTCTGTTTTTGAACTCTAAAACTAATTGTAAAAAGCTTTTTGTTTAAAACAACACTAACGATTTTGCTAAAAAAAAGTTCAATTAATCTGAAGTCTTATTAGCGATCAACGGTCTGTGAAATCTGTTATTCTAAAAGAGAATTTAAATACGGAGTAAATTTCATTATATGAATACAGTGCATCTCGATTTTGCTGAGTGTAGGTATCCACACTTCATTTATGAAGGTATATTATGAATTATTGTTAAATTGTGTATACCTAGTCGAAGTGGAATCGTTGTGTTTAGATTATCAGTAGGGGACAAATAATAATCTTACGCCTAACCAATTTATTGCCGATGATGAAGATTGATCGACTCTCCATATGTGCCCCCGTGGCCGATACATATATGCAGCAGGGTCATTGGCAAGCGACCTCAAGATCGCCAAGTCACTATCTACATAAATTTAATTACCGCAACGAACGTTTAGAGTGATAAATGGAGCATTTCTAAAGGCAAATGGAAAAGAGATATGGACGCTCACGCAACTCTGCAGTTGAATATTAGCTATTTAGTAGAAATTTATTCGAGAGCAAAATTTTGTATTTTCGTTTTGTAGATTCATTGGGGCGGCGTGGGTGAAACTCGACTTATGAACTAATAGCTAGAGACTTTTGTGAACTAAATGACAATGACGACACCTCTCTCTACGTGAGAAGATTCAATTGCTCCAGGGTTAAGGTTAAATGATATTTAATGGAAACTCTGAGCAAGCATTAATAATTTATGGTTATGTACCTATAAGTTAATTAATACCTCACCGATAAACCAACAGTGTATGTTGTCAACAATTTTATTTAATTAACACATTACGAGTTATAAATTTAACAAAAAAAATTTATATATTCTGAAAAAAACATTAGGAAATTTGTGCTCAGTTTTTCTTCCAGCAATTTCATGCAACAATTGTGTGATTGTTGTGTCACTTTTATCTATTCAACCAATTATTGTTATACGCAAAAATCAGCGACCTATATTTTGAAAAGTTAAACTGTGGATGACTGAACAATATTTTAGATGCATGAAGGAAGGAGTATTTAAAGTTATCTAGATCAAAGAACAGGCTAAGTAGCCCTCAGGTTTTATTAAAGTGGGAAAAGAACAACTTTTTTGCATCTGCTTGTGAATTGCTATTAAGAGTTACCTTTTATGTTATGGCATTTTAAATCCATACAAGTGGCAAGTGACAGAAAATACATGATGGCGACAATATTAATATAAGTCATATAAAATTATCATCTGAACCAAAAAGGAGAATTCAAATAGATTTTTGTGTTGCTGAAGTAAATAACAATCTTAAAGTGGGGTTTTGACTACCCTTAAAACCATTAAGCACAGTGTGGGTGGTAAGTAATTAAGGAAGAATTTAAAGGACGATACCAATTTGCATTACTTTTAAAGTTCTGAATACTAAAATGGATTGGGGCACAGAAGAGCCTGCTAAAGCATCTCACATTCGTGTTGTACAGCTAAAGATATAGAAATCTAGAAATTCCTTTTTTTTTTCATTTTCATTTTTCATTTATTTATAGCAATTCCTTACACATTAAGATACAACATCTTTTAAACTAGTGCAAAGTTCAGTAATAGTATACTATGTATTTATATAAAATTGAATGATAATAAGTTAAAACAAAAAAAGGTGATAATTAAAAAAAGAATAAGAAATTGAAAGATTTTGTTCCGATTTTAAAGCAAAAAGAAAAATAAAAAAGGAAAGAAAATAGTTGCATTTAATAAAGAAGATTTAAAGATCAAAAATAATCAAGTAAGCTAAAAGTAATCATCGAAGAGCCTCAAAATATTGCCTTAGTCTCGTCTTGAACCAAGTGCTACATCCCATCATCCTTATGACCAGGGGTAAGGAATTCCACAACCGAATCGCGTGTACAAAAAATTGACGACTAGAAACAAGGTAAGAGTAGCGTTATGGAGTTAGATCAAAGGTTCTAGTTGAGCACGGAAACTGAATTTAATTTTGTTGTAAGGATATTGTGGTTTTCTTGTTTGCAAAATACTATTAAGCATTATTAGAATTCTAAAAGGGAATAAATTATCAAGAGAGACACCATGTATAATTTTAGAGATGCGGAAATATGGTCATACTTTCGCAGACCGAAAACATACCTTGTCACACTATTATAGACAACGTTAAGCTTCCTTTTGTCCCTGAAATCACAATTACTAAAAATTTCACAACCATATAGTAATAGGGGAATGAGAAGTGATTTGGCTAGTATCATTCTTGTTTTAATTGGTGTAATTTTTTGAGTGGTCCATAACATTCCTAAGCCTCCATACAATCTTCCAATGATCATATTTATGTGGTTTGTCCAGGTAAGGGTTCTGTTAAACACTACTCCTAGGTGTTTTGCTGATTCGACAAACTGGATGGGAATGTTGTTGAGCAGTAATGAAGGAAAATAAACTGTATCTAATGGATTTCTGGAAATAATCAAGCATTTGGTCTTGCTTGGATTTAAGCATATTCCATTTAATTGTGACCAAAGTTGAACCTTAGTTAAGTCTTCATTTATCTCCCAAGCTCCATTTTCAATTAAACCAAGAGGACAGCTATATCGAAGCTGAACGTCGTCAGCATACATATGAAAGGACGAATTGAAACCTAGAGACGGGAGCTCATTTATATACATTGAAAATAGAAGAGGTCCTTAAATTGATCCTTGAGGGCACTACGGCCTAGTGGGAGGAAGGATGACGTTTGATTGTTAGCAACCACTGCCTTATACCTTGAAGATAAATACGAAGAAATAAGTTTTACTGAAGATGAAACAAACTGGAATTTATCCCTTAATTTAGTGCATAAGATATGGTGGTCGACGGTGTCAAATGCCTTCGAGAAGTCTAGGAGTGTGAGGAATGTAACGCAGTTGTTGTCAACACTCTCTCTTATTTCTTCGACAACGTTTATAAGAGCTGTCGTGCAGCTGTGACCTGGACGAAATCCAGATTGATTTGGACATAGCATGTCATTTTGATCTAAGTAAAGTCTAATCTGTCTGTTTATGATTTTCTCAAGAACTTTCGATAAATAAGGTAAGATAGCTATTGGTCGGTACTCATTATGATTTTTTGGTATTGGAATGATTTTAGCTCGTTTCCAATTTGCAGGAAACACTCCAGTAATTAAAACATTATTGAAGAGGTGGGTAATGGGTTTCAAAGTGTAGGGAAGGGTTGCCTTTAAAAACACCGGATGAATTTCATCAAAACCCACTGAATTAGATTTTATAGATAGGCAGAACCTAAGAACATCCTCTTCAGTCACGTTGGAAAAACTAAAACCATTAGAAGATACGCTGTTAGTTTCCAAATTTAAGAAGATAGAGCTATGGTTTTGTTTGAACGATGAGAGAGATATAAACTTTTCATTCAGTTTGATCACAGTTAATATTATTATCTGAATTATTAATATGTTTTCCAACACCTATATCCCTTAGATTTTTCCAAAGCTTATGACCAGCAAGAGAGGGATTTAATCGAGAAGAGCAATAGCGTTTTTTTGATTCTCTGATCTCAAACACAACTTTATTTCTTAGGTCGGTATAAGTTTTCCAAAATATTTGCAGTCTAAAACGTTTCCATGTTTTATACGCCACATTTATTGTTAGTAAACCATGGATGGTCCTTGTACCTAAAAAGTTTTATTTTGATAGGAACGTGAACATCAAAAAGAAAATTTAAATTATTCTGAATGAATTCAACTTGGTCATCGACAGATAGCATTCTTGAGACTTGAGAAAAATCAATTGATTGTAGATTATGTTCTAAGCGATTGTAATTAAGGTTTCAATGAAATTAAATGAGTTCTAGAAGATTCAGCTCACATGTCAGAGTTATATCCAAGCTTTGGACGAATATAACCCAGATAAGAAAGGGAGACACATTTTTGCATCTTCGAAAAAAACCTAAATATTTAGCAGCATTTTTGGCAACGTTCCATGTGATAATTTCACAAAAGGTGGTCTATGATTCAAACACAAAAGGAGAACTGAATGTTGTTGGGTTTCTTTAATAGAAGAAAAAAAAACATGGAAAACAGCATGGGGCGGATTCCAATTCAATGAAAAAAACAAAACTGCATTGGATTTCTGGAGCGTTAAGTTCAAAGCGGTTTTTTTTTCTACCTTATTGGACAATAATATCGAGATCGGAATTTAACTGAGCTCATCGTGCACTATGGTTGTATTTTCGCATCAGAAAGACATGGGTGTAAATATACTAATGAAAAACTCGATTTCAATTTGATAAAAATGATAAAGAGATTCGGAGACAAAACTGAACCCTGAGGCACACCAGATTTTTTTTTCTATTTTGTGAATATCAGGTTTTGAGTTCTTACAGCATAACTTGTATTATACAGAAATGGAGGTGACCTACAATTTGAATACTTAATTTTTATTTTAGGTGGCGCTCAACCAATAAACCATTTCAGCCAGCTCTGATCCTAGCCAGCCGTCTACAGTTACGGACAGCAAGTTGGTTGATTTCATTAATGACAAGGCGTTGTATTTTAAACTTTTTGAACAAGTCAGTTTGGTTATTGGGCTGACAATTGATGACGTTATCGTCACACTTACATCAATGTATATCCATTTTTTATTTAGTTCCATAATTGTATCTGTCCTCTGCTTGTGAAAGCATGGCGTATTTTCCTAGTAGTATCACAGGTATTAAGTAGGCTCCACCTTTCGTTGGACTTCTTTAGAATTCTTTTAGAAATGTTCTATTTAATATGACAGGGTGAGGTGTTGATCAGCTCTGCTTGACTTACAATAAACGCTGATTCCCGTCCTGCCAACTCATTTGCATTTTCGTTACTCAGTATGCCGCTGTGTCCCGGGACACAGAAGGTTCTTACATTATGTGTTGCGTGCCAAGAATATTAAGCTCTTCACGGCAGCAAGAAACAAGCTTCGATTTTATCTCAGTCGCAGAAATCGCTTGTATTGTCGATTGGCTGTCAATGTAAAAGATGATATCAGGTCGACTTCTCTACATAGCCCTTAGTGTCGGTGTTAAGTCTGCATCTACAATCTTTCGATACTTACCAGGACCAAACATGTAAAAGCAAACAAGTTGATTTTAATTCGTTCGATTCTTTCAAGGTATATATTTCTCTGTCCCATAAAGTAGGACTAGAATGATCTTGTGTCCTTTTCTTCCTGATTCTATAAGATAAAGCCTTATTAATTAAATGCCTTCTGAGCCCCAAGAAACACAGGTCAATAAGAGTAATTCTTCGTTCGATCTCCTCAATGAAGTGATTTTGCGTGGTTTTTGAATTCCAATGGCTAAGAACTGCAGTTTAAGATTAGAGAAGTAAGTACCCGGAATTATAAAGCCAATGCCGCTGAGGAAAACTGCGAAAAGTTTAAACATCTTGAAAGACTGACTGCAACTTTCGTATTCAGAGAACGAAGTTTTTGCATGACCATAGCCATATTTTTCACTCCCATTTTTATACTCATAAATTCAAGACCAATGTGTATCGGCCAATCCTTCCCTATTTTCCTAACACTAGCACTGTGCTTGATCATTACTTAGGGTGTATTCAATAATTACAAAAAAAACCAATTTTTTCACTTCATCAGAGACTTTGGGAGTACTGTGACTTTCTTATAAGGGCTGTGTCAGATATCTAATCGCTTAATCTATCCAATGAATTATAATTGCCTATTCGCGGCTTTTTTAATTAGTTCGATAATAATATTCATTTTCCATTCACCTTGACACATTTTTGTTCATTTGATTCTCACATAATTATATTGAATACCATTTTAAACATTTTGTCTTAATTTCAAAATAAAATTACAACTAGCTATGTGCATATTATAATAGCTCAACATGCACTCACTTCACACTGACCCAGTTGCAAAACTGTTAATTACTGTTATCTATTCAATTCAAAATTAAAAAAAAGTCAATTTACACAATGAATGCCTAGATTGTTCTTCCACAAGCCAATTGACATTGAATAAGTGTATGAACCCTCATCGAAACCTCTAATTTTAACAAGGTAACACCCCTAACTCTAGATAGTGAATATGATGCCACTTATAGTCAGGGAAATAAGGTTTAAAATACAGAATAATATTGACTCACTTGAAAGAAAGCAGTTGGGCTGAAAACCAAACTTTTATAGCGACAATCTTAAACTAGAATTGCATGAAAATACTAAAGCACATGGCAAGTACCAAACATCTGTTTGAATCAATTTGATTTCCCACAGATACGATATTTAATCAAAACCGTTCAAAAAAAAATTGTATTTATTTTTTAAAAATCGAAAAAACATTTTTTTTTTTTGAAAGTTTGAGTATGTAGTTTTATTAACACTTTTGGGCAGCATTTGCACATAAAAAAAATAATTTTAATCGGTTCATCCAATAGTGAGAAAATAGCGAAAATATGGAAGTGGTTCTATAGGGAATACCGTTAATAAGTACGCAGAATAAATATTTTTATACTTAAAAGTAGACTGTTTTAATTTAAGAACACATAAATTTTTTTATAAAAATTCCTGGAGCCGTTTTCGTGAAATTCATTTTTTTAACGGATTTTTTAACATTTGTATAGGAGGTACCGTTGTTTTTACTTGCGATTCATAACTTGCGATAGGTAAGTTATGAATCGTCGAAAAAAAAAGTTTTGCTAGCAAAGACGAAGAAAGATGGTCTTAAAATTCTGCCCGTCTGTATGCCAGTCTGTCTGTATATATGTATAGACATCTACAGCCAAGACGGGTGGGCCGAATTGCTTCAATCTTGGTATATAGAGTTTTTTAGGTATTGTACAGAGGGGAAATTGAATTTTTGGTTAGCTCAAAAAATAACGGTACCTGCCATATAACCGTTACGTTAAAGCCTATTTTCCTCGGAAACGGCTCTAACAATTTTGATTTAAAAAAATCAATGCAGTTTTTTAGGTACGCCCGATCATGATTGAAATTTTTTTTTTTTAAATGTCTAAGGGCGGTACTTTCCATAGGACCGTTTTTTTTTATTTCGACTATCTCATAAATGGCACGACCAATTCTTTCGAAATTTCACACATATATAGGTTTAAGTTACCCAATTTATACTGCTTACCAATATTTTTAATTAATATTTTTTTTGTATTTTTAAAAGCATTTAAAAAAGAAAATAATTTATATTTTCAAAATGTCTCAATATTTTTTTTTTTTCAAAAATTATAGCTTACTTATAGCTGAATAATTATGAATTGGCGTTTTTGAATTTTTTTTTATTTTTTTTTTTTCAAAAAGTTTAAAAAAATCTTTTTTCGCAAAAACCACAGATTTTTAAAATTGTTTTCTCATAAATTCAAATTTATACAAGAAATAAAATGGCGTACTTTTTCTGGGCTGAAATTAGTTTAAGTATTTATTTCAGAATTTTTAATTATTTTTTCTTTGCCGGTTTAATCTTTGTTTTTAAGTTTATATTATAAAATATTTCATATTGTCTTACCAACTTTTATATTAAAAAAATAAAGAAACTTTGTATATATAAAAATAAAGTAAGAAACGACTTTAAAAATATATTTAGATTTATAATAGAAATCACTTGCATACGATGTGATCGAAAATAAGAGCAAGTTCGTGCGATCCAGTCGTGCATTTTATTTATCTTAGGAATAAATATTTTTTAAATGTTAATGTCAAGAAACTCGCAAGTACGAAGTTTCGAAAAAATCCATTAAGTCGAAATTTTCGAAATTTTGAGTTTTCAAAAAAAATTTTTTTTACTTAAAAAAAGGTTTTTTATTTAATTAAAAAAAATTATTTAATTAAAAAAAAATTGAAAAATTTTGGTTTACATTAGTTCTTAGACTTTTTAGGAGCGTCTGCATAAAAATTGTGAAAAAAATCAAATTAACCGTTTTTCAGAAAATCAAAAACCAAAATAATGGTACTACCTACTAGAGTAAAAATAAAAACATTACCAAAATGTCCCCTTTCCCTTTATTAATGAACGTATTTTTTTTTTTATAAAAATCGTTTAAGCTGGTTTTGAGAAAAATAATATTTTTGGTTTTGGCAAAAAAAATGTTTTGGAGTTACTGTTATTTGTCGTCTTAAAAAAAGTAATAAAACTTGTGGGCATATTACCGAAAAAACAATATGTACCAAGTTTGAAGCAAATCCATCCAACCATTAACGCTGCACACTCGAGGACAGACAAACAGACGGAATTGCGGGACCCACTTTGTTGGTGTTGTCTATGATCGTAATGTCGTGTTTGATTTTTCACGAATCCCTAACTTGCATTATATGCACATAGTAGTTAAGTACCTATAATCGCAAGTAAAAAATGTTACATGAGAACCCCGATCGTGGAATCAAGTCAGACTCTGAACTCGGCCTTAAAATCCGCGGTTGTATAGGTTCTTCCAATAAGGGGTTAAATTTATAACTAAAAATTTAACTCATTGCAATTAGCAATTTACACTTAATTTACACTCCCGCAATGTATTCAAACAGTGAACAATAACTAGAAATTATGACAACTAGTATGAAAGGCTTTATGTCGATAGCATTACCAAGTAGAATGCCCCAACAAAATTATATGCAGCCATAAAGGCTGAGCTCGACATACCTCTAATTGGTATTAACATGAGCTTTTGTTTAAATGATCGCGTCAGTAAGAGATTATTATTTACACCCACAAAAAGGAGGCGTGTCAGAAACCTTTTTTTGATTGGCAAATGATGAAAAAAGGCCATTTCTTGTAAATTTTTCTGAGCATATCACCCAAACTTTACATATAAATTTTTGTTCAGTAAGTGGGCGTGTCAGTGGGCAGTTTGGTGTGTGGAAAGCTGTCAGAATTTGAATTACTATTAAAAAACCTCATCCGCGTTATAGATTATTAAAAGTTTAAAGAAATATAAATTAAATTTATTTGAATGGTTGATTGCCAACAAATGCCAACATATCATTTACTTAAAATTAAAAAGTATATTTATCTTCTTAACCAATTAAAAATTAAGAGTTAATCATTGTTAAGTGAATGAAATATCTTATATCTCTCAACATTGTAATTCTATAATAAATTACAGTTTATTATACATAACTACTAAATACAGTGTTATAATAAAAGTGTAAATTATATGGGATTCGCAGAACAGCCGAATTATAAGCACAACGGCCTATATTCATTCTCTTTTTTTTTTTGTAACAAATAAAATACTTGTCAAGGTTGTAAAGTAATCAAGTGCTTAAAATATTTATTACTAAAAAAAATTACTTTGCAAAAGTCACAAATATTAAGTCGACAGACTATGTCCCTTTTTCAGATTTTTCATTCATCGTAAGTGAAATTTGATAAAATCTCATTTTTTTACTTGAAATCAATAACTGATTTAAAGGACAATTACAAAAAATTACGTTGTTTTGAATGCAGCTCCAAAAAGCAATAAAGGCATTCGGCTTCTTTAAATTTTATTGATAATTTGCAAATAATAACATTAAGACATTGTTTTTTATTATTTCATAATATTTTCCGTCAGTTGTCTTTTTATATTAGAGTTTAAGTACACACATTTGTGCATTTACTCCCCTATACCAATCGGGCCCTGACCTTAAATCGTGAAAAAATTAAGGGTTATTAACTATTATGAGTTTGTGAGTTGTTATCAAAATTGCAATACAGTACATTCGCGATAAAGCGAACTTAAAAATTAAAAAATTAAATTAAAAACGATGATATTTAGTTCATGTTTTTAATTGTTGATTCAATAATTTTTTTACTTGGCTGAATAATTTCAGTAGTATATAGAACTTGTATTATTAAAAAACAAACACACCTACCTAAAGTTTTCAAGTATTGGGATTATGTTTCGCACTTTTCACATATTCGCACTATTCACAGTAGTAAACAAAATATCTTGGGCTTATTCATGGTGAAAAGTTGAGCTTAACAAAGAAATAGAAAAGAATTCAATGGGGGGAATCTACTTCTGCAACAGGATATTTTTTACACTACTCCGCAATATTTACCCCAGAGCTCTAAGGCTAAGGCACTCGCGACAGTACGATAGATATATAGAAAATACCCTGTTTTAAATTTCATACCCTACAATTATGTCTTCTTTCCGCAGCAGTATACAAGTGAATTGACGATAACAATCAACTTATACAAAATGGTCCAAAATGAATACAGGTGTTGGTGCAAGCTTCTTCTTAAAAGCTCTTACGCTAGGAAATTCTTTTAGAATTCATTATTACCTACTAGAGCGTGTTCTAAGCTTATATTTTAGCTTTGATAAAACAGCTTCTAAATAGTTCGCAATAATGATGTTACAACAAGCTGATATCAAGTTTTTCTTTGAGAGCAAAGAGACACCGAAATCAAATCCATGCTTTTAACTTGCTTTCGCGAAGAGCATATACTATGTTCTTTTGCATGTATCATACTTGTACTATTAAACTCTTCTCCGACACTCTATTTCATTGCCATTAGTGATCTTTTAACTGGATCTTTTAATCCACAAAATTGATTCGCTGACGCCAGCATTCTCAGCTTTTCATATTCGTTCTCAGATTCATCGCTTTGTTCTTTGGACGTGCAACTACAACAATGGCTCATGATCTCGACAGCATTGTCCAATCGTTGAATTTAATATTCCAAAAGTAAGATACATCATATTAAGATATAATACCTCATTTTCATTGAGACAAAAGTACAGCTCTTATCTCACATATTCCGATTTAGCCAAAAATTCTGGTTAGTATTTTTGCTTTCTTCGAAAATTCAAGAAATTTGTCTATTCTTCTGCTCTCGCTGTAACCGTTAAAGGATACATTCGTCAAAAGTAGCGCGATTCTATTGCTTCATCTAAGCAGAAGCTTCTAAAACTCATTTAGAAAGAAACATTTACATCTCTCGAACATCGTCGCAATATTATATCTTTCTTTCATTTCATTTCGATATTTCTAGCGCAATTGCCCGTTACATTCTTCACCTTAAGCTCTTCAAAAGTAATACCCGCACTGCTTGGAAGTCTTATCAGTTTACTTTTGAGGTTAACTTCGGATGTGCATTCAAATGGAGAGATTACTTCTTTAATCGTTCAACACGAATGTGAAATGTTGTACTTGTCCATTTCTATATTCTGACCTTCAAAGTCAATGTGCCAGCTCATCTGCTAAAAATCAGTACTAAAATTTCTAACTCTTGCACTGTGCTACATCATGTTAATGATAGTCAAAACCCTTTTTGTGTGCGTAAAGTAAAAAAAAAATATTAAGCAAGAAATTGGAAGAACAATACTCATGAAAACTGATGAGAATAAACTTGCTTGATGCCTGTGGCAAAATCAGGAACTATAGCAAATGAAATGATAAACATAGAACGGGAAAAAATATTCAACTAAACAAAAAATGCCTTGTCCTCTTGGGAGAATTATTAACGGTGACAATATTCTGCAATCTGCAATACAATAAAAATAAAATTAATTTCAGGAGGTACAGATGACCTGTGTAGAGGAAGTCACAAATTTTCTTGGTCATTGTCTAGACCACTATATCGCGATTATACTGTTTAAAAAAAAATACTTCGAAACAACAAAGGCGAAGAAGAAATTCTAGATAGTGAATCATTATTTCCCACAATAGCCCACAATCCATACGGAATGATTATTTAAATGACAAGGCCAAATAAGATATAATGACACAATTTGTATAATTTTTTTTAACAAATTTTTCGTTCGTTGTAAAAAAAAATAAACTTGAAACTCTGAGACAAAAGGTACATCGAAACGAAGGCACAGCTCCATCGGAAAGTTAACGAAGGAAACACATTACATTAATGTCTGCTCCTGAAGAAGTCTAACATGGAAATTAATTAAATTATTTAAGAAACTAATGGACTTCAAACTTCTTTATGTTGCTTTTATCTTTTTAGATCAATTTTTTTAAGAACAATGTACCCACCTACAGAATCTTTGTCGAAGAAGTTCGAAGTAAATATTATTTACAAAGAGACTTAATTTCAACAATTTGATATGTGTGTCAAGTAAGCACTACCACTTCAACATTTTAAAGAAATTCTTATTGGATTAATTGTCGTAAATTTGTCGTGAAAGAAAAAAAATTGTCGCGCAATAAAATTTGCATTGTTTAAACAAAAACAAAAATAGTAGCAAAACACCTAATTTTGGTATGGTAGTGCTAGATTTAGTGAAAATTCCTACTTTATGGTATAGGCCATAATAAAAGGGAGTTTTTTTGTTAGAAAAAGGCGCGCGACAAATTATTTGATTGCACAACTTACTCAAGGACATCGAGCGGCAATTTCTTAAGCAAATTTTTTTGCAAAAAAAGTAGCAAAACACATACTTTTAGTATGGAAGTGCTAGGTGAAAAATTGGTTGTTTAGGTAGTAATCTTTTAATTATTAAAAAAAATCTGAAGCGAATTTTTTTTCTTTCGTCATTGATTTACGACAAATTTACGACAATTAATGGCTTACCGATTTTTATTTTGTGAATTCATATACACCGTTTTGGAGGTGTGGTAATGCTAACTTGACTGTCAAGTTAGCATTGCCAGGGGTTATTTTTTAAAAAAAACAAGCGCGACAATTTTTTTCTTTCACGACAAATTTACGACGATTAATCCAATAAGAATTTCTTTAAAATTTTGAAGTGGCACTGCTAACTTGACATTGTTACTGATTCATTGCTAATGACACATTATGTCCAAGACAACAGGATGACATACATTTTAGTTTCAATTAAGTTTTCACATAACACAAAAAATACTGGTTGACGGTTTTTGTTTCAAGCTATCTTTTCGATTGAGTGAATCAGAATTGACTCAGTATCACAACTTTTACTATCGACAAAACATACGATATAATTTTTTGTGAAGGTTATTAAAAAAAAAAAAAAAAAAAAAAAACAAAAAAAAAAAAAAAAAAAAAAAACAATAATTGCAATGTATTTTAAGAGATTAAATTGATTGTTTTATTTGTGTCTGATTGAAATAGTGAGAGAGGTCATTTATAAGTTAACCACCGGTCATGAAAATGTTAATAAGATTTTAATAATTCTCACAGTTTTTTTTCTTAATCCAATTGATTAAGATAAGGAATGCTTTTCTCAATGTTAAATTTTAGAAAACATTTAGATATATGAATCAAACCAAAAACATAAATTTAAAAAAAAAATCCAAGTTATTCTATATAAAACCTCTGTGTAACAAGTCAGCCGTGAAAAGTACTGAGATCTAAAAGTACGCCAAGTTCTTACTTCATCAAGTTTTAATCCCAAATAGTTAAAGTTGAATAATTTTGAAACAATTACAAATTAAGAGATACATTTTATTATTTAGTGAATATACTGACTAACTTTTGGTTAATCACTAGTCAAGTTTTCAAAACCTTTCGAATTGGGCATAATAAAAAGAAAACTTGCCCACCAAAATTCAGTGATTTTACAGCTATCGGAATTGCTTAGTTTCAATTCAAACGTTTTGCTGGCGATTAAGGCAAGGCATTCATCGAAAAAAAAAATTTTGAGATAACAATCAAACATGTACATGACATTACGATGATAGCGCAGACGAAAAAAGAAAGTCTAAAAATCCTGTCCGTCTGTCTGCCTGCCAGTCTGTCTGTATGTTTGTGTAGACACCTACAGCCCAAACGGCTGGGTCGAATAGCATCAAATTTGGTATATAGAGTTTTGTATGTATTCTATAGAGGGGAAATTGAATTTTTTTTAGCTCAAAATATAACGGCACTTGCCATATAACCGTTACGTTAAAGCTTATTTTTGTCGAAAACGGCTCTAACGATTTTGATTTAAAAAAATCAGTGCAGCTTTTTAAGTACGACCGATCATAGGTTGCAAAAAAAATTTTTTTAAATGTCTAAAAACGGTACTTTCCATAGGACCGTTTTTTTTTCTTTCGACTATCTCATAAATGGCTTAACCGATTCTTTCGAAATATCACACAAATATAGGCTTAGGTTGCTCAATTTATGCTGCGTAGCAATATTTTTAATTAATATTTTTTTTTGTATTTTTAAAAGCATTTAAAACAAAATTTAAAAATTTATATTTTGAAAACTGCTTATTAAATTCTTTTCAAAAATTAGAGTTATATGTATTTGCCGATTACCTATGAACTGGCGTTTTTGATCTTTTTTGAAAAATGTTTTCAAAAAGTTTTTAAAAAGAAGCTTTTCTCAAAAACCGCTCCACAGATTTTTATAATTTTTTTCTAATAAATTCAAATTTATCCAAGAAATAATATGGCGTACTTGCTCAAATTAGCTTAAGTATTTATATTAGAATTTTGAAATATTTTTTTTTTTGAATAAGCTTTAATTTTAATCATTTGTTTTTAAGTCTATATTATTAAATATTCAAGAGTCTCATATTTTAAAAAAAATAAAGAAATTTTGAATGTATACAAAATTAAGTAAAAAACGACTTTAAAAATATATTTAGATTTTTAATAGAAATCTTTTGCATACGATGTGATCGAACATAAGAGCAAGTTCATTTTATTTATTTTTTTTATTTAAATTTTTTTTTTTTTTAATTCAATATTTCGAAAACGGGTTGATGATTTTTTTGATTTTTTTTACTTTCGATATAGGTACTAGAGGGCAAGTTTTGCATTTGAAAAAAAATCGAACTCGAGATTTTAATCAAAGTTGACATTACGATGATAGAGATCACCAAAAAAGTGGGTGCGGCAATTCCATCTGTATGTCTGTCTGTCTGTCTGTCTGTAGAACTATATAAGGCCTAAGCGGCTGAACAGATTTTGTTCAAACTTGGTGCTTAGGCGTTTTAGGTGATTGACCAAAATAGATTTTTGAATCGTTGTTTTAGCCCCAAAAATAACGGTACTTGCGATACAAATTTGTCTAATTATCGGTACCTGCCATACAACCATTTTATTGATTTTCGACTCATAAATGACTTAACCGATTTCGATCAAAATTTTTATACAGGTTCGGCTTTGAATTCTTAATAATACTGCATTTCAAAATATTCAAAAAATTGTTTTTTTTTTTGATTTTTGAAAAAAAATATTGCTTTTTTCGAAAATTCAATATTTGGAAAGCAGGTGGACGATTTTTCTGAAATTTTGTTCTTAAATTTATTTTATTAAATATTTAAAGTTTTCATACAAATTTTTTTTTTGATAAAAAAATTTAAGAATTCTTATATATAAAAAATTAAGTGAAAAACGATTTTAAAAATACACTTGGCCGTTTTCATCAAGAATTTTTTGCATATAATGTGATCGAACATTGGAGCAAGTTCGTGCGATCCAGTCGTGCATTTTATTTCGATTCGCTCAACCAATAGCATGCTTATTGTATACATTAGTGAAAGGTGTGTTTCCATACTCCCTGTTCCCGAGCACCAAATTTCCATAGAATGTGTCACAAAAGAGACCGCTCAAGAGTGAATTAACGTTTTCCTCAGGCTGCGACAAGAATATGTAGATTTTCCAAGGATGGAAAAAAGAAATATCAGCTATTCATAAGCTGTCAGTTGTCACACTTAACGTTTAAGAATTCGCTAAAATTTTTGTTTAATGCGGTTCTCGTAATTTTGTGAAATTTTGTCGCTCTCTGAGAGATTTTTAACACAACTCATCCAATAATGACAGTCTTCAAAATTTTGTGCACAAAGTTACGTGATCCCACGTACGTGATAAGTTCGTCTTTCCTTGAAATAAATTGAAAAATGGGAAATGGAATTGCTTCATTTCCGATTCTCAACAGTTCTTTGGAGAAAACTTCTGATGGTCTATAATACCAAAGCATATACATACTCAATGGAATGGTTTTCACGTCCGCCACAAATACGATAAGTCGATGCCTTTAGACAAGTATTTAACTCATCCCAAATAATCAATTTACAATTTATTTTTCAACACTTTTGCTATTTAAATGATGATTTTCGTTGATTTGCAGGTTTCGCGAAGCTTATGAATTTCTCCCATTTTCCAACAGTGTTGAGTCAATTCTCAATTCCGGTAGAAGCGAGAGCTAACGCAATTCCACTTCGAATACGCATTGCTGTGAAAATCAATAATATCAGGAAAGATATCTCAGTTCCGCCAGGCACAGCGCCACTTTTTGAGAATTTTCTTTTCTCCTAAAAATAAGAAAATATTCAATTCTGTCTAGTCTTTGTTCAAGTTTTAAGCATCCGAACAAATCACTATTCATTTTTATACAGATGTCAATAATAATATAACTAAATAAGTATTTTTACTTGCGATGTAGGTACTATAGGGCAAGTTTTGTATTTGGAAAAAAATCCCACATGAGATTTAATCAAAGTTGATATTACAATGATAGGGGCCAGTTATAGCTTTCATTGAAACTCATCATTGAAAACTTGGACTATTAATTCTGAAGCACTTAAACAAATAAAACTGATGTCGTTTTGGTACCTAAATGAAGGTAGTAAGATATTATAATACTTTTTGTTTTATTTGCTTTACCACTTTCTTATAAATACACTTTTGATTTTTCAATGATGGAAAGCGTTTTCAATGAACAGATGACATCATTGAAAAATCAAAAAGGTAATTTACAAGAAAATGATAGAGCGTTTGACAAAATATATTATATATGTTTTTACTTTCACTTTGGTACCTAAACGACATCAGTTTTCTTTGTTTAAGTGCTTCAGAATTGATAGGCAAACTTTTCAATGATGAGTTTCAATGAAATCTATAACTGGCCCCATAGAGAACACCAAAAAACTGGGTCCCGCAATTCCGTCTGTCTGTCTATTTGCACAACTCTCTATAGCTTAAACGACTGAAGCGATTTTCTTCAAACTTGGTACTTAAGCGTTTTAGGTGATTGTCCAGAACAGATTTTCGAGTCGTTGTTTTAGCCCCAAAAATAACGGTACTTGCCATACAAATTTTTCTACCGTCTTAATTATCTCGAAAACGGCTCTAACGATTTTGATAAGTATTGGTGCGTGTACTACTTTGGGTATCGTCTACATTTTGGCTAAACATTTTTTTGAAATATTTTGTTATTAAGGGTACCTGCCGTACAACCATTTTATTGATTTTCGACTTTCTCATAAACGGCTCAACGGATTTCGATCAAAATTTTTATAATAATACTGCATTTCAAAATTTACGAAAAATAGTTTTCTTTTTGATTTTTTGAAAAAAAAAAATGTTTCAACATTCAATATTTTGATATTTCATGTTCATACCAATTTTTTTTAGAAAAAATTTAAGAATTGTTATACGTATATAAAAAATTAAGTGAAAAACGACTTTAAAAATACATTTAGCCGTTTCTATTAAGAATATTTTACATATAATGTAATCGAGCATAGGAGTAAGTACGTGCGATCCAGTCGTGCATTTTATTTCAAAACCAAATTGAATAAAACAGTAATTTTCCCAAATCACGTCTAAGATTAATAATATTTGGTTTTAACCCAAAAATCTATGTAATATATACTACAGTATGTCACCCTGGATAGCACTTTTTGGTTAAGGGAGACAAACATTTTGTTTCTTTCTAAGACGTACGTTCAATATTGCTTGGTATGTTTTGCATTTAAAGTTAAAAAAAAATTATTAAATTATTTAAACAATTAACGCGATTTATGTACTATTACAGGTACACTTAGCTAAAAGCCATCAAGCAATTCTAGTTTGTCCGAAGTGACAAATAAACCCCAACATTATTCTTAAAACCGGTTAAATGGTATATTCCTGTTTCTAGAAATATATTAATTTAATACTCCACATCTGAAACACGACTTTAATATTATAAAATCACGAGAAACTATCTAATCATATGCAGATAATATAATTTAAATTTGTTAAGCTCTGTTCATAACAATATTTTTCAAATACAAAGTGACTTATTAAAAAAAAAAAAAACAGAAAAAAAGAACACAAATTACAACCAATCGCGGTCATTTTGAAATAGCCACCATTAATGGTATCGTGATGATTCAGTGTTGAGAGGTATACCTACTTATGAAAGATGCTGCGTGATTCACCTTATCGGCTTTGGTTATTTCGCGAATTTTTGAAATATGTTTGTGTTTGTTTTGATAAATTATTGTGAATCAGTTAAGGTAAATGATCAAAATGATTTCTTGTAAATTGCCAAACTTTTGAATAGGTAATAAATATATGATGAGATTTTAATTGTAGTAGGTCATCTCAATTAACTTTCATTTATGTCTTATATATAACAACAAATAAAACAAGCTTCATAAAAAAGGTAATCAAAATTACTTTGATTAATCTGTTTTTTTTTTTTCATGAAGCTGCTATATTTTTGGTGCCTATAGGTGTGTTAAATGAAATACAAAATTTAATAAAGGAATTTCCCCAAAGGACCTGTAGATTTTGACAGTTCACAAGCGCACAATTTTTGTATTTGTTGTTTAACATCGCTAATGTTATTTTTTTCTCTTTTCAGGTCGTGACTTTTGGCAAAAATGCTAAATCGATTCTGTTGCAAAAAATATCAACCAATGATAGTTTGCTCGCTGTTTGGCCAAAGGTGAAAGAGGGTTATTCAGATGATCAAATATTCACAAACGACGAAACAGGTTTATTCTAGATAATGACACCATAAAAAATTGAAATTCATAGCTAAATGAAATGCACGACTGGGTCGCACAAACTTGCTCTTATGTTCGATCGCATCGAATGCAAAAAGGTTTCTATTTAGAATCTAAATATATTTTCAAAAGTCGTTGTTTACTTAATTTTTTATTAAATTTTTTTTAAAACTTGGTGCGACAATTTTAAATATTTAATAATTTAAACTTAAAACCAAAATTTAAAAAAAAAATCATCAACCCGTTTTCGAAATATATTGAATTTTCAAAAAAATTTTAAATCCAAACAAATATTTTTCGAAAAGTTTGGTATGCAGTATTATTAATAATTTGAAGGAGCTCCTACACAAAATTTTGCATCGAAATCCGTCGAGCCGTTTATGAGAAATTGTATATTAAAAAATAGTTGTATGGCAGGTACCGTTAATAACATAATATTTAAAAAAAAAATGTTTGACCAAAATGTAGCGTATGTCTTAAATAGTGCACACACTTTTTTTTATCAAAATCGTTAGAGCCGTTTTCGAGATAATTGAGATGGTAGAAAAATTGTATGGCAGGTACCGTTAGTTTTGAACCTAAAAAAATGTCGAGGGAACGATTAACGGTTTTAAAAGGAGCCAATATGACCGAAACTGCTAATCGACCTGGCAAATTGTGAAATAGCTATAATTTCAGTAAAAAATAATAAGGAACAAAACTTGGTGGGTAGCCCACTCAATATAATAAGTACTTAAAAAATCAAGAATGGACTCATACAAAAATTGAGTATAATACAAATTGTTTAAGGCATGGTGAATTTATCCCACAAGAGCCTGATAATTCAATCGCAACTGAGTTCGAAGAAGAAGACAATTGGTCCTTGAGTCAGTGGATTAAACATATTCACTCATATGTAAACGGTTTTGATGTATGCACTCTTGAAAATTTGTGTGCAACAACATTGCAACTGCAGGGGTTTTAAAATACGAACAAATCATTGATTCTGTTCAAAATGAAAATGTGGAGAGTGATGACAATGAAGAAGGTAAAAAGAGCTTGGGTACCAGCACGTAACTTGATAAAATCAAGTTTTGTCGATACAATCAAGAATTGGAAGCACCTATTTTAGTTCACTCGAGTGTTCTCTTATGATACAATCGAGCACACTCGATTGAACCAAAACAATTATTGATTGTATCAAGTTACGTGCTTGGGCCCCTTTTTAGTCTTATTTCTCTAAAATTATAAAACCATTTTGCAGCATTTTTACTTACAGAAAGTGAAATACAAATTTAAGTGTACTTCAGGATGCCCTCTAATTACGTTAAAATTATTTTTAAAAAAATCCAATTGGAAACTGTAACAACATTTTTATTAAATATTTTTTTTAAATATTCTCTGTGAACACATCCATTTGAAGTTAAGAATCCTTTCAAAGCTGAGCGCATCAATTTAATGAACTACATCTCACTTCAAGCGTTATGCCGGATTTACACGAGTGACAAACTGTCATTATTTCGTCCATTTATTTTATTGCTCCTAATGATAAAATCGTGTAAATGGTTTGAAAATTTATTATTATTTTCGACATTAAAAAAATGACATAGAGAACTGGCATTAAATATTGCCATTAAAATGGCGTTATATCAATTTTACCGTTAGTATTAATGTTTCTTTTAAATTATGAATTTAGAAACACAAACACTTAATGACCGAAGAGTGGTTTTGTTTTTGTTTGGAAAGAGCGAATTGTTGTTTTTTCTCATTAATTTATTTAAGTTGATAAGTAAAAATTTTTTGATTTATATATGCATGTGTTTTTTTTTAAATAAAAAATTCTTGAATGCAATTGTTAGAAGGCTTATTCAAGGTTTCATAACAAAAAAATTGAGAAAAATTAAAATTTGCAATCACGGCACTTGAAAGACCGTCACAGGTTGACCATTTTTTTCGTTTTTTTTTTTCGAATGTCTATAACTCACAAAATACATGGCTACGACCTACCCTTTTCGTTTCGGCGTTGACTTTTGGGACACCCTGTATATATAATCATATAATTTCGTACGTTCATTTGAATTTGAATGCATACCCCTCTGATAATAAAGTTTTACGTATCTTCCCTTGTAGACTACCAATAAAATGCAATAATTGTTTAAAAGAATATTTAAGTTTTGAAATTAAATATAACGACACGATTCTTAATAACTTGCATATATGTATGTATGGACGTATACATATATTTCAATTACAAAATTAAAATAATTGTGACAGAAAAGAATATCAATTGCAAGCTTCTAAGCTTTGCAAACACATACTCAACAAAATTAGACCAGTTCAACTATACCTACTCTGGGGTCAAAGAATCTTTTTCAACAAAATTTAAATATATACGATATGCTCATACTGACAAACTGTCAACGTTAAAAATACAAACTCAAAGTTTAAACAACTCTGCCATCTGCTGGCATTATAGTAATTAAGACGAGAATGTCTTTTGGGAGATACAAAGAAAAGAGTCCAGACCAGAAGTCATTATTAAGTAATGTAGGTGAACATTTTTTGAGTCACTGATGCTTAAAACCAATGTGGGTCGCTCGCATTTCTTTGTGGGTCAGAGAATGCAACATCACGCGCGTCACCTCATTTCAAAATGCAGTTAGAGTAGGTAGTTCCAACTGGATTCCGGTAATGAAGTAGGTCGGTGATATAGTCAGGTAGGTATATACTACTAAGATGTCTTCAGCTTGAGCTATTTTTTTGTTTAATAAATTAGAGACAAACAATAATAATCTATTACAATTACCTTGATATTGCATATATCTATTATTTTCGTATCAATATTTTACGCTTAAGCTGTTGACCACAAATCACCTTTGCGTCTTGTGGTTTTAAAATAAAGTCACAAACAATTGTTTACGTGTTTTAATCCGAGAAGGTATGTATGTACGTATGTTTATAAGTACATTAATTCTACCCACGTTATTTAAGAATTGATTTCTTAGCTCCATGTTTTTTTCTCAAGTTAATTTTGTTTTGTATTTTGGAACTAATTTTTTTTTGTTTTAATTAAATCAATTGATTTGCGTAATTTTATTATAATGTAGATATGTAATTTTATGGCAACATTTACAATTTTATATTGTATATATGTATAAATTGTTCAAATGTTTAATAAATCAAACGTTTTGGGCACCATATAGTATATTTATTACTTACGAGTATATGTTTGGATAGCTTCTAAGGATTGAAAACCAAAATCTTTATGTAGGTATTCATATATGATATGTTGAACAAGGCCGTAGTAAATGGAAATACAGGGGTTTTATCCCTCGAAAATCATTTCTTACGGAGACATTTTTTTTATCTTTGTGAAAATGTACAACACATTTTTTCCACAATTTAATTGTTAAAGAGATTGCCATCCATGTGTGTTGGTACTCATATTTCGACAAAGGTTAGGTTTTCATGATCTTGGGCTTGACGGATGCTTTTTTCGAAAGATACGGTTATGCCGTACATTTGTGTGATAACAGATGACACGGCACATCGAATTTCACATTATTGTTGATGACTCTATAAACCGTCAGGTGGCGTAATTGGCCCACTTGTCTTTCTACAATATGACAGGTGTCATTTTCTTTTCCAAATGAATTGGAATTGCTTTTGCGTACGGTCTGATGAAATAATTTATTTTTTTACAATTTTCTTCAGTTCAACATATAATAGTAAACGATTTATTTCTAGTTTATGAATTGAAATTTATTGTGATGATTGCATGAATTTTGATAAATTTCTCTATCAAAATATTAGGTGTGTTTCTTTACTATCCTTTTGGATCCTGCGGGATCCCAAATTTACACAAAAGCTAAACAGGTATCGTCTTGCATTAATTTTGAAGTTTGTAGGTAACTGTAGTTGAATAATTGAGTAGCCACTGTAGTTTGTCATCTTGTCTTTTGTCTATCTGTTGTATTTGCAACTTAAAGTTAAAATGTTTCGGCGCATCAATTTTCTTGTATTGGAAAGTGCTAATGAAAACGCAAGTTGGGAGGAAATACAATTAATACGAATGCGAAGACAGTTGAGAGACAAATCGGGATGTTCATCCATATATCGAGTCAAAATACCAATCTGAGACTGTGTGGCCCTATATATAAATAATTGTTGTATTTACATTTATACATATCAATTTAAAAAAAAATATAAAATAATTTACATTTTTATCCAATTATATAACTTTATTCGCACCTAATACAAAACAATACACAACTTTATTGACATTTATGGCAGTTCATTTGACAACTCAACAAAAGTTTGAGAGTTTCTGAAATGAACCAAATGCTCTCAAATTATAAACGATTGTCGAGACGATAGTGGTTGAGTTACGTGAAGCAAATTAAAGACGATCTCGTCGACGATCATCGTTTTGACGACTATCGTTTTGAAAATTACGGAATGACCCTCCAGGTTAAACAACTGCCTTTCATTTCGTTCGATTTGGGTAATTTGTGAATAAGAGCAAATTTTACTGATTGTTGTTAGTTAAATTAAACAAACTGATATTTCGAATGCCAGTTGATTTGAATTTCGTGATTCAAAATCAAATCGACGGTGAGTTATATTCATAAAATTCCTTCCACTACTTGATCGATTAATTTTTGTATGTTCCGAAGCCGCCACACAATTTTAAATTGAAAGTTAATTTGTTGTTCATGGACAATTTTGTAACGGAACCCGTTTGATTTTAGAGAATCTCAGACCAAATTTCAAGCGACAAATTGAGGGGAACTGATCTCTTTCCGCAATTTCCGCTTATTCATTTATATTTTATAGTCTTCAATTTCCAGCATGTCGACCTTTAGATATGGCAATTAATAAATCATTCGTTGGATGTTTGTAGATGTTTCTCGGATGGTTAATTTAAATTATATATGTGCTTGAGAATAGTACGGAAAATTTTGCGCAATTTAATGAAAAAGCTGAGGTTTGGCCGACGTAAGCATTGTAGTTAAATAGAAACATATCGACAGTCGACATTATTACATACTTCCATACTTCCAGAAATATTATTATCTATTTCATTTACCAGTAACAAAACCTAGGTATTGTTTTTTTAACATTCAAACTCGAAAAAATTATATTTACCGATTTTACGACTCTGGGGCATATTCATAGTAGCTGATAAACCAAGGTTTTACTAAACTAGTTTATGACAATTTTGGCTCAATGAATACAAGCCGATTTTACTTACAAATTTTTGGACTTATATTGTTATAAGATTATTAACTTGTTTTACTACACATATAGCTTCAACTATTTTGGAATTTAAAAAAAAATAGAATCAACGTCCGAAAATTCAACTAAACCTAGCTTTAACTTACCTAAACCTATGCAACACTTAAAAAAAAATTGACCCTAACCTCACAAGTACCTATGTAGGTACTTAGACAGACAAGTTAAAATATTTAGTGCTGACCATGACAAGAAGTAGCACAGTATAAATCTGCCAATTAAAAACATATATTTACAAAAAATGATTTAATTGAATGACCATTTATAATCAAATAACTCAACCGTTAACTTCTTTCATATGGACTTCACCTCGAAATTAAATCTTAGGTCAGCTCTTACGCATTTATCTAGGGTCAATTTATTAAATCAAAACAACAACAAAAAAACTAGTTTCAATTTAATGGTTAGATATAGTCTAAAAGTTTTAAACTTTTATTCGATCTTTGTGCTTGACTAAGCACCTACATACTTATGTATCTATACTGATTTTAGCACACAAAAACTAGTTTAAATTACTAAGCAATAAAATAGTTATCTAATTAGATATTGAGATTGATCATCAATGAATAACATTAATAACTAGCATAAAGAAGAACTTCTCTATAACAGCATAAAAATGGAATCTTTTTTCAGACTTAATTGGCTCATTGTTCTAATTCTAATCGTACCTATAGATTCAATTTAGAATTCAATAAACCCTGCTCTTAAAATAAATGACTACCTACCTTCCCAGAAAGATAAAATGATAACTAAGTCTCTTTTCCGTTATGTCTCATAAATATTGTATCCGCTAATGTTCCTATATTGTCTTCCGCAAACGGTATTGCTAATTTATTTACATAAAACCTTCTTCCCGTTAAAACGGCGAAAAGTAGCAAACAATGGAAAAAAAACTACATACATAAATAATCTGTAACAATTCCCATCAATCTATCTTTAGCTTTTCATCATCATTTTTCTGCCGGCACATTCACCATAGTCTTTAACGATATCACGGTACATTCACATTCATCCCGAACTCCCGATCACTCCTCTAGACTATTTAAGATATCTACCAAGTATGGTTGAACGAAAAATTGGATATTGTTGCCAGACAAGAGTAAAGTTAATCACTGTTACCACGCGATCAGCAGCCGTCAAATTATGTGCAGTTATGTTATTGTTTCGCATCAGCCATTACTATTTTGGTTATAACCTGTAACTATCTACCTCTCTGCCTATAGGTAGGCAAAAGCCAAATAGAAAACAGCTTAAAATCCGGAATTGGCAGCATTTCATTTATTTTTAGCTTTATGTCCCCGTTTCCGTTAACGTTCCCAGTTTTGTTTTTTCTCTTTTTGTGCATTAGTGAGTGCTAAGCTAAACCAGTTTAACTGCATAAATTTACTACTTACGAGTAGGTAGGTACCTATATAGTGAATGCTGGCACTGAACGGCATTACAATACCAATATCTAAACACTATTATACACTACACATTTAGCCAAACAAAAATGATGCAAACAACAAACCGCTCTTTGGTGGGCAAAGAGAAGACTCGACACAACTAACATTATAAGTTTGACATAAGGGGAAAGGAAGAAAATATTTTTGTCTCCTCCGGTTTTCTATCGATAACAGTAGTTTTTACTGATGATATTCATAAACCAACAAAACAACATCATTTAAAAAAAAAACGTTACAATACTTACTTGGGTAAACCGGGTTACAATGTACTGCAATGCATAAGGTCAACAGAGCCCAACAAACGTTCGTTAACCTAACAAGATGGATATCCATTATGGTGATGATGTATTGTATAATTTCCGTAGAGATTTATTATTATGAATCTGTAAGTAACTCCTCGAAGTATATTGAAGGAACTACTGTTGTCAAAAAAAAAAATAGAATCAATTCTTATATTTTTTCTTATCACAAAACGGAATTCCTCCCGGAAGGGCTTATCACTTCTTCACACTCTTGGTATTAATATGGGCAAAACTGCAAATCGAGAGCTCGTCGATCTGGCTCTGGATTGAGCTAAATAATTGATCATTCTGGAAGACAAACAAACCACTTTTTTTTCTCTTCTTCCGAGACGCAAACTGAGGTTATTCTATTTAACACCTTTGATTCCGAAAACTCAGGGAAAGAATTCTTGTAGCCCAAATTTAAGACAAATAAAACTAGGGTCAAACGGTTCTTTCTTTAATTAAAACTTAGATTATCTATTATACTTGTATATATATCAACATAAAATGAAAAATTATCAAAAGAATTAATGATCTGTCACTCCCGAAGAAGCGTGTGTCGTATAACTTCTCACTTGCGTGCGATTCGAATTTCAACTGATCTCCATTGGCATAGGTTGGGAGTGATCATGGTATCTGATGGGCGCCGTCATTTACAGTGATGGATTTAGTTTTTTTTTTACAAAATTGAATAGGTATCACCGAACGTATCAGGGGAATAGACTATTTTTTCATGTAGTAGGTCAGGTCGTCGTCAATTATTCAATGGTTAGTGCTAAAAACTTAACATCACTTCCAAATTGTACTAAATATTCAAGAACATTGTCTTACTCATCAACTGTCAATTTTCTTTTCAATTTCTCGCTAATAAAGACATGACAACATACGTCAATGTGCTGGAATGCAGAAAAATTGACAGATGTTGTTGTTCAAATGTCAAAAATCTTTTCTGAAAACGTTCAACTGTTTCTTCGGTGACTGCAGTTCTTTTAATAAATTAAAAATAGAAGATAAGTTTTATTAATTTGTTTTTATAAAATGGTAATGTAAAGCATATAACTTTTTGTGTTCGAAATTTAACACAGTAATCAGAAAGTATTCTTTCAAGAAAATTATGTTAAGAAGTTATTTGTTCGTTGTATCACAATATCTGTCAATGCTAATATTTATTAATGAGTTATTACTGTTCACACATGTTTTAGTACTAATTTCTATCATCTGTCGTTTAATAATTAAGTTGACTGTATAATTTTAAACTTCACTAGTTTTGTGTATAAACAAAATTTGAGGGTTAATTAACTCTAACATTATAATTGGATGGAAAATGGAATAGTCCAAAAATGTTTACGCCATACCGTGCGTCGCGTAGGCCGGTTTGTCTGAGCGCTTGTACGTCAATACGTCCAGTTTTCGAATAGAACATAATATTTATGACATAGCTTAGGGAAGAAATCTAAAACAATGGTTTTGGTTTTCAAATAAAATTTTTAAGACAAATGTTGTTGAACGGAAATAAAAATGTTTTACGTTTGTCTTTCTAAGCCTTGTTTTTAGATAATTCATATATTTATATATTGTTAATGCTTTAACCGATTTTGTCAAAATTTTACAATAGTGTTTATCTAAGTAGTTTAAATGATATTGTATTAAAAATAATGGAACAAATTCTTAGGTTTAGTACTTTTATAGTTAGTTATTCATTGCAAAAAACAAAGTTGCCAACTTACAGTAAAGGTTTTCATTTTGAAATAGTTGTTATTAAAATGATGTTGGATAATTATTTGCATGATTTTGCACTAATGTACATAATTTTTTAAACTATCACACTGTAAATGACTACTAATATGAGAGCGACAAATGACCGACGAATAAAAGAAGGAATTCCATTTAAAACATTTTACCAACCTAAATTCTGTACAAATTCTAAACAACATTGTACAAATATAAATTATATTATTGTTTAAGCACAAAAATGTAATTTTTAGTCGGCAATATAAGATAAATTTGAAAAAACAATATTGGTCATCATGAATTTCGTCGACGAACAGTCAAACTCTATTCGCGTTCCTCATAACATCCACATTTAAACGGATAGTTTGTTCGGTCGCGACTAACCTAACATCTGATTTTTAACTTACATTCGTGACGAATAAAAAAAATCCCATGTAAACAAAATATCAAAATCGACGAATATTCATTCGTTAATTAGTTTGTGCATAGTGCTTAACTCTTTTACATTCCACACTGACCCACTTTTAAACTATCACAGTTTCACACTCTTACAATTTTACTTTCGGTCTGTAAAACTGTTACATTCAAATAAAATACCGACTCCGTTACACTCTCCCAATTAAACTAAAAATAATCAACACAATGTCACCCGTTCACAAGCTTATTGTCAAGGCTCGTGTCATTTTTTAGTGTCAAACTTTAGGGAAATTTAATATATTCTAAGGGACATTTATTGATTGCTACAAAATGTTCCCTTCACCACTGATCACACTAAACTTGAATTTTATACAAACTTTCAATCATATAAAATATTTTTTTCTGGCTATTTTTAACTATGGGCCTTTCGCTTTTACACAACTAACTGCGACCCCGACCTTAACTTAAGCTCCATTCAGAGCTGCATATCTATGTCATTTAAGAGGGGATTGGAATGATGTATGCGGTTGCGGACGCCGACAACGACTTGGAGTTCCGAGTTAAGATTCTCTTAATATCAAAGTGAAAGTTGTTATGAGATCTATACATATACATATTCTCTTTATTAAGGAATTATCAACATCTGAGTCATAAATGCTTGCTTACCAATTGATTGGGAGAATCTTACTAAAACCAAATGATACTCGTAAATTAATTATATATTAAAGCCATGAGAATCATAATAATGTGTTTGTTTATGCTTTACAGCAAAACAACAATAATATTTTCAAACAACACACGTGCGTTAGTATCGCTTTCGTATGGAAATACATACCGACATTAATAGCTAGCATCGTGTATTCGAATTAAGTTGCAATAGGTACATAACATATATCAGTAAAAACCAAAAAAAAAAAAAATAATTTAAATTTTAATGAAATTATCTAAAATAATAATAATGTTGATAGAGATTTAATTTAAGAAGGTTTTCTAACCTGGTGCTTAAGTACATACATACATATTTGTATATGAAGATAAGTATTGTGAATTAAAAATTGACGCAATTAAGCTATTAAAATTTGATTTATGTATTGTACAAATATGTATGAATTTTAAAATCTAATAAAATAATAAAATGTTTATAGCCATGAGTTAATCTTTGAATTTATTTTGAAGAGAGTACATATGACAGGTAAGTAAATAGGTATATAGCTAGAACCTACATTTCTACAAAAAGAAAAAAAATATTCTTTTTCGACAATCAATGTTAATGAACTCAGTTGGGATCAAAACTTCCAGGCTTTCTGATTCGGGTCGTTACGCCTAACAGTTCTTCGTTGACATCTCGACCGAAGAGCATCGCTGCTTTTTTTTGGGAAAATTGCTGTTCTGCCATCGCTACCCAGCCCAGAGAAGCCTACACTTGCACTTCAACCTATTTAGAGATTTCTAATGAGGTTCTCAACAATCAAACCCAAAAGAAATCTCCACCCACTAAGAGTTACAATTAGTGCACCGTAACAACGTTTGGAATCATCAGTTTTATTATTACTTGCGATATCGCAACATACATAATTATATAGGGCGAGTTTTGCATTTGGGATAAAATCGAACTCGAGATTTTAATCAAACTTGACATTACGATGATAGAGAGACAACAAAAAAGAGGGTCCCGACCCGAAATTCCATCTTTCTGTCTGTATGTCCATCTGTCTGTTTGTACCCTAAGTGGTTCGATTCTTTTTTTTTAAACTCCGAAAATAACGGTACAAGCCATACAATTTTTTGGGGAGAAAAATGGCAAATCTCAATATTCTTGAAAACGGCTCTAAAGATTTTGATAAAAATAAAATGCACGACTGGATCGCATATACTTTAAGTTGGATCACTGTTCAAAATTTATTTAATCCTTTTCTAAATAAAATGCACGACTGGATCGCACGAACTTGCTCTTATGTTCGATCACATTGTATGCAAAAGATTTCTATTTAAAATCTAAATATATTTTTAAAGTCATTTTTTACTTTATTTTTTGTACACAAAGTTTCTTTAATTTTTTTATAAAAAAAATTGGTATGACAATCTTAAATATTTAATAATATAAACTTAAAAAAAAAAAAATAAATCGGATTAATCAAAGAAAAAATAATTCAAAATTCTGAAATAAAAAACTTTTTGAAAAAAATTTAAAAAAAAAATTCAAAAAGGCCAATTCATAGGTATTCAGCATATAACTATAATTTTTGAAAAAAAAAATTAGTGAGCAGTTTTCAAAATATAAATTTTTATTTTTTTTTAATTCTTTTAAAAATACAAAAAAATATTTATTAAAAATATTGGTACGCAGTATAAATTGGACAGCCTTAGCCTATATACGTGTGAAATTTCGAAAGCATCGGTCGAGCCATTTATGAGATATTCGAAATAAAACTATGGAAAGTACCGTTTTTAGACATTTAATTTTTTTTTTTCAATCACATGATCGGACGTACCTAAAAGCCTGTACTTATCAGTTGACTAGTGAGGGCCTTGTCAATTCTCAATTTTTGTTAAGTTCTGTTCATCTTTCATGGAATTTTTGAAAAAATGTGAACCATATCCAAAAAGATTATTCCTTAAATTTGATGAAAATATTGCAAAGTCTTCTACTTGGCTGATTAATTTCAGTAGCATATAAAATGTGTATTATAAAAAAACACTTTTCTAGAAAAGGATTTAAGTTGAGTAAAGTGAGAATAATATTCGTTGTTTTAATGTTGACCTAATATGCTTCTATTTGGGCGCCAATTGTACAAACGTGGTCTAAATATTTGATCCATGGTTCAGCAATTAAAAGTCCAGATTTCAGCCGATTAACTCAGGCTTAACGATGATTCAAGGTTGAAGTATATGATAACAGCCAAGCATTGAACATCGTTGAATTTTAGACCTCAGAAGTGAGTTAAGATTACGGAACGACGAATCAAATATTTTTACAACAGGACCGTAGTTTGCTTGGAAACAGTCTTTTCAGTGGAGAATTGTGTAATCTAACCTTAAATTGTCAAAATATATCATTATGGAAACATGACATCACCGTTTCGTTATCGAAATCGATATGACGATATTATCGAAATCGCTCTTTCCACAGTTTTGCACATTGATTTCGACAATTTTCTGCGAAAATATGAGCTCAGTTAATCCAGAGTTAACTCTACAAATTTTATAATTTTACGACATCTAAATTAAATGAAACTCATATTTCATGTATTAACTTCTATAACCCCGAAACTATGACTATCTTCCGCTGGAAAACCGGACCTACAATCCGTCAAAATAAAAATAATTTACGATACTTTAACAAAGCTAATCTTGTCACACTGCAGTGAATTAGTTCATAAGGGAGAATTATGGTTGTAAATCAAATTTTTAACAAAAAAAAAAGTAATATAGGATTTTATACTTTTGTACAAGTCTTACTTATTATAAGATTACAAATTAATTGAATTTTACTTCTACTTCTATTAATGTTAATAATTTGCACCACAGATAACTGTGAGGAGACGTCCAGATTAATAAATCTTTTGAACTTGGTGCTGTCATCCGCAAGTTGTTTTCTTTAGAGAATTGCAAGAAAAATAATTTTAGATAGAACAATCAAATACGAGTATGCACGTATATAAGTAGTTTAAATTGAAATTTATTTATTTCTTTATATTTTGTATGCACCTACATACATTTACATACATTACTATATTCAGAAGATGTATGTTTAATCAGGCATTGGATTTACGCTACGCATGCATCAACACCAAAGACCGAAGAAAGACGAAGATCGAACTGAGTTCAAAACATTGCAGTATATTAAGCCGTTTAGCCGGTTTACTTGAGGCTATAAATAGAGTGGAGACAGACAAGACAACTGCCACGATTTTGATGTTGCACAAGATTATCTCTATGAACAGTTGAAGGTGGGTTGTATATTTGTAAGAATCGGTTGTTTACTTAGGTGGAAAGTTGTTTTGTTACGAAGTCCAACGCAACATTCAAATCAAAGAGATACAAACGAAAATATCTATAATATTGTATACACGTTTAAGAGAAAATCTGACACCATTGCTCTTAACTGTCATTAGAGGTGGTTTGAAGTTGATGTGATGCAAACATGACCGTTGTCACGTTCAGCTTTAGTTATTTATTTGTTTAAATGAGAACAACTATGGAAACTACATAATAATAATAACAAGCTTAGCCCAGTTTATGAATACGATTGCCTATTTTAAGCTATTATTCGGTTGCAGGGTGCACAATATTATTAGGTGGCATTATTTGGTTGTTCATATTTATGCTTAACTATTTTGAAACACATAGGTATTCAATTTCAGGTTAAGAAAATGCCTCCTTTAAAGTTGATCTTTAGACTAAAATGAGATGATTTGTATATACAGTATAGCCCGCTTATTTGCTCCGAAAATTTTCGCTAAATGTTCGCATTAAGAAATGGGTGCATAGCTAACGGGAGAGCTTGGTGATGTTTTATACTACGTTTCCACCCAACTTTAATCTCTTGTAGATTTACTAATCTCAAAAAGTGTTTCCACCGCTCCAAAAGAAGATTAATTTTGACAGCACTATTCAAAATGCGTATATCTTTTCATTTTCTTTTACGATATAGAAGTGAGACAGACAGCTTCATCTGTGTCAACAGAAGAGAAAAATTCTCATTCCCGATGAATGTATTCATTTCGATATGGAAATAGGGTAGTTCGATTGAAGATTTAAATGAGATTTATTTTAAATCTTCATCTGAGTAGATTAAAATTTGTATGTTAAATCCTAAAGATTTGTAGGAGATTTAGCTAAATCTACTTAAATCTCGGTTTAGTGGTCGGTGGAAACGTAGTATAAATATCGTCTAAAAACAAAGCTGATGTAAAGCAGCTGGTGCCAAAACCTTATTGACACCTGTTAAGTTGATTTCCTAGTCACCTGGGAAGTCAGCGCGTGGGCTTCCAATTGGATTTTAAGTCCAGGAAAATTAGACATTCACTTAGAAAAAATTCCGACAAAGTTGAATTTTTTGGTGGAGAGCTTCATTTTAATGTCCTAAGCATTTCCTAAAACGTACCCTAAATTTGGTGCGGAGCAAAATTTTTAGGGTAGGGGAAGGGGGATAAATTCTGTTTTTTCCAAATTCCTCGAAAACTATAGGTTCTTTTGAAGAAAGTCATAGGTACGCATTGTAGCTAATGTTATTCTACACAAAAAAGATTCAAACACTTTTTATCGTACAATTGATAGTTTTGGGGAAAAATGGTCGAAAACATTGGGGTGTAGTACAATAATTCATAAAAAAATTAATAAATTTATGTTTTTGAATGGGGATTTTTGTTTTGTTTTTATTTATGCTTGCAAAACATATTCTATGAAAAAAAAAAACAAATTTTAAGTGTGGAACTGGAAGGGAACTGGAATGCTGCCATCTTAAGAATCCTAATTTTTTTTATTTTGCTTAATAACTTCCAAAATCTTTATTTTTTCTAAAAAAAAAAAAAAAACTCTAAGAGCAGATTTAAGACAGTAAGATTATCTACAATGACTTCTGTAAGTCAATTCGTATTTAAGTTATAGCGTGCCAAAGTTTAATTGTTCGTTAAAATGGAGCAATATTTATTAAGTCTGGTTGTTTTAACGAATGAATTTAATCTATATATACATTTTAATATTTATTTTATTTTATAATTAAACTTTGGTACAGTATAACTTAAGAACTAATTGACATATAAAAGTCATTGATATGTCATTTTGTATATAATTTTACTGTCTATATATTGTTCATAGAAAATTTTTAGAAAAATAACGGTTTTTGGGAGTTATTGAACAAAATATAATAAATTATTATTAGCTACAATTTTTCAAAAGAAGTTTTCGAGTAATTTGGAAAAAAACTGAATTTCCCCACCCCCATTCCCCACCCCCCTAAACATTTTTGCTCCGCACCAAATTTAAGGTACTTTTTAGGAAATGCTTATAGGATATTAAAATAAAGCTCTCCACCAAAATTCAGTTTTGTCGGAATTTTTTCAAAGTTTCATAAATTTTGTTGTCTAATTTTCCTCGACTATTTAGATTTGTTTTAATTTGACGTTCAATGTATTTCCCATTTTCCGCAAATAAATGGCAGATAAGTAGATCAGTCTAAATGTCGTGCCCTATGGAAACGTATTTCGGAATATAATGTAGATCATATAAATCTTTCAATTTGACTTTAATCCACATAGCTAGTATACAAAAACAAATGAATATTTAAATATTGCTTGCGTTTTCATATTATATAACATTCAGTTTTTTTTGCTTCGCACACTAAGCTGCTTTTTCGTTAATATAAATATTTTGGATATCAATTGATATTATTATATTAAATATATATCATCAATCATTGCTACTATTTTGTATTCCTAAACCTAGCCGGTCTTGGTTATTTACTTGGGGTGGCCGTGGCCGTTGTGTGTTCGCCTGTCAACCTCATGGTCACAGGTTCGATTCCTGCCGTAGTCTATGTCTTCTTATTTTTCCATTAAAAACCAATTCTAAAAATAAATGTCATACAATGTGTTGCTGGATTACCCATTACATGCTGTTTAGGCATAGAACTAACAATATGTGATTGAGTAAACTAGTATACCGATAAAATATGACAAAAGACTACAAAAATTAATGCGAATTATAAGGGACATCGATAAATAAGATACGGAAATTTCTCCGCATTAGTTCAACCGCCATCCCTGGAGATAAAATCTGAGAAAACAACCACCTACAGTCTCCGAATATCGCGCCACACATCTTTCCCGCGCTGTGTTAAAACATTTAAAGGGTATTCATAATCCCTTGAGCGCGTGTAGATTATACAAAAAAAAAAACTCAGAATCATGAACGCCCTGACCGATTGTTAAGAATTATGCTGTGAGCATCAGTGCTGCCAATTTCAATGCTTCCAAGTAATTTAGATTTAAAAAAAAAAATCGTTTCGGGAACGTTTAATTATCTGAAAAAAATAAATTCCTATGAGTGTAATTTGTAAACTGCAGTTTTAAGATCAATTGATTGAGTAATTTGAGTGGAGTTGGTAAAAGGTTGCTGAAATTCTTGTATAACTGTAAATAAAACAAGTTGGAACTTAGTTTTGTAACTTGTGATGAACGGAAATCGTTTAAATTTTGTAACACCAGGTTTTTCGAATTCTAAATAATACTGCGAGTCGAATTTTATGAAAAATAATTTATTTTTGAAAATTCAATATTTTGAAAACGGAGCGTCGATTTTATATAATGCTATAAGATCGTAGTAAACATTTAATGAAGCACTGTGTTTTTTTTTTTATATTTTCATAAGTAACTTTGTAATTTTGTGAGGTACCTACATAATTAGAAAATTCATATATGTAAAACATTTTTTGTATTTTATGAATTTAGGATTTTGAGTTTTCAAATAAAAATTAAAAATGCATTCTAATGTTTAGAAAACTTCTCCATTCTACTTATGAAAAAGGTTGTTAAGCACATACAAAAGATACATAAATGATTGCATATACAGAAACTAATTTATTTACAATTTCATATTTCATGTGGATAATTCACAATAACCAAAAATAAATACATAAATGAATAAATAGATATTTGCATAAATATTATTTTCAGATATTATTATTTCCGTTAAAAAGCTCTTTCACCAACAAATATTCCATGTCATTCCAAAGACATGAACCAAACTTTTAAGTCTTATTAAAATTAATCTGTATTAGAATTCGCTTGTCTTTTACTCGAATTAACTTCCAAATTCGCCAAATGAAATTGAATAATTATAATGAGATACGTTGTTACTGCTGCGACTATCTACAAATTAAATACAAATTGAATTATAGCTACAAACTAGGTAAATTAATGTTTTTCTTACTAACCGATGTGAATAATTTGAAATTCATTTCGAAGAATCCAGCAGCAGTGAAGGGTTTTTTTCTGTGCATAACTTCCATGGAAAATACTTGCACCTGAAAATATACTTTGGTTTTAAGTCTGATCTGTAAAATGCAAGAGTTTTGAAACTTTTAGGCGACTTTATTTAAAAGTCAACTGTTGGATCTGTATTTTATAAAAATAGCTAAATATTTTACCATTTGAAGAAATAATCCATAGTCATCTCTTGGTTTTAGTTTATGTAAAAATATCCCAGTGTCGGCCATCTGGAAAATTAACTTTTCATTTTATAATATGAAATACACATGCATACCTAAATCCATGCATTATGTTAGATTTAAAATAGGATAATTCAGAATAATGAAATCTCAGCAAATTGTTTTCATATAACAGCATTCCTCATGATTATGGTTACCATTCGACCCCCTTTTGGAGGAACCGTCCCTCTGTTTTAGCTCAAGATGTCTATTGTCCCCCAAAACCAAAAATGACATATGTAATATTTTTTGCACCTTAAGGCAATATTTGTATACTACCTACTCTTTCCTATTTAAAAAAAAATCTTAGCAGGTTTCCAAATTAAAGCTGTGAAACTTCCATCATAGTAAATACAATTTTCACAACTGGATACACCCATTTACTTCATTCAAGAAATATTGCCAACTTCACTTCAGTTGTTCTGTCAATATCAAATACATGTTTATTCAATAATTCTTAGCCATAGTTATAACTCTGCCATTTGTACAAGCTCCCTGTTTCCGACAATATTCATGAATGAAATTGCGGGTAAGTTACACCAACAGAATGTGTTATAAATTAGTTTATATGATAGGTCGCACGAAATGCGTAAAAAATGGCAACATTCTTGCAAACGAAATTCAAAACTCAAGCGCCGAACTGTTGTCACAAGATCATCCATTTTCAATCGCCACGGACGCATCCAACAAAAAATATTAAAATGTTTCCTCTCATTATTCAATATTATACTAAAGAATAGGGAATAGAAACGAAATTATTTCAATTTTATGATTTGCCAGGTGATACGTCAACGACACATAAAAATGTTGTTACTTCACTTTTTTTAGTTTGGGTTTTGTATTTTTTAAAAACATGTTTTGTCCCTCTTTATGAACATTTGTCCCCCTTTTCAACATTTTCAATCTGGTAACCCTACTCATGATGCAATACATAAAGTTCAATACACATATTAGAAGGAATGTTCTTGGGCATGTTGTCAAAATTCTTTTGTCATATATGACACAAGGTCTCTGAAATTTGACACATGAACTCAGATTTTTGAAACCTCCTCAACATACAAAAAGAAATGGTTCAATATTTCTGTAAGAGGTATTCAGTCAGTAACGGGTAACAGTATGTATATCGATTCTGTTATTTAAACTAAATTTGTATTTTGATCAAACAGATTAGCGTATCTAATATACATAGATAACAAAATGATGAATATTTAATTGTAAAATTCGAGTAGAGAATAGTAATGGTATTTTAGTGACATTTTTGTTCCATAATTGTTGTTTAGTAACAGGTACATATTTATAATCGTTATTTAAAATTTGCAATAACCGATATTGCACATGACTATGCTATTGTCTTAATATGTCATGTGTGACACAATGGTCTCTGAGTTGCAAACATGCAACAAACATCGAGACTCAGAATAGCATAACTTGTCAAATGTGTACTGTGATGTGATATTTAGGAGCATAAATTTGGATTTTTGGAATTTGGGTACATACATATTATACGAACATGTTATAGCAGCATACTGAGCGAATTTGAAATTTTTGAATATTGAAGTACGGAATTTTTTTTAACATTTATAAATAAATGAAAAATACTGTATCACCATACTTGGAATGTAAGTACTAATAGGGAAAGTTTTGCATTTGGAAAAAAAATCGAAGTCGAAATTTTAATCAAAGTTGACATCACATTGATAGAGGACACCAAAAAAGTGGTTAACGCAATTCCGTAGGTCTGTCTATGTCTGTTTGTATGTACAACTCTCTACAGCCTAAACGGTTGAAGCGATTTTCTTCAAAATTGGTATTTAAGCGATTTAGGTGATTGTCTAAAATAGATTTTTGAATCGTTTTTTTTTTGTCAAAAACTAACGATACCAGCAATACAATTGTTTCTACCATCTCAATTATCTCGAAAACGACACTAACGATTTTGATAACAAGAAAATTGTGTGCACTATTTTAGATAAACGCTACATTTTGATTAACATATTTACTTTTTTACTTGCGATTATAGGTATTATAAGGCAAGTTATGTAATCATCGAAAAAAAAAGTTTTGCGATAACAATCAAACATGACATTACGATGATAGCGAAGACCAAAAGATATTCTAAGAATTCTGTCCGTCTGTCGGTCTGTTTGATTTTAAAAAATCAGTGCAGATTTTTAGGTACGACCGATCATTTTGTTGAAAAAAAATTTAAATGTCTAAAAATGGTACTTTCCATTTGACCAATATTTTTTAATTAGTATTTTTTTTTGTATTTTTAAAGGCATTTTTTTTTTAATTTTAAAAAAATTATATTGAAAACTGATTATTAAAATTTTTTCATAAATTACACTTATATGTATTTGCTGAAAACCTATGAAATTTTTTTAAAATTTTTTTTTCTCAAAAACCGCTCCACACATTTTAAATTTTTTTTTCTCATAAATTCAAATTTATCCAAGAAATATAATGGCATACTTTTTTTTGAGCTCAAATTAGCTTAAGTATTTATTTCAGAATTTTGAATTATTTTTATTTTGATTAAGCCGATTTAATCATTTTTTTTTTAATTTTATTTTATTCATTAAATATTTAAGATTCTTAGACCAATTTTTTTAGAAAAAAATTAAAGAAATTTTGTACATATAAAAAATTTAGCAAAAAACCACTTTAAAATATATTTAGATTTTAATCTTTTGCATAGGATGTGATCGAACATAAGAGCAAGTTCGTGCGATCCGGTTGTGCATACACGGTCAATGTAATCCGTCATTGTGTCGACTCTCTGACGCCACGACAAATTTATTTTTCAACGAATGTGTTAACGTGCTCGTCAACACATTATTAACATTAATTATCATTGACAATCACATGACACAATTTAGATAGATTTTGACGTTAATTTTTATGTCAGAGATTCTAAGCATTGGCCGATAATGTTGACGTGTGTACTTCTAGCTTTTCTAGCCTTTCGATAATCTAGATTCTAAACAATCACCTAAGAAGCTCAAGTACCAAATTTGAAGAAAATCTGGTCAGCGGTATGTGCTATAAGTCGACCTACAGATAGCCAGGTCGAATAGCGGGATCCACTTTTTCGTGTTTTCTATCATCATAATGTCAAGTTTGATTAAAATCTCGAGTTCGATTTTATTTCCAAATGAAGAATTATGTCTTATGGTACCTACATATATCGCACAATGGACCTATCTGAGGTCTAATTCTGTCAGTCGTTTTCCTGGCAGCCATCGCAAGTAAAAACATAATTAATATCTAATAGATTACCGACTAAGAACATTTTCAATTTTATGATGTATCAAAAAGGCATATACATTGTATCAAATATAATATAATTATTTCTCAAGAAGAATAAATATTTAATCAGCTAAAAAAACTAGGTGTGTATCTACCTACCTATAGATTTAGGTAAAACTACAGACCAAAATGAAATTGGTCATTGAAATTAATATTTATTTAATTATGAAACGGTTTTAGTGTTGTTTATCTTTTATACAATTCAATCGTTCATTGAACAAATGCTTATAATTAAATAATTAATTAATGGGTGAATTGTGTTGGGCTTATCAATTTCCAATTATAGAAGAAATATGTATTTCTCATAGAACTGAAAAAATCACATTTATACTAAATACATTCATGTGCATATAAATATGTACATAAATTAATAAACGGAGACAATTAATTGAATGAGATTAATAGAAGGAAAATGTGTGCTTAAATTAATTTCCCAAGCACTTTTTTTGGCGAATACAATACAATCCTAAAATATGATCCATTTCCGACAATTTCTTTTTCAGAATGTTAGTTCTAATTTTGAGATTATAGGTATCTGAGTTTTGTAAGACGTAAAAAGGCAATACTTAATTTTCGTTTTCCATAGGTCCTCAAAATTAAAACATTTCCATAGTCTGGTCTTACACGTTGAAATTAGATGCATGGCACTTTTCGAACAACGTATAAGTGCAAGAGAGAAAAAAAATCGAAAGGTGAGACGTCAAATTGTTGCAACGAAAACTTACCCACTCGGCACACGGCAGTTTTTGTTCGTCTCAACTTTTCCATTTTTTTTTCTCTCTTGCACTTACGTTGTTCGAAAAGTCCCATGCATCTAGTCTCAACGTGTAACACCAGACATATGGGTTATTGGCGATAATAAAACACAGGTAATATTCATGAATAAAGGATAACAAGATTACGACACTTCAATTTTTTCACTTTGTTGTTGTAATTTTTGACAATTCGTGTGACGTCACACGAGATTTAAAATGAAAACGAGATAAAAGCGAATCAAAGTTTAAAATTGTAAAGTTTCGATTTTGTTATTGAAATTGTTTATTTTGTTTTATGTGAAAAAGTTTAAAAATATTGTGTGTTGTGTAGGTGTAATAATAAAAACAATAAATTAAGAAGAGAAGATGTGTCATACCTAAGTTTCCCAAAAGATCCTGAACTGCTGAAAATTTGGATTCATTTTTTGTAAAAGAAAGGATGCCTTATGCAAAAACAGCTAGAATCTGTAGTGCCCACTTTACTGCAGATGACATAGAACGAACCTCCAATTTTTTTTTTTTTATAACTTTGCACGCGCTCAAGGGATTATGAATCCCTTTATATGTTTTTTCTTAACACAGCGCGGACATTCGGTGGAAGAAGGGAACGAAGGATAGGAAAGATGTGTGACGCGATGTTCTGAGACTAGAGCTGGTTGTTGTCTCAGATTTATCTCCAGGGATGGCGGCTGAACTAATGCGGAGAGAATTACCGTGTCTAATTTATTTATGTCCCTTATAATTCGCATTATTTTATTTATTTCGTTGTCATATATAATGGGTATGCTAGTTTACTCAATCACATGTTGTTAGTGTTATGTCTAAGCATCATGTAATGAGCAAAGCAGCAAGTTATTTTATGACAATTTTTAGAATTGGTTTTTAATGGAATATAAGAAGACATAGACAAGTGCATTTGAGGTTCTTTATAATAAATAAATTAAAAATATATTCTATTTTCATAGGCTTCCCTTGCCTTAAAACTGGTTCCATACCAACAGTGTACAAAGCAACGGGAAACGGTGATTTATCTGGATGGTCAACTATGGTTTTGGCCAGCGACAATTATAAAAATAGGAGGAACCCTGTTAGACGCAAGCCGATTTGAATTCGATTGTGTTGTCGTACAGATTGAATCAGGGCGTATTAGAAAACACATTTTGTGTGTTACGTGGCAAGGGAGGCCTCCATTATCACCCTGATAGAGAAGAATTCCTCTTTAGATTAAGGTCCCACATCTTAGGACACAACGAGGGTGTTTTTTCAGACACAGCTAATGTAAGAACTTGACGATACCCCAGATTTGAAGCACCATTGACCGGTTTTCAGACATTGCTTTTGCTTATAAATACAAACAAATAACCCGAAATGTCTTTTTAGGTACTAAATTTAAAAGAATTGCTTGGGATCCAGAAGATTATAATACTGATGGCAACAAAGATGATCAAGATTTGGGAACTTTAGAGAGCGATGACCTAGAAAATATGGCCGGATATATATGCCATAAGCTAAGACACAAAATTCCAGCCGAAGAAGTCGCATCGTATTCATGGGTGGACCACCTAAGTGAAGGCGGCTTGTCAAAGTCATCACCAAAGATGTTGAATGACTTACGGGCTTGGACAACATCTTCAAATCCTTTAACGGAGAAGACTAATTTGTCCAGGCTACCAAACAAATCTTCTTGATTTGGCCAGACTGCGATGTGGAAACAAAAGAAATTTTTTCCGCGCGTGGATGTTTTTTTATTTTAGAATAACCACACTTAACAGAACAATTGTAAACTTATCCAAATGCAAAAAACAAAAATAAAACAAAATTAAAACATTTTCCATTCATTTAATGCACAAATTGTTGTTTTGCTTAATTTAAGTTAAATCTTCGATATCCATTTCGCACTCCGAGTTTCTTTTATTCTTGATTTTTTTCGCAATTAATTTAAACTCAATTAAAGTAAATTTAATTCAACAATATTTAATTATTTAAACAAATTGTATGTTTATATTAATAGGGCACGAAAAATCCATTAATCCAAAAACAATTTCATTTGCTGTCAGATTTTTTAATCTCGCGTGACGTCAGCCAAATAAGAGAAAAAAGAAGTTCGTAATCTTGTTTTATTTATTCATGGCTAATAGTCACAAGTTTTTTTGCGAAATATTTTATGCGCTTTAAAAATCAAACCACGTTCACATATTTACATTGTTATACTCAGATAGATGCACTGCGAAAATCCAGAGAAGTCGCTCATTTTTTGGACTTTGTTCCCGTCTCGGAAAAAGGTGACACTTCGAAAAAATATTATCGAACCTTCAAAATATAGTATATTGCCTACCTGTCAAGACAAACTGTCAAAATCCATTGAAGGATGGCTCCGAATTAAATGGATTAAAGAACATCTACAAAATTCAAATTTTATCTTAGAAATACGGCTTTCAAATGTATTTGATAAAGTGATAATGTTACTTTGCAGCCTGTTTTTTACGTACACCAAAAAATCCGAAAGCAACCAAGCCTGAGGTTGAGACCAAGACCGAGTCGAGACTGCACATTAAAATTTTCAAGAGAAAAACGCACGACCGAGACCGAGACTAAACTGACATTTTAGGATTTTGACGAGACTCTCAAATGTCTCATTTGGTCTCGTCTCGTTGCCAGCCCTGAACATCAACCCTATTGAAATAAATCAACTTATCAGGTTGATGAAACAATCCCGGAAACTTTAAGAAGTTCCCAGAAAATAATTTCTAATAGGTATACGTATTTTAAAACGAGATTGTATTCACCTTCCCTAAATTAGATTTTTATTAAAAATCCGGAACCTTAGGTAAGGTTGTCTAGTTTATATAAGCCTAAAATTTAAAAAATCACGACCTTGAAAAAACTAAATAAGTTCATACAACGAATCCATGGTTAACTGATTGAAATCAGCGAAAAGCACACTTTTCAGATGATACAATTTTTTTGAATATCACACAAATACGGTACTAAGTTCTGGAAGTCTCATTTGTGTGATATTTAATTTAATTAATGACACAACACTATTTGTTTATTCACATACAAGCCATTTTGAATATAAAAAGATAGATTTTTACCACTGACTAGAAAAATTAAAACTCACCGCAGTCGATGTCTGGCTACAAGCAATTACATTCACTCCAATCACCATTATCTGCACAACAATCCATGCCATAGTAAACAAAATCTCATGCAACTGCATTGCCAGCGAATGCATGATCAAGGCGAAGAGGTTATAACTCTGGATGGTAATGACCGCAAAGGATGTACATGTCGTCATAAGGAGGTGGTATGCGAATATGTCCAGCACCTTATCAACACAATCAGCGACATCGGAGTAAATTTCCGCCAGAAAGCGCATTTGCTCCACTAATTGAGCATCAGTTTGCACTAACAGCTTCTTTTCGTCAGAGCAGCTTTTTGATACATTCACGCTCAATGACTCATTTTGCAAAACTTTTCTTTGGCATAGCTTCTCGATTTGCTTGTTAATCTTTCCGAACTTTCCCTTTAGCAAGAACATTATATTGTAAAACTGGAGCTCTTTCAAAGTCAGCAGGAGCATGGGTGTGAAACAGATGAACCAATAGCATGGCGAAGATATTCGAAACGTATTATTAATCATTATGCAGTTGACCATCGAAAGACAAGTTGGTATCAAAAAGGACACTCCGGTTTGTAAGAAAAGTCTCCGCCTCATTGCACGGTAGGATATTTCAACACCAGTCATTTCCAGAGCGAAATCAATTTGTCGAATTTTCATAAAGAAGTCCCTTAATTTTTCCAAATTTGTCCACGATGTCACCAGAGATACACATGCCAGCAAGAAGAGTGAAAACACTTGTGCCCAATTTGTAATGTATGATATGATTGTATTGGCATCGTGCAATCCGAGACTGTCAAGATGACTGAGGACATGAACTCCGCGGCAAAAGCCAACTAAAATTATTCAAATTTGCGATGAATACGTACATTGGTCGGTAAGAATTATTAATCTACCAGTAAATCCAATAAAACAAACACCTGTGAGCAGCACAAATATTCGATCCCGTTTGAAACTCAAGTCAGGATAGTTGTCCGATGAAACTCCAACCGGGCAAAAGCCGGTGTATTTGAATATTTTGAAAAAAGGATAAACAACAAACCAAATATTGCTGTCGGTAAACCGACCGAGGAAATGATCCAGCGGAAGGTTAAATTGCGTGAACAATTCAAAGGACATTATTGCACTGTCACTGTAGGAGAAATATAACCCGATGTATAGTCTGGCGATGGCAATGTAAATATTTGCAAATTGTGACACATGCGTTCTGGGACATAATCAATCTATTTCTTATCCAACACGATGTAGCGGCTATATCGAATAACAGGTGGTAGAAATATATGGATTTCACCAGGGAGATAGTTTTTGAATTGAAAATATTCATAAAAGTTGCATAAAGTAATTACTTGATGGCGAATTCATTTTAAGTCTTCTTCTTTGGTTTCTCATGGAAATGATGCTTCAAATACCAACTTGAATTGAAAAAGAGGAGATTCAGGAAATAAAGTTGAAGTTTCGCGAGATTAAGATTTCTAGATTTGATAGTCGTTAACCATTTTTAATCGTTGCACACTAGAACATCTCTAAAGTACTTCCAATCCATTCGTTAATTTAATAGGTTTTGAGATGACAATCCCCTTGTTTCAATTGTCAACCAAGAATTGTTAGTTTATCAAATAAAATGTTCAGATATTTTTGGAATTGTAAATAATTGATTCATAGTTGATAAATTGTGAATGTTGTTGAATTAACGATTGTAAATATAAAAACAACTGCCATCGACATTTTTGACATTCATTTTATTTTCGTTGAATAAAGAAGATATTAACGCGAAAATTCGAAAATATAAAATATTAGTAATCACATATTCATTTCAAATGTTCAAATTTATCGTAAAGGTAAATGTAGGAAACACTAGCACTGAATTGTGTTGGGCTATCAATTTTTTAAGAGTGGGGAAGAAATTCTCTCAGAGGGAAATAAAATGGAAAAATCTGGAACGGTTTGAGTACAATTTTCTGGCCATTTTAAAACATCGAAAAACATATGATAAGCCTAAAAAGTTTTTTTGGTTGTAATTTTCAATTTTAGGCTTATAAAGGTTTTTTACCATACTTTTTTTTCATTTGTTTAACAAAACATTTTGCCAGAACCAAACAGTGATATTGGGATTGACACAATTTTTTTTATGACTGACGCAAACCTGACATTTATAAATCTGCCTACAAGTATGTTTTGGACAGAAATTGTCAGAAATGGGAAATATTTTAATCTCTCACGAGTACTCAATCCTGCCCGCCCAAAACTACTAAATTTGTAAGTCTGGAATACGAATTGGAAAAAATTAGTGCCAATTGGCAGGTTTGGGCAGAGACACCACAATTATTGTATTGGTAATACGAAGCTACCCAGTCATCATATTCAGATCTATGTCATATAAAATCTCACCCCTTTTCATAATATTATTCTACACAGCTACTATTTGTTTAACGAATTTCAAATAACTAAAAATTGTTGCTTATTTTGGGATGTATTTTAAAAAGCAATACTATTTCGAATGCACGAATTATTTTTATTAACAATATTTTGACATTTACCTTCATTCGATATTATGTTTGACTAATACAATAAATGCGAGTGCCAAACGAATCGAATACATTTTATATATACAGTCGAACTTCGATAAGTCGAACTTCGATAACTCGAATAGCTATTCGATAACTCGAATGAAATTGGTTGGCAATAGCGCGAAGCCTGAAGTTTACATGTAATTTTCGTTTGATAACTCGAAATTCTATAACTCGAATGTCTCGATAACTCGAATGTCTCGATAACTCAAAGATATTATTTGGCGTCACCTTCGATAAGTCGAATTTTTTAGGAAAATTATCAAATTTTGTATATTTTTACAAGTAAAAGCTGTCATGCCCTGTGTTAGAACACACATTATCAGGTCGCTATATGTATGTACGAGGGCGGGTGAATATGTCCTTGACTTTTGGAATAAAACACAGATTTTTTGATAAAAAAATAATTTTATTTTTCAACGCAATCTCCCTTGAGCTCTATACACTTTGTCCAACGCTTCTCCAATTTTGTTATCCCTTCCAAAAAAAATGATTTGTCGAGGTCCTCAAAATAGGCCTTTGTTTGCGAGATGACTTCATCATTGGAGTCAAATCTTTTTCCACCAAGCCATTTCTTCAGGTTTGGGAACGAGAAGTAGTCGCTCGGAGCCAAATCTGGAGAATAGGGTGGACGAGGGAGCAATTCATAGCCCAATTCATGGATTTTTGCCATGGCAACTGCACATGTGCGCACCCTTGCATTGTCTTGGTGGAAAAGAACTTTTTTCTTGGCCAAATGAGGTCGGTTTTTTTCAAATCGTCATTGAATCGGTCCAATAAGTTGGCATAATATTCCCCATTGATTGTTCTTCCCTTTTGAAGGTAGTCAATGTGTTTTTGTTTTTCCTAAAAAACAGTCGCCATAACTTTATTGGCTGACAAACCCACCTTGGCCTTCTTTGGCGCCGATTCACCCTTAGAAACCCACTGTTTTGACTGTTGTTTGGTCTCTGGTGTGTTGTGATGGATCCATGTTTCGTCCGCGGTTACAAAACGGCGCAAAAACTCCTCCATATTGCGATTAAACAACGCCAAACCTTCCTGTGAAGTTGTTACACGATTGTGTTTGTGGTCGACTGTGAGCAAACGCGGCACCCATCTTGCGGAAAGCTTTCTCATGCCCAAGTGATCATTCAAAATTGAAACCACTGAGCCATGCGAGATCCTACGGCTTCCACAATCTCTCGCACATTCAATCTTCGGTCGGCCAATACCATATCGTGAATTTTCTCGATTGTTTCGGGTGTAGAGACCTCAACTGGGCGTCCAGGACGTTCGGCATCTTCAGTGCTTGTACGGCCACAACGAAATTCAGTAAACCACTTTTTTACCATTGAAATCGATGGTGCAGAGTCCTTATAGTAGTTATCAAGCTTAGCCTTGGTCTCTGTAATGGTTTTTTTTCGCAAGAAATAATGCTTAATAAGCACACGAAATTCACTTTTTTCCATTTTCTCCTCAAATTAGTGAGTAGTCTGATGAAAATAGCTGTCAAACACAAACTAACTGACGCAGCAAGCTTATATTTTGACAGGAGTCAACTGACAGATGCCTGTTGACAGGAGCAGTGTTGCTGTTTCAGTAAAGAGGTCAGAAATTCAAAAAAGTCACTTATTGACCCGCCCTCGTATGTATTATAATACGAATTCAAAGTCTTATTTTAAAAATTAAAAAAAAAGACGAAATAAAAAGTGTAAAGAAACTGACGTAGATATTAACAGTGTAGTGGGAAGTTTTTATTAAAAGTAAAGCTAACGTGGACATGTCTCTAAACGAGCTTTAAAAACATCGTTTGAAGATAAATTTAAATTAATAAAATAGGTGGAGAGTGGGTCAAGTCAAGAAAGAAGGATCTGGCTATTAAATATCATTCCGGCAAATTCATTCGTCAGTCAAGTATAACAGAATATTTTAAATAATCACAATTGTACTTTTTTATTCGCAAATAAATATTACGTAATTTTTATTAGTTTTCTGTTTTACTTGATAACTCGAATTATTTTTTTTTGGCAAGTGATGGTTCGATTTATCGAAGTTCGACTGTATATTATATTTTTAATTCTACTACATCTTCGAATTTACTATAATTTTGAGTGACTTATATTTAATTTTCTTCCACAGCTGCTCACGTTATATTATTTTTCTTATCAAATCATACACAAATCTTACTTGTGTAATTCACCATATCTATTCTTCATACTCTCCAAACATACGAGTACACACCATTTTTCCAATTAAATCTAATTGATAAATTTATCATTATCGGGAAAACAGTTTGCTTTAGTGAATGATCTTTGTTTTATAAATATTGCGGGTATTCATGCAACGAAAACCCGTATAAACCTCAGGAACCAGGTAATTTATTTGAAATTCCTTCACTTCATGAATACCCTCATTATATAGATAAAGTAATGACAAATATGTAAAAACATACAAAGAATTCTTTTCATTTTAAATGAGTAAAATATATGGTTAAGCGTGTCCTTCTTTTTTGTATAAATAATTTTTGTTTAAACTGAAAAAACAAAGGTGCAGAAACTACAAGTCTACAGAGTGACATCGAATATGATACTGGAATCTGGAAATCCAGGAATATGTATTTAATTTATATACCTATAAGCTGAGATAGTGGGCCTCTTTTTTCTGAAAATTTCCGTATTGTTTCGCCACAGAGCTATGTTGATGAATTATAAACCTTTTTTATAGGTTGGACAATGATTTAATGTGAACTCATTATTGGGAAACAATCTTCCCTGACTAAAATTTCCTTTCACGTTAGAAGCAATAAGGAAGGTTAGAAATATAAAACGCTAAAGCATAAAAATCGACTTTAAAACTGGAGAGCAACTTCATAGACTTCATTACAATATTTCTTATATAGCTACTTGTGAAACTTGGAATTTTATTTTCAACAAGCAGCAAAAGAATTACAAGAACGGCGATCAAAATTTACGCAGTCACAAAGAAAACCACCAAGCCAAGTAGAAAAGCAAGTTCTTAAGAACCCTAGGAGGTTAAATGCCCAAATATCCAAAGACAAAGAGACTCAAGATCAATCAACACAACCAGAGGAAACACCAAAGAACAAACACATATGCCCAAATAACGGCTAAAAACATAACTTTACAAAAAGATACTGCTGGTGGATCCACTCACGAACGTCTTAAACATAATCCTTTCAAAAATTGAGGAACAATGTGGTACAAATAAACTTATATTTGAAAGGCTTACTAAACTCGAAAATAGTTTTCGGCCAAAACACCCTACAAAAAGAAAAACATGATGGAAAAGCTCAAAATAATAACTTGGAATGCCAACGGATTATGGCAAAAACTTGGAGAACTAGAAATGTTTATGCATGAGAAAGATATTGATATTTGTTTGATATCGGAAACGCATGTCAAGAAACAATCAAATAGTAAGATCAATGGATACTTAGAATACAACGCAACTCATCCGTCGAACAAAGCAAGAGGTGGGGCATCTTTATTTATAAAAAAAATGCATCAAACACACGATAGGCCCGAAAATAGAGGCTGAATCAATGCAATTAATCGGTGTACAGGTTAGAACTCAGAATGTTGTACTGAATGTATCTTCCATAAACTGTCCTCCACGATGTAAAATTGAAAAGAATGAATTTATAAATATGCTAAAGTAACTTAAACAAAATGTTATCCTTGGTGGTGACTTTAATGCGAAGCACAGCTTTTGGAGATCTAGAGGTATTTCTCAAAAGGGTCGAATTCTCTGCGAAGCGGGAATGGCAAATAATTGCGATTTTCATTCGACTGGCAACCCGACTTACTGGCCGACTGATCCATCGAAAATACCTGACCTTATTGATTTTTTTGTGGTCAAAGGAATACCCTCAAATAAAATTAGCATAACAGAAAGCTTTGATGTTTTCTCAGATCATTCTGATGTTATTCTCACTATGAGTGAAAATCTTGTTAAAAATGAAAAACCACCCACGCTAACCAATGGGAAAACGAACTGGGTAGGTTTTAAGAAAGATATAGAGGATAACGTTGAATTAAGGGTTTCACTACAAGCGCCTCTCGAACTTGAAGACGCAGTAGATAACTTCGTCAATATCGTACAACACGCCGCATGGAACAACACCCCGTACCAAAGAGAAATGCCGCGCTTTAAAAACCTAAATTATCCGCAGGAAATAAAAGATTTAATAAAAGAGAAACGAAAAGCACGTAAGAAACAAACTCGAGCTCCTCAACACAATGTAAATTTAAATCGCTTGTGTAATTTACTAAAAAAGAAGATAGAAGAATTCAAAAATTCTGAAGTTAGAAATTATATTGAAAGCTTAAAAGCAGGAAAACAACCAACTACTCACTGTGGAAAGCTGTCAAAGTAACGAAGAAACCAAAGCTCGCAGCGCATCCGATTAAGAATGATCAAAACTAATGGGCAAAAAGTGACAAGGAGAACGCAAAAGTTTACGCGGATTACCTGGAGAACACATTTAAATATTTTGATGGGCAAGGACTCAAGGGAAAATTAAATATACGTTCTAACTCAAGCGAAAATTACATCACAGAAAATGTTACCCTTGCCGAACTAAGTAGAGAAATAAGAAAGCTCCGGTATATGACTTAATTACGGCCGAAGTTCTGAAAATGCTTCTTCGCAAATGGTTAATTAATCTTCTTTATATAATAAATGCCACTCTAAGGCTAAAGTACGTTCCGAGCGAATGGAAGGTTGGGGAAGTTATAATGGTTCTCAAACCAGGGAAAACCATCACATGATAAGAAATCTTATAGACCCATTTCGCTTCTGCCCGTAATATCTAAGGTCTTTGAAAGAATACTACTTCTTCGCCTGCAGCCAATAATAGAAGAAAAGCGCCTAATACCTGAACATCAGTTCGGATTTAGAAGCAAGCATTCGACAATTGACCAAGTACATAGGATCACTGACGTCATTGAGAAAATTCTTGAAGAAAAGAAAATTTGTTCGGCGGTCTTCCTAGACGTGTCGCAAGCTTTTGATAAGGTGTGGCACGAAAGCCTAAATTTTAAATTAAGAAAAATTCAGCCTGCAGCACTTTATACGCTTCTAAAAGCATATCTAGAGAATAGGCTTTTTAGAGTAAGACATGGAAACGATTACTCGGATCTCAAGGATATAGTGGCTGGGGTACCACAAGGAAGTGTCTTAGATCCAATATTGTACTTATTATTTACACGTGATATACCTCAAACAGAAGTCACTATCGTAGCCACGTTTGGTGACGACACTGCAATACTAGCAGTGGGCTAAACGATATATGATGCTACGACTAAATTACAAAAAGCTCTGAATAATGTTAGTGAATGGACAAAAACATGGCGGATATCGCTAAACGAAGTAAAATCAGTCCATGTAGATTTTACGTATTAAAAAATGAATAGATTACCGGTATTTGTTAATACGGTTCAAGTTCCATTTGCTAATGAAGCAAAATATCTCGGAATGACTCTAGGCGCGAAATTAAAATGTTAAAACGAAATGCGAGGAGTTAAATAATAAACTCAGAGATATGTACTGGTTGCTCGGGAAACACTCTAAGCTCAGTATCGAAAACAAGTTAATTTTGTACAGGCAGGTGCTTAAGCATATCTGGACTTACGGTATACAACTCTGTGGTTGTACGCGAGATTCTAATTTAAATATCCTACAAACATTTGAAAATAAACTCTTATGATCGTTTGGAAGCGCTCCTTGGTGCATTAGAAATGAAGATCTCCACAGAGATCTCGGGATTCCCACGGTTCGCGATGAAAAAAAAAATAACGATGCCCGAAATAATAGAAAACGGCTATTACAGCACTGTAATACTACTATAATCGAAATTATCGATGAGACGAATTTAGTTCTCCGCCTGCGGTCCTCACAGAGCCTTACCTTATCCACGGGAAAAAAAATTTCAACATTTATACCTTTAGTTGATATTGCCAAAAATTAACTGGAATGCAGAAAAACAATTAATATAAAGTTGAACTGGTAAATAACTATATAATCTTGAAGAAAACTCAAATAATAAATTATTATTATTTTTGTTTTTGTGGAATGTGTGCATTACAGCCAAATTGAATACCCTTATGACCTGTAGTCCAAAATGCGTTTCGCCCAGGTACTACAGTTGGGCTCATCAATTGGATGCTGTAGTACTTTTCTAAAACGCAATATTTGTTGGTCGATATTTACAAATATTGCGTCTTAGAAAGGTACTACACCATCTAACTAAAAACTATATCAGCTAAGACTCAAATGACTTAAAGCTAATTTTTTGACACCTGATGAACCAGAGAGTAGAAACTAGCTTTAAATTTCTGAAGGTGTCCAATAGCAGTGTACTTTGACATTTGACAAAGTCAAATATTTCTTTTGACAATTAATCAGATGAATAGTTTGGTGTAGTGTTTTTCCTACCTTATGAAATGGATATCAAAAAAATACCCCGAAATCCCTACTCGTCATTCCAATCAAATCGAAAATGTTTGGAGTAACAGGAGTGGAAAAATAGTAACTCCGAACAGCCAATCGAAACGACATAAAAAAGGCAGTTTTGGTTACGTGTCATTCCCCTCTAAGTTCAAAATATTTTTGGAAATAAAGTTTTATCGTATGAACTCTAAAAACCGTTAGAGTAGGTTCGAGCGTATTGATTAGTTGAAAACTCCTCACGCAAAAGACGCGCGTTCTACGAAACAATTATAAAGCGTTTTTCTTTTTTTAGTTCAGAGCAGAGTGTGAGCTGTCAAAAGTTTGTGTTTCTTTTTAACTCAGAGCATGCAGAGCTCCAAATATGTGTTTCTTTTTTCGTTCTGAACATGTGTAGATCGCACTCGACGTGCTCGAACATAATTGACTGAGCATGTGAGTAAATTGCTGAACGCACCAAATGCCATGTCTGCCAAGAAGGAAAATGTGAAGAAAAAAAATAATTAGATACATAAGTTGGCGATGGAAGTTGATCGCTTGTTGATTTTCTGTATCTGGTGTGTATCAGTGTACAGAAAAGGGGAGGTATTGCTTTTTATGGTTAAAAATGAAATGTATTCTGATTTGTGTGGTTCAAGTGTGTTTAAAAAACATATCAGTGTTCAGAGCTCGCTCTGTTTGAAACAAGTTCAGTGTATAATCTATGTGTTTGAACTCTGTTCAGTGCTCTGCTCTGAACTAAAAAGAAAAACGCCTATAGCTAACTTATTACTATCCCTTCTGACTGAAAATAATAAAGACGGAGCAACAACCAAAACTATCTTTGCTCATTTTTTAATGAAAACGTTAATTTGAAGATAACAATCTATTTTTCTTCAAAAGAGAGAAAAATGAATACTTAAAATGGTGAAAAATATAAATTATTGGTTATACCTACTAGTAGTACCTATAAACTAAGAAAAACATTTTTGAGAAATAACATAAATGATTCCTTGTGGGCTAGGTCGAAGCGCCGGCGCGCGGTGCTTGAGTAACTTATATGAGGAACGAGCGAACATGCCTAGCGCGTCACACGAAAAATATTCAATACAAACTGTATTGTTATATAACTCTATGGTTCCATGGTTGCAAAAGTCGATACAATTGTACTTTTTTCGATACATTCGACTTTGTTGAAGTAAACAAATACACTTTTATAAAATTTGATACACTTTTGGGCTGCCGCTTAAGATAATAGGTATTTTATTCATCAAAATATGTTTAGAGAAATTTGAAATTACAAACCTTATTTTTATTATTTTATACAAAATACCAAAAGAAATTTAATAGTTTTTCATTAAACTTCTTTGAACGTCTGAATGTAATACAATGTGTATGCATTCCGATCAAATCTGCCAACCCATCAGAGATCAAACCTTTTGCGCTGAAATTTGATCTAGATTTGCTCTTTCTTGGATATCAGTACTGTATATTGCCGAAGGCAGTCATTTCGTACAATCTTTACTACAAATTTAAATACGTTTATTATAACAAGTATTCTAATGAATTTTTGGCATTTATTTTTTGTTCCTTCACTTCATTTTTAAAACTTCTTTTTTTTCTTTTGTAAACTAAAATTAAATTACATCGTAATAAATCTTTTTTATTAAAATACATCCAACTCGATCAGCCTTTTTATTTAGCGTGGCTGAATAACCTTTTTGTGGGAACTCTCAAAATTCAAAAGATCAAGTCCTTTGACAGAAAGAGCAAATCTTTTATTATGCTGTGTTCCTCTCCAGTTGTTTGGGTATATGAAAAGTAAATTAAATACAAAATAAATTTTTTTTTTATTTTAATTTTGTAATTTAATTTATAAATAAAACTTAATTTTTAGTTGTTAAAAAAATCAAAAAGTACAATTCGGTACACATTTTTTTTAAACTTTTGATACACTGCTAAAAGACGATTTTTCATCCCTGTCTGGTTCTGGTCTTGCCTTGTAAAATCAGTGAAGTGTCGCTTTAGGCGATGAAACTGATATTTTTGCATATGTGTAGGCCTAAACTGTTTTGCTTCGGAAAAAAACCGATGAGTTGAAAAATTTATAAAACCTAAAACTAGTATATGAGGAAAATATCGGTCTGTTCTTTATTCATTTAGAAACTATTTATTTTTTTGAATACAATGTGGTCAGTTATACTCTGTCCCAGAATAATAGGCAGTACACGTCTTATGGAAAAGCTTTTTCACAATTATTAGGGTGTCATATTTTTGCACCATACTAAATTGAAAGAACTTCTCCATAAAAAGTGTTTGCCCGTCGCGTCGTATATAAAATAATAAAAAAAAATGCATTGCGTCTGACGCAGACCCAACGTCCTAATCAGCGCACATCTGAGTGTGGAGTGTGGACTGAATTACGTTTGCTGTGGCCTGTGCCTATGGCTGCTGCTGTTATTCGACCCCTCTTAAATATTGATGTGCTTTCAGAGTTACCCTTGTCGATTTGTTAACTCGTTCGGTTTTTTTTCCATAAATTTCTGTTGAGGTGTTTTTGATTTGAGCGCTTTAAAAAAAGTTGTGAATGATGAGTTTTATCGTGGAGTATTTTCGTTTTTTGCACTTTTTTTAATGTGTGGAAAATTCGTTAAAATGCAGTTACAAAATTTTAAGCTGTTTTATTTGAAGAAGAACATCATTTGTGTAGATTTTCGTAGCGCGCGGTTAATTAATGTGAAGTGAAATAAAAATGGCATCGGTGTGTCCGACACGTCGAGCAAGTGCATGAGCCGAAAATGTGGGAAATGTACAGTTTTTCGGAACGCTCTGTAGAAATCTTGTTATAAACCTAGGGGAAGGTAGCAGCAGCAGCACCAACTTCTTTTCTGAATAAAATATTTTGTAAATATAATTTTTTAAAAGACAAATTTATATTTATTTTTTATTATTTAATTTATAGTTAATCCTAATAAATAAATGTTTTATTTTTACTTGTATTTTATTTAAATGGAATTTGGCCTACTGGCACCTTTTATCTTACCTCATGGTGGTTTTTAAAAAGATAAAATTTTTATAAGCAAAGCGATTAAATAACAATTTTTAAATAAAAAAAGGGCGGTAACCCTACATAATATTCTTTCATATCTGAGTCATTTTAAATGCGCACTACGCAAACCCTGTGAGAGCTTTCTTGGGTGACAGATTTATGCAATGCACTGTAGCCAGAATCAGAGGCAAACGTCCTATCTTGCCTGTGCTGCCTATTTTTCTGGGACAGAGCACCACCAGTTCCAGAACACACCAGCCGTCACTTGCAGCAACTGGTACAAATTCTATATTCGACATGTTGGTCCATGTTTAACTTTTGCATGCAGCTTTTTGAACACTTCACAAACGAACAACTCAAACCATACAGTTAATGTTCAGTTTTTGTATGCCCAACTGTGGCTAATAAAAAGCGCTAGTCGTTTCAATGCAATTGATTAACAGAAAAAACCTGCATTAGTCTGGATCTGATCATGTGGGCTCGGTGGCGTGATGCGAAGTGCGTTGGCTACTGAGCGGCTGGTCATGGTTCAATACACGATGAAGGCACAATAAGTTTTCAATTAAAATGAAAAAGTAGACCAGCACCACTAGAGCAAAGGAATCTGATGATCGACCTTGGCAGGTCGTGAAATAGCTATAATTCCAGCCAAAAATAATTGAGAAAAAACTTGGTGGTAGCACACTCAAGTTGTTGTTGGGCATTCAAAGTCATCAAATCATACAGTTAATGTTCACATAAGGTTGAAGTGTAGTTCAAGCTCTTTACAAATTCTTATATGCATGAAATAGATTACATCTGCACTAGATCCAATATTGTCGATAACAACATGGCCAGAAAAAAAAATTAACACATTACCACAATCACTTTCTTTGTGCTTGATATTTTTTATCGAAATAAGCACATCTACTCGTATGTAAGCCTTCCATCGATTTTTTTTATTTCTTGCAGTGTGGTTCCACTGAAGAGATTATATTAGATTATAATATTTTTGATAAAGAATACGGACTTGGCCATTCTTCCATCTGCCGGCAGTGGTTCCACTGAATATTGTTGTGGACAAGTTGTCAGCAATGCACAGGTCACTGTATTCTATTTTTTTTTTGCAAACTTGAACGAAATTAAGAACTCAAAGAGATTACCATAATATTGTGTATTGTGACTGAGGAGAAAGTTTTGATTACCGGGTTTCATCCCGAGCCTTAACGCAGGGTCAGAATCTCTCTTAGAAGTGAACATTGCTAACATGTAAATAAAGTAAAAAATGTGCAATTCTATTTTTTTTTCAATTTCTTTAATTAATATACAAGAATATTATAATTATATATATTAACCTATGAATTCTTTCGATATGTACACAAAACATTTTTTAAGTAAATTTTACTCAAATTTCTTTTCTTAAAAATATACATAGCTTTAAAAATTTTTAATTAAAAACGATTTTCAGACGAAATCACAATGCTTAGTTACAAATTTTATGATTTTTTTTTTCATTAAGCAAACTAATTTTTATTTCTTTTTCATTATATAATTCCTATTCGAAAAAAAAAATTAAATTAAAAATAAAAATAAAAAGACTAAAAAATTTATTTAGCTAGCTGAAGGTTTATGGTACATAAAATGGCGAATTTTTTGAATAAATGATGAGCAGTGTTTTGTTAGCAAAATGTTTTCTTTGATTTTTTTTGTAGTTTTTATCTTTTTTTAGTTATTATCAGTTCAGTCACACTTTTTTCATTTGTTCCATCATATTTCCAAGAGTACTGGGATCTAAAGTCGAGGCATGATCTAGGTTTTCGGCGCTTGCATTTTCTTCAGCAACACTCACAAATGCACTGGACAGTTCTCCATTAAGCTTGTTAACTGCACCGGTAGCGACATCGTACATAAAGATCTCTTGATCTTTAATTGAAGAACTGTGAACAGAGATAAGGATTATTATTATATCTCAATAACGATTACAGTGGATTTAGTATAAAAACATTAATTTATACATTTATAACCGCTAATGGGACATGGCTTAAATTACACATGGATGCAACTCTATCCAAAACACTATCAGTCTTATTCATTCCAATACTTTCACTCAAATCTCTATTCATAAATATTGTATGACAGCAAATCATATAGCAGATAATCATACATTGTATGATCTATAAAAGAGGGCCCATAGGAACCTAAGCATGAGCACAATGCAGAATTAAATCCTTGGACCAACTGTACACCTTATGTACAGCGCGTTCGTGTTAGAGACGCTTACATTACTTTAACAAGCACTACGGAAGCATCACGATGACAGACGGCTTTAAGCTAAAGTAAAGTGGATTTAAGAATTTCCGTCAGACGTCAGGGATGTTAAAAAATGCAATGCTCAAAACGCGCGCGGTGCTGTCGTTATGTAATGTAATGTTATGTTATTTTGGTTTGTTTACTTGCTAATATGTGTCGACTCATAACATTAGTACCCAACGCGTCATTGTAAGCACTATACCTAATGCCCTACTTACACGAGTGCCAAATTGCCATACTAATTTATGTCATTAAACTGGCAAAATAATGGCAAAATCTAATTATTAATGATACGCACTTACACGGGGCAAAATAATAACTGTTTGATTGATAATGGCAATTTGCCACTAAGGAATGCTAATGCACAAGTTCATTCTTCCTCGCGGTGTGCCATTATTTTCAAAATGATGTCACTGTGCATTTAAATTCCGCCATTTTAATTGCAATACTTAATGCCAGGTTGCCCTGCTGTTTTTTTGAATGACGACAATAATGACAAATTTTCAAACCATTTATACGATTTTTTCATTAATGTCAAGAGAATGGAAGGAAAACACCTACAGCCTTATTACCAAAATACGCTAAACGCCTGCATAGTTATGAAGTGCATAAGAACTTATGTAGCTGCTATGCAATAGACATTTTTGTGCCCAAATAGCCAAAATAGAGTTATCATTTGTACTCTTGTTTTCTTTTGTGACACATAAGAGATTCTTGCAACAAAAAATATGAATATACCCCGGCTTCAAAAGATATCTTGCTCGTTCGACGATTGAGACAAAACTAGTTTCCACAGATAATCGTCGCACCATGCATGTCAAAAATACACATTTAACCTCCCTTAAAAAAGTGAAATCAACATGGGCGATGTCAAATAACTTTTCGACACTTTTATGCAGCCTCAATACCACTCCAAAGCGTTCAGCTTATGTTGCTGCTATGCAACGTTACATACGGTAATGAATAACATTTTTGTGTTTAGGGAAATTATAGAAAGTACATAATCTTATATACTCACTGTGATGCACTAATGAATAAGGCTGCAATTGTTTGAATCAATCTAAATTAACTTACTTAGCAACCAATAGTACAACCGATTGACTGTCAACATCCGTTCTCGATTCCTTTTCCAGCCATTTCTTGAAATTCTCCTTTGTCGGTTTCTTAATTAGTTGCTTTATAATATCGCCTATCAGAAACTTAACCTCCTTTGAATCTGTTGTGTCCCGTTCGATTCTCTCATCATCATCAATCCCTTCATCCTCAAGACCCTGTAAATTATCAACTGGCGCCAGCACCACCACACTTGCAATCTTCTTTCCCTGCAATTCGTCAACATTCGGAATAGGAAATTGAGCACCGTTTATTTTTAGCGGTAAATATCGGTTATACTGCTTATCGGTCAAGTCAATTGGTGGAACAACGCTTGAATCGGACTTAATATGCTTATTGGTAACATTTTTCTCATTGTTGGCATTGAAATGGACAACTTTGAGGTCGACATTTTGTTTTCGCGGTAAGCTGTTGGTTTCCTTGACTTTGGCGATATTTTTCTGAGTGAAATCAACACTATCTCCATTTGGCTTGACAACTGTCAAAACTTTATTTGACTCAGATATTTGCGCTCCACCGCCTGCGCCGTAAAAATGTTGTAAATGTTCAGCTGGGAGATTTTCCAAGGCTACGTCACCAACTTTATCGTAATCCAGAACGCTAATGTCAGCATTGTCTAATATTCCGGAACTCAGCAATTGCTGTCTTAGATCATCGGGAACTTCGTCAGGAAGTTGTAATGAAGCCTTGGCAGCATTTTTGCTTGTGGTTGTTGGTGCGGCAGGAGTTGAATTTGGGGGTGCTGTTCTCTTACGTTCGGGTTCGATGGCAAAATTCGTGTAATGCTGCTTTGATTGGGTGTTAATATTTTCCTTGCCCAAAGTATTCTTTCGGTGTTCTAGCTCTTTGAAAACGTCTGAATGCAAAGTTGACACACTAAATTGCGAAGATTCTGACTGACGGGGCTGCTGATTGCTGTAGAAGGCCTGTTGCTTAGGCAGCGAGTTGGGAATTATTTGAGGTTGAGTTCCAGATCCCGATGATATGAATTGGGACTGGATGTCTTGGCCTTGATGGTTGTAGAAGCTGGTCGATGGCATGGGAGTGACTATTTGAATCTGTTGTCCATCTTCGGATTTCACATATTGTGGGGCTTGAGTTGAAGGCTGATATTGGATAGGGTTTGGTGATGTACCGAAATTATTGAGCTGCTGATGCTGGCTACTTGATCCAGTATTGAAGTGACCTGAACTAATGGAATGTCCTGAACTTGGGGTTGTTGGGCCCAAATTTGGTGCTGGTATATCATGAATGACTTGATTCCCTCCGGAGTAGGTCTGGTAGTTATTGTAACGATTGCCATTTATGGTCTCCGTGATATGCTGCTCGAATTTTGGAATTGCCTTTAGAAGCTCCGTTTCCTTGGAAGGCCTAGCGTCAAACAGACCATGTAATTGGCCTAGGGCTGGTGGCAGGTTTTGGGCAAAGGAATTGCCCTGTGATTGCTGTGGCTTTTGATTAAATGGAAATTGTTGTTGGTTATAGCTCTGCTCAGGTCTTTGATTTGGGTTTTTTTGATTCTGTGGTTTTTGATACCGATTAACAGTATCATATTGAGATTGTGGTCCTAATGATTGTGGTATCGTTGAGTAAGTTGGCTGCTGGACATATGATGGAGGACGGTTGTACTGCTGAACCTGGGCTAGCGGAGGGCGATTGGAGCTTTCCAATTTTTGAACGCTTGGAACTGGGGTAGGACGAAATTTTACAGGCTGGTAGGAAGTTGAACTTTGTCGAGGGGGAAGTTCTTGAGATTTTGGTGGAGGTGTTGGAAAGAAGACGCTCTGCTTTTGGACAGTAGCTGTGGGTCTTTGCTGATATTGTTGTTGTTGCTGATGGTATTGTGGGGGGTGAGCCGAAGGAACTGGATGCTGTTTCGGCTGCTGATTAAACTGGTAATATTGTTGTTGTTGCTGTTGTTGTTGTTTTTGCTGTTGTTGGAACACATTTTGCTTCTGATAGTTCTGATATTGTGGTGGAGGAGGAGGATTACTAGGGGGAGGAGTTGTGGCTGCTGGGGGCCGTTGATACTGTGGCTTGGGAGGACTCTGGGGATTTGCAGGGCTCTGATTATAGTAAGGCCTCTGTTGCTGTTGATGTTCGTAATGCTGTTGCTGTTTTTGTTGATTTTGCTGGAAGTTTTGGAAATTCTGATGAATCTGCGGTAATTGCTGTTGCTGTTGGTTTTGGTTTTGTGGTTGGGTTTGATATTGAAGTGGCAATTGTGGGCGGAAAGATGTTAAAGCTTGTGCTTCCGGTAATTGTTGCTGTTGGATCGCTGGCTTATACTCCCTTTGATTATTTTGATTCTGATTTTGATAGAATGAGCCCTGGTGGAAAGATTGATATGTATCCGCTACCGACCCACGCGGGCTATTAAAATCAGCTCGAACATTCGCAGTTGGTGCAGGTCCTGCATTAAGCGGTAATGCTACAACAGACCTTTGAATACTTTCAGCATTTTGTTCTTGTAATTCATGTCCCGACTGGGATTTATCTTCCGAACCGAAGGTCACATGGATCCCACTGTTACTGTGAAATTTCTCAGAATCTGGATGAATGACTGTACGCAGTGTGGTTGTTTTTAACGGTGGAATAGGTGTAACAATTGTTGGATAATGAACGATTTCTTCACTTTCATCAGTAGAGGCTTCGTTTTCACTTAACGAAGCAATTGGCTCATCAAGAAGAAGCTTATTGTTTTCGTCCTTCTTGTATTTGACATAGTAAACGTGGACTTTCTCCTTTTTCTTCTTCTGCACAATGGGTTGAGGTGGATGCGTTGGGACAGTTTCATTGCTATCCTTGATGATGATTTCTATTATTGGCTCAGGTGCTTCAAAATATTGTGGGTATTGGGAAAATTGACTATAATCCGGCAGATGATTTGATGTGTCAGGTAGAGAATATTGACCTGCAAGAAAGTGCAGTAAGCTTAAAAAATTGCTGTGTGAATATAAAAATAAAACCTTACCAATACCACTTTGACCATTGTATATACCATCTGGCGAGTAGAAGGCTCTGGCATCCGAATAGCCTTGTCTTCGGTTGGTGAAGTCAAGACTGTACGAGTAGCCAGGATACCCCAAATTGGTTAACGTCCGTTTGCCTCTGTTTTCACTTAGACTTTTTGCTGCTCTAGATGTCTTATTTGTTGATACTTTGACAGGACTACTTTTACTGGGTTCCTTTTTGGCAGTTGCAATTGATAATATCCATATCACAAAAACCTGCGATAAAAATATGGAAAGTCCTTAAGTAACAGGAATCTAAATATAATTTAAACAAAAACAAAAAATCGCGAAATGTAGGGAAACGAAGGCTTGCAACATTTCTAGCATTGCCAGTATTGTAGGGAACTTCTTTCAGGGAATAAATAAAAGTTTCACACTCAACGCGCTTAAATAATAGCTGCATTTTATTATCTATGGGTCTGGGTCTGGGTTATTTTTAACACGTATTACAAAAACAACACGATATCCAGGTTTCTATATCTGGGTTCGCAAATATTAGTAATAACAGTGGGTACCATTAAGTACATAACCCAGATAGTTTTATTTTCAATTGGGTTATTGGCGATAATAAAGCACGGATAATGTCGTTTTCGATTGGCAGTTCAAATTTACATTTTTCACTCTCTTTACTCGAAAATGTTCGATTGGCTTTTCAGAGTAAGGCTTTCGAAGTATATTTCTCTTCTCGATTTCAAAATGGAGTACAAATAGAACAAAGTTTTTTGTCTGATTACGACCTTCATTTGGAATCAAAAAAAGAGTAGAATACTCTGAAAATCCAATCGAATCAAATCGCCGTCGAGTGCTCGATTTATTCTTATAGAGAGTGCATTGATTTCGTAGTAAGATTTCTTGTGGGAACTCAATATGCAGATGACTTATCATTGAAAATGCATATGTTCTCCTTTTTCGAATCAAAAAAAAATTGTTTATTGTTTGTCTGCCTTGAATTGACACACAAAAATCCATTTTGATTTGTGTCAATATTTTGTTATTGACTTGTTTGACACGTTCTAAGTATTGTCTTCTTTGATAGATAAATTGAACACTGCACCTTTACTTTCATTATTTATTTTACAAAGTAAACTTTCTTCAGACAGACGTGACGAATTAAAACAGCGTTTACGTGATTTTAGCGACAATTGGTGTCGGCATATATTTTCTTGGAAGAAATATAAAAGGTTCAAACAAATATATGCCACCTTCAAATATACAACACATTATCACTCGTTAGTGACGTTTTTGTGTCAAATATTAATTTAAATTTTTATTAAACAATCAATACTGTAAAATATGATTGAAATGAAAGCTGGAGTTGCTTATTATTTTATTGTGACCAAATCGGCAAATCAGAAATGAATTTCATTTTGTCATTTTAAATTTAATCGAAATCATGCTCACCGCTTAGATATTTATAACTAGATGAATACCTACACCAATGTTTCTCTTTAAATGGAATGCTTCGACTGTCATAATTAATCGTTAATCATGTCTTAACAGCTAACCATTATTTAATAGACCAATTGTGTAACTTATATAAAAAAAAAGACATAACAATTGAGTTATGGATTTTTGAAATTATTCAAAGTGAAATCTTGAATACAAATTCGTAAAAAAACTAAATGTGCGTATAAATATACATATTTAACTAATTGATCATATAAAAAACAAGAACCCTTCGCATTAATTATAAACATAACTATAAATTAATAGTGTGTTCACATTCACATTAACATCACTAACATTTTTATCTATATAAGTTCAACGTCAGTTGCATTTACATAACAATGGGTTGAGTATTATTATTCAATGCTTCAGATCTGTCAGATTTAACGAACTTTTAGTAAGCTTTTGACAGCTTAAAACATTCCTAATGCTATTGCATTTGAAAGAAAATAAACAGTTCTTAATGCAGATCAATTAATTATGTGTGTTCCATTCACACTTTTAATTATTATTTTTATTTATTTAGAACTGACTATAACGGTAACTAGATACTTCTTCTGTCTAGAACTTTTAATACAGAAAAATTTAAGTAAAGATTTATTTTCTAAGAGACCCATTTCCTATGTCTGAATGCTAAAGAATTTCTCTTTCTTTCTTAAGAAGTTTTTAATATGAATTTTAATTATGTTCTAAATTGATGCAGTAGCTGTTTTGTGGCACAATTTGTTATATTTAAACTTTCTACTACTAATTTACTAAGAATTGTTCTTAGATACAATTAATTTGAACTAAGCTTTTCCCATGTCAGTATAAATGGAGAAAATATAAAGACTGTGTATATATGTACATATAACAACAGCTAACAAATTTACAGTTAATCGTATAGGAACAAAACAAAAAATAAGTGTTTTTTATGTCGTTTTTGAAATGGATGTTCGGGGTTGATAATTGTCATTTTACTCCAAAAACGTTTGATTGGCTATTTTTTGGTTTTCGATTTCATAAAAGATTAAAAATAGAGCACACATATTTAAACATTCAAGGTTTTTCGTCTGATTATCAAAAGTACCAATACTTGTTTTATAAATGACCACGCGTTAAAGTGATATGCGTAAATTTATGAATACGACTTATACAGGGTGCGCCAGAGAAACTTACTTATTTGAAAGGTCAATAAACACAAAAGTACTTCAATTATTGTTTTAATTTTTTTTTTAATTGAGAATACAATATCCCAATTTTTTTTTCATGCAGTCTTAAAAATGACATCCGATAAATGGCGACCCCCATTGCGCATACACTGATGAAGTCGATTTTTGAAATTCGTCTCCACTCTTTGCAGCATATCAATCGGTACGTTGGCAATGGCGTCGCGGGCAACAAAATCGCTTTCAGTTAATTCTTGCACAACAGCCAATTTATAGGGATGAAATTGAAGGTCTTCATGGGGAATTCGTCTAACAGTGGTGTCAGAAATTCCCATAGCAGCTGCGTGTTTGCGAGCCGAACGCCGGGGAGAACGCACAACTGACTGCCTCACTCTTTCGATATTTTCCGGAGTTCTGATGGTCCGTTGAAGTCCATTTCTGGGTTTAGCGACACTTCCACACTCCCGAAATGAGTTAACCCACGACAGAATCGAATTACGGCCAGGAACGAGTCTGTGAGGAGGAATTTCAAAGCGAGCGCGGAAGGCACGTTGCGTAGCAACATGTGAGCTACCGTTAGAAAAGAAGCTCTCGACTGCGAAGGCCCGCTGCTCTCTAGACCAGAGCACGATGGCAACTGACTGGAGGGAGAAACAAACTTGGGAACTTCCCCCTCCAGATCCGCCCCCTCTCGCCACTCTAACCACCCAAATCACCGCGCGGGAATTTTTTCAAATAAGTAAGTTTCTCTGGCGCACACTGTACATATTCGATTGGATTCAAAAAAGAGTAGAGCACTCCGAAAATCCAATCAAAAACTAGTTTTCAATTATCGCTTTTCAAATGTCAAATCTGAAAAAAAAAAAACTATGGATACTTCACCAAATGTTTTTGGATGTTATAATTTTGCACAACTCCACTTGAAATAAATTTACTCAGAATAATCATGCTGACATCAATTGTCTAATGGAGTTGCCTTGTTCCAATGTTTGTTGGTATGTTAGCTATAACATCATCAAATTTGACGTGTGGTTTTTTTTTTATTTTGTAAATGCAAGCTGATGAGCATACCTTATATTATTGTTCTTGCTTATAGGTACCTAAAGTCTTAAAATACTCGATTTTTTATAAGGTTTGTGACTTTTTTCATGAAATGCATTTTTGACAAATCTTTCCAAAGAGCGTCACTTGCACGTCAAATTTTCTTGCTTAAATAAAGTGTCAAAGAAATATATTATGTATCTGCCAAGTGAAGGAAAAAGAAATTGCTCTGAATTTGTTCGCAGCGACTTCGTCAGAGATACCGTTATCAATTGGAGTCGGCCTGCTATATAATTGAAACAGATCTAAGCAGTACTACCACCAGAATCTTCAAAAGCAAACAGCAAATAAATTTCAGACACATTGACAATCCATTTTCTGTTAATATTTTTCAGTGTGGTAGGGCTTTTAGAGAATATCGTAGTAAATAGAATAGTTTTCAGCAATTCACGAGCAAAGTCAAATTTATCGTAACGACGCGGTTTACGTTCCTGGAGTTGGTCTAGTTTATACCGAACAATTGAAATATATTGGTTCTAAAATAAATGGCGAACGTAGTTGTTAGTAACGTTGCTGGTGCTGGCTGGTTTAATATGTTTAAGGCGCCAGTTATAGCTTTCATTGAAATTCATCATTGAAAACTTTGACTATCAATTCTGAGGCACTTAAGCAAATAAAACTAATATCTTTTTGATACCTAAATGAAGTTAATAAGCTATATAATATTTTTTGTCAAAAAAAATATATTACTTGCTCTACCACTTTCTTGTAAATTCACTTTTGATTTTTCAATAATGGAAAACGTTTTCAATGAACAGCTGACATCATTGAAAAATCAAAAGTGAATTTACAAGAAAGTGGTAGAGCAAGTAAAATACTTTTTTTTTGACAAAAAAATATTATATAGCTTATTACCTTCATTTTGGTATCAAAACGACATCAGTTTTATTTGTTTAAGTGCCTCGGAATTGATAGTCAAAGTTTTCAATGATGAGTTTCAATGAAAGCTATAACTGGCGCCTAACGCTTTATCAAACTGTCAGTGATAGCACAACCTACACCAGACCAACATTTTTATTAAAATATCAAAACTTGCATTTTCTTATATAAAGTTCTGGATACTGCTTTTACAGGAGAACGATATTTAAGGTGGAACTATAGTTTTTGGTAACACAACATTAACCGCTAAAGGAAAGAAGGAGTCTTCGGAAGTTTAAAACCTAAACTTTAATAATCTGGGTTTTACTCAATTCGAGAAGGCTTTAGCAAAATTTAGAGCTAAACATATTATGAAAAAGAAGTGTAAATCACCGAGAAGAACAAACAAAATTAGCTCATCTGGAGTTGCAAGATTCTGAGGAAGTCTCCTTCCTCTTTTCATTTACCTACCATACCATAATTAATTGTCCCACTGTCCTACCAACATCATCAAAGAATGCGTAGTTTGGATAAATGTGATGCCAATGAGATAATGATGAACAGTAAAAGAAATGGAACATGGGAAGTGTATCAAGCCAGGAAACAGGAAGAAAAGTGAAGATAAATCCTTAGCAATAAAAAAGCTTTAAACACCAAGCCAACAGATTCTAACGGCTTACCTGTATGGGCTTCAAATATGCTGATAGGGTGTGTGTTGCATATATCAATTCATAAACGAAGACTTTCTTAATGAAACTTTCTTAATCAAATGAATCCTACTTCTAAGGTATGTAGTGCCGAATTAAGCCAGCGCGTGGTCTGTAGCAAATTCTATCAAGGAGCCTTTAGACTGTTTTAGGTTAGGTAATTGTCGAGCTTATGTGTTTAAATAAAACAAAGCTGTTACAAACAAAATGTTCTTGATTTTATGTAGGCAAATTTATAAATAATGCTGTTGACATCGACTTCTCGGAGTAAACCATGTTCAATATTCATTAAAGTGAGGTGATTAAAACGTTGTTCGCTCATCGTATTCCTGCCAACTGCAGTGGTGATCATGAGCAACAAATAAATGCGCAAAGCAATTTCAACGTTCGGAAAACAATATGGTAAAGAATTATTTTTTAACTGCTTGTAAACCTGCATTTCCAGAGCCTCATGATTTCTGCTGTCAATAATACTAGCCACATCAGAATTGAGCATTGCAGCATAGTGCACTAATTCGTCGCCCAGACTGTCCTCCAAATCATTTGCGTAATCACTTACTAAGGTTTCAGATTTTTTCAAAATTCCTTTTGGTGGAAGAGATTTTAGCTCTCGGAATATTCCGAAAATGTCAGTAATTTTATGATAACTGTTCATACGTTTACCTAAAGCAGTGAGTACGTTAACAATAAACACCTGAATTTCATACCGTTGTCCAGGTATTTGATATTTTACAAAGTCGTCTGGCGTAGATGAGCCGCTATATTTGTCGTATTTTGTATTTCGGTTCCTGCGTCTAGAAGTTTCTTGCTGATATGCTTCACAGCCAGTGAGCTCTTTGGCTTTTGCCTCAATATCCCAAAATCCAATTCAAGACACAGAACTGTAAAGGGAACTATGAGTATGATAATGAGATCGGACCGATTTACATTCAGTCGAACATAAAGGAACTCCAACAAATTTTATAGGTAATGTGCTTGAAGAAGATATGGAACTAAAGAAGGAACTATTTGCATGATGAGAGGTCGGACCGATTAACATATCTTCGTAGTTCCACATCTGCACTTATTATTAGGTATCATTTGTTGTAGTTCATTCTGCCTTTATGTTCGGCTGAATGTAAATCGGTCCGATCTGTTTATCATGCTTATAAACGGTGATTGGGCTTGGTTTTTGAAAATTCAAAAAAACACAGAAACTTGTAAAAAGTGAATGAAATTTTTATTTGGATCGATAAATCAATTTCTGCCATTTACTTTTTAAAAATAATTTCAATTAAATGTTGCCCGCGGCTACGCTTCAGGTGGTCCATTCTGAAGGTCCAATTTTGACAAACTTTTTCACACATTTCGGCCGGAATCTCACCAATAACGCGTTCAATGTTGGCTTCCAAGGCAGCAATCGTGTTTGGCTTGTCCCCATAGACAATAGACTTAACATAGCCCCACAAAAAATAGTCTAACGGGGTCAAATCACATGATCTTGGTGGCCAATTGACTGCGCCAAAACGTGAGATCAACTGCTCACCAAATTCGCCTCTCAATTGATGCATGGTTTCGCGTGCAGTGTGGCATGTGGCACCGTCCTGTTGGAACCACATGTCGACCGAGTTCAATTCTTGCATTTTCGGCAAAAAAAAATCTGTTATCATCGAACGGTACCTTTCTCCATTGACCGTAACCCTGCGGCCTTCATCGTCCTTGAAGAAGTACGGCCCAATGATGCCGCCTGCCCATAAACCGCACCAAGCAGTGCATTTTTCGGGATGCATTGGTAGCTGCTGAATTGCCTCTGGCTGCTCTTCACTCCAAATACGGCAATTCTGCTTATTCACGTATCCATTTAGCCAAAAATGAGCCTCGTCGCTGAAGACAATTTTGCGATAAAAAAACGGATCCTCATCCAACTTTTCTAAGGCCCATTCACCGAAAATTCTACGTTGTGGTAGGTCGCCTGGCTTCAATTCTTGTACCAGCTGTATTTTGTATGGCTTTAAACCAAGGTCTTTGCGTAAAATCTTCCAGGTGGTCGAATAACACAAACCCAATTGCTGCGATCGGCGCCGAATGGACATATCGCGATCTTCAGCAACACTGGCGGATGCAGCAGCAATATTCTCTTCGGTACGCACTCTACGGATACGATTTGGTGGATTAATGTCCAATAAAGTGAAACTGGTGCGAAATTTGGTCACAATGAGCTGAATAGCCTGCTCGGTGGGTCGATTATGACGACCATAAAACGGACGTAGCTTGCGAAACACATTTTTCACGGAGCACGAATTTTGATAATAAATTTCAATAATTTACAAACGTTGTTCAGGCGTAAGTCTATTCACGATGAAATGGCAAACAATACGGAATCGAAATGTCAAATGTTCGTGGAATTTATCATGTGTGATCTGTCAAAAATATAAACGTCAAAAACCAAGTAGCAAATAAATCACCCTTTAGTTCCCTTAATATTTCCGCGGACAAGGTTCCAGGAACTAGATCCGACCGAAAAAAGAACCGTTCCATGTTCGTTACGTCTTTGGAACTGTTTTGCACAACTCTAAATGATTGAAAGTCAATATAACCCTTTTCAAATCGGTCGGGTTAATACGACTAGCACGGAGAAAATATTAGGGAATTCCCCATTTTGCTTAGCAGATTTGCCAGCTGGCGTGTAGTGCGGTGCGAAACATGATTTTTGGATGACCAGCAGAAAGAAAAATAAAATTATAGTTGATCATTTTGATGCAAGCAGTTGTGACTAAATCTAATATATAAATAATAATTTTTAATGATCAGAAAACGTTGGTGCGCGGGGCCCCGAAATGCGCCCGCAGCATTTGCTACTCTTGCTTCGGCTAATCCGGCACAGAATGTATGCATACGATATCCACATCGACTGCTATACGAAGTTCAAATGTTTTTCTGTCGATTTAAGGACATACCAATCCTAAAACTCGTGTATGGTAAGGAAAACTCTGTAAGAGTGGAACCGTACCACCCGACCATTATTTCCAACATAATTTGCAACTTGCCGACCACGCAATATTTAAAAAAATAATTACCATACCGGGAAACAAATTCTATGCATAACTATTTGTGTATCCCCCATAAACATTGATTAACAAGTTGAAGACACAAAAACTCTAATCACAATGTAACAACCTAGAGGCACACTTATGACAATCGACAAGTCACTACAACTTATCGACTTGCAATATACCTTGCAACGTGTAGGCACTCTGACGCAACGGCAATATTCAAACAATCTCTCAACTCAACATCGGCGGCTGCTACAGCACACTTCCTGTTTAAAAAACCGACCATACCTTATTCGATTGCATAAGGGGCAATTTTTGCTAATAAATATCACCAAGCAAATAAGTTGCTACGAAAAAAGGATTTAAGCCCATAGCGTATGTCAGCGATGTATTGCAGTTACACTATTGTTGCGGTGGCAACAGAGGGGCGTTTAACCTGTTAAGCCGCACTGAGCGCACCCCGTTAAGTGCTCATCTCTCTGCTGCAACAACATCTCAGCCATAAGTTGCTGCAGCAGGTTGCATCTTCCAATTCCAGAAGAAGAAAAGTGAAAACCAGTCACTTTTCCTTCTCTTTTATTGGCTTTGGTTACCAGCGTGCATTTCGGTTCATTAGCATGCATTTGACTCTTCGCCGCCCCCCGGATTACATAAGGCTTAAGCTCCAATATGTATATTGTACATACAAAGACAAATAAGATCGGAATTAACAGTCTATTTGGCCTGTAGATATCTCTCGCAACCTTTGCAGTATGGCATACGACGAGATGTCGTCGCTGTACTTAGTCAGACCCGCAACAATACGCTGCAGGTGCGGTACACTGCAACTGCAAGCAAGTAGAGAAAGAAGCATATGATGGCGAAATTGATAGCAAAACCACATAGCTACTCCTTTCTGGGGCAGCTATGATCCCCACGCAAACTTAATTGGATCACGAGTGGTGTTATTATCTGAAATCGTTGACTTAACAAAATATAACAACAACAAAATAATGATACCTATACAACAATGGGTAACTTGAAACTCATGCCTGGATGATGCCCCGAAGTATGTCTGCTTGCATCCGCACTTCATGAAATTGTATCTGGGTAAAGAGTGTTAATTTATATACAGTATGGGTCTATTAATATCATTAACATCAACTTCGTCTTTGGAAATAAAAATGGTTGGAGGAAATACTGCTGGCAAAAATGGTTTATTTGGTCTTCATGTTGTTGTTTATTTATTTTTCAAAATTTTTACATACAACCAACAGAATAATGTATAGGAACCTCTTTGGGCAAGAATTTTTAAAATGCTTTGCTTACCTCGATGTAAATATGTTAGATCCGTTATAATTGATGCAGGCAAATAATTGAGGGTCATTCATTTCATCACGAAATTGTAATATTGTTGTTTAAATAAAATCAATGACTCGTGTAAACAATAAGATCTATGGCTGGAGGTCTTCCCCTCGAACTTAAAACCAAATGCACTTTCAGATTTCTTCAACATTCATGAACGTGCCTTGGTAATAAAATATACAGACAAATCTAAATATAAAAAGAATTTTCACAAGAACTTTCTCATTGAGTTCAAGGCCTTGGAGAAATAATAGGCCGAGTTTCACAGCCAGAATAAATGGCACTCAATTAGTCAATGGTAAACTGAGTAAATATATTTAAAATCTCTCATACTGGCCACTTCAGTACATATACAAATAATTAAGACTTATAGAATTGGGCCTAGATTAGCTTTGCTCACTGAACAAAAAAGATCTAACAGAAAAACACCAGATTACAGAACAGATGAGAACCGAATATCCAGAACATGTTAACAGAAATTCAGAAATGTCAGTTAAGCGTCAGCTGTTAAATCAATTACAACCATTTTTTCGTTAGTTTTGTTCTTATTGATAATGGAAATTTTTGATTTTATTACCAATAAATAATTAAAGTTAAATTTAACCCACAAATAAACAAAATATAAAAAAATATATTTGACAGTTCTCATGATATGATTCAGTTTTAATTTGATGTTACTCAAAAACCAGAACAGAAAATCCTGTTCTAATCTGTACTACTACACTGAACATTAAATCAGAGTAATTTAAATGAATGAATGAATATTTTGGGGTTTTAGTTGCACTGCGACCTTGAGATCTATTGTGCCCTCATTTAGAGACAAAATGGCATTGCTCATTTATAGCTCTTCCTCCAATTTTATTGCATTGATGAACTTTAGTATTTGGAGTATTTTCAGAGAGGATAATTCGCCCTCTACTATCTGGTGACGTCCCAGATGTCTATGTCTTTGGTGCATAAGTGTCATGCAACTACCTAAAATGTGGTCCGGTGTTTCCCCTTCTATATTGCAGTATCTACAAGTAGAGCTGCTCACTAATCCCAGTGTACTAAGGTGTTTTCTTAGTTTGCAGTGGTCTGTGAGGATACCCGTTATTTTCCTTAGGTTATTCCTACTTAAGCTAATGCAGGCTAAAAACTGTTCGAGGTTGTAGTCATTGAGTAGTACTTTTTCCTGTCTCAGCCTTGGGAGTTCTTTCCATGTTGTTTTGTCTTTTGGTCTCCTCTGCTGTTATGATTTTGGTTTTAATCACATTTTTTCCTAGTCCGCAATATGGTTCTGGTCCTAAGGAGTCTGCCTCTTCGTTGTCTTGGACACCAACGTGACCTGGTACCCAATAGAGTGTTACATTGTTTTTCTTGCCCACTTCGTTCAGTCTCTTCACACTTTCCCATACCAATTTCGAGCTAATGGTATAAGATCTTAGTGCTTTGAGTGCGGCTTGGCTGTCCGACATAATGGCAATATTTTGTTTGCGGTAGTTTCTTTCGAGATTTCTTTCTGCGCATTCTCCAATTGCATTGACTTGTGCCTGGAAAATGCTAGTAGACTGTCCCATCGGTAAGGAAAGTTTGCTTCGTGGCCCAAAAATTCCTGCGCCAGTCCATTCAATTGTTCTCGGTTCATCAGTGTACCACTTAATGGCATTTGGTTTAAGGGTGTAGTTCACTGTTTCGCCTACCCAATCTTTCCTGTTACTTAACTCCGTTTGAAAGTTTTTCTCGAAGTTAAACTTTTTATTCACGCCATCTCTTGGGATATCAAGTAAGTCTATTACCGTGGACTTGCAGATAGCATTTCTTTCCATAAGACCAATGCACTTTCCCGCCCCAATACCTTCCTTCCCAAATGTCATGATGGCTCCTAGAGCTGCACTTTCTATGGCTACATGCAATGGTGACAAGTGAAAAATTACCTCCATTGCTGCTGTAGGGCATGTTTTCATTGCCCCGGTAATGCATAAGCATGCGAGCCTTTGTACTTTTCCTAGGGATTTCCTAGTTGTGATTAGTTCGGTTTTTGTATGCAATGCAACCGCCCCATAAGTGATTATGGGTCTTACCAACATAATGAGCAATTTAAAACATAAACTTGCTCACTGACAGCAAGAAGTTGTGCATCCAGAAACAATTCAATATAAGTCGCTGAACAAAGCTATTGACAATATTACCGCTTTAACAGGCCGCGAACAACTTCGTCGATCTCTTTCTATAGTGTCGACACGGTTTTTTGGTAGTGTGAAAAGAAACTGTGTTGAAACAGCAGCAGTTCGATTTCTAGAGATCGAAGTGATATGTCAGTTTGTGTTTTGCTTTTTTTTTGATAATGACTGCTGATGTTGATTATTTACAGTTATCTTATTTGCATTATTCTTTTATATATATAAAAACTGCTTAAACATATCTTGAAAATAATGAGCGTACACTCCACTTCGCTTATTTATTTTTCTTAATATAAATTGGACAACTATACTGTTTGCCAAATAGTTTTGGCATTATTTATACGTCGGCGTATGTGCCTGTGAATCCAAATGGAACAACGAATTACTTCGTTGAAATGATAGATCGATGTGGCGTGTAAAAGTGGTATATGGTTACTTAAGTGCCCGAAACATGTATCCTGTCAAACTTGAGTATATAATGACTTATGTTTGACAGTAATTCTTTATTTAGGGCCAGACTAGAGTAAACTCAATTTTTAACAGTTATAACAGTTGTTCGACAACTCGCTTCACGCGTAAGTCAAATGTATGTATGACCATGAGGAGCCGCATGAACATCCAGCAAGTGTACAAGGTGAATGCCCGCATTCGCCCGAAGCATGACCTGGAGAACAGTGATTTGCTTCATCTCTCCTGATGGCTGCGGAACTATATAACGCAATGGCGATCTCTGAACGTTGGTTTTACCGGGTTTAATGATGAAGATTTGGCAAACACCATAATCGCCGAGCGAAATGGGCCTAGTACCCTGTTAATTTCGAAGACTGAGCTCCAGCTCATCTTCGATTCATTAAAGAAAAAGAAATCAGCAGGGATCGATGGTATATCCAACGTTGTACTACGACATTTGCCTCAAGAAGCAAAGTATTTGAAAAGGTTAATTAATAGGGCCCTGTTCAAGTGGACGGAGGACAACAATATCATCCCGCATAATCAGTTCGGTTTTCAGGCGGTACATGATACAATTCATGCCGCGTCTAAACTAGTTTCTGATATCCAATGGAACAAATCGCAAAAGCACTATACGGGTGCCTGTCTGGTTGATTTGGAGAAGGCCTTCGACACCGTATGGTTAGAAGTTCTCTATCTAAAGCTTTCTCGACTAGGTATAAGTAAACCTCTGTTATATATGCTCTATGACATGCTAAATGGTAGAAAGTTTGTTGTCAAAATTGGCAATGTAACTTCTACCGCAACTTTTAATATTAAAAATGGTCTTCAGAATGGGAGCGGTTAACTCGCTGATTCTATTTAGCGTTTACACCAGCGATCTGATAGGTAGTCTAATTCGGGCAATTGCGTACGCCGATGATCTAATTGCGTACAGAACAGCTAATACAGTTAAGGTCATCAAAATTCTTTTGCAGAGTGACTTCGACAAGATTCAGCGATATTGTGATGACTCGAAGTTGAAAATCAACTACCGGAAATCAGAAACTATTCTGTTTAGGACTCCGTTGTCTAGCGCCTCAAGGGATACTAGAAAGAACTGGCGCAAGATAGTGATCGTAGGGCCACATGGACATCTATTGGCTAGTAAGAGTGTAGTAAAGTACCTTGGCATTTGGTTGGATCAGTATTTGTATTTCGACAGACATATATGTAGGTGGTGCTCTGGCCGATTGTTTTATAGCAGCTGTCTTGACAGCAGGGTGAAGGTAATTTGCTACATGGCCCCCATCAGGCCGATGATTGCATACGGATGCCCGTTATGGTTCAACGTTTCCCCATCTCAAATGGAAAAGATTCGGGTGTTTGAGAACACCAGAGTCGGAGTACAAACGATATTATTCCAACCAGGTTCTATACAACGGAGCCAACATAAACAGAATAGATAATTTGTTGTTTTAGTTGATTCGGGGTCACGTTGTAAGAGCGATGCCCTCGACGAACGGCTTAATTTTTGGGGCTTATTACCATAACAATGAATACCACGAGAGTGCGCGGTTAAGTGGATACATCCCTCCCGAGGAATTCCTCTATTTAGACAGTTGAGGGCTGATACAGGATCGAATGGCGGTTCCGCTAATCTACCACGTCAGCCGCTAAACTGTAGATAGGCGACTCCTGTACGGTCGAGATGTCATCGCACAAGGTGGAGAGGAGCGTTTTTAGTAATATATATAAAGGGTTTTTCAACAGGGACGCTACAAAAGTAGAGCGACAGGGACAGCAAATGACGCCATATTTCTTGCCGCTCTTTTGACATTTCTCTTCAGTAAGGCTTGCCATTTCATGATGGAAAGATATACGAGCCAACAACGAGTCGAAATTATTAAAATTTACTACCGAAATTCGAAGTCAGTGGCCTCAACGTTAAGAGCGCTACGTCCAATTTATGGTCGTCATAATCGTCCTAGCAGATCAATAATTGAGCGTCTAGTGGAAAAATTTGAGTCCACATGCACAGTACAAAATGAGAGAGTGCCAAGTGAGATAAAGAAGTGCCCGTAGTGTCGAGAATATTGCTGCCGCTGAGGCTTCAGTTGCAGAAAGCCGAAATGTGTCTCTCACACGTCTTTGTCAAGCGTTGGGCATCTCTGTGACGTCGTTGTGACGAATTTTGCGAAAAGATCTTGGCCTACATCTTTATAAATTTAAATTGACGCAAGAACTGAAGCCGCTTGACCACCAGAAGCGTTGTATGTTCGTGAATTGGGCTGAGCAACAACTTGAAAATGATTCGGATTTTCATCGAAAAATCAGCTTCAGCGATGAGGCTCATTTCTGGCTGAATGGCTTCGTCAGTAAACAAAATATGAGGTATTGGTCAGGCAGCAATCCACACGTACTCCATGAGTAATTATTGCATCCCGAAAAAATTACGGTTTGGTTTGGTTTATGGGCCGGCGGCGTTATTGGTCCGTACTTCTTCCGTGATGATCAAGACCGGCACGTTTCTGTGAATGGGGATCGCTACCGTTCAATGATAACCGAATATTTTTGGCCCCAATTGAATTATATGGACTTGGAGGACATGTGGTTCCAACAGGACGGCGCCACAAGCCACGCAGCGAATGTCACAATCAATTTATTGGAAACCAAGTTTGAAAAACGTGTTATTTCACGAAATGGTCCAGTCGCTTGGCCGCCTGGGTCTTGCGATTTGACTCAGTTAGACTATTTCCTGTGGGACTACGTCAAGTCTATGGTCTATGCCAGCGACGATTGATGAACTTCGTACGAATATCAAACGTGAAATTGCAGCACTATCGGCCGATTTATGCTTGAAGACCGTCGAATATTCGTCTGGACTTCTGTAAGCATGCCCGTGGTGGCCATGCAAAAGAAATCGAGTTCCATACATAAAAAAACGAAACTGTTTTTGTTGTGTGAAATGCAATTTTTATAAATCCACTTCTTTAGTATGAAATTTAGTTAACATCATTGGAGCAGTTTTTAAGAATATTTAAAAAATATATATATATAAAATAGTCGAACTACAGAGATATACCATTAGGGACGGGTGACCCTGTGCCATTGAGTTAATAATAATGGAGAATTGCGAAATCAATTTCTGTTCGAAAACAAATTATTTGCGAAGAAACGAGAAAATTACTGAATAAAAAAATTTACTCCAATTTGTTAAAACACAACACCTATATGAGTTAATCCAATAAATTCTTAAGCCATAAATTATTATGCATCATGATTCATTGAAGGAATGCAAAATTACTCATCTTATCATTCATTCATAATTATGTAAATCATCATTTTTGCAGTTTTACTTTCTTTCAGCCTTGAAGTTGGAACTTTTGGCTTTCCATTTTGACACATCCGCGTGAGACCAACTTATTTTTTTTATGATGATAAACAAAAGTAAAAATATACATCCGAAATTATTGTAATCGAAATTGGTTGTATATATATTATGAAGAAGATGAAGGAGGAAAGGTAATGGGTAAAAATGCCTAAAGGCTAAAGACGAACTTTTACTTTCGTTTAAATGGATTTGGTTTGGTTTCCCCCAATCGTATTGACTTGAATAATTTGTAAAAGTTTTGGATTAACTCTTCAGGTAGTGTGGGCAGTCGAAGCGAACTCTACACACCAGACCAGCAGAACAGAATTATTTATTTAACAAAAATTATTGCTTGTAAATATTGCGAGTGAAAATTATAGAATAATAATTATAACATAGCATGGAGATATCATTCAAGCCCCTGCCCTATAGAAGAGGTTAGGTATAGTGAAACAAATCAGGAGAAGGGGGGATTTTGGATTGAACTTTCAAATCTGCTTTGATCAAAAAACATTCTTTTAAGGAAATAAAATAAATTGCTAATTTTAAGGAAATAATGAGTTGTATAGCTTTCAAAACTACGTGGTGATTAGCTTAGCCTTGGAGAAATTTAATAAAGTCGACTTACATTAAATTTTCCTTAGACATAGGCCATTTATTAATAATGTTACCAAAATAACATGTGATTTCAATAAAAATGGATATCATGTTAAAATAAAATGACTAGTAATAAAATTAACCTTTCATAATGTCAAAATAAAATGATCTATTAAATTATTCTTAAAATTATCCACCATGTTCTGAAAGCAAAAGAGTTTCATGTATGTACAATGTGAGGCAATAGTATTGTCGAACAAAATGTGTGTTGGCAGCCATTTTCTTGGAAAACCAAAAATAAAACTGTCGGTTTATTTGAACGGTTGGAAAATTGATGACATAAAGTTGAAAATATTATATTAGGTACCTTCAAGGTTTGGGCATGCATATTCGTACTCAGCAAAAATGTCAAATCGCCAATATGGGAAACAGCAAGCAACCCAAAAAGCTTTTGTTTCAAATCACCAGATCTGTATGATATCGATTGTGCAGTAAAATATGCAGCAACTGTTAAACTACTAGACTGAGCCAAATTTTGTAACTATTCCAACAAAGAAAACATATACTTCTTGCTTGAATTCTCATTTTTTCGAATGCGGCAACTATACTAACACAATGGAATGGCAGACAAAAACTTTACAATTTGGCGGTTTGATACTCTCTACATCAGTTACCGGTAGAAATGTATTAGGTCTGTTTGTTATTTTGTGAATTCGTGCGAATTCGTAACCATACCTATTTCTACAAATTTTAACAAAATGCTGTTTGAACAAAATAATACAAGGCCTGTCAAAATGGAGGAGAAAAACTTCCTCTACATTAAAAAAATTGTGAATTTCTGTGGGTGACTGGTGTAAAAACTGGCAAAACGTCAAACTGGCAAGTTTTGTGTGCCATTTCCTAGTGTTAATGGTGGGCACATTGAAAAAGTGATAATTCGTGTACTAGAATAAAATCATTGTTTTAAAAACTATAGACAAATAGGAATGAAGAAAGAAAATCAGTTAGGAAAATCCAAACATTCTAGTAATATTTCTTTACTGGAATTCTGGAGTGTTTTCCCGTTTTATTTTATAGAATATTTTTGTTTTTTAGACTGTTATTCTTTCTGTTGTGTGTTATTTTTCTATCTCTTTTAATTTTCTCTATCTTTTTAATTTTAATTTTAATTATGCCCATGACTATACTTTCTGTCCGGTTAATCACCATTAACGCTTGGCATATAAACATAATCAATTGGAGTTTGTTGACAATGTTGCCAGAATTATAAAATTTCCCTCACTCTTGATGTCTTACGGTTGGTTCACTTCATACTACAAATAAAAATACTAAACAGACCTATTAAGACTTGGCAACTTTTTCAATGTAGTTTTTCAGGGGCAACATGCCGCCCCTTACGTGCAGTCCTTGTTGCACCTTTTGTTGATTCTAAAAGCGGGATAATAATAAACGGATTATAAGAAACGGGATTATAAGAGAAGCGATTTAAAAAACGGGATTTAAAAAAAGTTGGTTATAAAAAGCGGGATTACAAAAAGCGGGATAATAACAAACAGATTATAAAAAGCGGGTTAATCGAACCCAACCCGGTTATGTTGAATTTTCAGTAACCATTTTCAATAGATTTCAGATCGATTTTTTTTGTTGGTATCTTGAACAAAAAATAAGATATGTTCTGACAGCATAAAATCGACTGTGTTCAGAAAAGGAATTTGACATAAATCAGTTGTGCTGAACTCCACTGCTTGTTGTCAAGGTCAACTAATTCTCTTTATCTATATGTCTGCAATATAAATGTCAAAGCGCAACTACATTTGACGCCATTTGCTAAATTTTTCACTGTCACATGACATTATTGGTGCTTGTCACCAACTGTCACCGGACATGAAGATACCTACATATACACACATCATAACTGAATCTCCATCGAATATCAGCAGATATTAGTAACCTGAGTGACTTAATGTGTACATTTTAGGTAAGTATTATTTTTGCTGAAATAAAACTCACTCGTCCAAGTACTTCTTTCCCTCAAACTAACCTCGAACGTGTAAGAATGTTATTTAATAAAAAGATATCAAAGAATCAATCGGCATTTAATTTCTCTTCGATGAAACTTTCTTTTAATTTTATTTTGACAAACAAGCCCACGAAGTGACAACTATCAGTACAACTTTTCTTTTGATAGGGTGTTGCTTTGATTGATGCACTTAATACTTACAAATAGATTACCCCCCTGCATGAAGCCTAAATAGATATGATGTTAATTCTACGACTATTTTTTGTTTATAAATATTGAACGTTATGTCACGAGTACGACGGACATTTTAATCCATCGTCGTAAGTCATTGTCCGTAGAACATACATAATGTACATACATGAGTACAATTACAAATATCGTCGAGGAAATGTCTACCTCTGATTGCAACTTTCTCCCAACAGCAACGCACGAGAGGAATCAGTCAAACCAGTCCTGAGGGACTAAAGTAAAAAAAACAAAAAAATAAGTCCCCCTACCTCGGCAAAAGCTAAAGTAATACTCGAATACAAGCTTAATCCGATATATAATACACAATTTCTAACCCAAAAAAAAGAACATGAAAAATGTTTGTATTGTCTATAGTACGGGTTTTTGGAAGATATATTGCTTAATCCATTTGGATTCGATTAATAGCCGACTCTTGCCAATTAAGCTTAAATTTTACAAACTTGTATAGCTTTATAACAAAACAACGAACATCATGAATGAACTGTTGAAGTCGCCATAGACGAGACGCGACGATTCCTCCGCTACTCGCCGCGCTGGCCATAGATAAATCCACTTCAAACATCGGAATTAAAAGAGCATGCGGCTCATCTTCTTCGATGCCAACACCACGATACCACGATTAACAGATGTCCAAAAAGTGAAAGGTATCTTCGGCGGTGGGTATGCCATGGTTTTGGTGATGATGCCGAAGACTATAACGATGAATGATAATGGTAAATATTGTGAACGGAGAAGATATTTCGATGTTTACTTGTTAAAATGTGGCTCGTGAGAAAGAAGATTCCACTTTGACTTTTTACAGTATTGACATTAAATGATTTAAAAAAAACATATCGTGCATGCAGGTTAAGTTGGCAAAGAGCAGGTTATACCCTATGGAATTGAGTAAGCGAAGTCTGAAAAAGATTTCAGCACACTAAAGGTTAAATAATGTTTTAAATGTTTATAAAAATAAAGGTCTTCAATTTAAAGAGCACTGACGAATGTTAAAATATTTCATATTCAACAGCATTAAGGACCCGGATTTTTTGATGTGCAGATAAGTCACCAAAAAAATTGAAGACATCGCCATGTAAATTGAAAAAATATTATTTCACAAAATAAAGAAGAACTTAAATGGGAGACCAGGGGCCTACAACGCAACGCGACAAGTCTAAATTCACTTCTTAAACTATACTTGTACGACAAGGCCAAGTGTATTCTGTAACACAAGGCAAAACTTTTGCACCTATTAGATTTACTTGACTTGTCCACATTGTGTGACAAGTGGACAAAAACAAAACATGGTAAAAATTCGGGAAAGAAAAAAATGTATTTTTTAACAAAAATAAGAGAAACCATATCGATATTTTAGCAAAAGAAAGCGAAAAGTGTACAAAGATATTTACATTGGCAAAAAGCCTAAATATTATTATTCCACAAAGCAAAGGCGAATTATTTTTCGGCTAGAAAAATATATACTGTCCGTTTGTTTTGACATTCGAAATTCTTGGAGAAACAAATGATCGCCAACTTCAAAATTTAGTTTTGGCAAGCACTTTTAATCAGTGCAAAAGTTGATTGTTGTCATTCTAATTAAAATAAAATAATAATAAATAAAATAAATCAAAATAAAGCGAAAAGTGTACAAAGATATTACATTACAAACTTGTAAATTAATGACAACTTCTAAATTACCTGTCACACGCTAGCAATACTTAAGCAAACCTTCTGTGATACTTGTCACTTTATGTTACATTTTTTGAATTTTTTTACGCAGAAGCTCCTAGAAAGTTTAAACACTATTGTAAACCAAGATTTTTCAAAAAAAAAAAAATTTCTGAAAATTAATTTTTTTTTTTGAAAACTCAAAATTTTGAAAACGATTCAACAGATTTTTTCCAAACTTCGTATTTGATGGTTTTTGACATTATCTTGAATAGATAAAAACTATTTTTCTAAAATAAAAAACAACGGTACCTCCATATATAAATGTTTAAAAAACCGTTAAGAAAAAAATGTATTTCTCGAAAACAGCTCCAAGAATTTTTATAAGAAAATGTGTGTGTTCCTAAATTAGAACATGCCACTTTCAATCATAAAAATATTTTTCTTTGCGTACTTATTAACGGAACTTCCCATACAACCACTTTTCATATTTTCGAAATTCTCGAAATTGAATGAACCAATTAAAATATTTTTTTTATACAAATGCTCCCTAAAGTTGTTAAAACTGAGTACAAAAATTTTCAAAAAAAAAGTTTTTCGATTTTTAAAAAATAAATAATTTTTTTTTTGAAAAATCGATTTTCCAAAACCCAGTCACAGAATTTTTTTGAAATTTGAATTTTATATGTATATTAATAATATCTTCAAAATGGCGTTTCAATTTTTTTTTTAAATGTTTTCAAAATTTTATACATAAACAATTAATTTCTAAAAAAAACCACTCAAACGATTTTTGAATATTTTTTTTGATATATTGTTATTTATCCATGAATTCAAATTGCATCTTCGCTTACCTTAAAACTGTAATGGCTAAGCAATATAAAAATATTTAATTATGTGTATTATCCATTTATTTCTATACCTTATTAATATTCCCTTTTATGCGTGAAATAAATAAAACCAGCGCCAGAATCGTCTACAGCAAATAGGAGGCTGGCCAGCAAACATGTTTATCCCAATTGCCCCAGCAATGTCAATTCTATTTGCTTGACATTTGGTATCAAAACAATCACAGCTTCACCTTGCATCAATTTTAAAAAAAAAAATTTTTTTTTGCAGTGTGTTTCCAGAGCATATTGTAGCGAAAAAATTATCACCAGCTACAGCAATTTTAATACATTGGCCTAACGATGCTGTTAGACGTTGCCAGACTTGGCGCAGTATGCGTTGAAAAATTGAAATACATTGGTTCTAAGGAAATGGCTGCCGCGATTGCTGGTATCGGTTTAATGTCCAATTTTTGATGGAGCAAAATTTGTGAGTTCTCAGTATTTCAAACGGGTCAATTCTGACTATGCACACACACTTTTGCGGTAAATAATAGTTCTATTTAGCAAATTTATATAAAAGTCTTACAAGTTTCAGCAATGTGATTGTAAGCAACTTGATTATACTGTATTCATGGATTAGATTTATTAAAGCACATGTTTCTTTATACGCAAATCAATTTTTGTATACATTATTGAATTTTGAGTCGATACGTTCCCAAACAAATTCAACACACCCTATCTCTTTGTAAGACAAAACAAAATTATCTAACTATCTTTTTATGAGGGTCTTTAAAGGTATACATATATATTTTTCTGTTTAATATTTCATTGGTTTTTGTGTGACATCTTTTTTTTTTTGCTGTGAGAATTGTTGCATTTGGCCTTGAGCCGAAGAAAATCGGATGTAGGTATGTGTAAGTTAAACAGATTTACTGGACATTTAATCTTAAGGTCGAGAGTTTATATAATTAATTTTATCAAACAAAATCAGAGTGGCCTTGATAAGCTTAAAGATTGTACAAGAACACCATTATATCTGGAAGTCATTTGACAATGATTGAATATGTTATGTAGGTTAACTTTGTTAAAAGTATAGTTTATTGTTAGTTTTGTTCAAAAAACACAAATTAAATATGTATTTCTAAACTTTGGTTTATAGACGATTAATTACTACGAAATACATTTTATAATTTTGTGATTGAAGTTATTCTGTAAATCTATATGATTAAATAATTTATATTAACTCATTTTCTTTAATTATCAAAATCAATCCGTTAATTTTCAAACTTGTATGCATAAATTTGTTCATCTAGTAAGTCTTCTAATTGCTTGATATTTGCATTTAAACGCTCTTCTATTGTATTCAATTGAGCTCCGTTTGACTAGTTATTTGCAAAGTGATTGCAATTATCTCCTTTCGAAATATTGGCTTGTATAAGAAATGAGTTAACTTGGAAGCATTGAACTAAATTATAATCATTTACCTTAATCAAAAAGATCTATTAGATAATGAAAAAACAATTAGCTTCTTTGAATGATTTATTGAATGACTAAAAGTGTTATTTTTTTTTATTGTGTGTGGTTGGAAAAAAAAGTCTTAAGTTAATTAATTACAACACATACATAGTTTAAAGTCAATCAATTTTATGATTAATTTAGCAAGATTTCCGAAAGGTACATTTTTGTCTTGTTATTTCGTTGAATGTAAATTGCACAGTATCAGTACAGTATCGTTAAGTATCGTTATTTAATTTGCAATAATTTTAATGTAGAATGAATTCGAAAGTTTACACAATTTTGGCATACATAATAGGGTAAACTAAATTTACTGAACTACTGTCTACCGAATTGTCAGTTAATTTATATCTACAGAATTTTTTAATTACAGAAAAATAAGTGTGTTCTTGTGCACAGCTTTTGTGTATCCGCTTTCAAACTAAGTAGAGCTTATAACGGAATTACAAATATTATATTGTACAGTGTGAAGTAGCGATTTCTTTTCTTTCTTCTCATCATTTTTAAGACGAGAATAGAGAAATACCAATTTATAACAGTTATACTGAATAGATGGATTTCTTTAGGATTTTGTCATAAAATTAACAAGTGACAAGTCTATACACATTATTGTTGCAAATATCTGATGAATTTACATTTCACGAAATGTTGAACATTGCCATAATGTGCTTATATCCGTGATATTTAGCAAGTTTTTCATTGGCATACAATTTTTGTCATAGTATTGTTTATTTTATATCACTTAATCTCAAAATTAAGTTACTGTACCAGAAATCACTCATTACGTACGAAAATTAAACACCAGTCGGTTTTTCTGTTAGGCGGCAAGTTATTATGCTTGAAACAAAATCAACCAGCCTCAGCACCTATGTAAATTGTCAACAACAAACAGTACAAAAATGTTTCAAACAGATTACCATCACCACGGTCAACTGATTGACATTTCATATCGAAACAAACCCATCTACAAAAGGAATACCCCAACAACAGCAATTTTAGGAATTTTTGGCCTTACAACACAGTTGTCTTTTCTAGAGCTGATCTAGAGTGAGCGAAATAATTCAAAAATATTGGTCCAAAAATAATGGCGGCCGATTTGGCTTGTAACCTGGCTCAAAATCTATTATGCGAATTAGCCGTTTTAACGACACTTATGGTAACTTTTCGTTAAAATTTGACACTAGGTTCAACTCGCGTAAAGAGTGAGTTATAGCAATCAGGAAGAATGCTCTTGCTGATAATTTGTGATGTTTTCATTCGTTTACAAATTGTGCAACAATTTATGCCAAAAACCCCTAAAAATAATAATTATTTCTTGCTTTAGTGTTGCTTTGTTTTCATAATTAGTTACTGATGCAAATTAGTTTGTGTTGTTGAGTCATTTCAAACAAAATGGAACAAATCATTTCATTGACTTGAGTTATAATTTCTCTAATTGAACTGACAGAATTGTGGACGAAAAAAATGTTACGTGGTGTCGTGTGGATTTGAAACTTGACATTAGTTTTTCATAATTTTTCTCACCAATAGGGGAAAATATTTACTACAATCACTGTTTTGTTGATGTGCTTTACTGATCGATATAAACGCCCGTAAAGTTGATTAAAAAGCGTTGTGTAAAAAATTAGCTTGGCAACATATTTCAACTATCTAATTAATTAGAAGCAACCAGTAATTTATAGTAAGAAAGAGAATCTATGTCTTACATTAAACAATTGACACATAGGTTATGAAAGGTAAAAGCAACGTTAATAAGCCTTACTTTCATGTTTTCAGGAGTAAAACTCGAACACAGCCAGAGTTTACGTAACACCATAAATTTAGCCGACAATAAAGTTATCATTATCGCAAGCTGACTTAGTCCTTAGATTGATTGATTTATTTTAAACCCTAGGCTAGTATACTTATCAACAAATTTAATCTGAATCTCACCAAGCTAAATCAGTGGTATAATTCCTGGGTCATAATTTTTCTTTGAAATAACAATAAACTGACATTTAGTTGAGAGAAAGTCCATTTGCAGCTGACCACTTCAAAATAGCATACAAATGCTCATTTATTCGAAACACCAAGTTTTCAACTAATGCAATTGGGCTCGATAGATAAATCTGGACAAGTGAAGACAAACATTTGAACATACTTTAGTAAGGTCGTTTATAAAAATGCATAACAATAGAGGGCCAATAAGTGAACCTTGGGGTACACCTGTTGTTAAGTCTTTATATTTTGAAGACCTTCTATCAACAATTACTCTTTGTTTTCTGTTATTAAGGTAGTTATGTATTAAATGGATTGCACCATCACTAAATCCCAATTATAACTTAAGCTTCTGACACATAATATTATTATGATTAACACTATCAAAAGCCTTCGAGAAATCAAGAAGACATAAAATGGTTACATTTTCGGAATCAAAATATTATATTTACATCATCTAAAAATTTGACAACTATATTCAGCTCTAAATCCTGATTGATAAGTGGATAAAATGCTCTGTTTCTCTAAAAAAAAACATGTTAAGTTTTGTTTAAACTTAAATTATGTTTCAAGGTTGTGAAGTGGCTTACCATTTATGTTCTAATTAATTTATTTTTCTTAATATAATAAAACAAAATTAGATACCAAATGAATAAAGGCTTATTAGGAGTACCAGCTTAAAAGAATTATTTTCCAACTTTATATTAGCGCTTTGTTTCCCAAAAAAATAAGAAAGTAATTTAAAAAAAAAATATTTTGATTGAAGTTTTTTATTTTTTTGTTTTCAGGGAATCAACAAAAATATTAAATTTGAAATTTCACTATTATTAGTTTTTTTGGTCTTTGTCGAATTGGTTTGACACTTTCAGATGCCTTATAGCGAGTTTCATTCAAGAAAACATCAGCTCTTTCTGACAAAGGACTTCATCTTTTCGAATTTTGAGAGTTTCATTCCAACAAAAAGAGCAAATCTAGATCAAATCTTAACACGAAAGATCTGATCTGTGATGGGTTGGCAGATTTGATCTGAATGCACACATATATGTAAAACGTCTTTTCTGCCAAACATTAAATGGAAAATATTTTGTTAATTTGTTGTAAAATTGTGCCAATCCGTGCTAAAAAATAAAGATACTCGTATAATGGACGAAGAAGTTAATAATTTATATTTTATAATTTGTTTTTGCTTGCTTCGTCTTCCTTAATCTGATGATGAAGATAAGTTTTTTCAGTAATGTGTGTGCCAATAGTACAATTAAATCTGGAAAAGAGTTTCATTGAAAAGATCTAATCTAGATTTTGAGAGGAGATCTTTGAAATTTGAATGAAACTCGCTATTAGTTTGTTGGATCTGACAATTGGTGATAATCTTCATTGTCAAATGCAAAATCGAAATAGGTTTCGTACATGAAAAAGCAAAGTTAAGAAAATTATGCACATTTTTCACCCGCTGACACAGCAAACTCAGAAAAAAGATCATTCTGAAAAAAGGGAGAATTCTCTTCAATATATTCTCAAAAATTAGTTTCTAATATTTACAACTTTTAGGCAATAACCATGACGAAAAATAGTTTCCATATAAGTGATGTATACACATGGATTGATCAGATTCAAACCTAACAACTTTTTCAGGAAAAAAAAAACATTTAAAAGCCAACGATTTAAAAAGGAATATAAATGTCAAACAATTCGTAATTTTGTTCGACATGCAAAGCTACTCTCGGAAAAGATTAAAATCGCAATATTTAGAACAGGATGATATTTTTCCGACAGGCAGATTGTTTGAAAACAATGGTTTTGATATTTTACAAAATTTTCTAGAAACCATCTGTAGCGATTTTTATTAAACTTCAAACCATAAAGCAATCCTAAAAAGACTCCATTTGACGTTTTTGAAAAAAAAAATACACAACGGAAGTACAGCTTTAAAGATTGTTCTTGGAAAATTTGTTTATTTTTGAGTTATTCCTGTATATTTTGCACTTTAACTGAATAGAATTATCAAAAATTGGAACTAGTCCAGGAATCTTTAAACACAAAAATTGGATTTTAGCTGAAAAAATAGGCTAAAGTTAAAGGAATTCAGCTTTAGCAGTTTTAAAATAGCTATTAACAGAGGACATCATTTACTTAATAGCTTATCGTAGCTTCTTTTGAATCACCCAAAACCTAACTTTTACTTAGAAATCAAAGCTTTAGCTTTTTTTAATCATAACCCATTAAAATAAGAATATTTTTTAAAAGTTTTAAAATTTTTTAATTTTAAATTTAAAACAGTGCTTATAAAATTCTCCATTTTTTACTTGCGATTATAGGTACTATAAGGCAAGTTATGCATTCGTAAAAAAAAAAATTCTAACAATCAAACATGACATTACGATAATGGAGAAGCCTAAAAAAGTGATCGGCAAAAAATGTCTGTCTGTCAGTCTGTCAGTCTCTCAGTCTGTCCGTCTGTATGTATAACGAGCTACAGCCTAAACGGCTTAAGCAATTACCTTCAAATTTGGTATTTGTGATTATTTTGGCATTCCTCAGAGGGGAAATTGAAATTTTATTTTTAGGCCTAAAAATGACGGTACCTGCCAACTGACCTTGAAGGAAAATCTAATTTGTTTCGAAAACGGCTCCAATAATTTTGATAAAAATTTTTGAGAATTTTTTTGTTGGTAATATTTTTTTTATTTTTAAATCAATATTTTTGAAACTAATAAAAAAAATAATTTTAAATTTTATAGTCATAAATTTCAAAAAAAGTATTTTTTTTCAAAAACTAAAATGAAAACCCGGATTTCATCAAAATCCGTCTTTGTTTTTTCAAGAAACTGATTGAAGTTTTAGAACTTTTTATCAGTTTAAAACACGATTTTTACCCACCTATACACCATTCACTTTCATTATTATTCATATGTATAGTATATATATAAATATGTACATATATTTACATACCAAGGCGCCATCTATGTAGGTAGGTGCACATTACCCTCCTAATTTACATAATTAAAATCTCTTTAAATATATATTTGTAGGATGGTTCCTATGTCACCATTCCTTTAATCATATGCATTCGACAATTCATTATACTAGGAATCAAGGTAATCTTACCTACTCCGGCTTTAAACCTGCACAGGATATCTAAACTAGACCACCTATACCTACTAACAACTTCAGTGGTTAGCTACTACTTTACACTAAAGTTGTTAGCTACAAGAGCAAGTTCTTACGATCCAGTCGTGCATTTTATTTTCTTAACGAAAAATACTAAAAAAAAAATAATACAAAAAATGGTTGGCTAATTTTTTAAATACTATTTTAAAAATCATATTTTTTAAAGCTGGAAATGTATCTACATACATCATATAAATTATTGAAATGTTACCTATTTTATTTTCTTATTTTATGAATCAACCATTTATCTTCGACGCATGAATAACTTAATTATTTTTTTTCTAATTAGATATTGCGGATTTCGTTTTCTTTAATTTTATTGCCTTTCGAATTTCTCATGATTTTCAAAAATTAAATCAAAAACATTCTTTTAAAATATAAACTTACCAATAGGATGTAAATCCTCATCTTGATAATTTATGTATATCCAAAATAATCCTTTGAATTAAGTCGATTAATTTCTTAGATGTTATATCTATATATGTAAAAACCACACTATCTCGAATTATCTATGCAAAAATACTTTCTTTATCCATTTGTAGTAAATTCAGCGAATGATTTTTTTGTTGTTGTAGTATTGTTACACTTTATTCAAACACCCGCGTTAAGTACAATAAATGCTCTTACATATTCTTCACACCCACTCTGTTTGAAATTTTAGTAATATAATTTACCACTAAAATCTACCAAATTCCGACCGCTCGACGGTATAGCTCGTGGTATACTGAATTTTTTTTTTAATCGAAAAAAGTTTCCAACACCTTAAATTAACATCAACGAATTTATACAATTAAAAAAAAATAAAAATATGCAACAAGACAAGCGACCAACCGATCTAGCCAACAGTCCGACGAAGAAGATCCAATCCCAAGAGTAACTTTACCATTTCCAGCTGAAACCGCAGCGCACAAAATACCTACAACAAAACAGCAAGTGAAAAGTTGTTGGGCATAGTGACAGCAAAAATAAGCTTGATAGGTAAGAAGAAGTGAAGAAGAAGCAGAGCTCGAGATCCCAACGGAAGCTTTGCGCCAGTTGCCCATATCAGTCAAGTCGACGTGCATTACATTATACTCTTACCCGTTCTTTTCACAAGTCGTTGGTCGGGTCGCACTGATTTTACTTTCTTTCCACGAAGCCCACAAGCGCTTAGCATTCCATGATTGTTTTATGGGTGCCGCACAATGAGACATATCCGACTCTTGGTAGGGTCCTAAAGCAGACATAGAGTAAACAAAACAAAAAGAAACATACCAAACTGTGTGGAGTCACCCCTTACTCCATCCAAGCAGCGACAATAAGACGTGCGCTGCTGCTACTACGATACCGAGTCGCGTCACTTCGCGTCATTCGGAGAAAGGTAAGAAAATAAACGCAAAATCCCATCGCGCCTAAGTAAGGAGTATCTGAGACGTAAGTATCTCTATCTTTTGGTGGCATTAACAGTGACTTACAAAATTACAAACTTAAAAAAAAAAGCTTGAATTCTGTAGGTGAACAACTATTTTTTTTTTTTGTTTTTGGAGAACCCGTTGCTCGCCCTTAAATGAGACTTAAAATGTGTTATGATCGCAGGCATTAACTATACTATATCCCTAAGATACAACTTTTGAATACATAAGTATCGTAAATTGCTACCGTAGGACGTAGGGCCATCTGTCTATGCATCATAGTAATATAATTAAATATAAGAAGCAGCGCGTAAGTCGCGAGTTCGTTTTTTTTTTCTTTCCTTTCCGCAGATTAAAAATTCAAATATTGTCAGTGGAAGTTGGTGCACTAAAGGGAAATAAAGATACTGCACTTCGTGCAACAACTTTCGCTAGTGTTACATAGCGATCCAGTTTAAAAGTTTTTTTTTTTTTTGTTCATTTTCTACGCCATATTCGGAAGTTCAAAATTCCAATGCACATTGACAATAGTCTTGTGGACTTACGGGCTTATATTGGCTTGTGGCAGTGGAATGGCGGTTAAAAATGAAGCAAGAAGCACTATTAGTGGTCAAGAGTACTAAGTCAGTAATTTTGTGATATCGGAATCGGTAATGGCAGATCAGAGATGGAAAGTAGAATATGGATATTGTCTTTAATTGGCGAGAGAAAATCATGAGCGTGTCAAAAATAATATAAAATGTGTGACAAATAGTGTGATGCACACGGAATATACATAGCCATGTGGGAAAATTTTATATTTTTCCTATCCGTTAATGGTAATGCTGACGGAAATGCTCGCATTTGTAGTTAGCACACGAAGATTCCCTATAGAAAGTTAATTTCTAGTAATGGAGGAAGTTTTAGGAAATTTTTCTTTGAGCAAGCAATTGAATTATGAGCGATAATGCGAAGGTATCAAATGCCAACATCCTGAAGCCTTTAGATTTACAAGAAGTTTCAATTGAGATGAGCTTCATATGAAGAAATGTAAATGTATGAATGTGCACTCTGTGTATGCAGTAATTATTTTTTAACACTCATACGCCACAGTATCTAATTTTAGAATAATTAATCTGAATAAAAGTATTTTTTTTTTGTTAAATTGATAATAATTGTACAAAAAAACTATTATTGTAATTTTACTATGCTTTGGGTGTACTCTATCCAGAAAATGGTTGCAGGATTTCTCGTCTTAAGGGCAACTAATTTCGGACTTCACTCGCATCATTCGAAGAGCTATAGTCAAAATCCAATATTATTAACATTTTCGATCAACTGGTCATTATTCTTAAGACAAAATTTATGGTTTATTTAAAAGTTTTATATAAGTTAAATAACTGGGATCTTTCGAATTTCCAATTTAACATCAAACCTTATATTATTAGTACTCTTTCATTATAAAACAAAATTTAAAATATACATCATTAGAAGAAGTCGGTTAGAAATATAAGCCGTGTTCTCGTGACTATCAAGTACTGCAAAGTAAAAATTTTACAAGGGACATAAAAATAAGAACATACTGGGAATTACTTTTCCTTTTCATCCGAAGTATAATTGAGTTCCGATGAGTAAGTCTATTTAATCATAGAGGGCATTGAAGTGATTTTTTTTATAGTAATGTATGTTTGTATATCTTTTTCTCCTTATATTTTGTATGCTTTTTGACAGAAAAAAACACAGATGTAAAAAACCCTCCATATTAAAATAAATAAAATCAAGTTGGAGTGTGTATCGTTTTCGTTAAAATGTTTTACTTTGCTGTACTTGCTAGTCAAGAGAACACGACTGTAATTGAAGAATGTAATTTCATTGGGTTAAACTTCACTTATGTTTTTTTAAAGGCCTAATTGTGAATTTTTTCAATGAAGGTATGTACTTCAAATACACTTCAATTCCAAGATGTCACCGTGCAGTAGAAATTCCGACAACATATTCTGGGATGGAAGTATAACAAAAATACTTAGAAGACGACAAATGTTATTTTTCGAAATTAAAAAAAAATTGTATCATTTTTTGCATTTTTTAAAACGAAAACCAAATTGATGACACATTTACCTTCTCCTTAGGTACGAGTATGATGGACGTTGCCCATTCCAAATAATTTGTATATATAGCTAGAAAAGACAGAACCATCTAATAGAGCCAAAAAAATCAATATTTCTTGGCAAGTTATGGTTCCGTTCTAAATATGTAATACCTATTTGATAAACTTGAAATTTAAAATAACGGGTGATTTTTTTGCTACTTGGTTTTTGACGTTTATATTTTTGACAGATCACACATGACAAATTCCACGAACATTTGACATTTCGATTCAGTATTGTTTGCCATTTCATCATGAATAGACTTACGCCTGAACAACGTTTGCAAATTATTGAAATTTATTATCAAAATTCGTGCTCTGTGAAAAATGTGTTTCGCAAGCTACGTCCATTTCAGCGACGAGGCTCATTTTTGGCTAAATGGATACGTGAATAAGCAGAATTGCCGTATTTGGAGTGAAGAGCAGCCAGAGGCAATTCAGCAGCTACCAATGCATCCCGAAAAATGCACTGTTTGGTGCGGTTTATGGGCAGGCGGCATCATTGGGCCGTACTTCTTCAAGGACGATGAAGGCCGCAGGGTTACGGTCAATGGAGAAAGGTACCGTTCGATGATAACAGATTTTTTTTTGCCGAAAATGCAAGAATTGAACTCGGTCGACATGTGGTTCCAACAGGACGGTGCCACATGCCACACTGCACGCGAAACCATGCATCAATTGAGAGGCGAATTTGGTGAGCAGTTGATCTCACGTTTTGGCGCAGTCAATTGGCCACCAAGATCATGTGATTTGACCCCGTTAGACTATTTTTTGTGGGGCTATGTTAAGTCTATTGTCTATGGGGACAAGCCAAAAACGATTGCTGCCTTGGAAGCCAACATTGAACGCGTCATTGGTGAGATTCCGGCCGAAATGTGTGAAAAAGTTTGCCAAAATTGGACCTTCAGAATGGACCACCTGAAGCGTAGCCGCGGGCAACATTTAAGTGAAATTATTTTTAAAAAGTAAATGGCAGAAATTGGTATATCGATCCAAATAAAAATTTCATTCACTTTTTACAAGTTTCTGTGTTTTTTTGAATTTTCAAAAACCAAGCTCTTAAAAAATCATCGTTTATTATCTCCATACTACATACAAAATTATATTTCCGCAAAGATACTAAGGAGCCAATTATAGCTTTCAGTGAAACTCATCATTGAAAACTTTGACTATCAATTCTGATGCACTTAAGCAAATAAGACATATGTTGATTTGGTACCAAAATGATGGTAATAAGTTATATAATATTTTTTTGTAAAAAAAAAAATATTTCTGTTTGCTCTAACACTTTCCTGTAAATTCACTTTTGATTTTTCAATTATGGAAAGCGTTTTCAATGATCATTCAATCATCATTGAAAAATTAAAAGTGAATTTACAAGAAAGTGGGAGAGAAAATAAAATATTTTTTGACAAAAAATATCATACATCTTACTACCATCATTTTGGTACAAAACGACATCACTTTTATTTGCTTAAGTGCCTCAGAATTGATAGTCAATGTTTTCAATGATGAGTTTCAATTAAAGCTATAACTGGCGCCTATTAAATCATATAATTTTTGAAAATTTCATCGAAATCTTTAAATCCATTTCCAAAAAAAACTAAGAAATTATAAAAAAAAAGCGTTGGAGTCGATTCTGAAAAACTAAGAAATTCGATATGTAAGTGGATAGTTATACTTAAAACAGGTTTAACATTTGTCAAGAAATAATAAAAGTGGGCGTGGAAGTAGGCGGATTTTAATAAAACCAAATTTTAAAAATGTTTTTCTTCATACAAATAAACTATTAAAATTTCATTAAACCATTTGAGTCTGATTTGAAAAAATAAGCAATTAGAAAATGTGGGCGTTGCAGTAGGCGGATCTCAATTTAAATATATATTTTTGGAATTTTGTTCTTGCACAAAAGAACAAACTCCGAAAATTTGCAGCCAAATTGTTTGAGTAGTCTTCATGAAAAATTAGAGCCATTTTCGGGGAACCATGAAATATAATAGTGGGCGTGACAATGGGTGGATTTAATACATTTTTTTATAATTTTTTTCGAACTCAGAGGAGCAGACTGTGAAAATTTCATCCAATTGTGGATGGCAATGGGGCAGTGGATAAAGTGCTTGATTGCTAACTAGGACATGTGGATTCAATCCCCACGCTAGGCGCATTCTTTTCTATACCTCCAATTTTAATTGGATGCCGCCCATGGGTTAAAATGAGACAGTCAATATCGTTCTCAAATGAACTGTGCCAAGCTAGTGCCGTGCAATTTAGATTGCATTTAAAAGACCTTAGATCTTACCTTTAGTTAAATTTTAAAAAAATCGATAGAACCGTTTTCGAGAAACCAATCGTATTTATACATTACATATATGTACATGCATACATATAACGGGTGTTTTTTTTACGAGCTTGGAAACTTTAAATAATAATACAAGACAGACATGTTGTTGAAATTAATTTTTTATTATTATAAACTAGTAGATAATTTCATCGCATTTACTTTTTGAATATGATTTCCGGCATATATCCTCCGCTATACGTGTTACATAGTCCACTCAATGAGTCCAATTTTTGACTACTTTTTGCAATAAATCTCGCCGTATGGCGTCAATGGTGGATTGAATATTGGCATTTAATGCTTCAACAATTGCTGGTTTGTCGACATAAATCAATAACTTAACACAGCCCCATAAATAGTAGTCGAGAGGCGCAAGTCGCCCAAACGAAGGGTCCAGTTAACAGTACCACTTTTGGAAATAAATCTGTCACCAAATTGATTTTGCAATAAATTTATGGTTAAACGCTTTGTATGGCAAGTATTGGAACCAAACGGCATGGATGTTTAGCTAAATTATTTTTGGAAATAAAAAAATCTATCAGCATGAATCGCCAATCACCGTAACGGCAGCTCCTTCTTCATTTCAAAAGAAATAAGGACCGATAATGAGGCAAATATACGGCAATTTCGCTTATTGATGAAGCCATTTAAAAAGAAATGAGCTTCATCACTAGGCCAATGATGTTGACCGTAAAATGGACCGTAAATGGACGAACGGACTTGGCGAACAGGTTTATTTTTTTCAAAGTAAATTTCAACAATTTGGAAGCGTTTTTACCGCGTAAAACCATTCATGATGAATTGTCAAACCTTACTGAATAGAAATGTCAACAGAGTTTGACATCCTCAACTGTCAAACCATCGAAACTTACCATGTAGTCTAAAAAAAAAACACCCGATGACACTTGGCTTACAAAAAAAAAATTGTCAACAGAAATATGTGGTATACCATTGAAATACCGATACTTATTATATGTTTGACTACGACTGTTGTGAATTACGCGGAGGCACACAAAATGTCATCACATAAAAAGTGTGATGCCTATCAGAATGATGTCCATTGGGCGTCGCAACCGTCGCGTTGGAGGGCCCTGCAATCACTGGCGTATTAACCACTAGGTTCGTGAGGATCGAGCCTAGGGTGGTAACTTGTAGGGGGCGGCAAATTTTGTTTTATATTTTATTTTGATCTAAAAAAAAATATAACGCAAAAAAAAAAAGAAAAAGATTAATATCATTCAAATGGGGTGCTCATCATTTTTGGTATCGGAAAATACGAAACTTAAATCTATGGCCTGATTTTCCGTATCTATATATTTCAATAAGAAACTGCGGTTTTGAACAATACACGGTCGCCAAAGATAGATTTTAAATATGGGCCTTAAAATTGCAAAAAAAAAAGAACTGCGTAATACTGAAGATATTTTTTTTAAATAGTGAAACAAGTGACTTAAAAAGACTTGATAGTGAAATAAAAGTGACCAAGGTTTTTTTTCAGAATGTAATATTAATGTGTATAGGTAAATTAATCAGCCGAATTCTAGATGACAATTCCCAGGGAAATATTTTCCCTACTCCCTTATTACAAACAAAAAAACTCCCAGGATTTGTTTCCCTTTTTCCTTTCTCTTATTCTAAACAAACTTCGAATATGGGAAAAAATACTCGGGGTAGACATTTTAAATGCCTAAAAAGGGACCATTTTTTCCATTTGGCGCTCATTTTTTCAGACACATTTGTTGGAGAATTAAAAAGAAATTTATGTTTTTTATATAAATAAAGTTTTAATTATTTTTTAAATAAAAAAACAACGAACATCCCATCTCCAAAACTTTTCGTTTTTCTTCAGTCGTTTTATACACTTTACACATCCATTGTGGTCAGGACAGCTGTTTCTCAAACATTTCCAGGACTTCAGAGAGGATCTTGTGAAAACATGCAGCAAGTATTTAAACGCTTATCGCTGTCGATATCGGTTTTCTTCAAACTGCTCTTCATTCAAAATTCTAAGTACAATGCTGAACATTTTGGATACGTATTATACGTATATTTACTTAATTTTTCACTTTATTTATTTAACTTTTAATTTTCACATTGGATAATAAATTATATTTTTCATTTAGTTTTTTTTATTTTAATATAATAAAATATAATATGTGTTTTTAATATTAATATAATATGATGTCAAACAGCTGATTCGAACATTCAGAATTCTCTTTCCTGCTTTCGAAAGGAAAAACAGTTTCCCGGAAATTCATAATTGGAGAATACTACCCTCGGGAGAACACATCTCCGGGAGAGTAATTTTCCCGGGGAATATTAGAATTGGGCTGAATATCTTATACTGAAATGGGTGAAAATGTTGAATGCCTATTATTTGAATAAAAATAATAAATTCTTAAAATTTATAAACAAAAATTATTTTTCTTTGGAACTGAAATTTCTTCCTAAACTTACTTTTGGGACTAACTATAATAAATTATCTACTCTCACACCAAATCCATGGTATATACCAATTCCATTTCTAATATAATACCTACTACCAACTATTTGTCTTTTCAACAACAAATATATAAACTACCATGTAATGCGCCAGCGCGTCTCCAGAGGGAAAGTCATGAGGTCATTAGCCTCCAAAACTCTTAGAAGAAAACAATAAAAGGCATTAAGACTTCTTATATATATCTTACTTTTTTTCTTTTTTTTTCAAGGGATTATGAATACCCTTTATATGTTTTTTCTTCACACGGCGCGGGCATCTGGTGGAAGAAGAGAAAGAAGGATAGGAAAGATGTGTGGCGCGATGTTCTAAGACAAGAGCTCATTGATTTCTCAGATTTATCTCCAGGGATGGCGGTTGAACTAATGCGGAGAGAGAGAATTACCGTGTCTTCTGTATTTATGTCCCTTATAATTCGCATTATTTTATTCATTTCATTGCCATATTTTATGGGTATGGTAGTTTACTCAATCACATGCCTAAACAGCATGTAATGAGCAAAGCAGCAACTTATTTTATGCCAATTTTTAGAATTGGTTTTTAATGGAATATAAAAGACATAGACAACGGCAAGAATTGAACCTGCAACTACGAGGTTGACAGGAGAGCACGTTACTATCGCTCCACGGCGACCGCCAAACTAGATCTTATTATTAAATTAATTGCAATAGTCTATACGCAATACCTCTTTGCAGTATAAAAAATATTTAACGGGTTCCCAGTTTTAAAACTTACGTTCCTCTTTGAAATATATGGGAAAATATATTTTTGCCATACAAGTATAGTAAACACTTAGTAATGCAATTTTGCTTACAAGAATTCTATCAAATTTATTAAAAACAATGACATGTGACATATTTCGAAATACCGCCGCATTTAAATTCCTCACCCCCAAAAAAACAACCGTGTCCCATAACTCATCGATGTTAGCCCATTTAAATACGATCCTTGGATAGTATTAAACAAAAGGGGGCGGTAGGCACTGAGCGTGACTCAGGGCTCCGAAAATGTTAGTCCGCCAGTGCCTGCAATGCGAAGCCGCATAAATAGTACTTACTTAAAGAAACAACAAATAACGAACATCAATTAAATATTATTTTTTCCAAACAAACTACCTTACCTACATTGTCGAATTGTCGATTCCGAATTGCTGTTTTTGTGTGTGGATTGTATAGGAATAGGAAATTCTGTGTTTATGCTACCAGGTAACAGATAACATAAACATTACGCTACACTTGTTTTCTGTGCTTCCTTCCGCAAATTAACGTATACATTGTTTCCCTCGTGCAAGCCGTCGTCATTAGGCTGTCACGCAGTTTATCCCAAACCCAAAATTCAAATGGTATGTACTCGCATCATTTGACTCAGACATAATTATTTAACGTTAAAACGAAAGTACCATTAGCTGCACAAAATAGGTATAAGCTCGATGATGCCATTAATCATTTTCAACTTTGATAGTTTTAGCAAAAAGTTTTTACACAAAGTTTTTGCAAAAAAAAGCAAAAGCTCAAATGAAAGGTAAAATGTTTTATTTTGTATGCCACAACAGATAAATATTTTTTTCACATTACTTATTAAGATAGAGTTTTGAGTGTTATGTTTTTTGTTACTTTTCTTCAAATATTTTTTAATATTATAACAAAATAAAGAAGAAGAAAATCATGTGCGTATACTTTTGGTTTCTCCATACAAATAATTAAAGCATATAACTAATTCTGAGCAGCATACTTACGGGAGGTGGGAAAATTTAGAATTAATAGGGGAAACATTGATGCCCAAAAGGGGGAAAATGTGTTTCTTATTCCTTCTGGCAAAAGTAAACCTCCAACCGAAAAAAACTTGTATGTAACTACATAAAAATTGTAAATAATTAAGAGTTCTACATCTTCTACTTCGAGGACAATATTTTATAGGAGTCTCAAAAATATTGAGAAAAACGCCAAAATATATTTTTACCGGTGAGATATAGATGGAAATTTTTTGATTCTTAAAATAAATCCAAATTGACATTTTGATCAAACTTGACATTACGGTTATAGCGAAAGCGAAAAATGGGTCTTACAATTCTATATGTCTGTCTGTCCTACAGTCCGCAACCAAAAAACTTGCAGATAGATTTTTTTTTAAGCTTGATACATATTGTTTTTTCAGTAATGTGCCTACTTTTTGGTTATTTTTGGTATTTCTAGTAGAACCATTTTTTTGGATTTAGTTTTTCTGAAAAAAGGTTGATTTGATTTTTTTAAGGAGAAGCTCATATAAAGTTTAAACAGTTTTATAAGCCAAAATTTTTCAAAATTTAAAAACTCAATATTTCGAAAACAACTCCATCGATTTCTTCTGGAATTGTTATTTCAATACTCTATTGATATTATCTTGAATACTTGAAAAAAACTATTCTCCTAAAACAAAATACAACTGTACTCCCATACAAAATATAAGAACCCGTTAAGAAAAAAATTGATTTCTCAAAAAAATTTATTATGCGAACTAACGGTACTTCCCATAGAACCAATTTTTCATAAAATGAGTAGGCTGGGGCTTAGCGTGAACATCATTGCATGGCTTAAATCTTATCTACTTGACAGGACCTGTGTTAGTTAATTATAATGGCTACCATTCAAATAGTTATTTTGTAAGTTCAGGGGTTCCTCAGGACAGCCATTTGGGTCCAGTTCTTTTTATATTATTTATAAATGATCTTTTCAGTCTTACAGCACTGAAACTGTCTTATCTATGCTGACGATGTAAATATTCTTAAAACCATTTCTAGTAATCTTGACTGTGAAAATCTTCAAACTGATCTCGACGCTTTCTACAATTGGTGTTTGCGAATTATTTGTTGTTGTTAAATATTGATAATTGTAATTAAGGAAATTGTCTGTTTTATCTTTTGACTATAGTTTCAATGGCGTAAATCTGCTAAATGTTAGTGAAGTATCTATCCTTGGTGTATTGTTTGATAAAAAAAACTCAAATTCAAACAGCATATATAAGTGTGACTTGCAATAAGGCCAATTCAATATTAGGTTGGATTAAAAGAGATTCACGTCAGTTTTCTGGCCCTTACGTTATCAAACAGCTATTGTACTTCATTTGTCAGACCCATTATAGAGTATGCTTGCCAGATATGGACCCCCTATTCCCGTTGCCACAAAATAAGAATTGAACAAATCCAAAAAAGATTCTTAAAATTTGCTCTTAGAAACATAGGCTGGCAGTACCCATTGAATCTTCCTTCATATAGTAACCGTCTAAAACTAATAGATCTACCCAGTCTGGAGAGCGGACGCTCCTATTTATGTTTTGTTTTCATTGTTAACCTTATTAATGAAAATATCAATGCTTTGAACCTTTTGTCTCACGTTAATCTTAATGTTCCAAATCGAAATTTAAGAGTTCTACTTGACCCAATTTATATAGCACACTATCGTACCAACTATGAACGAAATTCACCTTTGAATAACATGTTTAATTTGTTTAACGTTAATCATAAATTATTATTAAATTTGTCTGATGTACCAAATACTTGTTTTAAAAAAAATATTTTTTAATATTTCATAATATATTAATTTTAAGTAACATATTGTACGCTAGATATTATTAGCTTGATTCAAATAAATAAATGTTCATATTTCCGACTTTCTCATTATTGGTCGAATCGACTGAAATTATTGTTTTATGCAAATACTCCCTATTGTTATATATAATATTGCATATTATTATAATTAGTTTTATTAGCAAAATCGGGTTTTCAAGAAAAAAATGTTTAAAAAATTATATATATACAAATTTATATAAGAAGTTTTTTTTTTTTTAATAATACAAATTCTATATACTACTGAAATACATCAGCCAAGTAGAAGACTTAGCACTATAATATTTGGACTTGTTGAATTATTGATTCAAAATAGCTTTTAACGGCCTTTAGTCCAACAAAAATTGGCGTTTCGTCCCGGTGATCTCACATGGACTCATCAGTTGACTAGTGAGGACCTTTGTCAATACGCAATTTTTGCCAAGTTCAGTTCATCTAACATAGATTTCGTGAAGAACATCTAGTGTGAACTATATCCAACAAGACTAGAATTCCTAATCATTAAATTGGAAATTTTTGTTTTTGCCCATGGCCTGGCATTATTTATATAAGAAGTTTTTTTTTTTTAATAATACAAATTCTATATACTACTGAAATACATCAGCCCAGTAGAAATACAAATTTATATTTTTTTAAAAACTTCTCCAACGATCTTTGAAATTTTACTTGCGATATATATACTATGGAACAAGTTTTGCATTTCGAAAAAGATTTTAATCAATAGATAGAAAACACCAAAAAAGTGGGTCACTAAATTCCGCCTGTCTGTCTGTACAACGGTCTACAGCCTAACGGCCTAACGGCGGAAGCGATTTCCTTCAAACTTGGTATTTAAGCGTTTTAGGTGATTGTCTCACGCGAATTTTGGAATCGTTTTTTTTTTTTATAAAAAAAAATATGTGCACTACTATAGGCATGTATACTCTACATTTTGGTTAAATTATTTTGTATAAATTATAAATAATAAAGGGCTATCCATTTCGCGGTTTCAAAAGTGTAGGGCTGGAATTCGACATCTGTCAAACTAAGTTGTTAAACCAATTTTTTTTTCAGTTGAAAGTCTGACATTTGCGAAAATGGATCGCTTAACTATCGTACAACGCGCACACAAATTGTTAAAAACTACTACAAAAATGGTGATTCTGCCACAGCCACATATCGTGCTTTAAGAGGAGATTATTGTTTACATAATCGTCCAACTACGCAAGTAATTGGCAAAATTATGAAGAAATTTTAAAGAGACTGGATTGGTTACACATATTGTAAGGCCTGTGCATCGCTGTGCTCTTACCACTGAAAATATCGCTGCTGTAAGTGAAAGTGTTTGCCGAAGACGCGAATGTGTCGATTCCTCGTCGTTGTCAGGAATTCGGACTGTCTTACGGTCCAGCTCACACACCAACTGCAGCCAGCTGACCATTCACAACGTAGTAGATACGTCGAATGGGTGCTTGAACAACAGGCGGTGGACGGCGATTTTTCGAACAAAATTTTCTTCAGCGACGAAGCACATTTCTCACTCGGTGGGTATGTTAATAAACTAAATTGTCGTATTTGGGGTTCTAAGAATCCTCAAGTAATTGAAGAGAGGCCATTGCATCCACAAAAAGTCACTGTTTGGGGCGCTCTTTGGTCCGGAGGTGTAATTGCACCTTACTTCTTCGAAAACGACGATGAAACGACTGTCACTGTCAATTCGGAGCGTTATGGTCATATGATAACTGACTTTTTTTTACCTGCTATTGAAGAATACGGTGCCATATGCCACACAACTCGAGCGAATATGGCTTTATTGCAAGAGATATTTTCTGGCAACGTAATTTCTCGTCGTGGCGATATCAACTGGCCACCAAGATCACGCGATTTGACCCCGGTGGACTTTTTTTTTGTGGGGCTACACGAAAGACCGTGTTTATGCAGATAAACCTTTAACTCTTGAGCACTCGAAAAACAACATTCGTCAAGTTATGGCTGAGAAACGGCACAATATATGTCAAAAAGTGGTCGGAAATTACCTCAAAAGAATCGATGCTTGCAACAATTCCGTGGTGGTCATTTAAATGATGTAGTGTTTCACACATAATGTCAACGCTTAAACTTTATTATAAAAAAGAAATATCAAGAATATTTTAAGTGTTTTATTTACGTTTACTTTTGAACCCGCAAAATGGATAACACGTTATTTCTTAAAACGACCATTTTTAAAGAAGGACACACATCTGCTTTGTAATGTATTTGTATTTATCAACTCGTTCAATTTGTGAACTGTAAATCAAATAGACCACATTAAATATGCCTTGCAGAATTAGACACAACTTGATGGAATGTTTCGGATGGAGATTCTTATCGATTTAAGTCTATGTTCACCCCAGAATTTTTGTCAAAGTTTAAAATTGTTCATATCGTTTTCCTTGGACAAAAACTCATAATTAAGAAAATGTCATTACCTACATATATGTATATTATTATTATTACAAATTTTGATTATATTCCAAATTAAACTGCATACCTTGTTAAAATTTTGAAAATATTATTGACATATCAAACTATTAAAAATTAAAAACCTCTCGCGCTCAGAGAAAGACCCTATACAATTACAGCATTTCGTGCATCATTTCATTTCACAGTTTTTGCAAAATGTATTGCACACTAAATGAAACAATTTTCTAAAATTATAATTCGTAACAACACAAAATTACTTTTCTACACCAAGGCACACTCAAAAGTTAGGCTCCAGATTAAATTCTAAATTGAATTTTCACTCTTCAGTTAATCCAGCCTTAAAAGTAGATAGGTACATAATCCATAAAATGAAACGCAAAATTAAACAACACTTAAATGAAATTATTTCGTGAATAAATAAATTAAGTAACTTGTGTTCGTAGGTAACACCAGTTAGGAGTTATAGTGTGTAAAAATCATTAACACGTCCCATCGCATTAATGTGTGATTTCACATTGCAATCAATATGACATGGAGGCGATGATATTAAAACGACCTTAACATAAAGTGTCATTCAAATATCACATCTTTGTAACCGTTATACCTTTCCAGGCTATCGATATCGCAGTTTTTATCAGTAACTCACTTGCGTATTCATATCAAGATATCAAACATTTTTTTTTTGTCGCGTCTGCATCAACAGTCGTCACATCAATCATACTCATCATATCGAACTCCGCTCCTCTGCAGGGTTACGTGAGAGTAAATAATAATAACCGCTTTATGTCTCGCTGGGTTTTGACCTGAATTCCACTCACACCTTCAGTACTGCGCATTAAAAATAATTCTGCAATGGCAAATAACCAAACTTGTGTTGAGTTTGAGTAGCGTATGAATTTTGCGGTTAGCAGTTATTTTTGTTTCGAATATGTGAAAAGTGATTTCCACACCTCCAGATTTCAAGTCCATTAAGAGTTGTACCGTACGAACAACATTCACAAAAATGTTGGAGGTATGTTTACTGCGATCATTGTTAATTCGTAAATATTGGGCATCGGATTTAAAAATTCGAAAGTTTTGTATATTGCGTGATACGTTTCGAATAGAATCAAATTAGATATCTGTTGATTCGAGACTAGTTAGAGGTTATTAAACTGTGATTAAAAGGTGATTCTGTTGATTTAATGATAGTAATATGATATTACGTAACGAATAACTATCTCTATAGCTACGCAGCTTCCTTTCGGGTCTGCAGTTGAATGGTAATAAATAAAACTGCGTCCATGGGCAAATTATTATATGTTTTACGCAATTTTTGCATTCGGCAGATGACTTTTAGTGAGCCATTTACTATTTACTGTGTACCAATGCATAGCGGCAAAGCGGCGCCATTGCCACAGCCACAGCCAGCACTGCTACACAGTGGGATAAAAAAGGGGAATGAATCAACAAATAAATGAATAATATCTAAATTTGATTTGATTTTTATTCATTGAAAGATGTTTACTTGCGCATTCCAAAAAAATTCTGCCTCGAGATTGCCTATAGATTCTTTTTTTAGCCCATAAAATAATGGTACCTACCACATAAATATTTGTACCAAAAAAAGCTAATTCTTAATTATCTGAAAAATGGCTCTAACGATTTAAAAAAAAATATGTGCTCTATACATACGTACCTGCCATAAAACCATTTTTTTGATTTTCGACTTTATTATTAACGGCGCAACCGATATCGATTAAAATGTTTACGAAGTTCTTCGAATTCTAAATAGTACGGCTTTCTGCTACTGCATACCAAAATTTTCGAGAAATATATTATTTGAAATTCAATACTTCGAAAACAGTGGACATTTTTTTTCAGTTCTGTTTTAATATATTTATGTTAGTAAATATTTAAAGTTATCATATTAACATTTTTTTTTTCAGAAAAAAAATAAAGAAATTTTGGGCAGGCAAGCTACATTAGAAATGTTTAAAGTTTTTTTACTTGCGAATAAGCGAATATATACATATTATGTACTATAGGTGCAAGTTTTGTATTTCGAAAAAAATCGAACTCGAAATTTTCATCAAACTTGACATAACGATGATAGAGAACACCAAAAAAGTGGGTCCTGTAATTCTGTCTTTCTGTCTGTAGGTCGATCTACAGTCTAAGCGACTGAAGCGATTTTTTAGGTGATTGTCTCAAATAGATTATTGAATCGTTTTATTTAAGCCCCAAAAATAACTGTGCCTACTTGCTATACAATTTTAATACTATCTAATGATTTTGATAAAAAAAAATATATACACTACTTTAGGTATAGTCTAAATTTTGGTCCAAATTTTAGTGTAACCGTTTTTTTTTGATTTGCAAGTTTCTCATAAACGGCTCGACGGATTTCGATCAAAAGATTTATACAGGATTTCTTCAAATTCCAAGTGATACTTAATACCAAAATTTTCGAAAGATATTTGTTTGAATTTTTTGACAAAAATCTATTGCTTTTTGAAAATTCAACACTTCGAAAACGGATGGATTTTTCCATGTATTTTTATTTTCGTTTTTCACTAATTCTTTTATATAGCTACCAAATTTCTTTAATTTTTTCAAAAAAAAAATTGGCATAGTAATTTTAAATATTTAATGACATATTATAATTATATTATATTAACTTAAAAATATAATTTCGAAAAAATCGTCATCCGTTTTCTAAATATTGATATGAAGTATTATTTATAATTCGAAGGGCCTCCTATATAAGAGTTTTGATCGAACTCCATAGAGCCGTTTATGATTAAGTCGAAAATCCAAAGAATTGTGCTGTATCAGGTACCATTAATAACAAAATATGTTTAAAAATGTTGAACCAAAATGTAGACTATGCCCATAGTGGTGCAAAATCGTTGAAGCGGTTTAGTTTTGGTGCTAAAAATTCCATTCCAAAATCTTTTTAGGACAATAATCTAAGCCTCTTAAATACAAAGTTTAAAGGAAATCGCCACACAGTCCACTAAACCAAAATAATATATAGGTATTATTTGCGTTTTCTTCTATTTATTTATTAACCACTGGCCAGACCACGGGCATAACATACATATATGTCTAGGTGCATGAATTTGACCAAATTCCCCTAGAAAAATATAATTTGCAGTATGTATGTGCTGCAAATTTTATTAGAGTCGGTAGTCATCGACCAAAAAATAGTGCGTCTTGGTAGGACACAATAGGATCTAACTGATGAGTCCAACTATCGTGACCGGGCGAAACGCATTTTGGACTAAAGGTCATAAAATATTTCAATTTGATGGAAATCGCTTCAGCGTTCAGCCCTTTAGGCTGAATATAGTTGGTTAGACAGACATATGGACGGAATTGGGAGACCCACTTCCGGAACTTATTTCGTTTTTGCAGTCCAAAACTATGTGTCCTACAAGTAATTAACCATCTATCAAATTTTTGATAAAAATAAATTCTTAACATTTGTCAGTATATCCGATACAAATGGCCCACAGTGCCCATTCCCTCGCACCATTTGAATCTTCTTCTTGGATTCTACAATGATATTATATGTTAGTGATGATACTTCAAGCCTTTCGAATTTTCAAAGCCGTCACCTGAACTGCACTGACTCTTCGGTAACATCAGTAAATTGTAAATCTGTTGACTATTATAACCTTGTAGCTTTATAAGTGCAACTTCACAGACAATCTCCATCTTTGGATCGATAAGTGTATATGCTGCATTGTCGTTTGAACTCAATGTAAAAAATAAATTATACAATTTATTAAAGCGAGACAGTAGTCAGGTAGTTTCAACTTCATTACTTATTTCAAAATCGATTCCTTTTTGCAATCTCACTACCAATTGTTCATTTGAATTAATTTAAAATGAAAGTGACGAAGAGTATGATAATTACTTGGTACGTAGCCAATTACCTTATGTTCAATAGCAAATTTGAGTACTTATATTTGCATAAGATTGGGTTGGGAAGTTTTACAATATATAATATACATACATAATTCAGTAGATATATCTAATCTTGATTAATAATTGAAGTTGAAATTAATGTTTACATTAAATAAAGTTCCACCTTTGAATGTGTAAGTAATTTTGATTTCGATTCTGAAATGAAATCCAGAATCGTTTTCTCTTCTATTCAGGTGAAGAACTATCACTCTGGATGTCAATAGAACACTTTCAGAAATTTTTACACGCAATCCGAATTACCAATCGAAAAGGCCATAAGTCTATAAGTTACGAGTAATTATAATAGCTGAAGGCAAGATCCAAACTTTTGTTCAGATTGAAAAAAATGATACAAATATTTTTTTTATGATAACACAGGAGATGTTATTTTAGAGAATTTGCATTGATTTTATAAATTGCAATAAAATCTCCCTTTGGAGATAGTTTCAGCAACAAACTTTGCGTAGTTTTGTATTTGCGAAAAAAAAAATCAAAATAAATCAACAATCGCATGTGAATCTCTATCAGCGCAATCTAAATCACCTAATCACACAAAATTAGTGTTTATGGGATTTTGTGTGCAATACATTTATGATATGATAATAATTCTTCGCTCCAGTAAATAAAATGTGTCCAATTAGCATTATAAATTAAGAAACACAAAAACCTTAAGTTCCGCCTGTACATAGGTACTTTCATTTTACCAGGAAAAAGAGGAAAGAGCTCTTCCATATATATACGAGTCGAAATCATAAAGTGTGAAAATTGTAGTTGTGAATTATAAAGAATGGTTGATGTTTAATTAATTTTAAGCATGTGGAAGTTTAGGGAAGTTTATATTGAACTGAAAGCCCATTTTCTTCAATCCTCTTTCTCACGGTTAACACAAAGTTTTTAATCCCTATTTTTACTTGCGATATAATAGGTACTATAGGGCAACTGCAAGTTAAGCATTTAGAAAATAAATAGAACTCGATATTTTAGTAAAACTTGAAAATACGATGATGGAGAACACAAAAGTTTGTCCCGCAATTCCGTCTGTCTTTCTTTATATCTATAAGTCAATCTACATCCTAAGTGTTTTAGGTTATTGTCTCAAATGGATTCTTGAATCGTTTTCATAGCCCCTAACGATTTTGATAAAAAAGAGCTATATTCTACATTTTGGTCAAACAATTTATTTGTTTTTAATATTTTGTAATTAACGTCGCCGTTAAAAAAAAAAAACAATCGTTTTTATATTTTTGAGAATTTCTATTATAAATGGCTTCATGGATTTCAATCAAAATTTTTACGTATAATTTTAAATTATAAATAATACTGCATACTAAACTTTTTGAAAAATATTTTGTTGGAATTTTTTAAAATTGAATATTTCGAAAACGGGTGGATGATTTTTCTTAATCTTGTTTTAAGTTTATATGTATTATTAAATACAGTCGAACTTCGATAACTCGAATATTTGATAATTCCAGTGAGATTGGTTGGCAATAGCGCGAAGCCTGAAGTTCTATAACTCGAATGCCGCGATAATTCGAATGTCTCGATAACTGTAAGATATTATTTGGCGTCACCTTCGATAAGTCGATTTTTTTAGGGACATTTTCAAATTCTGTGGATTTTTACAAGTTCATTTCATAATGCATTGCGTTTGTGAGCACTGTGTTTGTATGTTCTATGACCTTGTATACATATGTGTGTGTTGAAAATTGTGTTTCTCTTAAGTCTGAGTAAAAGCTGCCATGTCCCGGTGTTAGAACACACATTATTAAGATACGTATGTATTATAATACGAATTCAAAGACCTATTTTAAAAATTTAAAAAAAAAAGAAGTAAAAAAGAAACTGACGTAGATATTAACAGTACAGTGTGAAGTTTTTATTAAAAGTAAAGCTTACGTGGATATGTCGTTAAATGAGCATTAAAAACATCGTTTGAAAATAAATTTAAATTAATAGTGGGTCAAGAAAAAAGGATGTGGCTATTAAATATAGCATTCCAGCAAATCCATTCGCCAGTCAGAATATTTTAAATAATCACAACAATTGTACTTTTTTTATTCGCTAATAAATATTACGTAATTTACATTAATTTTCTGTTTTACTTGATAACTCGAATTATTTTTTTGGTGGTTCAGGTTATCGAAGCTCGACTGTATTTAAGCTTGTCATACCAAGGACTTTAAAAATATTATTTAAATTCTTAAAAGAAATCTTTTGCTTACGATGTGATCGAACATAAGAGCAAGTACTACGTGCGATCCAGTCGTGAATTTTATTTTTTTTAGCTTGATGTGATTCCGTGGTTTCATCGACAATAAACTAAAGGTTTCGCCGAAATTTAGTAAGTTAGACCCAGGAAAAAGGGCGCCAAACCAAACTAAAAAAAACGAAATAAAGCAGTCATCATCAAGGACACATATGCATTAAATAATATCACAATACATTATATACTTTTTATAGGAGGAATCTGCTTTTTTGCCTGCTCCCAGATGGCATTTCGGTTTCACTTTCTGATGAAATTTTAGCTGCCTTTCATTGGGGTCTGCGAATACTTTTTAGTACTTATTATATTGATTGGAACTCATTGATTTTACTAGATATAAAATTTAACCTAAAAATAATAATTCTGTTGTTAGGTTTTGGTTTTATTTGTTTATTGGTTAAAAATATAAAAAAAAATAGTATTAATTTAGACAAAACTACTTTTTGTTCCACTAAATATTATATTTTGTAGGCAAATGTTATGAAAAATTGGACGTATATGAAGGAAAGACTTTAATAGCAGTATGAATGAAAAGAGGAATACTGAAAACCAGAAACTAGAAATATTTTTGGGAAAGTGTGTAAAACAACTACAATTTATTTACAAATTCTTTTTACCGATGGTGTCGCCGTCTGTCGGAGTTATAATTATTCGTAACTACTATCATCACAGAGTAAAATTTGTTGACTGCAGTCAGAAGCACACATGAGTAATACAAAGATGAGAAATCTCGGCAGCTAGTACCGTTGTTAAACTGTAATCTTGGCATTTCTGTGTAGGATAAGACTGATATGTTTGCACCTGTGTACTTTCACTAAACCACACATTTTAATTTATTGGATTTCACATCTAATATTATTTACAAATACAATAATGTAAACAAAGGTTAAGAGTACGAAAATTTTTAGTCTTGGTATTACTCATCTGTGGTTTATAGATCTAAGTTTTTTATTGACACAATGTACTCTAATTTAAATAGTGAATTTAATTATTAATTCTTTAAATTGAACTATTTTCTGAATGATTATCTTATGTCGTTTTCGATTGGATGTTCGGAGTTACTCCATTTTTTCTACTATTACTCCAAAAATATTCTATTGGTCCGAGTAATATTTTCGGAGTATATTTCTATTCTCAAAAAAGAGTAAAAATAGAACACACACACAAATTTTGTCATCGTTATATTTATTAAAAATACAACACGCCTATTATGCAGCTACATTATTAAATACAAAAACGTATGCATATTGGTTATAATAAAAATTCAACATTGAAATATTTTCACGACACAACAATAACCTTCAATGTTTAAATGATGAGTAGCGCATTCAAAAACAAAAACACCATGCAAATTCATTGCTCCAAATTTTAAAACACCCCGCACAAGGAAGTTTAAATTTTATCAATTTATTTTATTATACTATAGATACTCTTAGATAATATTATATTAGTTGTGTTAATATTTAAATTTTGTGTTGATCTAAAATGAGATCCAGATGCATTATGTATTTCTGTGACAAATTATCATGATGATTTTGACACAGAGTTTGAAAAAGTTTATGATGCTAGCGATGCTAAACAGTTGCCCTAAATTAACTAAATCTTTAAATTTTAAATTCAAATCCAAGCACAGCTAAGAGGCCTATTATAATATTTAATTTCCGTCTTATTGGACGCAATTTATTGATGGCTACATAGTTGTGAAATGTAAATTGGCTGCAGATAGTTCATGTTTAAAAATTCAAACATATATTTCAATGCCAGTCTGAACTTTTAGAAAGTATATTTTTTTGTGTGATTCCAAAAATATATTTTTGATTTGTTTATCTACATACAATATAAGTTTCATCAATACATTGAACAAATATGATTTTATGATTATGATAGAGTCAAAAAAGTGGATCCCTAAATTCCGCCTTACTACATATGTATATGTATATACTCGTGTAGATTTGCAAACTTAAACCGATAAAGTAATTTTCTTTAAGCTTGATCGTCAAACGTCTTTGGAAGGAATTGAAAGTTGGTAGCCCCAAAAACAATCGTACATGCCATACACAGCTTGTGATATTATAGTGTTCGAGTGATCAAAATAATCGAATGATCATTCGAGTTATGCAAGAGTAAGAAAATTGGAATAGCTTACTTCAATTGTTTACCTTGCACATATTCCATACATCGTTTGAATTTAAATAGATCATGGAAAGGAAAAATATTAACACTTCTCATATGTCAATTGTCAATAGATACTTAAACCTTTAAATTTTAAGTACATGATCTAAATACATACAAATAAAATAAATAAAAACATAAATTGAAACACTAGTGAAAAACATACAAATCCTAAATTTGTGTATATATTTGAGAACCGTACATGATTACCAATAACATTACTATTACTACTTTACTTATTCATTCGAATGATGAAAGCTACAGAAACATACAGATCAAAAGCCTACTCGTGCACGAACAATCTACACTAAGCCTTTAGACACTCACACATCACAATACAACTTGGATCTTGCTCGAGCGTCTTATATTGCATTTGCATTACGCTTAAATAGTAGTAGCAGTGAGGTAGAAATTTTGACAAGTCACATTTATGAGAGATGAGGCATCATTGAAAATCCTTCGAATGATTTCAGATGAAGTATTGTGATTTCTCGAGACAATGTAAGAATCGAATATAATCGATTAAAAAAAAAATACGTGTACTCTTATGGACATGTTCTACATTTTTGTCGAACAAAATTATAATAACATAAGATGTTATTAACTCATTAACGGTTCTGCTGACTTCGATAAATATCTGAATACTTAAAATAGATATTGTATTTTGAAAAAAAACAAACTTTTTTTTAAATTCAATATTTCAAAAAAATGAGGACAATTTTGTTAATAAGTATACACAATACATATTATCAAATACTTAATTGATATTTGAAATTTGTTTAGAAAAATTGAATTAAGTAAAAAAAGAATTTAAAAATATTTTAGTTACTAAGAATTCTTTGCTTGTATTTTTATATTTTTAATTGATAGTTGATGAAATTTAAAGACCGATTCAGATATTTTGGAAATAAAATGAATTGGTAAGTTACCACATTGCGGTCTGGTTCACTTAAAAGCACTGTTACCACTTGGACTCATTTGAGTCAAAAGGGACTCATTTTTTTAAGTTGGCTCAGGGACTCGTCTTTTTTAGAATTGACTGATTTTTTTTAAGAACGAGTCACTTTTATTTCATTTTGCAGAAAATATTTTAAAAAGATTGAATAGTCTGACCTACGCTTCTATTCCTCTTCCATCCTTTGTATAAACCATATAAGACTTTTGGATGGATGTTTTAAAATTGAGATATGCGTGTGAAGAGCCTATATTTGAGAACATTTCTAACTTTATTATGAAATTGATGACGTTTCCTCAAAGTTCTGCAGCCGAAGAAAGAAAATTTCAAATCGCAGCTAATCAAAAAAAAAGTAGATTTATATTAAAAACTATTGAAGCAATTATGTTTGCAAAAGAGTTATGTGCATCAACCGATAAGGCTTGGAATCCAGATCGATAAAAAACTATGCTTTTGCTTATTTGTTTTCTTACTTTTTGTCTTATTATTGAATTGTTTCTTTTTGTTTGAATTTTAAAAAATGTGTTCTTAAGACTTTTTAAATTTTTAATCATAGGGTACTTTTTAGAAAATGCTTAGGGCATAAAAATGAAGCTCCCCACCAAAATTCAGCTTTGTCGGAATTTTTCGAAGTAACATCTTTTTTTATCTAAATTTCCTGGACGATTACGAATTTGATATTTCTTGTATGTTTTCAAAGTATTTATTTTAGTTATTAAAAAAAAGGTATTAAATATTATAAACATAAAAGAGATTTTTTATTGGACTCATTTATTTTCAAATCGACTCATTTTTTCAACCTCTGGGACTCATTAAAAATAAAACCTGTTGTAACACTGCTTAAAATATGCCGTTCGCTCAGATAGTACTACTAGCTATCTGAGCTATACCTTATCTCAAACTCAAATTTTCAAAGCATTATTGTATCTATTTGTCAACTATATTTACTAAAATTGTAATCAAATTTCCAAATAAGCAGCTATTGATACCGAAAAAATGTTTCATAATGAATTTTTGCAAGCAAACATCAAAATTGATGTTCATTAGCTAACAATCGGATGTAAAACTTTAATCATCAATATGTCTTAAAACGGCTCCAATGAGATATTAATCTATAAAAAAATATGATAGAAGCACAAAGAAACTGATGGGAATTAACTTAGGCAAATTAACATAACATCCAAATCTTCAACAACCGACAAAGTCAAAGGTTTCCTTGCTGACTATGGAGTTAAAAGCCATTTAATTACTCATAAAGATTCAAAAAAAAATGACATTTGTTTTTATATTAATAGAAATAACTGTAAGAGTGTGAATCTTTCCCATGACCATTATTATATAAGAAACATTCATCTCGATCTCGATTGTCTTAGATACTATAGACGACCCACTTTTAGATTGTTATTAGGTAGGTACCTTGAGAGATACTCTGCCAAAAACAAGTGTTGATGCTTCTTCATTTTGCCACTTCTGGAAAGCCCGCTATTGCATTGCCATCGAAGTCTTATTAAAAAAAAATTAATGAAATGTACTTACACAGCTTATAGGGAATTAAAGAGTCTGAAATTTTGAAACACTGTAAGTATTGTAAAATTGGCCTTACTTTTGCTAATGTGTTTGACACCAACTAAACCGTAATAATGAATTGACGTCTAATGAATGGTATTATGTTTTGAGAATCAACAATAAAAGTCTTGCTTCAGTTAAAAAGAAAAATGCGATGACTTAATAAGATGTTCATAGTTACACTTTGCAACTAGATTAAAATAAACGATATCTTACGTAAGGTTATCTAGGAAGTTTTGAGATAAAATGAGTAGTGCTCTTTTTCTCAATCATGAAAACCATTATTAAATAATTAACTTGCTTCTTGCATGAAGTTGCTTCGGGCCTATATAAATCTACATAGCTAGACAATTTGATACAATTATTTTAGTCTGGTCTTGTTTTAATCGGTCAGCAGTGGTGATAAGTTAATTGGTAGTTGGAACGAAAATGTTGAAAATTATTGGTCTACAGATTGAAAAGCACAAAAAGGTGCTTATTGTAGGTTATACAAAGTTATATCATGTTTCCTATGTTATTAAATGGAAAGTCAGTCGGTACCAAGCGGACATAGAAAAAATGGGCTAGATGTATTCACATTCACGTGTTGGTATTTTATAATAAGCTAATTCTTAATAGTCTAAAAAATCAGTATTAATATTGATGTTTTATCACATAATTTTCGCCACTATTTTTATACTAAAACATATTGGCAGATTTGAGACCATTTACATACATGATTCGGTTTGTTCGTTAAGCTTTGAAGTCTCTCTAGTTTCACCCTTAAGCGTTTTATAAAGAAAACCTGAACTCACCCTGGGCCAAATTCCGCAAGTGTACAAAGTGTACACAAAAAATGGGGAAAACATACATATTTCGGTGTGGGATTCAAATTCTTTGGCACACATATTTTGATGGTTAATTGATTTTTTTCACGGAAAATCATTCTCCGCAAGTGTGAGTTTTGTCCGTGAAAATGTTGGGCACGCGTACATATTTGCGATTTCGCAAGGGTGAAATTCAATTTTCTTGACAGATAACGTGTACACAGATAGTCAAATTTATTCACCTATATTTTGAGCGTGAATAAATTTGTTTAACGAAAAATCTTTCACGCTTATGAGAAATTTGACCCCTGGTGAACAAATTGATTCAGGTAAATGAATAAAATATCAAAGTCCCACGAGATCTGAAGTAGTGATGAGCGATATTAAGAAAATATCGATGTTAACATCGAAGACATATGATCGAGGTTGATAATTATCGAATAGGAAATATCGGTTTTTGATGAATTTGAATTGAATTCTTTCCTTCAACGTCGATGTTGAATCATCGAATTTGTTTTGTTTCAACATCTATGTTTCGTTAACATCAATGAATGTAGCTCATCCCTAATCTGAAGTATTTGTTTGGTTTTGAAGTAGCGTTTGTATGCAAATTGTTATTTTTAAAATTTTAAATTAGATTTTTTGCTACCCTTAAGGCGGATTTACATGGATCTGCATCTGCAGACTTGAAGAAAAGTAGAGCGGGCCAATAATATAAAACAAACATAAAGTAAGACAGGGTACACACTAATAACTTACTCGAACTCTGCTATAATTTGCTTGACACATCTCACAAGCACATGTTCTAAGCGTTCAGGTATGTAGTTTTGAAAAGAAAATGTTCGTTATTTTCGTTGTTTTTAAGCAAACTGAGGTGAAATGGTAAAAAAAAACTTGAAAATTCGTTATCTGAACGGAACAACTTATGGTGCAGATGGAAATGCTATAATGAAGATGAACATGTTCATCTTCACTATAATCTGCATTCTTCAGGTTCATACTTCCTATAATCTTCATACATGAAGATGATCTCCATTTTGGTTTTCGCTCTCTATCGCACAAGTATGAATTTTTTTTTTTGTTTCCTCTTTTTTTGCAGATGTCAATGCAGATGAAGATGAAGATGCATGTAAAGCCTCCTTAAGTCAAAATTAATCTGCGTTTCGCCCAGGTACTAAAGTTGGGCTCATTAGATGCTGCAGTACCTTTCTAAGACGCAATATTTTAGTCGATGGCTACCGACACAAATAAAATTTACAGCATTTAAGCACTGTGAATTATATTCTTCTAGGGGAATTCGGTCGAATTCAGACATCTAGAAAATAATACCAGTGGTCTGTCTTATTTAGTTTTAAGGATAAATGCAAAAACAAAAACAATACAAACGCATTTACATACATAGGTATTATTTTTGTTCCTTATTTTGTGGACTGTAATTATGATTTGGACTAAAGGTAGCAAAAAATCTCAATTGAAATCAAAATTACAGTCCACAAAATAAAGAACAAAAACAATACCTAAATCCGTTTGTATTGTTTTTGTTTTTGCATTTATTCTTAAAGTTATTTTTAAAATGAAAATTAAAATTAAAAAAAAAAAAGAAACATCGGTACTCAAATTTATTACTTAACACATGGAAAGAAAATAGAAACCTTTGAACTTTGATGTTGTGATTGTACTAACGAATTTAATAAAATTTAATTTGGGTGGCAATGGCGCAGTGGATAAAGTGCTTGATTGTTAACTTAGACGTGTGGGTTCGATCCCCAAGCTAGGCGCATTCTTTTCTATACCTCCAATTCTAATTGGATGCCGCCCATGGGTTAAAATGAGATAGTCAATACCTGGTTCTCAAATCCACCGTGCCAACAAAAAATTCTTCTAACTAGTGCCGTGCAATTTAGGTTGCATTTAAAAGATCTTAACTCTTACAGGCATATAGTTAAATTAAAAAAAAAAAAGAAAAACATGGGTTCAACAAACGGCGAAACAATTAATGCTTTGGGCACTCACATACTAATATAAATGCAGAATTACAAATATACCGCTACAATATTTAAACCATTAGTTGCCGCAAACCTAAAGGTAAGGCCTCATTCAATAACAGAACTATTGGCTATCCCGATAGGTTGGTGTTGTTGTATTCCCATGTACATTTTTTGCTTGCAGATGTTGCTTTGTCATCAGCCGTGTTCCTACATGGGAATACAACAACACCAACCTAACCCGGATACCTTTAGTTCGGTTATTGAAAGAGGCAATTGTAATGTTCCATATCCCATACTAGTTTTATAAACGCCCTCAATCTGATTTCAAAATTAAGTCAGCTGTTCCAACAACTGTCAAACAGTTTAGATCATTTAATAAAATTGTCACATGTGTAAAAAAAAAATTTTTCCACTAATTTTATGAGCAAATTGCTTTAAGGATTTGAGCAGATTAATTCTTCAACTATTTTGTCTAAAAGAGGCTGACTTTTCTACATCACAGCATTCATGATCATGCCATCATATCGTTTATGAAGTTGTAAGTTAATAATATCTTGTGGCTAAGAAAAATAATCTCAGCCGAGTAAGATTTGTTGGTAATATGTTTGTTTATTTGGTGTGTTGTGATAGAAATCTTGAGATAAAAGTAAATGTTAGGAATTTATTTCTTCGATTTTGTAGGAACGGAAAAACGTAACATAGAATCTAAAAGAGATGTGGCTAAAAAAGCTATGCCTTTTCATGACTGTGGTCGTCTAAATATTGTCTATGCCGAAGCCGATAAGGAATTAGACAGCGAAATAAAAATCTTCTGTGGATCTGGCTTGCCATTTTAAGGGATACGAACAACATGACAGCAATTAATGTATTTTGACAGTATTTCATTTAACTTCAAAACATATACATAAATATAAGCAAACAAGAGTTCTCATGAGGCTTTGACTTGACAGTCTTATTCGTTAACCTAAGTTCGTTCCAGCTTAGAACTAGAACGAGTTTGGGGCGACCCCAAGTCTTAAAAATACTGAATTTGTTCAGCAAAGTGAGTTTTCCTAAAAACCCTTTAGGGCGAGCCTAGGGTGAATTCAAAGCCTAACGAACAAACCTAATAACACCTTCAACAACTGTAAAAATCTGTATCTACATAATTATACACATTTTCCTATTTTAAGACGAATTGAATTTCTTAAATTTATTTACGTCTATAATCATTAATGTATACATTCATTTATTTTTTCTGACACCTTAATGTTTAGGTATAAATATCGGACATTTAAAAATTAATTTATCAGAAAACTATTGAGATCATTAGTTACCTGTTGAAGTTTTATTTAAGATGCGTTTATTTAATGTAGGCGTATACTCGCATCATACGAAAACTCCCACTCAAAAATATAATTTATAGATATACGCAACACACGTTTGAATAAAAACAATTTGTTATCCAAGACAAATAAGGTGAAACAGTCCTATTTTTCCATCAATGGTTTAAACAACATGTGTCGCTGCACTGTATTTAGGTTTCATATACATTTACATATGTATATACATACATTTCTTATATATTTTATTTCACATTTGTAGTTTGTAAACATGGCGGAAACATGAGGACAATAAACATTCGTTGGTAATATTTAAATATAATGGCGCAAAATTTTAAACAGCCTGATGTTAAGGGCTTAGCATATGATACTATTTTGCTATAAATGCTATAAAAAAAAAACTACTGAATATTTTCTCAAATTTCTTTTTTTATTTAAAAGTACAATCCTTCCGGTTAATAATGGAAAATAATTTCATTCAAATGGCTGCCTCGGCTGGCCATGCAGTAGCCTACACGATCGGTCCAATTTTTAAGCACATTACCGATTGTGTGCAGCTGTATTTCACCAATGGCTTCACGAATATTGTCCTTTAAAGCGTCAATTGTCTCTGGCTTGTCGGCGTAACACTTATCTTTTACGGCACCCCACAAATAATAGTCCAACGGTGCCAAATCGCAGCTCCGAGGTGGCCAAACGACATCAGTTCTGCGGCTGATAATGCGATCTTCAAAAACAGGGCGCAAAACATCGAGTGTAGCTTCGGCTGTGTGGCACGTAGCGCCGGCCGTTCTGTTGAAACCAAATATTGCCAATATCCTCCTCTTCAATTTTTGTGAACAAAAATTGGTTCAACATAGCCCGATAACGATCGCCATTGACTTTAACGGCCACTCCTTGCTCATTTTCGAAGAAAAATGGCCCAATTATGCCTCTGGACCAAATTCCGCACCAAACAGTGACTCGTTTTGGGTGTATCGGCTTTTCAATGTATGCGTGCGGGTTTTCTGTGCCCCAAATGCGACAATTTTGCTTCTTTACATACCCGCCAAGATCAAAATGAGCTTCATCTGAAAAGATGATTTTTTTGACAAAATCGGCATCTTCTCTAAGTCGATCGCAGGCCCACTTAGCGAAGCGAAAACGCATTGGAAGGTCAGTTGGCTTCAACTCCTGAACCAATTGGACTTTGTATGGCGTCATACCAAGGTCTTTATGCAAAATTCGTCTCAATGATATCTCCGAAATGTTCAATTGTTGAGAACGACGGTGAATTGATGTTGATGGTGCTTCACGCACACTTTCTGCCACAGCAGCAATATTCTCGGGTTTATCGATGAGGATGCCAGTTTCGTTCACTTTTTTCACAAAATAACGAACATACCGAGCTGACGGAGCTTCTCTTCTTCCAAAATCCGTACGCAATTTTCGCACACATTCTGCAACATTATCATGATATTCAAAGTAATGTCGCAATATTTCCCAGCGTTGTTCAAGCGTATACACAACCATATTCGTTCAGTGGAAGGATAAAACTAATTATCTGTCAAATCAGACATGAGTTAAGTGTTACCGTTCACGAAATAAGCACTAGTTGAAAAAAAACGTTAGATGGCGGACCCTTTACTTAACAGTTTGCTAATACTAAAGCACTTTACTAATATTTTCCTAATTTTAAACACTTTTTTACTAGCACCATACTAAATCTATTTTCTTAATAAACTACAGCTTAACACGCCTAAAATAGTGCAAAAAAGTAAGCGAACATAACTTTTTGACGTTTGTAAATGTCAAAGTGTCATATTGATTTAGTACTATACTAAAACAATAAAGTAGCCATTTTGTGATTTTAACTTTAGTAAGATGTTAAGAAAATAGTACGATACTAATCTGGTTTAAAATTAGCAAAATCCTCTTTTTAGTCTAGTATCATACTAAAAACGATTTAACATATTACTAAATCGACTATAATTTCGCGCCAATAATTTTTGGTTCATTTGCGCCATTTAATCAGAACACCTGAACATGATATATTATTTGGGTCTAGTTGTTTCACAGTCGGCTTGGAGTAAGTGCCACTTGTGTGTCCTCAGGGTATTAAATAAGCACTTACGAATATCTGACAGTTGGACATAAATATTTATATATCATATCAAACGGGGCCTTTATAATCAGACAGTAAATCTGGGCATAAAGCTCTAGTCTATGGAAACAACTACTAGTTTCGATAATTGTGAATTACAAAACAGAATGGACCGCTGTTAATAACTTTAAATGTCTTTTTTACCCCATCTGTCAAAATATTACATACCTGCCTATGTAATTAAGTCAAATATTATTTATTGCGGCATAAAAGCTGTTATCTTGTCCTTGCCTAATTCTTGAGTATCTTCATACTTCATTAGGTATACTAATGTTTCCACTTTCTTTAAGCTATTTATATCATAACATGACATAATGAATGCGACCCTATAGTTAAGCTTTTAAAAAAATAACCCAATTAATATAGGAAATACTTTTGAGCTTCATATTTTTAAAACCACACATGAATATTTTAGGCTAATTTGACTATTTGTTAATCAATAAACATAATAATATTTGAATAAATGGCATAACACAAAATCAAGTTTTGATATGTTTTTACTTTTTAGTCAGATCACTTTCTTTTTCTTCTGAGTCTGACTAACCAAAATTGATTGTAAATTTAATTTTGAAAAGCTTTTTAGGAACCTGATTTAATATACATAATTATGTACTAAATGTGCATACAGACATACATTCAGCAGGAATTTGACCAAAACAGATTGATATGATAAATGTGTGACTTTTTCTATGTCTTAAGACAATTGCCGGAATTCGTCATAAAACACACACTCTATTTTTAACACCAAAAATAGCTCTTTGAATAAGAAAAAGTTGTTGTTTTTAAATTTCCTGTGTTAGTTAGAGAGCCCAGAGATATTTTCTGGTTATTATTGGAGTAGGAGTGTCTAGGTAACACATTTAATTAATGCTCTCAATAATTAAATGATTAATTTATGATCTGGTTATTTTTAAGTGTTGCGCTATAGAAAGGGTGCTGTTGCTGGTGTTGGCAAGTCGAAAGAAAATAGGTATCTCATTTTTATTGTTTGGCCCTTTTATGAAACTCAATCAGAAGTAATGGTGCAGGGTTTTGCATAACATATACCTACGTGACTCGTTAAAACTATGTTAACGCATCTCAGATGGAATGCACTTATGTCTTTATTACAACACTTGATTTTTAAGATGCTTTAATGGCGGACATTTGGAACAACACTTATTAATTTATGTACATACAAATATGTGGGTCAAAATTTCAAAGTATTTTATGTATTAATATTCGAGTTCCTTCATTTTTCACACTAAGCAATGTTATAATGTTTACAATATTTAATTGATTGGTGTTTTCTTAAACTAGCTTTAATTTTAGCAATGTTTCACCATTTTGTTTTTATTATCATCATAACCGTTAGACATTTTGTTAACTTTCAAAATGTCAACAGAGATGTACGTTTTTGTACCCATTATGTTTGTTTGAAAATTATGTTATATTTACATAATATACAACAACAATTTATCTTAGTTCGCGGCAATAAAAATGTCCGCTTAAAAACAGATTTTATAACAAAATTAATAATATTATAACAGTAATTACATCTAGGGTAAGCGGTGATGGAGTGTTAAAATTGTCGGATTAAATAAAAGGTAATATGCGCAATCAATTGAAATGCATTGAAAACGCCTGTTAAAAGTAATACATATATGTAAAACACAAAATTTTAAACTACAAATGTTAAAGTCTTAGCATGATACTAATTTTTAAAAAATGTAGGTTTCTACTGTATTTATAATTTTAACTACATATAGGTATATATGCCTTTAAGACGAAAGGTCCTTAAAATGAAACCTGAATTGTACGGCCTAGTAAGAAGGATAGGAAAGATTTTTTTGTTGGCACAGTGAATTTGAGAATTAGGTATTTATACTATCTCATTTTAACACACGGGCGACATCCAATTAAAATTGGAGGTATAGAAAAGAATGCTGCTTAGCGTAGGGATCGAACCCACACGTCTAAGTTAGCAGTCAAGCACTGTATACACTGCGCCATTGCTAAGCCGGAGTTTGCTAACATCCCTAACTTTAAACAATTTTCACTAATGTTTTACTAAATCTGTTGTCTATAATCTGTTCAATTTATATTTTCAGTACAGGCCTTATGGGAAGCTTTTTCGAACACACTGGCGTCGGCTGGAGTTTGCATGGCACACAACTTAAGAAATTGCTACTGAAATATTCCATAAACCCATGTACATTCTACCATAACCTGTCTGCTCCCCGGCTGAGAGGAGACTGATCGCCAATTTGACTCTCACTTATAGTGCTTGTTAAAGAAATAAACACATTAGGGGTATTCACGATCCGATGTATCTGGTCTTGTATCATTGTAAAAGTGTAAAAGTGTAGCGTTTTTTGCACTACAACAACAAAATATACTAAATGTCAAAATCTTACACTTTTACAATACCTGAACCCTATTAGGGGTATTCACGATCCGATGTATCTGGTCTTGTATCATTGTAAAAGTGTAAAACTGTAGCATTTTTTTGAACTACAACAACAAAATATACTGAATGTCAAAGTCTTACACTTTTACAATACACGAACCCTATTGTAACAGAAAAATGCAAGGGTGTAAGATTTTTTTTAAAACAAACTAAGCCTACTTCAGAACAAATGTGAAACAGATTTGAACATTTGCTTCAGTGTTGCTACAGATTAGTAAATGTGTGTTCACAGTCTTATAAAAAAATAAAATTTTACAATTTTACAAGACTTGTTACATCTGATCGTGAATACCCCTATTGTAACAGAAAAATACAAGAGTGTAAGATTTTTTAAAACAAACTAAACCTTCTTCAGAACCAACGTGAAACAGATTTTGACATTTGCTTCAGTTTTGATACAGATTAGTAAAGGTGTGTTCACAGTCTGTTGCAAAAAAAAATAAAATTTTACAATTTTACAAGACTTTTTACACCAGATCGTGAATACCCCTATTAATTAAGAGTTACCATTGGTCCGTTGATGGAAATTCGAATACCTTTTTCTTTGGTTTTCGCTATGGAGCTTTCAGATTCGAAGCTTTCTTAGAGCTTTTGAGAGCATATATTTTAAATTTAAGGGAAAAGGTGTTGTCGCTGCGTTCTTTTTTCCTTACACCTTTAGTTTTTTTTTTGCAAAACGGTTAAAATGCAGCTATATATTGCCATTAGTTATATATAGAATTACCAAATATTTTTTTTGTTCATGAAAATAAAAATAAAATGGAGGTGGTTTCATGTATAAATATATAATTTAAAATAGTGCGGTGCAATTTGAGGTGATATTAATATTTGTATTCTGTGTTTACTTACATTTAAAATGGCTTCAAGTTTTTCGAAGGACATAAGTTCCTTATAATACCTTATTTACACGTTTTATTTCTATGATTTATTTTCACGTAAAAATAGATTAGGCCTTCTGGGGAACTCTTGAGAAAACGCGCCTACTATCTTACTTATTGATGATGTGGAGAGAGATAGATTTAGTTTAATTTTTTTAGATTAAGTTTACGATGTACATGTTTCCGTTCATGAAACCTAAATTAACGATTGGTAATCCTACCGACATTTGTGAGAGAAATATGCCAATTTGTAATAGCCACTACGGCAATCATGAAATATGGAAAAGCTTTATAGAAATAGAGATAGCTTATTGAAATCCATAATAGTAAGGTTGAAAGGCAAATATCCTATCTTCCCTGCACTGTAAATATAGATTGAACAGAGTATAGATACTAACTTTATTGAGTATAATCTAGTAACTTAAACTATTTTAAAAATAATTTTGATTCATTCCTGAAGAGTGATTCATTTTTTTGGGTAATAAAACCGAGGAAAATAATTACAAATGCAACCTGAAGTGTGCAACAAAATATTTCGCACGGGCCCAAATATGTCAAAGGCCGGCCCTGTGCTTTCATAAATAGCTGTTTCATTTATAAGGCTTTTACAATTTTCATGATGTTTACACATTAAGCCTTCATATATTCCAATTCAAAAGTTCTCGTAAGTTTCAAAAAGTAATAAGCACCGAAAGTGCATTGACAAAATCAATAATTGAAGGAGTAAAATATTCTTTTCAACCGGGCATTTCCAGAAATTGTCTTTGTTTTCCTTTTCCACTTTTGACATTTGATCAAAACGAACACAACGAAAATCAATTGTATTTTATGAAAATAAATAATGAACCTCCGGAAACTAGTTGCCCTGCGAAAAAAGGATCTGGTAACATTTAGTTTTTAGGAGTGAGGAGTGAAGGGCATGAAGAGTTGTAGTAAACAAACTTTTCTACATCCCATATGAATACATATATATATATATATATATTCCATTATACAAATATTTTCTACATATCAATTATTACATATTAGGTATAGGGGCAGTTGAAGATACATACATGACTGCTTTTAAACAAGACCGATTTTTAATTTAAAACGCCTTTGAACACTACATTATTTGAAAGATATTTACTTTTTATTTCAAATAGTTTCGAAAAGTTAACTCTTACAATAACGAAAATCTGAAAGAATAAAAGAGTCCAAAAGCTTAAGCTACCACATAACTAGATGATTTAAAATTGCAAAGTGAAAATTGCATGATGTAAAAACAATCTACATCAGGCATAATGTTGCTTAGACTGCTTCTACATCATGCAAGTTCATTTCGAAGTCTTTAATTTTTTGACTGATGAAGATATGTGGCGGAGAGGGGTAGGCAAAATCACAATAAAACCATTAGGAAAATATATTAACTCTTAAAACTTTTTTAACTCTTATAGGGGATTAAAATCCCAACATTAATAAAATGATTTGATATTTTTGACGTTTACTGAACAACTGATTGATTTACGCAAGAATTTTTTAGGGCGGGCGACCATAGAAAATCTTACGACGACATTGTGTATATGCACATTGAATATAGGAATGATTAAAGCACGCGTAGAATTTTCTCTACACCGTCAAATATGATTAAAAAATATTTTAATTTTTCAATTTCGGCCTTTTTGTGAAATACTTTTATTCGGTAGATTTTAATATTAAAATATTAGTTTTTCTATTTTTAATATATTTTTTAAAGCTTGCAATATTAATACCCGATAAAAACAATTCACGACAACGAAAACCTATTTTGACAGTTCTCCAATTATTTGGGTACCAATTTCTCTCGTTCCACTGACAGAATTGTGGACGAAAAACTTTTTCGTGTGTGTTTCAACCAGGAAGACTTAAAGGCAGACTAGAAGAGAGTCTTGCCAACTGACATAATTTTCCTGTTTGCTATAAACGACCATCAGAAAAAAATATTAACTTTCATACTGTTTCAACTTTTCCTGATCGCTATAACTGGCCCCTAATGAGTGTGTTTCTTTATTCATTCTGGGTTGTCCAGAATTTTCAGAATACCAGTTTTGCGTTTCCTTATTCCATGGAATATTCCGAATAAACTATTTTGTTGTTTCTTTATTCATTCCGGAATGTTTGGAATGCATTCTTTTTATTTCATGTTAAAGCACGGAATGAAAAGAATATTCTCGGAATAACCCTCCCCATGTGAAAGCATAGTGATAAAAAATGACAGCAGTAAAAGACGAAAAAAAGTAAGTACCTAAACAAAATGAATGACATTTTTTATACTTTTATTATTGAAATAAATATACAAATAACAATTAAATGTGAGTTTTCATTAATTAATAAATCAATAATATTTTATTTTAACTATTTTTCATAGAAATATCTGTTTTTTGTCATCATCACAACACTTTCAAACAGCTGATTTATGTCATCTTTTTTCTTTTCTATTCCGGGTAGAATTTTTGTTTTTTATTCATTCCATTCTGGGTATTCTGGATAAACATTTCGTCTTTTCCATCTATTCTAATCCTTATCCGGAATATATAAGGAAACATACACTCAATAAAACATACATGAAAATATTTAACTAAATGAACTTTCATATTTTTCTAAAAGTATGCATCACTTTTAATATTCTCTTAAAGAAAACCAATTGCGAATTTCAAAAAAAGCATTTAAACAAAACTAGCTATATTAAAACCGACTTGCACGAAGTTTTTCTGTAATTAAGTTCACAGCGTACAAAACGCTTGGCCCTATTATAAGATTTGGGGTTGGGTCAAAGTTGGGTGTGTGCGAAGTTTGTTTAGGATTTGGCATGAAATAAAACAAGTAATATTTCTTTAAGAAATTGATAACAAAAAACAAACATATCGCAACAAAAACAAAAAAAAAATCTCAGCAAAAATGAACATCTCACAACACTTTCCATACGGAAGTTGCATACAGTCGTCTGTGGATTGGCAAACAACTCAAAAGAAATGAAAACGAGCATTTTAAAAGTTAATTTAAAAAAAAAAGTAAACGTTTCCTCACTTTAAAATTGTTGTATATATTGGCGCAAAATTTTAAACAGCCTGATGTTAGGGGCTTATCATGATACCACTTAACAGTTTGCAATAATAAAGCACTTTACTAATATAATTTTAAGCACTTTGGTACAAAATTTTAGTCGGTTTAGTAATACGTTAAGTCATTTTTAGGCTAAAAAGAGGATTTGGCTAATTTTAAACCAGTTTAGTATCGTACTATTTTCTTAACATTTTACTAAAGTTAAAATCACAAAATGACTACTTTATTTTTTTAGTATCGTACTAAATCCATATGCCACTTTGACATTTACAAACGTCAAAAAGTTATGTTCGCTTACTTTCTTGCACTATTTTAGGCGTCTTTAGTTGTAGTTTATTAAGAAAATAGATTTAGTATGGTGCTAGTTAAAAAATGTTTAAGATTGGGAAAATATTAGTAAGGCGCTTTAGTATTAGTAAAGCTGTTTAGTAGTATCATGCTCAGCCCTTAACATCAGGCTATTTAAAATTTTACACCATTTTTTTCAAGCATAAATCTCCCGAATAAAAGTATCGGCGTGTTAAAATTCGTGCTTCCCTAAAGGAAAGTTCAGCCTAGAAAAATATACTCCGATAATAATGGGTTATCCATTTTGAGTTTTCAAAAGTAAACGTAAATAAAACACATATAAAATATTTTTTTCCTTGATATTTCTTTTTTATAATAAAGTTTAAGCGTTGACATTATGTATGAAACACTACATCATTTTAATAACCACCACGCGAATTGTTGCAAGCATCGATTCTTTTGAGGTAATTTTCGACCACTTTTTGACACATATTGGGTGGTCATCACTTGACGAATGTTGGTTTTCAAGTGCTCAAGAGTTAAAGGTTTATCTGCATAAGCACGGTCTATCGTGTAGCCCCACAAAAAAAAATTCCACCGGTGTCAAATCGCGTGATCTTGGTGGCCCGTTGATATCGCCACGACGAAAATTACGCGGCCAGGAAATGTCTCTTGCAATGTTCTCCAAGTCGTATTCTTCAATAGCAGGCAAAAAAAAAGTCGGTTATGATATGACCATAAAGCTCCGAATTGACGGTGACAGTCGTTCAATCGTCGTTTTCGAAGAAGCAAGGTGCAATCACACCTCCGGACCAAAGAGCGCCCCAAACACTGACTTTTTGTGGATGTAATGGCCTCTCTTCAATTACTTGAGGATTCTTAGAACTCCAAGTACGACAATTTTGTTTATTTACATACCCACCGAGTGAGAAATGTGCTTCGTCGCTGAAGAAAATTTTGTTCGCAAAATCGACATCCACGGCCTGTTGTTCAAGCACCCATTCGACGTATCTACGACTTTGTGAATGGTCAGCTGGCTTCAGTTGTTGTGTGAGCTGGACTTTATATGGATCTAGGTGTAGGTCCAAATGCAAAATACGCCATAATATGCCGTATAACAGTCCTTATTCCTGAGAACGAAGAGGAATCGACACATTCGGGTCTTCGGCAACACTTTCACTTACAGCAGCGATATTTTCAGTGGTACGACCGAAACGATGATGCACAGGCCTTACAATATCTGTAACCAATCCAGTCTCTTCAAATTTCTTCACAATTTTGCTAATTTCTTGCGTAGTTGTACGATTATGTAAACCATAATCGCCTCTTAAAGCCACTGATCTCTACTTAAAGCACGATATATGTGGCTGTGGCAGAATCACCATTTTTGTAGTAGGTTTTAACAATTTGTATGCGTTCTGCGATAGTTATTCGATCCATTTTCGTAAATGTCAGACTTTCACCTGAAAAAAAAATTGGTTTAACAACTTAGTTCGACAGATGTCGAACGATTTCCAGCCCTATACTTTTGAAACCGCAAAATGGATAACCCTTCATAACTGGGAATAGTAACATAAGTGAAAAAAAATTACCCATCAAGCAATCGACTACGTTTTAGATCCGAAACCACTCATAAACAACCCAAAAATGGATCCGAAACGAATCCAAATAGGTTTATATTAGTATGGAAATTAGAATCAACACGGAGCCATTATGTGAATGTATTGTGAGAGAGAGTTTTCTATATCAACGCATACCCAGCGAAAACCGAAACTAAATGGAATCCAAAACGGATCCAAAAAAATGGACTAATCTAATAAGAAGTATGCTCATTCACAAATATTCAACGCTTCTTTGTCCATTTGACAACTATAGCTTTTTTCTATTTTAAAATATTATTTTATAAAATCTTTGTTTGACTGGTATTACACCACGACTTAAGAGTCGCGACTCTTCTTCGAATTCTTCTTTGAAATTTCATACGCTGAGGCGCGCGCTATTACTCACACGACTTTAGAATCAAGACTCAAATTTGACAGTTTTCTTTTACTTCGAATATCGTTTTTTATTTTTGAAATTAGCATTTATAATAATTATCAAAAATATTTATAGAATCGTATGAAAGTTTTCCATCTCCGTATGGTTCATCTGTGGATATTACCCGCACACGCAAGGATATGAAATGAAGCGTATGCTTCAATAACAAATAAGTGTGAAGAGAAACGTCAAAAGTGCGTCGCCGAAATCTTGGCCCGCGACTCAAAGGGCAATTTTCTTCCGTCTCGATTTTTTTCTCTTTGGCACTCATTATGTTCGAAAAGAGTCGCGATACATAAGTCGTCGTGTAATACCAGACTTATTATTTTGGTTTTCCTTGAAGATAAACATTTCCATGTTGCTTGTTTACTCTGCAAAATTGAAAAAATTGTTTGACTGGTATTACACCACAACTTATGAGTAGCGACTCTTCTGCGAATTCTTTTTTGAAATTTCGTAGGCTGAGGCGCGCGCTATTACACACATGACTTTAGAGTCCAGACTCAAATTTGACAGTTTCCTTTTACTTCGAATTTCGTTTTTTTTATTGTTTGAAATTGGCATTTATAATAATTGTCAAAAATATTTATGGAATCAGAAAAATTAATTTCAGGCTGATTGTGAGTAAAAGTAAATAAATACTAATTTGTATTATATATATTATCTATATTGTCACATCGATATCACCACAGATGAGTAACACAAAGATGGGTAATTTCGGCATATATTTTGGTTTGCCTACCAAGCAAAGAACCATTTGGATTTCAAATCTATTTATGGTTACAAAAGTCAAATTTACAATACAACGTTGTGGACAAATGGGCTTAGGAGGGTGCGACGAATAAAAGTGTCCCATCTTCGTATGGCGCATTTGTGGATATTACCGCACACGCAAGGATATAAAGCGTATGCTTCAATAACAAATGAGTGTAAAGAAAAACGTCAAAAGTGCGTCGCCGAAATCTTGGCCCGCGACTCACAGGGCAATTTTCTTCCGTTTTGATTTTTTCTCTTTCGCACTCATTATGTTCGAAAAGAGTAGCGACTCATAAATCGTCGTGTAATACCAGTCTTTCTCTCCATTTGTCTTTATTTCTATTAGAAAAAAATACTCACCACTCGTATATTGACTAAACTAATTCTTTCTCGGTGCATAAATAAAATGCTCTCGATTCTTCTTCTTCTATTTACATGCGTACACAGAAAATTTGTTAATGTGTGTGAGACACTCAGTTTTTTGAAGTTCAATGTGATTCCCAAGACTGGTATTACACGACGACATATGTGTCGCGACTTTTTTCGAACATAATGAGTGCGAAAGAAAAAAAAATCAACACGGAATAAAATTGCCCTGTGAGTCGCGGGCCAAGATTTCGGTGACGCACTTTTGACGTTTCTCTTCACACTTATTTGTTGTTGAAGCATACGCTTCATTTCATATCCTTGCGTGTGGGGGTAATATCCACAGATGAACCATACGGAGATGGGAAACTTTCATTCGATTCTATAAATATTTTTGATAATTATTATAAATGCTAATTTCAAAAAAAAAAAACGAAATTCGAAGTAAAAGAAAACTGTCAAATTTGAGTCTTGACTCTAAAGTCATGTGTGCAATAGCGCGCGCATCAGCGTACGAAATTTCAAAGAAGAATTAGAAGAAGAGTCGCGACTCATAAGTTGTGGTGTAATACCAGTCCAAGTGAATCGAGAAATTTGGATGCGTGTTTTTGCTTGAAGATTAACTTCGAAAAGCCAATAGTTAGTCTGGTTTTAGACGTTGCATGCGATTTTTCGAACAACGTATAAGTGCAAGAGAGAAAAAAAAATCGAAAGATGAGACGTCAAGAGTAAACAATCAAAACGAAAACTTTACCAACGCGACACACGGCAGTTTTTTTTTTCGTCTAATCTTTTCGATTTGTTTTTCTCTTACACTTACGTTGTTCGAAAAGTCGAATGCATCTGGTTTAAAAGTGTAATTGCTGACTTATCGGTAACTGCACTCTTTTTTCATTCTTAACCACGGCAATACTCAACAACCAAATTGAGTAGTAAGCTCTCGCACTGATGGTAATGACTTTGATGTCCCATTCAATTATACCAACACTTACAACAAGAAAACATATCGAAATTGCCGACGACACCGCATCATAAACGAGGTTGGTACCTCTGTTGAGACTTCGATTGACTCAGCGCCGCGGACGGACGAAGACGAAGAAAGAAAAAAGTTCACCAACCCAGAAGTTCTGTGCATCACGTTTATACTTTCAAAAAAAAAATAATTTTTAAGTGCTAAATCACCCAAATTTTATACTTAAATTAATTAACAATTATGGCTGATTCGAAAAAGTAAGTAAAATCAAACGAATTGATTACACTTAAGTGTTAAATCCATTGCAAATCACATTGTAATAAGCCGACACGGCCAATCAATCAAGAAACTCCTTCAATTTTGCTTGTCATCTCCGTGTAGTGCTCTGTTCAGTAGCACCAGTCAACTTTACACAAAGAATAAATCTCTTGGATAGGAAAAAATGTTAACTCTAAAATATAAACTGAAAAGTCAAATTCGTGAATGAAAACATGAAATGGCTTTAATTTGTTGCAAAACTATTTCATCATAGTTTTTCTGTCTCTAATATGTGATGTGGTATGTGGAGAAGTGGCAGTGACAATAAACTAGAAGCTTCTGAGGCCATTTTTTTGATAACTTGGCTAAAATATCCTTTATACTGTGCCTGTGAAAAATCTTCACCAAGCAAAATGATCCTTGAAATATGTTTTTTTTAAGGAACTCATTACTTTCCTGCTGTTTGCTCGTTTTTGTTCATTTTTTTTTTTTTTGCTTATACATTCTGATTTGCCGTGGGAATTAAAATGGCGTTTAGAGAAAAAGATATAAATCGAGCAAATACACGGTCGTATGTTTTTTTTTTGTAATTTTTATTGAAAATTTTTTGGTTTGATTTATTAATAAATATGCTCTTACTTTTTAATTCGTTTCTAGTGAAGATCTAGCTACTGCAATCCTGAAGAGGAAGGATCGTCCAAACCGTTTAATTGTCGAGGAGGCCATCAATGATGACAATTCTGTTGTTTCATTGTCCCAGGTACCTACATAAATGTTTTTTCTTCTATAAGAATAATTTCTTTCTTTGTGTTTAAATTATTGATAAAATGCTAAGTTTTATTTTATGTATAACATCTTACCATTATTGTGCTTAAATAAAGAACTAAATTAGGTCATGGAACCTTAGGTGAAAACACTTTAATTGCTCAGACATCTCACACATATGTAGATACTCTTATTAGATATTTAAATTTAAAATTTTAGCAACTTACATTTAATGGTTGTTGAGAGTGTGTTTTTTTGATCATAAAAGAACATTGCAATTTATTCTATTCGCCTATAATAGATATTAATTTTCTTTAAATTAAAATTGATATTGATACAAACAACAAAATGGATTAGGTAGTTAATCGTTATCTTGTTAATTTATCAAAAACATCTTTAACGCGAACTTGTCCGAATTTGTTCCCCATAATAATGATACCTACAATTTCTATATTCATAATAAATAAAAAGAGAAAGCCTTACAGTAGTCGCATGATGTCTAACATCTGACATCAAATTTACTAAAATTAAAAATATCAATAGAGTAATATTGCAGATCATAAAAAATACAATTAGAAAAGGGAGAGGAAAAATAAAACATGTCAGAAACGACCAAATTTTAGGGAAAAAGCACTCATTAGAGGGTCATCCAGTTCTCACCGTTTAGAACTGTTATTAAACTTCTTATTGTGACAAACTATTTATTTTAACCCCAATGATTTATTCTTAATTCAAGTTTACTTACTGAGTGCCCATTAAGACTTTTCATACAATTTGTATGCAATATTTAAATTCAACAGAGATTGTTTATACATATAAATCCGGTTCAACAAATATACTGCATATAAAACTGCTTCTGCCCATAAACTGTTCTCAACACGCGAGTCATGTTTTTGGAAAAATTTCAAAAAAAGAGACGTCTATTCTCTTGTATCCGCACTTAATAATTGTTAAACTCTACTCTTTGGTTGTAACGCTGATGTTAAATTAAGACTACAGAGACTGAAGAATTAGGGTATGAGAATCATCTTAAAGCTGAACATATACACACCGATTCGTGTTATGCTAAAGTGCCTTAACTTGGATGAATTTTTTTTCCCGTGGGTAGGTGTAAAACCTTCAAAAGGCTCTGTGAGGACCGAAAAACGCGTACTCATAGGAGTGTGAGATTCTTACTGCACTAAAAACACCTACTCCTCCTCACGATTGCAACTAAGTTGAAACTTATCTAGCAATTTATTTTTAACAAATTTAATTAACGTGTTAATGGTAACTATCCGGTGATAGTTCCTGCTTATACCGCGATTTTAAAGCGGATTCTCGTTTAGTGCACCAGATCGGAAGGCTTTGTCCTTCGCAGGCGGCGTACTAAATTCGTCTCATCGATAATTTCGATTATAGTACTATTGCAGTGTTGTAATAGCCGTTTTCTATGATTACGGGCAACATTTTTTATATTATCGCGAACCGTGGGAATCCCGAAATCTCTGTGGAGATCTTCGTTTCTAATGTACCAAAGTGCGCTTACAAATGATCTTAAGAGTTTATTTTCAAATGTTTATAAGGTATTTGAATTAGAATCTCGCGTACAACCCCAGAGTTGTATACCGTAAGTCCAGACAGCCTTAAGCACCTGCCTGTACAAAATTAGCTTATTTTCGATACTGAGCTTAGAGTACTTCCCGAGCAACCAGTACATATCTCTGAGTTTATTATTTAACTCTTCGCATTTCTTTTTAACATGCGGTTTCCATTTTAATTTCACGTCTAGAGTCATTCCGAGATATTTTTGCTTCGTTAGCAAACCGAACTTGAACCGTATTAACAAATACCGGTAATCTATTAATTTTCTTATACGTAAAATCTACATGGACTGATTTTACTTCGTTGAGCGATATCCGCTCATGTTTTGGTCCAATCATTGACATTATTCAGAGCTTTTTGTAATTTTGTCGTAGAATCATTTATCGTTTGGCCCACTGCTAGTATTGCAGTGTCGTCAGCAGACGTGGCTACGATAGTGTCTTCTATTTGAGGTATATCACGTGTAAATAATAGGTACAATATTGGACTTAAAACACTTCCCTGTGGTACCCCACCCACTATTTCTTTGGGTTCCGAGTAATCGGTATTTATGCAAAGAAAAATCCGTCCTTGGAATCTGTCCTTAAATTCGTGATGAAGTCAATCAAGATCACACCAAGGCAGTAAAAAGAAGAACTATATGAAGAAGACTCACCGACAAGAATTTGATTGGTTGCGTAGCGCACCCCAAACCACTTTTATCAAAAAATACATATTGCACCGAAAATTATGCTCGCTATATAGTTTTTGGATACAAACCATTATTATTATGGAAAAATGTTTTTTTGGAGTGATGAGTCCAAGTTTAACCGTTTTGGTTTCATTTGACGTCCATCCAAACAGAAGATTAATGCACACTACACAATCAAAACTGTGAAACAGGATCGTGGTTGTATCATTGTTTTGGTGGTTGCTTTTTCATCATACAGTGTAGGGTCTACAGTAAAAATAGAGCAGAGAATGGACCAGCATCAGTACAAGAAAACCATATGTAACCCTTTACTGACGATAATTTGGATTTATGTATGATAATGTACGTAAGATTACTTCCTTCTTGGGGCCGAATTCCACAAGCGTGAGTTTTGTCTGTGTACAAAAAAAAACAGGTACACATAGATTTGCGATTCCGCAAGAGTGATATTCAATTTACTTGACGGATAACTTGTTCACCGTAGAGAGGGAAAAGAACAGATCGATAGCGTTCTTGGACGTTAAGGTCTACCGCGAAAATTCGACTTTCTTTCCACTGGTACCAGAAAGATATGGCATCTGGGCGACTTGTCAATTTCCGATCTAATCAAGCCAAGCACATTCGTATAAACAATGCGTCGAACTTAATAAACAAAGTTTTTGCGTTGAGTGACCGAAGATTCCATTCCGCCAACCAAGAAAAAGTTACGCAAATACTCTTAGTCAACAGCTTTCCAACAGAAGTTATAAGGAACTTGATACTTCGTAAAAAACACCAAGTTCGTTCAGAAAATAAGTTGGAAGAGAGGAGATGTGTTTATAAGAGTGTCGTTTATGTGCCCAAACTTTCCGAAAATTTCAAAGAAATGGTCACGAAAAACAACCCGGAAGTCAACTTGGCATATAGGTCGAACCAGACTGTTGCATCCCTATTCACCAACCTGAAGACGAAACCCGACAAAAATCGCCTTTCGGAAGTAGTTTATAAAATAAATTGCCAGGAGAAAACGGATGAATCATGCAATCTTTGCTACATAGCACCACCACACAATTCCTTCGGCAAAGAATGGCGAACCACAAGTCAGATATTCGCCTAAAAAGTTCTGAGAAGACGGCACTGGCTTCTCACATTGTTGATACCGGTCACACACCAAACTTCGAGGGAGTGTAGATCCTGGCAACAGAAAAACATACATCTAAACTTTACACACTAGAGACACTGCATATAATTAACAACAAAAATAATATGAACCGCAAACAAGACATACAAAATATATCTCCGGTTTACTGTTCATTAGTTTCTGACAATAAATATCATTAAACGTAGACTAATCTTCAAACGAGAAGTGTTCAAAATCTGTTTTCAATCTGTTTTTTTTTTTTTTTTTTTTTTTTTTCTTTGTTTCAAACAAATTATTGTTATGTATATTAAAAATCTTAAAATTTAAAGTTATGTAATTCATATTTTGTTCGTTTACTTGTATCAATATGTACAACATTAATTCTCTTTTTACTTTTGTAAATAAAGACACCCCTGAAGAAGACGGCAACCACCGTCGAAACGTTGGGAAAATAAAATGAAAATTGCTTTCATTTAATTACCATTACACCAATAAAGCCGACGAGAAAAAAAAAATTAAAAATTCTCCAAAGTCCAAATAAAAACCAACTTGGTCAAAAACTTCTAAAATATTATACACAGATAGGCAAATTTATTCATCTTTATATTATGAGGGTGAATACATTTTTTGCACGGAAAATTCACGCTTGTGGAAGCCCCTGATCAAGCAGTGGATTAAAAATTGCCTAATCAATGTTTTGCCTTGCCCTCCGCGGAGTCTTAATCTGAATTCAATAGAAAACCTATGGATTCTCTATGATCACATAGGAGTATTTGTATCAAAAACCTGGCCAAAATTATTTTTCGTTTAAAATTAGAATTTATACAATAAAGTACATTTTTTAATTGTTTAACTCAGTAATATTTATTAACTTCGAAATATTTTATTGAACAAAAAAAAACAGATTTGTAGATGTGTTTTACCTATGAGTTTTTGAAATAATTTTAGTTTAAATCATGTTAAAATCAGCCGCTGTATTCTTCCCACAGCTTTTCATTATTCTCATCTTCATCTAAAGGCATAAAACCTTCATTTGATGTATTTGAGTCTTCTGGAAGTAGCATTTCTAAAGTTTATTTCGAAAATGGCATCCTTACTTTAAATTTGTGTCTTTTTAAGAGAAGTAATGAGAGGATCTGAACTCAGTAACAATCTATTTAGGACATCTCGGTTACAATCTTTCCCTGGGAACTTTCTTGCATAGTTAAGACGATATAATCACAAAGTTCGACATGTTTGTTCCTGGCTTCTGCTGATTCTTCTCATAACTGACCAATTGGACGTAGAGCCTTTTCTCTGATTACAGATCCGTGCAATAAGATTGTATGCATTATTGTAGTGATAAGATGCCATAGGTAAAACTCGACATATAGTCTTGCAAATGTATCAGAATCAATTTTGTAACCACTAGAAATTGTCTCTAAAACGATTTTAAATCGGAAAACTAAGTTAAAATCAATTCCTGTGACTTTGACGGCAACTTCCGGGTTAGTAAAATATTTTCGACTGGTATTTCCATCATTTGTGTTGCCGAAACCAGCTTGTGGAAGATCTACAATGAGACCCAGATCGTTTCTGAAGTCTCATTGAATTTGAGTTTTTCTAAGTTTATACGCTTCCTTGTCCTCTTGCGTTCTAATTTGCTATTTTTTTTATATGCAGCTTTTAAGCAACATGCAGAAGACTTTCAAAAAGTCTTATTCGAGCATGTAAGATTGACAAGCCAAACTGCATGGAGCTTTCATGCATTAATTTTATTATTTGTAAAAAGCAATGTATCCTTCACTTCCATGTCGAAAAATCAATTTACTTTATAAGACTGTAATATAAAGTAAATTGATTTTCGTCTGAATATAGCTGATTTCGCTTTTAGTTATGTCTGTGATTTCTTTAACAAAGTTTATTCTTATAGGTCGGCAAACTCGGGGAGAAGATGGAGTTGGGTCTTGCACGATGGTTTTTGAACCACAAACTTTGAATGAGCTCTAGGGACTAACATTCATTTCCTTTTAAGCTGTCTGTAACTTCCTGCATACTGATAAGTAGTCTAGTTATAGTGTGATCCAACAAATCCTGAAGATCAATTTCGCCCAATGTGCCCGTTACAGTATATGATCCTTCCATAGATTAACAATCTTGTTTAGCTTTTTTAAGTATACTGTAGGTAACACGAAAAAAAAACTGCTTGTTGCTGATATAATTTCATACTATTTTCGCGATAACCCTGCTTCAATGAACATGGAAAGAGCTTTTAGTGTAGACAATTTCTTTTTGCTATCATTAAGGTTGCCTGAGTATGCTTCAGAACTCTTCCAGGAGATTTTAGGATTTCTGTCAAAACTTTTGAAGCAACAGTCTTCCCAGTTTCTCTTAACATTCTATTGTTTGCATATGTTAGTTCCTATGTTTGAAGCTTTTCCCGTATACTCTCGGTTTTTCGTCTTTTCTTTCTTTCACTTGAATCTTCAAATGGCTTCCGTCGAATCTTCGGTCGATAAGTCTTCTTCCGAGTATCAGCAAGGTATTTGAAAGGTTATTAATAGGGCTCTGTTCAAGTGGGCAGAGAAAAACAATATCATTCCGGATAATCAGTTCGGTTTCAAGGTGGGACATGACAGAATTCATGCCGCGTCTAAACTGGTTTCTGATATCCAATGGAACAAATCTAAAAAGCAGTGTACGGGTGCCTGCCTGGTTGATTTGGAAAAGGGCTTCCACACCGGTTTTCTAGAAGGTCTTTATCTAAAGCTTTTCAGACTAGGTATAAGTAAACCTCTATTGTATATGCTTTATGACATGCTAAATGGTAGAAAGTTAGTTGTCAAGAGTGGCAATGTAACTTCTACCACAGTTTTTAATATTAAAAATGGTCTTCAGCAGGGAGCGGTTAACTCGCCGATTCTATTCAGCATTTACACCAGCGATCTGATAGGTAGTCTAACTCAGGCAATTGCGTACGCCGACGATCTAATTGCGTACAGAACAGCTAATACAGTTGAGGTCATTAAAAATCTTTTGCAGATTGACTTCGACACGATTCAGCGATATTGTAATGACTGGAAGTTAAAAATCGACTTCCAAAATCAGAAACTATTTTGTTTAGGACTCCGTTGTCTAGCGCCTCAAGGGATACGAGAAAGAACTGGCGCAAGCTGGTGATCGTAGGGCCACATGGACATCCACTGGCGAGTAAAAGTGTAGTAAAGTACCTTGGCATCTGGTTGGATCAGTACCTGTATTTCGACAGACATATAGGTGCTGCTTTGGCCAGGGCTAGGGGAGCCTTTGCCCTGACAAAACGACTCTTATAGCAGCTTGATAGCAGGGTGAAGGTGATTTGCTACATAGCCCTCATCAGGCCGATGATTGCCTATGGATGCCCGGTGTGGTTCAACGTTGCCCCATCTCAAATGGAAAAGATTCTGGTGTTTGAGAGGCAGTGTCTTCGACGTTGCCTTGGATTACACAGAACACCAGAGTCAGAGTACAAACGATATTATTCAAACCAGTTTCTATACAACGGAGCCAACATAAACAGAATAGATAATTTTTTTTTAAGCTGAACCAGTTCTGGTGGCTCTCTGAACAGCATTATGATACATAAAGTCGATTAGGATGGTATGTCTTGGCCGACTTACGTAGATTTAGGTAAATTAGGTATAAGGAACAGTCGGGGTGGCACAAAAAAAATAAAAAAATATGTATGTATGCGGGGGCATTTGTGCATGCAGCTGCGTGCCTGTGTATGTATGTACATACGAATATGTATGTACGTATGTACATGGCTGTGTGGGTTGCATGGCTCTGTGTTTCTGCATGCGTATACAAAATATACAAAAATAAATATAAAAACCACCTAAAAAAGCTGATGTGGCTGTTCTAGTTTTTAAGTAGATTTAAGTAGTTTTAGGTATTTCTATTTATCTTAAGTAGTTTAAGTTATTTTTAGTTAGTATAAGTTAGTTGTATCTAGATTTAATTATTTTTAGTCTAGCTTTAGGTAGTCTATAAGTAAAAATTTAAAAAAAAGCACGTTACTAAGTTTATTGTTAAAAAGTTTTCTTGGTTAAATAAAAATAAAATATTTAGAATTAATTAAAAAAGTTTTTTAGGTCAAAAGACATTAGTATTAAAAGATATAGTTTAGTTTAGAGGTCCCGTAAAGGGCCAGTAAATTAGTTGTAAGTTATTGATAATTAGGCTATATTTAAACATTTTTGTCTAGCTTAAAGTTAGTTTTAAGTTAATAATAAATAAAAATGAAATTGGAAAAAAAATGTAATTGAGTAAAACTAGTATATTGATAAAAAACTATGACAACGAATAATAATGCGAATTATAAGGGACATAGATAAATAAGACACGGAAACTTCTCCGCATTAGTGCAGCCGCCATCCCTGGAGATAAAATCTGAGACAACAACCACCTCCAGTCTCAGAACATCGCGCCACACATCTTTCCTATCCTTCTTTCTCTTACTTAACCTCACACCCGCGCTGTGTTGAAACATTTAAAGGGTAGTATAATCCCTTGAGCGCGTGTAGATTATAAAAAAAAATATCCCAATGTAAATTTTCTCTTTGAAAATAAAATGAAGAAGAAGAGTTCAGTAACATTGCTATAACTATTCATCGAAAAATCGTTGTATGGGGTATAAGTGTGTTTTGTACATGAAATTGAAAAGCTAATAAAAATTCGAGTAGCAGAAAGTAGCGCCAATTCTTTTTGCATTGGCTGAAAAGCTTTAAAATTAACTTATAAAGCCCAAAGCATTACAGAATAACACAGCATACTAAATTTAAATCCTTAAAACTTAAAATGAATGAATACTATAGTTTTTTTGCAATATAGTTTTTGAACCCGAATTAACAAAAAAACAATGTTTCCAAAAATCTATTAAAAAAGTCAACACATCCATACAGTGCCGGTAAAAAAAATAGCACCACTGGTACAAGTTGCTTTTTAACTTCTTTAAATTAGTGAATAGAAAAATATTAACAGCTTCTACTATTATTATGTTATTGCTTGAACTATCACCTCTCTCTATTGTATATCTCTGGCGTTAAAATAGTAACGGTTCTTTTCTTACGAGGGCATAATGCCAAAGTCCCATTTTTTTGTGCGGTAAAAATAATAGCACTGATCGCAGTTTTCGTTACAAAAACATATTTTTTTCTTGTACATATTTCAAGGTAAGGGGGTCAAAGTGTTAGAATTTATTTATATGTATTTGGTATCTTCATTTAAAACACAAAATTTACAGTTTTTCAAAGAATATGGGTCGTGGAAAGCATTGTACCAACGAAAAACGGAAAATTATTAAAAAAATGATATCGGATGGTAAAACGTATGGAGAAGTTCGACGGTTTGTTGGCTGTTTTAACAAAATGATTCGAAATGCAATAACATACACACCTAAAACCGATTCTAGTGGACGAAAACCTGTTATGTTATACAACTTTCACCAGGCGCCTAGTCCGAGAAAGCCATAAAAATCCCTTTAAACTGAGCTAAAAAAAAAAAAACCTGACTATTACAGCTTCCGTGGAAACCGTTCGCCACAGATTGAGGGAACATAATTTAACTGCTTGTAGTTCAAGAAAAGTTCTCTTTTAACTGCAAAACATGCTTAAAAGCGTTTAATATTTGCAAGACAGCAATTGAATTTGCCAATAGAGAAACGGCGCACCGTTCTGTGGACAGATGAAAGTAAAATCGCATTGTTTGGCGGTAAAGGATCTCGTTCCTACGTGAGAAGACCTCCGAAAGTGGAATATAATCCCAAATACACAAATAAAGTATTTAAGCACGCAGGTTCAAGCATATTGGTGTGGGTTTGTTTTTCTTCCTACTATGGAGTTGGGCCCATATATTGGATTAAACCCATCATGGATCAACACGTTTACGTTAGAATACTCGAAAACGTTATGCTTCCTTATGCAGAGGAAGAGATATCACTTTTGTGGGTCTTCCAACAGGTCAGTGACCCCAAGCACACCAGTAAGAAGTCTAAAAAATGGTTTGGAGATCATTCAATTAATGTGATGGAGTGGCCAGCGCAATCTCCTGACCTAAATCCGATTGAAAATCTGTGGGCTGACGTGAAGAAAGCAGTCTCTGGGACCAAACCGACTAGTAACACAGAACTATGGGCTGCAGTAAAGGTATCTTGGGAGAATATTCCAGTAGAAAGGGCCAAAATTTAGAAATTCAATGACCAGACGTTGTGAAGCAGTAAAAGCCAACAAAGGCTATTCAACAAAATACTAATTTTGCTCGACTACCCCTAAAGAATAAAATTATAGAAAAAGTTTTTTATTTTTATGATGTTTTAGTTTTAAGTTGTATGATGAAGCAATTGTGCTATTTTTTTTACCGCATATTTATTCGAGCTTTTGGAAAAAAAAAATAATTTTTTTAATAAGTTGATGAATAAAAGTTGGAATTCTTTTTTAAATGTGAATTTTTGGAAGTAATTTCGCATATTCAAAATGTTCCTCAAAAGATTTAAATTTTTTTACCGCAGCTCTACATGCAGTAGAATTCTCCATTAAAAAATATTAAGCCTTTTATCACAACAACTGAAAATCACTTACTGAAGAACGCTGACGAAATCGCAAATGCAAACCGTCAACTTTGAACTCACAACATACGATCAACGTAAGAAAAAACTACAGCACACTTACCCACGTATGTTTAACATCCGTTATATAACTTGATATACTTCTTTATTTTATTTTTGGAAAAGTGTAAGGGATTTAATCACATTTCGTCAGAATGTAAGAAGGAAGTTGAGACATGTTTAAAATGTTTAGAAAATCATATATCAAGTTAACGTAAAAGTGAAACAATAATAATGAAGTGTATAAATTCTATACGTGCGAATGAAAAACACAAGGCATTTAGTAGATTATGCCCCGTGTATTTAAATAAGTGAAGTTTATTTAAACATTGCAGGTATTACTGGTAATTTTGATTTGCTAGAGGAATTTGTGCAAAAAAATAATTTTGATTTTGTAATACTAAGTGAAACGCACATTACAGGAAATATAAATGAACATGAATATAAACTTAATAATTATAAAACTTTTAGTTGGTTATCGGACTCAAGACATACAGGTGGAGTTACTATATTTGTCAATAATAAAATGAAGTCAGATAAAATCAATTCAAAGGCACTGATTTTAAAGTATGGATTTTAATGTTACAAATTAAATGTGAAAATGAAGTGTGGAATTTAGTTGGGGTTTACAGATCAGATGTGATAAATGTATCAGAATTCAATACATCATTTAGTGAATTTGTTGAAACAAATTTCAATTTTAATGAAAATATATGTGTCGCTGGTGACTTCAATATAGACTATAAGACTGAGAGTTGTGATAAAAGAAGAATTGTTTCCGAGGTTCTATTTAGATTTGGTTTGAGTCAACTAGGAAATGAATCAACAAGAATCACAAGTTCATCATCGACTCTAATAGACTACATTTTAAGCGATCAGGTGTCGGGTATGAAGGTTGCGGTAAACAAAAACTGGATAATATCCGATCACGAAACTATTCAAATTGATCTTCATGTACAAAATAAACAAAAGGAAAATCCCAAGATAATTAAATTTGTAAAATATGATAAAACTAAATTCTTAATGGAATTGTCAGGTAGAAAATTAAGCAACATAGTGTTTAATAATGAAAATGATATTTCCCTGAAATTCAAGGAATGTATAGATCAGTGCTTAAAAAGTTTAATTAAATCTTTAAAATCAAGTAATTATTATGTTGAGTGGTTTAATGAAGAGCTAAGAATTCTTAAACAGAGCAAAATCGATTCGTATAAACTGTATAGAGTGTTAAGATCTAATGAAAGTTGGGAAAGGTACAGAGGAGATCGAAATAAATTCAAAAATAGTTGTTCAAAAATTAAAAATACTTACATTGAAAAGAAAATAGAAGAAAAAGCGGGAAACCAAAAAGAAATGTGGAAAACTATTAAAAAATATGTGTTAAATAAATGCAATCAAGATCTTTGTGAAATGGAAATTAACAATGTTAAAATCAACAACAAAACTGTTATAGCCAATAAATTAAATGAATTCTTTGTAAACAGTGTGACGGAAATTAATGAAAGCATACCTAATTTTCAATATAGTGATAACATACAAGAATATTCGCGTTCATTTCAATTTCATACAAATTAATGAAATAATGTGATTTCAACGTTTTTAATACAAAAATAATATTAGACTGTAAAAATGAAATGTTCCCAGTTCTTTTAAGAATAATAAACACTTCGTTGGTGGAAGGGTTATTTCCAATGTCATGGAAGGAATCAATTGTTGTTCCTGTAGAGAAGAAGAAAAATGCTACTAAGCTGGAACAATTCCGTCCAATAAATATGATGCCAATCTATGAAAAAATTTTGGAGAAAGTTGTGAGCATTCAATTAGAAAATTACCTTACTCAATATGGAGTTCTTTCTGGATTTCGAAAAGATCACTCTACCGAAACTGCTTTAGCATGGGTTTTAAATGAGTTTAAAAGAGATTTGGATTCGGGAAATATTGTGCTGGCATTATTCCTTGACTTGAAGCGAGCGTTTTGAGACATTTGAAAGCAGTATTCTTCTAAAGAAGCTGTTCAAATATGGAATTCGACAAACTGAACTCAAGTGGTTTGATTCATTCCTATCTTCAAGGACGCAAAAAGTTAAATTGGGCGAAGAGCATTCTTCAGCAATCGATATTAAATTGGGTGTTCCCCAAGGAACAATACTTGGAGTCATCCTTTTCCTTCTTTTATGAATGATATTAAAGACTATTTGAAGTTTTCGAAAGTTTCACTATTTGCGGATGATACTCTTATATAAATTGTTGGAAAAGATTTAAAAGAATGTGAAAGTAATTTAAATTATGATACTGATGTATCAAAAATGAAAAGTATGTAAAGAAAATTAAATATTTAGGTGTTTTAATTGACTCTAAACTAAATTTTAATGATCATGCCGACTTTATAAGTGCAAACATTCCTAAAAATACAAATTTTCTATATAGAATAAGGAAAAGATTATCAAAAAAATGTGCAATAAGTATATATAACTCTATCATATTACCTCACATAGATTATTGCTCTGCTATCTTGAGTTTAATGAAAAAATTGATGGTCTATGAGATGTGTTTTACAATGAGGCAGAAGAACCCATATATCTGATATGTTAAATGAGTTGGAATGGATGAGTGTTAGACTAAGACTAAAACTAAAACTGAAATTTAATTTATTAATTTTTATATTTGAACTTAAAAATTGATTGTACCCTATGTATCTCCAAAGAAACTTGCAATATGTTGGTAACTTATACAACCTAAGAAATGTAGGCGATTTTAGACTACCTTTATATAGGAGAACTAGTTCTCAAAACAATATTTTGTATAACGGAACACAAATGTTTAATAATTTGAATGTAAATATTAAAATGGAAACTAATATTAATTTATTTAAAAAAAAATTGCGTAGCGTAGTATAAATTTGTAATTGAATATTGGCCAGGATTTTGCTGCAAATAGTCATATGTGCGATGTAGAATGCCAGATTGGATTGAAGGATTCCGGAAATTTAGCAGAACTTTGCAAAGCTAATTCTGTGACCACCACTTTGTTACACCAGTCCATGTTATTTAAAGGTTTTTTTTGTTGGTATTTTGTTGTATTCTTATTTATTTTTATATTTATATGATTACAAAATTTTTCAATAAATTATGTGTTCCAAAGAAAAGTAAATAATAATCTCGCTTATTTAAAGTCAAATATACTATTGTGTGCTAATTCTCTGTCCAACACTATATGTCGTTTTTTTGTTTTGTAGTTTCTATAAATAATTTGCCGGTAGTCTTGATCTTTTTTTTTTCAAATTAGTTAAGACTTCTGTTTTCCCAAAATTTGTACAACGTACCAAATAAATAAAAACGAACTGACTTCGTCAAAATATTTACCAATCAAAAAAAAACTTATTCAAATTTGAATGAATTACTTTCAGACTAAGATGGATGAATTGCAACTCTTCCGAGGTGACACCGTTCTCTTAAAAGGCAAACGACGCAAGGAAACTGTGTGCATAGTCTTATCCGATGATAGTTGTCCGAATGAGAAGATTCGCATGAATCGTGTTGTCCGAAACAATCTGTGTGTCCATCTTTCAGATGTTGTGTCTATTCAATCATGCCCTGACGTTAAGTACGGAAAGCGGGTACGAATCTTGCCTTTCGATGATACCACCGAGGGTGTAACTGGGTAAGCATTAAATCAAAAAAAAAAAAACAAGATGAAATGCAAAACATTATAAAAAAAACTTATGTTTAACGAAAAAACTTTTATAATCTTCTTATAATCAGAAATTTGTTTGAAGTATACTTGAAACCGTACTTCCTTGAAGCTTATCGCCCAATTCACATGGGCGACAACTTCATTGTACGCACTGCTATGCGCCCAATTGAGTTCAAAGTGGTCTTAACTGATCCTGAGCCATATTGCATTGTCGCGCCGGAGACAGTCATTTTCTCTGATGGAGATCCAATTAAACGAGAGGTAAGTTTGAAAAGCACATTTTTCTTTCGCTCAACATCGAATAACCATTTTTGAGGGCGGTTTTAGGAAGAAGAAGAATCTCTCAATGCAGTTGGTTATGACGATATTGGAGGTTGCCGAAAGCAACTTGCCCAAATCAAAGAAATGGTTGAGTTACCACTTCGCCATCCATCGCTATTTAAGGCGATAGGTGTTAAGCCACCTCGTGGTATTCTCATGTACGGTCCACCCGGTACTGGTAAGACTTTGATTGCCCGCGCTGTAGCCAATGAAACTGGTGCATTCTTCTTCCTCATCAACGGCCCTGAGATCATGTCTAAGTTGGCTGGTGAGTCTGAATCAAATCTGCGTAAAGCATTCGAGGAAGCCGAGAAGAACTCGCCGGCAATTATTTTCATCGACGAAATTGATGCTATTGCCCCAAAGCGTGATAAGACCCACGGTGAAGTTGAGCGTCGTATCGTATCGCAGTTGTTGACTTTGATGGACGGCATGAAGAAGAGTTCACATTTGATTGTGATGGCCGCTACAAACAGGCCGAACTCGATCGATCCTGCTCTTCGTCGTTTCGGGCGTTTCGATCGTGAAATTGATATTGGTATCCCCGATGCCACTGGACGTCTTGAAGTACTGAGAATCCATACAAAGAACATGCGCCTGGCTGATGATGTTGACCTAGAGCAAATTGCTGCCGAGACGCACGGTCATGTCGGAGCTGATTTGGCTTCATTGTGCTCGGAAGCAGCTTTGCAACAAATCCGTGAGAAGATGGATCTGATCGATCTTGAAGATGACAAGATCGACGCCGAAGTGCTGGCTTCTTTGGCCGTCACCATGGATAACTTCCGTTATGCCATGACAAAATCAAGCCCATCAGCACTGAGAGAAACAGTTGTCGAGGTACCAAACACAACTTGGACCGACATTGGTGGTCTGGAGAACGTCAAAAAGGAACTGCAGGAACTCGTGCAATATCCAGTTGAACATCCAGATAAGTTTTTGAAATTCGGCATGCAGCCAAGTCGTGGTGTGTTGTTCTATGGACCACCTGGTTGTGGTAAGACTTTGCTGGCCAAGGCCATTGCTAATGAATGTCAGGCCAATTTCATATCGGTCAAGGGACCAGAACTGTTAACAATGTGGTTCGGTGAGTCCGAGGCAAATGTACGTGACATTTTCGACAAAGCACGTTCGGCAGCACCATGTGTACTCTTTTTCGATGAATTGGACTCAATCGCAAAGGCTCGTGGTGGAAATGTTGGCGATGCTGGTGGTGCTGCTGATCGTGTCATCAATCAGATCCTCACTGAAATGGACGGTATGGGAGCCAAGAAGAACGTGTTCATTATCGGGGCAACCAACAGACCCGACATCATTGATCCAGCAATCTTGCGTCCCGGACGATTGGATCAACTTATCTATATTCCACTTCCGGACGATAAGTCACGTGAAGCTATTCTCAAGGCAAACCTGAGGAAATCCCCTCTGGCGAAGGAAGTTGATCTCAATTACATTGCTAAGGTGACACAAGGATTCTCTGGCGCTGATTTAACTGAAATTTGCCAACGAGCTTGCAAACTAGCTATCCGTCAAGCGATCGAAGCTGAGATTCGTCGAGAAAAGGACAGAGCTGAGAACCAAAGCTCGGCCATGGATGTAAGTTCTCAGTTTGATAATCAAATTTTTGTTTAATAATTTGTTTACGTTAAGCAGATGGACGAAGATGATCCGGTTCCAGAAATCACTCGTGCTCACTTCGAGGAGGCAATGAAATTCGCCCGCAGGTCTGTATCAGACAACGACATCAGAAAGTATGAAATGTTTGCACAGACACTTCAACAATCTCGTGGTTTTGGATCAAACTTTAGGTAGGAATATTTGATCTTGTTTTATGTGTAAATAATAAAAAAAAATAATTTTCAATTTTCATTCAGATTCCCAGCAAACTCAGGACCATCGTCTCAAGGAGCTGGTCCAAATGCTCCCGTGAATCCGCCAGGTGACAATGGGGATGATGACCTCTACAGTTAGATTTTTTTCTTAGATTATAATTTTGTAATAAAACACAATATAAAAGTAATCCCAATTGAATACAAGAATGAAACGAAAACAATATTTAATTATTTGTATGTGGTAAGGCGGTCATTAAGAAAACAATATTTGTTATAAAAATAAGTAACGGAACAAAATACATTCTACAAAACACCATAGTTAGAAATCAACAAATAAAAACAAAAAACAAATATTATATTAAATATTTTTACTAAGCATCCATTCATTCAAGCGCTGAAACCCAACAACATTCAATTTATTGATCTTCTCCCATTTGATACGCAAATGGATATAGAATTATTTAATTAAATAAAATTATATGTATAATTATTATAAAGCAAGAAAAAACATTTTGGTAAAATAAATTATTTAATTTGAGAAGAAAAAAAAACAATCGTTGGTGTCTTCGTAAGATGTTATATTGTTCTTCTTTTTTTTTACAAAAACTTACATTTCCTATTGCGGATATTTAGATGTAGAAGTCCCGCCCGTTTTATTATAAAATTTAGTATTTTAATTTTAATATAATTTGAAAATAAATCAAAAATGAAGCCGTGTGTGCGTTTCATGGAGAGAAAAAAAGCGTAATTTTAATTCAATCTGGAAGAACTCTAGTTCTGGTATTTTTTCAGGACAAATGGGATGGTTGATGTTTTCATGATTGTTCTTTCCTTCCCCATAGATATGGTTAAACAACTGCGACTATCAAAAAATTATGTTCGCGTCTGTGAAACTGGTAGCTGTGAAAATAAATGTTTCCAATTGTCTTTGTATTTAGTCGTGTTAGTAAAATAGGGGTAGATTCGCCAAAAACGGATCTGCTAATTTGATTCAGAATCACAAAAATATTTTTTTGTTGCCCAATGGAAGGATTTAACTGTCAAAATCCATGTTTTGATAGGTTCGTATCAAAAACGAATTTGATTTTTGTACCAATGGAAAAACACTAATAGAGAATTGTAGTTGTGTCGCTTTTAAATCGGTATTGCGTAACTTAAATGCCAGCCTCCCCGTAGCTCTTATGGCGTTTTTATTTGGCAATCCGGAATCCCTCCGATCCGGCATCCCAACTGAACATTTGTGTGATTCTGCCGATTATTTATTTTAATGATATTGGATGTGTGAAAACAATTGTTTACGTAAATTAAAAAAAAAATGGTTGTTGCGCAATTAAGGTCCGTTCCCGTACTCCCTAAAACTGCGAAAATTACGAATTTCTAAGAAAAACAGTCAAATCCTGTTCCCGTACTCCAATTTTTCGTAGTTCTTCACAGAAGAGAGTGCTCATGAGAGTAAAATATTTCCCCAGGCTGCGAATTTTATGTCGATTTCGTTTCAACAAAAACATCGATCTGCCGTCGATCCGCAGTCAATTTTTTTCTGAAAATCAAATTCGTTTCAAATTAAAACCAATTTTTTTTCTGGAAAAACAGATCCGTATTGAATCTCTTTTTGGAGACGGATTCAAAACGAATTTGTGCGCAGATTCTTACACACACTACAATATTTTTTTTGAAGTTTCTCAATTGATGTGCTGTGAAATAATTTTTATTAAATTAATATATTAAAAACTAAAAAAAAATTGTTAAAAACTTCTTGAAAACAAATGCAAGTGGGTTTAGGAACTCCCCCTCGTCGGAATCGGGAAATTAAACCGAAATAATGATGTTTTAACGAGTTGAAGATTTGTTTTTTTTTTAGAGCTGCCAAGCAACACACAAAGTCCCAAAAAGAGATTCGGTCCGTAATCGTTCGTTTCAAAGCAAAAAAGTATTGGTTTTAGTAGCGAATCCTAATTATTGAAACGAAATCGACATTAGTCCAAGAAATTTCTTTGGACAAAATTATGAAGACTGTCAAACGAATGAAAAAAGAAAAAAAAACAATACATAAGCTGTCAGTTGCCAATTGTTTTCTGGAATTTGTAGTCTGGTCGGGCTTATCCTTTCAATAAATTGAAATTTGTGGTTCAAATTAGTTATTTTAAGAAATAATTTTACGTAAATCTTTAATAAACATTTTCAAAAATACACTTTTACGTTGACGTTTAAAAAATGGCAAAAATTGTTGTTCAAAGCGTTCCCGTACTTTTATGAAACTTTGGTGCGCTCTGAGAGATTTTTTCCCCCACTCTTGCAAAAACGACAGTCTGCACATTTTTGTGCACAAAATAGGGGAACACAGTCTATACTACGTTTTCACCTACCACTTAATCCAGATTTAAGTGGATTAACCATAAATCCTCTTTGAAATCTTCTAAATCTTGAAGATTTCCCATACAAATTTTAATCTCCTTAAATGAAGATTAGAAATTAATCTCATTGAAATCTTCTTCGAAGTAGAAGATTCGCAAAAGAAACAAACCTTATTTCATAGAACGCGCCTATTCTAATGTCATATTTTCTCCATTGAAATTACAAAAAAAAAACTGTCCAACATTATTTAATTTGTTTTTGTCTGGTGATCGTTGCCTTCAAATTCTGTTTTTGTTTATAAATAAGTATAAAATTAAAAAATGCAATAAAGCTACAAAGACCATAGCTGTCGGTGTAATGGAAAATGTATTAGCTATCCTACAGTAATACTTTGAAGTTGTTTTTTCCCAAATATATAAAAACGAAAACCGTGCAAGGGCATTTATGTAAATATATCTATATGCTGCAAGATGTTGGGATAACAATATTTTAAAGTTATGACTCATTTTTATTTATTGAAACTAAATTTGTTCACTGCACCGAAATTATTATTCTTCTTCCCAATTATTTTGTTTTTGTCTTGTTGTATTGACTTTTGAATGACAATTCATAGTGAAAACGTCAAACTAATCTTTTTTTCACTGGTGAACACACTTGAAGATTAATTTTTAATCTTCACAATTTAAACCGGATTATCTTTAGGTGAAAACGTAGCATATGATATAAAAAATTACAGCAGTCGAGTCTGACGTTCAAGTATATGAATGTTCGAATGCTTCTGGTTCCGTTTCTGATTTCAAATCCAGAAGCAAAATCAACAATGGCAAAATTCTCTTCTTTTCAGAATTAGAACTGTCATTTTTTTCCCAAGTGAACAATTTCAGAAGAGTCCAGAAGGATTCCGGATTTCCAAATAAAAACGACATTACCACATGAGATCCACTACAACAGCTGATATTTTGACAAATTTTAATTGCAATTGCATTTAGTGAACGGCAGTTCGGTGTTTGTAAGCATAGTTTTTAAATTTACTTAGATTTGATCCAAAATATTAATGTAGATATACATAGGACAGATAAAAGTAAAGGTTGTTGTTTCCTAAGTAAGAAATTGCATCAATTCGCAATGAAATTAAGCACGGTTCGGTTGTTGTTTTGGTTCCTTAAAATTTGTTGTCAACTATTTTGTGAAAATTTGTTTACCACAATACAAATGTTTGAAAAAAAAAATGTGAAGCAACAGTGACAATGATGAGCACGGGAAAGAAAGAACGAAAAAACATTTAATTTTGCACAGTCGATGGATTCGAATTCGATCCAAAACAAATCTAATGGTGATGAATGATGCTCACAAAATGTGTATACTGACTTGAATTAATTATAAAAGAAATTAAAGCCAGATGGAGTTTTTTTTATTTTTTTTATTTTAACTTTATGCCTGTAAGACCTAAGGTATTTTAAATGCAACCTGAATTGCGCGGCTCTAGTTGGAAAAGTGGATTTAAGAACCAGGTATTGGGGACATTCACTCAATTATTCTCAGCAATCTGGAATAACTTTCTGTTGTTGTAATGCGTGCAAAACCACATCTGATGAACAAAAAGCTGCTCTCATGAAAGCTAAGTATCTTCAGTTATCCCAAAAAAATTGGAATAACTAGCTATCCGAGAACAAATGTATATAACCAGCTGACTGCAAAATTCATTGGTATGTGTTTTGCTTTGATTTTTTGACAGCTTTCAGCTAACCTATCTGAAGCACAGATATACTCCGATAGCTTGGTATCAGAGAATAAATGAGTGAACGCCCGCATTGACTGTCTCATTTTAACCAATGGGCGGCATCCTATTAAAATTGGAGGTATTGAAAAGAATGCGGCAAGCTTGGGGATCGAACCCACACGTCTAAGTTAGCAATCAAGCACTTTATCCACTGCGCCATTGCCACCCAAAAATTGTTTAATTGAAGTTGAGGTAGTAGTAACAAGCTAAACCTAAGAACAAGTAGGTACTAGTATTTATTTCCAAGCGTTTAACAAGCGTTTTTTTCATTTCGTGTTGGTGGTCCAATTCAATTTAATTCCTTAGCCAAGGAGTCCCATACCCCACTCCAACTTTGTTTGTTGACTTCTGTCGATACTCCCTCTAAAATTTTAGTCTAGGTTTTTATTTGCTTCCATGAGCTCGACATGTTTTTTTTCTGTTATTTTTACCCTAAGAAACTTTTTTGTTACCTATAATTAATAAAACAAAGCAAAGAAAAATTACATTGTGCCACTGTTTTTGGCTCTGTCGTTTGCGATTTTGTGAACGACTAATGTCCTTTTCGATTGGTAATCCAGAAGAACTCTCCGATCCAGGATTCAAATCGAACAAGTTATACTTCATTCTGGATTTTTAAATTTAATGTGATTGCATGTGTAAGGCGGGTAAAACAATTTTTGGCTGGAATTAAATAATTGTAACATATTATACCGATGTTCACATCCATGATTTACATATCGCTCATCCCTACACAACATTTTTGTTGACATTAAATTCGCCTTACCCTTCAAGCAAGCAACTCCGTTTTGGTTCCGAAACCACTTCATAAACGGATCCAACAACGGATCCGAAACGATTCCTCTCTCACAAATATTAAACACTTCTTTGTTTCTTTTACAATAATCCCATTTTTCCATTTTAAAGTATTATTTTATAAACTCCTTACACGTATTATTATGTATTTTGGTTTTCCTTGCAGACAAAAATTTCTTTGTTGCTTGTTTATTGAAAAACAGAGTTTCTCTCCATTTGTCTTCATTTCTAGTCCACAAAAAAAAAAAATCCCCAGTCCCCACTCTAATATCGACTACCTTACCAACTCTCTCCATTTCTCTGACCATAAAAAATATCCATTCTCGTTCTTCTTTTTACATGCGTACACATAAAATGTGTTAAAGTGTGTGAGACACTCAGTTTTTTTGGATTCCAAAGTGATTCCTAAGTGAAGCGAGAAATTCGGGTCCGTGATTTTGCTTGAAGGGTATTCACATTTATTATGTGTGTGTGCGTGCCACTGTTGTTGATCACAGCTAAGATCGGAAACCTTCGTACGTTTCACCCCCAAAAACCCTTTTGATAACATTATTGGATTTGTAGCTTTGAAACCCTATCCACGAATAGAATGGGAAATCGAAAAACAAAACAAAAACAAATTACTAGGGCTGGGTTGTCTATCAGCCCATAGGAAGATGAAGAGAAAAGATTCTTGTGTGCGATTTTATCAATGTGTCTATTAGACCAGGAGCCCACAGCAAATTTTGTGCGTGAAGATATAACCAAAAGTGGTTTATATGAGTATGAAGCCCTCAAATAACTAACGACAAATATGGAAGTCTGGCAGCATTTTCTTGCAGCTAAAGATTAATAATAGTATGCCAAAGGTACATATTTTTCCAAAATGTGGATAATAAGTATAACCACTTGAAACTGGCATTAAATTAAAGGGCAGAATGCACTGAATACAAATAGAAAGGTGCCAGACGTTTTAGGTGCAGCTTTCCCCTTGCCAGACGTACTAATAGTACGCAACAAATCATTTTTTTAAACAATTGGTATAACCATATGTGTGATACATCAAAACATTTGTAAAATTGTTCTTATCACAAATAAATAGGTGCCAGACGTTTTAGATGCAGCTTTCCCCTTGCCAGACGTACTAATAGAGTCCTAAAAATTAAATTATTTTATAGATATAATAAATTGATTCTTATTTTATAATAGGTACGAGTAGGTAATAGTAAGCAATATTCATGTCAAATGAATTAATAAGTACTTTTTCCACGTGTATTATAATAATATATAATATAAGCTACCTGACCATGGATTTTAAATTTAGTTTTGCCAACTTATCGGTTAGCAAACTTTCTTCGTATTCGTTCATATCAGCATTCAAAATAACTAATTGTTTTTGAATTTTTATCACGACGATTCTTTCCTTGTATATGGTTAGCAGCTTCCTTTTTAAGTATAGTTTGGAATAGGTGATTGAAGGATTAATTTCACATAATTTTTGTTGGCACAAATTAGCAATATCATCAAATGGATGCATTTCTTTTAATTTCAAAATGCGTTCTTCAACAAAGGTGAGATAGTAGAAAGAGCGCATTTGTGTGAATGTCTGCATCCCGAATTGCTGTTCACAACTCTTTTTTCTAAATTATTAGCTTCCTGAAGAAATCTAGCAAGACATATTTTATGATACTTCAGTTCATCGTCTCCGACACCATTTATCAATACTTGGTACACTGCATCATTCCCAAGAAGTATTGCTTCGCACACAATGTGTTCTAAAGTAGATCTTCAGACACATATAACCTTTTCTTTTTTTTCATATGAGTATTTCGAAATGCAATTACAAAAAAAACATTTGTTATTCGGATCCACCGTGATATTGGATATAGTCCGAGTATTTTTAATTGCAACACTTGGACTGCATCTATTATTTTTGGTAGTTTCAGGTACTATATAACATACATATACGCGATTATGAGTAATATGGGATTATATAAACTACAAAAAACAAGGATATAACTTACATTCCACGTGAATTGTATCTATCGGAGATGTTATCAATTTTTTGGAAATTGCAGTAAAGAGCCGGTAGCACGCACTATGGTACCCAGTTAAAGTATCAACCCCAACTGGAGGCTTTATATCAGAAAACTAAAACTTGCGATTTGTCGTAATTTTCAAAACTTCAGAGCATTTCTGCAATGTTTTTTCAGTAAACAAAATTATTTTTCCGCATTGTTTTGGGCTATCACTTGAATGGAGAACACATTTCTTATTTACTTCGTCAGACATATTCACTTTGCGGTCAACAAAACTACTACTGCAACTAAGTTGTTTATTATCTATCTTATCTTATCAGCAAGGTTGTTTATTGTGTCATGCATTTTTTTTTTTCAAAGTATAACGGTACAAAACAGATTGCTGTTTCGCATAATCAAAGTAGAGAAATCAGAATATCATTTGGTGTAATAACGACTTTTGATTATACCAATTGTTTAAAAAACGATTTTTTGCGTACTATTAGTACGCCTGGCAAGTGGAAAGCTGCATCTAAAACGTCTGGCACCTATTTATTTGTGATAAGAACAATTTTACAAATGTTTTGATGTATCACACATATGGTTATACCAATTGTTTAAAAAATGATTTTTTGCGTACTATTAGTACGTCTGGCAAGGGGAAAGCTGCACCTAAAACGTCTGGCACCTATCTATTTGTATTCAGTGCATTCTGCCCTTTAATTTAATGCCAGTTTCAAGTGGTTATACTTATGATCCACATTTTAGAAAAATATGTACCTTTGGCATACTATTATTAATCTTAGCTGCAAAAAAATGCTGCCAGACTTCCATATTTGTCGTTAGTTATTTGAGGGCTTCATACTCATATAAACCACTTTTGGTTATATCTTCACGCACAAAATTTGCTGTGGGCTCTTAGACTATATGGGAAGATGAACGGAAAAGTTACTTTTGTGCGTGTTTCAGCTTGTAGGCAAATGTCAAATGAAAGCAGAGGTTTCGGCTCCTTATGTTATTAGTTTATGGTTTTGATTCTGACCTCAAATCCAGAAGGAAATTTCTCTCCTATCCATGAGAAGAACTGTCATTTCATACCAATCCAACAGTTTCAGAAGCATTCGGAAGACTTCTGGACGACCAATCGAAAACGCCATAAATTTGGCGTTTTAACAAACGTTTTTGCTCTAAAAACGACGACTACCGATACGAATGGCAAAAAACGTCACCAAAAGAATACATTCCACATGAACATGAACGCCAGTTGGCGTTCAACGCCATACCTAATAGCAAATTCTTGTGTCGTTTTGGTATGGCGTTGAACGACTATCGCAATAAGGGTTATTTTTAATGTCGATTTCGTTTCAATAAATAGGATTGAATATCTTATAACCGGTGTTTTTTAAGAGCGAGAATTTTAAATACAAGATAGAAATAATGTTGGAACACATTTTTTTAATCTGGTAGACAAATTCATGCCAATTATTTTTTAATTAATTTAATTTTTGCATATTGACGAAGCCATTTAACCAGAAATGAGTTTCATCACTAAAAACAATTCTTCGGTAAAAATGCTCTATGAACTTCGCGAAGAGATTTATTTTTTTCCAAAGTCAATTCCACAATTTGGAAACCTTGTTTCCGCGTTAAACGATTCTTGATGAATTGCCAAACCCCACTGAACAGAAATGTCTACAGGAAGCTTAGATCCTCACTTTGAGTCAAACCATTAGACTCATGCAGTTAAAAAAAACACCCATTAGCTATAATTGATAACGTATTTTTAACCAAAAAATCATTCTTTCTATATTCCTCCACTCTCAAAATTTATTTTAACCGGGAAAAACAATAAGCCCTATTACGAATTCCATCGTAAACGGAAACTTGCGAATGACGAAAAAAGTTATCACTTAATTTGGCAATTATCTTCCAAAATCTACATTGGGGGTTATCGTGAATAAAAATTTCCTTGGAAATTTTTCTTCAATTCGAATCTTGGGAGCGTAAATGTTGCTCATAAGTTTCTCTCGGATATTTTTGGCAACGGGAACAAACTTTCCCAGGGAATTTTGCTGTAATTTCACACGATTTGTTGTTCAAGGGAAAAATATTTCGTGGGAGATTCACATTTGCAGGAAAAATTTCGAGGGAATAAAATATTGCGTAGGAAACGAAATTCACTGGGAGATTCCCGATAGGGACCATTGAGATAGGAATTAAAATAGGCTTTTACGACTGCTTTTGGTCCGTAGTAATTTATAAATTAGACGCTTATAATTATAAGTTAATAATATATGCATAATTATAATAGTTAATATTATGTAATTATCATGTAACTCATATTTTGTACTTTTGTTATTTTAGGTTCGGTTTTAACAAAGTGTCCTAAATGCAAATAACGCACAAACTTAGCATTTTCAATTTTAAACGGGTTCGTGCATTTGTTTAGCAAGAGTCTCTTACGTTAAGTAATTTGGCCTTTGTATCCATCCATCCATCCAGTCTCAAAAATCAAAATGGGTTGAAAAGGTATGAATTATGGCTAGAAAATCGTCAAAATAAATTTGGATGGAAATATTTCGCGAATCTGATACTGCAGAAGTGTTAACAGCTCTTGTAATCGGTAGATCAGTGGTTTTAGTTGTTTTTCTTTGGTATTCCTCGTGATTCTAGATGGCTGGTCCATTTTAAGGTATTTGTAACCATGTTTTGAAAACAACCAACCATATCTTATTACCTTCATTTTGGCACCAAAACGACATCAGTTTTATTTAAGTGCTTCAGAATTGATAGTCAAAGTTTTGAAAGCAATAATTGGTGCCTAAATCAACAAGCAACGGCTGGGTGCACGTAAACCAGCAACAAGAGGATACAAGAGTGGTGCGACATATTTTATAAGCCATTTAAGTGGCACTTGTTTCACTCTTTCTTAAGAAAATTAAAGCTTTCGAACATTATTGTTCGCACCTTTTATTTTGCACACCACTGTATATATGTAATCTATGGATTTTGGAAACATTGGTGATATTTTATAAATTTTTATTTGTTTTGTCGATTTTGTGGACTCTACTTAACATTTCGTAGAAAAAAATTGGTCACTATTCTGGAAACAGCTTATACACCAGTGGCAGGGTCTCGGAAACTGATCACTATAATACATTGCATAGTGTATTCTTTATCACCCAAATTAATAAACATGGACTAGTTGAATACGCGAACAGTTGATATTACTTTCCAATACGAGCATCACTTAAAAATAGCATTGAAAACAACTTTCGAATAGATGCGAAAGTAGAACGAAGTTACATAGTATGGACCTCTAAAAACAAGAAAATGTTGCTTATGGATTTGAAATCAGAATCGGAACTAGAATCATTAACACAAACATTAACCTAAACGTCAAAATCGAATGTCGTAATTTTTTGTATTAAAATTGTGCAGCAAACATTTAGGTATATTTGAATTTAATTATTTTCACGTACCAACACAATTATTTACAGAATTATTCAGAAACGTCAGAATCGTAAAAGTATTCAGTTGGAATCCCGGTTCGGAGTTAAATTCCGAATTGGCAAATAAAAACGCCATAAGTAACTACTATAATTTAAGTAGAAGCTCGGATTTTCAGTATTTACTTATAGCGAGTTTCATTCAAATTTCAAAGATCTGCTCTAAAAATCGAGATTTTATTTTTTAATGAATATAATTATTACTATTATTTTTAAACTGTCGAAAAAAAATATCTTCATCATCAATTTTTTTTTTTATTTTTTAGCACTGACTGGCACAAGTTTACAACAAATTAACAAAATATTTGACGCTTGACATACATGCATAGATGTATTCAGATCAAATCCATTATACCATGTGTCATGCCATCAGACATCAAATCTTCGTGTTGAGATTTGATCTAGATTTGCACTTATTGTTACAATAAAAATCTCAAAATTCAGAAAGATCAAAACTTTTGACAGAAAGAGCAAATTTTTTCTTGAATGAAACTCGCTGCCATTTTCATATGCATGAACATTATGAATGCATTCAAGTAAATACTTAAAATTCATCGGAAAATTTAGTAAATACTTTTTTATTTTGTTTAAATCTAATAAGTTTTTCTGATTACGGTTAAAACAGTTGCAGTTAGTTGTGGTAATTTTCGTTAGTCGTTCTTAATTTGTTTCTCAAAGTGAAGTGATAAAGGCTAAGTAATGGCAGCTAAAAAGAATGAAATTTTGTCGACTGCTAAAATGAAATGCACTTTTTTGTGAACACATTAAAACTATATTCATTTATTTTCACTTTCATATTTTATCAGTACTATGATGAGTTCCATCGTAATCGGAAGTTTTACGAATTCCAAAAAAAGTTATCGCAGAATCAATTTGTAAATATGAGCATTTCCCCTACGATGGATTCTACGATAATTTTTTTCGAGACTCGTAAAAAGTTTCCGATTTCGATGGAATTCGTTTAGGACTGATTAATGAATATAAAGACAAAATCAGTGTGAATCTAAATGCCGATCAAATTAAAAAGAAATTATTAGTTTCTGGTGATATAACAAAAAAAAAAAACAGATTTGAAGAAAACAGGAAATAAACCCATTAAATAAAAAGAATGGCAGACTATTTTTGTCGATCTTCTCAGTGTCGGTAAAAATCCAACGATCACTCGTATTCCTGGGGCCAGATTCCGTAATGAGCGAAACGAAAGCGATGACTTGTTTTTCAAAAACAAAAGAAATTGTGCGAAAGTTCTTATTTTATCGCAATTCATTTATTTCGCTTAGGTTTTAGAGCCTCTGTTGTACATTGGATACTTTAAGGTGGCACTTATTGGATACTCTTAATTAATAAATTGGGTTAGAGATGAGCTTCAATTTTTTTAAAAAATATATCTTGAAAATGTTGGTTAACACGTTGAAGCAAAAAAATTTGTTAAGCAATAATCTGCAACCGGATTAAACTTGTTGGTTTCTCAGAATTAAGGGCATCGAACATTAAAGTTGAATGTGTTGAACTTGCAATTTGTCTGTTGGTCGCATAGTGGACGACCAACATAAGCCCCATCTTCTTGAGGTTCTTGGTCACGATTCTAACAACCGATTCTATACCGATGGGTTTTGGCAACAGTTCAACGAACGAACCTATTATTTCCTATCAATCACATATGACCAGTATGTCAAAAGATATTAATTTTGTAAAGAATATTAAGGGTATTTATGCAACGCCGGAAAACCCAGATAAACCTCAGAAACGAGATAATTTTATCTCCGCAGAAACGAACTGTCAAAGTTTGTATGAGAAGAATATTCTACAAATTAGATAAAAAAATCTCACGAATTTGATGTAGAAAGAGAAAAAAGAAACCCCATAAAGTTAGTTCAACAAACATCTGATTATTTCCTACATTTACGCAAGTATTGTTAAGGGGGTGTTCATGCAAACGTATGGCGGAAAATTATATCTTTCTGCAAAGCGGAAAATTATCTCATGAATACCCTTATTATATTTTAATTCGTAGTAGAATAGGCCTAATTTTAAAGGTAGGTATGAACGCAACAAATTGAGCAGTGTTACCCAAAAATAAAACAATAAAACGCCATAGTCATATATCCATTTTGTACGATTATAATTATATGGTTATTTAACAAAAAAAAAAGAAAAACAACCATATTTCATTAAAATAATATTTTATTGCGATTGGAAAATAGGTCATTAAGTGTCGAAGTTGAAAGTGCATTGAATTTGCTGGTTGGCAGTAAGGTTATTTATATAGTATGTATATATTTATCTATGCATTTTTTATATTATAATTCTGCACCTCGTGTAGTTTCTTTTTTAAATGTATTTCATACTTCATTACACTAATAGTAAACAATTGATATTTTTTTCTGTTTTTATTTATATTTATTTAATTCATAAAAATGAATTTTCTTTTAAATAATTCTAAATGGCAAGATGGACATGATCATCAATATACATCTAAAAACATATTCAATACCATGTTCATTTTTATGAAAGGTAAGTATATAAACAAAATCTTTGATGATTAATGGTATGCAAAACGCATTATTGTAATAATTATTACATAATAATGGTGTTTTCTGAATTCTTGTTGTGTACGTAATGATTTGTGTTTTTAAAAACATTTATTTGTTTTTCTTCTTTTTTTTTATGTTTAGCTTCTACAATTTTGTTTTAGTTTGTTTTCCTTTTTAACCTTGTGATTAATTTTATTTAATTACACAACACAACAATACAGATTTTTTTAAATTATAACAAAATAAAAATATAACTGTACCGATATTAAATTTTAACATAATTTGTCAAATTTAATTTTGTAACTTCAATTACATGTATTAATTTTTTTTTTGTATGTTATTATGAATTTTGAAGAAAATGTCCAGCACTTTCTTTAATTCTTACTTAAGTTGATATATTGTGATTTTTTTTAAATTTAAAGTCCCACACAAAGACTAGACACCAAAGAATATTATTTTATTTTTGTTTATATATAAATATTTTTTTTATGTATAATACATTATTATTCAACATAACACTTGCACCGATTAGTATTTTTATTAATAAGATTATTTTTTTTTGTTTTTTATTGATAATTAAGCTCTTTTTTTGTTAAGGGTGGAGAAGTTTACATACATACATATTTCTATTCCTTAAACTCTATACACATACCGTAACGTAAGGCTAGAATTTTTCTTATATTTATTTTTTTCTCTTTTGCTTGCATTCTTTTCAACTTTTTTTTTTAATTTGATTGTTAAAAAAATGTACTGTGTACAGAAATCAGTACATGCCATGTATAAATCAAATGTAATTCACTAGAGAATTATGATAATAATTAAAATTGTCAGTTGTGACAACTTATTATACATATGAATATTGCTTTAATTTACTGCAATTACTTTTTTTCTAATTAGTTTATAATTAGGATTTTGTATATGTATAAAAATAAATAATGTAAGGAACAAAGGCAATAGATTCCACCCTTTTTTGTTTAAATAATAACAACAAATACATAAAATAACATAATAAATTCAATAAATTAACATTTAAGACGGGGTGTTTAAATATTTTTTATTTTATATTTAACAAAATAGTAAACAATACAAAAATACACACATACATTTACCATTTTTTTTTATTTATGGCAACTCTATATCTATACTACAAAAAATTGGTACAGCAAAATTTTGAGCCATGATTGTTTTCGTTTCAAGTTATCTGTTGTTTTTTTATTAGTTTTTTTTTTTGTTTTAAATTTCTGTAGTAGGAAAATTACACAAAGTTAGTAATGAAAAATATATCAAGAAAGAGAGAGCAAAAATTGATGCTAAAAAGGTCCTGAGCACTTTGGTATTTAAATTAAAAAAAAAAGGTTTTACAAAACAAATCCACTATAATGAATATTAATATATTTGTTTGGATTGAAGATTTTTGAAAATATTACGTTGGCTATTCTCTATCAGCCCTATTCTGCTATCGGATCCGATCGAATCTTTCGATTCACGTGAATATTTCACTCAATTTTTCAATATATATTTTCAAATGTTTTCTATCTTTTGAATTCAAAGCTTTACTAATATTTTTGTTGTTTAATTCTTAAGAGAATCTAAATGTTAAAATTAATTTCTGATTGAAATTTATATACTTTTTGGATCAATTCGCTTTTTCCGTCGGATAGCAGAATACAAATATTCACTTGAACGTTTAACAGAATAGGGCAGTATATTCTAAATTCGAATACATATTACCATAAAAAATGTTTTCTTCTCTAAATTCAAGGCTATGGCTATATTTTGATATTTGTGCAAGTAGGTACATAAAAAGTCCGAAACAGACTGAATACTTGAGCTGCCCATTTTCTGACCCGGATATGCCTATTCCAGACATTTATTTGAAAAGAAATGTTCTTCTTAAGTGCCTAAGTTTAAATATCTGGAATATATGATCAATAGTAGAGCAACTTGTGATGATGACATCAATCATCGAAAAAGCGGAGGATGGATGGAGTGGCGTGAAAACTCTGCTTTTTTCTGTGATCGGAAAATGCGTCCTACCACACTGCGGTTGCGTGTACAGCACTCACATACGGTTCACAATGATGGACAATGTACAAAAAGTATGAGAGTAAGTTGACGGCAGCTGAGATGAAGATGCTACGTATGGCAACAGGAGTAACAAAGCTTGATCGAATTAGAAGTACTAAGATCCGAAAAACCCTTAACGTCAAAAATACCATTGAGCACGACCGGCTCAGTTGTCATTTCCATATTCAAAGGAGAAATCTGGATAAGCCCGTCGAAAAGTCAATATCATACGAAGTTCCGACACGATCGCGAAGAAGAAACACGAAAGGCATACCAATACTCTCTTGGTACAATCAAATGCAACTACATCAGCATTTGGTCCGCCTCAGACATGGAACAATTTCATAACCAGGAGTTATGCCGACACTTTCTTAGGTCAATGCGACATACCCCATGGGCGGATCACTAGTGTGAAACTTATAAGTGGGAGAGTTGTGATTCCTTCGAGATCGCAATATAGTTGGAGAAAAACTGCCTCGAAATCAAATCAAATCAAATATTGCAATGATACTTAAATTTGCTCCAAAAATTGTATACAACAAAGAAAAATACGAAATTTTGTTGAGGACTCGTGTTCGCATGGAACATATTACTAAGCTGTCTGAGATCTAATTTTTCTGAACTCGCATTTAATTGGAAAGCAATTATTTGGTAATTCAATTCAGCATAACCTCAATATTGAGGAACAAATTTTTAATTTTTTATATTAGTATATCAATTGAATTTTGCATGCGATTTGAATTCAGTACATCAAACACAGCGGCAAATACGAAAGTCATGAATTTGGAAGATCTGCGCAGTTGATCTTAAAAATTATAGGGTGCTTATGCACCAAAGTGAAATTATTAAACAAGTTTATTTTTTAAACATTATTTAAAAATCGAAACCGATTTTAACTTAATGCTGTTCAGAGTGACATTAAGTTTAAAAGTACATTTGAAATCAAAAATAATATTATAGAAGCAAAGGTCCTAAAATATAAAATCCATTTCGGATTACAACCCAAAGGCGAACGCTCGATAGTTGAAATACTGGTTAATTTGTGGATGGGTATTTTTCAGAATATTAAAGCAATAATATTTATGATTGGATCGCACGAACTTGCCCTTGTGACCAAAATATTTTTTTTAATTTTATTTTGTAGGGCAGTATTTTGTTTACCTTTGAAAAATTGATTGAAAATTAAAAAAAAATTAATCGATTCATTAACGAGATATGGATCATTTCACTATTCACATGAGAGCCATCATCCAATGAAGGAATAAATGTTATTTAAAGCAATTTATAAACCTACAAACTTCACAAATTATAAACAAAATGTTAGACATTTAATTTACATACGAGTATATTAACGCTTTTAGACAATAATTTGGTTTTTAATAGCCAAAATAAACTAAAGTTAAGAAAACCAATTGGTCTATTAACGTTCCACATACCATCCACATTTAAAAAAGTTGTGAACAAAATGTCAGAATGGACATTTCGTTCACATGGCTTTTTTTTATTTGACACGATTGTAGGTTGATAATTTGATTTTCAGGTTAGTTAGTTGTAGTGTGGATGATAAGTGGAACGCGAATAGTGGTTGACTGTTCGTAACAATCAGATACAATTCGCCTGGACCAATATTGTTTTCTCAAATTTATCTTGTTTTCGCAATTAAAAACTAAATTTTTGTATTAAAATATTAATATAAATTATATTTCTACAATTTTGTTAAGAATTTAGGTTGGTAAACTGTTTTAAATCTAATGTCGATTTCGTTTCAATAATTAGGATTCGCTACTAAAACCAATACTTTTTTGCTTTGAAACGAACGATTGCGGACCGAATCTCTTTTTGGGACCGTGTGTGTTGCTTGGCAGCTCTAAAAAAAAACAAATCTTCAATTCGTTAAAACATCATTATTTCGTTTTAATTTCCCGATTACGACGCGGGGGAGTTCCTAAACCCAATTGCACTTTTTTAATATTTGTTTTCAAGAAGTTTTTAACATTTTTTTTTTAGTTTTTAATATATTAATTTACTTTTTCTGTACACTGGCACAAAATAAAAATTAATTTACAACACAACAATTGAGAAACTTCAAAACAAATATTGTAGTGTGTGTAAGAATCTGTGCACAAATCCATTTTGAATCCGTCTCCAAAAAGAGATTCAATACGGATCTGTTTTTCTAGAAAAAAACTGGTTTTAATTTGAAACGAATTTGATTTTCAGAAAAAAATTGACGGCGGATCGACGATAGATCGATGTTTTTGTTAAAACGAAATCGACATAATTTATTCGTTTATTCGTGGGTCGTTGGTCGCTCTGACGTGAATAGTCCTTCACATCTTAATCTCTTTTTGGGAATCGGTCTACCCGTTTAGGTTCCAGATCGATGACAGTGGACATACAGACGTTAAAGCCTATATGGACAATACTGTTAAGTTGGTTTAGAACTTTGAATCTTTTTAACGAAAAAAAAAATTGTTGCTCTGATAAAGCTAGTAAAAATCAATTTTTATGATTTTTTAAAGTTAGATTTACATATATAATATTTTTGCGCTCCTGTAAAACATGTCAAAGTTGACTTTGTAGATTGATCCAGACTTTTTTGGGCAGAAATTGGCAGCTTATAAAATTTTGAAGACTGGGTATGAATTCTCTCATAAACAAATAAAGCCCGAAAAGCTATGGAACGGCTTTATTTTTTTTTATAAATATTATTGTTAATTTAAAATTGTCATTTTTATCTTCAAAACTCATAATTTTGTATTTTAGTGCTTTTAAATTAATTTATTTGTTCAACAAATCTTTGCCAAACAGCGACGAGACGATTTGCTTTCTTTTATGACAAACGTTAAACTGACACTTGTATATTTTCTGCTTGCAATTTGCTGACTACAAAAGTTTATTGACCAGAAATTGGCGAGAAATAGTGAGCAAGGGAAAATATTTTACTCGCTCGCTCTCTTCTGCCCAAAACTATTAAATTTGTAAGCCTGGAACAGGAATTTGCAGAAATTGTTCCAATTGACAGTTTTGGGCTTTCTTTTTTTTTATAAGCCGTAGCCGAAAGCACTCAACTTTTCGTCGCAAAATTATCTGTAAGACGAACAACAAGACGAAAGGGATATTTATGAATGACGAAAATACAATCAGGAAAAAAGTATCGTAAATAAAATATGGCTGTGTAAAAGGAACGCACTCTTCACATCATAATTATTGTAAAATATTTTTTTAAAGTTCAACAATGCATTCAGACACATTGAAAATACATTTTACTTTCTTTACGCTTCCTTCACTTCTGTGTATATTGCATTATTAATAATTTATTTTTCTGCTCTCTTTCTTTTCAATTTTTTTTTTAATTTTACGTTTTCTTTTTGCTTACATATATAATTTTTAAGAACGTTTTAAATATAAAAAAAAAATAATAAACAACAAAAATAAATATTTTAACATTTTTTTTTTTAATTTGCATTGCTTTTGTTTTTAATTTTTTTTAATTATGTATAAGAACACAAATTATTGTTTTTATTTTTCATATAAATATGTTTGGATTTCATTTCAGTTAAATAACAATTAGACATTTATAACAATATAGGACTACTAACTTCTGCAGTAAGTTATTATGTTTTTTTTTCAATTTAATTTGTTAAAATAATATAAAATTAAAAACACAAAATCTTCATAAATATTTATTATATTCAGGTAAAATGAATGCTAAAAACTAATTTACTTTTTATTTTTTATAAAAAAATGTTTTTGTTTCTTTATTTATATCTATGTTTGTTTATTTAATTTTTATTTAGTTAATTGTTTTTAGTTAATATGTATATTCACTTATTGTTTACTCTACTTGAAATTCACATTTATTTAATAAATTAGTCAATATTTTTTTTTATTTTTTTTTGTTTTATTATGTAATATCAGAAAAAATGTTCAACATTATTTTTTGCTTTAATTTTATTTATCTATTATTTTTTTTCTACAATATAATAAACAAATATCATTCTATATATAGATACCTTCTTGCATTGTGAATAAATATGTGTATTAGTTGTGTTGTATTTTACATTCACATAATTTAGATTTTAGTTAAAATAAAAATTTCACGATATAAGTAACTATTTTTTTATCTTAATACATTCAATCCCATTTTGTATCGATATAATAAGTTGTTCCCATTTCTAAGCATTTTTTTGGAACAATTTCACTTGTTTCTTCTCATTTGTTTTATATATGTACGTATATTTTTTTTTAATAACTTTAAAAGTAATTTAATGGTAATTGAATTTACACCCCGTTGAATTGAAATTTATAACTAAAAGCGTTGTAAATCTTCTTTTTTTTTTAAATCTTTTTGTTTATCTAAAAAGTTATTGAATGATGATTTTTGATCCTTTTTTTTGTTTTTGTGTGTCAATATTTTGTTTGTATTTTATGCGTGAATAAGTTATTACACTTTTTTTTTTTAATTTTTCCTAAGACTTCGGAACGTTTCCTAATTGTTGTTTTTGCGCGATATTACAATAAATACTTTTTGTTTTAACTTACGCTTAGTAAAAATATACATACATTATAGATGTGAAATGTTTTCTTTGTTTAAGAATCATACTTTTATTTTTTTTTTGTTTTAGGTGTGTTTTGTTTGTTTTATTTTTTTTAATATTTTTTTCTTCAGACTTATCATCGAAATATGATTTTTTTTGATTTGGATATTTATCGTGTATCAGTGATATTATTTTTACTGCCGAATATTTTGATTAGCTGTGTTTCATAGTCATCAATGCTACGTTTCATGATCTCCATGCATGGCCCTAATAGACGCTCAAATGCATCCACATCCAGGACTGAAATTATTTATAAAAATGTTTATTTATATTTTTTAAGTGTTTTTTTTTTAATTTAATTTTTTTAATAACAATAAATTAAAGACAAATAAAATAATGTTTAAATTGTTAGTGGTTGGGTTTTTAAAAATAATAAACATGCAAATAAAACTAAATATACAGTGCTCTTCACTTGATTAGACGCATACATTTTCGTTTACATAAATTTAATATTTTTGTAAGTGTGTGAAGCAATCATCAAACAAATGCATTTATTAGAAAGGTTAATATCTCAACAAAAAAAAAAATACAAAAAAATGGGAGGTGAGTGGAAGTTAACGGTTATTTTTTCTCTTTTTTGTTTATGCTGTAAGAAAAAGTGCAGTTTTTTTTTGTTCACATGATTAGACGCACTCGTTAAATTAGTTAGTTGGTCGCGATCTGTTACGTAAATTTGAGTTAGCTCCAAAGTTTAATCCGTAAGGAGTATTCGCTAGTGATTTAAATCCAAAATGGGGAAAAAAAAAGTTTTAAACGCGGAAGAAAAAGGACAAATTGACGCGTTGCACTCCGAAGGGTTTTCCATGAGAAATATTGTCAAAAAAATTGGTCGAAGTGACCATGTCGTAAGAAATTATCTTAAAAACAGTGCTTCATACGGTAAAAATTACAAGGGAAGGACAAAAACCGCTTTAACACCTCAGGATAAAAGAAAAATAATAAGAATCGCGTCAAATTCAGCTGCCTCTACCAGTAAAATAAAGGAAAAAGCGGGGATAACTGCCAGCATATCAACTGTTCGGCGAGCTATTTTGAGTGCAGAGCATTTAAAATTAAAAAAACTTAAAAAAAGCCCCCACTAAACGTCGTAAGAAAAGCACAGCGGTTGGAGTTCGCACGCCTTCACATGTCGTGGTATACCAACGTTGGAAGTGGGCTAAATTGGCGAAATGTTGTTTTTTCAGATGAAAAAAAAATTAATTTAGATGGCCCTGATGGCTACAACTACTACTTCCATGATATTAGAAAACAGGAAAAGTTTTTGACACGTCACCATTCGAGGCAAGGAGGAGTTATGGTTTGGGGAGCCATTTCGTACTATGGGGCGTTTGATTTGGTTTTCGTTTCCAATAAAATGACGGGAGTTTCCTACAAATCCCTTTTGCAATCAGCCTTCCCCGCTATGAAAGAACTGTTTGGACCTCTACAGTGGATATTTCAACAAGACAATGCACCAATCCACAACGCTCGTGTAGTCAAAAGCTTTCTCGCCGACGAAAATGTGGAATTACTGCCGTGGCCACCTTATTCACCTGACCTCAATATAATCGAAAATATTTGGGGGTGGCTCACGCGTAAAATTTACGAAGGAGGTAGACAGTATGAGACCTGTGAAGAGCTAGTTTTCGCAATCAAAGAAGCCTGGAAGACGATTCCTCTAAATTATTTAGAAAAACTGTATGTTTCACTTAAAAATAGAATTTTTGATGTGATTTTAAAACATGGTGGCAGTACAAAGTATTGAAAATATAAAAAAAAAACAAAAATAAAAGAGACAAAAATATATTAAAAAGTCTATGTTTCATTTTTACGAATTTTTTACAGGTGCGTCTAATCATGTGAACAAAAAAAAAACTACACTTTTTCCTACAGCATAGAAAGAAAAGAGAAAAAACAACCGTTAACTTCCACTCACCTACCACTTTTTTGTGTTTTTTTCTTGAGAACTTAATAACCTTTCTAATAAATGCATTTGCTTGATGATTGCTACACACACTTTCAAAAAAATGAAATTTATGTAAAAACAAATGTGTGCGTCTAATCAAGTGAAGAGCACTGTATAACATGCTTCATAAAATGTAGTCAGAAAAAGTCTGGCACAGATTGAGCACAATTTTCTGCCAATTTTTAAATTTCAACAAACATTTTTTTTTGCTTAAAATTTCACTTTTTTCTCTAATTATTTTGTATTGTATTGTAGAAGTTTTTCTAAATTAATTTATTTGTTCAAAAAATATTTTCCCACAGCAACTACGAAAGGTTTTTTTTCGTTTATGACAAACGTCAACCTGATAATTCTAAATTTTCTGCCCACAAATTGCTGACTACAAACATTTATTGGGCAGAAATTGGAAAGAAATTGCCAGGAAAGGGAAATGTTTTACTCTCTTAAGAGCGCTCTCTTCTGCCCAAAAGTACCAAATTTGTAAGTCTGGAACAGGAATTGGTGTCAATTAGTGCCATTTGGCAGAGTGGGGATCACTTGTTTATGAGTCAAAATAGAGCTTTTAAAATGGAACCAATAGGTGTGTTCGTGTAATTCATAAAACTACGAAATACTACGAGTTTCTTTGAAATACTAGCTGTGTCCCCACCCCTTTGGGCATAAAAAATACACACTCATTTTTACTTGCGATGCACATAGGTATTATAGTGCTAGTTTTGAAAAAAAAAATCGAACTCAAAATTTTGACACTACGATGAAAGAGAACACCAACAAAGTGGGTCCTGCAATTCCGTCTGCTGGCCTGTCTCTCCGCACATCGATCTACAGCCTAAACAGCCGAAGAGATTTTCTTTAAATTAGGAAACTTAAGAGTTTTATGTGATTGCTCAATTACATTTTTAAATAGTTTTTTTAGGCCATACAATTTTTCCTACCATCTTAATTATCTCGAAAACGGCTCTAACGATTTTGAGGAAAAAAATTTTACACTGGTTGAAGATACATAATTTTGTTATTAACTGTGGTCTGTGGATACCAGCCATAGAACTATTTTTTTTTGTTTGATTTTAGACTTTCTCATTAAAGTTCGATAAAAAATTTGTACAGGAGGTCCATCAAATTTCAAATAAGAAAAATATTTTTTTCGATTTTTGGAAAAAAAAATCAAATTGTTTTTTTAAGAAAACAGGTGGACGATTTTTTTTTGAAATTCTGTTTTTCATTTTTTTTTTGAGAAACGAATTGAAGTAATTTTGTAGCTATTACCTTATAGTGTGATCGAACATAAGAGCAAGTACGTGCAATCCAGTCGTGCATTTTTTAAGAGTTTGGGTAAAAATTTGTTAGAGAAATTGTTTTCTACTTTGGAAATGACGATAAATTCGATTGTTTTCTACTTTGGAAATGACATAACTGACAGCTATCAGGATTTGACAGGTTTTCATCGAAATTCTTAGTCTTTTTTCTCATTCTTTTTTTTCACTTAAAGTTCAGTAAAACAGAGCGCGTTTTTAATTCTCCTGTGAGATTATACTGACAGGATTTTTTAATGCCCGTTCGTGGGCGTCAAACACAAATGTAACATTCAGTGCGTTTACCCAAATGTGTCACATATCTAGTAGTATATAGAATTTTGTGACATTATCAACACACGATGCATGTTCAATGCCCCATACCCATAATCCTCTCCTATATTGAAATTTAAAATTGCAAAACCATACATGTGAATCAGTATCTTCTCATAAAACCTTTATTTCCCCAAACGCTCGTACTTTTAAATAAGATGATCAACGGATTATGGATTTTGCTCATAGATCTAAAACATTAACAGCCTTATTCTTATAGTTATACAGTGCATTCGGAACTATGTAGCCGCTATGCAAATCATTATACTTCTTCACATTATAGTTATAATGTGCTTATGCCAAAGTAAAGTATTCATGTGACTCTTATTTTCTCTTTGTGACACACAAGAGAGTTTTGAAACAAATAATATATGAATATACACCTGCTCCGAAATATATCTTGCTCAGTCAACGATCGAGAAAAAGACAACCAAGACTGGCTTCCGCACAGCATTGTCGTTGGTGTTTGATGCAAAATTCCTTTTTATGTAGGCTCTATTAACTACCGTTTAGCTTATGTTGCTTCTATGCAACGTAATGAATAAGATTTTTGCGTTAAGAGAAATTATATAAAGAACATACATAGTCCTATGTACTCTCTTTGATGCGTTAATGAATAAGGCTGGTAATGTATAGGGTGATGTCTTCTTTTGTAAATTCTTTCAATTAGGTCGGACAAGGTCTGAAGTGCAATCAAATATCGAAAATCACAATTTTGAATTTTTTGCCACATCTTCAATTTAATCGACTATTTTGTCACGCATGTGAAACAACTTGATTTTAAAAAGGATTTGAATATCCATTTTAGTAAATGGCGGGGAATTACAATATTCCCACTATAAATATCTTCTTTAAACACGAAGTTTTAAATTAATTTTAATTATAATTTAAAAATTGCCAAAAACATAATTTCTTAAAATAGAAACTCTAAAACTTACAATTAATTAAGCGCATGCGAAAGAATTTTAAATATTTACAATAAATAATGAGAACACACATAACTGTTCATGTTTCAAATGATTTTAATTTGTGGTGAAATTATGAAATTTTTGTAGATGTGCATAAATTAAATATTAATAAAATGAATGAAAAATAATCTGTAAGATCTTTATAAATAAATCCTTTTGCCGTTTTGTCTGTTATTTACTTTTGAAAATTATTTATTTATTGTTCTTCAAGGTTTTTTTTTTGTTCTTTTGTTAACAAAAAAAAACCCTATACCCATCCCATGCTATGTGGCATGCGGAATGTTTTTTTTTATCAAAATCTTACCACTTAAATTTTGAATTTAACTTCCCGTTTGGCCAAATTAAAATCAGTTGATATTTGTATAAAAGTTCTTGAAAATGATATTTCCAAAACCGAACATTTTGTATGTTTTTCACCATCATGTCTTTTTTTTGTAGTAAAACCCTTCTTTTTTTTTGCAACACATACATAGTTAAATTTTGTATGTATTTTATTAGTTCAAATATAAAATGATCAAAAATAAAAAAATATAAAAATAAATTTAAAATTAACAACAAGTATTTCTCATCATTAAATTTTCTAATGTCTCTTCATAAACGTCAATATTTCTTTTCATTACATCCACAAGGAATCCAAGCAACCGATTAAAGGAATATTTATCTAAAACTAGAATTTAATATTTTTTTTTTTAACAAAAACTTACATAAATAATTTATATTTTATTTGAAAAAAAAATATATATATTAATCAAACAAAAAAAAATATAATTCAGCGTTTGGGGGGAAACTTTTTGGACTGACTGTTTCGTTTGATAACCTACAGGGCTTGTTAAGGTGTTTCCAATAGGGAACGGCAGATTTTTAACAGCTCATGGCGGCCACTGCGCTAGTGGATTTGTATTTCAACTATGTCAAATTCATTGAACACTCTCATATCATACAACCTTGTTTTTCATTCGAGTACAATATCTGCATATCCCAACAAAAACCCATTTGGTTGAGGTTAAAACAATAAGTTGTATTAATATACGTGTCGAAGGAAATTTGGTCAAAGCATTACATCCGGTAAATCATTATACAATTTTTGTAACTAATTTAAATATCCATCTTAATTATACAAAATCCCTTACAATTAACAATTACTTTTACTTAAAACCAAAAAACATACTTTTGAAAACAAAATTTCCCATGATTTTTAAATTTAAATTAATTTAAACCATTTCCCAGCAACAACTAGCACAACCAAATTATCTGAAGACAAATTAAAATAATTTTATTGCAAGACTCCAGAAAATTATATTCAGGCTTTAAGTCTGTTCTCAACGCGCCGTAAAAGTAAGCAAGAGACGCGACGTCTAACGCAACTACTGACGTGTGGTTTTATATTGAAACGATTTGAAAAGTACCTAAAATCTATCATTTGACGCAAAATTAATCATAGGAGATGCTATACTTTTTACAAATGGCGGCAAATATCAGTTCTAGTTTGACATATGTAAAGTAAATAGATACAAAAGAAAAACAGTCAACAATTTATGAATCGCTATACTAAAAAAATCGGAATAATTGTTTCGATTGGCATCCTTGAATACGTTTAGTGTCATGCACTCGGCATATACCATATATGTATGTATATTGTATATTATAGCAACTTCCTTTTTTTGTCTAAACGTATTCATTGTCCATTTGTTTGATATGTACATTATACTGCCGATACCATTGGCAAAATAAAGATTCTAATTCAAGAATTATTTTTCTCGAAATTTTTTAGAACCATGTCACAAGGTATGCACATCCAGTTTTCATTTTCATTCCAAGTTCACGCATGTGTCGAAACTCAGAGACCATTGTGAAACACTTGAAATGGGCCAAACTTCCAGTTGCAATATTGGTTATTGATGCTTTAAAATACCTCTTAAAAATACCATTTACTGAAATAACAATTATGGAACAAAAATTATCAGTAAAATAACAATTTTCACAAACTATTACTCGAATTTTACAATTAATTATTCATGACTTTTTTACCCATATTCCGCTATTCGGTTCGATTAAAACAAAAATTTTGAAATTTTTAATGTTATTTCAATTACATGTTTTTTCGTGTTACTGAATACCTCTTTCTGAAATATTGATCCATACCTATTTGTGATTATATGGATGTGTCAAATCTCAGAGACCTTTGTGTCATTATGACAACATCCTTTGGATTATGTGTACTGCCTAGTAAAGCTACCTTCTACTTTAACTTTTGATTCTGCGGAATGTTTGATACCGTTTAAGCAATAAACATTATAATAGAGTGGAACCCGAAAAAATCGATTTTTAACTAATTTGATAAGAAAAGAAAATTTGCATATTAATTAAGCTATATTTAGGCAATTACAAGAATATATTAAAAAAAATCGTTAAAAAAAATAAAAGCTTTATTCCTTGTATGATTTAATGCTATAGTAAGATTTGTTAATGTTTTTGGTTTCTTTTAAATTGGTCATGAGAGAAAAATAAATAAATTAAATTTTTTAACCAAAATTAAGCATTGTTAAAACTTATTTCTAAATGAAAAAATGTCTTAGTTGTCTTATATTCTGTTATTTGCAATATCCAAGCGCAATTCGTCATCAATATATGGATAATGGCGAATACCACGTTTAATTAAGTTAATACATTTGCCCAATAGTCGCTCAAAGCATCCAGTCTCTAAAACTACAGGGGATGTGAATTTAAAAAAAAAAAACATAATTAAAAGAAACAAATGGGAAGGAAATATAAAACAAAAACAAAATTAATAATTAATTCTAATAAATACAGTTATTATTTATAAAGCTTGAATAATTTAAAAAATATACAAAGTGGATATGGAGTGTTTTGTGGATGAATAAAATTAAATCTATTTTCGTGTGGTTAGGAAATTTCAATAATATAAAAAAAAAAAACAAAAAAAAAACTCCATATCAATCACAAAATAAAAAAAATACAATGACGTCACACTACAATAGAACTAGCATTAATTTTTGAAAGCGATAAAACCAATAAATAAGATAATTTTTGAATGTTATGCATCTACTTACATGCAACTTTGATGTCATCGATAGCATAAACAGATGCAGCCCTGGGTCGATGTGTTACCAAAGCCAATTCACCAAAGTATTGACCTTTGCTTAATTGTGATACCTCAACTTCACCGCCATCTTGTTCTATTCGAACAGAAACTTTGCCCAATTCAATGAAGTACATACCGTCAGCAACGTCACCTAATAAACACAAATTTTATTAATTTAAACATTTTTATTTTTATTGACGATTTTTTTCTCATAAAATAATGTTATTTTTAGACACAAATTTATTATTATTTTTTCATTTTGTTAACCAATTTAAAGGTGAATAACTCTTCTGCTTCTTAAGAAAAATACTACGATCCTGAATGGAAAGCCTCAGATTGATTTTAGATAAATTTAAAATGATCTGATACTAAGTTTTGTAGTAAAGTTTTCATGGTTAAATAAAAATAAAATAATTAGATTTAATTAAAATAGTTTTTAGGTCGAAAGACATTAGTATTAAGAGATATAATTTAGTTTAGAGCGCCCGTAAAGGGCCAGTAAATTAGTTGTAAGCTATTGATAATTAGGCTAGTTTTAAACATTTTTGTCTAGCTTTAAGATAGTTATAAGTTAGATTAAATAAAAATGAATACAAAAAAAAAATTGTCAATTGAGTGAGTCAGTTATTGTTTTCGTGGTTTGTTGAGGCTTTATATTTTAGAAACCACTTATGTTAAAAGGTTGAAATTTAAAAGGGTGTAGAATCAGAGCTTGGTGATACGAGACCGTTCTCTAAAACGTGTATTCAAAGTAAGTTTGGCCAGTAAATGTTCATCATTTATGATGCAAATATCCATTTTTCTGCCAAAATATATTTTGATCAAATTTAAATAACTTTCAACAATCCCATTTGACGTTTTCTGACAAATTCTAAAACAGAAAAAATGAATCCAGTTAACAAATTTTATACCAGCAGTCAAATTTTAAATCTTTGTGGAACTGTTAAAAGTAGTGATAAAAGGAAAATTCCAAAGGTGCAAAATTGTGTGAAAATGGCATCATAATCTGAGTAAAAAAAATGCAACTGCAGAATGTTCTTAAATGCAAAAAACATAACTGCCATTGTGTTCCATGCAGTTTGCAAAAGTCACATGTTCGAAAACATTATTTACCGTGCAGCTGTGCAGTATCAAAAATCGATATGACGTCAGAGCCAGCATTAAAAAGAAAGTTATTTAAAACGAAACACGTGCAGAAGATGATGAGGGAAAATGTTTTTAATAATTCTAATGAAATGAAGTTTTTTTTATTATAATTTACTTGTCAACTTTTTATGAGAGTGTCATAATAATAGAGCAAACCATGTAATCGGAATCGAATATAAAAATTGTTTTCAAATTTCTTAAAAGACCAAGAGTTTTCTATAATGAGAAAACCCTTTTAAGACAAATTTTCAATTTTGTTAAAAAGAGTGCGAATTCCCCTTAAATGTGAACACATTAAATTTAAAGTTTTCGCAAGGGTTTTAAGTCAAATTTTATATGATAACCTGTGTTACCGGATCAATTGTATTCTTTTGTTCGAGAATTTGCTGCCTTGTTTTCGAATATGTAATTTTGTGAACTGCATTTTATTTTCGTTTTCAAAAAAAACTGCGTTTAAAGACATTTACAATTACATTCTTGACATCAGAATTCAAAATAGAGCTCTAAGAATGAATGATTGGCGATAGAACTATGGGGGAGGCATTTACATCTCCCGAACATCGTCGTAATGTTTCATGTATTTCGCTACTTTAACGCAATTTTTATAAACAGTGTTCTAGCGAAGTAGCCAGTTGCATTCCTCCGCGTAAACAATTCAACCGTAATACTCGCACTTCTAGGAATGCTCATCAGTTTATCCTTAAGCCTAATTTCGGGCGTACAGAGATGCTTTCTTTAGTCGTGCAACACGTATGTGGAATGCTTTACCAGGCTCTATTTTTCCCCCTCATTTTGATATTCTGAACTTCAAAATAATATACATCGGTATCTCCTCTTTAATCCTTCCCTATTTTCCTAAAGCTCGTACTGTGTTTGTCATATTAAGGGTAGCCAAACCCCTTTAGTGTCTGTTTAATATAAAAAACTGGCATTTTTGAAAATGGCCAAAAATACCATCAGTTCACCAGGAAAAGTGGACATACCTGCATTCATTACGTATTTTTTTTTAACTTATTATTAATGAGAAAAAAAAGAAAGAATAGATAAGAAGATATATGAATGTTCTAAAATTGAATTTTCAATGCAAAATTAACCACCTCATCGGAAGATCGTGTCGTATGTCAATCATTTTTGACAGCTGCTGTATATAAACAGACAAGGGTTGGAGCGCTATATTCCGCAAGATCTTGTCATTATATGTGTCGATTTTGTTAACCAATAATCGGTCGGTACTGTTTGCGCAGCATGAAATGTTTCAACACAGCGCGGGCGTGAGGTTATGGAAGAGAAAGAAGGATAGGAATTGGTCCTTCGACCGAGAATATCGCGGCTATGGCTACCGATGTCGCTGAGAACGAAGAAACATCAACCAAACGACAGGCTAAGCAATTGGGGATCATCAGACGCAAAATGCAAACAGTGCATCAGTCAATTAGTGAATTGCTGTCAAACCATTTCCAATATCAACAACGAAGAGGACGATTTTGTGTCGAAAATCATCAAGAGTGACGAGGCGCTATGTCAAAAAGCAAAATCTACGTTACATAAAGTTTAAATTTTTTTTTTCGGAACTTACCGCGTTAAATGTAAGAAATATTTTCAATTTCTTTTTCTTTTTCCCGACGTTTCGAAGAAGTTTCAAGCTTCGTGGTCACGGGATGAGACTGGCTGATTGATCAATCGCCAGTCTCATCCCGTGACTTCGAAGTTTAAAACTTCTTCTTTTTCCCGACGTTTCGAAGAAGTTTCGTGGTCACGGGATGAGACTGGCTGATTGATCAATCGCCAGTCTCATCCCGTGACCACGAAGTTTAAAACTTCTTCGAAACGTCGGGAAAAAGAAATTGAAAATATTTCTTACATTTAACGCTGTAAGTTCCGGAAAAAAAAAATTAAACTTTATGTAATATGAATATCATCCGCAAAATAATAACCTAAAATCTACGTTGTTGGGCAATTAAAATACGCGTACGATGCACGAACAACCATTACATCCACTTCAAAACCACAGTGTGGTGCGGCCTTCAAGCGGGATTGGGCAGTAATTGTTTGGGTACGCCCTCGGCAATACTGTCACTGTTACTAGTGAATACTACATGGCAATGATAAGCGACATCTTACTGCTGGAATAGGATGAGAGGGGCTTCGCGTTATTTCCAGTTTGGCGATCTGGCATATCCATCATAGTCACCCGATTTAACCATCACACAATTTCCAGAAAATATTCGATAGTTATGTGTACAGTTAATACAGCAAATTTTATATCATACATTAAAAACGGGCAACATTACATAAATTCAATATGGAATTGGTAAGCCGCGTTTATGATTTTTGGTTTTTATGACAAGGTGAGAAAAAACGTGATACAGACTACCATCGGCATTTAGTAAATGCGCTTAATTCTTTTTTCAAAAAAAAAAAAAACCGTGTTACCGGGCGAGAATTACCTACTTGCTATCGATAGTTTGTATGGAAATATATTTTTTTGTCGGTAATGGTGTCGTCAATTTCCTATATCGTTTTGTCTTCCATTTTCTCTGGTGATTACAAATAAACACCCTTATTGTATTGTACGTGCGAAAGAGCTAACTAAAGTTACATTTGGACTGTTATTTAGTGTGAATGTTAAAGTTTTAGATTTGACAGTAAAGAGGTCCATCATTTTAAAGGGGAAGTTGTAATAGTGTGACTGGCGAGTTAAAAAATGTAAATCTACCCAAACATACCCTCTCAATCTAAGTTTGTTTTATTACTTAATTACCCATCAAACTGTCACACTACAACCCCACCATATTATCCTGTAACACTGTTTAACTGTCACACTGTCATCATCACACTATATACATATTTACTCAATACTGTCACTTTGAACACTATTACTCTGTTCACATGTCTGAACCTACATTCCAATAACAATAATAACGGTCTCGTAATTCGATTTATATCAAAAAAATACGAATTATTAATTCGCAATCGTGGTCGTGGTATCTGCGTGTCCTAAAAACTATTATTAGTATTCTTCCTATTATTATATATATTAACTATAGGTATTTACTTTTATATGATACCTTACCATGTTTCAAAAGAACTTAGGCGTATACACGTATTGACCATAAACAACATGTCAGTTTCTTTTGACTCCTTAAATAAAAACCAAGAGACAAACCCTTATCAATATTGAACATCCCCATATTACATCTCAACTTAAGTCGCCCACAGACAAAATTAAAGAGTCCACATTGTTTAACACCACCCACCTCCACCTGTCACCATATACATTACATATATATTTTGTATATAGTCTCGATTTATCAGCAACAATAATAACAACAACACAGCAACAACAACAATAACAAACTTACCCTGCTTAATAACTCTTTCGTCCTTTTTATAATGCTTTGTGATAAGAGCGTCAGCTAAATTCATTCGTTCGTAACTCTAAAACGACAAAAAGAATAGATTTAGATTTTGAGATTGTGTGTATGAAAAATATGTTGGATGTGTATGTGAATCTGTGCAAATTAATCGAAGCGAATGCACACATAACCATCTATTATAATTATATACATTTATTTACCTGTAGTGCCTTTAACATAGGAACACTGTCCAGCAGTGTTTCATACATTTTTCGCTTTTTAAATGCGGATTTCAGCAGGATACGACGGAACGTTTGACGGTCCATTGCCCATAGTCTTCCTTCTGTTTCTGCTTGTATGGAAGCAGCTCTATTTTAAGCAACAAAAAAATTAAATAAAGTTATTGACAACGGTTTTATGTAGACATCAATACATACAACTACCTAAAGCTTTTTGATAATTTTAACATATTAAGAGAGAAAGAGAATATTGGCTGTTCATGAACAGTGTAACTAGTTTGACCATCATTTTTTGTTTTAAGTTTATTGGTTTGTTGTGGATTTGATTAAAATATCTGCTTATCGCATAGTCTGTTTGGATGTATCTACAGTCAACTCCGGTTAATTAAATAAAATGCACGATTGGATCGCACGAACTTGCACTTATGTTCGATCAAATCGTATGCAAAAGATTTCTATTAAAAATTTAAATATATTTTAAAGTCGTTTTTTAATTAATTTTTTATACATACAAAATGTCTTTAATTTTTTTTCTATTTTATTTTTTATTAAATGTTTAAGATCGGTATGACAAACCTAAATATTTAATAATATAAACTTAAAAGCAAAAGTATTAAATTGTCTTAATCAAAGAAAAAATAATTCAAAATTCTGAAAAAAAATACTTAAACTAATTTGAGCTCCAAAAAAGTACGTCATTTTATTTCTTGGATAAATTTGAATTTATGAGAATAATTTAAATCTAGCGGTTTTTGAGAAAAAAAGTTTTTTTTTTAACTTTTTGAAAACATTTTTCAAAAAAAAAAAATCAAAAACGCCAATTCGTAGAAAAAAATTTAATGAGCAGTTTTCAAAATATAAATTTTTATTATTTTTTAAATGCTTTTAAAAATACAAAAAAAAAATATTAATTAAAAATATTGGTAAGTAGTATAAATTGGGCTACCTATACATATATGTGTAAAATTTCGAAAGAATCGGTTAAACCATTATGAGATAGTCGAAAGCAAAAAAAATAAAATGCACGACTGGATCGAACAAACTTGCTCTTGTAGCTAACAACTTTAGATTAATCACTGACGCTGTTGGTAGGTAGCTAGCCTATATAGTTATCCTATGCAGATTTAAAGCCCATGTAGGTAATATTACCTTGATTCTCAGTAGGATGAATTGTCGAATGCATGATTCAAGGAATAGTTAAATAGGTACCTACAAATGTATATTTAAATGGATTGTAATTATGTAAATTAGGAGGGTAATAATGTAAATATGTACAAGTACATTCATGTATATAATGAAATTGAAGGGTGTATAGGTGGGAAAAAATCGTTTCTTAAACTTATTTCAACTGCCAAAACCATCACTTTAATCGGTTTTTCGAAAAAAAAACGAAACGAAATTTTAGGATGGGTTTTGATGAAATCCTGTTTTTTATTTTTCGTTTTTTGAAAACAAAATTCTTTTGAAATTTTGGTATACAATTTTTTAGAGACTATTAATGTTCATGTGAATATAAAATTTAAAATAATTTTTTTTGATTAGTTTTAAAAATATTGATTTTTCAAAAAAAATGTTAATAAATTATTTTAATTAAAAAAAAAAGTTATTCAAAATTTTGATATTCAAAATTAATTTAGCTACTTAGATCTTCTCAGATAAAAAAAATTGACAGAAATCCAATGTACCGTTACCGAGAAAGCCAAAAATTAAAAAAACCGTTATATGAAAGGCACCGTTAATAGACTTTTACCGTAAACTTGGTTCATATCAAATGATAGCTATTACCAACAAAAAAATTCTCAAAATTTTTTTTAATAAAATCGTTGCAGCCGTTTTAAGAGAAAAATAAGATTTTCCTTCAAGGTCATATGGCAGGTACCGTTATTTTTAGGCCGAAAAATAAAATTTCAATTTCCCCTCTGAGGAGTGCCAAAATAATCTCACATACCAAATTTGAAGGTAATCGCTTAAGCCGTTTAGGCTGTAGCTCGTTGTACATAAAGACGGACAGTCTGACAGACAGACTGACATACAGACAGACAGACAGATAGACATTTTTTGGCCATCACTTTTTTAGGCTTCTCTATGATCGTAATTGTTAGAATTTTTTTTTACGAATGCATAACTTTCCTTATAGTACCTATAAACGCAAGTAAAAAGGCTTTGGTCGAAAAATCAGTTAACTAAAACACAAAATTTGTCATGCAGGTATTTCGGACAAATTACTTTGTTCAAATAAAATCAGCTCTACTCAAAATATTTGTTAACAAAAAAAATTATAGCTACGAAAATTACTAAATAACCTTGATACATAATTTATTTTTTCTAATTGAACACAGCCACATTACTGTCATTTCTCTTTGACTGAGCAATCAATTTTGACAGCAGAATATTATTTGAATTTAACCATGAATGATGTTTTTAGGGCCCTTTGCACTTTAAAATTATTTCTTAAAGGAAATATTTTGATAATCTTGAAGAAACAAAATATTTCTTTACAATATACAGAACCGTAAATAAGGACAGATCTTTTATGAAAAATGTTATTTTTGATTAATATAAAATACGTGATTTTTTAGGGTGGTAAATTGCCACAAAAATGTCTGCCAGCAGAATGGCAATATATCTGCTCTTGTATACTAATACATGCTTATTCATAAAAGCATTTTAGAGACTGCGTAAAGTTACAATCCCTTTAAAAGCGGAAGGATTATTATTATTCTGATCAGAGGTATTTTAAGCTATTTCTTTCGTACAAGTGTATTGTAAATAAAATAGGTTGGAAGAGCGGTACAGTTGAGATGTGTTTTAGTAAATTCTACTAAATACGGCAGATAGTTTGTCAAAAAAAATATGATTATGAGAATTTATGACAAACAATTGGTACCAAAATATTGTTTTAGCAAGAATTATGAAATTAAAAATCTTGAATACTGTAGCACAACTACAAGTTCCATGCACTTTTTTTTTTGCAATGTAGTGTGCCATTGAATATCGTGGTAAAAAAGTTGTCATTAATGCACCAGCAGTTTTAGAACTTTGACCTAATTAGCCAAATCGCGAATGTGGCTCTATTTTCCCCTAAAATTTTAATATTTCAGTAATTCAATACAAATATGCATCGGTATCTTCTTTTAAATCATTTCCAACTATCCTAACGCTCAGAATATTCTTGATCATTTTAAGGCTAGTCTAAACCCATTTAGTGCACGCACCATTATAAAAAAACGACGCTCTTAAAGTTTCTGGAGCTTGTCTAGTGTTCTGAACAATTGCAATGCATTGGTTCTAAAATAATGGTGACCGATGTTGCTTCTTCAGATTAAACTTGTCTCATGCATAAGGCGTGATAATATAAAATATATAAACTTTCTTGTGTTTAAAAGTCTTGGGCATACATAAAATACCCAATTAATTGACAGAGCGATTAAATTCGATTTTAAAAATTTAATTCGAGATTTTGATCAAAGTGGGTCCCGCATTTGCATCTGTCTGTACATCTATACATCGATCTCCGTGCTAGGTACTTGAGCGTCGTAGATGATTTTTTTTTAACCTCAAAAGTAACGGTATTTGCCATAGACGTTGGCATTACCGACTACACGGATTTTAATCAATTTTTTTACAGAAGGTTCTAATTCTGAATAATACTTATTGAAATTAATAAAAAAAAACTGGAAATTCAATATTTTGAAAATATTTTTTAGAAAAAAAAGTTAGTATACACAAAATTTATTAAAAAAGCGGCTTTAAACATAAGTTTAGCTTGTAGGTATTAAAAATGTTCTCCTTACGATATGCCCGTAAGTGCGATCCAGTCGTGTATGTTCAAACAGAACAGCCTCCCCTCTTCTACTATTATTTTCTTACTTGCACCAAATCTTTTTACACAAATTTTTACACAAATAGTTAATGCGGAATCGCGTATTTTTCCAAGGAAAATAATTTTATATGATAAATAAGTGTTTTAAGAATACGTGTGTATTTTTTTTGTTTAATTTTTTTCTTATTTTTAAAGTTTGGTGCGGCATCTCTCCCTCACTTTGGGAAGAGATGCCGCAGTTTTTTTTTGAAAAGATGCCGCATGTTAAATTTGTTTACTTTTCCCTTAAGGCGAATAATAAGACTACAAGTGGTAATTGGACTTAAGAGGCGCTGGAAGAAGCCCGAAAAAAACATTGATAATGGGATGCCGCTCCGAAAAATAGAAAACTATTAGGCGTACCAGCTAGAACACGAATCGAGACGATTAAGAGATGGAAATTTTTTAGAGAAACTTCTTCCTTCTGAAACTACCGTTTCATATGATGAAACAATCTTGGAACCAGTAATTCCATCCACCAGGAATGGATCGCATGATTGCATTCATTCCGAAAATGAAACACACACTTTATCATCTTTCGAAAACCCAACGCCAACAAGACTCCAGTGCCGATTTTTTCAATACGTAGGCAGTTAGTAGAGGTTTTTACTTCTCCCAGTTTCATTGAAATAAAGAAAACCTCCAATTCTCCGGAAGAAAAAAGAAAGAAAAAAAAAATACTAAAAGGAAGGTTGAGCCGGCTGAAGATCACAAAATTATTTTGAAACAAATAACGAGAAGACTTGATGTCAAAAATGGCTACAAGGAAACTACACAACTTACAAAACACTACAATCTATGCTTTGCACAGACTGTGGACGGGAGAAAGAACGAAAGAAACATGTTTCACAGTCAAATTAATTCTTTAAGTTCAATGAATTTATCATGCGGCATCTCTCCCACACATGTAGGGAGATATGGCACACTTAATATATTTTTCTTTTTGTTATTTTTTTTTATGAAAGTTGTTATTTTTTTATTTTAATTGTTGTTTATGGTAGAACATAAGTCCATTGCTAAGTTTTTATGCATAAATAAAGTTCATTTTACTAAAATAAAAAAAATGCATTGATTTTTGAAAAAAAAAAAAACGCGGAATCTCTCCGCAAATATCCTTTATTGAATTTTCCAAGACAAAATTAAAAAAAAAAAATATTTTTGGAAAATGTTGGTATATTTTTATAAAAGACAAGTTTTCATCGAAATCTGTCAAGCCGTTTATGAGAATATAACCAAAATTAGAAATATGGTTGTATGGTACCGTTAATAACAAAATATGTAAAACAAAATATTGAACCAGAATGTAGACTATGTGTATAGTAGTGCACAGATGTTTTTATCAAAACTGGTAGAGCCGCTTTCGAGATAATTAATATTGCAGAAAAACCCGATTCAAAAAACTATTTGAGAAAATCACCTAAAACGCTTAAGTAGCGAGTTTGATAAAAACCTCCTCAGCCATTTAGACTATAGATTGATCTACAGACAGATAGACGGAATTTCGGAACACACTTTTTAGCGTTCTCTATCATTGTAATGTTAAGTTCGATTTAGATCTCGATTTCGATATTTTTTCCCTATAGTAATATATCGCAAATAAAAAACATAAAAGGTCCCACTGTTGGCTGGATGTGTATTGTGTCTAGCTGAATGAATACAACAAATATTCAATATGTTGTTTTCCACGTGAAAAAACTTAATGTTTATGCTCTCTTCCTCTCTTAAATCAACTTTGTTTGTTCTTTTGTATCGTCGCCGAAGTAGTATCTACATTTATACATCTTCTTACCTGGGCATATTGTACAAGAGCGCCAATTCTCCAAAGCTTCCATTGCTGTTATAGCTATGGATTAGTTTATCGTTGACGAAAACATTATAGACCCCACTGTAATTATAGAAGAAAAAAATAATTGATTATTTATTGATTTTAATTAAATCTAATCTAATTTCCTCTCTTTGACAAAAGGCTTAACTAATACTAGATAAATATACTTCAATCGAAGTACATACATATATAATTTCAAGAAATACCTAACCTAACCATATCACTTGACAAGGAATGTAAAATTAGTAGAATAAAGGTTCCATTTAAAGGGATAGCAAATGGTAGTCAATTTATTTAGTTTTATCAGCTACATTTATCTTAATTGGAGTTATTACTCACCTTACTTTTTAATTAGAAGGATTTATTGGGAACTAAAGACAATAAAGTGCCAAATTCATGGCCTAATTTGTATATTGGTCCGACCAAAACAGGGATCAATTCATTAATAAGAAAAAAAAATCTGAGATTACCTCAATACATACTAGCAAAAGATAAATTCAATCTGAATGGGTTTAAGGGTTGGCTATATTATTGTGATAAGGTTGTAGGGTTGATGGTAGACGTCAAGTTTTAGGATCTTATATAGTTATGTGGCTTATTGTATATTTTTAAATATGCAGTTTTATTGAAAAAGAGAGCATAATGGCTTAATGATGATAAATATTTTATTGAGTGCTGAACATTAAGAATGTTTGTTAACATTGCACCTATACACGCAACAAAAAATTGACAGCACATTGGCTCCTCAGTTTTCGGAATGTACATTGTTAGAAGCTCACTAAACCATGCTAGGATATGGGTTATATAACAGTAAATAAGTTCCAAAAGAAGAATAACTATCGAATTCTAAAATCCACTGTGCCAACAAAAATTCTATACTAAAAACGGGTCCCTTAAAAATAAAATGAGGAACACTTTTGCTTCGGCATAAAACAAAACATTTTATTTTTCAACCTAGTCTCCTTTTAATTCTATACATCTCCAATTGTTTGATGCCCTCCAAATACCCGAAAACGATTTCCATAGCCCCTCAAAATAAGGGTTTGTTTCAGCGATGACCTTAACATTCGACACAATCTCTTACTTCGGCGCCATTTCTTCTGTGAGAAGCTTTTTATTGTAGGCTAAGGGTATGCTCGTTGGATCCAGGGTTAGCTATAGAGCAATTACGCTTTAGTGTATTTGAGGTTATTTTATTAACAATTCTGTTTATTTAATTTATCTTATTTTTAATACATTAAAGGGATACAATTAGCCTTATATAACCTAAAATATTGCATCATATCTAAGTTTGACTGAGATATGAGTATCCACTATAGATTACAAACTGAGATAGCTATTGTCACTGAAAACTATAAAAATCACTATTTAATAAGCTTGGATAGTTCGTGAACGACTTAGTTCAATGAACTAGTTCAGTTAAGTGAACTTAGTTCAATGTTTCTAGTCTAATAGTTCACTTTATTTTCTTTGGATGAACAAAATTTCTAGTGTCTACGAGTACATTCAAATTCCTGTTTTCTATGCACATGAGAGCGACCAACGGCCAACGCATTAACAAATATTCGTCTATTTTGACATTTCGTGGTTTTAATTTTATTCGTCACGAATCTAAGTTGAAAGATTGAAGTTAGACGCCAGCAAACAAATTACTCGTTGCCATGTAGATGGTATGTAGAACGCGAATAGAATTTGACTGTTCATAACAATCAGATCCAATTCGCAACGACCAATATTCTTTCTTCAAATGTATTTTATTTTTGGCGATGACAAAGTAAATTTTAATGTTTAGACATTAATATAAATTAAATTTGTATAATTTTGTTTAGAATTTAGGTTTGCAAATTATTTTAAATTGCATTTATGAGTTTATTTGTCGGTCGTTGTGAATAGTCCTTAAAAGAGACAAACGAAGAAATAGGTTGTCTAACTCAGGCAATTGCGTACGCCGACGATCTAATTGCGTACAGAACAGCTCATACAGTTGAGGTCATCAAAAATCTCTTGCAGAGTGACTTCGACAAGATTCAGCGATATTGTGATGACTGGAAGTTGAAAATCAACTTCCAGAAATCAGAAACTATTTTGTTTAGGACTCCGTTGTCTAGGGCCTCAAGGGATATGAGAAAGAACTGGCGCAAGCTGGTGATCGTAGGGCCACATGGACATCCACTGGCGAGTAAAAGTGTAGTAAAGTACCTTGGCATCTGGTTGGATCAGTTCCTGTATTTCGACAGACATATAGGCGCTGCCTTGGCCAGGGCTAGGGGAGCCTGCCCGGTGTGGTTCGGGTGTTTGAAAGGCAACGTCTTAGACGTTGCCTTGGATTACACAGAACACCAGAGTCGGCGTACACAAGATATTATTCCAACCAGGTTCCATACAACGGAGCCAACATAAACAGAATAGATATTTTCTGTTTAAGCTGATTCGGGGTCACACTGCAAGAGCGATGTCCTCAACCAACAGCTTAATTTTTGGGGGTTACTACCCCAATAATGAAAATTTTGAGAGTGCGCGGTTAAGTGGCTACATCCCTCCCGAGGCATTCCTCTTTTTAGACAGTCGAGGGTTAATACAGGATGGAATGGCGTTTCCGCTCATCTACCACGTCAGCCGGAAAACTGTAGATAGGCGACTTCTGTATGGTCGAGACGTCATCGCTCAAGGTGGAGAAAAGCGCCTTCGGTTCAGTAGGACTGTGTCCGATCGGGACCGAAGGGATAGGGCGAAACAAGAGAACCATTTCTGGTGGCTCTTAAGGTCGATTAGGATGGTATGTCTTGGCCGACTTAAGTAGATTTAGGTAAATTAGGTATACGGAACAGTCGAGGTGGCACAAAAAAAAATTTTTAAAATATGTATGCTTGCGGGGGCATTTGTGCATGCAGCTGCGTGCCTGTATGTATATACATACGAGTATGTATGTACGTATGTACATGGCTGTGTGGGTTGCATGTCTCTGTGTGTCTGCATGCGTATACAAAATATACAAACAAAATATAAAAACAACCTAAAAAAGCTGCTGTGGCTGTTCTAGTTTTTAAGTATATGTAAGTAGTATTAAGTATTTGTAGTTAGTATAAGTTAGTTGTATCTAGATTTAATTATTTTTAGTTTAGCTTTAGGTAGTCTATAAGTAAAAATAAAAAAAAAGCACATGTTACTAAGTTTTTTGTTAAAAAAGTTTTCTTGGTCATAAAAATAAAATAATTAGAATTAATTAAAATAGTTTTTAGGTCGAAAGACATTAGTATTAAGAGATATAGTTTAGTTCAGAGCGCCCGTAAAGGGCCAGGAAATTAGTTGTAAGTTATTGATAATTAGGCTAGTTTTAAACATTTTTGTCTAGTTTTAAGATAGTTATAAGTTAAGATTAAATAAAAATGAATAATAAAAAAAAAGACAATCGAACGAGCTGATCTCTTCTATATTGTCGTTATCATGATTGTCTTCTTTGCCAAATACTTTGAGGTTAAGTAAAATTATATCTTTCCAGTTCGCGAAACAGCCGAACAACTACAGAAATATATATGAATGAAGAATATTTAAATTGTCAGCGAACCCAACTAAAATGAACGAACTAGTTCAGTAACACGATTTGAACTAAATTGATCTATCACTCAAAAGACCTAAATTGCCCAACTCTACTATTTAACTACTTGAACGTGGGCATCCACTGTCCAGTTGTAGTGCCTTAGCCTTCAAAGGGTTAGAGATCTCACTCGTACACTCGATTGGGTACTTTTTCGTACGGCAGAACATAGACGATAGAGGTGGAGAACTATGGATGGCACTATCGATTATAATCTATAGTTTCAACTATCGATTATAATCTATAGTTTCAACTATCGAAATCAATCGATAGTTTTCACCAACTATCGATTGTTTTTCGATTGTCATATAAACCTAAATTCAGGAAAAAATTCGTGGTGCTTAAATTTGGAATTGTTTTCATTTTTATAGTTATTTACTTACTATATACTTAATTGATATTAATTATAATCCATTTTAGTATCAATTTTTAATATTTGTAATTGTTTTCTGCTTAATGCAACGTTTTTGAAAACTTATTATTTCGATATCTCTAAATTTGCGATAAGATGCGTGTTTGATACGGCATTTTATAGCTAACTAACTATTGTACATGTCAAAACAATTATGGGAACGAATTTGTTTTCTTTCAGTTCGTTTTAGTGTTCTCTGAAACACCGTTTCTCCCTTGTTAAAAATGGTCGTATTATATATATGATGTATATACTTCTTGTTTCAGTGTTTCTTAGCAAATAATTTGTTGTAGATACATTTATTGTGCAATTATAGGAAATACAAATATATAAAAATGTTGAGGATTTTATTAGGATTGAGTATGCTTTTACCATTCTGTCTTAGGTACTTAGGACTTTTTGTGCAATCTGTTATAAGTATATGCGGTTTTTAGATGGATGGTGCACTAATATTTCTGTAAACTGTCAAATGAATTCAATGAAGTATTTTTATGCGGAAAGTAATATATGTGAGTAAAAGTTAACAGGTAAAACATTTTTTATCTAATAATAAAAGAAAAAAAAACTATCGAAAACTATCGATACTTTTCGATGTTTTTTGCAACCTATCGATAGCAGTGACAATCGATAGTTCTCCACCACGAACAGACGATTTGTAATCAATTTTTGACTTTCCCTTATACATATTTCGGTTCGTAGTGGGTGTTAACTATAAGGCTAAAGAAAAACTCCTTCGACTTGACTTTTCTGCACTATACTTCATCAGTGGTGGCTTCTGTGGTTAGGACGCGACGGTGTAATGAGGAGTAGCAACATGAAACATGAACTAGTCATTAAACATACATACGCAGGGGCTTAATCTGACGAATATGCTGTATGAGGGACAGACAATGCGAGCATATTTCCAACACATAAACTAAGTTTTAATAAATGCTATAAATTTAAATAAAATCAGAAAAAAAGAGAATTATATTCAGTAAATAAATCAGAACGTTACTTATGTGCCACCCTGTATAAATACATGTAAGGAAAATGTGGTAGTGATACAGAATTTTAAGCATAAAACCAATTATTATCTGATTGGTTAAAATATAGGGGACAGGTTGATCGGATTTCGCACAAATTCTTAAAATCTCTAAGCGCCAAAATACAGACAATTCGATAAAACCCATAAATTTCGAAAATCTAGAACACGAAAAACATGTCCCAAGAACCCGTATTTCCAGACCTTAAATACCCAAATGTCCTAGTATACAGAAAACCAAAATTTCGAACAATAAAACATATCCAAATCCCGGAAACCTTAAATTTCGCCAACATAATAGTCAGTCTGCTGTATTTATGCGTCACTCATCGGAAATTGGATCTCTCACAAGTGCCCTATCCAGGGAATGTGGTAATTTGTCACTAGTTAATTGATAAGTGCAAGAGAGATTAACAGGATGAAGGTGCATTTTTTTTTTGATATCCTTATCCATATCCTTCTTCAAAAAATCCCATTTTGGACCTCTTTACATAATCGTTAGATTGAAATCCCAACATTTAATGAACCCTTGTGAGAGAATGAGAGTCATTTAAGCTCCACATATTTTATTCACCGTAAAATCATCCTCTAACAAAATCGAACATCCTACTGAAAATAGTCTTTACATTTACATACAATATTTATACATAGGTTCACAACACATACACACATAAATCTACCTTTGAATGTTTTTCGATTATGGGAACTTCTAAATCAGTCTACTTTTAGTTATAAATTACCAATTTCTAATGTTTTTTGATCATTAAGAGTTTTTTTTTGTATTAAATCCAATTTAATTCTGACCAATGGAATATAGATTGAGGACTTATTTTACTTTGATAGCAAGGAAAACGTACAGGTGATGGGGAAATAATATAAATAAATCGGGTAGATTTCCTGAAACGTGACTAACTGATTTTCACAAATAAAACGAACAGAATCCCAGATGTTAACAACTTAGAAGATATATATGTTAAATGTTTGCATTAGTCTTTATTATAAGATTGAGTCACTCGCAAAAGGGTCACATTATGTATACTCGTAGGTATAAATATAATAAAGTCTATGGAATAACAATATTGACGCCTGTGTGTGGTTAAACCAGGATTTTATGGATTTTAATATAGAATCAGTAGAACCAGTGAATAAAAGGATATGCCATCAGAGTATATGACTTGAGTACCTAGTAGAATTTAGTGTTAATCGAATTGGAATAACCTTTTCTTTTGTGTTCAATTATAAGTCTTAAACAGAAAATGCCATTTAGGAAAATAATATGTATATAATTGTGGAAGTTCATATAGGGCAATGATTTCTTTACCAAATATTACTAATACATACTTAAATTATAAGTGTATTACTCTTAACGAAACATGACGGAAAAACATAAGAAAAATGTTTGCTATGTAATTATTTCATAAATTGTCGATAACAGAGAATATACATTAACAGCCCTATTAATAAAAAACGCTTCCACCTTTAGTCCACGAACTTACAAAACAATGGAATAAGAGTTAAGCCGTGGACTAAAATTTCCTATTAATAAAAAAATAGAACAAAATCTACTACAATAAGCCTCAACTCTACCTCTTTTTATTCTATGTCCCTGTGGATTTTGTTTTTAAATGTCAATTCTTAGTCCATAGCTAGACCACCTTATTCGATGGTCTAGCGAACGACCAAGTTGGTAAACGTAAAATACTAGAAATTGTGTTTTATTAATAGTATTTCGCACTTAGTCCTCGGAATAAGTCCTAAGCCTTCCCTAGTCCATGTTTATTAATTTGGGTGTAAGTAATTAAAATGTAATAAGTTCAAAGGTCAATATATACATATATTTGTTTGTATGGATTAAGTTGTCACTGCTTCATTGATTTCTTGCTAAATTAGGTCTCTAATATTTGAAAAAAAAAAACATGGAAAGCTCCTCGCAATGAAACAGGGTTCATATAGGGTTCTGGGCGTACCAAGTTGTACCTCCTAGTGGTGGCAAACGAGCAACGTTCAGGGGGAGATCTGAGTGATCCCTTGACTTTTAAATGAAAAATGTGTTATCGAATCTGGACACATCGGACAATCAACCAATTTCTTATGCTCAAACGAGAAATTCAAGATAGATAGATAGATAGAAAATTTCTTTATTTAAAAACAAAAAATTATTTACAATATTTGTTTCTTTAAGATTAAGGGCATGGCAATTGCCGTCTGCCTGAACGACATTTCATAACACAATACAGATAAAGAAGCATTTAATTAATTAATTTAATAAGACAACAAGTGTGTTTTAAACAATTTTGAGATGATTTGAAACACAATTATAATATGTATCAATTTTGAAATGATTTGAAACACAAAAAAAGATTATAACAATTTTAAAATGATTTGAAACAATAAGTTTTATCAATTTTGCAATGATTTGAAACACAAAATAATGATTTATCAATTTTATAATGATTTGAAACATAAAAAGTTGTATGTTCTTAGATACATTGCTTGAAACTTAAACTGCAATAACTGGTTGAATTTATGTAGGGCTACGAGAAAGTCAACTGAGACGGTCTAAATTATTTCTTCAAGATCTTCACCTGGTCACTATGCTTCCTCAATAGTAACGTTGACTCAAGCGCTGGTATGATTAAAAACATAATTCTTAAAGGGATAAAAGCTTTTATACCAAACAGAACTAAAAGCTCAACCAATAGTAAACTCGTGGTTCACTTTGAGATGTAAAAAAGTTATCAGGTTGAGAGAGGTAAGTTTCCGATGTTATGAAGCCAACTCAACAGAGGAAAACCAGGAATAATATCAAACAAGCTAGAAACTCATATTCAACGAACCAAATTCTTAGGTACTTGAGCAACAATGTCACAAAAGCAGTACAAATTATTAGTCATTTGTAAAAAAATGTACGAAAAACTACCTCGTTGTGCGTCGGTTCAAACGGCCGCTTCCAATGACACTCCAGAGGTTAGCTCACAAGATAAAACAAATTTGCCAGCAGCACAGTTTGCTGTGAATTCTACGCTTCTACAAAGTGTTTTGACTCCTCCTGCTCTTGAGAACATTAAAAGTTTCATTTGCGCCTTAATATATATATAATTTTGCGCTAATGATTTGAGAAATTTGTCAATGATAACTTCTGAAAGTGTCTTGTCGGATTCCGAAGTTTCAATTTCGATATTGAGTGATAGTTTTAAATACTTGGTTGAGAGCGATCCTGAAGATGTAGTAACGTAATGGAAATTGCTTAGATTTTCAAATAATAATCTTAACGATAAGATGGGCATATTCGAATTTTGGGAAAGTCAGTTACCTTAAAATAGGTTCAACGAGTATTGCTTTACAATTTTAAACAGCTTCACTTTACTTTTCACAAACAAGACAATTGTAATCGGCTTTTCTTCAACGTATTTAATATTTTTCAAATAAATTAACAATTTTATCGGCAAGCCATATCACTTTTTGTTTAGACAATTAACAAGTGTGGCCAGGCGTATGTTAAGTTAATAAAGACTATTAAAGTTGTTCATAAAACAACTTCTTTTTTTGTTAAATTTTAAAAACACAATTAAAGTGAAAAGAAAGTTCATTAAAAATATAGTATTTTATTATTCAAAAGTTTTATAGTTGCTTTGATTCATTTTCGTATCAATAAACTGGCCATTATTTCCTAAATGCTTCAAAATAATAAAATGAACTTTTTAATGATTTGCTTTTTTTTTTTGAAAGACATATATCTACCAAGCAAATTTAGTTTCCTTTATGTTATGGATTTGTTTTCCGACCAACTTTTTCGTAAAAAAAATTCTACGAAAAAAAGTCACTATGGTCATACTAAATCAAATAAAAATGTTTGACTGCTGACTTTGAAAATAAGATTCATTCAAGTTCATTTTGTACAATTGGCTGAAAATGAATATTATTAGTTCGGATGTAAAAAATATACAAATGTTATTCAAATGAATAGATATATTCTATCGAATTAGCTCTACTCGTTGGAGTAGAAATTCAAAATTATTATGAAGGGACGATCACATTGCTCGTAAAGTGTATAGTAATTTAGTGAATTATTAGGTACCTCTTTATTAATTTATTTATTTTAGTTATTTTCTAATTAATTATTTATGATAATATATGAAAAAAATATGGCTAACGTTAATTTTCTGTGTATTATCAAGTTTTCAGATAAATTAAAGATTTTATTTAATTAACTCAAAACAACAAATTATTTATTTATTGCTTATGTAGATGTACATTTCGGATGCTATGCTTCCATATCGTCAGTAAAACTATGTTCCCACCAAAGCGAAATCTGAGATTTCAGCAGGAAGCTTTCCAGATTTCAAATTGGTGTTCACACCGCCTAATCCAATATTTCGTCTCTCATAAAGCAAATTCATACTCTCTCTTTTTATCTGCTTATCGTTAGAGTGCAAGATTGTAAGTTGCACATAAAAAGCTTTTTACCTAAATATGGTGAAGTTCAAAATGGACTGGTTCATTTATGAATGGGCCGCATCGTTAATGGGATTTCATTGTGATTTCAACGAAATCTCGGATTTCGAAATCCCAAAACTATATGGTGAAAGGCGAAGATTTGGGCTTAAATCTACGAAATCCGAGATTTCGCTTCGGTGGGAACATAGTATAAGCTCTATTTCAATATAATGAAATTTTGATTGATATCAAAAGATTCAATACAAATAAAAAAATTACACAAACAAATTTACAGTGAATTTAAGGTCTAATATAAAACTTTTGACACCATCAACCGAGGGGCTTTGTTTTACAAACTGTACAATTTGGGATTGTCGTTGAAGTTCGGTTTAAAACTTGAAGAGTTGTACAGAGGAACACGGGCTGCAGTTTGGAACGGAACGAATCTTTCGGATTGGTTTGCAACTTCATCAGGAGTGAGGCAAGGCTGTACACTGAGTCCTACCCTCTTCTCGCTCTTCATAAATGATCTAATTGATTTCCTTCCTGGAGGAGTTGACTTTGCGGGAGAGCGTATTAAAGCATTGATGTTCGCAGATGATATAGTCTTGTTTGCATACTCCCCAGAAACACTTCAACTTATGATTAACAGGATTTACAATTACTGTCGTTTATGGAATTTAGTTGTGAACATTCAAAAATCTAAGGTGATGATTTTTAAAAGAGGAGGTGGACGAAACGCATCGAACGAAAAGTGGGTGTATAACGGAGAAGTCATCCAATGTGTCAACGAGTACAAATACCTAGGAGTCATCTTCTCCAGCAACTTAAGCATGGAAAAGTATCTAGTAGAAAAACTACAAAAAGGAAAAACAGCCATAAATATAGCTTGGAAAAGAGTTTTTATGAACTTCAACATAGCACATAGCAGCAAATTTAAAGTATTTGAAGCTGCAGCGGAGAGTATCCTATTATATAGCGCCCAAGTTTGGGGATGTAAAAAGTATCTCACAGTGGAGAAGCTACTAACTCACTACGTGAAAAGAGTATTTCGTCTGCCAAATAACACACCAAACTACGTCATTATGCTAGAGACAGGACTTTCACCTCTATTCGTCAAAACCCTTAAATTGCAAGCAGACTATTTACTGAAAGTCTTTAAGATGAATGAATCTCGACTGGTCAAGAAAGTAGCTCTTAAGGCAGTACAAAATCAAAATAGCTGGTACAGGCAGTGGAATTGCCTAGCCGAAGGATGTAAAGTGGTGTTCAATTTAAACGTTGGAAACATATCAAGTTGTAAGGATATATTATATGACGTGATTGCGAAAGTAGATGATAAATGTAGAGAAGATTATATATCTGAAGCTTCAGAGTCCTTATTCAGAACAGTTTATAGAAGGCTGAACCACAATCTTGCAGAAAGAAATTACTTCAGTGATGCAAATAGTGTGAACGAGATTTCAACAATGGTTAGACTCCGAAGCGAACTTATTAACCTGAATTTCATACCGCACAGACCCGAACTACCATTGGAGTGCACTATGTGCAATCTTAGAGAAAGAGAGGACGTTCTTTATTTCGTTGGAAAATGCCCTACTCTTAGGGAAACAAGAAGGAGCTTTTTTGGTAGTGACTTCTTATCGGATGAGCAAGTTGTTGACATTCTAAATGAGATGAATGTCGGCAATTTGTACAAATTTGGCAAAATCGCGCTAAAATATAGATCCAGAATTATGAACGAAGATTTCTGATTTATTACAAAATATTCTACTTAAATGAATTCAAACTTAAAAATTGTGAAAATAACTTCTTTTTTAAATCCATACTCAATAATTATAAAAGCTTATTACAAAACTTGTAGAATTTATGTTTATTGTCAATCTGGCAGACGGCAAATGCCATGTCATAATGATTTTTTGTATTTTGTATTACATATATATGTAAAACCATGATTTTAAAATGTATTTATAATAGTCTAATAAAAAAATCTATCTAATCTAAAAAAAATCTAAAACTTTTTGAAAATTGGATTTCTTATTGGTCCCTCATCACAATTCATTAAATTATTTTCATTTTTAAATATCAAAGGCATCTCGTGCATAAGAATTATTTACATTACGTTTTAATTTCAATAAAAAAAAAAAAAGAATAGCTTCCAAATGTACATCTAAGCAATAAATAAATAATTTGTTTTGAGTTAATTAAATAAAATCTTTAATTTATTAAAATAAAAATAAACACGTTAAAAATCTAAAGTTTTCAGATTTTAATTATTTTGGTCACTTATTACTGGTCTTGGTCTTTTTAATTTTTAATTTTGGTCAGAAGTTTATTTCCAGGTGGCAACTGTGACTGTAGAGTGTCATGTGAACATGTAAACTTCCTCACGGAGAGGTAGGCAAATGATCCCCGGAGGTATATCCGCAAGCCAATAACAAGAAGCCCTTCATTTATTACAAGTCTAGCGAGTTTTGGTGTCAAAACCGCCCAGCGAGGTCGCCATTTCTACCTACCTAAATAATACTAAATATATTTGGAAATTTAACTCGGAACAAGGCAGATCTCGCACGGAAATTCTGGGTCTTAGTAATTTAAAAAAAGAAAAATACTTAAACCACACCTAAACTTACGAATATATAGCTACTAATAATAAACACAAAAATATAAACAAAAAACTACTTACGATTCAATTACATAAAAGTTATCGCCATCATTCCCTTGTCGAATAATGTATTCTTCAGGTTGAACTCTTTTCTCAAACATTGCGTCCAGCACTTGGTTCATCTGAAAAAAAAAACATATAATATTTAAAAATCATTACACCAACAAAATCTCTTAACAAACTATAAACAATCTAATAAATTTTATAGCTCACTAGTCAGCAACTTATACATTTGCTCTGAACATCATAATAATTTATTTAATCTTTTTTTTTTTCTTCAGATATTGTTGGTGTTTGCATTTTTATAAATTTCTTCTGTGTTTAAAACACTTCAGTAGTAAATTTTGTGAGCAAAGTTCTATCCATTAAAATCTCGATTTTAACACTATCTACCTTAAAATACAAAAAAAAATCATAATTGAGAATTAAGAGTAAAAACATTTTTGTTTAACTTTTGAGGAAGGCATAAAGAAGACCAACAATTTATAACTTTTCTACTTTATGAAGGAGGGGGCGGGTGTATCATCCCTTACATCAGTTCCAATGAAAACGTCTTTTTTATCTTTATTTCTTTTATCTTTTTTTTTTTGTTCTTTTAAGAATTCAAGATTATTATAAAGATGAAACGTAAAGTTCTGAAATTTTGATTTAACAACAAATTTTCCGAATTAAAGAAAACTTCAAACAAAAATCAATTAGAAATTATTGAGGAAATTTTATAAACAGAAGCCAAAAAAAAAAAAAAAAACAAGAAACCCCAATTTTAATTGCGTTAACACTTTGAAAGAATATATATTAATTATTTTTACGTAGGCGAAGTTGGAAGTTGTAAACATGTCGGAAATATAAATGACATAAGGCCAAGTAAGGGTGCTTGGCCTTGTGACAATTTAGTAAAATTATATTAGGGCAAATTTGAGTAGTTGACCTTTAGATTTTTTTGCGCAGAGTTACATAAGACTGTTTCGGTTCTGTTAAGTTTTGTTAATTGTGTATTACAAGAAAATGTATGGGAACGGTTCGGAACAAAATCGGGTGGGAAACAGGTGATTTCACAGAGGTGTAGTATAAGTGGAAACTGGTATCAAAAGCTTAATATTTGCTGATGACTGCTGATTGTCTACATGATTATTTCTCTTCATGAAACTTAGAATAGAGCCATTTTGCTCTGTTTGCATTACATTATGTTTATGCGATTGTTCCATCATTTTTCTAATGAATATTAACTATAACTAAATGGTCTTTCAATAAGAACTTCCTAACTTTGACAGTTGTTATCAGCCATATTGTTGAGGAGATATCTGTCAAATTGGCTGCCATTATTCAGTCTGGTTTGCCATATGCAAATGATAAAATTATTTGATCAAAATGGTTGTTTTGTTCGGGCAACGTTTCGTAATTTTACGGTCGGTCGCCATTATCCGGATGAATCGATACGTCAACAAATAAAATTGTTGAATTTGGGATGATACCAATCCAAATGAGATCCAAAGGCGTCCGCCATGCATCGCGCAAAAGTCACTGCTTGGTATAGATTTCTGGGCTAGCGGCCGGCGTCATCGATCCATATTTCTTTGAAAACGACCTTGCCCAGGACATCGCCGGTAACGGCGCGGCGTGCGCTATAGGTCGATGATTTCCAGCTTTCATTGGCCTGAATTGAATGATATGAACAATAAACGGCATAAAATTAGCACTATAAATCTAGCCATAGATTTAGCCCTAGACGTAGCTCTATAAATATAGCCCTAGATATAGCTCTAAGATTCTAGCCCTATAAATCAAGCCCTAGACTTAGCTCTATAATTCAAGCCCTAGATTCAGCACTATAAATCTAGCCCTAGATTTAGCACTGTAAATCTAGCCCTAAATTTAGGCCTAGACTTAGCTCTATAAATCTATCTAGACTTAGCACTATAAATCTAGCCCTAGATTTAGGCCTAGACTTAGCTCTATAAATCTACCTAGACTTAGCTCTATAAATCTAGCCCTAGATTTAGCACTATAAATCTAGCCCTAGATTTAGGCCTAGACTTAGCTCCATAAATCTATCTAGACTTAGCTCTATAAACCTACCCCCAGATTTAGCTCAATAATTCTAGCCCCAGATTTAGCTCTATAAATCTAGCCCTGCCTGGCAGACACAGGCAATGGCGCAAAATTTTAAACGATTTAGTAAAATGTTTAAGCCACTTTTAGCAATTTTACTAAGCTAAAAAGATGATTGGGCTAATTTTAAACGATTTTAACATTTTACTTAAGTTAAAATCACGGAATGGCTTCTTAAACTTTTAGCAATTTGCTAAATCCATAATGGAATCTGCTAGTACATCAGCCTAGCACGCGGGGTGCCCAGGTTCGAGTCCTGCTGGTGCACAATTTTTTTTTTATAAATAATGAAGTAGTCCCCTATAGTACCTATATCGCAAGTAAAAATACAAGACTATGTTTAGTCATGCATAAGAGCCAAACTTTGTTTAGGCATTATAAGAAATAATGGTTGCCGAAATATTAAATCTCTTTTACGTCAGAAAATAAGAATTATTGGAAAAAAAGGTGAACTTTTTAGATATCATCGTAATACTTGTTCCATATTTAAAATGCAAACTATAAGAGATTTTCTAAACTCACTCTCAAGGTATCTGGGTCGGATGCTATCGATTTAATTTTTTTTTAAAATATGAATCAGAATAGGTACACAATTCATTTAAGACTACCCCGAACACGAGCATTTGCTAGCAGTTTTTTAGATCATCTTCAAACCTTAAATTAGGATATTCAACAATTTGGAAAACAGAAAACAACTTTTTTTGACAATTTTTGAAATTGCTAAACTTTGGAGAAACAATTTTAACAAAAAAAAAACTATTTCGATAAACAAAATACAAAAATGGATTGAAATTATTTTTGTTTTGTTTTAAAAATACTGCCTATTTGAGTTGCTGTAAATTGAAATCCAAAGAGTGTACAAAAAAATACTGTTTTATAGAATAAAGAGGGGGCCATTTGCTAGGCTTAAAAAATAAAATTCACAACTGGATCGCACAACCTTGTTCTTATGTTCGATCACATTGCAAAAGATTTATATTAAAAATCTAAATATATTTTTAAAGTCGTTTTTTACTTAATTTTTTATATATACAAAATTTCTCTCATTTTTGTATTAAAAAAAATTAGTATGACAATAAACTTAAAAACAAAAGATTAAATTGGCTTAATCAAAGAAAAAATAATTCAAAATTCAGAAATAAATACTTAAACAATGGCGCAGTGAATAAAGTGCTTGATTGCTAACTTAGACATGTGGGTTCGATCCACACGCTAGGCCTATTCTTTTCTTTTGCCGCCTATGGGTTAAAATGAGACAATCAATACCTGGTTCTCAAATCCACTTTGCCAACTAGTGCCGTGCAATTCAGGTTGCATTTAAAAGACCTAAGGTCTTACATGCATATAGTTAAATAATAAACAAAAAAAACTAATTTGAGCTCTAAAAAAAGAACGACATTTTATTTCTTGGATAAATTTGAATTTATGAGAAAAAAATTTTAAAAATCTGTAGAGCTGTGTTTGAAAAAAAAGTTTTTTTTTTTTTAATTTTGAAAACATTTTTCAAAATAAATTCAAAAAACGCCAATTCATAGGTATTCAGCAAATATGAGAATAATTTAATGAGCAGTTTTCAAAATATAATTTTTAATTTAAAAAAAAAAAATATTAATTAAAAATATTGGTATGCAGTATAAATTGGGCTACCTACACCTATATAAGTATGTGTGACATTTTTTTAACGTTTTTAGACATTTTTAATTTTTTGTCAATCGGTTGTACCTAAAAAGCTGCACTGTTTTTTTTTTAAATCAAAATCGTTAGAGCCGTTTTCGGAAAAATAGGCTTAAACGTAACGGTAATATGGCGGTACCGTTATTTTTTTAGCTAAAAAATTCAATTTCCCCTCTGTACAATATACCAAGTTTGAAACAATTCGGCAGGCCCGTTCGGGCTTTATGTGTCTATACATTAGAGTTGTACCGAATAGTGATTTAGGCCGGATACCGGATGTTCGGCCACAAGCTAGGCCAGATAGCCGAATATTCGGCCCTAATGAAAAGTATAATACTTTGGTGGTCTGATACTTAAATCAGACCGATACAAGCAAAACCAACTTAAACATGTTTTTTTTTCCTTCTGCTCCACTTCCACAAGATATTATTACTTTTTACACTTCAAATATTTGGCGCATTTGTTGTAATTATTGTTCTGTCACTTCATATACTGGATGAAGATTGAGATTGCTAGTTGAGAAGAGAAGTTCATTACTTTCTGGATTTTAAAAAAAAATATTGCTGGTAGGGTTGTTGACATCGTATACGAAAACAAACGTAATCGTTTATTATTTATTTAAAAAGATCTTGGAGTTATTTTTGAATCCAAACTTTATTAACGTTAATAAAGCAAACTCCATGTTAGGTTTCATATACGCTTTTGATTTAAATGATCATTATACATTAAAATCCCTTTGCGTTGTTGCTTATGTTGGGTCGATTGTTTATTTCGAAATGTTAGAAGTTTACATTGATTTTTTTGTCAATTATTATTAATTTTATAAAAAAACATAATGGATTGCAAGACAATATTAACAACTTGTTTTAAATAACAACGAAAAACGACTTCTAGTCCTTGCAATTAATCCATTACTGCTTAATTTAAGTAATTTTAAAACAAAAATCAATGCGAACTTTTTATATTTCATATTTAAATAAACAACCCCTGAAGAAGTTTGGAAAATCCAACGAAACGTAGGGTAAAAATATGAAGTAAAGTTATTTTATTTGCATACTTTTCTGAAGGCATCATATCTTCCAATTCCAATATGATTAATGTTATATGAAAAAATACAGGATATCCTCTTCGATCTCACCGATATTTCACAGAAACAAAAGCCTTTTTTTTGTAAATTCATTTTTATGAATTATTAAGTTAAAACTAACTTAAAGCTAGACAAAAATGTTTAAAACTAGCCTAATTATCAATAACTTACAACCAACTTACTGGCCCTTTACGGGCGCTCTAGGCTAAGCTATATCTCTTAATATTAATGTCTTTCGACCTAAAAAACTATTTTAATTAAATCTATTTATTTTATTTTATGTTTATTTCACCAAGAAAACTTTTTCAACAAAAAACTTAGTTACATTATCCTTTTTTTTAATTTTAACTTTTAGACTACCTAAGGCTAGACTAAAAATAATTAAAACTATATACAACTAACTAAAAATAACTTAAACTACTTAAAAACTAGAACAGCCACAGCAGCAGTTTTCGGTTTTTAATTTTTTTGTGTATTTTTAGTATAAGCATGCAGGCACCTATACAGCCATACATACACTTATGTACATATACATATACGAACATACATATACATATACGCACATACATCCACATATGCCTCCGCCTACCTACATTTTTTTTTGGCGCCACCCTGACTGTCCCTTATCTAATTACCCTTAATTCTATGTAAGTCGGCCAAGACATACTATCTAAATCGACTTTATGTATCATAATGCTGTTCAGAGAGCCACCAGAACTGGTTCTCGTGCTTCACCCTATCCCTTCGGTCACGATCGGACACAGTCCTACTGAACCGAAGGCGCTCTTCTCCACCTTGGGCGATGACGTCCCGACCATACAGGAGTCGCCTATCTACAGTCTTTCGGCTGACGTGGTAGATTAGAGGAACCGCCATTCCATCCTGTATCAGCCCTCGATTGTCTAAATAGAGGAATGTCTCGGGAGGGATGTAGCCACTTAACCGGGCACTCTCGTGATATTCATTGTTGGGGTAATAAGCTCCAAAAATTAAGCCGTTGGTTGAGGACATCGCTCTTGCAATGTGACCCCGAATCAGCTTAAACAAAAAATTTATCTATTCTGTTTATGTTGGCTCCGTTGTATAGAACCTGGTTGGAATAATATCGTGTGTATTCCGACTCTGGTGTTCTGTGTAATCCAAGGCAACGTCTAAGGCATTGCCTCTCAAACACCCGAATCTTTTCCATTTGAGATGGGGCAACGTTGAACCACACCGGGCATCCATAGGCAATCATCGGCCTGATGAGGGCTATGTAGCAAATCACCTTCACCCTGCTCTCAAGACGCCTGCTATAAAACAAGCGTTTTGTCAGGGCAAAGGCTCCCCTAGTACTAGCCAGAGCAGCACGTATATGTCTGTCGAAATGCAAATACTGATCCAACCAGATGCCAAGGTACTTTACTACACTGTAAAAACTTCCCAGTGGCCCTACGATCACCAGCTTGCGGCAGTTCTTTCTCGTTTCCCTTGAGGCGCTAGACAACGGAGTCCTAAACAGAATAGTTTCTGATTTCACAATATCGCTGAATCTTGTCGAAGTCACTCTGCAAGAGATTTTTGACGATCTCAACTGTATGAGCTGTTCTGTACGCAATTAGATCGTCGGCGTACGCAATTGCCTGAGTTAGACTACCTATCAGATCGCTGGTGTAAATGCTGAATAGAATCAACGAGTTAACCGCTCCCTGCTGAAGACCATTTTTAATATTAAAAATTGCGGTAGAAGTTACATTGCCACTCTTGACAACAAACTGTCTATCATTTAGCATGTCATAGAGCATATATAATAGAGGTTTACTTATACCTAGTCTGGAAAGCTTTAGATAAAGACCTTCTAGCCATACGGTGTCGAAGGCCTTTTCCAAATCAACCAGGCAGGCACCCGTACACTGCTTTTTAGTTTTGTTCCATTGGATATCAGAAACTAGTTTAGACGCGGCATGAATTGTGTCATGTCCCGTCTTAAAACCGAACTGATTATCCGGTATGATATTGTTATCCTCCGCCCACTTGAACAGAGCCTTATTAATAATCTTGCTGCAAATACCTTGCTGATACTCGGAAGGAGACTTATCGATCGTAGATTCGCTGGATTGGAGTTGTCCTTTCCGTTTTTGGGAGAGGATGTACCACATCTGTCTTCCACGGCACTGGATAATATACATTATTCAGCGCGTTGTTAAACAGTGTGGTATAAATGTCAACTGCTTCTTGAGGCAAATGTCGTAGTACAACGTTGGAAATACCTAGAGCTCAGTCTTCGAAATTAACAGGGAACTGGGCCCATTTCGTTCGGCGATTATGGCGTTTGCCAAATCTTCATCATTAAACCCTGTAAAATGGCAACCCTAATTCTATTATTCTATTACTCTATTTCTATTGTTCTGTAATAGTTTAATACTTTAATCATCTATTCTACTTTTAATAATTACTTGTAAGATCACTTGAATAAAAACCACTCTTGAAGTTAGTCGTGCTCTTCTTTTATTTTTTATTTGCCTTTCCACCTTTTTCGCTTACAAAGGTTATGGGCCCAGTGCACGTTAATTAGACTTACATCTTTTTTCACCTTCGAGTAGTACCACAAAATTTAATGTTTTTACTTGAAATGCGGTAAATTGTTGAAAAATAATTTGTTCAATAAATAAACTAGTACGTCGTGTCGGAAAATAAATTTAATTGAAAAAGAAATAAAATGTCTATGTCAGCGATGAACATCGATAAGCTTGACGGCGATAATTTCACATCTTGGTCGGTCCAGATGCGGAGCCTGCTGATCACGCTGGATTATTGGTATGTGGTAGAGAAGGTAAAGGATGAAAAGCTGTCTGGTGGGGATAAGACTGCATGGGAAAGGACAGATGCGAAAGCGTTGGCAATGTTAACTCTTTGTGTTAAGCCTTCTGAGTTAATACATTTGAAGGGATGTGTTTCTGCGAAGACCGCATGGGATAAACTTACTTTAACCTACAATGGAAAGGGACCTGCTCGTAAGGTAAACTTATTTAAACAACTAGTTAAATTTCAATTTAAAATGGGACAAAAATTCACTACCCAAATAAATGAATTTTGTTCGATTGTCGATGCTTTAAATGAAATTGATGTTCAGATGCCTGATGATTTAGTTAGTATTTTGATGCTCTGTAGCCTACCAGATGAAATGGAGAACTTTATTGTTGCGATCGAAAGTCGCGACGATCTCCCTTCAATTAGTCAATTAAAGATTAAGATTTTAGAGGAAGAACATCGGCGTGGTGACAGGGTCGAATCAAACGAACAGGTGTTTTCGGTGAAACACAAAGAGGAGAAGAATAAACATCAGCGAAATACGACAAGAAACAGTGACAAACGAGGCAAGCGAAATGTAAAGTGCTACGGTTGTGGGATGAGAGGTCACATAAAATCCCAGTGCAGAAACCAAAGCTCGAATCAGTCTCAGGCACTTGCTCTCGTTCTCAGCGCATATACTCAAGAGGGAGCGAAACGTAACAACAACTGGATTTTAGACAGTGGTGCATCATCACACATGTGCTCTGACAAAAAATTGTTTTCGTCACTTAGGAAACATACTCAGAAAGTTTGGATGGCATCGGGAGACAACGTTGAAGCGAATGGGATAGGTCAAGTCACATTGAAATCAGATGCTATCGACATTATCTTGACCAACGTGTTGTACGTGCCAGAATTAAATTCAAATTTTTTATCTGTTAGTAAGATAATTCAGAATGGATGTCGTGTTCAGTTCACCGATGATAAAGCTTTTGTAAATTCTAAAGATAATAAGTCAATTTTTATTGCATATTTGCAGAATGGAATATACTCCACACGGATAACTTCAGCACACGAAATGGTTTTAAGCGCTCGTCAAGAAAGTGCATCGGTTATTTGGCACAAACGTTTTGGACACATAAACATGGGAGACTTATATACGATGTCACAGAAAGATATGGTTCGCGGTATGACTCTAAATAAAACAGATGGTTTTAAATGCACCACATGTGCCTTGTGTAAAATATGTACAAAACCATTTAAACATTATTCTACGTTGTTTACTTCCAGTTTGCTCGAAGTGGTTCACACGGATATCTGTGGCCCTTTCCGTGTTACATCTCAAGGCGGATCTAGCTACATTATCACATTTATAGATGACTTCTCGAGGTACATGACAACATATTTTCTGAAGAAAAGATCCGACGCCCTGAAGGTTTTTAAGGATTTTGTAACTGCTACGGAAAGGAAAACTGGAAAGAAGGTAAAATGTATTCGTAGTGATAATGGGCGGGAGTATACTAGTAGCGAGTTTGATAGTTTTTTAAAATTTAACGGAATAATTCATCAAAGGACAACAAGTTACACACCCCAGCAAAATGGTGTAGCCGAGAGGGCAAATAGAACCCTTATTGAAATGGCACGATGCATGCTGGAGGAGTCCAAGTTACCGCAATATCTATGGTCAGAGGCCATTAATACGGCCACATACATTCGAAATCGTTCGCCAACAAAAATTTTGAAAGATAAAACACCATACGAGTGTTGGTTTGGTTATAAGCCGTCGGTGAACCACATGAGAATTTTTGGGTGTGAAGCTATTGCTTTGTTAAAGCAACCGGGTCGGTCAAAGTTGCAGCCTAAGGGTAAACTATTATCATTTGTTGGTTATGCTGACCATACCAAAGGGTATAGGCTTTATGATAAGCATTTAAAATCAATTATCATTTCTAGGGATGTTACATTTTTTGAAGAAAAGTTCTCCAAAGCTGAATGTGACATTAAGAGTGCGTCGAATGACAAAGAAGGAAGTACTAATTCTACTTTTATTTTACATCCAGATGAACACAATGGCGGATTAGATGAAGACGTCTGCGAAGATGATGCTATTAAAGCTGGTGTTGATGTTGCTGTGGATGTTGTTATTGATGATGCTGCTGGAGACGTCTACGAGGATGCTGCTTGTTATGTTCCTAAAGTTGCTGCCGGAAAATATGCTGTTAGTGATATTGATGCTGAAGATTTTTATGATAATGAGGTGTTCGATGAAGATATTGCAGATGATGGTGGAAAAGAAACTGTAAAAGAAAAAGCTAATACGAAATCGAGCGGAGGAAGACGAAGGATTATGCGTACAGGCAATCCAGGACGACCGAGGAAAGTTTCTTCTTCTAAGGCTGGTCGAGATGTTGTAAATAAACTCGTATCAATTATCCCAGATCCGATCAATGTAAAAGAAGCCTTACAATGTGCTAACGCTATAAAGTGGAGAGATGCCATGGAAAAAGAATACTCTTCGTTGATCGAGAATAAAACGTGGGATCTTGTCAGTGAACCAAAACACCAAAATATCATTGGTTGTAAATGGGTATTTTCAACAAAACGAAATGAAGATGGAGAAGTAGAGAAGTATAAGGCACGGTTGGTCGCCCAAGGATGTTTTCAGAAAGAAAACGTGGATTACTTCGAGACATATGCGCCGGTTGTGCGACATCCTACAATTCGTCTCATTTTGGCAATTGGTGTACAGAAAAAACTTTTAATAAATCACATTGACATCGCAGCTGCTTACTTAAATGGGGATTTAGAATATGAAGTCTATATGCGGCAGCCGGAGGAATTTGTAGACCAGAACCAACCACAGAAAGTGTGTAAACTTAAAAAATCTTTATATGGCCTAAAACAAGCCGGAAGAGATTGGAATAAGAAGATAAACGAGGTGTTGGTAAGCATTGGTTTTGTAAGATGCAAAACTGATCGCTGCGTATACGTTTTGCGAAATAAACAACATTTGTGTATAATTGGATTATACGTTGACGATTTGATAATAGCTTACCCATCAGAAGCAGTATTTTTAAGTATCATGCAAAAGTTGAATCGACATGTCGAGGCTGTTGATCGTGGACCAATCAAATTTTATCTTGGGATGGAGATCGAGAGGGATGGCTTGCGAGGAAGTATAACTATTCACCAGAGACGATATGTTGAAGACCTGCTTACACACTGGGGTATGGAGAATTGCAAACCAGCGTCTACACCACTCGCATGTGGGGCCGTTTTAGAAAAATGTTCAAAAACCAACTGTCCAGCTATGAACATAAAACAGTATCAATCGCTCATGGGAGCATTGAACTACTTAGCGACTATTTCAAGACCTGACCTCACTCATGTTGTCTCTAAGATGTCACAGTTTAGTTCGCATCCGCATCTGGAGCATTTTATAGCAGCAAAGCACATACTTCGCTACTTAAGAAGCGATTCGAAGGTTTGTTTGAATTATGATGGTAATACAGATTTTGTTTGTTATACAGATGCGGATTGGGGTTCAGACGCAACAGATCGCAGATCCTACAGCGGTTACGTTGTGTATTTTGGCGGCGGTCCAGTGGCTTGGGAATCTAAGAAACAGCATGTCATAGCCCTAAGTACGATGGAAGCAGAATACATCGCTATGTGTCAAGGTGCGAAAGAAGTTGTTTTTCAAAGAGGCTTGCTTGCAGAAATGGGTTTCTCGAAATATTCTGAAGAAGCAACTACCGTGTTTTGTGACAATCAAGGTGCCAGTTTTTTTGCTAAAAATGAAATAACACATAAACGTAGTAAGCATATTGACATAAAATATCATTACTTAAGGGACACATGTTCGAAAAATATTATCTCTATTACTTATATACCTAGCAATAACAATGTAGCTGATATATTTACAAAATGTTTGAACAAAAATAAGCATATTGAATTGTCAAAGAAATTATTTAAAACATAATTAAGTTTTGTTGTTATATACAAATAACTGAATTTTGGTTGAGATGGAGTTTGTAAAATGGCAACCCTAATTCTATTATTCTATTACTCTATTTCTATTGTTCTGTAATAGTTTAATACTTTAATCATCTATTCTACTTTTAATAATTACTTGTAAGATCACTTGAATAAAAACCACTCTTGAAGTTAGTCGTGCTCTTCTTTTATTTTTTATTTGCCTTTCCACCTTTTTCGCTTACAAACCCGGTAAAACCCAGGTTCTTAGATCGCCATTCGGTAGTAACAAAAGCCTCTGTAAAGAAACATGCACACACAAAATATATTCGATTACCGAAATCAGTATGTTACGCATGGAAGAAGTTTTATGAAGTGTCTATTCAAAGTCCGCGAGATTCAGGGTCATACATTTTCACGGGGAAATAGCAGAATAAGGATGCATTGCCGTAATTACAATCCGAGCTTCACAAACTTAATTACGATGTAAATTCCAATACAGTTAGTCGATATATGTATGTATATGTACAAGTATTTTTTTTTTTAATTTAAATCAACCTCATGTGTAATTTTCTTATTATACAATGCACTTCTCTCTATAATAAAACTAATTTAATTAAATGACCTTGAATAAGACAATGTTCAGTTCATATTGCATTTTGTCGCTGTTGTTGTTATTGCAAACAACTATCTGTACTTATTTTAATTTCCGTACGCAAAACTAGTTGCTGTACTCGAGTGGAACAATTTTTGTATGCAGAAATCGTACGCCCGCTGTGTTGCTCTGGCGTTGTCTGACGTCACTTGTCCCTCAGAGAAATATTGAACATTATTTTAACAAGATTGATATAAGCTCGCAGTTTTGCTCTCTAATTTATTTAATTTCCTCAATCTACTCTTCATCCAGATTTATTTATGCTCCCATGTTGGATGTTTTAATTGTAAACATCATTACATCTATAACTTTGTTCAAAGGGGATTTTCTGTGGGAAGTTGAGGGGTATACTGTATACCCTATACGCACGTCTGTCTTAATTGACTTTTCAAAACTTCAAACCACTAACATAATAACAACAACAAATATAAAACTATGACGATGCCTGTTATGTATAGGAAAATCATAGAGGAGGCATGGGAAAAGACCCTTATTTTTCATCCACTTTATCCGCTTAGGTTGGGCTTTTTTGGTGGTTAGGGAGATGAGGTGGCAAGCAGATACAAATAGTAGTCAGACTATGCGGTATAGGTATTAGTTTTCAGTTCACAAATAGGTTGAATGGTGGTAAACTTCTATATATATGCACACTGCAAGTCGTTCGATTGAGGTAGACTTATATACGTGGTTTTTTGTCAGGCTTGTTCAACTTAATGTAAACGTATGTACTTTGCTTGAATGCACAATTTATAATTCTTTGTTCACGGTATTTTATGCTATAGGATATGTTCAGAGAATTAAAAAAAAGCCGGTATTAGACTTTAAGGATTGGGAAATTAATCAAGACATGGGAACGTAATTATTTATTTAACAAAACAAATAACAAATCAACGTCTAACAAACACTTTGAAACAGAAAGCGTCTGTTGCTACGACACGCGACGTTTTGGAAAATGTAGACTTAAATAAAAAACAAAATAAATACACATCATTTGGAAAAATATGATAGAGAACACCAAAAAATTGGGTCCCGAAATTCCGTCTGTCTGTCTGTCTGCAGAACGATCTACAGAATAAACGGCTGAAGCGATTTTGTTCAAACCTGCTACTTAGCGTTTTAGGTGATTCTCTCAAATAGATTTTTGAATCGTTTTTTTAGCCCCAAAAATAACGGTACCTACCATACAAAATTTATTTTTCATTTTGAACTTTTCATAAACGGCTGCACGGATTTTGACCAAAATTTGTATGTAGGTGCTTCGAAATATAAATAATACAGCATTCCAATATTTTCGAAATAAATATTTTTTTTTATTTTTGAAAAAAAAAACATTTTTTTTTTTTTTGAAAATTCAATATTTCGAAAACGGGTGGATGATATTTTTTGAAGTTTTGTTTTTAAATTTATATTATTAAATATTTAGATTTATCACACCAATTTTTTTAGAAAAAAAATTTAAGAAATTTTGTATAGATATAAAAAAATAATTAAAAAACGACTTTAAAAATATATTCTACATCTTAAAGATTTATAGAGAATTTTTGTTCAAAATCGAAGTATACAAAGAATGTAAGTGATTCTGTGGAATAAGAAATAAAATTTGTTTTAAGTCAAAAAATAACGCTAAGGAAATGCAAAACAATTTATGTAAATGCTGTAAATTTCCCATTTAACAGAGATAAAAAAAAAAAAGGGTAAACCACGGCAGTAATTACAATGTCAACTTGTACAGTTTTATAAAACCAGGCATCCATTTTTGTTTTATTTCAAAAATGAACAGATTTTGTTAGAGCATTTAATCTTTAAACTCAAAAATAAAGAAAAAAACATTTTTTTTTTAAATTTGATACGAAAAAAGATCTTAAATTGAAAAACAATTTTGTAATGAAACTTCGAAAACGACTGAATCCATTTCTTTCAAACTTTGTATGTATTTGCTGTTTTTGACATTCTCTTAAAAGCGCAAAAACCGTAAAAAATTTTTACTTGCGATTTACTATAAGGTAAGTTATGCATTCGTAAAAAAAAAAAATCTAACAATCAAACATGACATTACGATCATAGAGAATACTAAAAAAGTCCGTCTGTATGTATAACGAGCTACAGCCTAAACGGCTTAAGCGATTACCTTCAAATTTAGTATGTGTGATTATTTTGGATTCCTCAGAGGGGAAATTGAAATTTAATTTTTAGGCCTAAAAATAACTGTACCTGCCATATGACCTTGAAGGAAAATCTTATTTTTCTCTTAAACGGCTCCAACGATTTTGATAAAACTTTTTGAGAATTTTTTTGTTGGTAATAACTATCATTTGATATGAACCAAGTTTACGGGAAAATTCTATTAACGGTACCTTTCATATAAAGGTTTTCTTTTAATTTTTGGCTTCCTCGGCAACGGTACATTGGATTTCTGTCAAATTTTATATCTAAGAAGATCTAAGTAGCTAAAATAATTTTGCATATGAAAATTTTGAATAACTTTTTTTTATAAATTAAAATTAATTATTGAAAATTTTTTTTTGAAAAATCAATATTTTTAAAAATAATCAAAAAGAAATTACATGTACATTAATAGTCTCTAGAAAATTGCATACCAAAATTTCAAAAAAATTTCGTTTTCAAAAAACGAAAAATAAAAAACAGGATTTCATCAAAACCCGTACTACAATTTTCGATATACTTTTTTATAAAATTTTCATTGATCTAATGCCGTTCTTGGTTTTTTTCGAAAAACCGATTATAGTGATGGTTTTGGCAGTTTAAATAAGTTTAAAAAACGATTTTTTCCCACCTATACACCCTTCACTTTCATTATATACATACGTATGTACTTGTATATATTTACATTATTACTCTCCTTATTTACATAATTAAAATACATTTAAATATACATTTGTAGGTAGGTAACTATGTAACTATTCCTTGAATCATGCATTCGACAATTCATTATACTAAGAATCAAGGTAATATTACCTATATGGTCTTTAAATCTGCATAGGATAACTATATAGGCTAGCTACCCACCAACAGCGTCAGTGAGTAACACTAAAGTTGTTAGCCACAAGTGCAAGTTTGTACGATCCAGTCGTGCATTTTATTTATACTTTGCCCTATAGCACTCGAGATTTTAATCAAACTTGACATTAAAAAAAAAATGAAAATTTAATATTTTGAAAACGGACGGACGATTTTTTTTGTTTAATTTTGCTTTTAAATAAATACTTAAAATTATCATGCCAACAGTTTGCGTATACAAAAAATTAAGTAATTTTGTATCTATTTAAAAAATTAAGTAAAAAAAAAACTACCTTAAAAATATATTTAGCAGTTTCTAACAAGAATCTTGGCTTACAATGTGAACGAACATAAAACCAAGTACGTGCGATCCAGTCGTGCATTTTATTTTTCAAAGACGGCTACAAGAATTGCGATAAAAAAATATGTGTAAAAAATTATTTTATTATTGTTATTAAAAGCATTTCTTATACCCCCACTTACATATTTTCAACACTCTCATCAATGAATGAACCGATTTAAATAATTTTTTTCTTATACAGATGCACCTTATAAATATTAATAATTTTATTACATTCTAAAATTTTTTAAAAAGATTTAATTAAAAAATGGATGGGTTAGTGATTTTTTTTTCACTTAAATGTTTAATATGCATATTAATAATTACTTTAAATTGACCATCCAATTTTTAATCCTAAAAATGTTTTCAAAATGGTACATATACCTACACTAAAAAATAAGTAAACTATTTTTTTTAATTTTAAAGATTTAAAATTAAATACACGACTCGTCCGCACGTACTTGCTATTATGTTCGATCATACCGTAAGTTTTTTTAATAGAAAAAGCTAAACATATTTTTAAACCGTTTTTTTTAGTTATTTTCTTTATAGACAAATTTAATTATTTTTTTTAACAATATAAATTTAATAACATATTTAATTTAAAAAAATCATCAACCCGTTTTCGAAATGTTGAATTTTCAAACAAAACATTTTTTTTCAACAATCCCAACAAAATATTTTTCGAAAATTTTGGTATGCAGTGTTATTTAGAATTTGAAGGAAAAACTTTAATTGAAATCCGTTGGGCCATTAATGAGAAAGTCGATTAAAAAAACGGTTCTATGGCATGTGCTGTTAATAACATTCAATATAAACATTTTTTTATCCGAAATGTGGACTATAATAGTGCACTGAATTTTTTATCAAAATAATTACAGCCGTTTTCGAGATAATATCATATGTGCTCCAAAAAATTGCATGGCGGTATCTGTCATTTTCGGAGTTAAAAAAAACGTCTGTAGATGGACCTACAAACAGATAGATGAAATTTCAGGACTTATTTTTTAGGTTTCTCAATCATCGTAATGTCAAGTTTGATCAAAATCTCGAGCTCAATTTTTTTTCCAAATGCACAACTTGGGGTAAAGTAACTATATATATTGCAAGTAAAAATATGCGACCTCAATCAAGTAAAACGGAAAATATTGTGTTGGAATATTAGAAAAGCGAAATCAGTTAACACAGTAAAAAAGTTACATCTCTTAGAATTGTTATCAATACTCTCCGATGAATAACAAAATTAACGTTTTTGATCGAATTACCACACAATTGAGTATTAGATATTGTAATTATATGCGGGAAATTTTTGAATGCTTTAATCGCAATAAATCACTCACGTACATACCGGTAGTAACGGGTGATTTTTTTGCTACTTGGTTTTTGACGTTTATATTTTTGACAGATCACACATGACAAATTCCACGAACATTTGACATTTCGATTCAGTATTGTTTGCCATTTCATCATGAATAGACTTACGCCTGAACAACGTTTGCAAATTATTGAAATTTATTATCAAAATTCGTGCTCTGTGAAAAATGTGTTTCGCAAGCTACGTCCGTTTTTAAATAAATGGATACGTGAATAAGCAGAATTGCCGTATTTGGAGTGAAGAGCAGCCAGAGGCAATTCAGCAGCTACCAATGCATCCCGAAAAATGCACTGTTTGGTGCGGTTTATGGGCAGGCAGCATCATTGGGCCGTACTTCTTCAAGGACGATGAAGGCCGCAGGGTTACGGTCAGTGGAGAAAGGTACCGTTCGATGATAACAGATTTTTTTTTTGCCGAAAATGCAAGAATTGAACTCGGTCGACATGTGGTTCCAACAGGACGGTGCCACATGCCACACTGCACGCGAAACCATGCATCAATTGAGAGGCGAATTTGGTGAGCAGTTGATCTCACGTTTTGGCGCAGTCAATTGGCCACCAAGATCATGTGATTTGACCCCGTTAGACTATTTTTTGTGGGGCTATGTTAAGTCTATTGTCTATGGGGACAAGCCAAACACGATTGCTGCCTTGGAAGCCAACATTGAACGCGTCATTGGTGAGATTCCGGCCGAAATGTGTGAAAAAGTTTGCCAAAATTGGACCTTCAGAATGGACCACCTGAAGCGTAGCCGCGGGCAACATTTAAGTGAAATTATTTTTTAAAAGTAAATGGTAGAAATTGATTTATCGATCCAAATAAAAATTTCATTCACTTTTTACAAGTTTCTGTGTTTTTTTGAATTTTCAAAAACCAAGCTCTTAAAAAATCACCGTTTATTTAGAGAAAGATATGAACATAAACAACACTACAACTAACCTAACCTTAGAAGTGCATCTTTGTATCATAAAGCCCAGAATTGTAATTTTATTACAAGCACTTATACGTATAACATTTCAACAAAATCAATAAAGTGATTTTTGAGATAACCCAAAAACCCAGAGATAGCCGTTAACAAACTTTTATTTAAATTCTTGCATAAATATTTTTAATGGCCTATTTGGACAAAATCTATTTACCACCAGTGTCACCACTTGAACGAATAATGACGAATGTTAGAACGCTCTTTTTTTAATGGGTAATGGATAATAGGCAAGGCTACGCTAAGTATGGCTTAAAACTGATGAGATTGTGATTTAGTATTTCATCTCCTTGATGCACTTGAACTTTTTGGATTTTCAGTTAGAGTTCGGACTCACATTCGCAAAAAGGTTATTCCAACTGACTGAATAGCTGTTTTCTAGAACGCACATTTTGGTCAGAATCACAAAAAAAAATAGTTTTCAAAATGTTTGTAATATGTAAATTATTAACTCACTTGTTCCTTATCTAACGAACGGAATAATAGAATATTTTTAACGGCATCGATCAATCGTGATCGCTGTTCATCTGTTTTTGGGAATATGGCGGTGGCACCTTCATCTTCATCCGCATCATTTTCAGGATCATACGCTTCGGCGAAAACAGATTTGCGTCTTCCAGAAAATCTTTGTACAACGGGTTCTAAAAAGAAATAGTATAAAATATTTTATTAATAATTTGTTATATACACATCTTAATATATTTTAGTTTAAAATATATATACATAGGTAATATACAGTGGCTCACAGCCTATTTGATACAGTGCTTGTTTTTTATGTTAAATTGCAAAAATTCAAAAACGAGGAGGATTATTCATAAAATTTGAATGCAGTTATGAAAATAATAACTTAATTAGCAAAATAAATTCATTTATTTACCAATCTTTTTTTTTATAATAACATGCAAATTCAAAATTCTTAAAATATTGCAAAATTGTATACCACAGCTTATTTGATACAATCAATAAATGCTATGAACAATTGGTATTAATGTGTTTTTTAATATTTGGTGTGATAGTCTTTTGCCATTTCAACAGCCTTGTGCCTGTTTGGCATGAATAAACAAGCTTTTGTGTTATCCCAGGGGTAATTTTTTGCCATTCTTCCAGTAACACCCTCTTCAACTGTTCTTTGCTGTATATGTTATGCTGAAGAATTTTATTGTCCAATAAAGGCAGCAGATTTTCCCTTACATTCATATCAGCTGACTGTGCCGTCGGTGTCATCAAATGTGGGCAACTCCATATAAGCCAGGTCTGCATACTCCATGACTTGTGCTTCAGGTCGTTGTGTTAATACAAATGGAATTGTTGGCGTATGCCCAGTTTCACGCCACTTTGGAGCAAATTGTTTTTTTTTTAATATTGGGGTAAACATTTTTAGCAATGACCCCCGCAATGAATTCTAAAATGCCCACGACAGATTAAGACATACAGGCCCATACCATCACATTTCCTCCGCCATGCTTTAAAAACTTAACTTTCAAATTCTCTTTCTTAACCTTTGTATTCGATTTCCTCCAGATGTAGGCCATACCATCGGAACCAAATATGCTAAGCTTCGACTCGCCTGCAAAAATTACCGTGCTCCAAAAGTCAGCACCTCTAGAAATATGCTCCCTAACAAAGGCAGTCGATTTTTTTGGCTGATGAACGGTTTGATCCGAGCCACTCGCCCATTAAAGACATGCTCGAGAAGTACACTGCGGATAGTTTCAACACTGCATGACTTACCCAGTTATGGCTGAACTTCAATAGCAAGTTTTGGAGAAGATAACTACGGATTCACTTTTCTTTTCCACACAATATATCGTTCATCAGGGCGCTGAAGATTTTGTTTGGGGCATTTCTTCCTTTATTACGAGTATATGAACCCGATTTTCATGCACAAACCACTCAATGATGTGCTAAACTGTAAACGGACCTAGCTTCACAGATTCAGCAAATTTCCGAAAAAATAAGGTGTTAAGATGCACTAAATAGGTTGTGAGGTGTTTTTTGTTTAAAAAAATGCTATTTTTCTCTTTCGGGACCATGTGGTATATTATTAATAACTCTGTTCACCGGTTTATGTTCGTTGAACAATGATGTTAAAACCTTCATTCAATTTTTTTTAATATGTTTCCTAAATGTGAAGTTACAACGATTTTTTATTTGAAAAGAGAAACTGTATCAAATAAGCTGTGATCCACTGTATGTAAAAATATACCAGAAATTTAAACTCTAAAAACTTTAATCGTTTAGTTTATTATATTTTAAAATACATTTTGTAGTATTCATTGATCTTAACAGGACAAAATGCCGACACGCCATTGCTGCGAGTAAAATAGCTGGGTCTTACCTTAGATAAGAAGTTAAGCTGGAAATCTAATGCATAGGGTGTTTTTTTTAAAGAGTTTGAGAGCTTTAGATAATAATACAAGACAGAAATATTGTTGTAATAAATGTTTTATTATTATTCATTTAATCAGAAAAGATCTTTATCACTAAATGTAATTTTTTGGTAAAAGTGCTCTATGAACTTCGCGAACAGATTTTTTTTGTTAAAGTAAATTTTCACAATTTGGAGGCTTTGTTCCGGTGTTAAACGATCATCATATGATGAATTGCCAAACCTTACTGAATAGAAATGTGAACAGAGTTTGACATTCTCAAATGTCAAACCGCAGCTAAACACCCTATACAAGAATGAGTCACAAATGCCACAGTGGCACTTTTTTCTTGCAAAAAAGCCATTACTCATTGGATGTACTTATTGCTGATTAGACCGATTCTTAACTACGGGGTGGCAATATGGTCGACTGCTTTGGATAAAGCGAATAACCCCGATGGTTAGCCTATCATTCATCATTTTAGCACTCATAAATATGCTATTACGGCTGATATTGCGAAAATGTACCGGCAAGTTCTTGGTGCTGAAGAGCATTCGATTTACCAGCTCCTAGTGTGGAGACAAAATCCCTCTCAATCATTACAATATTCTTGCCTTAACACTGTGACGTAACTGACGTCACTTCAGCAGCGCCATTTTTGACAATATGGTGTTTGAAGATATTGGCGATATCTTCAAAGATTCATACCCCACGAGTTAAAAAATTGTCCAAAAAGATTTTGATGTAGTTGATCTTCTATACCGAGTACCGCACAACACACACGTTTTTTTTTTAAATTCGCTTTTTGTGTTTTTTTTTTTTTTGAAAATTTAAAAGTTAATTCTCGAGGTCAAGTAGGAGCAAATTTTATAAAAATTCTTTTACTGTTTTATGAGCCAGTAAACTAAAAACATATGCTTGCATGTGAATAAGTGGCGCGCTTCTCTCGACTCCCTCCACTCGACTTTACACATTGAGCGGCAGGAAGCAGAGCCATCAAGGCCTCATCACAGTGTGTCAATAATGAAATAGGTCACTCAACTATTCTGAACCTATTATGATCAAGTCCAAGTATCAGTGACTACTCCGTCGCACAGTCCTATTTCTACAAAAATGTCAAATTTGCCATACATCCAGATCCACATGGGAACACGTTAAGATGAACCGTTTCTTTCTCACACGAACTTCATAAGTGGACACTATGTTACCAGCAGACACCATGTTACCAGCAAGCACGATAAGCGGTTTTTGCAGAAGTCGTATGTACGAAGAAGAGGAAGAATCAATTTCTCATCTTCTTTGCACATGCCCTGCCCTATCGCAAAGAAACAGGCTCCATCTGGGAGACTTCTTGCACAATGATCCAACTGATTTAATAGACACAGACAGATAGTAGTTTCGCGCACTTCATAAGAAGCTTCAACAGGTTTTAATGAGTTTGAAGGAAATCTAAAAATTCACGTGGAGCAACTTATGTTCAGTATTTATGTCAGTATTTTTTCAACTGGCAGCTATTTCAACCTAACCTAACTTACTTTGGTTTCTGGTGACGTTTCCGAGAATTTTGGCCTTTTCAATTACTAAAGGATAATACGTGAAAAATAGGCAAAACTTTGATAGATATCAATCAAACGGACTCAATGATAAATATGAAAATTGTTGATTGGGTTTCTTGATGGTCGTTTGATTAAAATAATGACAATTGTGGGTTTGTTTCCGGCAAATTAATTGAAAGGAAAAAACACCCTACATCCTCACAACAGGCACTTGATAACCGAAAAATGTACATAAGCTCTAAGAAAGGATATACATAAACACTTACATTTTTTGTCCCGCTTTTAATTACGGTGTGAAATATTGGACAATATACAAAAAGTATGCGAGCAAACAAAAAATTAAATTCAGCTGAGATAAATAATTAAACTTTGAATTTCGTAGACGAAATTAATGGCGTTTTTATTTGGCAATCCGTAACAGCGTTACCACTTCAAAAAAATAAAGCGAAGTAGATTTGACAAAAAAAAGGTGAAGTACGTTCAAGAAAAGGGAAGCAGATTTCAAATCATAATTTTAATGATTTAATTCCATGATGTAGGTCCAAGAATATGTGCAAACATTTTAATTGATCAGAGGCCGTATCATTATCATCACTAAAATAATATATCAAAGCTCAATTTTCTACAACAGAACATTGGAAAGACGAATGCAAATAGTAATACCCTTGCCGAAACATATGCACCTTCCACTTCAATTTCTACTAAAGTTACCTCAGATACTCCATTTTTAATAATTTTACAGATCTTGATTGTTCAGAGCCTTTGAAAGAAAAAAAAATCATAAGTAACGATATGCTACAAAATTATATTTAAGCCTACAAATCTGTATTCACGTTCTTGATCTTGAATACTTGAAAGTATTCTTATTCTTATTCTCGTATTTGGCTGTTATTTATATTATTTTCTATTCAACCAAAATAATCGACCCCTGGGGATTTTCTTTTATCCCGGACCAGTTTTCGGGTTCTATTCTACCAAAATTATGGATTTTTTTTTTCAAAATCACAGACCTGTATCACATAGAGAGAGTTACACGTACATAAAACACACACACACCAAAGTAAAGCTAAATTTGCTAAAACGTCAAACTGTTTTGTTCTTAAATTAATAAACACATATAACATAAATAAAAATGTTGTGTTCTTTTTGCCAAGAGAAATCAATCCCTGATCAAAAACAGACATGAACGAAATTAAAACCAAAACGCAATACCTCTGTTTGACAGAAAATTAAAATGAAAATCAATAATAAACGTCAGAAAATTGTAATACATTTTTTGTTTGCAGTGAGGTTTGATGCAATTTATTCTTTTGAAATGTGAATCTGGGGCTTACATGAAAGAGCGTAAAACATTTTTTCAAGTAGATTCAAGATTTTGTTTTATAAATTGAAGTGGATTTAAAAGGGATTTTTAAAAGCGAAGCAGATATAAAGATTTTAACAATAGTGCGAAGTAGGGAGCAGATTTTATTTTTTTTTCTGAAACTGAAGTAAATCTACTTCAATTAAAGTAAAGTGGTATCCCTCTCCTATACGGATTTTTTGGATTCTCACGATTCTGAATTTTAATGAAGTGAAAATAATTGTGTACGTGAGAATAATCCAAATCAAAAATAATGTTTGTTGCACAATTATGATACAAAAAATGACAGCAGTCGACTTTGACGTTCAGTTTTATGAATGTATGAGTGCTTCTGGTTTCGATTCTGAATTTAAACAGAAGAAAAATTCTCTTCTTTTTAGAATCAGAACTATAATTTTTTACCAAGTGAGCGCTTTCTGAAGAGTCCAGAGAGCTTTCGGATTCCCAAGTAAAAAACGACATAAAAGATAGCCGTGATTGTGAACAATAAAGGAAAGTGTACCGCCTTTTACGTCATACTATCTCTTTCTTTAAGATAAAAAACGATTTTACATATATGAAACTCTGGCAATCATAACTTGCATTAATCCTTCTTTCGATATCTCAATCATTATTAAAACCGTAAAATCCGACTAAATCAACTTAAAAATTACTATTTTTCAAATCGGATTCTCGTCTCCTTAAAAGTAGGCAATTTTCAAATAATGAGTTTTTGAAAAAAAAGGCCACAATTTTTCCATTACAATGTTTTTTTTTTTGTAAATTTTTATTAATTCTACGTTGTAAGCAGAATTCTAAAAAAACGTTTAAAATGTCACGATGATTTGAAAACACAGAGAAACTTTACTACAAAAAAAAATAGTGTTCTGCTTTAATAACAGAAAAATAATTAATTCCTATTTTGGAAACGTGTCAGAAATTGATTCATATTTATTGCCATATTCGAGTGTTTTCCATTTAAAATTGAAATCATTTTTCATATAACATCAATACTCAAGAGTGTACTCTTTGGCATCATAGCTCAGAGCACAAACGCATTTATATTTAATTGTAATTCTACAAGTGACGTAGTTCGCGCGAAGGCCGAATTCAAGGCACACAATAATTATTATTGTTTACAGCATCAAAGGTGTACACCCGGAGAAAACTAATTTTGCACTCGAGCAAGGGTAAATACAACAAATCTCATTTGCAAAAGATCCAATGGATTTTTTTAAGCGTTGTTATACTGTTTGCTCACAAAAAATAATAATAAAAAAAAAAAAAAAAAACACAGCAAACAGTCAACGGGTCGGTACGGGGGTCCGAGGTATCGATTTATATTACACTGAGACTGAGAATCTGAAACTGAGCAGCACAAGATAGATACAATTTAATTTTGTGTTATTTGGTTCGGCCATAATCGGATTGATGATGATTGAATTGCTGATATTGGAATACTACAAGCTATTCTGCTGTATACAATGGCAGGCTCCTTGAGCTTTAGAAAAACTAAAACTAATAAATCATGCTGCATAGTTCGCGAGCTAATGTTGGAAAAAACAGAAAAATGATGGCACCTGATATGAGAAGTTTTTTGTAATTAAACTTCTCAAAAATACCACAGATCAGATGTGGAAAAAACTGTGATTGTAAAATTAATTCAGTCTAAATAACAAAATAGGTTAAAAAGGGTTGAGTAAAATTTGGTGTTGCTAAAAGATAATGTGAAGGCGCACTTTATACTTTGAGATGGATGCTTCCAAACGGAAAAACTTTGAATCCTTCTCCCAGACAACGGAGCAACAGAAGAAGATAAGCTAAAGGCAAACACAAGCAACTTTTCGCACAAATTTGAAGCATAAATGAGAATGGGGGACAGACACAATCCCGAAATTCTGAATCCAGAAAACCCAGTATCTAGAAAACTCAGAATGCCGAAAATTCAAAATTACATAAACTCAAAATCCCGAAAACCCAAAATCCCAAATACCCAAAGTCCTGACAACTCAAAATCCCTAAAACCCAAAATCCCGAAAACTCAAAATCGAAAGCACAAAATCCCGGAAAAACAAAATAAGTAAACAACTCTTCAAAATTTTCTGTTAACTAAAACTTTGATGGAAACAAAAATTCAAAATTTCAAAATTTCATAATATAAATATAACAAATAGAATTTAACAACAAAATGTATTAACAAAAGAAGTAAGCGAATAGCAGTCAATTTGATGGTTAAATTACATAACATTCTCGTAATTAACATACATTTATATTGTCTCTAAGCATCTCATTTCCTGCATACACAGATTTTGCATATGATTGAGGCTCAGGACAATGATCAGAAGGAGCTTTTTTCAATACATGACTTTCTTCATTACATATTTAAAATTGTACTCAAACGCGATTTACAAAACTTTTCTTTACGTTCCTCGCAGTCCCAGTAAAACAATTCTTTGTATTTTTTGTATTAATATTAACTAAAGCCGTCAATACAAATTTTCTCCAGTCCTTTATTCGTTTTTACGATGTGCACATTCATTCTAACAATGAAACACCATTTAAATAACAATTTAAACATAAAATTATAAATTAAATATTCGCAGTTTTATACGATTTGTTTCCACTTAATACAATCACAACACACCACTACTAAACAGTAATATTGTTTTTTACGCATTTAATTCTTAACTTTACACATAGGATTATTTTTCACAAATCAAAATCCCGAAAAATTGTATTAAATGAAAAATTTGCAACAATTTCCCGAATGGGTTCCCGAAATCTCGAAAAATTATATAAAATTAAAAATTTACGCAAATTTTGCATTTTATATAATTTTTCGGTATTTTGTTTTCTCGTGATTTTGGGTTTTCGGGATTTTGGGTTTTTCGGGATTTTGTGTTTTCGGGATTTTGGGTTTTCAGGATTTTGGGTTTTCGAGATTATGGATTGTCGGGATTTTGGATTTTCTGGGTTTTAGGTTTTCGGAATTTTTGACCCCAACCCAATGCCAATCCCTAAACCATAATGTAAGTTTTGAAGGCAATAACATTTTGGAATTCATTTTTTCTGATGGACCATGGTTAGCAGGTGGAAGTTAAGTAGGATTTCACTATTAGTCGTTCTCGATACAAAAGCAGTGGAAGAAAAACTTTACAACTTCAGTCTTGCTAGACACTGCTCTGCAGAAATCACTTATACTGTCGGTGCTGCTATATGAAGCCGAGTGATAACCGGAAAGCCAAAAGATACCGATGTCAACCCAAAGACATAGCTACTTTCCTCTCCATGAAATAACTGCCCGACATTTTTGAGTGTCAAAAACAGGCAAAATCAAATAGTCCAATACCTTAAATAGCTTCCAGCAATTGCTGTAAATGAATTTAAACATTCGAACATAATTTATTTCTATGAATATCTGTGCGCATTATGTCGTCATTAAAAAAAATCTAGACAAAAAAAAAATTTACGGAGAATATACTCGTATATTATAAAAGCATCAGATCCGCTCAAGTATTTAGCCTAACTTGTTGAAATCAACCACTGCATTCGAAAAAAAAATTACTATACTCGTACGTACGTAGGTCGTTCGTTCATACGTCAATGCCATCGAGGCCGGGGCTTGTTTCTGAGAAAGAAAAAAATATTTGTTTATTTATTTTGAGGACAACATACATGTACATATAACACATATTTATTTGTGTATATCAAATATCACAGATAGCATTTAAATTTGTGGCCGAGGCAGGAAGGATGGAGGACGCTTTAAAAAGATTCGAACGCCTCAGGAGCAGATCTGTAATTCGATTTTCAGTTCTTCCTGGCGCTTTTTGCTTTTTTTTTTCCTTTCGTACGTTGGCGTTGCCACGGATATGGTCAGTTACCCGAATATGGTTACAGGCATAGGTATGTGCTACTACCGAATACCTACATTATATGTGTAAATATGTGAAAGAATCTGATAATTAAATAACCATGGCAAATGGAGAATAAATTATTGACTGGGGCTTCGGAGAACGGAAATTCCTCACATATTTGTAATAGGTCATGGTTGAAAATTATTGATATTGGACGGAAACTGCTCCAATTTGTAATGTCTGACCGATTTTTGAGATTAAGGTAGATGTTGAAGAATTCATATTGGATTTTTTATGCACTAAGAAATGTTTACCACGATTTGTTGTACCTCATCACAAGCAAGCTATACTTAAAAATGTGTATTTTTGGAAGTTGAGTGTTATGTACGAATTTTACACATAATATAATAATTCTTCCGGAAACCAGGAATTACTAGGTATAACATTTCACTTCTCAATTTGATGAGAGTCGGATTACATTTTCTAACAAAAAATACCGTTGAATAATGAAATGTACAGCCACGCTCATGGCACGGTAAGGCATTGCCAGTTAATACAAAAATCGTCAAAAAAATGTGTTAAAATTTTGAAGGATAAAATGTCGGAAACTAAAATTAAAAAAAAGAAAACTGGTTTTATAAAGCTTAGTTTAAAAAAAAACAACTAAATTTAAAGTTGTTTTTATTTTTTTAATTTTAAATACAGCTAGTTGAAATTCGACACGCATTTTGCCATCGATATTCAATGCCCAGGCCGAATCCTCATTTTTCACAATTTTTCCTGATGTCACTTGGCCGCCATTTTGATTTTAACGGTGATTGATGATTTTCGTAACGATCACATGTTTTTATTTTTATTTTTTTTTAAGTAATTTTAATGGGTTGGCTATGATTTTCCGGAAAACAATTCCCCGGATAACACTTCCCGGATAACTATTACCCGCAAAACGAATTCCCGTATCACGATTGACAATTCGCAAATCTGTTAATAAATGCAAGTTAATAACACTATAATAATGCAAACAAGTTAATAAATAAATAAAATATTTTGCCATAAGTACATAAAGAAATAAATAACAACTTGTTGTTGTTTTAACTTTTCAAAGAATTAATAAATGATTTTATTTACAAGATTTAAGAAGTAAACACTACAAAAAAATGATTGAAATATCAAAAAATTATATTTTAATATTTGATATACTCTGTTCAATTTATATTTTCAGTACAGGGAAGATAGGATATTTGCCTTTTACCCTTACTATTATTGATTTCAATAGGAGAGCATTATAAATTAGCATATTGCTCTCACATATGTCGGTAGGGTTACCAATTGTCAATGTAGATTTCATGAACAGAAACATGTACTTATATCGTAAACTATATCTAAAAAATTATACTAAATCCAAATAAAAATAAATCTATGTTTCTCTACACCACCAAGAAGTAAGATATTAGGCGTTTTTTAAAAGTTCTTCAGAAGGCCTAATCTATTTTAACGTGAAAATAAATCACAGAAAAAAAACGTAAAAATAAGGTATAATAAGGAACTTGTGTCCTTCGGAGAACTTGAAGCCATTTTAAATGTAAATAAACACAGCACAAAAATAATAATATCACCTCAAATTGCAGCGCACTATTCTAAATATTATTTTTATACACACAAAACCTGCTTCATTTTTATTTCTATTTTCATGAACAAAAAAACTATTTGGTAATTTAAAGTTACAATTAATTAATGAACCGAACTCCATCACCAACTTGCTCAAATAGTAATTTTTTCTTAAAAAAATACCGAAAAAATAATATATAGCTGCATTTTAACAGTTTTCCAAAAAAAAGATGTAGGCATGTTCATGTAAACTGAAAATATATGCTCTCCAAAGCTCTAAGAAAGCTTCGATTCTGAAAGCTCCATAGCGAAAACCAAAAAAAAAGGTATTAGAATTTCCATCAACCGGCCAGTGGTAGCCCTTAATCGATGTGTTTATTTTTTTTAATAAGCACTATAAGCGAGAGCCAAATTGGCGATCAATTTCCTCTCAGCCGGAGAGCAGACAGGTCATGGTGGCATGTTCGTGGGTTTATGGATAATTTTAGTGCAATTTCTTAAGTTGTGTGTCATGTAAACACCAGCCGGCACCAGTGTGTTTGAAAAAGCTCTCCCATAAGGCCTGTACTGAAAATATAAGCTCAACAGAGTATACGCGACCAACCACATACTTCTGCGAACTATCAAATGTAGGTTCGCAATCCACAACAACAAGACGCATTCCACAAATCGATAAATAAACTATTCGCTAGAATTAACCCTCACATTTGAGAAAACACTTCTGTTTCTTTAAATTAAATTAAAATGAAATAGGTAAATAAAATGAGTAGTGCCATGACGAATAGGGTAAACCAATTTTCAAATCATTTAATACCTTTGCTATTAAGACATTTGATCAAAAGCTAATAATTGAGGTGGAGGGCCATCCTGCAAAGTATTTACTTCGAGTACTTTTCCAGTCATATAGTTAAAACGAGAATAATTTGGAAGAAATAGCCTATAGTTTGAAGGTCAAATCAACGAAACTTGAATCGGTTGCTGTAAACTTAAAAGCTCACTACTAACCTCAAGGTAATGACCAGCATTTTTTGAAGAGATATCGCAGCTATTTTGAAACTCAATGGTTTCGGCTTCAAATCTTCTTCAATAATATAAACAAAATTGGTAACACTTTATAATGAACTGATGAAACATATAGTTTTTATGATTTAAACAAGTTGAAAAATTCTTCACCTTCGTGGTGATTCATGTTAATTGGCTGAACTTTTGCAGCCTTTGCCTCATTTTTTAAACTTTTATAAGAAAAAACTGCATAAAAACAACTTTTTTTTAAATCGAGGACTTTTGAAGCTTTATTTATTTAGATATTAGTGATACATATGTGTCAGTTATCGGCGACCTAAAAACACTCATTTAAAAGAAACGTCAAAATTTGAGACCATTCGCAATTCGCAGCTCATATGAAAGGCGCTTAAGTCTTAGTAAGCTCCCTCATTTTCTGTTAATTTAGATTCCAAGTAAATTTCTCAAATTCAAAAAATTAGCGCTCAATTATATCTGAGCAGATATTTCTGAAAGATACAAACATTAATCAAATCAATGTACGAAACTATGGAAATGATGATTTCGATACAGTCGCCATCTACATTTCGATAGCACAATGGGGATTTCTTTTTAATTTAAAAATTAAAATTAATTGTTCGCAGAAAAATTACTTTCATGTTAATTTTTTTGGAGATTTAATTAAATCTGGTTTAACTAAAGTTGAACTAAGGTACTAAAAAACTTGTCCTTAAAATATTTTGTAGGAAATTAAATCATTTATCATTTTTATTTGATTCAATTGGTACAAACAAAATTCGAGATTCGGTTCAAGTTCGAAGAAAAAAGAATCACGGGATATACACATGTTTGACTTTATTAGAAAGAGAAGCAGATATGTTTGAATTACTTATTGTTTCTTTAAACAATTTTTTGTTTTTAGAATAACAGATGACATTCTGTTGGAATTGATGTTGAATACTGCAAATAGCATTCTATACAAAACTTCACCGCTCAGCTCATATAATTTAATGGATGATATAATTATGGACCGTCATTTTTAGTTTGACAATTTTTCTACTTTTATTTTCGTAATTCTCTTAATTCTTCTAATTATTTTAGAGACAAAAGACAACAATAGGGTAATGACTGCGATATTTTGAAAAAAAAAAAAAAATAAGTTAGTCATAAAATGCCAACTCTTTACTTTCTATCATTGTCTATGAAAAATGACAGATTGTGTTCTTAAAAAAAAAATACCTCATGGAAACACCGTGCATTCAGTTTTACATTTTCAATAAATCAGTTATATAGTAGATGACAGACGTATTGGTGTGAAATTCGGGTTCTAATATTTGCAGAGAACAATGCTTTGATTCTTGCATTTCCATGGTTTCTGCACTCAAATTCTTAGCTGCATTTAGCTACAAGAGATTTCATAATAAAAACCCTAGTACGATTTCTTGATTATGGAAAAATTTATATAACAGTTTTATTACGAAGACATGTTCAGTCATTCATGTACTTTTGTATATGTAGGTACAAACATAATTAAAAAATACTATAATTAGTGCTCTAATTTAATATTACTTATAACACTTATTAAGTATTAAGGCACACAATTACCAAACATCAACTTGTGTGGCAAAAAAATATAAATTTACAAATTTTTAATGTCAATAACTTACCAATCAATAAGGCAATCGAAGGTTGTAAAGTCATCTTATCCAATAAATGTTTGTTTATAATGTTAATGTATTAAAAATTCTTCGCACGTTCTATTGACACTATTAATAATTCAAGTGTTTTTTTTTTGTATGCGTTAGTTGAAAAATAAAATTTATTTGAATATGCTTCAGCAAAAAGCAGCGGCATCTTGAAATAAAACGAACTCCTTAGTTGCATTCTAGTTAATTTTTGAGTAGGTACTTTGCAAAAGTCAACAATAAAAACTGCCAAAAGAGCATATAATGCCAGCTCTCAACCTACACCACCCTATTTTATCCTAACAAACAATGCATTTTAAACAGCCAACCTCTAGAGACTATATATTATATATAACTTGCACACCCAGAACGATGCTTAACTTTACTTATTACAAACAAAAAAAAAAAACGACTTCTTTTATAACTCATTTACATACATCACAAGCAACTGCTTAATTAAAATTAGATTATATTAACAAAAGGAAATTATATTTAAAAAAAAATATGTTCTAGGTACATACAGTATGTAAATGCTCTGCTCATAGTCGACTATTGTATGTTGAATGTTTTTTGTTTTAATGAAATTAATTCCAACAAAACCATAGACAAGAATAGGTATGGTCTGAGGGGGTGAGGATGCTGGGATTAATCCATATTTGTAGTGAAAATTCCTGCACTGCAAAAAAAAACTTGACAATTGGCATCACTTTTAAAACGCATTATTACATTACATTTTCGAACATGAAAAGGTTTTTGGCGGCCATCTTGATTTATTCGTTGTTTTCATGTTTTTTTCTTTATAATTGAAAAAAGTCTAAAGACGAATAATCACAATAAGTGTGGCCAATTTAGCATTTTTTTTTGTTTGCTTTTAGCAATATTTTTTTTAAATCCTGTTTACCACTAAATTAGGTTTTAGAAGAAGGAATTCATACAAGTTAATCAAAGCTAAAAAAAAATACTACTTTAGAAAATCAAAACTTAATCAAACATAAATGCGTACCGACCTTTAATCGAAATCAATTTTTGTGCAATACAAAACTGTGGCTGCACAAATTTTCAACGAAATCAGAAACCACAAAGCGACAAGCCACTAGCTGACAACGAGTGAAAGCCTACAATTTTAGAAATGTCGTTTGTGATTTCTTTTTCCTTCATTTCAAATTAGAAGCCGCATTTCACAAATATAAAAATTATGCATATCTATGAAAATTAAAATTGGTCTGCGAAATTTATAAGAATGAAGAAGTAATAAAATTTGTTTGTTTCTTTGGGTAAATTAAATAATAAACTTAACAAAAAAAAACTATGGGGCATATTCATAGTCGCTGATAAACCCTGGTTTTACTACACTACAGCTTAAGACAATTTTGGTTTATGAATACAGACCGATTTAACTTACAAATTGTTGATTTTTCAGTATTTTAATTAAAGGTCACCCTAAGTGGATTTCCAGAGCTTACAGTTTTTTTTTCCTAAAAAAATGTTGCTGGTTTTTTAAACATTTTTTGTAGTTAAAAAAATCTTGCTAATAAATAATCTATTTTGAATTTGATTTGCCATTGGTCACACTGATCACAACGACAGTTAACATCGCCGTGTTTAGGTGACTGAATGGTGGATCAGTTGGTCAATCAAAAAAATATATTCAGCAACGAGCCCCATCTTTGGATGAAGGAGTATGTCAAAAAAAAAAAAGAATTTGGTGGGGATGTTGATATTCTAAACGAGATCCACCAGGTGGCAGTGTAGCAGTAGAAAATCACTGGTGGGTATTGTGCGCCATTGCGCGTAATTGGTCCATTTTTCTTCGTAAACGATGAACAGCGGCATTGCCATCAACGGAGACTGTCGGTCGCTCTCTCGATGGTAACCGATTTCTTTTGGTCCGAACTGGACGATATAGAACGGTGAAGACGCTACTTGCCACATAGATATAGCTGATTTGACAATGGATATCCTGAACTGATCGCATATATCATTAAGACGTCAGACGTTTGCTTGTTTCTTTAAGTAACACATATAAGCAAGTAAGTAAAATCAATCTGATTTATGCGCAATAGAGCAACACCGTGATTTAAGGGCGCACGCTAGTGAAGAGGGACCTCCACCAACTTTAAATGGAGAGAGCAGCTATGTACCGAGATGGCTAGAGTAAGCTAATCAGTTGAGGACTGTACTTCAACTTAAAGTTAAGTAAGGGCAAATTCATCGAAAATAGAACTTATATCAAATTAGCCACACATTATGAAATTAAATCGCCTGTCAAATAAAAATTACGTAAATCTATTACCAAAATCTCCTCTCAAAATCGAGATTTGATCTTTTCAATGAAACTTGTTTCCAGAATTAAATGGAATATTGGTGAATAACTGACAAACACAATATTCATGATGACGAGGAAGAAGAAAACGAAGAAATCAAAAACTAACCTAAATTTATAAAATCTAAATTATTATCTTCTTCGTCCATTTTTTATTCGTTTTTTTACTTGCAATATATGTAGGTACTATAGGGCAAGTTTTGAATTTGGAAAAAAAATTGAACTCGAGATTTTAATCAAAGTTGACATTACGATAATAGAGAACACCAAAAAAGTGGGTCCGGCAATTCCGTCTGTCTGTAGAACGATCTACAGCCTAAACGGCTGAACCAATTTTGTTCAAACTTGGTGCATAGGCGTTTTAGGTGATTGTTCAAAATAGATTTTTGAATTGTTGGTTTAGCCCCATAAATAACGGTACTTTCCATACAAATTTTTCTACCATCTTAATTATCTCGAAAACTGCTCTAACTATTTTGATAAAAGTTGGTGTGTGTACTACTTTGGGTCTACATTTTGGCCAAACAAATTTTTTTTAAATATTTTGTTATTAACCGTACCTGCCATACAACGATTTTATTTATTTTCGACTTTCTCATAAACGGCTGAACGGATTTCGATCAAAATTTTTATACAGGATCTTCTTCGAATTCTAAATGATACTGTATTTTGAAAAATATTTTTTTGGATTTTTGAAAAAAATAAATTTTTTTTGAAAATTTAATATTTCGAAAACGGGTGGACGATTTTTTCTGAAATTTTGTTTTTAAGTTTATATTATTAAACATTTAAAATGTTCATAGCAATTTTTTTTAGAAAAAATTTAGGAATTTTTGTAAATAAAAAATTAAGTGAAAAACGACGAAAAATACATTTAGGCGTTTCTATTAGGAATCTTTTGTATATAATGTTATCGAACATAGGAGCAAGTACGTGCGTTCTAGTCGTGCATTTAATTTTTTTTATTTTTAGCACACAAGTTCACAATAAATTTATAACAAAATATTTTCTATTTGACGTTTGACAGAAAAGACTTTTTACATGTTCATATGTGTGCATTCAGATCAAGTCTTCCAACCCATAGAGACCTATTTGTTATTATGTCAATTATTTTTCTGTAATTGCGTTGCGTTAAAAACAACAAAAAAACACGCCTATTACATATATCTTATAATCAATAAATCAAACTTAGCGTATGCCTTGAGAAGTAGCAGTTCAGCCTCCTCCCATTCCTGTGGACTGGACGCAGATAGTCTCCTGTTGTGATTATTTTTTTTTTTGTACATTTGGTACCAACAATTTTTCAAACATAAAACAAATATTTTCACCAGTGTAGTTTCGGTTTGTTCGAATTGCAACGGATAATACCAACCAACGCAAAATAGAAAAAAAGCTATTATTTTGCATGTATGTATGTACAATTTAAAGTACACATACCTACCCATATTCTAATGTAAAACATTTCCTTAAAAATTATGTGGGAGTTGCGCGTGGTATTAAAAAGTTTATTCATGTTGATTTGACGAAGGGTTTTTCGATTTTTATTTATCTGTTCAATCCAGATGGGAAAAGGATAAAGTTTTTACAAAAACATGCATTGACTTTCTATAAAACATGATTTGTGAACAAGTGGGGATTTGGCAAAGTGAACACCCCATGCCAACAATTGTGAGTAACCAAAAAAAAAGCGAATTCTTTTCTACTTGGAATTGATTAGGTACTGCAATTTTTTTTTTAATTTAAGTTTTACTACTTGAGCTTTTAGAAAAAAATATATATTCTAACACAAATCATAAATATTTATGATCAATTTAAAACGCTTATGGGTTACTTTTTTTGCTCTGGTATCACATACATATATTAGTAGGCTTATGTTGAACTTGAATGTTAAGTTCTGTATAATCAAACGGGCCTAAATAATGAAGGATTGTTTTTTTTATTTTTTAATCTCTTACGTTAAAAAACCACAGTGGCGCTTTACTCATGCAAAAAAGTTATACGGAATAAATAAAGCCTTCAACCCCGTATTACTCACTGGCTATATGCTTCAGTAATCGGACCGATTCTTACCTTACCGTAACAGTATGGTGGACAGATCTAGAAAAGGCTACAAATCGTAAAAATCTGAGCAAAGTCCAACCATCAGGTTCAAAATGTGTATAAGAGGAGTATTAAGAACAACACCCTCTGCCGCGCTAGACGTTCGACTCAATATACTACCCTTTGATATTTTCAACAAACAGACAGCAGCGAGCACAGCCGCCCGCCTAAAAGCTTTTTTCATAATTGATCAATAATGATGTTGGCCATTCAATTGTTCTGAACTTGTCCGGATCACTTCCAAGTGACATTGATTACAACATCACTAAGCAAGAATTCTGCAAAACCTTCCAAGTCACCATTCTTCCAAGATCATTGTGGGTTTTTTTTTTTTAATAATTTTGCACGCGCTCAAGGGATTGTGATCCGGTTAAAGAAGAAAAAGAAGGACAAGAAAGATGTGTGGCGTGATAATCTGAGACAAGAGCTGGTTCTGGTTGTTGTCTCAGATTTTATCTCCAGGGCGGTCTTATTTATTTATGTCTCTTATAATTCGCATTATTTTATTTATTTCATTGTCATATTTGTGGGTATACTAGTTCACTCAATCACATGTTGTTAGTGTTATGCCTGAACAGCATGTAATGAGTAAACCAGCAACTCATTTTATGACAATTTTTAGAATTGGTTTTTAATGGAATATAAGAAGACATAGAAAACGGCAGGAATCGAACCTGCGAAATCATCGAGGTTGACAGGCGAGCACACAACTATCGCGCCACGGCCACCCCGATGGATGAAAAACTGATGATGAAATTGATGGTGGTGTGTACGTATGTACTCAAACAGTCTAAAATTAAGTATCTCCTTCCGTCTTCCTAATCATTGTAGCGTATTCCCGGCGGAAAGAGAAATCCTTTCCTGGCTCAAAGAAAACGTGATATTAACTACCGATATCCGTATTTTCTCAAATAGTCAGGCGGCTATTAAATCTCAGAATTGTCCTCTACAGAATCCATAACTGCTCTCTTATGGAGAGATGGAGCAGCAGTTAAATATTCACCAGGACAGGGCAGGCAGAGCCAGAACACAGGGATATTCCAGGGAATTGTAAGGCTGATGAACTTGATAAAAGCGGAACGACATTACCTTTATTACCTGAAAAGGCAAATATAGATATACTAATCGGTACATGTAAGTTTATGATAAAACAAGATGCTTTAGAAAGGACAAACCAAAGATGGGAAAATACAACCACCTATCTGACGAAAAAACAGTTCTGGTCAAAACTTGATCTGAAACGTTTCAAGTTTTTGATATCCTTAAGCAGATTGAACATCAGCTCCGTAATTTGCGTCATAACCGGACACTGCCTCACATGCAAGCGGACGAAGAAGAGGTAGAATCTATTATTTATCTTCTGTTTGCATGCCCCGTTCTACCTCAGTGACGTAAGTTCCTTCTTGGAGACTTTGTCTTCGACGATCTCAGCGATCTAAACAATAGACATCAACAGTCTCTTAGGCTTCATTAGAAGCGCCAAATAGTTCAAAGAATAGGGAGATTAGCTACAACTCTGGTCTAACTGTGTCAGCTGCAATGCTCACAGCCAATTCAACCTAACCCAACATAACCTACGTTACAAAAAAAACCGTTTCCGACATTATTTAAATGAAGAGTTTTTGAAAACAAATAAGAAATGAAAAATATTTGAATAGATAATTTTGTTTTCAAAAGAACACAAGCGATTTTGCCATGAAAGGGTACGTAACTCTTTTGATTGGCGCAGTTGAAATCGAAATAATTTCTACAACTACAAAAGTACTGAGTAAAAGAAAAAAGAAAAGAAAGATTAAACAACAACCAACTTGTGTGGCTAATAAAAGCGCTAGTCGTTTCAATGCAATTGATAAACAGAAAAACCTGCATTAGGTTGGATCTGATCATGTGGGTTCGGTGGCGTGATGCGAAGTGCGTTGGCTACTAAGCGGCTGGTCATGGTTCAATACACGATGAAGGCACAAGAAGTTTTTCAATTAAAATGAAAAAAGTAGACCAGCACCACTAGAGCAAAGGAATCTGATGATCTACCTTGGCAGGTCGTGAAATAGCTATAATTCCAGCCAAAAATAATTGAGAAAAAACTTGGTGGTAGCACACTCAAGTTGTTGCCGGCATTCAGAGTCATCAAATTATACGAAAAATGGCTTTCAAAAGCAAGTATGTAATCATACAAAAACTGAATATAAAAGAAAATGTTTGTTTTCTGTGTTAGGGCAGAAAACCAACGCCCAAGTATCCGAATATAGTTGTTTGCTTTCAGAAGGGTAATGTTTCTATTTATTTCTTTAATTTGGAAATGATTTCTCGTGTAATTTGGAATACAAGTATCGCCGTGATGTTAAACGTAAGCGTAAGTATTTTTTTTTTTTTTTTCTGAAAAATATGGGGTTCTGTGGTTTTTTTTAAATTTTTTATATTTCTTTAAACTAAATTTGCCGCATTTTTCATGGAAAACAAAAAAATGTGGCAGCACTTTAAGTTTTCCCAAAACAAAATTAGTATTAGTTTTTGGCTGAAATTTATTGGTGGTATCTGTGGCGTATGTGCAACATTTGTTGTCCATAGATATTCTACGAACTTTTTAATCACTGATCATCAGCTGTCCGGAAATGAAAGCCAAATAGAACAAAAACATAGGCTTCGTAATTAAAGCCGATATGCTGAAGTCCTGGTACGAAATTGATCGGAAATCTAATAAAATGATGGCATTGCATATTTTGATATTTTATCGATCTTTCTGTTTTAAATGATTTTATCATTTAGATGCCGCTCTTTCATTTCACTTTATTTCATCAAACAAAGTTACAATACTTTAGGGATTACTTGATGATAATGTTATAGGTATAAGCTAATACACTGAGGGAAAAAAGGCAACGTAAAATCTAACAAATCGTATTTGATTTAACTTTAGAAAATAGTATGGATGGCCGTGGCGCGATAGTTGTGTCTTCGCCTGTCAACCCCATGGTCACAGGTTCGATCCATGCCGTAGTCTATGTCCTCTTGTTTTTCTATTAGAAACCAATTCTAAAAATAAATGCCATACAATGAGTTGCTGGTTTACTCATTACATGCTGTTTAGACATAGAACTAACAACATATGATTGAGTAAAACTAGAATACCGATAGAATATGAGAAAGAATAAAAAAATTAATGCGAATTATAAGGGACATCGAAGAATAAGACACGGAAATTTCTCCGCATTTGTTCAGCCGCCATCCCTGGAGATAAAACCTGAGACAACAACCACCTACAGTCTCCGAATATATCGCGCCACACATCTTTCCTATTATTCTTTCTCTTCCTTAACCTCACCCTCACGCCCACGCTGTGTTGAAACATTTAAAGGGTATTCATAATCCCTTGAGCGCGTGTAGATTATAAAAAAAAAAAAACGTATTTAATTTAACGTTGCAAAATATTTTGATTTAACTAAGCATCGTTGTTTTAAGTACTGTCATTCTTGTTTTAAAGTGAACCGTAGTCGATTCAACAGTGAAACAACTTTCATAAATTATTAAGTATGTTCAACGTTGATTTAAAGTGGAAAATGCTAAAATGTATCCAAAATTAAAATTCCATGCAAAACTTTCAAAGTGTAACATAATTGATTCTACTTTGTTCAACATCTTTTCGAAGTTGCAGCCACTTACAAATAAGACTTATACATTAAATTATTCTTCCACAAACATTGATGAAAGATTTTCAATGTAAAATCAACTTTAATTTGAATTCTTTCATATTTAAGTGGACCCAATGTAAAACCGAAATGTTTAAAATTTAAAGTGGAAGCGATGTAGAAACAAAGTGAAACGTATTCATTTTCACATTGATGTTGCATTTTAAAACTACGATCGACGTAAAATCAAAGGGATTCATAGTTGATCTTAAGTGGATTCCATGTAGAATCATAAAAACAGCAAAAAAAAAACTACCTGCACGTAGTGTCAAGTCGACCGGCGGTGTCGTTGATCGTGAAACTTTGGCTTCATATATTCAGTCGTGTTTTGTCTTTTTTTAAAACAGTCGAATTTTAAACAGTCTAATGCACCAATTAAAGACGATGAACTTTTAATAAAACTATATTAAGAGAATTTGAAATGGCATACATTTTCCCTACGTTGAAAAGTAAGTTTTTTTTAGTGAAATCATAAGAAAATTTATCCTAGTATGATGGAAATTTGTTTATTTTTATACATTAGATTATTTGGATCCCGATGCAATTAAGAAATGTGGACCGTTAACATTTTCTTGGGATATGTGGTTTAAAGCAAAGCACAAGTGTATCCCTACATTAATATACAGTGAATTCAAATTTGTATTAAATAATAAAAAATACAATTTTTATATTTCAAAATGATGGTTTTTTTATTAAAAAAATTTGAAAACTTTTATTACATTCAGATTGACGTAAATCATGGGTGATGCCAAATTGTTATTTTAAAAACGTAAAGTAGTAAATTCTACAACGTTTAATGGTTGGTAAGATTAAAACTAAAACATTTCCATTTCAAAGTAATTTCTATTAGAGATTAATTAAAACAACACTGAAACGTAGTGAAATTAATATTGAAAGATAGTAATTTCAAAGTTGGTTCGTAATATTTTTAAGCTCGAATATATTTGATTTAACGATGCATCATTTTAAAAATAAAGTGGGATCATTATACTTTCAAAGACGTATGCCTTTGAATATAATATGGTGCACAGTAGAATCGAAGTTGTTCCATTTTATTTAAAAGTTGGATGATATTGATTTTACTTTGATTCCATGTTAAATCAAAGGAAAACATTTTTAAATCAATCATGAAAACTATTCGTTTTCATATAAGAAAAAACGTTGAATCAATGATATTCCGCTTTGATTCTAAAATTTTCATCTTTAACCCCGAATCATTCCTAAATATACTTAAATCATAGTGGTTTTCTTTGATTTTACGTTGTTTTTTCTGTTGGTGTATATATTAAACAATTCCACCATTAAAGTTACTTAAAACTAAAAGCAAATTATTTTTAAATAAAATTCTACTAGAACTAAAATCAATCACATCGCAAACTGAATTTGTTACTCTTAAACACCTAGACACTGGTTCGTTAGCTGCATAGTTTGTTCTGGTGTGTTCATGTGCTTTCCGCAGTACAAACAAAGAATCTCACAGTTCAAAATGGGACTGTTCGTGTTCAGAATGTGAAGTGGCATTAAAATCGTCAAAGGAAAAAAAATTGTTGGCCAAGTTTCATGGAAAATAAATTTCATAAAGTTTTTTTGATAACTTTTGCTTCATTTTAATAGCTTTTATCAGAAAACATGATCTAAGAATCTAGTGGTCACTGAGAGAAACTACCAAAAAACATATACTAATATTTATAAGATCTAAGTTAATTACAATAAGCTCTATTTTATTATTTTTCATGGACTAATAAGAATATGTAATAATTCGGCAAACAAAGGGTTAAAAAGAACAAAAACTACAAATCTCACTTGAAATCAAGAAAATTCCATTAGTTTTATGTCGAAACACACAGTTTGAATACAAAAACAAACAAAAAACTGCCAAAAGTTCACATTTCACAAAAACTTCAATTCTTCGCCGAAAACGCCCACATCCCAACTTGCAACTCAACAACTCAAATAAAACTAAGTGTCAATGTGAAATCTTTTTGCCAGGAAACCAAAATTATCTAATTGAAAAATTTGAAATTGCCGCATGTGTGTGTTTGAAGTCAATTAAAACAAAAAAAAATAAATAAACCGAAAAATATTCAGTAGGTTAAGTACCTGCAAAAAAAAACTATAAAAAAATACCACCCACATTATACTAGGTGTATAAAAAATGTATTTTAAATGTCACCGCCTTACTAGTTGCCGCAGAAGGAGTTCGTTTATTTTTCCAACAAAATAATAAAACTTCTAAAGCTCAAATGTGAAATTAATTATAAACACGATGAGGGAGTTAGTGTGTGTGGCCCGATACATTTCCACCACTCAGTGCGTGCGAATATACGAGTACACTCTATGACGTTTGATCGAGGTCTTCTTATCTTTTTCAAACACGCATTTTTTTTATTTCTGATTGTTAAATTGATAGAAATTGGGACAAAATTGTTTCCGCCTATCGTTTGTTGAATTTAACTTCGAAAATGTACCTCAGTTTCTTATGAGGATTTAAATTAATCCTAGAAAAATAATTGAATTTTCTTTACATCCAAAATCGATAGAGCTGTTTTGTACTTACGACCGAACTCGAGATTTTAATCAAACTTGACGTTACCCCACAGAGAACACCAAAGAAGTGGGTCCCGCAATGCCGTTTGTCTGTCTGTCTGTCTGAAGAACAATCTACAGCATAAACAGCTGAAGCGATTTTCTTCAAACCTTAGCCGTTTAGGTAATTCTCTCTAATAAATTATTGAATCGTTTGTTTAGATTTAAAAATAACGGTACCTGATATACAATTTTGTCTACCATCTTAATTATCTCGAAAATGGATTTGACGATTTTGATAAAAAAAAAGAAACTTTTGGCACTACTTTGGGTATAGTCTATACATTTTGGTCTCAAATTTTCTTTTATTTACAACCATTTTTTTTATGTTCGACTATCTCATAAACGACTTGACATATTTAGATCAAAATGTTTATGTACGTAGGAGGCCTTCAAATTCTAAATAATACTGCATACCTACCAATTTTTTCGAAATATATTTTTTTTTTTGGATTTTTGAAAAAAAAAATATTTTTGAAAATTCAATATTTCAAAAACGGATGACGATTTTTTCGACATTATATTTTTAAACTAATATTATTAATCACATACAATTTCCATGTCAAATCATATTCAGAAAAAAAATATATAGATTTTTGTATTAAAAAAAAATAATTAAATAAATTGTGTTTTAGTTAATTAAATAAAATCTTTAATTTATTAATATAAAGTTAGTTAGTTAATTAAATAAAATCTTTAATTTATTAATATAAAAAACACGTTAAGGTCTCCACTGTCAAATGAAATAAAATGCACCACTGGATCGCACGAACTTGCTCTTATGTTCGATCACATCCTATTCAAAAGATTTCTATTAAAAATCTAACTATATTTTTAAAATCATTTTTAACTCAATTTTAACAATTTTTTTTAAATTTTGTTCTAAAATAAATTGGTATGACATTATTAAATATTTAATAATATAAACTTTAAAACAAAAGATTAAATCGGTTTAATTAAAGAAAAAATAATTCAAAATTCTGAAATAAATACTTACACTAATTTGAGCTCAAAAAAAGTACGTCATTTTATTTCTAGGATAAATTTGAATTTACGAAAAAAAAATTTAAAAATCTGTGGAGTGGTTTTTGACAAAAAAAGTTTTTTTTTAAACTTTTTGAAAATATTAAAATAAAAATCAAAAACGCAAATTCATAGGTATTCAGAGAATACATATAAATATGTTTGAAAAAAAAATTAGTGAGCCGTTTTCGAAATATAATTTTTTTAAATTTTTTTCTTAAAAATGATTTTGTCCGTTTATGAGATAGTCGAAAGCTAAAAAAACGGTCCTATGCAAAGTACCGTTTTTAAACATTTTTCTAATTTTTTTTTCAACCATATGATCGGTCGTAGCTAAAAAGCCACACTGATTTTTTTTATCAAAATCGTTAGAGCCGTTTCCGAGAAAAATAGGTTTGAACGTAACGGTTATATGGCGGTTCCGGTACATTTTCTCGAAAATTGCTTTAAACAACAAGCGAATTTAAAAAAAAATCAGTGCAGCTTTTTAGGAACGACCGATCATATTGTTTAAAAATAATTTTTTAAATGTCTAAAAAAGGTACTTTACATACGACCTTTGCTTTCGACTATCTCATAAATGGCTTAAACTTAAGGTAGCAAAAATTATACTGCATATGCATACCAATATTTTTAATTAATATTTTCTTTTTATTTTTAAAAGCATTTATAAAAATTAATTTATTTTTTTTTTTTCAAAAATTATAGTTATATGTATTTGCTGAATTTTAATTTTTTTTTTAAGTTTTCAAAAAGTTTAAAAAAAACTCTTTTTCTCAAAAACAGATTTTTTAATTCAAAATTATCCAAAAAATAAAATGGCGTCGTTTTTTTGAGCTCAAATTAGTATTGAGTATTTATTTCAGAATTTTTCTTTGATAAAGCCGATTTAATCTCTTGTTTTTGAGTTTATATTATTAAATATTTAAGATTGTCATACTAATTTAAAAAAAAAAATTTAAGAAATTTTGTATTATACAAAATTAAGTAAAAAACAACTTTAAAAATATACTTGGATTTTTAATAGAAATCTTTTGGGTACAATTTTGTATGATGTGTCCTGGATGTTATTTTTATGAAAATCGTTAGAGCCGTTTTTGATATGATTGAGCTTTTTCATAACGTTTGTGTGGCAGGTACCTTTATTTTAGGTGCTAACAAAATTTAAATTTCTCCTCTAAGGAATCGCCTAAGACGATTATAGACTGACAGAGTTGCGGGATTCACTCTTTACGTGTTCACTATCATCGTAATTCCAAGTTTGATCAAAATCGAAGTTATTTCACTATTGTAGTTCTAATTATTTGTTTACACAAATTGTTATAGTTGTACTATCAGTTTGTCTCGAAAGTCGATACTAGTTAAAAAATTCTTTCCATTACGACGCTAGTAAACTATTGAATTTAATAATACTTTTAAACTGTTTTTACCCCGAGTACAAAACTTCATCACAATTACAATAACAGGTAATAAATCAGTTCATTTAATTTTTTGAATTGTTAAAATTTTATTTAAAAAAAAAAATTTTTGTATTTTAGTTAGAACTTTATTGGAACGCTGAGCTTTTTTTAATTAGTCCTAAAGTTACAATGAATAAAATTCGAAAGGCATCCCACGCAATTTAACACACACTAAACTTAGTCAGAAAATATTTAATCAATTTAATCAACCCGTCGAATTCGATGAGCATGATACAGCAAATTATCACGAATAAATGAGTAGGGAAAAAAGACCTCAATCAAGTGACACCGAGTGTATATATATGTATTACTTAAAACGAAAAAAAATATTTAAATTTGAAAATTAATTTAGAAAAAAATTAAAAAAAAAACGGTACACGTCAAAAACTTCCAAAAGAAACTGCCAACTATTAATATTGTTGACATGACTTAGCTTTAGCAAATATAAATTACCGGCGAAGAAGCCACACGGAGTTAAATCTATCCGAGAGAGAAGATCTTAACTGACTGGCACACCTTGTTAGTGTGGCGCTTTTAATTACTAACAAAAAAAAAAAAACACTAATACCACTTGGTATGACACAGCCAGGAGCCAGTTTTCATTTGGTGTATATGTATATTCGTCCTCTTTTTCTCGTGGCCATACATATTATCATCAGCAGCGTCTATCTAGCATCCACTCATCATATTCACTACACATCCCCAAGGGTCGGTTGGCGGCGGCAAAATTGACAACGACAACACCGACAAAGATCTCTAGTTCCTATAGGTATGGATGGACCACTTTCTTTCTCTCATCGATGAACATCTAGAATGAATAGGGGTTCACATCCAGGGCCGCACTCTGTAATGTCTCTCTTGACGAAACCATATTATAGAGGATTTATTTATTTATTGCATTTTGAAATGCATGCACTTTTGAAAATAATTTAAGTATAGTTTAATTTCTCAGGACTCGCATAAGGACATCAATATTACATTCTTGATTTATTTAGGCATTAAAGTTTTATGCATTAAGTAAAAGATTTAAAAAAAAATAGACGTCTAGGAAGGAAATAATTTAAAATTCTAAAAAAATTTTAAAGTCCAAAAAAGGTTCAGAAGTTTAAGAAAAAAAAAATTAAAGCCTTTGGGGGTGATACATTTAGTTCAAATTTCATACTAAGAAAATTATTGGATCCGAACCTGTTCAATATAGCACTTGGGCGACTGACTTGATTATTGAACCTTTATAATCCAATAAAAAGAATGCTTTTGCCAACAAATACATTAAAACACACAACCGGCACAAGGAAACCAGTAGTGATGGACCCAACGGAGATATAGAGATGTACGATAATATTGGAACAAAGGCCATATACCTACGACATGTCCTTGATGGCTTCAGAAGAGAAAGGTATTTTTTTTCTGCTCAATAATCCACATAGACACGTTTAGGGGATGAGCAGTTGAGTCCGTTTTGAAATAAAAAAAATGTATTTGAAATCCTTTCATTCAAAATTTAACATGACAGGGGGTACCACCTTTTTCAATTTTGGTAGGAAGTTGGTTTAAAAAAAATCAAAATCGTTTTGCATGAGTTGGTTGTTGGGTGTTAAGTATGTATATTCATCACAGAGGACGCTGACGGTGCGGTAAGGCGAGCGACACTGCTCCAGACCTGTTTGAATCGGTAAATCTTTTATTTATTGGAAATAGAATTTTGGTGAATATATGTAGCTTTAATGCACTTTACAGGATATATCTGGGTTTTGGATCACAATTCCGGGAAGAGCCTTTTGTCTTATTAGCTTTTCAACATGTTGACCTATTGGATTGTGTTGAGTGAGCGGGTGGTTGGAGTGAAGAGCGAATTGAACGATGTGAATAAATATAGAAAACGATGATTGGATGAAATAGGGTATTTTTAATTTTAACATCAAGCATAGATTATATCCTTATTAGTACTTGCTGAGGACAAACTTTATACTGGCACTCCATCTTTCTGGTTTTTTTTTCTCGTAAAGGTGTGCAAATGTATTTCATTTAAGTTTTTTTTTCGAATCAAGGTACTAAATAAATAAAATCAAATTGATAGAAAAATCAACAAAGCAATTTCAAAGGGTTTTTGATTTGTTTTCAAATATTTTAAATTACTTCAGCAGGTGTGTCTAAATGGAAATTACAACTAACTTTAAATTTATGTAGCCCATAGTAAACTTTGGATTGTTCAAAATCTAAATCATTCACGAATGCATTCGAAATCATTGAATTTTACTTCAAATTCGAATATTTTTCATTTAAAGTCAGTAAATTAATTTGAATGAATTTACATGCGCAAAACATTTCTACAAAATCTTATTATATATTTCTTTCTTAAAACCTTTGAAAATAAGACATTCAGTCTTATTTTGAAATTCACTTTCATGCAAAAGTAAATCGAATTCTAATGATTTGTATTTTAAGTTTCGAACAATTCGAAAGTTCATTTTTTCTTCAAATGAACAGTGTAATACACTATGTGTATTATATATATATATGAATAATTTTTTCATATAAAATATAGCACATTATTTTTTATATGTCAAGAAGTATTAAACTCATATAAATGTTGTCGACATATCTCTATACTTGACAGTACGTCCGAAGTTGGGCTCAAGGGTAAATAGATGGGCTTTCCTAGAAGCGCGAGTGTTACGGTTGAATAGTTTAAGGGGAGGAATGCAACTGGCTATTTTACTAGAACACTGTTTATTATAATACCGATAAAATAATGAAAGGCATGCAACATTGCGACGCGCGACGGTGCGAGAGAGGCTCAATTGTTTTAGTTATTGTTTCATCACCTATCATTTTTAAAGCTCTTTTTTCGATTCCAGGAGTCCAGGAGACTTAAGTGCGTTATGGGAGCACCTGCCCAAATATGTCAATTGTACTCAAGCTTTGGACGAATGAAGGCTTTATAGATTACAGCCAGATCAGAAGGGGAGAAATATTTTTGCATCGTCTCAGAAAACCCAAACATCTTGCAACATTTTTGGCGATGTCGAATATGTGTTCATTCCACAAAAGGTGGTCAGTGATGCACATACCGAGAGCTGAAAGTTGTTCGGTTTCCTCGATGCAAGCGCCGCTAATGGACAACGGCATTGGGGGAGGGTCGCGCTTTAACGACAAAAGACAGCATTGGGTTTTTGAAGCATTAAATTCTACGCGGTTTTTATTCCCTATTGGACAATGCTGTCTAGATCAGAATTTAATGAGCTAATCATACGCTGCCGTTCAAGTTGCACATCCGAAGGACATGGATGAGAATCTAAAAACGAGTATGAAAAGCTGAGGGTACTGTCGTCAGCAAAACAGTATATTGAATTAGAAGTTTCAGACAAGAGATCATTGATGAAAATGAGAAAGAGAGTCGGAGACAGAACGGAGCCCTGGGGCACACCAGCAATTATTTTATGAATATCAGACTTGAAACCGTCCAATACAACTTGTATTGAGCGAATCGAAAGGTAATTTCTAATCCAACGAAGAAGAGATTCTTCGATACCAAATGCACGCATTTTCGATAAGGGAGCCGATGCCAAACTCTATCAAATGCTTTTGAAATATCAAGCGCAATAATCTTGCTTTCTCTAAAACGATGTAAAGATTTGTGCCACTGTTCGGTGATCACCAGTGGACCTCTTGCTACGAAAGCCATAATGTCGGTCATTAAGGAGCTTTCGTTCTTCAAGATATTTCTTAATCTGATAGTTAATCAGCGTTTCCATGACCTTGGAAAGAAGGGACGTAAGTGCAATTGGACGGTAGTTAGAGGGTGAAGAAGATTCGCCCTTTTTAGGGACTGGCTGGACAAATGCTGTTTTCCACCCACTCGGAAAGAGATCAGTAGAGTAGGACCGATGGAAAAGCTTACGCAGTGGTTTTGCCAGCGTAGAAGAACACCTCTTCAGAACAATAGGGGAGATACTATCTGGACCAGCAGATTTGTGTATGTCATTCCACAATTTACAATAAACATTCAGTTTGTTTAGCATAAGCTGAAGGCTTTCTGGTGAATCTACAAATCTGCAATTATATCATTTATATATAATGAAAACAGCAATGGGGATATTAAATATCATGTCCGCACTCCGCTTATAGTTTTAAACCATTCTGACATTTTCTCGCCGCCCCATACCGCCGACAAATTATTCTCATAGAGATTTCTTAAAACCTTCAAAACTTTTGACGATATACCTAATACACTCAATTTATAAAAAAGTGATCCCCGATCTATACTGTCAAAAGCAGATCTAAAATCGATGTCTTCAAGGTAATAATCGACTATGTTTTGTAGCGCAAACAAGTGATCCATTGTAGAGTAGCCTGTACGGAAACCAGCTTGAAACTCGTTGAGTAATCTGTTTTCCTTTGCCCAAACTTCAAGTCTATTTAATATGATGCCTGTAAAAATTTTGGCAATAGCATTCATAAAAGAAATGCCTCTATAGCTTTCGACATTATTTACATGACCTTTCTTATGTATTGGAAACACTATTGATTTTTTAAAACTTTCAGGTATTTCAGCTGTATGTAGTATTAGAGAATATGTTTTCGCTAAATTTTCTAAAAACGAATTGGAAACATTGTTAAAGAACTCGTAAGGCACTCTGTCGTCTCCTGGTGCTTTATTATTCTTGGCTTTGTTTAAAACTACACGTATCTCTTCTGAGCTTATATCTTGAAAATGAATATTATTTGTTCGAATGTCAAAATATATAAAGTTCATTTGAATGAATGGATAATAATATTCTATTGAATTAGCTTTTCGTTCGAATTTCAAAATAAGGCTGATTAAATTAAAATTGAGTGAGTGCAGATGTGCCGTTCGATATTTCAGTACAATTTGGCGCGAAAAGTAGTAACCTCTTAAATTAACTAAACCCGCACTTTATAAAATTAAAACATACGCATCTTTGTTTCATTTAAAAATGACAAAGCAACTCACAAATACATTTATCTCTAAACAAATTCTAATCGGTAAGTGAAAAAATAACAAGTTGTCAAGTTTACTTTCCTGGGATTTTGTGTAAAAAACACACAAACCATACAATTTCTAAGAAGGTGTATATCTTAACCAAAACAGACGACAGCAGCACAAAACTTTAAGCTGAATTCTTTTGTGCAAGATTTAGTAGGTACGAATATCCAGAACCCAGGAGTACCATCCAGTTGAGAAGACTTTACTTGAAGTTTGCTAAGCAAATATTGCAAATAGAGGCAACGTACTTGTTTTAGAAGAGTTGTATTATCTTAGTTTGACTGACCCAAAGGGCAAATGTTGATTTATTTTGTAAGTGACTAAGAGATATTTTGATGTTTCCGTGAATAAAACAAATTCCGGCAAGAGGAAATCATTTAATATAAGTTGTTCACCGAAAGTATATAAAATAAAATGCACGAATATATCGAACGAACTTGCTCTTATGATCGATCACATCGAATGCAAAAGATTTCTGTTAAAAATCTAAATATATATTTAAAGCAGTTTTTTACTTCATTTTTTTATATATACAAAATATCTTTAATTTTTTTCAAAAACAAATTGGTATGACAGTCTTAAATATTATACTATAAACTTAAAAACAATATATTAAATCGGCTTAATCAAAGAAAAAAATAATTCAAAATTCTAAAATAAATACTTAAACTAATTTAAGCTCAAAGAAAGAACGCCATTTTATTTGTTAGATAAATTTGAATTTATGAGAAAAAAATCTTAAAAATCTGTGGAGCGGTTTTTGAGCAAAAAAGTTTTTTTTATAACTTTTTGAAAACATTTTTCAAAAAAAATTCAAAAACTCCAATTCATATGTATTTAATAAATACATATAAATATAATTTTTGAAAAAAAATTAATGAGCAGTTTTCGAAATATAAATTAAATTTTTTTTTAATGATTTTAAAAATACAAAAAAATACTAATTAAAATATAATAATATAATATAATTTGGGCAACCTAAACCTATATTTGTGTGAAATTTCGAAAGAATCGGTTGAGCCGTTTATGAGATAGTCGAACGCAAAAAAACGGTCCTCCGTTTCTAGACATTTTTCTAATTTTCTTTTCAACGTGCCGTTATTTTTTTAGCTAAAAAAAATTCTATTTCTCCTCTGTACAATACCTAAGAGACTCTATATACCAAGTTTGAAGCAATTCGGCCCACCAGTTTGTGCTGTAGATGTCTATACATACATACAGACAGACAGACAGACATACAGACGGACAGAATTTTTAGACCATGTTTTTTCGTCTTCGCTATCATCGTAATGTCATGTTTGATTGTTATCTCAAAACTTTTTTTTCGACGAATGTATAACTTGCCTTATAGTACCTATAATCGCAAGTAAAAAAACTACAAGTTATGGGTTCTTGGAAGAAATATTAAGATTCTGGACATGTTTTTCTGGCAGGCATACATGATACATACTTATATTTAAGCTAGCTGAACCTTGTCATGAATGTAAAACTTTTGTAGAAAAGCAAAGGTAATTTTTACAATGTATTTGCTTCTCCCGTTTTTACAGAACCTGCTTAACTCCCTCTATTATCAAAAATTTACGCATTTTCTTTCGCGGATAAATACTTTACCTGTACATAAAACAAAAATCAAAAATTGAAGGTCTTCATGGAGAATTCGTCGAACAGTGATGTCAGAAATTCCCATAGCAGCTGCGTGTTTGCGAGCCGAACGCCGGGGAGAACGCACAACTGACTGCCTCACTCTTTCGATATTTTCCGGAGTTCTGATGGTGCGTTGAAGTCCATTTCTGGGTTTAGCGACACTTCCACACTCCCGAAATGAGTTAACCCACGACAGAATCGAATTACGGCCAGGAACGAGTCTGTGAGGAGGAATTACAAAGCGAGCGCGGAAGGCACGTTGCGTAGCAACAAGTGAGCGACCGTTAGAAAAGAAGCTCTCGACTGCGAAGGCCCGCTGCTCTCTAGACCAGAGCATAATGGCAACTGACTGGAGGGAGAAACAAACTTGGGAACTTCCCCCTCCAGATGCGCCCCCTTTCGCTGCTCTAACCACCCAAATCACCGCGCGGGAATTTTTTTCAAATAAGTAAGTTTCTCTGGCGCACCCTGTATATGATGTGTTTTCATTTTGTTATTTTACAAATTCTAAACCAATCCACGACAAATAACCCTTTGAATTATTTTTTTGATAACATTTATTAACCAACTATTTTCCTGATGAAAACCCATTTTTCGCGAAAGCCGACATCCATTTCAAACAAAATGGAACAAATCATTCATATTTTTTGAGTTCATATTCCTATTATTACACCGATGTCAACAGCCTTGGCTCTGACGAAAGCTTCGCAACGATCGATCATTGCGCGTGATTATTACTTGGAGGGAGGACCGTACAAAAAACAAACATAGTGCTGTTGACATTTGTTTCTTCTGTTATTTGTTCTTTCTCTCTTTGTCTCTCTCTGTTGCATTAATGTCATGTAATGCATAAGCCGATGCGATGGTCTGAGTTAAGAAGTGATTCAATGTCTCTACTTCGTAGATTTATCTACTAACTTTTCCTGATGCGTTTAAATGACCCCTTATACAGTCTCAATAAATTTTTATTAGATGTGAAACTGATTAGATTAATTTAGAGAAAAAATCATGCAGTTAAATGACCTTCAATTTAGACTATAGTCGATGCGCTATTGTGGCATAAATGTCAAAACCATAATGCCATTTGTACAAATGACATTATTTAGCCCATCTTGTTTATAGCTTACTGATATTGGGCCAAGCACCATCAACACATTTTGCTTTGTTAACGCATTTCAATGAAATCGATTATTAAAAAAAAAAACTAGTAAAATCAAATGCACGACTGGATCGCACGTACTTGCTCTTATGTTCGATCACATCGTATGCAAAAGATCCTTAGTAGAAACTTCTTAATTGTCTTTTACTTAATTTTGTATATATACAAAAAATGGTCTGACAATTTTAAGTATTTAATAATACATATAAGCTTAAAATCATATATAAGAAAAAAAATTGTCCATTGGTTTTCGAAATATTGAATTTTCAATTTTTTTTTAAATCCAATAAAATATTTTTCGAAAATTGTATGTGCAGTATTATTTAGAATTTGAAGGGCATCCTGTATAAATAATTTGATCGAAATCCGTTGAGCCGTCAATGAGATAGTTGAAAATCGAAAAAATCGTGATGGCAGGTACCATTACTAACATTTTATTCAAACATTTTGATTATCAAAATGTAGACAATACCTATAATAGTGCACTGATTTTTTTTATCAAGATCATAAGCGCCATTTTCGAGATATAAGATTTACCATTTTTGCCCGAAAAAATTGTATGGCAATTACCATTACTTTTGGAACTAAAAAAAAAGATTTAAAAAAAGAGTCGAACCAAAATGGATGAAAACGCTCAAGTACCAAGTTTGACCAAATCGCTTTAGAACTAGAGACAGACAGACGGAATTGCGGGACCCACTTTTTTGGTGTTCTCTATCATCGTAACGTCAAGTTTGATTAAAATCTCGGCTTCGATATTTTTTTACAAATATAAAACTTGCCCTATAGTAATGGGTTATCCATTTTGCGGTTTCAAAAATAAACGTAAATAAAATACAAATTTATTATAAAGTTTGAACGTTGACATTATGTGTGAAACACATCATTTAAATGACCAGCACGCTAATTGTTGCAAGCATCGATTCTTTTGAGGTAATTGTCGACCACTTTTTGACACATATTGAGCGGTATCTCAGTCATAACTTGACGAATCTTGGTTTTCAAGTGTTCAAGAGTTAAAGGTTTCTCTGCATAAACACGGTTTTTCGCGTAGCCCCACAAACAAAAGTCCAACGGTGCCAAATCGCATGATCTTGGTGGCCAGTTGATATCGCCACGAAGAGAAATTACGCGGCCAGGAAATGTCTCCTCCAATAAAGCCATATTCGCTCGAGTTGTGTGGCATGTGGCACCGTCTTGTTGAAACCACATATTCTCCAAGTCGTATTCTTCAATAGCAGGCAAACAAAGTAGGTTATAATATTACCATAACGCTCCGCATTGACGGTGACAGTCGTTCCATCGTCGTTTTTGAAGAAGTAAGATCCAATCACACCTCCGGACTAAAGAGCGAACCAAACAGTGACTTTTTGTGGATGTACTCGTAATTACCTCTCTTCAATTACTTGAGGATTCTCAGAACCCCAAATACGACAATTTTGTTTATTAACATACCCACTGAGTGAGAAATGTGCTTCGTCGCTGAAGAAAATTTTGTTCGAAAAATCGACGTCAACCGCCTGTTGTTCAAACACCCATTCGACGTATCTACGACGTTGTGAATGGTCAGCTGGCTTCAGTTGTTGTGTGAGCTGGACTTTATATCGTTGTAGGTGTAGATCCAAATGCAAAATACGCCATAATGTGCCGTAAGACAGTCCTAATTCCTCAGAACGACGAGGAATCGACACATTTGGGTCTTCGGCAACACTTTCACTTACAGCAGCGATATTTTCAGTGGTACGACCGAAACGATGATGCACAGGCCTTACAATATCTGTAACCAACCCAGTCTCTTCAAATTTCTTCACAATTTTCCCAATTCCTTGTGTAGTTGGACGATTATGTAAAACCATAATCTCCTCTTAAAGCACGATATGTGGGTGTTGCAGAATCACCATTTTTGTAAAGGTTTTAACAATTTTTATGCGTTGCGCGATAGTTAAGCGATCCATTTTCGTAAATATCAGACTTTCAACTGCAGAAAAAATTGGTTTAACAACTTAGTTTGACATATGTCGAATTCCAGCCCTATACTTTTGAAACCGTAAAATGGATAACCCTTTATATCAATTGCAAGTGTATGCGTAAATGTCTACAAGCTCCTATACTCCACAATGGCAGGCAGTTGGTGATGTCTTAATAAATTAAAATTTGAACAAATAAAAACCGATATTATAAATAAATTAAAGAGTTTGAACAAATTGAAACCGATATTTTAATGAAGCTAAAGATCTTAATGTAGGTAACTGTTCAATTTCTAGTGTAAGTTAGCCATGTTCATATTGGAGCTATAAATTTACTCTGTTAAATAATGCGGATGAAATTTGATAATTTCTCGTTTTGCATAGCATTATTTTTTAAGTAATTTAGTTTTTTCGTGTAGGTACGCACAAAAAAATAATCCTACGTTAATACCCTCACAGAAGATAGATGTCAATTTTCTATATCACAGTGAATCGAGCAGCTTTATTAAAGAAAGTATTGAAAATCTTATCTTTAAAAATTGCAACGTAGGCTTTAAATACATTTCAGGAAATATTCTTTAAAAAAAATTCCTTCCTATAAACTAAACTTGTTTTATTATTTGCCTTCCTTGACTTTTAATTTCTGAAGCACCCTATCTTATAACAATAACATGAAGTTAAAAGGACGAGAATGCCACCTTGTTGGTACTAGCTCTAGAAAATATATAATATTCTAAACTGACATAAGAGCTCTATATCACCAGTAATTAATATTGCAGCTCCAGAAAAGATAGTATTGCAGCTTAATTGGAAGAAACATCTTGCCTGAAAATAAAAATGGCGACGAGATATAAAAGTAATGCAATTATTCTTTTTTTCACTTTAAAAAAGGATCAGCTTCGGAGTATAGCTAAAGAAAACACGAAATTTTTAAAAATATAATTTTATTTCACCTCTGGAAAATTAATTTTTAAATAATTCTACTATCTAACTATTTTTTGAAATTATTTTTCATACTTAATACACAGAATAATGTAGGCGCGCTGTAATTTAACGAAGTATCGTCACTACATTTGTGAAAATATTAAACGCGCACTTGAAATTTACAATCGAAAAATCGCAATTTATTTTCTTATTTATTTTCATAAAGATATTTTTTAATTTGGTTATTGTCATCTTCGTTATTTATATTTTACATACTATGAAAGGATTAATTCATTCATTATTAGAATATTCATATATTTTTCCTTTGTACTACACAACCTAATACAAACAACATTCTGTCAAAAGTGGTGTTTTAATAGGTTCAAAAAAATGTACTACAGAGCTTCAAGTAACATTTGCCACTGGATAATAGCTTGTACAAGAGCAAAAAAGAGCTCTCAAACTGAATGAATTAGCTATAAGGGAGCTTGATTTTTGCTCTAAATCCACTTATAGAGCTCCTTGTTAAAGAAACAAGCTTTAAGATTAGATCTTGAAGAACTAAAAATGCTATACAGCTAAAAATGTTTCATGGGCAATGAAAATTACCCGTAGGAATCCTATAAAACCGTTTCCATAACTTTGTCCGGCGACGACAGAACCATTTTTGCCTTTTTGTGCCACGTTCACTTAAAAAAGTTTTTGGTGTATCAAAGTTTCATCGACAGTTACAAAACTCCGAAAAAACTAATTTGAATTGCGCTCAATGAGATACAAACATTGCTCTGAACTTACGACCCGATTCGGTTTTTGTTCACCCATCTTGCCGATAAGTTTTTCATGCCCAAATGGTTATTCAGGATGCGAATAACGCTATCATTTGAAATTATCTCAAGAACATTGATCCGGCGATCGTCTGGCACAATATACTTTATTTTGGTGACTATTTCTTCAATTGGACGACCTGGACGCTAAGCATATTTTGTGCCCATACGACCACAACGAAAATCTGTGAACCACTTTTGGACCATTCCACGCGAAGGAGCAAAGCCTTCAGTGTATTTCTTAAGTTTTTCCTCAGTTTCCTTAATGATTTTACCACGCAAAAAGTAGTGCTTTATTACCACTTTTTTTCCATTTTTTTTTAACACAGCTTAAAGTAGGTAAGTTAAAAAGGTTAATAATTGACAGATTTATTTGTTTTTTTTTTGTCCAGGCTAGAAAAAAACATAGATGGCTGAGAAAAAAATTCAATGTTATCTGAACGACATCTATCACTAAAGTCACTGGCGCAAAACTTTAAACGATTTAGTACAATGTTAAAGCCACTTTTAGCAATTTACTAAGCTAAAAAGATGATTGAGCTAATTTTAAACAATTTTAGCATTTTACTAAGCTTAAAATCACGGAATGGCTACTTAAACTTTTAGCAATTTCTAGACCTATTATGGAATCTGATAGTATATCAGCCTTGCACGCGGGGTGCCCAGGTTCGAGTCCTGCTGGTGCACAATTTTTTGTTTGCTTTTTTTTTTTGTAAATAATGAAGTTAAAATGATGAAAATAGAAATAACTAATAACTTTTTAGAGCACATGTTGGGTTTTCATCAACATATAATTAATTTACAACGCATAACAACAATAATTGTGTTCATCAAAATTCAAACCCTACAAATGCTCAGCTTTCTGCTTAATTAGCAATTTACTAGTTTAGAAAAGGTTTAAAAATTTTGAAATAGTTATTCAATCAAAAAGCACTTAGGAAATTGCTAACTAGTAAAATTTTAAGCCCTTAACAATGGGTTGTTTTTGAAATGTTGCGCCACTGGCTTATCGAACAACCATCGTATTTTGATTTTTTTTTGTTTGACAAACAAGTATGTTTCATAAGGGCATTGTAACTAAAATGAGTTGCAAAATGTTCTAAGAATATGAAATTACACAATGCTTAAGCTTCGCCAACGCATTAAGAACATTAGTTCTTCAAAGTGGGCGTATAAAAACTAAGGCGTACGACACTTTCTGACAGCTATTGCACTTACAGATCCAGTTATTGTTACAGCACACATATACCAATTTCAAACATCCAAAATAATCGTATTAAAATTCATCTTACTTTCTTGCAAAAATGAAAAAAAAATCCCCTTTTGTGATAAAACCTAAAATTGCCACACATTGTTTTTATCATTTTATGGTAAGTGTCTATTATTGAAATCGAAGTTCTCAAATTGGTAAGCTAGAGAATGATTTAAATAAATTCACCTTTATTACTAAGGTCGTAAACGCGATAAAAAAAAAGAAGCAGACAAAACAAATTCATTTTCAATCGTAAACTTTTATTTGAACGGTACACAGTGGGCCAATGTTTTAAAATCCGTTGCAAAAATAATATTTGGTATGTGCTCAAAATTCAATTTAAAAAAAAAAAATTGATTGAGAATTGGATGAAGTTTCGAAAACCCATAAATATATTGAAATTAGTCGAAAGGTTAGGTGTGTACAGCCTTTCAAAGTTACCTAATTTTCAAAATTATAAGAAAAAGAAAAATCAGTTCATCAATGAAGGAAAAAGGTAAAATTTTGATAATGTTAACGAATCATTAAGTATTGATGAACATAATTATAAATACGGAATTTCTCCATTGCATGTCTTGCATGTACCAGGTACATGAAATTCATTCTAAAACTTTTATATTGATATTTAGAGGCCAACACAAGGATTTGGGAACACTGACTATGGAAATACCTCAAGAAGATTCTTAGCAGCAGAAGACGGGTTAAGTAACTGGACTAAATGTGGAGGTCGTAAGAAGATTAAAATTCATGCTTAATGTTATAAAATAACGAGAAGATATTAACGGTAGCAAGGCTGGAGTATATGCAATTAAATAAATCGAATACCTGACGTTAACAATTCAAGAGTTGTCGGAAGAAGCTCAGCAATATAAAAAAAGGGCTATACGAAATATAGGCATAATATTTGTAAAATTGTCAAGAATTCGCAGAACGAATTATTGCAGATGCCTCATCGGACCCACTTATTTCAACGCTGAGACATGTTAATTATTCATTTTATTATTTAATAATTTAAAATTTTCTTTAAAATGTTCATTGTTAAAGCGCCTTATAATTTAATGATATTATATTCAATGTTCTAAGCATTATGTAATAAGACAAATTGGTTTAAAATAATTATGTTAATATAAATAAATACAAATACATGTCCGAAGTCAAAGAATGATACTGTTTAGAAATAATAAGTTTGTTAGAACAGAATGGACCACCTGAAGTGTAGCCGCGGGCAACATTTAAGTGAAATTATTTTTAAAAAGTAAATGGCAGAAATTGATTTATCGATCCAAATAAAAATTTCATTCACTTTTTACAAGTTTCTGTGTTTTTTTGAATTTTCAAAAACTAAGCTCTTAAAAAATCACCGTTTATATAAAAAATTAAGTGGAAAACGACATTAAAAATACATTTAGCCGTTTCTATTAAGAATCTTTTGCATATAATGTGATCCGACATATGAGCAAGTACGTGCGATCCAGTCGTGCATTTTATTTTTTTGTGTAATTGCATCGCTAATTCCTGACGCTAGACTAGATTTCTTATATTCAATTAGAGATTGTGTGAATGTTGTGAACTTTGTGTTTTTATAAAAGTAATTATTTAAATAAGTTCTAATTTTATGAATTAATAACAACAAACTATTTACTAAAGCAAATGTACTTATGCTAATCTATGTTAGATTACTTTTACAAAAGAACGAATTTTAATTCGTGCTCCTGTTTGGATTCAATTCGATTGCCAAGATGCGTTTAAACTCCCCGATAATGAAATATATTGGGGCTTTCATAGTCGCTAATAAACACAGGTTTTACTAAACTACAGTATAAGATAATGTCGGCTCACTAAATAAATACCTATTTTACTTAGAAATTGTTTGATATTTTTTATAAGATTACTAACTTGTTTTACTACACAAATAATGAATACGCCCCATTAAATGTACCTCAAATTAATTTATAAAAATTCATTCGAACCATAACGAAAATCACAAAGTAGAAAGGTGGATAACTCCACAGGTATTTAACCTGAGCATTTGGATCTACCCCACCCCGGCTATTTGCATCAAAATCGCAAAATGAAATTGCATGTCGTAAAAGAAGTCTTACAAATCGTAAACAAAATTGAATAAAGTTTGCGAACATAGCCTTAAGCTACAGGTACTAACTTTTAAATAATATAAATTGAAATTAAGTGTTAAAGTTTTTTTTTTAAATAATTCTTTATTGTAGCTGAATTTATATAAAATTTTTATAGTAATAGTTGTAATAATAAATAATAATGCATATATGCAAAATTTTTTTTTTTATTTTAAAATTTTATCACAGACGTTCTAACTAAATAACTTAATAATAATAAATAAATAAATATATAAAGAAAAAAATTAATAAACAGAAAAATAAATATATACATATATATAAATTTTATCACAGTGATGTATATATATAAATAAATATTTAAATAAATAAATAAATAATTGAATAATTAATTAATATATAAATTAACTACCTAATTTTTTATTACAGTAGGTTGTGTAAAGTATAAATAAATACAAACATAAATAAATTATTATATAAATAAATAAATATTTAATAAACAAATATATAAATAGACAAATAAATAAATAAATAACAAAAAATAAATTAATAAATACATAAATAAATAATTAATAAATAGAGAAATAGATACATGAAAATAGAGAAAGGTTACAGCACCTTAAGTTGATATGATATCAAGTTATTATCAGAGCAACTGCACGATAGTATATAACGTTCATATAATTTTGAAATTCTAAATTCGACTTTTTCAATCTTAGTCTCTTCGTGGAGATCCTGTGTAGAATGGTGCCAGGGAAGATTGAGCATCATTTTTAATATTTTATTTTGCATTATTTGTAATATGCGAATATGACTTTTTGCACATGTTCCTCAGACAGGAGAACCATAAAGCATTATGCTTTGGAATATTACTTTAAATATTATCAATTTATTGTCAATACTCAATTTAGACTTACGATTAATTTATTTTTTTATTATATAACCTTGCACGCGCTCAAGGGATTATGAATACCCTTTATATGTTTTTTCTTAACACAGCTCGGGCATCCGATGGAAGAAGAGAAAGAAGGATAGGAAAGATGTGTGGCGCGATGTTCTGAGTCTGGAACTGGTTGTTGTCTCAGATTTATCTCCAGGGATGGCGGCTGAACTAATGCGAAGAGAATTGCCGTGTCTTATGTATTTATGTCCCTTATAATTCGCATTATTTTATTTATTTTGTTGTTATATTTTATGGGTATGCTAGTTTACTCAATCACATGTTGTTAATGTTATGCCTAAACAGCATGTAATGAGCACAGCACCAACTTATTTTATGACAATTTTTAAAATTGGTTTTTAATGGAATATAAGAAGACATACACAACGGCAGGAATCGAACCCGCAACCACGAGGTTGACAGGCGAGCACACAACTATCGCGCCACGGACACCCCCGGATATAGGGTTTTTATAGTCATATTGAGTTTATTAAGTGTTTCCTGGATATGTAAACTAAAAGTTAAAGTTCTGTCTAGGTGCACCCCAAGATATTTGGCCCTCGATTTCCATTCAGTTCGAACCCCGTTCATCTGTGAAGTGAGTGTGGAAGTGAGATAAGCATTTAGCTCGGATGTCATTGCTGAGATGGCTTACCATTTCACAATAAAACATGGCTATTAGTATAATATTCGACAGAACTGGCTGTTTGGCGTGTATGCGTATTTGACTGTAACATTATACTAATAAAATTAGTGGTTATTGGAAAAGAAGCATGGAATCAAAATTTGAGGATGAGGATTTGACAGTCACGCCGAATCATTCAATGAGAGCGTCATCGGCGTATATCGATTAGACAAATTGCGATCAGTGCTCTTTATTTTTTTTAAAAAATATACAAATTCCAATTCATGAAGTTTCTCAATAGAAATGAGTCTTCTTTACATTGCATTGCCCAAATACCACACACCAGAACACAATTTTTTCATTACCAAAATCAAATAAAATAAAATCTTTATCGATAAACCTATTTGAATATGATTACATTAGCTAATTATAAAGGTATATAAGGGGTATACCATCTTATTAACCGAAATAAAACAACATCTCTAATAAAAAAGAAAAACAATTTGAAGAGCAACACATTATGTTAAGAGGCGTGAGTTATTGTGTGCACACTTGCATAGATCTTTCGGAAAGGTGTTTGATGTTTTGAAAAAAAAAGCACATCGCTAGTCATACCTGAAATTAATTATAAATCTGATTTTGAATGTTCACCCCAGACTTTAGATAAAAAACCATTTAGAGAAGAACAACTTTGCACAACTGTTTTCATGTTATCATGTTATCATCTTTTTTAATGAAGTAAATTTTGTTTCATCTGACGTGAGAGATAGTATCTTCTTATTATTCAACCCACTCTAAATAATGACATTGAAATGATGTTATTTTAAGGCTAAGAAGAGTAAGTGTGCCTGTACTCTGCTATTCTGTGCATCCACTTTGTCCAGCCAAAGGTCATAATCAACTAAGGTCTAATTAACTGAGGCACCATCAGTAAACAACAAACAACCCAACGCAATGTAGGTTGATAAGATACACTCCGTTTTCTATAGGTAGAAATGTATCTATACCTTCCTCAGATGCTTTCTTATTCTTTGCTCTTATTTTCTGTAGCACAAATTCAATTTCAAATAAAGTGCATGCCTGGAGTCGAAAAAACTTGCTTAAATAAATTGCAGTTATTTTAATGTTTGAAACAGATAAAACCAGCATCAAGATTACTGGCCGCTATTATTTCAAAGCCAATGAATTTGAATGGTTCGGCAGATACTAGACCAGCTCCAGCAACGACACAAGCGTGCGTCGGTCGTTGGGAAATTCTTCCATTGGTCAATAGCTGGCATGTATTAAAATTAATAAGAAATACAACGAATGTTTTTGTTGTACAAATGTCAAAATTAAAATGGTAAAATACACTTGTCCGACTACGATATTAGTGGTTCACCGTACTGGAAGCAATAAAACTCAGAATTGAGAGATGACAGTTAGCAAAATTAATAGCCAGGCAACGCTGCCAAAATGGGGACTATTTATTTGTTTAAGTAGCCTCAGATGGAGCACACCAATAAGGGAAAACATCAACTCAGATACCAAAAATAATGCATTTTTGTCATCCAGCGTACAAGTTACATTAGGCCCTATCATAGTATCCGATCTTAACGGAAATTTCTCCGACTCATACAAAATGTTTTTTTTATTTTTCATTTTAATGATACAAATTTCTCATAAATCGTTTACACCTCCGGAAAATTATTTCAATGTGCGGTTGAAAAGGGTAAAATTAAATTGATATTTCTTAAATTTCTAATATTTCTTAAAATTCGGAGAAAATTCCGTTCCGATCGGATACTATGATAGGGCACATTATCTTTTGACCATAAACATGATACGGGAATGTGCAAATCAGGTAGAAATTGGGACTCTTTCTTCAACTTTCCCTTGTGCTGAATTTACCAATCTCGACTATTAGAAATGAGACCTGCTGGAGAGGGATTCTATCCCATACTGCCTTTTAGTGATGTATCAAACGGAACATTTTTCAAATAGAGTTGAAATTTACGAAAATCAAGTTGGCTAGCTAGGCACAATCGACGAACAGGCTCGCTGAGCATGCTCGGTTGCGTTAGCCCCTACACGGGGAACACATTTGCCGAAGATTCATTTCGTGCTGATTCTTCAAAGCATTAACATGTGCGATTTGCCATGATTTATTTTTCCCACCCTTATTTTTGTAGTTTCCACTTCTTGAATCCCATATAAATTCTTCGATTTGCTCGCCAACATGGTCATACACGACGTACATCGAAGCCAACAAACACGACAAAATCTAAATGTTTCGCCAACACCGAGAGGCTCGCGAACCAGCACATACACGAGAAAAATACAGCGAGCGCGAGCATGTTCGGCGAGCATGTTCGCCGTTTGTGCCCACCTTAACTCGTTTTTTTTTAAACAAAATCGATGAGTGCCTTATATGTGTTGTTTTTGAATAATTTTGTATGTGGTTCGGTCGGTTTGCCAGGAGAAACTTGATTTTATTACTAGCCAGCAATAAAATATTACAAACAATTGTCCGAATCTGTAATTTTAAGGTAACAAGATGGCTTGATGGATGTGGGACAAACTATATTTTTTGCGAGGAAGTTTATTTAGTTACATATGTCACCAATTTACTTTAAAATCACATTTATCAGGAGCCGTAAAAAAAAAGCTCTGAAGATTTTTGAGTTTTTAGAGGGTTTTTTAATCCATCAACATCATAGCCATCTGCAAGGGAATTTAACAGTTAATGGCTTCACAGATGGGGGACGTACTATATGTTGTTCGAGGAAGTGTATTTAGTGCTATATGTCTCCCATTTGCTTTCGAAAAAAACTCTTAAAATATCCTATTTTTATCGGTTTTTTAGTCTATCGATAAAATTACACCTTTATTTTTAATTTTTATTTAAAATAGAACTTTACCATATTTTAAGCTAACAAAACTTTATAAAGATTACAAAAGAGCTTAAATTAAGTATTAATAAATAAAAAATAAATAATATAGTAACAATTACAATAAATTTGATATATTTTTCGTAATCTCATTATTCATCATTATCATTAAAATTAATGGCAAAATCAACTCCATTAAAATTTAAACAGGCATTGGTAACAATCCAATTACCAATTAGCATAACTTTTACTATAGAATTGAACATGTAAAAAATCACCATTCCTTGGTCGTAAACAGCGGTTAGGAACGTACATACTGAACATAGATAACAAAACCGGGCAATTTATGTTAGAGTTAATTATATCGTAAGCAAAAAGAATCGAATTTAACTTTCTTCTCGACACGAGAGGCTTAAGGTCAATAAGTATGCTTCTGCTTTCGTACGAGTAACATGGAACGTTTAAATTTCCATAAATCTTTCGTAACGCAAACCGAGTGAATTTTTTTTAACTTTTTCAATCCGTCCTGTATTTAACTGTGTGTAAGGATTCCATATAACGCTACAATATTCCAACAACGGTCTAACAATACTGATGTAAAGGGTTTTAATCTTGGATCTTCAAAACATTTAGAGTTTCGAATAACAAATCCTAACACAGCATTGGCTCTTGAAATTAAATGGTCTATACGGAGAGAGAAATTAATTTTGGAGTCAAATACAACTCCAAGATCTCTCTGAATTTCACATCTTTGTAGAGAATCATTACCAAGCTTGTATTCGAAATGCAAGGGATTTCGAATTTTTGTAAATGTTACAACAATACACTTGTTAATATTTAAATTAAGTCCGTTTAAATTGATCCATTTGAATTTGATCTAAGTCCGCTTGAACTTACCTGCATCAGATAAAGATTCGATGGAGCTAAAAATTTTAAAATCATCAGCATACAAAAGACATTTTGAAAATGAAACTACATTTGGCAAATCATTTATAAAAATAATGAATAGTAATGGGCCAAGATGGCTGCCTTGAGGAACACCTGAATGATTTAATATTTCATTTGATAAAACGTTGCCAATGTGGACAATTTGTCTTCTACCAACTAAGTAACTCCTTATTCAACTCAGAAGAGAGGAGTGAAAACCAAAACTTTAAAGTTTCCTTATTAAAACACTATGTTGAACACGATCAAAAGCTTTGGATAAATCAGTATAGATAGTGTCAATTTGTAAGTGCTTTTCCATGTTATTTAGACAATAATTAGTAAAAATACTTAAGTTCGTCGCTGTCGACATACCACCCATAAATCTATGCTCAAATTCTGATATATGGTTTTTAACTAAATTCTACAATTTATTTTTAACCGTTGCTTCAAAGACTTTAGGGATGAGCTGAAGCTTAGCAATGGGTCTATAGTTTTCTACTAAGCCCTTTGATTCAAATTTATGTAATGGAGTGATGAACGAACATTCCCACTCATCTAAAAATACACCTTGATCTAAGGACATGTTAAATATAAAGCAGAGCGGCGCTACAAGGTTGAATCTGCGATTTTTTAAAAGATCTGTTGGTATATTGTCCGGTGCGACCGAAAAATTTTGTTCAAGAGAGGATAAATAAGCAAGTAAGTCACATTCTGATAAACATAAATTACCAACATCGATAGAAGATTTAGAGTCAACGAAGTTATCAAACTTTAAATTGAAATCGATAAAATTAGATTGGAAAAAATATGCAAAACTATTGCAAATTGTTCGCCTGTCAACCTCATGGTCACAGGTTCGATCCATGCCGTAGTCTATGTCCTCTTGTTTTTCCATTAAAAAACAACTCTAAAAATAAATGCCATACAATGAGTTGCTGGTTTACTCATTACATGCTGTTTAGGCATAGAACTAACAATATGTGATTGAGTGAAACTAGTACACTGATAAAATATGACAAAGTATAAAAAAAATCAATGCGAATTATAAGGGACATAGATAAATAAGACACGGAAATTTCTCCGCATTAGTTCAGCCACCATCCCTGGTGATAAAATCTGAGACAACAACCAACTACAGTCTTAGAACATCGCGCCACACATCTTTCCTATCATTCTTTCTCTTCCTTAACCTCACGCCCGCGCTATGTTGAAACATTTAAAGGGTAGTATAATCCCTTGAGCGGGTGTATATTATAAAAAAAAATTACATTTCTTAGCCTATGGGTTTTTTTTGAGTTTTTAAATAGTTTCTTAGGTACACAATCCGAATATTAGATTCCAAAATGTTCTGTAATATAGTAATCTGCAAATTTGAACAATTAAAGACAGGTTTGTGCATTCAAGTACGTGTGGTGTGTTTGCTACATTTCCTCAGTCAAGCAATTGATTTTGATAAGCGCTCAGGTATGGTAGAAATGTCGGCGATAAATAAAATGTTTTGGCTGAATTTCTAGAATTCTACCAAAGCCATCCGGATTTTTATTGTAAATTCAATAAAAATTGCTGCTAGAGCGGACTCGGAGCTTGAAATTTAAGAAGTTGTCTATTCAGCGATAAGCACAAGAATGAATATTGCGCAGTTTGCATGAATAGTGTATGGCGAAAACGCGATTGTGCATCCTTGTGTTTGTACATGCATTCATGGGCCCTATTATACTGTGCTGCACATCATCTTGTTATTTAAATGAAGGTTGATTTTTTTTACGAATTCCTTAATTTGCCCTTATATTATTGATACCTTCCCATTTAGTAAAACAAAATGTATGTAGCATATTTCAGAAAAAATCTCACTCTCCATAACCACCATAGCTGGTTTGCAAAATAAAAACTCAGATTTGCCGATGCATAGGGCGACTTGATTAAAAAAGCTTTTAAATTGGTTGGCATGGTGTTTTCTTTCTATAACTTTAGGTAGATAGGTATACGAGCTGAGAGAGCAAAAGGGTCATCTATATACATATATATATGTATGACTACAGATTGTATCGTACGTATACATATATCTATAAACAAATCAAATGAAAATTAATTTTATGATGAAACTAAATGCAATTTGCAATGACATCATTTAGATAAAAAGTTTAATGAAATATGATAATCTATAAAAATTTTGCAGCAAACTGTGTTTTGATTTTTTTTTTTTTGAATGTGTATGTTATTTTGCGCCAAAGTTTAATTAAGAGAAAACTTAATCAATATAGTGTGTTGTTTATAAGAATCACTGGAATCAGTTTCATGAAAAAAAAAATATTCCAAAAACACCAGGTTTAAAGCACAGTCTTTTGAATTGTAGCCGAGTAGTTAACGAGGCAATTCTCTTCTTGCTTGTCACTGTGATTTCAAGTTTCATAAAAATCTTGAATTACTCTTATAATTTTTTTTTTTTACAAAATGAGTGTCGAAACTTATGGAAAGATTATGTATGTATGTTTTAAAAAATCGTTCTATTAAGCGAATAATATCCCAAAACGGGATAAAAACATTCTGAAAAACGACTGGCGGCCATCTCATGATTTTGATAATCCATTTGAGTGAAACCTTTGGTTATTGATTTTAGCTTGATTTGTCACCTTGCAATTAAGTTTTTCCCTTAAGTTATAAGTCAACCCAAAAAATGAAATCAATATAAGAAAACAAAGACAATAAAAACGCTCATAAGGTTGTTGCAAGTTTTCAAAGAAAATCGTTTTATCCTTATGAGATAATTTTTTATACGTTCACCTCCACCACTTCCATTCATATAAATTATGTAAATGCCAAGTTTAATAACCGTAAGGAAATTACATTTAACTCAGGTTGTTCTTCAGTTGCTTAAGCTCGTTATATGTAGTAAAAACTGTTTCGTAATAGCAGGGTTGCGAATTTTTTAATTAAATAAAATGCACGACTGGATCGTACGAACTTGCTCTTGTAGCTAATAACTTTAGTGTAAAGTAGTAGCTAACCACTGAAGTTGTTAGTAGGTATAGGTAGTCTAGTTTAGTTATCCTGTGCAGGTTTAAAGCCGAAGTAGGTAAGATTACCTTGATTCTTCGTATAATGAATTGTCGAATGCATATGATTGAAGGAATAGGTACCATCCTACAAATGCATATTTAGAAAGATTTTAATTATGTAAATTAGGAGGCTAATGAGTACCTCCCTACATAGATGGCGCCTAGGTATGTAAATATATGTACATATTTATGTATATATTATACATATGTATAATAATGAAAGGGAATGGTGTATAGGTGGGTAAAAATCGTGTTTTAAACTGATAAAAAGTGCTAAAACGATCACTTCAATCAGTTTCTTGAAAAAACAAAGAACGCCGTAGGACGGATTTTGATGAAATCCAGTTTTTCATTTTTAGTTTTTTGAAAACAAACTTTTTTTGAAATTTTGGTATGCAGTTTTGTAGAGTTTATTAATATACATATGACTATAAAATTTAAAATTATTTTTTTGATTAGTTCTAAGAATATTGATTTTTCAAAAAAAAAAAATTAATTTTAATTATATAAAAATGTTATTTAAAATTTTAATGTGCAGAATTAGTTTGGCTACCTAGATCTTCTCAGATATAAAATTTGACAGAAATCCAATGAAAAGTTACCGAGAAAGCCAAAAATTTAAAAAGCCGTTACATGAAAAGTACCGTTAATAGACTTTTCCCGAAAGCTTGATTCATATCAAATGATAGCTATTACCAACAAAAAAATTCTCAAAAATTTTCATCAAAATCGTTGGAGCCGTTTTCGAGAAAAATAAGATTTTCGTTCAAGGTCATATGGCAGGTACCGTTATTTTTATGCCTAAAAATAAAATTTCAATTTCCCCTCTGAGGAATGCCAAAATAATCACAAATACCAAATTTGAAGGTAATCGCTTAAGCCGTTTAGGCTGTAGCTCGTTATACATACAGACGTACAGACTGACAGACAGAAAGACAGACATTTTTTGCCTATCACTCTTTTTAGGCTTCTCTATTATCGTAATGTCATGTTTGATTGTTAGAATTTTTTTTTTACGAATGCATAGCTTGCCTTATAGTACCTATAATCGCAAGTAAAAATCATCAAGTCATAAGTCTGTAGATGACTTGTGAATAAAACAAAATTAATTCATAAGCTAGTTGGTAGATTGGAAATTCTTAAGCTTGTTTTCACTACATAATTATTTAATTATTAACGAAAGTAGTTTTCACGCTTTCGGAGAATTTTTTACAAACATTTTAAAATGCGAGTAATTTGTAAAGCAAATTCCAACAGCAAATATAAATAGGTAATTTTATTTTAAGTTTATTTTATTTTAATTAATTTTTTGTAAAATATAAATTTATATATGTATAAACATTTGAATTTTTGTTTGCGTTATCATATTTTAAATGAATTGATTTTTTTATAGTTTTTTTTTTTGAAAAATTTTGTTAAGTACCTAAAAATAATTTAATATGTATTTTCAATAAAATTGAAACAAAAACATTCCGTTTTCTTAAGTAAGTACTTTGAAACTTTAGGTAACTCCTTAGTAAGTATAATTAGATTTTGAATCTAGTTTTGGCTTTCAAATCTGGTTAGTAAATCATAAAATTTTCCAGTTTATAATTTTTCTAACCAGAATTCGCCAATTAGCTTATGAATTATTTTTTTTTAATTCATAAGTCACTTAGTAGGAAGTAAACTAAATTTTTTAAATTTATAAGTCAGTCAGTAGGTTATCTATATATGATTTTTTTGTTAATTGGTTTTTGACGTTTATATTTTTGACAGATCACACATGACAAATTCCACGAACATTTGACATTTCGATTCAGTATTGTTTGCCATTTCATCATGAATAGACTTACGCCTGAACAACGTTTGCAAATTATTGAAATTTATTATCAAAATTCGTGCTCTGTGAAAAATGTGTTTCGCAAGCTACGTCCGTTTCAGCGACGAGGCTCATTTTTGGCTAAATGGATACGTGAATAAGCAGAATTGCCGTATTTGGAGTGAAGAGCAGCCAGAGGCAATTCAGCAGCTACCAATGCATCCCGAAAAATGCACTGTTTGGTGCGGCTTATGGGCAGGCGGCATCATTGGGCCGTACTTCTTCAAGGACGATGAAGGCCGCAGGGTTACGGTCAATGGAGAAAGGTACCGTTCGATGATAACAGATTTTTTTTGCCGAAAATGCAAGAATTGAACTCGGTCGACATGTGGTTCCAACAGGACGGTGCCACATGCCACACTGCACGCGAAACCATGCATCAATTGAGAGGCGAATTTGGTGAGCAGTTGATCTAACGTTTTGGCGCAGTCAATTGGCCACCAAGATCATGTGATTTGACCCCGTTAGACTATTTTTGTGGGGCTATGTTAAGTCTATTGTCTATGGGGACAAGCCAAACACGATTGCTGCCTTGGAAGCCAACATTGAACGCGTCATTGGTGAGATTCCGGCCGAAATGTGTGAAAAAGTTTGCCAAAATTGGACCTTCAGAATGGACCACCTGAAGCGTAGCCGCGGGCAACATTTAAGTGAAATTATTTTTAAAAAGTAAATGGCAGAAATTGATTTATCGATCCAAATAAAAATTTCATTCACTTTTTAGAAGTTTCTGTGTTTTTTTGAATTTTCAAAAACCAAGCTCTTAAAAAATCACCGTTTATATATAAAAATGAATCCCTATTTCCCTTTGTCACGACATCACACGAGAACGGCTGGACCGATTTCGCTTTTTGTTTTTTTTTTTTTTGTTGTGTTTGTTATTATCAGGAGAAGGTTCTTATGAAAGAAAAAAATAAGAAAATTGCGCGGAAAATGAGAAAATTTATGATTACTTAACCACTATATAAAATTATTTATAACACAAACCAAACATGCCTCTTAGGCCTATAACGTCATCAATGAGAGTTCCTTGTTATGAACTTGCAAAATACTTGGGGAGAATTTTACAGTGCGTTACAAGAGAATCGGTCTACTCAATTAAAAGTTCTTATGAATTTAAAGATAAGGTAAATAATCTAGTTCTAGAACAAACTGATGTATCAGTAGCGTATGATGTTGTATAAATTATTTACTAATGTTCCTGTACAACTGGCAGTAGCTATAAGAAAAAAATGGGAGACAATTAGTAAACATACACAGTTGAGCCAAACCAAATTCATAGAGTTGTTGGATTTTTGTCTTAAAGAAAACAATTACCTTCAGTATAAAGATAACTTATACAGACAAATTCATGGAATGCTAATGGGAAATCTACTTTCTCCTACCGTTGCCGATTTAGTTTTGGACAACCTTATGGACAATAAATTTGCCGATAGTAACAAACCAAAGATAATCGTCAAATATGTAGATGATATATTTGCAGTTGTTAATGAGGGGAGGTCGACAATGTTTTACGATGCCTTAATTCATATCATGAAAAAATACAATTTACCGTTGAGAGGAAACAAAACAGAGCGATAACGTTCTTAGACGTCAAGATTCATCGCGTTAATGATAGACTCTCTCTCAATTGGTATCAGAAAGACACAGCATCTGGAAGACTTGTCAACTTTAGATCCAATCAAGCAAAGCATATTCTTATTAATACAGCCTCTAATCTAGTTCAAAAAGTCTTTGCGTTGAGTAACCGGGAATTTCACACCGCAAATGAGAAAATAGTCACACAAATTCTCCTAGATAATGGCAATCCAATGGAAATCATACGGAACTTGATACTTCGCCAAAAACACAAAGTTCCTGTTAATAATCGGCAAAAGAGAGAGTTATTTATAAGAGTATAGTTTATGTTCCCAACCTGTTAGAAAACTTCAAAGAGACGGTAAAAAATAGTACTAATGACGTCAGTTTAGCGTACAAATCCAATAGGACGCTGGCACCTCTTTTCACCAACATGAAAACAAAAACGGAAAAGGATAAGTGCACTGACGTAGTCTATAAAATTAACTGTAATGGCAATGCGGAAGAAAATTGCAATCTTTCCTATCTCGATACAACGAAACAACTTCTTCGTCAACGAATTTCCAACCACAAATCCGACATTAATTTAAAAAGCACTGGGAAGACAGCATTGGCCTTACACTCCATTGAGCGTGGACACAAACCACATTTTGACAGAGTGAAAATCCTGGAAAGGAAGAAACATGTCTCCAAGCGGTATACTCTAGAAACGCTTCATATTATTAACAACAAAAACAATATGAATCGTAAACAAGACAGCCAGAACATTTCATCGGTTTACTGCTCTTTGGTGACTAAGAAGAATCCGTGACAATTTAAAGCCGACTAAACTTCAATCGAAGTGTTTTTTTTTTATATCAAAATAAGATGTTTGGAGAACTAATGACATACAAATTGATTGATTCCGTTACTAACCAAGATGATGGCGTCAACTATCCAACGGAGTTCTTAAATTCGCCGGAATTGCATGGATTACCACCTCATAATCTGCAATTAAGAATCGGATCGGTTATCATTATGTTGCGGAATATAAACCAACCATGTCTCTGTAAAGGCAACCGATTTGCGGTGAAGAATTTAGAATTAAGGGAAGTACAAAGGCGAAGACGTTTTGATTCCACGTATTCCTTTAAATCCGAATGACATGCCATTCGACTTTAAACGGCTGCAATTTCCAGTGCGGCTAGCATTTGCAATGTCGATAAATAAATCTTAAGGGCAGTCGCTAAGTGTTTGTTCCCGTGTTGGAATACCAACAAAACTATTTATATACGCGCACGAAAAAAAACTAAGAATGTTGTATATCATAAAGCATTAGAATAATAAACACTTATTTTTTTTTATTAATTAGGTATACCAATTCGAATTCAATATTCAAAATTAAGACAGGATAACGTCTGTCGGGTCAGCGATGTCGATAAATAAGTGGCAAGTGCAGACAATGACAATTTGTGGCTTGTACTTGGAAAAACCGTGTTTCTCCCATGGATGGGCAGCTGTATGTTGCATGCCCTTGCGTTGGAAAACCATCAAATTTATTTGCTTTAATTAAAGCCTTGCTTGTGAATTAAAGCCTAGCTTAAGCTGGGAAGTGAATTAAGCTTTTGCAACTCTGCGTAATACGAAGTCTGCTTTACTGAAATATTTTTGTCAGTTATGCGTGACCCGTTTAAGTGAAATACATTTATCACTTATCCTAGATCGGCTTAATTGAAATTTTAATTTTTTTTCAGTTATCCAAAGTCCGCTTTAGTGAAAACCCCACTTAACTGGAAAAAATTGTCAGATTTTTTTGTTCCTGTTTCGCTTAAGTGGGTTTCACTGTAATTAAAGACATTAAACCTAGCAGCGCGACGGGCGTTTTTAGATATCCGTTATTAATTAATTACCTATCGTTTTGAAAGCCCTATTTTGGATTCTGTCTCAGTTATGGGAGCACCTGTACAGACGTGACACTTGTACACTAAAGCTTTCGACGAATTTAAGCTTTTTCGAGATCAGAATTTAATGAGCTTATCATATGCTGGCGTTGTAGTTCCACAGCCGGATGACATTGGTGTGGATCTAGAAACGAATAAGAGAAGCTTAGTGTACTGTCGCCATAGATCATTGATAAATGAGAAACAGAGTCGGCTACAGAACAGAGCCTTGCGGCACTTCAGCATTTATTTTATGAATATCAGACTTTAAAGTTAAACTATCCAAAACAACTTGAAAGTTAATTTTTTATCCAACGAAGAGGAGATACATCAATATCACACATTTTCGATAACAGAATTTGATGTCCATCTCTATCAATTGACTAACTTTCTCCAAAAAGATATAAAGATTTGTTTCAGTGTTCAGTGAGATAAGCCATTAGATCAATACTGGACGTATTGTCCCGAAAGCAGTACTGACCGCCATTTTGGAGCTATTGTTCTTCATTATATTTCTTAAGCTCATGATTAATAAATCAATTCTTACAGAGAGGGGACACAACTGATTGATATTTAGCGGGAAAAGAAGATTCACATTGTATAGGGACGGATTGGACACATTATATTTACCATTCATCCAGAAAGAGCCCAGCAGAGTTGGACAGATAGAAAAGATATAATGCAATGGTTTTACCAGAACTTTCTGTATTTCGAGACCTTAACTTTACGAGTACAAAAGAATATCCAACCCATGCAACTGTTAATGATCTCAATTACAGGTGAAGTCATAACGTTACGAGTGTATTCTTAGATAGTGCATGTTTTTAGGATAAATTCCTCACTCACTATAAGAGTATTAAGAGTAAATGCCTCAATACGAAAACGAGGACTTAATGCAAATCACTTGACCTTTTTTGAATTCAACAGAAATATAGGGACAGCCTTGCCAACTCAATATGCTTTTAACAAAAATATTACAAAATTGCATTCAAACAAAGCACTTAGAAGGTCCAACTTTTGACAGATCTGTACATCCAATCAAACCGAGTTACTTGCTGCATAAAAGCACACAACGAAATTCAGGAAGGCATTGACTATAACAAAAACATATATACATATTACAAAGGTGTATCGATTAGAACTAAACAAAGCATATAGGTACTTTTGCTGTACAAATTCTAAGAGTCAAACAGAATACCTCTTCAAATGCGAAATTAATTCCAAATATTCACCAATTAAATACTTGACTTAAAGCCGTAAGCCGCACTTTATATCTTTGTAGATAGACATACATATACACTCTATGCCACAAGATTGGTTACTTATTATTTGCTTTTGTTTTTCAATTTTTTCGCAACATCTTTTTACATTAAAGAATAAAATCCATGACTGGATCGCACTAATCTGTTCTTATGTTCGATCACATCGTAAGCATCATATTCTTATTAGAAACTGCTAAATATTTGTTTAAAGAAGTTTTTAATTTAATTTCTTTAGTTTGACAATTTTAAGTATATATTTATATAAATTTGGAAACATAGTTTATCAAGAAATTGTTAACCCGTTTTCAAAATATTAAATTTCCAAAAAAAAAGTTATTTTTCTCAAATGAAACAAAAACCTTTTCTTTCCAAAATTTTGGAATGTAGTTTTTTTTTTTAATTTAAAGGAAAAAATATCAAAAAAAATTATCGAAACCCGTCGATCATATTGAAATTGTTTAACTTGAGAAAAGCTTCAAAAGATCTTCGTTAATGTGATTAATTTCAAAAGTTCTCCGTATGCGTGAAAGCGGAGCCTTTTTGAAAATTGAAAAAAAAAATACCGAAGGGTGGCAACACTGACAATTAATTACAATGTGTATTTTTGTATGACCTATTCTTTAATGTTATATCCACATTTTTTTTTTGGGCCAAGCGTATAGCAGATATGAGCGATTTTCTAAAAATATGGCAACAAAAAATTAAGTAAATTCAAAAAAAAACAAACAAAAAGTTCCCGGAAGTTGGTAACATTGACAATTGGCCCCATTGTGTATTTTTGTATAAACTATTTTTTTAGGCCGTACCCATATTTCTCCGTTAATTTGATTAATTTCAAAAGTGAGAGAAAGGGAAGCCAAACAGACTGTCGCCGTAACGCATTACGTAAAGAAGCGTTTACATTCATATAAGAAATTATAACTTCAAAAACATACACATCATACAGAGCAGCAACATTCATCATCATCAAGTACACAGAACATCGATAGCAGCTTTATTCACCAAGCCAGACAGACTGGCGCCGTAATGCGTTACGTAACGAAGCGGGTTACCTTTCCCTAAGAAGTTATCACTTCAAAAATGCAATAGAATGGCAATGGCGGCGCAGTGAATATAGTGCTTGACTGCTAACTTAGACGTGTGGGTTCGACCACCATGCTGGGCAGCATTATTTTCTATACCTACAATTTTAATTGGATGCCGCCCGTGGTTTAAAATGAGATAGTAAATACTTGATTCTCAAAGGCACTGTGCCAACAAAAAATTCTTTCCTATCTTTCGATTCCTTCTAACTAGTACCGTGCAATGAAGGTTGCATTTAAAAAACCTTAGGTGTCTTACCGGCAGATCGTTTTGTTAAAAATATTATGTGCTTATTCGAGTAGTGCGCAGTGTATAAGCTCTGTATATTTTTATGGTCGATATTTAATCGATTTAGTCTTGTCCTGAATTCCTGGAATTCTTTGCAATGGGGATTCCATTGGAATATTAGAACTATGTATGCACATCCATACATACATATATTTACCCACTTTTACGGTAGGTTTATCACCGGACAGTTATACGATGACAAAATTGATAATACTTCAGGAAAGAAAGATAAATTTTGAGAGTTGTATCTATGAGATGAACAACGTATGTACATACGTCGATATATACACAGGTACATATATATTTGTATCGAACTTGAGCATTTCGATTTTAAAATATAGAGATAAAGTCGTATGCTCGTAATATCTCATAAATACACTAAAGTTGAAAAAAACCTGTCAACCTTCTTTCGAGTTTTATTTTTTTTTTTTTTGCAAAACTTTGAATGAAGAGTTGTTTAGCACTATTTATGTACATAAAATGCCAATGTGGCTTTATCGTTTTTGTCTCCGTTGTGTAAAAAAAAGGTAATTGGTTCTGAAAGAACAATATTTTTGATTGGGCGTAACGATGAAAGACACGTATTGGAAAAACATTTCACTTTATTTGAACTTGACTACCTCATGTAGAAATAAACAAAATACGTGTTGAACTAACGTAATCGACAGTATATTTATCGCGAAGCTTTATTAAAAGGCAAAAACATTGTACTTTACACTCCGGAAGACCATATGGCACATAATATCCCCCTTTCTATGGAAGCGAACCATGTTAAAAAAATGTTCGTCCTCTCTGACCAACTCAACACTAATTTATGTACTTGCTTTTGATTGTAGCAAATTTAAAACAATGTCGTTTGGTTTTGAAACAACTGTGGAATAAAAAGTCATACTTATAAAAATATGGTGGGTTTTAATTGCACCTGAATATATATACTCATCAAAAACGATGAACTTTTTGATAAGAGTCTTATAATCCAATAGGAAAAAATAAGAAGATTAAAAACCAAAATTCTAATTCGAATACCAGCTCAATCACACGATGGATATTGGAAAGAAATTAATTTTCAATTCTTTTTTTTACGATTTATATATTTAGAAGAATTAATTAAATGAATAAACATAAGGACAGGGCACGTCATGGCGGCCATGTTGTAATATGGTAATAATTCAACATTTTTTTTCTAATTTTTCAAGCACTTGAAAACTCAATCTTTTTTCAAAGATGCAAATGAAATTATTGAAATGTACAGAATTAATGAGTTCTTAAAAGATTGAAATCAATCGATAGGTGTAAAATTAATAGGGGAAAAAATGAGTGCAATCTTTTTAAATGTGAAATGAATGACGATTGTAGAATTTTGAATCACAGTCTCAAAGTGAAGTCAATGAATATGCAATCTTTTAATTGATTTCAATGATTGATACTTAGAGAATGCATTTACAAGAGATAGCACTCGTGTTGATAGTGCCAACAGGAAGGGAATAGGCGACGCCATTGAGCCACAGCTACGAAAAGCCTCTGCTAGTGCTCAAAGTCAGCCAGTCAACGAAAATTGGACCTGTTTCATAGCGACACCCATTGAAGCATCAACAATGTAATAATGTACACATACATAGGTAATGTCAATGCCATTCAAATAATATAAAATAAAATAAATAAAATGCACAACTGGATCGGACGAACTTGCTCTTATTTTCGATCACACCGTATACAAAAGATTTCAATTGAAAAACTAAATATATTTTTAAAGTTATTTTTTACTTAATTTTTTATACATATACATATACAAATTTTTTTTAATTTTTCTCTAAAAAAAATTGGTAAGAGAATCTTAAATATTTAATAATAATCCATTTTGCGGTTTCAAAAGTAAACGTAAATAAAACACATAAAATATTTTTTTTCATGATATTTCTTTTTTATTATAAAGTTTGAACGTTGACATTATGTGTGAAACACTACCAATTAAATGACCACCACGCGAATTGTTGCAAGCATCGATTCTTTTGAGGCAATTTTCGACCACTTTTTGACACATATTGGGCGGTATCTCAGTTATAACTTGACAAATGTTGGTTTTCAAGTGCTCAAGTGTTAAAAGTTTATCGGCATAAACACGGTCTTTCGCGTAGCCCCACAAAAAAAAGTCCAGCGGCGTCAAATCGCATGAACTTGGTGGCCAGTTGATATCGCTAAGACGAGAAATTACGCGACCAGGAAATGTCTCTTGCTATAAAGCCATATTCGCTCGAGTTGTGTGGCATATGGCACCGTCTTGTTGAAACCACATATTCTCCAAGTCGTATTCTTCAATAGCAGGCAAAAACAAGTCGGTTATCATATGACCATAATGCTCCGAATTGACGGTGACATTCGTTCCATCGTCGTTTTCGAAGAAGTAAGATCCAATCACACCTCCGGACCAAAGAGCACCCCAAACAGTGACTTTTTGTGGATGTAATGGCATCTCTTCAATTACTTGAGGATTCTCAGAACCCCAAATACGACAATTTTGTTTATTAACATACCCACCGAGTGAGAAATGTGCTTCGTCGCTGAAGAACATTTTGTTTGAAAAATCGACGTCCACCGCCTGTTGTTCAAGCACCCATTCGACGTATCTACGACGTTGTGAATGGTCAGCTGGCTTCAGTTGTTATGTGAGCTGGACCTTATATGGTTGTAGGTGTAGATCCAAATGCAAAATACGCCATAATGTGCCGTAAGACAGTCCTAATTCCTGAGAACGACGAGGAATCGACACATTCGGGTCTTCGGCAACACTTTCACTTACAGCAGCGATATTTTCAGTGGTACGACCGAAACTATGATGCACAGGCCTTACAATATCTGTAACCAATCCAGTCTCTTCAAATTTCTTCACAATTTTGCCAATTGCTTGCGTAGTTGGACGATTATGTAAACCATAATCTCCTCTTAAAGCACGATATGTGGCTGTGGCAGAATCACCATTTTTGTAGTAGGTTTTAACAATTTTTATGCGTTGTGCGATAGTTAAGCGATACATTTTCGTAAATGTCAGACTTTCAAATGAAAAAAAAAATTGGTTTATCAACTTAGTTTGACAGATGTCGAATTCCAGCCCTATACTTTTGAAACCGCAAAATGGATAACCCTTTAAAAACTTAAAAACAAAAGATTAAATCGGCCTAATTAAGGAAATAATATTTCACAATTCTGAAATAAATACTTAAACTAATTTGAGCTCAAAAAAAAGTACGCCATTTTATTTATAAAATAAATTTGAATTTATGAGAAAGAAATTTTAGAAATCTGTGAGCGGTTTTTGAGAAAAAAAAAGTTTTTTTTTTTAATTTTTGAAAACATTTTTCAAAAACGCCAATTCATAGATTTTCAGCAAATACATATAAGCCGTGTTCTCGTGACTTTCAAGTAAAGCAAAGTAAAAATTTTACAAGGAAAACAAAAATAAGAAAGTACTGGGAATTACTTTTTCCTTTTCATCCGAAGTATAATTGAGTTTATATATATTAAAATAAACAAAATCAAGTTGGAGTGTGTATCGTTTTCGTGAAAATGTTTTACTTTGCTGAACTTGCTAGTCACGAGAAAAAAATTTAATGAGCAGTTTTCAAAATATAATTTTTAATTTAAATTAAATTTAAATGCTTTTAAATATAGAAAAAAATATTCATTAAAAATATTGGTATGCAGTAAAAATTGAGTAACTGTGAAATGTGAAATTTCGAAAGAATCTGTTAAGCCATTTACGAGATAGTTGAGAACAAAAAAAAAAACGGTCCTACGGAAATTACCGTTTATAGACATTTTTTCCAACCATATGATCGGTCGTTACTAAAATCGTTAGAGCCGTTTCCGAGAAAAATAGGATTTAACGAAACGGTTATATGGCAGGTACCGTTATTTTTTGAGCTAAAAAAAATTAAATTCCCCTCTGTACAACACCAAAAAAAACTCTATATACCAAGTTTGAAGCAATTTGGCCCATCCCTTTGGGCTGTAGGTGTCTATACATACATACATACAGACAGACAGACTGACAGACTGACAGACTGACAGACTGACAGACTGACAGACTGACAGACAGACAGACATACAGACGGACAGAATTTTTAGACCATCTTTTTTCGTCTTCGCTATCATCGTAATGTCATGTTTGATTGTTATCTCAAAACTTTTTTTTCGACGAATGCATAACTTGCCTTATACTTGTAAAAAGTGATTGAAATTTTTATTTGTCGATAAATCAATTTCTGCCATTTACTTTTTAAAAATAATTTCACTTAAATGTTGCCCGCGGCTACGCTTCAGGTGGTCCATTCTGAAGGTCCAATTTTGGCAAACTTTTTCACACATTTCGGCCGGAATCTCACCAATGACGCGTTCAATGTTGGCTTCCAAGGCAGCAATCGTGTTTGGCTTGTCCCCATAGACAATAGACTTAACATAGACTTAATCGCATCTGAAACTGGTGCGAAATTTGGTCACAATGAGCTGAATAGCCTGCTCGGTGGGTCGATTATGACGACCATAAAACGGACGTAGCTTTGATAATAAATTTCAATAATTTGCAAACGTTGTTCAGGCGTAAGTCTATTCATGATGAAATGGCAAACAATACTGAATCGAAATGTCAAATGTTCGTGGAATTTGTCATGTGTGATCTGTCAAAAATATAAACGTCAAAAACCAAGTAGCAAAAAATCACTCTAGTACCTATAATCGCAAGTAAACAAATCATTCATATCTCACAAACAACTTGTTTTATTCAATTTCAAATTCTAACCCGTCTCTATTGGAAATCACTTTATTGTAAAAAAAAAATATGCAAAAACATTAACATTGTAGAAGGTGTTAACGAAAATTCTTTGGCAATTATTTTTATTCTACACGGTGGCGCACGAATCGTGCTACAAAAATAAAACGTTATAACTTTTTTCAGTGTGAGTAATCGGCTTATTTTTTTTTTATTTTATAGGCCACTATTTAGATTTATCAAAATGAATGCTTGGGATTCTGAAAAAAGGATTTGGATAGTGCAGCGATACCATTCTTTGCAGTCCGTCATTTCCGTCCAAAGCGAATTTAGGCTAGAATTTGGCGGTACTCCCCCGAGTAGATGGACCATTATGAGGCTGGTGAACATGGTTGCCGAATCTGGAAGCATCGAACGAAGACTGTATCATCGAGATCCCAATGTTCGGGTTCAGGATACAATCGTGGCTGTGCATCGGCAATACAGGCAAATCCAAGTTTTTCGACTCGAAACTTATGTAGCCAAATTGGAGTTAGCAGACGGTCAATACAACGGATACTTCATGATGACTTAAACTTGTTTCCGTACAAAGTCCAAATTACAAACAAGTTAAACCCTCAGGATATGTCTGTTCGCCTGGAATTTTGCTGAAAAATGATTGCAATGGCAGAAGAAGGCAACACATTGATAAATTGTTTGTTCATGTCTGATGAGGCCCATTTTGACTTAAACGGCAATGTTAACAAACGAAATTGCCGTATATGGAGTGAATCTAATCCAGAAATGCTCCATGAGACCGAACTGCACCCAGAACGAGTCAGTGTGTGGTGCGCAGTTTCATCAAGGTGTATTGTCGGGCCAAACTTCTTTGAAGAAAACGGTGTAACACAAACTGTGAATGGGGACTGTTATTTAAAGATGTTGAAGGGGATTCTTTACCCAAAACTTCGTCGAAGACGTATCCCTTTCAGAAGGATTTGGTTTCAACAAGATGGAGCAAGCGTACACGTAGCCACACAAGTTATGGCGGAGCTCCAACGAAAATTCCCAAACAAATTAATATCCAGAAACTCCACTTTCCGCTGGCCGGGCCCCCAAGGTCACCTGACCAGACTGCACCAGACTTTTTTTTACGGGGTTATGTCAAGCATGAAGTGTACAAAACGAAACTCAGGAATTTGACTGAATTGAAGCAGTCCATTAAAACAATAATTGAGGCGATCCCAATTTCAACCCTTCAGGCCCCAAATGAACAATTTTCTGATCAGGTGCCGCATAAGCGTGGATGAGCGTGGAGGTCATTTGCGGTATATCATCCTTAAAAACCATTAGTTATTTAAAATGAAAATTTGATTTTTAATTCAATAAAAAAAAATTACTGAAATACATCGATTAAAATAAAAGTTATTTAAATTTCTCATTGTAGCACGATTCGTGCGCCACCCTGTACGATTCCTTTTGACAATTTCAAAGGAAATAGAAGCGTTTAGAATTTAAATCTAATGAATTTTTGATTTATCACAGAAACTCCGTGTTCAATCAAAGTTTTGTGTAGTTGAATCAATTTTTTGTTTTTTTTTTTTATTATTTTCTCTCGGTCACACTTCAGGGGTGTTTGTTGAATACAAATTAATGATAAAGAACGCTTCTGTGCATCCGTATCACGCTACATATAAACAAAACAACAACAAGACAAAAAATCGAAAACAAATAAAATCAATTGTGCGATAGATAGATACATTTTATGACTCCGAGGGGACTAAACAATTAGCATTGTCTCGATTATCCGATGTTCAATGTTGCACACGTTTCGTAAATCAAGCGCTCGCTCTCGAGATAGTAGATACTATAGAACAGAGAATTTCAGCTCGAAGGAGACGGCGACGACGTACGCGGAATTCATTCATAGCCGCAGTGTCCTTAACCCGTTTTTCTTATGTTTAGCTAAAGCTTGTTATGTGTTTTTGTTGATCGACTATGATTATTGAGTGCTTTAAATAGATTATGGTATGTGGCGGAATATAGACGGAGTAGGGTGGCGCTGGCCTGACCATGTTCCTCATTCTCATATACAGGGTATGCTTACACATACCTACAACGAACGTGCGTGCGTCGTCGGTGTACGTAAATAAGTTGAAGTGTAATTTATGCAAACAACTTGCATTGTCACGAGACAATAACCACATAATGTACTTTATATTCAACATGAATTCTAATAAGTTACTCTGCTTTGGAAGTCATATAGTCTGAAGGGCGTATGCGTGGGCGTGGGCAAGAGCATTTTAGATGCGTATTGAGAAGAGCGAACGTGCAGAAGGGTGACCACCGCGACCAATTGATATGTATCTTGAGAATTTAAGATAATAGCTTTTCTACCATTTGCATGCGATGATTATGAATTTATTTAGTTTTGGACTTTGTTATTATTCACACAAAATGTGTTTATTTATCGGCCTACTTATGTATGTAGGTACATTAAATTTTGTAAGCCAAGTCTTTGAATAATTTTTGGTACAAGGACACACATTGTATTTACATAAAATGGAATTTCAAACAGGCGTTGCTGCATTGCTCGCCCTTAAATCCGGTGATTTAAATTTGACACACATACATGCATACATATATACACTAGCGGACCAGGCGAACTTCGTCTCGCCCCAATTTAACGCCTCCAAATCAACTGCAGAGCTATAATAAAACACAGATAGTTCAAATTAAAACATATAAATAAAACAAAAGTTAATATAAAAAAAATATAAGGAATGATATGCAGGATCAAAAAGATTCATTTATGATTTGATTTCGATATTTATGAGCCGCATTTATGTAGTCATAGAGAGGCTTCCAATTTTCCCCATTTAGAACTCGAAAAATTTCATCTTCTGCAAGAGTATTTTTCCTCCAAATTGATCTTCTGAATGAGTTAAATATAGGGCAGATGCCAATAAAGTGACATATGTCTTCTCTGGTACATTCGGTATTTTGCATGTTTGAGTAGGGTACGTAATTTAGACCTAGGAGTTCATCCCTAGCTTTGAAGATTATATTAATTAAGTCAAGACTATTTTGGTCGTTTAAATAGTTCTTTTCTCCAAGGCTATGGTTTAATAGTTTATAAGTATTTCGGGTTTGACTTTGTTGGCTTTGTTCTCCGAAAGCATACCTTGAAGATTCCTCAATTTTCCTTCACAGTCCCTGCAGTTTTATTTTTAATGATTTTACATTATCTAGTTGAAGTGGTACATCGCTTTCAATGCTTATTCTTGTCTATTCCAAGAATAATTGTAAATTTCTGTTTTTAGGTATAACAGAATCCTTTTGTGAGGCGTTGGCTGGGGAGATTTAATGTTTTTGCTATATATGCGAAATGCAATTTAAGTGTTTACATGTAAAGCGGAGGTAGACCAGTTTCAATGTGCAACATATAAGTTGGTGTATTTTCTCGAAGCCTGAAAATTCTTTTAAGGAAAAAGCGTATTAGTTTTTCCACTTCTTCAAACTCAAGAATACCCCAAACTTGAGCAGCATAGCACATAATGGATCTCACGACCGCATCAAAAATTTTATATTTTGCACTGGGTGCAATATTTGGATTACAGAAGACTATTTTCCAGTTACTGTTTATCGCTCGTTTAGATTCTTTTAAATGTTTTTTAAAAGAAAGAGTTTTTGAGTTATTAGAACGCCGAGGTACTTGTATTCCTTAACTGTTTCAAGTGTTTCATTTTCCCAGGTCCAATATTCATTCTTTGCGAGGCGACCAGTCCCGTTTCGAAGCACCATGATTTTTGATTTGCTGGTATTTATTTGTAAGTTCCACAGCTTGCAGTTTAGGTTAAGTTTATTAATCATTATTTGGAGCATGTTTGGCGATTCTGCTAATATAACAATGTCGTCAGCGTAAAGCCGTAGGGTTATTGATATTCCATTAAAAGATATTCCTCCAGGAAGAACAGTAGCTAGGTCATCTAAATAAATAGAGAAGAGGAGTGGACTCAATAGTCATCCCCGCCTTACACCAGTTGTTGGTTCGAACCCGTTTGAAAGGACATTTCCATCCCATACCGCAGACTTATTACCTTCACAAAGTTTATGTAAGATTCTTAACATTTTTGTAGAGACTCCAAGGTTACTTAGTTTGTAAAAAAAGGATCTTCTATCGATGCCATCGAAAGCACCTTAAAATCTACGAAGAACGCATACAATTTTTTTCCTTTTTCCAAATACGTACGACCGATACTTGTTAGAGAGAAGATATTGTCAACTGTAGAATAGCCCTTCCTAAACCAGGCTTGAAATTCGCTTAACAGATCATTTTCGTTTACTCAATCTGTTAAACGCTGTACTAGAATCCCTGTGAAGATTTTCGTGGCCGTGTTTAAAAAAGATATACCTCTTTAATTACTTGGCTCTTTTGGATCTCCTTTTTTAAAAATTGGTAGGATGAAACTTTTTTTAAACTCTCTGGCACTTCTCCCGTGGACCATATGAAATTGAATGTTGCAGTTAATTTTTCTAGAAAATTTGATGTTGCGTTTTTGAAAAAGTCATATGAGATCCTATCTTAACCAGGGGCCTTATTCAATCCACATCCACTTATGACCTTTATAACATCATCAAACAATATTGAGCGGTCTAAAGCGAAATCTTGTTGATATGGGAGAGCATATTGAATAGCATTTTTTATTGGTGGATGATTCAGTAAATTTTCCAAATGAGTAGCTAGAGCTACCGCTTCCACTTTGATAGCTTGAGTGAAGAGGGCTCCATTTAGTTGTTTGCAGTTTTCCAGAACGACCGGCTATCCTTGACGCTTACCAGCGTTGACGCTATATTTTGTGAATACTGTTTTTGTTTTTGAGCGCATAAGATTTTATAATTTTTTGTTTGCTTCCCTTGCTGCAGATTGCAGAACATGGCCGACATCTTCACGATTGTGCATCTCAACAATTATATTTTCCACCTTTGATGAAATCGCTGCCATATTTTGGGTTTCTAGCAAGTCGAGACATAAAGATTTTGCTTTGTCAGTAGCTACTTCACCGTTTACCGCTGGGACATGGAATATAATATTCTTTTCGTTTACTTTTTTTGACAGACACTCAACATGTCTTTCAAGCAATATGCAGCGAGACTCCATTTTCTGTAATTGAACACAGGCTTTTTTGTTGGAGTATGTGAATTTCCTCGCCGATTCCCTCCAAATCAGTTTTCCTGATTAAATCTTTCAATTTTTCATCCAATAAAGAAGACATTGATTCCGTTATTAATGATTTTAGGGCAGTAACTGACATGTTTACCGACCGCCAATTTACTTTCGCGATCTGAGGCCATTTTTTGGGGCGGGAACTCGGAGGAGGTCTCTACCAAGCTACGTTTCGGGGGCGGGAGTGGGGTTTTAATTGTGTTAGTGATTTGTTCGTTTCCATTGTTTGGTGGGGTTTCCTTAGCACCACTTCAATGCAACTCTCATATTTGTGGTCAATTTCAACTTCTTGACATGTCGGCACAAAGACTACGATTTCAAGCATGCATTAAATTCATTAGCAGCAGTAGACTTCGGGATGACGAAAATCTCCATTGAGCAAAATCATCTCGAATCACCTTGTAAATCCTTCATTGTTCGGTCAACTACCTCCAAAGCTCGTTTATGCGCCATCGTGCATTCATCCCAAATTATGATTTTGCATTCTCGCATCAATTTTGCTGTCGCCGAATTCTTGGTCATTGTACACGTTATTGGCTTGTCAACCATGAGAAAATTCATCGCAAGCTTCAAAGCGGAATGTGTGGTTCGACCGCCTTCAAACAGTGTGGCAGCAATGCCATAGATGCCATATGATGAAACATGCAACGAAATTTGAGATCTTGACCGAATTGTTGCTAGAATCAATTAAATGCCGAATGTCTTGCATGTCCCACCGGAAGCACCGAGAGAGTAAATTCGATTGCGATCGCATTCCAAAGCAGTGCGGTTTACCACTTTTCTTCTTCTAATAACTTTTTGTCGAATTTGTGGTGCAGTTTGGAGCTATGCAATATGGGCACGTCTCCATTTATATCCTCTGCACGTACCTCTTGCGTTAGATTATCACGGACATTCTGATTAATTATTGCAAGACTTGTACGTCGTCCAAGGTTAGATCGAAATCAGTGTAAACAATTGTATAGCAATTTTTTACGCAACACAAAAACGAATTTTCACACAGCCGCCAAACAATGTGTATTGAACAAACGCAAAGTAGTTTATGTCAAAGAAATACACCGGCTGAACTTACAAAAGCGAAATCAGGAATTATACGTTTTTGCCACATTTTTTGTATATATATATTTGTTAATGTTTATGTATTAGTTCATGAGATTTAACAATTTTAGTAAGCAGTTTTAAATTTTAATAGCTCACAAAAACAGCCATAAATAGAAAACCAATACACATAAGCACATAGCTTAAACCCTTCTTCTCGACCATATCTTTCATAAAAAAAAGTATATTGAAAATGGTCGAATGCCAACTGAGATCATTAGCGTCATACGTTTTGGAAAACATTTTTTTATATCGGGTTTTTCAATAAGACCGCTACAAGAGATTTAAAAAAACAAAAACAAAAATGGTTTTGGATATCAATGAAATTCTTTATTCCTGTGAAAGTACGTTCGATGACATTATGTATGGAACTCGATTTCTCTTGCATGGCCACCACGGGCACGCTTGCAGAAGTCCAGACGCTGAAACCAATTTTCGATGGTTTTCAAGCATAACCGATACTGCTGCAATTTCAAGTTCGATATGCGTACGAAGTTCATAAATCGTCGCTGGCTTGTTGGCATAGACCATAGACTTGACGTAGGCCCACGAGAAATAGTCTAACGGCGTCAAATCGCACGACCGAGGCGGCCAAGCGACTGGACCATTTCGTGAGATAACACGTTCTCCAAACATGGTTTCCAATAAATTGATTGTGAAATTCGCTGTGTGGCTTGTGGCGCCGTCCTGTTGGAACCACATGTCTTCCAAGTCCATATCATCCAATTAGGGCCATTGAATGATAGCGATCCCCATTCACAGTAACGTGCCGGTTCATCACGGAAGAAGTACGGCCCAATGACGCCACCGGTCCATAAACCACACCAAACCGTAATTTTTTCGGAATACAATGATAACTCATGGAGTACGTGTGGATTGCTGCCTGGCCAGTACCGCATATTTTGTTTATTGACGAAGCCATTCAGCCAGAAATGAGCCTCATCGCTGAAGATGATTTTTCGATGAAAATCCGAATCATTTTCAAGTTGTTGCTCAGCCCAATTCACGAACATACGACGCTTCTGGTGGTCAAGCGGCTTCAGTTCTTGCCTCAATTTAATCTTGTAAGGATGTAGGCCAAGATCTTTTCGCAAAATTGGCCACAACGACGTCACAGAGATGCCCAACGCTTGAGAACGACGTGTGAGAGACACATTTGGGCTTTCTGCAACTGAAGCCTCACCGGCAGCAATATTCTCGACACTACGGGCACTTCTTTGTCTCACTGGCACGGTAACATTTTGTACTGTGCCTGTGGATTCAAATTTTTCCACTAGACGCTGAATTTTTGATCTGCTAGGACGATTATGACGACCATAACGTTGAGGCCACTGGCTCCGAATTTCGGTAGTAAATTTTAATAGCTTCGACTCGTTGTTGGCTCGTATATCTTTCCATCATGAAATGGCAAACCTTACTGAAGAGAAATGTCAAAATACCCGCAAGAAATATGGCGTCGTTTTCTGTCCCTGTCATTCTACTATAAGCCCTTTATATGAAAAATATATACAGTCGAACTTCGATAACTGGAATATTTGATAACTCGAATGAAATTGGTTGGCAATGGCGCGAAGTCTGAAGTTTACATGTAATTTTTGTTTTTCAACTCGAATGTTGTTGATAACTCGAAGATATTCTGCCCTATCGAGGTGACCGTACGAGTGGAATTCATCCGATTTACTACCAATCGGAGACATTTTGCTTGGAGGTAGTTCCCCGATCGGATGATCGGAAATTCTGTCCGACGAAATTCAAAGGCATTCCATTTGTATGCGATTTTACTTATGACATATACAAACGAAATTTTCTCCGAAGTCCTCCGACAAGTTCTTGTCTTTTTTTAAAGAAATTGTTATAATTAAAATGTAAGTAATAAAGAAATAAACCTTATTTGCGTGAACTTATGGACACCAAAAATTGTGGCTGTGTTTTGGTTTTGCATACATCATGAATTTTTTTACATGTTTCTAGTGACACATCAGACCGATAATTTGTTTTGTATTTGTGTTGAATCTGCTCCAAAATAAAAGCCAACGCATTTTTATTTAGGCGAAAGTTTTTCTTGAATCTTGAAGAGAATTATCGAATTAGAAGATAAGAATTAAATTAGAAGATACGTTTACTTACGCTGCGTCAGGTAGTTCGCGTATATTGCTTACGTTTCGCAATGTGCTTTTATTTTCTAAATAAATAATATTGTTTTTCAAAAGTTTTTTTTTAATCATTCTTTTGTTGACAGTTCAAAGAGAAACAAAACTCATATTATGTTCGGAAATAGGGAGGGGACTTTTCGATAGTTCGATTTTAAGATCGGTGCATCTAATTACATTTCTTAAAAACGCTAGCGCATTATAGTTGAAAAAAATGCTTTTTATAAACAATAAATTACACACTCTCGTCAATTTTTCAAACTCTTATGGTGTTTGTTTAAAAAAAAACTATCGAAAATATATCGCATTTTCGATACATCAGTTAAGTTGCACATCTCTGTCTGAAATTTATATCCATCGCAATGCATCATCGTATTTCTTTAAATTTTCTTCCGATGAAAGCTATTTCGAACTGAAATTGAATTCCCGACAAAGATGCGTTGCGGAGAAAATTCCGCTCCGACACTGTTGCCTCGATAGGGCAGCTTGGATAAGTCGAATTTTTAAGGGTAATTCTCGAATTCTGTGGATTTTTACAAGTTCATTTCATAATGTATTACCTTTGCTGTCCTTCTATATAAACGGTGATTTATTAAGAGCTTGGTTTTTGAAAATTCAAGAAAACACAGAAACTTGTAAAAAGTGAATGAATTTTTTATTTGGATTGATAAATCAATTTCTGCCATTTACTTTTTAAAAATAATTTCACTTAAATGTTGCCCGCGGCTACGCTTCAGGTGGTCCATTCTGAAGGTCCAATTTTGGCAAACTTTTTCACACATTTCGGCCGGAATCTCACCAATGACGCGTTCAATGTTGGCTTCCAAGGCAGCAATCGTGTTTGGCTTGTCCCCATAGACAATAGACTTAACATAGCCCCACACAAAATAGTCTAACGGGGTCAAATCACATGATCTTGGTGGCCAATTGACTGCGCCAAAACGTGAGATCAACTGCTCACCAAATTCGCCTGTCAATTAATGCATGGTTTCGCGTGCAGTGTGGCATGTGGCACCGTCCTGTTGGAACCACATGTCGACCGAGTTCAATTCTTGCATTTTCGGCAAAAAAAAATCTGTTATCAACGAACGGTACCTTTCTCTATTGACCGTAACCCTGCGGCCTTCATCGTCCTTGAAGAAGTACGGCCCAATGATGCCGCCTGCCCATAAACCGCACCAAACAGTGCATTTTTCGGGATGCATTGGTAGCTGCTGAATTGCCTCTGGCTGCTCTTCACTCCAAATACGGCAATTCTGCTTATTCACGTATCCATTTAGCCAAAAACGGACGACCATACAACGGACGTAGCTTGCGAAACACATTTTTCACAGAGCACGAATTTTGATAATAAATTTCAATAATTTGCAAACGTTGTTCAGGCGTAAGTCTATTCATGATGAAATGGCAAACAATACTGAATCGAAATGTCAAATGTTCGTGGAATTTGTCATGTGTGATCTGTCAAAAATATAAACGTCAAAAACCAAGTAGCAAAAAAATCACCCGTTATATGATTATGTTGAAAATTGAGAATTGTGAGTAAAAGCTGTCATGTTCCGGGATTAGAACACACATTATTAGGTTGGTATTTGTATTAAAATTTGAATTTAGTCTTATTTTTAAAAAATAGTAGGCGCTTTCTGAAAAATAAAAAAAAAGAAAGAATACACCATAGTGCAGTGTGAAGGTTTTATTAAAAGTAAAGCTAACGTGGATATATAGTTAAGACGAACTTTAAAAACATTGGCGCAAAACGCTTCTTAACTAGCACCATACTAAATCTATTTTCTTAATAAACTACAACTAAACACGCCTAAAATATTAAGAAAAAAAAAGTAAGCGAACATAACTTTTTGACGTTTGTAAATGTCAAAGTGGCATATGTATTAAGTACGATACTAACAAAATGAAGTTGCCATTTTGTGATTTTAACTTTAGTAAAATGTGAAGGAAATAGTACGATACTAAACTGGCTTAAAATTAGCAAAATCCTTTTTTTAGCCTAATATCATACTAAAAATGATTTAACATATTACTAAATCGACTAAAATTTTGCGCCATTATCATTTGAAGATAAATTTAAATTAATAACGGAGGTGGACAGTGGGTCAATAAAGAAGGATCTGGCTCTTAAGTATAGCATTCCGCCAATCCACTCGTCAGTCAACTATAACAGATTTTTTTTTTAAATAATAACTGTTTATTATTCGCAAATAAATAATACGTACTTAGGATTAATTTTTTATTTTACTTGATAACTCGAATTATTTTTTTGGGAAGTGATGGTTCGAGTTATCGAAGCTCGACTGTAGATGTATTTAAAGGAAATAGAATTGTAAATTTTAGACCGAAAACTTGAAAATGTATTTCTTGTTTCGTGTTTTTCATTTGTTATTTATGTGTGACTAACTGTCACACAGTGACCAAAATATTCACGGGAATTATGTTGGAGAGGCTTACTAACTGGATAAGGGAAAGCGATCTACTAAGTGAGTTTCAAGCGGGATTCCGAAAAGACTGCTCCACGGTTGACAATATATTCTCCCTCACCGGCATCGCACGGACTTACCTGGATAGAGGAAAGAAACTTTACGTATTCTTCGTGGATTGTAAAGCTGCATTTGACTCAATAGACAGAAAAGCCCTGTTCTTCAAGCTGAGTAACTTAGGCGTATCAACGAAAATGCTAAAGGTAGTACAAAACCTTTATGAAGACAACCTAACAGCGGTCTAGGATGACCTAGCAGATTCTCTACCTGGTGGAATAGTATTCGATGGACTTGAAATAAGGCTTCTAATATATGCCGATGACATCGACATACTAGCAGAAAGCCCGAATATGATGCAACTAATGATAAACAAGCTCCAGCAATATTGCTCGCTCTGGAATCTACAACTAAACACTTGTAAAACGAAAATCATGATTTTTCGCAACGGAAGGGGACGTTTTGCTGGGAACGAAAAATGGACGTGGAATAACCAAGATCTCGAGGTAGTTAAAGAGTACAAGTATCTTGGTGTACTTATGACCCCACAACTATCTTTCATGAGACACTTACAGGAAAAGCTGACAGAATCAAAGCGTAGTATAGTAGCTGGAACGGAGTGTTGAATAAGAGGAATGTTGCCCCGAGTATAAAGTACAAAATGTTCAATACTGTAATGAGATCCATCATGTGCAATGCTGCTCAAGTTTGGGAAATATACCAATATGAAGAAGTGGAACACCTCCTAAGATACTTCGTCAAGACAATCTTCAGATTACCGTACAACAGCCCAAATTATATGTTGCATCTAGAAACGGACCTACCACCACTTAATACACACACACACCAACTTCATTTCGACTGCATCCAGAAAGTAATGGCTCACTCAAGTTTTCCGATTTACAACGGAGAAGACTGGAACCTTTTATACAACTATATAAAAACTGCACTACGATACCGACAACAAATTGTAAACGAAGCATTTTAACTCCATTAAGATAAACTTAATTATTATTATCATTAATTTCATACTAGAACAAATTACCGAGAAACATTTTAATTTTCACTTAAAACTTATATTTACATATGTGTATCAAAAGAAAAACACTCGTTTTCGGCTGACGGCAAAAGCCAATGCTCTATTGTGAACTTTGTACAACAAAAACTGAAATTATAGAAACAAATAAGAATCGCTTTAATACTACTGACATGTCCATGGGAATGAGTCCTGAGAAGCTTGTGAAACGGCTTCCGATGCTTCAGGCGTTGCTGGTTCGTCGACATAAACCAATGACTTAATATAGGCCCATAAAAAGTAGTCGAGAGAAGTTAAGTTCCACGAACGTGGGGGCCAGTTAACATGACCACTTCTGGAAATAAAGCTGTCGCCAAATTGATTTTGCAATAAATTTTTAGTTAAGCGCTCTGTGTGGCAAGTTGCGCCGTCTTGTTGAAACCAATTGTCGTGGATATTTGCATCCTTCCTCATTTTGAAAGAAATAGGGACCGATTATGCCACCAGCGTGTAAGCCGTACCACAGTCTATTTTAATGGATGTAATGGTGATTCTTTAATGGCTTAGGGATTGTCTTCGCTCCATATACGGCAATTTTGCTTATTGACGATCCCATTTAAGCAGAAATGAGCTTCATCACTAAAATCACTAAAATGATTGAAGTGTAGATTTATATTTTTCAAAGTAAATTTCCACAATTTCTAAGCGTTGTTCCAGCGATAATGAATTGCCAATTGGCAAACCTTTCTGAGCAGAAACGTCGACAGAGATTAATATTCTCAACTGTCAAACCATAGTCATCACTTTATACTTATGGCTGGAAAACCCCTCAAGAACGAGTCTGACGGGGTCAAACGCACGATCTATGTGGACAATACACATCGCTTCCGCTTGAAATAACCCTGTTCAGAAATCGCTCGAGCAAAAGGTCCATTGTGAAATATCACCCAATTCAAGCCAACAAAAATTGGTTACCATCAATCGATTGCGTACCCCATTGACGCCATGGTGACCTTAAAATTGGCGAAACAATAGTTTTCAAATGTTTGTGAACGCTCTAGCTCTCGATATTGATTTGATAAATGACAGCCAACGTGACATATGTCATATTCCACAATATGGCCGCAATTGGCTGTCAAAGTTCGGAAGTTCTTATTGTGATTATATTGTGAATTTACCATGAGACATTCTTACACAAAAATTAATTCTTGGAGAAGACAACTGTACTTTTAAACATCTTTAGGATATTCTGTCCCACTCACGCAACTCCGTTGTTTCGCTTATAGGGTTAATATGGCATCAATGTCATCCATTATGAATTATGACCTTTTTTACGAAATAATGACAATTTGCCATGCCCCATTTTGTCGAAGCCATAAAACACAATTATTTTGATATCAGGCTAGTTTCACAATAAATTGAGGATACCGTCTTTGTTCATAGTACCGATTTGCCTACTTGCCGTACACCTACATTTTTTTCAAACAGTCCTGGGGTCTTGGTTTATATCTTTTGATTAGAATCAATAAGAAACTTTTAAACCAAATTTCAAATCCGATTCGGCATTATTACATTTCCAATACAAAATCACACAACATACATAATATTGTGAAAATAAATCTAATCAAGATTTTTTTCCCAGAATTAGGGAAAGATGGAATGGCAAACAAAATAAGAAGACAAGTGTAAGAGCAAATTCGGCTGTCAACTAAATTAAACATAATTAATCTTTCAGATGGATTTAGTCCTAGTGTCACATAAATATACTTTAGAAAACGAATTTTGTTTTAGATTCGAAATGCTGCTGAATGAACATAATAGGAATTAATTCAAATTACAGTACAATCTCGATAAGGTGAACAGTGAAAATTCAATACTTATTGGGTTTTTTTTATTTTAAACGTGAACACCATTAATTATGTACATTATGCTAAAATTTGGCTTTCAAATTTATCTCTAAACATCAGCTAAAATTCTGGCCAAAAGTTTACAAGATAGCAAGCTAAAAAAAAGCTGAGAAAAATGTGCCGAACAATTATTTCGCGGCTCCCGAAAAATTACGCCAGCATTTTTTTTTTTTTTTTTTTTTTTTGAAAAAACGCCAGAATTTTTTTCTGGCTCAAAATTTAATTTGAAAAATAAGCCAGAAATATTGGAAATTATGCCAGATGGGTGTCGAAAAATAGCCTGAAAACAAAATTAAGCCACAAAATTTGTATATTCTGGCCTAATTTCCAAATAACGTTTTGGAAAAAAGGCTATAAAATGTTTTTTGATTATTTGCGTGACCCTTTTACTTAAGTAAATGTTAAGAAAACTTTTAGTGGGCTATAGGTCAAAATATGCGACGTTTCGAGCATTGTTACGTTCATCATCAGGCATAAAAACATTTTGAATATAGGATTAAAATCCCAACAGTCTTACATTTGCATTGTCAATGTGCATTCAATATATGGTAATTAATCGCATCATGTATCAACACTTCACACACAAAAATTTAAGCATAACATCTTATTTTGACCTATAGCCCACTAAAAGTTTTCTTAACATTTTAAGGTATTTTCATAAGAGACGAAGTGGGTGGGTTGTGCGTCCGGTCGGGGCGGGGTCACATGACACATTGAAAAATCTTTATTGAAAACATAAAATAGATTTCAAATGTAAACAATAAGTTTTAAAAAGTTCGGCGCCTAAGCGGCAATCCCCTTGCTTGGGGCAATATATTATTTGGGGTGGGTACAAGTTTGTGTATATGCAAATTTTTTTGGAACTTTTTAATAAGAAATCTTAAAATCCCCAAAAAAAATTGCATATACAGTGAAATCTCTACTTGCAGACAGCCCCAAAAAGACACATTTTCGGGAACAAACTTCTACTTCGAATTTCTCATACAGACACTCTCATAAAAGATCGCGGACACTTTTTCATGTTCATTTTAGATAGAAAACCTCACACACAGCCACATAATTTTATTGAGGGATTATTTTTATCAACATATCAAGCAACAAAAAAACGAAAAGAAGTTTATCTGTTATTTTTACTAAGAAAAAGTAAGAAATTCCATAGCAAAATCTACGATAACCGGACACAAAGCTCTAATAAAAGGACGGACGATGTATTGTTGAAAACTTTTTAAGGGATTTCCCGGGTAACTAATTTGGTATAATTTTGAAAGTGTATGGTTTCCTTTTCGATGGCGTTCCATTATTGAGCATGTCATTTCCCTTTATTCTGCTATTTTTACTTGCGATTATAGATGCTAAAGGGTCCGCCAAATAACTTTTCTTTTTTTTGAAAATGCTATAAAGAAAACTACTGAATATTTTCTCAAATTTCTTTTTTTATTTGAAAGTACAATCCTTCCGGTTAATAATGGAAAATAATTTTATTCAAATGGCTGCCTCGGCTGGCCATGCAGTAGCCTACACGATCGGTCCAATTTTTAAGCACATTATCGATTTTGTGCAGCTGTAATTTCACCAATGGCTTCACGAATATTATCCCTTAAAGCGTCAATTGTCTCTGGCTTGTCGGCGTAACACTTATCTTTTACGGCACCCAACAAATAATAGTCCAACGGTGTCAAATCGCAGCTCCCAGGTGGCCAAACGACATCAGCTCTGCGGCTGATAATGCGATCTTCAAAAATAGGGCGCAAAACATCGAGTGTAGCTTCGGCTGTGTGGCACGTAGTGCCGTCCTGTTGAAACCAAATATTGCCAATATCATCCTCTTCAATTTTTGTGAACAAAAATTCGTTCAACATGACCCGATAACGATCGCCATTGACTGTAACGGCCACTCCTTGCTCATTTTCGAAGAAAAATGGCCCAATTATGCCTCTGGACCAAAATCCGCACCAAACAGTGACTCGTTTTGGGTGTATCGGCTTTTCAATGTATGCGTGCGTGTTTTCTGTGCACCAACTGCGACAATTTTGCTTGTTTACATACCCGCCAAGATCAAAATGAGCTTCATCTGAAAAGATGATTTTTTTGGCAAAATCAGCATTTTATCTAAGTCGATCGCAGGCCCAATTACCGAAGCGAAAACGCATTGGATGGTCAGTTGGCTTCAACTCCTGAACCAATTGGACTTTGTATGGCGTCATAGCTAGGTCTTTATGCAAAATTCGTCTCAATGATGTCTCCGAAATGTTCAATTGTTGAGAACGCCGGTGAATTGATGTTGATGGCGCTTCACGCACACTTTATGCCACAGCAGCAATATTCTCGGTTGAACGAACTGTTTTTGGCTTTTCACGCTTTGGTTTATCGATGAGGATGCCAGTTTCTTTCACTTTTTTACAAGATAACGAACATACGGAGCTGACGGTGCTTCTCTTCTTCCAAAATCCGTACGCAATTTTCGCACACATTCTGCAACATTACCATGATTTTCAAAGTAATTACGCAATATTTCCCAGCGTTGTTCAAGCGTATACACAACCATATTCGTTCAGCGGAAGGATAAAACTAATTATCTGTCAAATCAGACATGAGCTAAGTGTTACCATTCACGAAATAAGCACTAGTTGAAAATATAAGACGTTAGATGGCGGACCCTTTATAATAGGGTGATATTTATAAGGAGAAAACATTCCAACCAAAAATAAAATTTTAAAATTATTATTTAAGAAATCAGAGTGTGATTGCTGGAGAATATTTCGTCGCGTTGGAAAAAAAATAATTTTTTAATTACCATTAATTTCCAATATTTTGTTGAAACAAAAATATTCATATGTAAAATAACAAGCCCGATGTGTATTTTTGAGCGAAGCTTATTGCACACAAAACCAGAAATTTCAGCAACATAATAAATCAAACATCAAGAAAAACGTGTATCTTTAGAAGTTTGTTTCCTTGTTTTCTTTTACTTGGTTTTGTCAGAAATTTCCTTTTTTCTAGTGAATGGAAACGAGAGTGAAATATCAAATATTCCAGTCGCAGCTCTTTCGACTAAAATTGGTGAATCAGTTGCAAATCTCATATCTAATTAATAGGATTTTAAATTTTAATGTCAATATTTACGTCTCGGTCTTGAAGAATGGCGTTTCTTTCATTTATAGCATTCAGAATCTTGCACTATTAGAATACGATTCAAATTTCGTCATCAAGTTCAAAATGCCGCTTACCTCTCTGAGAGCTTGAGCAATTAAAATGAGATTACTTAAGCCTTCTAGTTACTTTCGTAATCCTTTTTTATGATTGGAAAAAAGTTGCAAAACCTCAACTCTAGCCAACCATCTGGTGTATGAGGAATTGACAAAGGAGCAATGTTCTTTCAGAATTTTCCAACATTTTGTCCAGCATTTAAATATGTTGAAACATTTTTTTGTAGAAATTTAAAAAGCTGACTATTAGATTTGAATGAAAATCTAAATGCTTACAAACAAAAAGTCAAAGAGAGAAATGAATGAAACTTCCATTCCTTGAAATGATAGGTAGAAACCAATTTGTTTCTTTCGAATTTCCGGGGCCCAAATAAAAGGCGGACCAGTTGTCAATCATAAAATAGCAAAACTTCCAAAAAGTTTTAATAATTTATAAACAGATTTTTTAACAGATCGCCAAACAAAATCAAAAAAATTTTTCGAAAATCAAATTTTCTAAAAATACACAAACTTTCAAAAATTGTAAAATCGCTCAAAATTTCATTTGAGCAAGATTTGTTTTGTTTTCTGATACAATATTAACAAAAATAAAAATTAACCTACGCTAAACACAGACAATCTCAACTGACAGTTTTGTTTCACGTTTGTGTTCGAAACAGGAATATCAAATCCGACCCTGTATTATTGTCGAAACTTAAATTAGTTAACTCTTAATCAAATGGAAATATTTTATGAAGAAAGAAAAAATAATTATTAATTAATATGTATATGTACTAAATGTACTTTTAGCGGTGTATATTTATTATTTTTTTTGTGTTTTATTAATAATTTTGACTTACCTTCATCTTGAGACATAACACTTTCATCGGGTGATGGAAGTTCAGATTGTTTTAATAATAAAGCTGCGCCAGAATTTCGGCTTTCTTGCAATTTAGTGAAATATTCGACAGCATAGTTAACAACATCACCAGGCTGTTCTATAAGGTATGCTATAGAGAATTCCAAAAGGACTTCTCTCAAAGCATCTGGAACTTGAATTCTTTGCTTTTGTGTCACAGACATTTTGTAAACGATTCTGAAAAGAAATACAAAAAAAAAATATGTAATTAATTTAAAAAAAAATGTGTACACAATTATTTTTGAAATATAAAGTATTTAGTCAGTTTACTCGTATATTACCGAGATTTGAGAGGACACAGTATTTTCAGAAATATAAGCAATTTCTCACTTTTGATTACAAGAAGTACATATTGACATTTCCTGGGCAGTTTTTGTCCGTCCACATTATAAACAAATTAAATGGAAGAAATAGATATCATCATGTGACGGTATAAGAAGGTAGCAAAACGATATAGAAATTCACGCCAAAGCACAATAATGACATTTAGCACTATTTGCAAGGATTTATGTCACATTCTGACAGCTTGTATTACTTTTAATCGGTCCATATTATCAACGGAAAATACTGCTTTAGTATTGATCATTTTAGTAGGGCTGGCAACGAGACGAGACCAGCCTCTTGTTAGCCTCGTCTCGGTCTCGTCAAAATCGAATAAATTCAGTACATTATCGGTATCGGTCTCGCTTAACCAAGTCTCGACTCGATCTTGGTCTCGCTTTTTTTGTCGTGAAAATTTTAATGTGCAGTCTCGTCTCGATCTTGGTCTCGGTCTCATCCTTAGACTTGGTTTATGTGTGGTGTTTGTTTTTTAGTAGTAAAAAGATGTAAGATAATACGCGTTTTAAGATTAAAAAAAATTGAATTTTGTTGAGGTTTTTTTAATCCATTTAAATCGGAGCCATTCGCCAATCGACTTTGACACTTCGTGACTTGACAAAAAGGCAACATACTATATTTTGACGTTTCGATAATATTTTTTTTCAAGTGTCACATAAAAGTCTTAAAGTCACCTTTTTCCGGAAGGGGTAACACATTGTGAAAAATTAGCAATTTCTATTCCAAGGACATGCATATAACGGGTCCGCCATCTTACGTTTTTTTTTCAACTAGTGCTTCTTTCGTGAATGGTAACACTTAGCTCATGTCTGATTTGACAGATAATTAGTTTTATCCTTCCGCTAAACGAATATGGTTGTGTATATGCTTGAACAACGCTCGCTAAGTGGGCCTGCGATCGACTTAGAGAAGATGCCGATTTTGCCAAAAAAAATCATCTTTTCAGATGAAGCTCATTTTGATCTTGGCGGGTATGTAAACAAGCAAAATTGTCGCATTTGGGGCACAGAAAACCCGCACAGATACATTGAAAAGCCGATACACCCAAAACGAGTCACTGTTTGGTGCGGATTTTGGTCCAGAGGCATAATTCGAAAATGAGCAAGGAGTGGCCGTTACAGTCAATGGCGATCGTTATCGGGCCATGTTGAACGAATTTTTGTTCACAAAAATTGAAGAGGAGGATATTGGCAATATTTGGTTTCAACAGGACGGCGCTACGTGCCACACAGCCGAAGCTACACTCGATGCTGTGCGCCCATTTAAAAAAAAAAGAAGTTATTTGGCGGACCCTATACATAACTCGTACGTATTCTACTCTGGATTTTCGCAGTGCGCCTATCTGAGACTAACTATGTGTATGTGGTTTGATATTTTAACGCGCATAGAATATATCTTGTGAATATTATACAAAATTGAACATGAGTACTACAAAACAAATAAATTTTGCGACAACCGAAACCAAACCACAGAGACTCTGCGAATTTCGATACCAAAAATATGGACTCGACTCGGGTGCCTTTAAAGTAGTCCCGGTGCGATTTCGGTCCGGAGACCGGGACAGAGACGAGACCGAGACTATTCTCGTTCTCTATGCCAGTCCTACCTCCTAGTATTTCATGGTTAATTTTCTTTGGCGTCTTGTTCGCCAAAAGTCCATTCGGACTTACAATTGAACATGCCCTTAAGAGTTCCGATTATTTTATTTATCCACACACATACGAATCTAATGGTTATTTGATGGACCTAGAGTGGGTTAAACGTAACATTTCTTTCGTCTTTTTTTCTATTACAATTGCGAAACATAATCAATCGTATATTGATAACCTTTGCCTTGATTTAAAAAAAAAGCTTCCAAAGTTATTAACAAATCCTTTATTTTAGTTGGTTTTGGGATGTTTGAATCAAAGTTCCAATAGTGAACTAACTTATACCCAAATGATGAATAGCACTGAGAAGTATGTTGTAGGTTTTGAAACAAAACACACGTGCTGAATCCCACCAATAATGCAATGATCTCTCGCAAGCTTAATTTCCTTTTTCTCCAATAATAGAACACTTTTTCCGAATTATACCTTTATGAACAGCAGTAGTTCTATTGTTCGATTTCTATGGAAATTGGAGTTTTTTTTTATTCGAATTTATAATCAAACTTTTAGATGAAAATGTTAATTAAAAACAGCTTCTCATAAAGTGAATTTGCATAAAAGGAAGATAACACAGCCTTTTTAAACAATAGGGTATATTAGAAAAGCAACATGAACATTAGGTACATGTAAATGTATACACACATAGGAAGGTATTAAAGAGGTAGAAATATAAATATATATTCAACATTATAACTATGCTTTAAATGTTGGAAAAATATTGATATCGAGAAAAAAAGCTATTGATTCTATACGAGTAGTCGCTAATGATGTACAGCTTTTCTAAAGCTGTGTCCACACCAACGAAGCATTTCAGGAAACATTGTTCAAAAAACGTTTCTGAAATGCTATATCCCTTTGTAGAAAAAATATTCAGAAACACTTCAGAAACATTTCAGAAATGTTTCTATGTTTCTGAATTATTTCTTAAATGCATTTTAAATGTTTTTTTTAAATGTTTCTGAAATATTTCAAAAATGTTTCAAAAATGTTTCTGATTTGTTTAAAAAATGTTTCTTAAATGTTCCTTAAATGTTTTTTAAATGTTTTTGAAATGTTTCTAAAATGTTCAAAAGTGTTTCTGAAATGTTTCAAAAATGTTTCTGAAATATTTCAAAAATTTTTCAGAAATGTTTCTTAAAGGTTTTTAAAGTGTTTCTTTTATGTGAAAACAACTTAGTAAATTTGTATAATCGGATTTTTCTCATATCTTGGTACAAGTATAGGCGCAGGGACATAACTCGCTCAGAAATAAATTAATAATGGACGTAAAGTATGTCCGGCATGTTTTGATTATAAGTTCATAATTTGATTAAGTGGGACTCAAGAACGTACAAAACATTATAAGCAAAAGAATGCTGTATGCACTTTAACAGTGGAAGTTAATCTTCTAAAAAAACTGTTCAAAAATTGAAAAATTTCCTCTACGTAGCGCATAAAATGGGTTTTAAGCTTACAAAATTTCTCTGACTTTTTTTTAGCGTCGGTCGTTGTCGTCTTCGGCGTGCCTACGATTATCATTTTTATTTTTATTTTTCATGAAATTTCTCCTTGCCTTATATTTTAAAAATAAATTATGGACCACCCAAACGAGGAGTAATTTCGATACGCATATCGAATTGACATATTTTTCGATCAATTCCGATATAACGCGATACCCTTTATCAATATACTACATATATATCCCAATCCTAGGGAAACATTGATTCACAGTCGTATATTTCGGAAACGACTAGATCGCTATACTTAACAGTTCATTTCTTGACTAATCATGGCGGAATGTCAAATGACATTCATATCGATCAGAAAAAATAAAAATGATGATAGTCCAGTCGGGTTGTCAAAAAAGGGCTAAAATGGAAAAAATTAATTCGTACAATTTTCTTTCACAGTTCGTTAGGGGGGTCATAAGTAGACTAAATATAGGTTTTCGGGAAAACCGCCATTTTGAATTTAATGAACATTTTAATTTGGGAAATAACTTCGCCATTTTTGATTGTTGTCAAAAAAAATATAGGTAAAACTTGTAGGAAATTTAATTTTCTACAACTTTAGTCTTAATATTTTTGTTCAAAAAAGTTATCGTTCGCGAGATATTAATGAAAAACTGTTTGGGGCTTGTGACCCCTTCTGGGACTATGACATATTAATACGTACAATTTTCTCTTATAGTTTGTTGGGGGGACCATTAGTAGTCTAAAAATCGATTTTCTGGAAAATACTGCTGGAGTTTTAGTCGCCATTTTAAATTTAATGAAGAATTGGTTATCTTTTTCAAAATAGCGGCTGAAGCTCCAGCGCTATTTTCCCGAAAACCGCGATTTCGACTACTACCGACCTGTGAAAGAAAATTGTACGAATTAATTTTTTTCCATTTCAAATGATTAACCCGACTAGACTATGAACAAGTTTCTTTGTTACAGAAACCAAAATTGTACATTTCCGGAGGTTCTTGGTATAATGAATTCGAAATCAAAAATTTTCCATCACTTCAGATGTTCGATATATCCCCGTTTGTTTTTGAACGTTTTTTGCGCATATTTGAGATACTGTTACAGCGCAAGGATATTTTTCCAGTAAGTATTTTACCTACTAAGAAATATTCTGTTGACCACGGAAGGATTCGAAAAATAATTATGAGCTAACACACGCACACTGGAATTTTACAACACTTAAATTTTGAATTAATATTTCTCTATCGTTAGCGTGACAACTGAACTGATAACTAGCCCTTAAAGCGACTGAAGGTCGGATTCTTAAAGAGGGTACCTGCAAGTGGTAATTTTACTAGTTCACTGTCAACATCGGTAAGATCGGCTGAAAACATTACTGCTGCTCAAGGAAGTGTTCAAAACAATCCATCAACCTCAATTCGACGCCGTGCTCAGGAGCTTGGTCTTCAAAGAACAACTTTGGCAACAATTTTCCACAAGGATTTGCATTTGTTTCCATTTAAGATTCAGTTGACACAAGAGTTTTTGCCACAAGACCATTTACGCCGCCGTACATAAGCCAATGGATGTTACAGCTAGCCCATGACAACCCCGATTTTCATGAAAAAAAATCATAATGAGTGACGAGTCACATTTTTATTTGAATGGATATGTGAATAAACAAAATAGTCGGTTCTGGGCAATGGAAAACCCTCAAATTATTCAACAGTCACCTTTACATCCATTAATAGGAATAATTGGACCTTACTTCTTTGAAAATGAAAACGGCGTAACGGTAACTGTGAATAGGGAGCGATATCGTGATATGATTGAAAACTTTTTAACGCCACAACTGCTTGCTTTGGGCTTGATTAACATGCCACATCGCATACAGCCAGGATTACAATGGAATTACTGCGAAACCTCTTTCAACAACAAGTTATTTCAAGAAATGGTGATGTTGATTGACGTCCACGGTCGCCTGATTTGCCTGCTCCGGACTTCTTTTTGTGGGGATATCTGAAAAGCAAGGTTTATGCAAACAAACCAGAAACCCTTGAGCAACATAAAGAAAATATTCATGATGAAATTAATGACATACCGCGTGAAATGTGTGAGAATGTAATGAAAAATGTGCTTAAAAGGGCTCGCATTTGTAAGACTAACAGAGGCGGACATTTACCGGATATTACATAATAATTGCCGACATTAAATAAAACATTTATCAATATAAGATCCATGCGCGTCGGACACCCTGTACATGATTTTTTCACTGATGTACATTGTTCACAATTAAAGTACGTAATAGTCATTTTTGATAAAAAGGATAAAAAAAAGAAGCTACGTCTGCTTAATCCCTCACTCAAAATATGTTCTAATGATCTCAAAATATTCTACACAACCACCAGTCCATTAACTTTTTTTTAAGTTTACATTCAAAATAAAGTTATATAATAAACAGCCATGCATAAATAATAATCTTTTGATTCAAGTAGTTACGAAAAAAAAAATATGGCGCCTTTGTCAGGACATTCTACCTACTTCCATATTTCCTTTCACACAAAGTGTAAACTCAAAGACTAATGATGAGGACATAACCAAAGGCGTTTATTAAGCCATTCCCTATGTTGTTTTTTTTTCGGAGACGCGAACAAAGGCAAATTCTCAACGAATCCCTTAAGGAGTAGTATAAATGTATGAATATAGACATAGATATCCATATAAAAGGAAATGAGCAGCAAATGAAAATACAATAAATTATGTCACACATCCTTTGCTTTAAACAGTCTGAATGGATTTTTCCTCTGTTAGTCAGTAAGTACATCTGGTAAGGAAAAAGTTTTTTTTTTAACGTATACTTGTTGGACGCTACGCTACGTAAAGTCACGAGAGATCTAGGATAATAACTTGATTGATATTCATGGATATAACATACAAAAAAAAAGAACTTCGAGACAGTTGAGTGATTTTATTTCTAGACAGCCAAGTCTTTATGTGTTATAAGTTATCCTTTACAGTTTGGAAACAATGATACTTAATTTTTTTTTTATTTTTATTCTTTTAAGACTTTTTTGTAGCCTATTTAGTCAATCGTTGTGGCCATTGATTTGACAAAACTTTAGATTTCATTGTTGCGGTAAAAGCTTAAAAAATTAAGAATACATTTTAAGCAAAATAGTATTATGTCAGATACAATGAACTTAGACACAATTTCTGCTTTGATTTAAGGTTAAGTTTTGAATTTTGATTATGGTAATTTTGGGGTTGGTTTTAGGTTAAGTGTTGAATTTTCACAAAGCTGTTTAATTTTAAGGGTCGATTTGCGGAATTGAAAAGAACGTTTGTGTATTTAAATTTTGTTACAAACATGCCGGTTGGGTTGGTGTTTAATAACAAGTAGCAGAAGGAATTTAAGGCGTTACCTGAATCGATAATTATTGAGCTATTCCGTATTAATCTCCGACTGAAATTGCCATTATAGAGGTTTGTAATGTTTACTATTTTGTAGTTAGTTGGAATGACACCAGATCGTTTGGTGACTGACGAAACAGCGAAATCCGCGAGCGTAAAAAAAAAGTTTACATTTTTGAAACTCTGTTAGTAAGTAAAATACTTATGTTATGTTTTAAGGCGATTCAATTTTAATTAATTGTCATTTAAAAATTAATAAAACATATAATACAAAAAATAACAAAAACTTCATTTTTATTACAGGGTTCTGATTATCGGGAAAACAACCGTAAAATTTATATTGCTTTTCTTTCTAACTCACAATTTGTTGATCAGTGTATTTTATTGAGTTAATTTCTAATAAAAAGTGCTTGTTTAAAATTATTAGAGGCAATAACTTTAAATGGGTAAGCAAAGTGAAGTTGAAAAACGAGAACTTGTTATATTAATTAAGAAATTAAGGAGATTTTTACGGGGAAATAGTCAAAATAGTGGTGAAAAAATGTTTGAAAAAAATTTCAAAAGCTCAAGACGTAAAAGATCGACCTCGTTCCGGAAGCCCAAAAAGATGAGTGTCAAGTTCACACTACCACTTTAAAATTTTAAAGAAACTCTTATTGGATTAATTGTCGTAAATTTGTCGTGAAAGAAAAAAATTTGTCGCACTTGTTTTTTTTTTTTAATAACCCCTGGTAATGCTAACTTGACAGTCAAGTTAGCATTACCACCCCTCAAAAACGGTGTATATGAAGTCAAAAAATTAAAATGGGTACGCCATTAATTGTCGTAAATTTGTCGTAAATCAATGGCGAAAATTACTACCTAAACCACGATTTTTCACCTAGCACTTCCATACCAAAAGTATGTGTTTTAGGTACTACTTTTTTTGCAATAAAATTTGTTTAAGCAATTGTCGCTCGATGTCCTTGAATAAGTTGTGTAATTAAATAATTTGTCGCCTTTTTGTGTGGACTAACCATGAATCAGGATTTTTCACTAAATTAGATTAGATTAAATTTTATTTTCCTTACAAAATACTCGTATTATAACACTTTGTTAATTACAATATATATTACATGGCAATGCCGTCTGCCTGATGGACAACTAATTATTTCTTCATAAAAGTAGAGTAAGTTACAGTTTATAAACTAAATTTTTCAGTAAATATAGTATATATTAAAATTCCGTTTGTTCTTAGAAAAAGTTGCGCGGCAAATTATTTGATAACACAACTTATTCAAGGACGTCGAGCGACAATTGTTTAAACAAATTTTACTCCAAAAAATACATACTTTTGGTACGGTGGTGCTAAATTAAGTGAAGAATCGTGTTTTCTTTTCTTTCGCCGTTGATTTACAACAAATTTACGACAAATAATGGCATACCCCTTTTTATTTTTTGACTTCATATTCATAGTTTTTGAGGGGTGATAATGCTAACTTGACTGTCTGTTATTTTTAAAAAAAACAAGCGCGACAATTTTTTTTCTTTCACGACAAATTTACCACAATTAATCCAATAAGAGTTTCTTTAAAATTTTGAAGTGGTAGTGAAAGTGACTGTCTGTCGTTGATAAACGTACTATTGTGATAGAAGTGCGCAAACATGCTACGGTGTGTGCAGTTAAGATTGCTGATAGATAGTTAATCTTTTTGAGTCAACATTAGCCCGAACACTGTTCGATGGAGCCTGCACAGTAACGGTTTGCATGACAAAACTCATTCCAAAAAACTATCCAGTTAATAACATTTAAAAAATCCGAAACTTCTTGAAGCGTGAGAAATCTTTTGAAAAAATACAATCTTTTTAATTCAAGTAGGATTAGACATTCCGCGAAGAATTGCAAAATGCCTTCAGGTACATTTAAATTACAGGGACTACAAGATATCCTTAAATCATCTCTGTGTGGATAAAATTGAGATACAAAGTTTCAATCCTCGTTTTAATAGCGAGTTTCATTCAAATTTTTAAGATCTCCTCTCAAAATCGAGTTTTGATCTTTTCAATGAAACTTTTTTCCAAATTGAATTGTAGTATTTATTAGTGATTGATTGACACACACATTCCTGAACATTCCATCAGATGACGAGGAAGACGAAGACGAAGCAATCAAAAACTCTACGAAATTTATAAAATCTCAATTATTAATATCTTGGTCCATTATTTGTTAATTTTTTAATTTTTTTAGCTTTAGTTCACAAGTTCACAACAAATTAATAACAAAATATTTCCCATTTGACAGTGGGGTTGACAGAAAAGAGTTTTTCCATGTATGGGTGCATTCAGAACAAATCTGCCAACCCATCAGAGATCAGATCTTTCGTGCTAAGATTTGATCTAGATCTGCTCTTTTTGTTGGAATGAAACTCTGAAAATGCAAAAAGACCCAATCTTTTTACATAAAGAGCCAATCTTTTTTTTATTATTATTATATATTTCATCAAGCATATATTAAAATATATTAAAATTATATAATATAATCTTACAGACTAAAGATTTAGGCATATATATTAAAATGCACGACTGGATCGTACGAACTTGCTCTTGTAGCTAACAACTTTTGTGTAGCTAACCACTGACGCTGTTAGTAGGTAAGAATAACTTGATTCTTAATATAATGAATTGAATCACTTTAATAAGTTTATCGAAAAAACGAAGAATGCCATTAGATGCCACGGATCAATGAAAATTTTATAAAAAAAAAGTATCTCGAAAATTGTAGGACGGATTTTGATGTTTTTTTTATTTTTTAGATTTTTGAAAACAATTGTTTTTTGAAATTTTGGTTTGCAGTTCTTTAGAGTTTATTAATATACATGTGATTATAACATTTAAAGTTATTTTTTTTTGATTAGTTTTAAAAATTTTGATTTTTCAAAAAAAAAATTAAAAAATTAATTTTAATTATAAAAAAAAAGTTATTTTAAATTTTAATATGCAGAATTAGTTTCGCTACCTAGATCTTCTCAGATATAAAATTTGACAGAAATCCAATGTACCTACAGTAACCGAGAAAGCCAAAAATTAAAAAAAAACGTTATATGCAAGCTAACGTTATTAGACTTTTTCCCGTAAACTTGGTTCAGATTAAATGATAGCTATTCTCAACAAAAAAATTGTCAAAATTTTTTATCAAAATCGTTGGAGCCGGTTTTCGAGAAAAATAAAATTTTCCTAAACGGTTATATGGCAGATACCGTTATTTTTAGGCCTAAAAATAAAATTTCAATTTCCCCTCTGACGAATGACAATAGAACCACACATACCAAATTTGAAGGTAATCGCTCAAGCCGTTTAGGCTGTAGCTCGTTATACATACAGGCTGCCAGACTGACAGACAGACAGACAGACATTTTTTGCCAATCACTTTTTTAGACTTCTCTATGATCGTTATATCAGTTTGATTATTAGATTTTTTTACCAATGCATAAATCGCAAGTAAAAATAAGAACAAATAATGAAGAGAAAAATAAACAAATAGAATAAATTTGCACCAAGATAGACTTGAACTTGAAAGACTTAAACTATACCTGGTTAAGAATTTATAAAAAATCAAAATGTTTTTTTCTAAATGAATCGCGAGTATGATGGGAAAAAAAATCAACATAAATACAAATTTTATTAGCCTCTCTGAAACACCGTGTTAAGGGTTCATTTAAACCATAATTTGTACGATGATGAGGTTCTTGAATGAAACTCGCTATAAATATAGTGCTGATTTCATAGTTTGACAAACTGTCACTGAAATAATTATTTGAACATAAAGAATGATAAATATAATGTTATATACAGATATCTTGACTCTGATAATCGCGCCATATTTAGACAGGTTTCAAAGAAATGCTGATCTATCTGTGCTATGGAGTCATTAAACTTATTTCACCAATTATCTAAGTCTTATAGAGTTAAATAAAGTTCAAAGTCGCAAAGTCCAGCTAATCTTTGAATGGAGATAAATTGCATCTTAAAGCATATCGAATAAGTTGTTCCTGAAGATTAAGTTTTAGAAAACTTCATTATTTTGAGATTCTTCAAGAAATTTTAAGGGATACCGGTTTCCACGTGAATAGCGTATGTGGGGATTGTAGTAGGAAGCTTTAATATGCGGTTAAAACATTGCAACTTCTTCGAAATTAATAAAGCCAAACACTTGATTTGCATAGCAGATGCTGGAATACTTTAAATTTAGATGCTTTGTTTACATTTTTGTTGCAATAAAACCTAAGCCACATGAGATTTATTGACGTTTTGGTATTAATTACCTTTTGTTTTACATTTGGTCGCAGATGAAGATTGCATGATAGCAAAACCCTTCTGCTACAACAACTCCATCGGGTAGGTTTTCTGGTAAATCGTCAATAAAAAGTGTGGAAAGAATTGGACTGAGAACGCAACCTTTTGGGAATCCCTTCTCGGTTCCTTATAAAAGTATTGCAGTTCAATATAAGAGCCTTCGACAAAGCTCGATGAAAAAAACCAATACTTACTGTGATATACTTGTGGGAACCAGAAAAACAAGAAACAGTCGCAATTCACTTCATCTGTAAATTGTCCGAAGAAACGTGATGAAATGGCTCTGAGACAACTTTAAATGACTTATAGGGCGGTATTCCATTAAAAATCCTAAACGGACTGCAGGATTCTTTGTGGACTATTTGGATTTAATTCTTTAGAGTATTATTCCAGAAGACACCTCATTAATGGTTTACTATACTGTATGTCCATTATTCACTAGAAATCCATTTACCGTAAGTCCAACACTAATTGGACCCTTGCGCTAGGCTACTCCCTTCAGCCATTTCTATCCACATGACTGTATAACTTATACTCTTCAGAGGTGGGAAGATGAAGATAAGCACAGTTAATAATGAAGTTACCAAAAAGGTTGGTACATCTAATTTGCTAGAGTAATTCCGACCATGGGAGCTAGATTTCCTGGTTATGGTTTAGCAAATAAGGTCTGTTATTTCCTTGTGTCTGATAGGTCTCCGTCCAATGTTAGATTCTTTCGGCCTCATCTGGTAAGTCTATTTGTGTACTAATGAGGTTTAGTTGCGGTTCATGAGCCAAGTTATCCCCATCTGGCGAGCTCAAACGTCCAAGGCAAGGAGCTTGGTCCCACTTGTTTGGCTTTTATTTCTGATTACTTTGTGCTCCTGCGCGGCGGCCGCCTTATCTGGTCTTGACGCCAGAATGAAGAGACGAAGGGGGGTCCAATTCACTTCCTTTACGAATGCTATAAAATAGTCAGGAACAAAATACCAGCATTCAAAGAATTTTTCGACGAACCGCTAGTCACGTCTTATTTTCGATACCAAGGAACAATCGGAGAACTCAAGATGGCTCCTTACGCCTTTGCTCATCCCTTCTTACAAATACACATTACATCTACCAATGTCAACATCCTGGGGAGCACAATGGATTCAAAGATTAAAGATGTACCAAATGCGACTTATGGTATCATCGTCCCTTCTGCCCTAACGTAAAATAAAAGTCTCGAGTAAAATGGGTAAAAATAAACCGCCTTTCAACTTGTTAATTCTTTTTTTTTTAGCTGGTGGTTAAAAAAAAAACAAATATTTTCCAATAAATTTGCATTCGACTAACACAAAGAGGATTAACTGCCGTTTTTAAATGACGGACTTAACACGCCTTGCAGTTCAAAAGGCGGGGCCTGGGCGCTACTAAAAAATGTCTCAAATGATGTCAAACAGTTGCTTGTTATTATTGAACTTTTAATGAACTTCTGGGTCAACGCTTCCTTTTGTTTTCCATTTTCTTTCGTGTCGGGCGGATGTAGGTTCCTTCCCTCATTAAAATGAGAAAATCTACCTATGGCATTTATGGTTTATTTTTTTAAACCAAAACTGTATTCATTTCAATCTACATATAGCCAGCCTGGCATATGCCGTAATATAGTATGTAAAATTTTGTCGTAGCCATATACTAAAAACATAATAAAAAAAAATCCTTCGCTTATAGAGGCATAGGTATACCTAGGATTTGTATGTGTAGGTTATTGTTACATCATATTATATTATGGCGAATACATAAATCGAATCCTTTTTATCTGCAACAGAAATTATAGAACCGAGACCACTTCAATGGTTTCTTTTGAGTTTTCAAACAAAAACCCTAAAATCCAATTCAGTTTTATTGTTCCTCTATACGAGGATGTATTTATGTGTGTGTGTGTGTAGGGAAGAGGGTAAAGAGGTTCTGGAAAATGTTTAATTCACAAGGATATCTACTCAACCAAAAAAAAGCACAAAAACCGTACAAGGGGAGCCACAACAATAGGTCATACATATATGTACTTGTATTGTCAAAACCACTAACTAGTCATCAATTTAACCTGGGGCTGTTGTTTATTATGTTATTTATAGATTCTGCAATTAGAAAAGCTTTCGTATACACAGTGTCCTTTGAAAAGTATTTCGAAAACTTTTTTCCTTAATATACACTCGAAGCCAAAGAGCAACCCAAATTTTCCAAGAAAATGCAAATAATGCAAGACTTAAATTGGAGTCGTTATCAGAAGGTAAGGTCATTAGGTTTTAAATATCTTTCCTAGTTATACGTATGCAGAAAATGTTAAAATTTTCGAGTAAAATTTTAGCTTTGTAAGAATATAAGCATTTTGTTGGATCCGTACAAAATGTCGACGGCAGCATACAAATACTGCTTCCAGGTTTATAGTAATCTTGCGTTATCGTTCCTCATCAGATTATGATATCTGATTCTCGTATGCATATGTGTTTTGGTAAAAAAAAACACACTACTGGGTCGCACGCACTTGCTATTATATTCGATCACATTGAATACAAAAGGTTCTTAATAGAAACGGCGAAATATATTTTTACCCGTGGCCTGGCATTATTTATAAAGAAGGTTTTTTTAATAACACAAATTCTATATACTACTGAAATACATCAGCCAAGTAGAAGACTTAGCACTATAATATTTGGACTTGTTGAATTATTGATCCAATAAAAATTGGCGTTTCGTCCCGGCGGGCGATCTCACATGGACTCATCAGTTGACTAGTGAGGACCTTTGTCAATACGCAATTTTTACCAAGTTCAGTTCATCATACATAGATTTCGTGAAGAACATCTAGTGTGAACTATAATGATTAGGAATTCTAGTCTTGTTGGATATAGTTCACACTAGATGTTCTTCACGAAATCTATGTAAGATGAACTGAACTTGGCAAAAATTTGTATTATTAAAAAAACCTTCTTGTATATTTTTAAAATCGTTTTTTTACCTAAAATTTCTTCAATTTTTTTAAACAAAAATTGGGATTACAATTTTAAATATTTAATAATATAAACTTAAAAACAAAATTTCAGAAAAAAATCGTCCACCAATTTTCGAAATAAAAAAAAACTATTCTTCGAAAATTTTGAAATGCTGTATTATGTAGAATCTGAAGAACCTCCTGTATAAATTTAGTATTTAGTACTTATTGGTTTAAAAAGAACTTAATATTAAGATAAACATCTTTTAGATAACTAAGCCTTGAGATGGAATTACATTATGGTTAACTTTGATTGAATATATAAATATATGTATAAAGAAAAAAAAATTATAAAATAAATACCAAATTAAAAAAAAGATTAATACAATTTTTTTTTTGTTTTTTTTTACACAACACACAACAATCGACCCAAATCCACCAACAGAAGACCTGCAGCCAGAACTAAATATTGTAAAAATTGATTTGAAACAGAAACTGGTTTAATTTTAATGATTTGAAACATATATTAATTTGAAAAATATTTGGTTAAGTAACTCTGGAAATGCTTCAGGTTATCTGCTCTTCTTAGCTGACGTGGCAACGAATTCCAAAGACGAGCTGCTCTAACGAAAAACTGTCGCTCAGAAATCTGACAAGTGAAACGTGGAGTAGAGATTTGGTTGGTTCTGTCAGAAGATAGAAACTCTATATGATATTCGAAGAAAACGCAAACAATATTTACATATTATTTTTGTTTTTGTTTTTGTGGACTGTGTGGATTAAAGCCAATTGAAATATTTTGTGACCTATAGTCCAAAATGCGTTTCGCCCGGGCACGATAGTTGGGCTCATCTATATGGTTATAAGCTTCTTGTGGTTGCTTAGTAAGGACAATCTTTAAAAAACATGGTTAACGTTTTAAACTTGAATATATTCGGAAGGCTAAATCCATACAAAGTTTTCTTATAGTTCGAGATGTGGTCGAACCTTCGAAGTCCAAAAACACAACGAGCTGCATTGTTAAAAACAACGTTCAATTTTCTCTGGGACGCACCATCCAAACTACAAAAAATCTCACACCCATACGTTAAAATTGGCACTACCAGTGTTTTAACCAGCATTTTTTTTTAGTTTCGATAGGTGTGAACTTCCTTGCAGCAGATAGTGTTTTCAATGTACCATACGCTTTTCCTACTACAGCATTTACATGGTTGTTCCATGTTAGATTATGATTGAAGTACACGCCTAGATTTTTCGCTGCATTAACATACTCAACTGGAACTCAACTTTAGGTATATTACTGGAAAATAACTTAAGTCTAAAGTCTTCTTAGCGATAACAAGGCACTTAGTCTTGTGCGGATTTAGAACAAGACCGTTTGCTCCAGACCATTCAAAGAAGGCACTTAAATCAGTGTTTATGTTGTAAATGCAGTTCTCAATTAGACCGAGTGCTGCACTTCCTATATACTGCACATCATCAGCAAACATTTGCGTTTTACCATGCCTCAAAATACTTGATATGTTATTAACATAGAAGGAGAATAAAAGTGGTCCTAGAATGGATCCTTGTGTAACATCCCGCGATATACAAATGAATTCTGAAGCTTGCGTTCCAGAGACCACCGTTTGACGCCTTCCCCTTAGGTATGAGAATATAAGGTTAACTGCTCGAGTAGAAAATCAAAAGTCAGTTGTCAGTTTTTGGCAGATAATATCGTGGTCAAATGTATCGAAGGACTTAGAGCAGTCAAGAAGAACCATAAATCAGACCTTGTCTTCATCTAAGGCTCTCCTAATATGCTCAATAACAAAATAAATCTTTTGATCGAAGTCCGTTGAGTAGTTTGTGAGAAAGTAGAATATAAAAAAAAATGGTTGTATTCGTCGCGGCTACCGTTACCGTAACAAAATATGTAAAAAATAAAAAAATTGACCTACCCTACCTAAGGTAGTAGACATACTTTTCTTTTATCAAGATCCTTAGAGCCCTTTACGAAATAATTAAGATGGTAGAAAAATTTGTATAGCAAATACCTTTATTTTTTGGGCTAAAAAAGCGATTCAAAAATGTATTTTAGACAATCCCCCAAGACACTGAAATACCAAGTTTGAAGAAAATATCTTCAGCCGTTTAGGCTGTAGAACTGTAGAGTGTTCTATAGTCAGACAGACAGAATTATGGGAAGTTTGATCAAATTCTGGAGTTCGATTTTTTTTACATATGCAAGACTTGCCCATAGTACCTATAAAACAAGTAAAAATGTCTGTACTTACCTCAATGGTTACATAAAAGCATAAAATAGCTACATAAAAGTTGTTAGCTACAAGAGCAAGTTCGTACGATCCAGTCGTGTATTTTATTTTCTGTTGCATTGCTCTTTTATTCGATTCGTAATTGTGCTGGTTTTTATAAAACGCTTATTGCCACTTCTTAAATCATCTCAAAAAGTGTGCATTTCAATTAGCTGTTTGAATCACCATCACCTAATTCGCTCTAAACGTCGAAATTTATGAAAAAAAGATATAAAAGCAAAGTAATTTGCAGCACTTCGTTACGTTGTTGCTCCGTAGATTTTTTTTTGTCTGAAAATTTATTTTACTTCGCACGTTGTTCGTCTCTTTTATTTTCTTATTAAGGAATATTTTTATTTTCTTAAAAAGGCTTAGAAAGACTTGGGGCTGTTAATTAGCTTCTGCTTTTTGTTTTGTTCAATCTGTTGACGGTAAAGTCGACTTTTGTTAAACCTAAAGCAACCAAATACCTACATTTTATGGTTTTGTGTGTTGGGTGCAATTTGTATCGCCCAAGGGCATTGTAAGTATAGTTGTCGGACTTCATAGTCGCTGTAGTCGCGCAAACAATATACACATTATACTCGGGGACAGGGCACTAAATAGCAACAAAACAAATTGTTGTTACAAACGCTTTAGGCGAATAGGTTAATGATTTTTCGCGTAGCAAGAACAATTTCAAATTTGCCTAGGGTTGTTGCGTTTTGTTGAAGTTCAGATTTATGGCTTCATTGTAAATTACATTCGTTACAAGAAATGAGAGCGGATTCCGGATAAAGAATTAATCAAAGTTCTCAATTGTGGATTTAATAGCTCAGGGGTGTGAGTAAAGGTATATATTTTTTTTTAACATCACAATGCAACATCATTATAATGTGATATTGTTTGTAAAGAATTTCACTACATACGAGGGCGGGTCAATAGGTCCGTGACTTTTGGAATAAAACACAGATTTTTTGATAAAAAAATAATTTTATTTTTCAACGTAGTCTCCCTTGAGCTCTATACACTTGTCCAAAGTTTCTCCAATTTTTTTATCCCTTCCAAAAAAAAAGATTTGTCGAGGTCCTCAAAATAGGCCTTTGTTTGCGAGATGACTTCATCATTGGAGTCAAATCTTTTTCAACCAAGGCAGTTCTTCAGGTTTGGGAACAAGAAGTAATCGCTCGGAGCCAAATCTGGAGAATAGGGTGGATGAGGGAGCAATTCATAGCCCAATTCATGGATTTTTGCCATGGCAACTGCACATGTGTGCACCCTTGCATTGTCTTGGTGGAAAAGAACTTTTTTCTTGGCCAAATGAGGTCGGTTTTTTTTTTCAAATCGTCATTGAATCGGTCCAATAAGTTGGCATAATATTCCCCATTGATTGTTCTTCCCTTTTGAACGTAGTCAATGTGGATTATCCCGCGTGCATCCCAAAAAACAGTCGCCATAACTTTATTGGCTGACAAACCCACCTTGGCCTTCTTTGGCGCCGATTCACCCTTAGAAACCCACTGTTTTGACTGTTGTTTGGTCTCTGGTGTGTTTTGATGGATCCATGTTTCGTCCATGGTTACAAAACGGCGCAAAAACTCCTCCATATTGCGATTAAACAACGCCAAACCTTCCTGTGAATTTGTTACACGATTGCGTTTGTGGTCGACTGTGAGCAAACGCGGCACCCATCTTGCGGAAAGCTTTCTCATGCCCAAGTGATCATTCAAAATTGAAACCACTGAGCCATGCGAGATCCCTACGGCTTCCACAATCTCTCGCACTTTCAATCTTCGGTCGGCCAACACCATATCGTGAATTTTTTCGATTGTTTCGGGTGTATGTCGCTATGTAAAACGCGAAAATGGGGACAAGCCAGAAGCGTATTTATAAAACAAATTTCATTAGTTTATTATTGAAATTTATGGCAAATTCAATTAAAATGTTCAACACTGTTATTATATTACACACATATGTAAAGTTGTACAAGGTCATAATAATATTGGCCTCTGTATAGAAGTAATGACATTGAAGGCTCAAAATAGGACAATGAAAATTATTATTATTCATTAAAAAAATTTTAAATAAAAAAAAATGTTTTTTTTTTTTGAAAATCTTAATATAAAGTTTATAATTGTTTGCGCACAAAATGGGATCAAGCACCATGAAAATAGGGAAGGATTTTTAAGGAGTAACCGGTGCACATTGATTTTGAATTTCGGAATATCAAAATGGGAGGGTAAGCCGGGTAAACTATTCCACATTCGCGTTGTAAGGCTAAAAACAAGATCATTATTAGAAGCAGGAGTATTACGTTGAAAAATTTAAGGGGAGGGATGCAACTGGCTAGAACTTTGTTTATAAAAATAGCGATAAAATAATGAGAGTCATATAACATTTCGACGGTGTTCTAGAGATGTAAGTGTTTCCATTATTTTGTTCTATCGTCTATCGTTCTTAATGCTCGATTTTGAATTCGATCTAAAAGACTCAGATGGGTTTTGAAAACTCCTGTCCAAATAAGAGAGTTTTACTCCAGCTTTGAACGAATGAAGTCATTATAGATTACAGTCAGATCAGTCAGGGAGAAGAATATCTTGCACCTTCGAAGAAAATAAAAACACTTCGCTGTCGTTTTTTAGCGACATAGAATCAGGGTTAAAAAGGGGGACATAGCGACTTTTATAGGGGGACAAATGTTCCAAAATAGGGACAAAACATGTTTTTGAAAAATACAAAACCCGAACAAAAAAAGTGAATTAACAACATTTTTATATATCTTTGACTTTTCACTCGGCAAATCATAAAATCTAAATAATTTCGTTTCTATTCCCTATTTTTTATTATAATATTGAATATGGATGATCTTGTGACAGCAATTCGGCGCTTGAGTTTTGATTTTCTTTTGGAAGAATGTTGCAATTTTTTTGGCATTTCGTGCGACCGCAAGTAAACTGGCCTAAGAAAATGTAAGCTAATTTATTATATATTATGTTGGTGTTATTTACCAGCAATTTCCGACTTCGTGAATATTGTCGGAAACAGGGAGCTTGTACAAGTGGCAGAGTCATAACTATGGCTAAGAATTATTGAATAAACATGTATTGCTATTGATAGATATAGAACTACTGAAGTGAAGTTGGAAACGATTCTTGAATGAAATAAATGGATGTATCCAGTTGTGAAAATTGTAGTTACTATGATGGAAGTATACACAGCTATAATTTGGAAGCCTGCTAAGATTTTTTTTGAATAGAAAAGAGTAGGTAGTATAACAAATATTGCCTTAAGATGCAAAAAATATTACATTATTGTGTAAAAAGGAGGAACATTTGTGTCCCCCTTTGTCATTTTTGGTTTTGGGGGACAATAGACATCTTGAGGTAAAAAAAGGGGCAGTCCCTCTAAAAGGAGGACCAATGGTAACCATACATAGAATATTTGGTCATTCTACAGGAGGTGGTATACGACTCACATACCGAGGACTGAAAGCAGATAAGTTTCTTCAATGCAAGTGCCACTCATGGGAGATGGGTTCTGCTTTAGCGATAGAAGACATCACATAGTTTTTGAAGCAATAAATTCTACGCGGGTTTGTATTATAAATTGGACAATGATGTAAAGATCAGAATTTAATTAGCTTATCATACTTTGCCGTTGCAGTTGCACATCTGAAGAACACGGAAGTGAATTTGAAAACGAATATGAAAAGCTGAGAGGACTATCCTTAGCAAAACAATTCATTAAGTTCTAGATAAGAGATCAATTATGAAAATGAGAAAAAGAGTTGGAGACAAAACGGAACCCTGGGGCACACCAGCATTTATTTTATGAATATCAGACTTGAAACCGGCACATGCAATACAAGTTTGAGCGACCGCAAAGGTAATCTCTAATCCAACGAAGAACACATTTATCGATACCAAATGCACTCATTTTCGATAAGAGAGCTTGATGCCAAACTATATAAAATGCTTTCAAAATATCAAGCGCAATAATTTTACTTTCTCCAAAACGATCTAAAGACTTGTGCCACTGTTCTGTGAGGTATACCATCAGATGACCAGTGAACCCGTTGCTACGAAAGCCATATTACCGTCAATAAGGAGCTTTGGTTCTTTATACGTTTTTGGTTTGTTGGTGTAATGATTTCCATAAAGAGCGGGTCAATATTAAATTCGAATAAAACCAGTTGTCTGTGAGATATTAATGACCCTTGTATGCCATTATATTTGAAATTATAACAAACAACAAGCTGTTTAATATTGACCAGTCCCTGATGGAAACCCCATTTATTAAACGCGAGAGCTATGGCAAGTCTATACAGTCGAATTTTTGTTTACAAAAACTCACAAGCTCTTTTGAATTCATTCCTTATTTTCCCATTTTAAGGGTAGACAATACAACTTTAGTGTGTGCGTGCATAAAAGACTTTTGATATAATTTTTTTTTTTTAGGAATTATTTCGAAATTCAATTTTTGTTTAAGGAAAATTATATTGCTTTATTTGTGTTCCTTAAATTTCCTTTCTTTTTTAATTTTTCAGGAACTGTTACCAGCTTGGGCCTTGGATCTACATCTATAAAATCGACCAGGCGGTGAAGGAAAATAACTTTAAACGTTAAATTAATTTTTAATTAATTTTATCTGCTTTCTTAAATTAAAATTAACTTAATTTTTAAGAATTTTGTTTCTCCCATTAAGCGAATTAAATTCCTCAAAAAAAAATATGAAAATTCAATTTATGAAATTTCTCTTTTCTGGGAAAAAAATCATAAATTTCACAATTATTATTAAATTAGTGAGTTTTACCTTTGAACTACGCAATGCTATGTACAGTGAGTCAAAATGTTTTAAGCGTTGGTATTAATTTAGACGTTACAGCAAGTTTGTTTCTGATGTCTACGTTTTCCAGATCCTTAATAATTTTGCAAAATATTCTAGGAACAAAATTGTTTGGGAGGGTGTATATTTCGTCTTATTCAACGGAAAATACAAATATCATTAAATCAAGTTGAATAAATATTTTTTTTTTCAAACTTTGAAGAAAAATACATTTAAAAAATAAATAAATATAATTTGGTTCGATTTTTAGAAAGTTGCAAAATAATACGACAAAACCACACGCCTTAAAAAATACCACACAAAATAACATTCAGCCTACTCGAAAGTCGTAACTACACATAGTTTTGAACGATCAAATCTCCAAATTAGTATATATATTTCGACCAGCTTTGCATAGCATCGACGACACTGTGTTTTGGAATAGCATTCGCCGTATAATAAACAATATGCGTATGAAATTTTATAAAGGTCAAGGTTGCATACGTGATTTATGTACCGAATATGATTTAACATTTCTTTAGAAGATTTCTTTTTTAAGTCTTACCGCAATCCTAACTAAAGGTTGTATAACAATATTAAATGCTTTCAACATTTTAAATTCATTTGGAATTGTACGTATCTTTATGAACACTACGTTTTTACTTGTGATGTAAATAGGTACTATATAGGGAAAGTTGTGCATTTGAAAAAAAAATAGAACTCGAGATTCTAATCAAACTTGACATTATACGATGGTAGGGAACACCAGAAAAGTTGGTGCCGCAATTCCGTCTGTCTGAACAACGATCTACAGTCTAAACGGCTGAAGCGATTTTCTTCAAACTTGGTACTTAAGCGTTTTAAGTGTTTGTACCTAATAGATTTTTGAATCGTTTTTTTAACGTTGTTTGCCGTTGCCATACAATTTTAATCTCGAAAACGGCGCCAATGATTTTGATTAAAAAAGTGTGTGGACTAATTTAGATACATTTTAGTCCAAAATTTACTTTTTTTTACATATTTTGTTATTATTATTATTTGATATCGATCAAAGTTTTTATATAGGAGGGGGTCGTTCAAATTATAAAAACATACATAATACTGCATACCTAAACTTTCGAAAAAATATATTTTTGGATTTTTTGAAAGTTCAATATTTCGAAAGCGTGTGGATGATTTTTTTGGAAATTTTATTATTAAATGTTTAAAATTTTCATACTACTTTTTTTTTAGAACAAAATTAAAGAAATTTTGCATAAAAAACGACTTTAAAAATATATTTAGATTTTTAATAGAAATCTTTTGCAAACGACGTGATCGAACATAAAAGCAAGTACGTGCGATCCAGTCGTGCATTTTATTTTTTATATTTAAGGCGCATTCAAGGGGTTTGACTACCCTTAAAATATTTAGGAAAATTAGGAAAATAGGATAAGATTTATTAGGACATATCGATGTATACTAGTTATAAGTTAGAACTATCATAATGGTAGGGAAAAGCAGGGAAACATTCGTGAAGTGTGACTAAGGAAGGAATGTCTATACTTGATACGTCCGAAGTTGCACTCACAAGGAAACTGACGAGCATTTCCAGAAGCCGAGGTATTGCGGTTGAATAGTCTTAAAGGATGAGTCTAACTCGATATTTCAAAAGAACACTGTCTAAAATAAATTGCGATAAACCGATAAAATGCATGAAACATTTCAAGAGAAGTTTCAGAATTCAGTTCATTGATGAATATGAGAAAGAAAGTCGTAAGCACAAAGGAGCCATGGGGCACACAAGAATTTATTTTATGACCATCCAATACAACTTGAAAAGTAATCCACGCGTGCTCGATAACAGAGCTTGATTCCCAACTCTTTCAAAAGTCCTATGTAGAATAAAGCGCCCACCCTTTTTCGAAATAATGGATTTAAAAATAAAATGTTTTTAATCCAAAAAAGTACTTAGTATTATTATAAATTTGAAGGACCTCCTGTACAAAAATTTATAAGAATAAAAAAAAAACCTTATATGGCAGGTAACGTTAATAACATTTTATGTAAACATTTTTTTAAAACTAAAATGTAATGTTTTCCTAAAATAGTGTACTGAATTTTTCTTATCAAAATCGTTAGCGCCGCTTTCAAGATGATTCAGAATTACCATTTTTGGTACAAAAAATGGTGTGGTACCGTCAGTTTGTGGACTAAGAGAAAGATTTAAACAAACAAATGAGCCAACCACCAAAACGATTAAGTACCAAGTTTGAAAAAAATTGCTCAACCGTTAACGCTGTAGATCTAGATCGACCTATAGATAGACAGACGTGTTCTCTGTCATCGTAATGTCAAGTTTGATTAAAATCTCCCGTTCAATTTTTTTTCCAAATGCAAAACTTGACCTAAAATACCTATTTCACAAGTAAAAACTTGGTGTACCACATGGTTCCGATTTGTCTCCGACACTCTTTATTTATATTTATAAATGAAACTACATATCCGTATTGCCTTAGATTTTTGTCGACCACATATCTGGACAGGATCCCCTTCAACCAATGTTACTTTTCCTTTTGTTTATGTTTTATTAATTATTATTCCAACGCTTTCTTGTTAAATATAGTCCTTTTAACTATAAGGCAAGTTATGCATTCGTGAATAAAAAAAATTTCGAGATAACAATCAAACATGACATTACGATCATAGCGAAGACGAAAAAAGAAGTTCTAAAAATTCTGTCTGTCTGTCTGTATTTATGTATAGACACATACCACCCAAACGGATTCAAAATTAGTATAGTTTTTGTAGGTATTTTTTTAAGCTCAAAAAATAACAGTACCTGCCATGTAACCAATATGTTAAAGCCTATTTTTCTCGGCTCTAACGATTTTGATTTTTAAAAAAATCAGTGCAGCTTTTTAGGTACAATTGATCATATGGTTGAAAAAAAAATTAAAGTGTCTAAAAACGGCACTTTCCATACGACCGTTTTACTATCTCATAAATGGCTTAACCGATTCTTATGAAATTTCAAACATTTGTACATAGGTTTAGGTAGCCCAATTTATACTGCATACCAATATATTTAATTAATATTTTTTGGTATTTTTATAAGCATTTAAAAAAAAAATTTAAATTATATTTTGAAAACTGCGCATTAATTTTTTTTTCAAAAATTATAGTTAAATGTATTTGCTGAATACCTATGAATTATAGTTTTTGCTCCACAGATTTTAAAATTTGTTTTCATATAAATTCAAATTTATCCTTGAAATTGAATGGCGGTAAGCCGATTTAATCTTTTGTTTTTAAGTTTATATTATTAAATATTTATGATTCTCTTACAAATTTTTTTTAGAAAAAACTTATAGACATTTTGTATATATAAAAAAATTAAGTAAAAAATGACTTTAAAAATATATTTAGTTTTTTAATAGAAATCTTTTGCATACGGTGTGATCGAACATAAGACCAAGTTTGTGCGATCCAGTCGTGCATTTTATTTTTAGTTCCACCGCAAATAGATCAATTTTTTCCTTCCAGAGCTCAAGAAGAACACCTCTTGTTTGCTTCCATATTGGTTTTCTATTACAAATTTAATTTTGTTATTTAAAAAAAAAACGACACAAATTAGTAAAAAGTGTCCATTAGTTCTGTTTGTTGGCTTCATCGAATAAATGGTTTAGACTGTAATGCAACCCAATTTCAATCGAAATTCCATAGAAATTGAGTTGGTTTGAAATGATTTCATTTCGAAATTGTCTCAATCTATGGTAGATTGTGGAACTTCGAAGAAACTTAAGAAAATATTTCAAAATTGCGCAGTTTCGTCTAAGAAAATTCTTTTTAATTCTTCAACGAGTACAGATTTGTGGTCTGTGGAGTTCGAATTCACGAATACACATGGAAATAATTCGTTTAAGTGAGTCTAATCTGAGCACCGTCAAAACCTTGTAACGATTTTTTTTTGTAACTTTAATACAATAATTCGCGGAAAATATCCTTGGGTTAAAATAGAATCCACAAATACCAAACCCGCATCTATATTATGTTATTCTGCAACGTATTGTTCACTTACTGATGCGTTAAATTTGGTCCCAGATTCTAAGAACGAGCGTGATTCCTGAGCTCCACAAATTTAACAAAACTGAAGACTTCCACCTCATACCTATATATTAAAGAAAAAAAATCTTCTTTGTAAAAAGCTTATCCTCCTTCTATAAAAAAAAAAGAAGAAAACTATCAACTGTAAATAATCCTCCCCAAATTGAATGAGTAGATAGGTATATGGTTCATAATACACTCCCATAAAGAGTAGATTTACGTCATTTCCATAGCGTATGGTAAATTTCACAGAAATTGTTTATAAACCTTTTCATTTCCCTGCGGTGAGGCAACAGCAGCGCGGCGGACGGGAATAAAAATGCAAATTTAATTCATCCTTTTTGATCATTTTTTACCCTCTCGGCACTCGGCATTATAATGACTTCATAGCATAACACAATGCGTGCGTACGTGATATTTTACAAATGCGTATGTGTGTTTATTTGAAATGTTATATACATACATACATATGTGTAGGTATGACAGAGAACCACCTCTTCCGTTAAAACATACGGCTTACACAGTTGCGTGTGATTTTTGGAATAAAGGAATATTACGTTTTCTGAATGCGGTAGCCAAAACGCTTTTCATCGACGGCGACGCGACCGTTCGTACAAGTTCCTTTGTTTTTTCACGCACCGTTAGATAAATGGGTTGTTCAAAGTACCGTTATCTCTAATAAGAAGATGGGTATCAAAATCAATGTTAAAATATAATATGTTGATACTACCTATAACACTTCATTGAAAAATAATAAGCAGTTGCTATTTTTTGCATCTCATCATCTTGTGGACCTGTTGTTAGCAGGATCAATATCTATAAATGAAGTGAATATTTTATGAGTTTGCAAATTAAAAGAGGCAGGACCGTTTACATAAGGGGGATAACGCGCATAGAATTAACTTAAGTCCACATTATACCTACCTAATTAATTGTAGTTGGTAATTTAATGTTTGCCATATAGAAACGAAAAAAAAAATAATGAAACTGTCAAACGAAATGGGGGCGTTTTTAAATATGAACAGGTAGAGTTTTGACATTTCGCAGTTTTGACAGTTCACGGCAATCTAGTTTTGTTTGCCTGTTGTCAATGTTCGTCGTGTGTTCGCTACTGGGTTCGGTCGGGTTGCAGAGTAATTGCACGCGGACCAATATTTCAGTAAGACAATACGAGTATCTTTTACTCTTTTTAATCGGAACTTACTTTTTCGAAAATGGATGGCATTGCCAGCTCCATCAACATTTACACAAGTACATATCTTAATAAAGCGTGTATTAATAGGAAAATCGTTATAATAATAAAAATATAAAAAATTACCGCCAGGGAAAACAAAAGGCTCAGCATTTAAAGAATTTTCACGTGAGAGTTTGCAAGTCCATTTTGACATTTCGATCACATGGCTTTTTTTATTCGTCACAATTGACGTTTTCTAATTGATAATGGCCACGTTATCAGAAGACATTGGCGACTTGAAATGTCAATTGCCATTTAATTAAGGGAAAATTCTTTCATTTCAAGCAATAGGTGAATTCGCATAGAGACAATTGGCAGAATTATCAGCTGTTAGATATCTGGCAGTTATCTAATTTGAAATATTTAATAAACATACATGTTTGAAGTTAAGCTAATTGGTTGACATTAGCCGTGTTCTTTTGATAAATCTATCGGCAGCAAAGGAGGATTTTTCAAAAGAACGATCCGCAGCAGCCTGATTTATTGTATTTTTAAGTTGGTATTACCGACCTTGTGTCTAATAACTAAATGCAAAAAATCAACAGTTGATTTTTTTTGTTTCTTCAGATTAAAGGCATTTAAGAATACTAAAACTTGAATTAAAAGATGCAAATAAAATGGAATATATGTACATGAAGCAAATGACAAAAGAAATAAGAAAAAGTTGAATTTTTCACATCTGTGTGTTCCAAAATGTTCATTTTGAAATTATGTTATATGTTTGACGTTTTTTTTTTCTAATAAATCAGATCTTGTGCCAATGAAAGGGTATGTTCGCATTTTGTCATGAGGCTCAAAAATCGAGTAGAGAGGTTAATTAAGAATGAGTTTTATGAAATATGGACAGAAATTTTAGAATCTCATAATTGGGGTAAATGGTAGTGTTTTGGCACAAATTATTAACGTCGCAAAAGATAAACACTGAAAGAAAGACGATTATGTCCACTTTTATATTCACTGGTTAGTCAACGGTCAACTAGACTCTGAATTCAAAATGACGCACGTAAGATAGTGAAAATCTGGTTTGACTATATATTTTGAAATATGTAGAATGTTTTTGTTGCCAAATTTCGCCGAATAGCTCTAAAATATCACCCTTTTCCGCAGATGATAATTTCCAATTGTTGGTATAACCAAATTAAGACTTTTTAGAAGAAATCTTCGCAATCGAATTCGACATTTCATACTTGCACGTTAAGTGGAAGAGCACCCCCTACCTATGCTTATTAATATGATTTATAAAGCAAAAAAAAAATAAATATAACATATTTTTGGCCCAGTTTGTTGCGTTAGTAATTTTTATTTCTTGTACGTGAATAGGTGTGAAACAATTTTTTTAAGAAAAACAAAACATAATTAACGAAAAATGATTGATTTTTAACTGCTTTCAGCTAACTTTTCCGAATCGTTCATCAATATATTCGAATTGCTTGGTTTCTGAGATAGCTTATTTAATAAATGGGTGAACGTTCCCATTGACAGAGAGAAGCACTCTACGAACAACAACTTCGAGATTCATCAAAGTTACCGGAATTACCAACTAAACAACATAATATCCCTCGATACTCGAATAGATGTCACAAATCTATTCAAAGCAGACTTCTGCTTTTACTTTTATGGAAAGCAGGTTTTTGTATTTGTAATGTTTGTAAGTTCTGCTTCGCTGCAAATGGATTTTGCCAAAAGAACACGGCTATTGATGTCATGTGAAAAATTTACTAGTTGGCTTTGTCCCATTTGCGTTCGATAAAGTCTTCTGAACGTGACCATACTCAGATTTTGAGGTTAGTCGCGAGCAAAAAATGTATTCGTTAAAATGTGGATGGTATGTGGAATGCGAATATAGTTTGACAGTTCATAAGTAAAGAGCCTTTCAAGTTAGCAGCGAATAGCGAATGCGAATTGGTAATGGTCGCAAATTCTGAAGTTTCTTTCATATTAACATAATCTTTGGTCTCCGACCAGCTAGCTGACAAATGTCATTAATATATATGTATACATGTAAATAAATAAAGTTTCGAAATTGGTTTGCACCAAAATGAGTTCAAAACAATTTTATTTAAAAAAAAAAGTGTTTTTAAAAAGGAGACATAAGCTACATGTCTATCACCAAATAATGTGAAGCCTAAAATTTGAGATTAAATTCCAGCGAATTATTTATTCGCCGATTTGTGGAATGCGCCCTGTTGTTGTGGATTGCGAATTTACATATGACAGTTCGCAGAAGCCTGTTCTTTGTCGCGTAGAAAATATTGAAATTTAATTTTTTGATATTTAAACAATTTGTGTGCAGTGTTTTCTTTTTAAATTTTGTAAATTTTTTAACTTCTTTGAAAAGTTAAAATAAAAATAAGCTGATATTTCCCCTTGAAATTGCTTATAAACGTGTATTCGCATTCGCAGTTTATATCAAAGACGCTTAAGAGTTCGCGACGACCAATTTGTTCTCTCAAATTTATCTTATTTTGGCAATTGAAGAGCAAGTTTTCTACTATTTCATATGGAATTTGTGAAGAATTTTGGTTTCTAAATTGTTTTAACCCACATTCATCATGTGAAGAAGAATTAGGTCTGCTATAACACTATATGTAAATTAGGTTTGCATGTCCTTCGAGTATGTCAAGATAGATCCGCACCTGATGAGAGTTAAGGAAAAAAAATAATACTAGGTCGAGAACACGATAAGAAACCAAAATGTTGTCCAAATAAGATACCTACTCCACAATGAGTATTAGAAATCATAATAAATATTATATATATATGTATCTTACCAAAATAGATACTTTAGTACTGTGGGTAATTTTGTTTTCATTTTTTGCTATTTAACTTTTGGTGTGCAAAAGTGAACAATGTATCAAGTAGCAAAATGGGATTCCCTCTTGAGGTCTGTAAAAATTCGTTGATTAAAAATACACTCACAGGAAATATAAATATTGAATTTCTTGGTCGTTCCTTGTTTAGTTTATTTTTTAGGTCCTATTCACATTCACATCATAAGCAAACAAAAATTTTAGATAGATTTTCGTCGTAGGTGTTAATATATACATATATAATTTTGTTGTTTATTTATTTAGCACTGTTCTCAAGTATCTTTATAGCCACACGAAAGGTAAACAAACGAAGGCAAGCAGGTATATATATTCAAACTCTTGAATAAATTTGTATTCAAAAAATTCTAAGGAATTTTCGTGTAATGTATACGAGAGTTGGTAACGCCCATGTTGCTCTCCAAACTGAAATTCAAGCAGTCCATGCAAAAAAAAAAAAAAACTCTATGGAAAGAGGAGCAGATGCTTCATAATATAAGCTATATGGGTTATAGGATGTAAATGTTCCTATAAGCTTGAATCTCCAATTTCGTTAAGAAGAAAAGTCAAAAGTCCTTGTAGTTGGTTCTGAAGAACAACAATCCGGGATTGGATTATCAGTTGAGTCTTATAAAAATGCAATTGAACAAACGAAAATTTCATTCTGGAATTTCCAAACAATGCTCTTGTGTCTACAGGTTTTACAAAAGTCTTATGTTTGATTTATAATCAAGAAATTCGAAAGATTCCAGTTGCGTTGAATAAAGTTCAGACAAAATGTTGAAATTAGTGGTGAGTCTAAAAGTGTCCCACAAGGATGGATCATAGGTCCAATTCTATTACATATGTTCATTTATTATGTGCGGCTAATATTCTTCTTAACAAAGTAGGATTGCCTAGGAATCTGATCGAAATTCATATTTCTACTATTGGTTGACTTCGAAAAAGCATTCGATAAACAACGACTAGATCTGATATGGGTGGCCCCTAGACAATGAGTAGTGTCGGAAGCCTATGTGGGGATGAGCATTGATATGTACAAAGAAGCAGTGACGGGGGTTAGATTACCAGCTGGTGTACACCAAGGAAGCGTCTTAGGCCTCTGCTTTTTATCACAGTCCTTGAATACTTGCTTGAAGGTAAGGTACCGAACAATGTAAAGCAATTATTCTTTGCTGACGACGGATAAATCATTATATCGTTACATCCCTGCAACGAGCACGTTTAGGTAGACGTTTTAGAAGGAAGTGGCTACCACTTCAGTATTCAGTCCGAAAAAGACTGAATACTTTTGCTGCCCATTTTCTGACCCGGATATACCTATTCCAAATGTTCTTCCCAAGTGTGAAAAGGTTAATTATCTGGGATCTATGATCAATAGTAAAGCAACTTGTGATGACGACATCAATAATTGAATAAGCGTAGGGTGGATAAAGTGGCGTGAAAACTCCGCTATCTTCAGTGATCGAAAAATGCTCCCTAAGCTGAAGGGAAGACTCTAAACTGCGGTTGTGCGTCCAGCACTCACATGTCTACGGCTCAGAATATTTGACTATGTACAAAAAGTATGAGAATAAGAATTGACTGCAGCTGAGATGAACATATTTCGTGACAAGGCTTGATCGAATTAGAAGTACTAAGATCCGTGGAAGCCTTCAGGTCAAAAATACCATCTTGCTAAGAAAAATAGAGCACAATAGGTTCAGTTGGTATTGTCATGTTTAAAGGAGAAGTTCGAAGCCCCGATCAAAATTTGCAATATCATACAAAATTGCAACACGGTGGCGAAGAAGAAGAAGAAAAAGGAAAATCAGACCAAAACACTCCTGGGTCCTGGTAGCAAATGAAACGACAACAGCATTTGGTTGGAACCAGACATGGAACAATCCAAAACTGGGAGTCTTGTCAACTCTTTCTGAAGTCAATGCAGCGTACCCCGCGGGCGGATCACTAGTGTGAAGCAGATAAGCGGGAGAGCTGTGATCCCTTCGTGATCACAATAGCGCCGAAATGAAGAAGATGGATTGGTGTTACTGGTGACACTAGTAGAAATTGTGTGAATTGCCCAAAATGGTACTAGTTCTTGAGTTTGTAAAAGCATTCACAGCTATTGTTAAAGATATCAGTTATTTTGAGTTTTCTCCTTATTTTATGACTCTGAAATCTAAAGATTCACCGACAACCAGGGAATAGTAGATTTATTCAACAAGCATTTCCATCAGCTGTTAAGTTTAAATCATGTTAAGCGCTAGGCAAGAAGAGAAGCCACATCCAATTAATCAAGACCCTAAACATTAATCCGGCCCTAAAGAAATATCAGGGCATCTCTCCAAATACGGGGATATGTTATCAATTATGGTTAAAATGAAAGCATGTCCGATGACTGGAAGAGAACAATCAGCTCTATGTCTTGTTTCCCTGGCAAATTCGCGTAACATCCAAAATTCTATCTAGCATTTTACGACGTTCTGCAACATTTTTATCGGAAACTATTGGTGAGGTCCGACAATGGCTATTGCTGAATTCGCGATTCCAAGAAAACTGATCCAACTGTGTCATGTACCACAAGACATAATTCTGTGCGAAAAAAAAAGTAAAGACGTCTAAAAATAATCTTGGAGATATTAATTCTTCGAACTATAATGTGTATCTTCTAAGAAAAACGGCCTCATTGGTTTCGTCTATAATTGTGCCGATTAAGAATATGTATTCAGAATTCGTTATGGTTCAGGGGATACATACACCACATTACTTACTTCTTTTCTTTTCCTGTAATTTTACCTTCCGTCTTGGTAGGGATAGTTACTTAGAAATTTCAATAGAGACATCTAAAGCTGGCTCCCTACAATATTAGGTTATGGCATTTTAAAAGCAATAATAATCTTCGATCATTTTATTTTACATACAAACAAAAAAAGAATCAATTTCATCATGAAAATGCACACAATGCAAAGCCATTGAAGACCGTCTAAAGAGTCCACACATAAGCAGTTTATGTAATGACAGACAGAAGGTGCCTCGGTAAATGAATTTTGGATTTCATCCAAAAAGAAAACGAATGAAGCCACTTCTTTGAAACTTGTCTACTAAAACATATAAAGACCACATGATGAGACTACGCGACGCGACGTCGGTCGTGTCGAATAAAGAAACAGAATGCAATGCAGTATTATTCTTGGGAAATAGAGCATTGCAGACGACATTATACACCATATTTTTTTTTTTACAAATTTTACGAAAATCGATAGGAAGACAATTTTCGGGGTTGAACATTTTTTTTTTTTTTTTTGAAGTTTATAAGAGAAGCATGAGGTGTGTTTAAATGCACAGTTAGGGTAGTTTATACCTGTATTGGGAAAAGTATTAAAAAAATCTATCTCGCTTGGTTATGTTATAATTGCAATATAGTCCCTTTTCTAAATATTGCAATTATTACATAACCAAGTACTGCGGTCAAAAACTCGAAATTTTTGGGGTGTTTTTATTTTTTGCGTAATCCGAAATAAGCATGCTAAGAATTCCAATCACAAATCCAACAAAAAAATATTGTCAGTTTCGTAAGAAAAATAAATATTTACTAAGTCATGGTTCAAAAAAAATTTGTAACCTTACTTTGACATTTCATATTAAAAAAAAAAATACTACTCTACCATCGCATCGGCAAGTTGTTTTAAAAATTGGCCCGTTTCATCAAGATTACCAAATGGTACAACACTCGCTTCTTATTCATTCGCAAAAATATTATTGATTTTTTTTATTTGCAAAAGGACCTCAATCACTTACGTGAATAATGTATTTTTTTTTGTACTCAAATAAAAAACAAAAACAATCACCACTCGTACAATGTACAACGTTTACAAGGTTCGCTACCTCGGGACTACGTTTCCAGAGTCGATTTTGGCAGAGCAATGTTGGCGAAAAATAGCTAGCTAATGATGACTCGTCATTTCTCAGCCATATCTTATGGACTGACGAATCAACATTTAAAAAAGACGGTTATTTGAATTTACATAATTTGCAAGAAAATCCGCATATAATTCGTGAAGTCCGCTTTCATATCAATTTAAAATAAATATGTGGACCGGAATTTTTAATGAACAAAGATGGTTGCCCAGCGCACGGGATTACCTGAAAACGGAGAACCCCAATAGGTACATTGGGCGCCTTGAATCAATGTGTGGCCTCCTCGTTCTCCGATCTTAAGCTCTATCGATCACGATCAAAGGCAAGTTCTGGCACTACACCCTTTTTACAGGAACAAACTGAGGCGATTTTCGACCCCCCTCTAACTTCAGTACCAATAAAGTCAGAAACTTCTCAGCATTTGCTAAACTCTCCAGGCTTAGGTAACTCACCAAATTTCAATTCTTTTGATTTAGTGGTTCCCGAGATATAAGACTGCAAAAATCGCAAAAACCGTAACTAATTGACTGACTCACTCACTGACAGATCATCAATATTATGGAGCACTTCCCGACATCGTAGAATTTTCTAATTTCACACAACGGTATGCCTTGTGGTGTATACAAAGGAAAAAATCGAAAATTCAAGATTTTCCATTCAGGGGGCGTGGTACCCGCCCATTTTCATAGAATCGATATAAATTATTTGGAGCACTTCTGACGATGAAATTTGGTAAAGTGTTAGGGCTTTAAGTGCAAGCAAATGCAACATTTTAAAATTTGAGATTTTAAGTGCAGGGGCGTGGTACCCGCCTATTTGCGTAGAATTGATATCAACTATGTAGAGAACTACTGATTGTCCTATAATGATGAAATGTGGTAGAACGATAGGATAGCGATAAACACCCATTTTCACAGAATTAATATTAAATATATTGAGAGCACTTCCGATTGGTGCATGATTATTTTTGTTAGAGCTGTCACTTTCAGGTCTATATAAAGAAAAAGTTGAAAATGTGAAATTTTTCATGCGTTTCATCCACCCACTTCTTATCAATTATTACCGTTGCAATAGACCACTTCTAACTAAGGAAACTTGGTAAGGTGGTAGGACTTGTAGAACATACAAAATGCTTAAATTAAAAACTTACGTTACCTTATGAGGCATTCATTGGGCGATTATTCCACCCACACTTTCCTGATAAAAAGAATCTTTGCAAAAAGTAGTGAAATCACACCAAAAACATAAATGTTAAAAAAGTAACCAAGTTCTTCTAACCTTTGCGTAACAAGTCAGCCGTGAAAAGTACTGAGATCTAAAAGTACGACAAGTTCTAAGTTTATTAATGCTAAATATCAAATATTTTAAGTTGATTAATATGGAAGAACCTCAAATTATCAGAGAAATCTGTTATTTAATGATTACTGACTTAAATTGTGTTGGTTTACTTGCCAAAGATTCTTTTATTATAACAAATTACTCAATTTTGAAATGAAAATTTGCCAAGTAATCCAACGCAATTTAAGACAGTAATCATTAAATAACAAATTTCTCTAATAATTTTGAGGTTCTTCCATATTAATCTACTTAAAATATTTGGTAGGTTTTTGTATATAGAAGAAATTGGCTACTTTTTTAACATTTATGTTTTTGGTGTGATTTCTTTTACCGGGACTGTATAAGAAGTTAAGAATAGACAAGAAATACGCCACAAGATTTGGGCGACTGGTGATTAGATCTTTTCTGCGGAGATGTAGAGCCTGTTATCGTGCGGGGAGGGTAAACAATTTGCGCATTTGCTTTAATTTTATGCATAAGATAAATGTATTAAAATATTTGCTTTTGTTTCATTAATACATAATTAGGGTAAATTTCCAATTTTTTAGACAAAATTTTAAATGTTCCAAAATCGGTTTTAATGTTGATAATATTTTTTACGCATGAAAAAGTACCAAGTGTTGTAGTAATATTTTGAAATCTTGATGAAATGGGCCAATTTTTGTATACAACTTACCGATGGTAGATTGGTACATTTTTTTTTAAATATGAAGTATCAAAGTTAGGTTAAAATTTTTGTTTGAAATTGGACTTATCAAAACTTTATTTTTCTTAGGAAACTGTCAATATTTATTTTAAGATTTGTGATTGGAATATATAGCAGGGTTATTTGGATTAAGTAAAAATTAAAAACACTCCAAAATTTGGAAATTTGTGACCACAGTAATTTAAAATGTGGCCAAATGTGTTGATTTTCATTATTTTTTTAAATATTGCAATAATTACATAACCAAGCGAGATGGATTTTTTTTATTACCATTCCCAATACAGATATAAAATTATCTATCACCCTGTACCCGCTTGACGTTGACTTACGGGACAGCCTGTATACACATTGGCGCAAAATTTTAAAGAGTTCTCGTTTAGAGAATAAACCCTACTCTAGTTAAAGCAGTTGTCTAGTTGCCAGCCCTTGTCGAACCTGATCTTAATTTTAAACACACTAAACAACTCTTCTAATTAAAGTAGATCTTTAGGGCTAAGTTAATAAAACTTATGTTGAACAAGCCTTATTTTGACAGATAAAGTAATGGAACAGAACAAAAATTAAGCATAAGCACAAGAACACAAAAAATATATTCATAAGTTTTTAAAAGCATAGATTTTTAGATTTCTAAAATTTCAGAAAAAGGTTTTCATATATAATTCGTTTCAGATTAAGAAACAAAATGGTTTAACAAGAGGAATTGGGTGTTTAAGCAATCAGCTTTCACATACGTCAGCATATTCGAGAGACTGCGTGTTGTGATTATATTTAACAATACGAGAAATATCAAGTGCCGCTTACTAATAATTTGGTCGAAAAGAAATTCAACTATTGGGGCAATTCAATCAGACAATTAGCTTTGAAAGCACTAGATAAGCTTACAATCATGTGTAGAATGATGTTCTCCACCGTTTATTTAATAAGAAAAACTCAATTGACATCAATATTAGACATGTAATTGTTGTTTGTTCAAATCGGTAGCTTGAATAAAATTCAAGGAGATTATGCTCTTTGAACGGATTTGCTGGAACTTTATCTATTGTTGGTTTTCTAAAAAGCTCAACATTTAAAAAAAATATTATAATCTTCTTCCAAAAGACATTTTTCTTTATTTTTTTTTTTTTTGTATGAAATATCAAACGTCAACTGGAAAAAGTATTGTTTAAGAAAGATAAAGAAGCGTTTTGCTCTGTCTAAAGTTAGACGACCTCCTTTAACGTTAAAGTGTACTTTTTTGTTGTTTAAAATTGTAAATTTTAAAACTCTTTTTTAGAGTCGACTCCTATTTTAAAACTCATTTAGGGTAGGGTTTAAAATTTTGGGCTATTGACTTTGAAGCACTATTTCTAACGAAAAACTTTAGAAATTTTGCAAGAAAACTCTTGTCAGATTACACGCATCTTTTTCTTTAACCGAACTGAATTTGTTTTTCAGTCAATTTGGTTGGGATGTAATCAGAACATTCATAAAGTTAACTTTGGATTAACTAAGTAAATATTTTTGAAAGATACTTGTCAGAAAACTATTGAAAACAATGTTCAAGAATATGGAAAGGACGATTTCAAAATTTGCACATCTCCATTGTGAAATAGCAATTTATATAGTGCTTAGAGTTAAAGTTTATCCTTTAAGCTTAGTACGCAGTTCGGGGAAAAATTTTTCTGCCATATAATTTTTTTTCTAGGACAAATTTTGTCTTTGAAATTTTTCCTGGCAGTACGCAGCTCACGCGCAAATTTGTGACGTTGGTACCCGCTGCACTTTTAAAATATATCCGCTGTACAAGAAATCTCTCCACATAATTTGTCCGGTAAAATAATGCTCGTCGGATTGTTTTGCAGGAAAAATTTTGACAGCTCATAGTCATTGTGGCAGAATTATATTGTGCTATACATTATTTGAAAGTTACCTTTTCTTAATTTTCGCTACGGCCGGGACAAAAACAAAATTAAAGCCGAATCATTTCTTTACTGGTATCTTAATTTGTTTTTAATGAAAAAAAAAAAAAAAAACAACTTGAGAATCGAAGCAGAATCTTTCACGCTTCAACTGGACACAGAAGGTTTTAAGATCGAGGAAAAAGATTACAATTACGTGCAGGTTAGGACTCAAACTAAAAAGACATAATTATAACTATTTTACATTTTTAATTTTTAGTTAAAATGCTGGCGAAATGTTTGGCTCACAACCAACTAAAAAAAGATATGAATCCATATAATGAAGCTTAGACCGTCTAGAGCCATGATGTGATGCCGAATCCAATTCAAGTTATGATTGAAAATCGAAGAATTACCCGCGATACATTTGTGAAAAACCTTGTGAAAACCTATTGTGTTGCATTAACTTAATGTGTTTAATAAATAGAGTGCAACTCAGCAAATTTTATTTCCTTTTTTTGAAATTCTTGATTGACAGATACTTGACAGTTCCTCTTATTTCTCCAACTTCAAAATTTTGTGCGGCTTTTGCCAAGTGAGTGTAAAGATTAAAATTGTCGAGATAAAATTTAGTTTTTCCCGATCTGCGTACTAGACTTTACTGAAAAGCTGCTTTATAGTTAACAAGGCGTTAATTATTTGTAGGATGAACTAAGTCTGGTTTAACTTAGAGTTAATTCAGTCATTAGCCGGTTCAAAAATTTCCACAACTAACTACAACAAAAACTGATGTTTTTTTCGAATTTCTCATTTTCTTGTTCGCTTCATAGCTGATTTTTTCACAAGTGCAAAATTTATATCTAAATTTGTATTTAACAGGAAATTGTGCTATTTTTTATTAAAAAAAAATAAAATTAATAAATTTAAAATCTGAAGAACAGAAAAAGGGGTTTTATCGTCATGATCAAATTTAATTGTGAAACAAAAAAAAAAAAACAATGAAAGTTCATTAGTCATATCAAACTCAACAACAAAACGTCTAACGTCATCTTTTCAATCATCAAGAATTTATAAAACTTCTAATAAAACAACATTCTCAAGAAAGACAAAAAAAAATATATGTTGTAACATTTGTCAATATAGACTTCAAATTAAGTTAATAATTTTTGTTCCACTTTTATTTCTTATCATTATTATTCCAAAGACATCTGAATCTACAGAAACACTTGAACAAATATTTAAACAAACTCATAATGTCAATGAGATATAATAAACCATTTTCCTAAACACCATTTACCATTATTCAAAAGTTATTTATTAAATTGAGAACGCTATTGTTTTGCCAGTAAATAGAATATCTATAAATGAGTATGAGTAAAACTTACCGAAATATTTGTACAAAAAATGTATTGTGAAAACAATGCGTCAATAAATTGTTCTATGTCACACTATTTTTTTTTTTTTTTTTGTCAATTAAGAATGTTTTATCAAGGCTCTCGTAACATAACGTATATAACTTTAAAATATATTAAAGTTATATGTATTATAAAGGGTTTTCCAATAAGAGGTGTTATTTTGATATTCAAAGAAAAATGGCATTTTTGGAGATAAATGATCGGATGTTTATTTCATTATAAAGAGGAAGGTATGCCGTTAATAATGGAACACAACATCAGCCAAATGGCCGCCAAGACCACGCTTACAGGACCATATCCTTTTCATGAAATTTTCCATAACCAAATCGCAAAGTGGATGCCCTATGTCCTCGATAGCCTCACGAATTTCATCTTTGAGGTCTTGAATCGACGCTGGGCTGTTGGCGTAGACCTTATCTTTCACGTGGCCCCAAAGGAAGAAGTCGCAAGGTGTTAAATCACAAGATCTCGGTGGCCAATTGTGATCACCTCTTCGAGAGATAACACGGTCCGGAAACTTTTCCCGTAAAAGATCGATGGTTTCAATGCTTGTGTGGCACGTAGCGCCGTCTTGTGGAAAGTAAACGTTGTCCAGATAAATACCATCCAATTCAGGCCATAAAAAACCATTAATCATCTCTCGATAGCGCAATCCATTGACCGTAACTGTTGCTCCAGCCTCATTTTCGAAAAAGTAAGGTCCAATGACCCCGCGGGACCATAAACCGCACCAAACAGTCACGCGTTGAGGATGGAGAGGCTTTTCAACAATAACTCTTGGGTTTTCCGAGCCCCAGATGCGACAGTTTTGCTTGTTGACGTAGCCTCCGAGGTGGAAATGGGCCTCATCAGTCAAGATGATTTTTCGATGAAATTCCGGTTCATTTTCATGCATTTCAAGGACCCAATCAGCAAAGACACGACGTTGTTGATGATCAGCCGGCTTGAGTTCTTGTGTTAACTGAACTTTATAAGCCTTAAGACCCAAGTCTTTATGCAAAATACGGTATAATGACGTTTGTGGAATGCCTAATTCCAAAGAACGACGATGAATGGACAAACCTGGGTTTTCTTCAACACTTTGGGCTACAACAGCAATATTCTCAGTTGTTCTTGAGCGACGTGCACGGGTTTTATTCTTCACATCACTGAATTGTCCCAACAGCTCGAATTTGTCCACCAATTTCTGTATTGCGGTCCGACAAGGTGCTTCACGACGACCCAAAAATGTTTTAGTTTTACGAACCGTCTCTGCCAAATTTTCACCATTTTTATAGTGAATTTTAATAATTTCAATGCGTTGTTGAAGCGTGTATCGTTCCATTTTTATTAATAGCGTAGTTTCTACTTGTCAAATGTCAAAAAATGACAGCTTCAAAAGTGACAGCTACCGAAATAGCGGGCTATTCAAAATAACACCTCTTATTGGAAAACCCGCTATTAAAACTTAGTAGTTTTAAAATAAGAGTATCTTTTTACATTTTGTTGGTTACTTACAGCTGAATGATTTTCTGATTAATTAAAGAAGCAAAACCTTGAACAAAAGTCAATTCGTGAATCAAAATTTCTTATTAATAAATTAGTATATGAATAAGTAATTTAACTTTCGACAGTCTCTTGCCTTTTTAAACATACACTTTATTATTTATTTGAAATCTTTTATCATTTGAGTTTGCATTGTAAATAAATAGCATGTGCGTTACTTTAGCATTTTATTCCTTTTAAATTTAGTTTTTGGCAAAAATATTAAAAAGGTTGATCCGCCTTCATTTTAGATGAAATAGTTAATTAACAAAAATTTCCTTCAATTTTCTTTAAGATATTAATTTATTGACAATTTACGTTTCATTTGAATTTATAAATTGGGCTTTTACAATTTTAGTGAAGTGTATTCATATATGAATGGAAAAAAAAAACAAAACAACCCCAAATCACAATCGTTTTAATTAAATTTATTAAATCTATTGTGAATTAAATATTCACAATAGATAAATGTAATAATTTAAATTTCATGACACTGTGTAGGGAAATAATTTCAAACAACTTTTAAGTTACAGAATGAACATTATTATTTATATCCATTTTATATATTTGCTTTAAAATGTTTTTTAAATAATTATTAACTGGAATTAAATAAACTTTTGAAATTGAAATTGAATTGAATTCTCTCATTTATAAATCAATTGATATTTGACAACCATACGTAATTTCTGCATGATTTAGAATTAAATAAAATGCAAGACGGAATCGTACGAACTTGCTCTTGTAGCTAAGAACTTTGACGATGTTAGTAGAGAGGCAGTCTAGTTATCTGTAGCAGGTTTATAGCCGATGTAGGCAATATTATACCTTGGTTTTAGATTATGGATTTTAATTCTATAAATTACGAGGGTAATATTTATACTTATACACATAGACGGAACCTATCGTTTAAAAAAACTTATTTTTAATGTAAGCAATTTTGAAAACATTTTTAGACAAAAAAATTGAAACTGCATTTTAAAGCAAGTATTAATATACGTATAAAATTTTAATTTTAAAAAAATCACTGAACCGTCTTTGAAAAATAGATTTTTCAACAAAAAAAAAATGTATTTATTTTTTTATAAATCGAAAAACAAAAAATTTTTTTAATTAGAATATGCAAAATTTTATATACTTTTAGGCAGCATTTGCATAAAAAAAAATAATTTTATTCGATTCATCTAATAGTGGGAACATCGAAAATGTGAAAAGGGGAGCGGTCAAAATTCTGGCTTCAAAATGCTGCTTTTCAAAATTCTGTCCGTCAACAAAAAAGAAAACAATTCAGCTTATTTGTTTTTTAATTTTTAATAAACTTTTTTATTTACCATAGCAAATGAGAAATAAAAATAAAACATTACCATTAGGTAAACTTAAGTATGAAAAAAAATTACAGAAAAAAAACAAGCAAAAACCAAAGAAAACAATTTTTTTTTGAAATGCGCCTAGGATAGCCAATGTGTCTTAGATCGATTCTCTTTTTTATAATTCTTTTTATTTGTTTGTTTTTCGAAACACTTTTTCTTTTTTCTCTTTAATAGACACTAACTGAATAATTGCTTTAAGAAGTTGACCAACGAAAAAAATATTTACTTTTATTAAACTCTTAAGTAATAGTATGCCCTGCTTATCAAAACTCTGCAAATAATAAAGAAAACAAAGGTTTTGAAAATATAAAAAGCGCGCGCTTTATAACATTTTCCAAAACTTTGTTTTCTTTATTATTTGCAGAATTTTGATGAGCAGAATTTTAAAAAGCAGACTTTCGGCGAGCAGAATTTTAAAAAGCAGAATTTTATAAGTAGAATTTTATAAGCAGAGATTTAAAAGCAGAATTTTGTTAAAAGAATTTTGACCCCGGCCGAATTTTGACCCCAACCCTAAGAAAAGTGGTTCTACCGGAAGTAGGTACTGTCAAACAGAATGCAAAATAAAATATGTTTGTACCTAAAAGTGGACTGCACTAATTTAAGAACAAATAGATATTTTATCAAGATTCTTGGAGCGGTTTTTTGAGAAAAAATGTTTTTGTTTCTTTTCTTTTTGAAGTAAAACTTCTTTTGTGGCGTTGGGGGTAAAAACATGTTTATGGATGCAACGGAAACGACAGCAACGGAAACGGGTTGAGTATAATTATAATTGAACACTGAAAAATTATATTAAAAGTAAATTTCAAGCTAATGGTTTTCGCATTATACTTATATAATGTATTGAAATATATGAAAGGAATTCGAAATTGCATACTCTTAAGTGTTCGTTGCATACTTATTTATTGAATTGTGTTAGCCCTGGGCAATACCAGGATGGTGAATAGCTGAGTACACAATAAATTGAGAAAATAATTAAGTTTTATTTTCGAAGTTAATATAATTGTATTTATACGAATTAAAATAATCATTATTTATTTCATATGAGGTAATGTATAATGCAAATACGAGGCGAGAGAAAATAATTTTGTTTCCAATTATTCACGACAATGTCAAAGAACTACTAAATACAAGGTTTAGAAGAAATCAATTACGACGTTTTTGAAATAGTAATGAGTTTTTTTTTAAATTTCAAAAACTAACCATTTGCCAAAAATAACCATTTAAAAAAATACCAAAAAGAGCTTATCTTACACACCTTAATGAACTGATTTATTTTATAGAAATCGTTGGAGCAGTTTTTGGACAAACAAAATATATTGACACGTAGGTCCGTTATTTTTGGTCTGAAAAAATTTAAAAAAGCCTTTGGTTATATAAACGAAAAGAAATATGTACCTAGTTTGAAGAAAATCCATCCAACCGTTTTAGCTGTAGATTCGTAAAAAAAATCGAACTCGAGGAGATTTCGATTAAACTTGACATAACGATGATAACGCAAATGAAAAAAGTGGGTCTGTGATTGTGATGCACATACCAAAGATTGAACGCTGATTAGTTTCTTCAATAATGTTAGGCTTTAACGACAGAAGATAACATTGATGTTTTTGGAACATTCAATTCAACGCATTTTTTTTTTACAGTGCTGTCAAGATCAGAATTTAATGAGCTTTTCGTACGCTGCTGTTTTAGTTCTACCTCCGAAGAACAAGGGAGTGAATCTTAAAACGAATATGAAAAGCTGAGAGTAATCTCGTACGCAAGACAATTTGGTGGATTAGAAGTTTCAGTTAAAAGATCATTAATGAATAAGAGTAAGAGAGTCGTAGACAAAACGCAGCCCTGTGGCATACCAGCATTTTCTTTATGAATATCAGACTTGAAACCGTCTAATACAACTTGTATATAAATTGAGCGGTCCCAACGGTCAAGCAACTATAAGATCAAAAGACTTTAGGTGTTTTGAGAATGATATTTTGAATGGCGTACAGAATCATTAGCCGCCATTAGCAAAGATTTTAGAAGAAAAAACTCGTGGTTAAAGTTATGTTATACCAATTCTGACAAAACATATTATACATAATAAAACAATACAATTTCGATATTTACTTGTCCTAAATTTAGCACTCAGAACTTCTATAAATTGTTTATCTCATTTTTAAAATAAAATGATTTAAATATTCTCAAGGAAAAATATTGTCAGAAATTTGTACGCAACATGCGGGCCTTACTCCAGGGGTGGAATCGGCTAAGATGATAGTTGATTTTCATTTGCCGATAGTCGTTTTGACTATAGCTGGCTCTATCATATCTATACGGAAAGATAGAGAGAAAAATCACCAAACCGGCAGCCAATTAATTAAGCGATCGACAATATGACTGCTCAATATACAGTCAAAAAATATAGCTTGACAATAATGGATCGTACCGAAATACTTGCGCAATTTTAACTATTTTACGGTCAATGCTCCTAGTAAGTATACAGTAAAGCTGTAAAATAATCCAATACGTACTTTGCTATTATACATTACTTGAAGTTTCAGTAATTTAAACAAGATTTTGGGCAAAAAAAATTCAATTCTGCTATTATTTGAAATCAAAAGAATGCAATACAATGACTCAATTCTTTGCGATGTTTGATTCTTTGATCGCATTCAGTTTGATGTTGTCTTCTTAAAGAGCTTGAAGTCTTATTAGGTTAACTTAATTTACTTAAAAAAAGACTTTAAAATCAATTGACTGAAATTCAAAAATGAGTGTATTCTCTTAAAGATCTGGTATAAAATAAAATGTTTGGCTATTAAATGGACTACATAAAGTGAGAGTTAAATACAATTTAGTACATAGTTTTAATACATCTATACTTTTGTGTATAAGTAATTGTTTTACCTTAAAAAAAAAGTGTATACATATGATGAGTTTATTCATATTCGCTTAATTAGGTCAGTTTTTGTCAAACGAATATATAAGATAAGAGTTAATTAATAATTTCATGGCAACGCTCTACTATCAGTTTATTTTTTTCTTTTGTCGATGGCATACGTAAAAGTTAGTTCTTATCGAACGATAAAATATATAGTACCTTGATAGTAGAAAATAAAATAACAAGCATTTGTTTAAAGATAAGATAAGTTGAGATAGGACAGTTTTATAACAAAAAAAAATATCTTAAAAGCAACCCCAACTTCAATTTGGTTATTATTTACTAGTAATATTTTGTTTGTTTGTAGAATAAAATTATAATGATGCCTAAGACGAAAATAACTTCAGATAAGCAACAGAAAAAAATAATAACAATAACTTTTCGACAGTATTTGTGAGATATTGAAAGTTTTGGGAAAATTAAAAGGAATTCCTAATATTTTTTAATATTTATGTATGTAGTGACAGAATGGTTGGGACTAGACTATTCACATTCTTCCATAAACAAGAATGTAGTTTTTGTTACTCGCGACGCGTCGGGCGGCGAGTAAGTGACAAATCTTTCATGAATTTTATTTAAAAAAAAAAACGTGAATTAACTTTAAACATGTTAAACTGAAATATTCAAAATTTTACAACAGTTAATCAACTTTAATAGAAAATGACATTTCTTTTCTAAAGAACAAATGCTATCTTTTACCAAATTTTCACAATATTAAAAGATGTACAGCTTCCATTTGCACTTACCTGAAAGGAAAATAAAAAACATATTAGTAAACAAGCAATACTTTTATAGTTATTTTATTTATATAATTTTAATAAAATACTGAAAGTATTAAATGACACAGTTCCATATGGATCTGGTACTGGGCTTAAAGATAAAATAGCTGTTTTAGGAATTTTAACTTTAGTAAAATGTTACAAACCTCTTTTAATAAACTATTATTCTGAAAATGATTTAGCGTCGTACTAACTTGTCATACTTGATACATTAATACTATAGGACAGGTTTTGCATTTGCAAAAAAAATCGAATTCGTAATCTTGATCAAGCATAAAACATTTTAAATGTTGGTCTTTCTCATTAACGGGTTTATCGATTTTGATCAAAATTTTCAAGTAATATTTTTTAGGATTTTTGAAACAATTTTTTTTTTTTAGAAAATTCAATATCTTAAAACGGAAAACCTTTTTCAAATTTATATTATTCGTGTTTTTTTTTTTGTATGTAAAAATTAAAAATGTTTGAGCCTGACACTGAGTGCCAAGTTCCAATTCATTTTCACTTCAGTCGAGTAGAGTAATTGCTTTGACCGTCTAATCCTAGCTAATCCACTGGGTATGAATTTTGTTACATGAAAATTACGAATTTTCGAAAGTGTGCAGTATTTTGTTAATACAGTAGTCTCTCGATAATATGAACTATTTAAGGCAAGGTGTTTTCAGATTTTAGAATTGTTCACATTACTGGAACATTTTTTTTAGTTCTTATTAACGAGTTGAAACAACTTATCCATTTATAATAACACAAAACAATGAAGCACAGTTTCAACATTTATTAAGTTCAAAAAACAAAATAAAAATAAATATATAAGTATTTTACTAATAACGCAAATAATTCATTTCAAAAACAAACAAAAAAAAACATTTGTATCAACATAGTAACAATTTCTTAGAAACATAATTCGTTATCCTCTTCCCTGGTCCAGGTTCAGTTTTTTGGACTTAATTTTATTCCAGTAATTATTGACCTTGAAACACTATATTTTTCTGATAATGCCATTCCGAAAATGCCATTCCAGAATGTCCAGCATCCAGTTCGCTTAAAATTTTCCAATTTTCTTTAATCGATAGAAATCGATGCAGTTTTTGTTTAGGTGCCATAATCATTTAAGCATATTTTATCACACGAAGTTAAGAGAAACAAAGAAAATAAAATGCACGTACTTGCTCCTATGTTCGATTACATTATATGCACAATATTCTTAATAGAAACGGCTAAATGTATTTTTAAAGTCGTTTTTCATTTAATTTTGTATATATAAATTTCTTAAATTTTTTCTTAAAAAAAAATTGGTATTAAATATTTAATAATATACATATATTCAAAAACAAAATTTCAGAAAAAATCGTCCACCCGTTTTCAAAAATCCAAAAAACAATTTTTCTAAAATTTTGAAATGCAGTGTTATTTAGAATTTGAAGGAGATCCTGTATAAAATTTTTGATCGAAATCCGTTAAGCCGCTTACGAGAAAGTCGGAAATCAATAAAATGGTTGTATGGCAGGTACCGTTAATAACAAAATATTTAAGAAAAACGTTTTGGCCAAAATGTAAACCATACCCAAAGTAGTACACACACCAATCAAAATCGTTAGAGCCGTTTTCGATATAATTAAGCTGGTAGAAAAATAAGTATGGCAAGTACCGTTATTTTTGGGGCTAAAACAACGATTCAAAAATCAATTTTGGACAATCACCTTAAAGGCTTAAATACCAAGTTTGAAGAAAATCGCTCCAGCCCTTTAGGCTGTAGAGACTTGTACAAACAGACAGACAGACAGACGGAATTGTGCGGACCCACTTTTTCGGTGTTGTCTATCATCGTAATGTCAACTTTGATTAAAATCTCGAGTTAGATTTGTTTTCCAAATACAAAACTACAAGAGAAAAAAGTCATATATTTATGTATGTATACAGCTTATACAAACGAAATTCACATTTTTGAGTTCAAAAATTTCGGAAGTTCAAATTATAGAGATGACAATGTTAAGTTTTGGCGATTCACATTTTGGAGAAATTCACATTATCGGTGATTCACATTATCGAGGGACTACTGTACAACAATTTTTATAATTTTTGAATGCTATTGTTTTTTTTTTTATTAATTTCATATTTAGATTGATAGTTTTGAAATTAAATAAAATGCACGGCTAGATCGCATGGACTTGCTCTTATAGATGATTACATCGTAATCACAGATTCTTAGTAGTAACGACTATAAATATATTTTTAAAGTCGTTTTTTCCTTAATTTGTATATAATATTAATATAATAAAAATTTAATTTTTTTTTTTCAAAACCCAAAAAAATAAATTTTCGAAAATGTTGGTCAGTATTATTTATAATGCGAAGGAGCTCCTACATTTATAAAAAATTTGATCGAAATCGGTAGAGCCGTTTACATGAAATTCGAATATAAAAAAAATAGTTGTATTGCAGGTACCGTTAATAAAATGTAGGCTATACATAAGTAGTGCACACACTTTTTACTTGCGATTATTGGTACTATAAGGCAAGTTATGTATTTGTAAAAAAAAATCAAACATGCCATTACGATCATAGAGAACACCAAAAAAGTAGGTCCCCCAATTCCATCCGTCTTTCTGTCTGTCATTCTGGCAGTCTGTCTGTCCTCGAGTCTACAGCCTAAACGGTTGGATAGATTTCTCGAAATGGTTCCAAGAATTTTTATAAAAAAAATTGTGTGTTCTTAAATTAGTAGAGTTCACTTTCAGGTATAAAAATATTTTTTTTTGCGTACTTATTAACGGTACTTCCCATAGGACCACTTTTCATATACTCGACTTTCTCAATATTGGATGAACCGAATAAAATAATTTTTTTATACAAATGCTTCCTAAAATTGTTAATAAAACTGCATACGAAAATTTAAAAAAAAACTTTTTCGATCTTTAAAAAATAAATAATTTTTTTTTTGAAAAATCGATTTTTCAAATACCAGTCACTGAATTTTTTGAAATTTAAATTTTATATGTATATTAATAATATCTTCAAAATGGCGTTTCAAATTTTGTTTCTAAAAATATTTTTAAAATTTTATACATAAAAAATTAATTTATTAAAAAACACTTCAACGATTTTTGAATTAATTTTTTTTGACATATTCTTATTTATCCATGAATTCAAATTGCATCTTTGTTTTCCCTCAAACTATAACGACTAAGCAATATAAAAACATTTAATTATGTGCAATATCCATTTATGTCTAGCTTACTATTGTTCCCTTTTACGAATTTTTGCGTACGTCACTGAATACTAAATACAATGTAGACTTTCATACATTTATATATAAATATGTGTCTTTAAAAATCATATAAATCGTATGTATGCATATTGCACCTAAATTATAAAGTTATATGGAGCTACCTACCCAGTTACATCCTCCATTTTCATCATTATATGTACATATTTACATACTTAGGTTCCATCTACATATATGTATATGTATGTAGACAACATTTTACTCTCCTAACTTACATAATTAAGATCAATAGCTTAGATTTAAATATACATTTGTAGGAAGGTACCTATATGTAACTATTCCTTGAATCATCCATTCAGCAATTCATTATACTAAGAATCAAGGAAATCTTACCTGCATAGGCTTTAAACCTGCATAGGATAACTACACCTAACTAACTAAACCTAAATGGTTAGCTACATTAAAGTTGTTAGCTACAAGAGCAAGTTCGTACGATCCAGTCGTGCATTTTATTTTTTATCAAATTCGTTTGAGCCGTTTTCGAGATAGTTTCAGTTACCGATATTTGTGGTCTTAAAAAAACGATTTTAAAATCTATTTGAGCGAATTACTTAAAACGATTTAATTCGAAAAAAACGCAAACAATATTTACATATTATTTTTGTTTTTGTTTTTGTGGACTGTTTGGATTAAAGCCAATTGAAATATTTTGTGACCTATAGTCCAAAATGCGTTTCGCCCGGGCACGATTAAACGATTAAGTACAAAGTTTAAAGAAAATTGCATTATCCGCTTGGGATGTGATCTTTTTACAGCCAGACAACGTTCTCTATCATCGTAATTTCAAGTTTGATTAAAATCTCGAGTTCGGTTTTTTATTAAATGCAAAATTTGTCCTAAAGTACCTACTATATCCCAAGTTAAAATTTATTATAATGCCAGAAAATTTCATCAAAATGGTTTAAGTCTAGATAAGTTTAACAACTAGTGTTACTCACTGACGCTGTTGGTAGGTAGCTAGCCTAGTTATATATAGTTATCCTATGCAGATTTAAAAGCTCATGTAGGTAATATTACCTTGATTCTTAGTATGATGAATTGTCGAATGCATGATTCAAGGAATAGTTAAATAGGTACCTACAAATGTATATTTAAATGGATTTAAATTATGTAAATTAGGAGGGTAATAATGTAAATATGTACAAGTACATACATGTATATAATGAAAGTGAATGGTGTATAGGTGGCAAAAAATCGTTCTTAAGCTTATTTAAACTGCAAAAAACGAAGAACGACATTAGACGCCACGGATGAATGAAAATTTTACAAAAAAGTTTCTCGAAAATTGTAGTTTGGGTTTTGATGAAATCATGTTTTTTATTTTTCGTTTTTTGAAAACAATTTTTTTTTTTGAAATTTTGGTATGCAATTTTTTAGAGACTATTAATGTCCATTTGAATATAAAATTTAAAATTATTTTTTTTTGATAAGTTTAAAAAATATTGCTTTTTCAAAAAAAAATTCAATATTTAATTTTAATTTAAAAAAAAGTTACAAAATAAAATTAACTACTTAGATTTTCTCAGATATAAAATTTGACAGAAATCCAATTTACTCCCGTAAACTTGGTTCATATCAAATGATAGCTTTTACCAACAAGAAATTCTCAAAATTTTTTATCAAAATCGTTGGAGCCGTTTTCGAGAAAAATAATACCGTTATTTTTAGGCCTAAAATAAAAATTCAATTTCCCCTTTGAGGAATGCCAAAATAATCACACATACCAAATAAATTTGAAGGTAATCGCTTAAGCCGTTTAGGCTGTAGCTTGTTATACATACAGACGGACAGACTGACAGCCAGACATTTTTTGGCCATCACTTTTTTAGGCTTCTCTATGATCGTAATGTCATGTTTGATTGTTAGAATTTTTGTTTTTTTTACGAATGCATAACTTGCCTTATAGTACCTATAATCGCAAGTAAAAAACACAAGAAGTAGGTGTGGCAAAAACATTTCGTACGGGCAAATTGTCAAAAAGAATATTATCTTCAAAAATGGCTAAGGATACAACTAAGTTTCCGACCATAAGACATAAAATCGGTTGTACTCAGGTTCGATAGCGTATACGTAAAAATGCAGAAAAAGGTAAAATTCTTCTTTTTTTTCTAAGATTAATAGAATATTTAAAATTTGAGGGCATGTTACTACTCTGTTATGTTATTTTTTACACCTGCATCTGTATTTGGAATTTTGCGTGAGTATTTCTAATGACCATTATACAAAAATTAAGCATAGTTATACATACTTGCATATGACGTCAATCAAAATTTAAAAAAAAAAACTCCAAAGTTCTATGCTGATCCATGAATTATGTCGTTTTTACATACTTATTTTAACACTAGTACTAAGTCCTATGGCTTTTCTATCCCACAGGAATTTAATGCCATCAGTAATCTATTTTCAAATTTTCATTAAAGCACATTCAGTCGTTTAGACGTGAAAGTAGAACAAACATACATACAATCTGTCGTAATCAAAACTCTCCTAGTAATGGAACTGTTGTTAATTTTTCTGCCATAAAAAGCAACAGCTCTGCCAAACCTGTATCTCATTCATCTACCTACCAAATTTTATCCAAATCCGATAAGTCTGTGAGGCATCTTGTTTACCAAATACACAAATATTCAAATTTCTAATAAGTAACAGTAAACAATTCACTTCAATATCAGTTTCCTACAAATAAATCTCTTGCAAATAAAAATACTGCAAATACATAAGAATGTAGGCACTTGAAATTTTCTTTTCCGCAAACAAAACACTAAATCAAAAAAAAAATTCTTTTTAATAGACAGCTTTTCCAATAACCCATTTATTTTCTATATTGGCTGACATTTCAAGGTAGGTAGATTTTTATTAAAATACATTTTATTTTCAGACCGAACAGAAAAAAAAAAGTTTGACCTTTTAAAAATTCATTTCCATATAGTACCTCTTATAATCTTTCCGCCCTCTGCAAAAGAAATCACCTCAAACTGAAATCTGTCAAACCCTATACATGATTTTTCACTTTTCCTGAAAAAAAAAATCAATTTACATGAATTCTAAAAACGAGCATCTTTTATAATATGTGGCTTTGTCTTCCTTTATATTATAACGCTTTTATAGGAAATAAAGCCAACAAAAATTGAAAAGAACTCTAGATTTATGGAATAGAACTTTTAGTAGATAGTAATTTATTGTCTGCCAAGAACTTATTTTGCTTGCTACAACATATATATACTTTAAGGGGCCTTATGTTTTATTGGTTTTTTTCCTTCTTTAAATCTATTTGAAGATTTGATAACACGATGACAGAGATTCCGAAAAGGTTCCTTTAATTATATTCCTCTGACCCATACAACTTGATCGATTAATTTCAAACTTGAATCTTAGGGTCTTTTGGGTAATCTATATAGTTTTGTTAAATAAAGTTTTAATTATTCAAAAGTTCTTTAAGGTTTTGTTTTAACATTTAAATAGTTATCTGTTTAATAAAGATATTAATGTTTCAAAATAGCTTTTAACGGCCTTTAGTCCAACAAAAATTGGCGTTTCGTCCCAGCGATCTCACATGGACTCATCAGTTGACTAGTGAGGACCTTCGTCAGTACGCAAATTTTGCCAAGTTCAGTTCATCTTACATAGATTTCGTGAAGAACATCTAGTGTGAACTATATCAAACAAGACCAGAATTCCTAATCATTAAATTAGAAATTTTTGTTTTTTGCCCGTGGCCTGGCATTATTTATATAAGAAGGTTTTTTTAATAATATAAATTCTATATACTACTGAAATACATCAGCTAAGTAGAAGACTTAGCACTATAATATTTGGACTTGTTGAACTATTGATTGATGAGTCCATGTGAGATCGCCGGGACAAAAAGCCAATTTTTGTTGGACTAAAGGCCGTTAAAAACTATTTTGAATCAATAATTCAACAATTCCAAATATTATAGTGATAAGTCTTCTACTTAGCTGATGTATTTCAGTAGTATATAGAATTTGTATTATTTAAAAAAAACCTTCTGATATTAATGTTTGTTTTATTCAATCTTATCTATTATATAAATTTAATACATAAAACAAGACGATGCAAAAAGTACTTTTAGAATAAGAAGAAATAAAAACTATGGGGCAAAATTTTTAACGAATTAGTAATATGTTAAATCATTTTTGTATGATATTAGGTTAAAAAGAGGATTTTGCTCATTTTAAACGAGTTTAGTATCGTACTATCTTCTTAACATTTTACTAAAGTCAAAATCACGAAATGGCTACTTTAATTTTTTAGTATCGTACTAAATCCATAATGTCATCTGACAGTATATCAGCCTTGCACGCAGGGGGCCGAGTTCAAATCCTACTGGTGTACATTTTTTTTTTTTTTTTTTTTTTTGTAAATAATGGCGCAAAATTTTAAATAACCCATTGTTAAGGGCTTAGCATTTTACTAGTTAACAATTTCCTAAGTGCTTATTGATTGAATAACTATTGCAAAATGTTTAAACTTTTTCTAAACTAGATTGATAATTAAGCAAAAGGCTAAACATTTGTAGGGTCTGAATTTTTATGAACACAATTATTGTTGTTATGCGCTGTAAATTAATTATATGTTGATGAAAACCCAACATGTGCTCTAAAAAGATATTAGTTATTTCCATTTTCATAATTTTAACTTCATTATTTAAAACAAAAATTGTGCACCAGCAGGACTCGAACCTGGGACCCTCGGGCACATCAGCGATATACTTGCAGATGCCATTATGGATTTAGCGAATTGCTAAAAGTTAATGTAGCCATTCCGTGATTTTAACTTTAAAATCGTTTAAAATTAGCTACATCATCTTTTTAGCTTAGTAAATAGCTAAAAGTGGTTTTAACAATTAACTAAATCGTTTAAAATTTTGCGCCAATGAAGATAAATGATTAAAAAATAAACATCGAATATTTATTTAGAGCACACGTTGGATTTCCATCAACATATAATTAATTTTCAAAGCATAAACACAATAACTGTGTTGTTCATCGGAATTTAAACCCAACAAATGCATAGCAAAGCATTTGTAGGGTTTGAAATTAGCATTTTACTAGTTAACAAAAGGTTCAAAATTTATAAAAAGTTAGTAGACTACTATGTATATAGAAAAAAATTTTAAATTTGGGAAGCATGTAAAAGAAAAATGTAGTGAAGCTTAGTTAGCACTAAACTTGATGTGGCCGACATTTTTCGCCAATCGAAGTATCGACCTCGCTTCAAAATATTAAGTTTATAACGCTACAGTCAAAACATGCATGTATTATGGAGCCCAAGCTTTTGGAGTCGTTCCATTTGATGAATTCGAAGCTGTACAACGATATTTCTTTAAGCGACTTTTCCGGTTACCAAACTCTACTCCTACATATGCTATACATGGGGAATCTGGCTTACCACACATTTATCTCCTGAATTTGAAGGTGCAGTCAAATTATTTGACAAAAGTAATGAAAAGAGATGTGAACAATCTAAACAGAGCAATCATATTAAGGTCATTGCAAACCAATGCCTCACCATTCAGGGAATGGAACCAACTTACCTTGTCCCATATCTCACTTTGTCTTTATCCGAAAACAATACAAGTGATTGGCACAATATATTCGATAAGATCATAGCTAAAGTTGATGAGAAAATATATTACCAATATATCACTAAAGCATCATCATCGCCCTCCAGACTATTTTACAGAAATCCAAACCATCAATTGCTATCTGCGGAAAGTTATTTCAATAATAGCTACGCACCTGAAGTTATAAGAACAATTTTAAGACCCATGGTCGAACTACTTAACCATAGAAACGATCTTCAGCAAACTTGTGAGAGAAACTGAAAAAATCTACCATTTTATTGCAGTTTGCCAAATTTTATAAGAATCCCGAAGATTATATTTCCAAAAAAGTATTCTGTCTATAAATAATCTTTACGTAATTTTAAATGGCGCTTGGGTTTGGACCAATTTGTATAACTATTGCAATCCTGCACTTACCGTAATAGCTTTGAAACTTCATTATCATAAGTACAAGTCTCTCCAAAGCTACTTCCTTTTACTTTGAGTTTTAGTTTCAAATCATTTAAAATTGATACTTTTTATTTTTTAAATCATCCAAAATTAATATTATTTTGCAATCAACATCAAATTTGTAAGATATCTCAAGTCTTTAGCTTTCTCATATGATTAGTTTTGTAGAAAAATGTGCATTTATAAAAACCGACAAAAGATTTTCAAATGGGTTTCTGTTTAAAATCATCCAAAATTGTTACTTCTTATTAAGTTCTAATTCATCAAACATATTAACATTGTTAATATCTATAGTTGTTCGAAATTTAGTCGAATAAAAACTATATACGAGTATGTACGTATGTCTATTTCTTCTGTCAGTCTGTCAGTCTGTCAGTCTGTCAGTCTGTCAGTCTGTCAGTCTGTCAGTCTGTCAGTCTGTCAGTCTGTCAGTCTGTCAGTCTGTCAGTCTGTCAGTCTGTCAGTCTGTCAGTCTGTCAGTCTGTCAGTCTGTCAGTCTGTCAGTCTGTCTGTATGTATGTATAGACACCTACTGCCCAAACGGGTGGGCCGAATTGCTTCAAACTTGATATATAGAGTTTTTTTAGGTATTGTACAGAGGGGAAATTGAATTTTTTTTAACTCAAAAAATAACGGTACCTGCCATATAACCGGCTCTAACGATTTTGATAAAAAAAAAAATCAGTGTGTCTTTTTAGCTACGACCGATAATATGGTTGCAAAAAAATTAGAAAAATGTCTAAAAACGGTACTTTCCATAGAACCGTTTTTTTTTTTGCTTTCGACTATCTCATAAACGGCTCAACCGATTCTTTCGAAATTTCACACACATATAGGTTTAGGCTGTCCAAATTATACCGCGTACCAATATTTTTAATTAATATTTGTTTGTATTTTTAAAATCATTTTTAAGAATCAAATTTTAAAAAAATTATATTTCGAAAACTGCACATTAAATTTTTTTCAAAAATTATATTTATATGCATTTTCTGAATACCTATGAATTGGCGTTTTTGAATTTTCAAAAAACCGCTCCACAGATTTAAAATTTTTTTTTTTCATAAATTCAAATTTATCCAAGAAATAAAATGGCGTACTTTTTTTTCGCTCAAATTAGTTTAAGTATTTATTTCAGAATTTTGAATTATTTTTCTTTAATTAAACAGATTTAATCTTTTGTTTTTAAGTTTATATTATTAAATATTTAATATTGTCATACCAATTTATTTTAGAACAAAATTAATGATTTTTTGTAAATGTCTATACAAAATTGAGTTAAAAATGACTTTAAAAATATATTTAGATTTTTAATAGAAATCTTTTCCATACGATGCGATGTGATCGAACATAAGAGCAAGTTCGTGCGATCCAGTCGTTCATTTTATTTTTTGTTGTTTTTGTATATATAAAAATTCTTAAATTTTTTCTAAAAAAAATTGGTATGAACATTTTAAATATTTAATAATATAAATTCAAAAACAAAATTACAGAAAAAATAGTCCACCCGTTTTCAAAATATTGAATTTAAAAAAAAAAATATTTTTTTTTTCAAAAATCCAAAAAAAACTATTTTTCGAAAATTTTGAAATGCAGCATTATTTAGAATTTAAAGGAGCTCCTGTATTTTGATTGAAATCCGTTGAGCCGTTTATGAGAAAGTAGAAAATCAAAATAATTTGGTTGTATGGCAGGTACCGTTAATAACAAAATATAAATAAATGTGTCCAAAATGTAGACCATACCCAAAGTAGTACACATACTAATTTTGTTTCAAAATCGTTAGAGCCGTTTTCGAGATAATTAAGATGGTAGACAAATTTGTATGGTAAGTACCGTTATTTTTGGGGCTAAAACAACGATTCAAAAATCTATTTGATAGTCACCTAAAACGCTTAAATACCAAATTTGAAGAAAATCGCTTCAGCCGTTTAGACTGTAGAGAGTTGTACAGACAGACAGACAGACGGAATCGCCGGTCCCACTTTTTTGGTGTTCCCTATCATCGTAATGTCAACTTTGATTAAAATCTCGAGTTCGATTTTTTTTCCACATGCAAAACTTGCCCTATAGTACCTCAATACATATATCGCAAGTAAAAACGGGTTTAAACACGAAATTTGGGGAAAAAAGAGTTTAAAGAGCTTTTTAGAGTTTAAAGTGTAATTTTTCAAAACTGTAAAATTATTTATTATTTTTTTCCTGAAATTCGTTGCGCTAATTAAATCTTAATCAAAAACTTATTTTTTGTTTTTTTTTTAGTTTTTTTTAGAAAATTTAAAAATTCTGAAATTACATTTTTATTGGATTTGGATTTTGAGGGTGATCTCACTTTGAAGGGAGAGTACGATACATACGGCGGTGGAGCAAGATAATAAGAAATTTTAATTTTTGCCTATGGAAGAGGGAGCCTAGCTCCATCATTTAGACGGGATGAACAATTTTCTAAAAAATGACTTAACATTAAAAAAAAAACATTTAAAAACAAAGGCAACACTCGTAATTTTATCATTATAGTTATTGTCGTTAATGTTTTAAAAAAAATACATTCAAATCAATTTCATATAACATCACTGGTGCCCATTGTTAACGTTCTTCTTGCAGGAACCACGTTTTACCATAGGAAAATTCAAAAAAAAAAAAACTACGTTTACGTGCTTTGCATGTAAGGCATGGCTATTTCCGAAACATCAAACGAAAAAAAAAATATATAAACAAAAAATGGAACATGAAAACTTAATATCACCCCCCGACCAAGTGACGCATTTTGAAAGATAAAAATTTGCATAATGTTTTATAATATTGCTTTAAAAGCAGGCAAGTACATAGATAAGTACTTTTAGAATAGGTCAATGTGTTCGCCTACCTAACCTCAAACTTTTTGTGTTTTGGCCCTGTCTGTAACAATAGCTTAGTTAGACCGAAAATAACCATAGATACGCGATCCGAATTTGAAAAAAGGCTTTAAATTTACAAATTAAGTGCCATTCGTTTTTTTTTTATGCTAAACTGAAAACATCAGTTGATTTAAGTAGGTTACACCGCCGCCGCCGGCCGGATACGCTGCGCCGTAATGCCACCGCACCACCATGGTTGTTTCTATTATTAAATATCTGTCTACCTCCTCTTTTCGCTTAGAAAATGTATACATTGTCATTCATTAGAAATGCAATTATATGTAACCAGGTTCTGGAGAATTGAGGTATAGATAAATATAGGGATATATGCAAACGTTTTTTATACAAACACCTACATACATACATATATGTACCTACCTATGTGCATATATTTGATGAAATAGAACTATTTTTATTGTTGGAAAATAGTCGAAACCTAATACCTTTATATGTATACCGACAAATTTTCATGTTTGTAAGTTTTTTTTCTGGTTGAATTTGAATTTGAATGATTCCCGCATGGAATTTGTGAATTATTGAATTCAGTTCCAGAACAGGCAAATTCAATAAACGCATTCAGCTGGGAAATACGATTAAGCAGGACCATCGGTCGATGCAACTTCGTCTGCAGCTTGTTCGATTGAAAACAAAAAAAATTCTCGAAATTAAAAAGAAACTGAATTTTATCATTCATGCGAAAAATTACTAAAACACCAAAACGGACTTACACTAATCAGGGACAATAGTTGGTCAATAAGTCCCTGAAAAACTGAATCATTATATTTTTCGACATAGTCTCTTTTTAGTTCGAAACTTTTCTCCATTCTTTTGATACTCTCTCGTATTTCTCGATCGACTCAAAATAAGTGTTCATTATTTTAACGGCGATCTCTTCATTTGATCCAATTGTCTTACCTCCGAGCCATTTCTTCATGTTTCGAAACAAGTAATAGTCGGTTCATAAAGAAGCTCGTAGCCTAACTCATGCAATTTTTGCAGACTTTTGCGCCGCAGCGGTGCATTGTCCTTGTTATCTTAGCCAAATGCGGCCGTTTTATGCTTCTAATTGGCTTGAAATTCCAGCAATTCTGCGTAATATGCGCCGGTGATCGATTAACCCTTTTCAAGCTAATCGATGTGAATAACACCACGTGCATCCTAAAAAACTGTCGTCATGACTTGTCCTTCTTCGACCTCGATTAACTATAGGAGAATTCCATTGTTTCGACTGTTCCTTGGTTTCTGGTGTGTTGTGATGAATCCAGGTTTCATCCACGGTTGCAAAACGGCGAGTTTTTCAGGAACATCGCCAAGCCCACCTTTGAAGTTGTCAAACGAATTCGTCTGTTGACAATTGTGAGCAGGCGCGGCGGCCCACAGCACATAATATTCATGTAAAATCAAAATCACTGAGCCATGTGCCTTTTCAACCTAGCGAACTTTCATGGATTTTGTCGAACATTTCTGGTGTGTTGACCTCAATTGTGCCTTGTGCAACCAGAACGTTCGACGTTACTTGTAATTGAATAACCACACCGAAATTGAGTAAATCAGTGGTCAATAGTTACAATCGATGGTGGAGAGACCTCATAATATTTTTTCAAGCTTTTGTTTTGTTTAAGTGATGCAAGTTTTCTCGCAAAATATAGTGTTTAATCAGCACTCTAAATTCACTTTTTTGCCTTTTGAGGAAAATGCTCATAGGCGTCTATATAAAATGGCTGCCACAACAAAACTATTTGACAGATCTGTCTCAAAATTTGGAAAGTTTTTTAGAGTTTAATAATTTACATGTGACTATAAAATTAAAAATTATTTTTTAATTGCCATATAGGTACTATAGGGCAAGTTTTGCTTTTGGAAAACAAATCTATCTCGAGATTTTAATCAAAGTTGATATAACGATGAAAGTGAACACCAAAAAAGTGGGTCCGGCAATTCCGTCTGTCTGTCATAAACGGCTGAGCCGATTTTGTTCAAACTTGGTGGTTAGGCGTTTTAGGTGATTGTCCAAAATAGATTTTTGAATCGTTGTTTTAGCCCAAAAAATAACGGTACTTGCCATACAAATTTTTCTACCATCTTAATGATCTCGAAAACTGCTTTAACGATTTTGATAAAAATTGGTGTGTGTACTTACTTGAGTATGGCTTACATTTCGGCCGAAAAAAATTAAAAATATTTTGTTATTAACGGTACCTGCAATATAACAATTTTATTGATTTTCGACTTTCTCATAAACGCCTCAACGGATTTCGATCAAAATGTATATACAGGATCTGCTTCAAATTCTAAATATTATTGCATTTCAAAATTTTCGAAAAATATTTTTTTTTGGATTTTTGAAAAAAAAAATATTTTTTTTTTTTTTGAAAATTCAATATTTTGAAAACCGTGTGGGCAATTTTTTTTGAAATTTTGTTTTTAAGTTTATATTATTAAATACTTAAAATGTTCATACCAATTTTTTATTAGAAAAAAAAAATTAAAAATGTATATATGAAAAATGAGGAAAAACGACTTTAAAAATACTTTTAGCCGTTTCCATTAAGAATCTTTTGCATATAATGTGATCGAACATAGGAGCAAGTACGTGCGATCTAGTCGTGCATTTTATTTTGATTAGTTTCAAAAATATTGATTTAAAAAAAAATTAAATTAATTTTAATTATAAAAAAAAAGTTATTTAAAATTTTAATACGCAGAATTAGTTTGGCTACTTAGATCTTCGCAGATATAAAATTTGACAGAAATCCAATGACCTATTACCGAGAAAGCCAAAAAATAAAAAAAACCGTTATATGAAAGGTACCGTTAATAGACTTTTCCCGTAAATTTGATTCATATCAACAAAAAAATTCTCACAATTTTTTTATCAAAATCGTTGGAGCCGTTTTCGAGAAAAATAAGATTTTCCCTCAAGGTCATATGGCAGGTACCGTTATTTTTAGGCCTAAAAATAAAATTTCATTTTCCCCTCTTAGGAATGCCAAAATAATCACACAAACCCAATTCGAAGGTAATTGACAGACAGACAGTTTTTGTCGATCACTTTTTTAGGCTTCTTTATGATCGTAATGTCATGTTTGATCGTTAGAATTTTTTTTTACGAACGCATAACGTGCATAAACGGTGATTTTTTAAGAACTTGGTTTTTGAAAATTCAAAAAAACACAGAAACTTGTAAAAAGTAAATGAAATTTTTATTTGGATCGATAAATCAATTTCTGCCATTTACTTTTTAAAAATAATTTCACTTAAATGTTGCCCGCGGCTACGCTTCAGGTGGTCCATTCTGAAGGTCCAATTTTGGCAAACTTTTTCACACATTTCGGCCGGAATCTCACCAATGACGCGTTCAATGTTGGCTTCCAAGGCAGCAATCGTGTTTGGCTTGTCCCCATAGACAATAGACTTAACATAGCCCCACAAAAAATAGTCTAACGGGGTCAAATCACATGATCTTGGTGGCCAATTGACTGCGCCAAAACAATGAGCTGAATAGCCTGCTCGGTGGGTCGATTATGACGACCATAAAACGGACGTAGCTTGCGAAACACATTTTTCACAGAGCACGAATTTTGATAATAAATTTCAATAATTTGCAAACGTTGTTCAGGCGTAAGTCTATTCATGATGAAATGGCAAACAATACTGAATCGAAATGTCAAATGTTCGTGGAATTTGTCATGTGTGATCTGTCAAAAATATAAACGTCAAAAACCAAGTAGCAAAAAAATCACCCGTTAGTACCTAAGATCGCAAGAAAAATTGATAAATTTAATTTGAAATAATTGTCAAGATTTATAGATCTCCTCACCCTAATTGCTCATCGGTCAAAGAATTTAAATCACCGACCGATTTCGCCGGATAAATTGTATTATGTATGTATGTAATAATCAATTAATTGATTGAAACCTGGACCCATGTTCTGTAATTCTGGCGATAACATTTCCTCAATTAACGCCTCTGACAAAATGGTTTTCTGTAAGTTGGGGCGATACCTTAAATTTTTAATTTGTTTGAATGGGAATTTCCAATGGGTTGGCGATAAATTGAAAAAGTCATTTTAGCATCTTAGCAACAACACAATCATTTTTTTTTTGTTTCTCGACTATTTTTATCGATTCGAAAGTTACAGAACATGGGCCCTGGTTAAATTTTAGTTGTTGTCCACCGTAATCGGCGTATTAAAATCTCGAACTGAGGTTAAAACATGTTTGTAAAAACGCTCAACTTTTATATCTATTTTAATTTCGCGAGTTTACTTTCTTTTCTTAGTTTACCTATTTATTATTATTATTATTATTATTATCTTTATTTTTTTAATTTTGAAAGTTTACAAACTTAGAATTAAAGATTACAAGCATGGCTCATGGACCGTCTACCGGTATATTTTTCTTCTCTTAACATTTTGAGAGAGAGAGAGTACAATATAAGTATTAAAATAATTAATAAATATATAAGAAAAAAATTCGTTATAGCAATTGAAAAAAGTAATGATGCTAGAGGGAAGTATGACCTGTTAATTGAGCCAAAATAAGATTTAATGAATCTAATTTGCGTTTTAAATTTGGGTTGACACAATATTTAACAATATCTAATGGATTATATCCGGGCTTTTAGTTTAGCTAACACAAAATTATTATTAAGTTTATAAAACAATCAATTAAAATATGGCAAGATGTCTTATACACTTATTTCAAAAAATTGGTTTATAACTGAAAAAGAATCCAATACTTTAATTGAGTAATACATAATATATTTGTTACAGGGGCTTTTGGTTTAGCTTAAACAAAAGCTTAAACAAAAAAAGATTTGCAAAATTCGAGTGCGGTTCGGGCTTATTAGTTTAGCTAAAACAAAAAAGAGATATAAGAGATTTTAATGATTTGCAATTTCAAAAGCGTTTTATGCTTTTAGTTTATCTAGAGTAAAACTGTGATAGAATGACTACTAAAGTATATTGTACATGTTTCTATATGAAACTGCATCTAATATAAAGCGAATAATTGGACGGCAACCATAATCTCCATTCAGAACACCTAGACATTCCTCAAGTGATAGCCGACGAAATTCCTGCAATATTGGGCACAATGCAACGAAGTGGAAAATGTTTTCGACTTGATTGAAGTTACATAAAGTGCAGGTGGGATTAGTATCTGTTCTGTGAGGTCTGTGATTAAGCTCTAGCATCTCAGTGCGAGCTTTAAAAATGATACTCATTTCCATTACAGTAAATTCATCTCTAAAATAATTGGAAGTCCCGAGACTGAGGTTAAGTTTACTGTAAATTAATCTCGACACAGTCTCCCTTGCCCTATCTATATAGCTTTGGAATAAGTGATCATCAATGATAGATATACAGTCGTAGAAAGCGCACCGCCACGAATCTAAGCTATCAACAGATAGAGCCAGAGGAAAGTTGTGTGCCGAGGCCAAGTCATGCCAATCTTTAAAAGGTGTATACCGACATCCGAAACACACTAATAGGATCCTCTTTTACAAGTTGTTGATCGATCTTTGCATTACCTTCGATATAGTCTGCATTTGCTTTTAAATTCATAATAAAAATTGGAAGAAATCCTGATTCAAATTGTATCAGGCATAATTGGGCGTGTTTGTTGGGAGTCTAAAGATACGCTTGAAAAAGTATCTTTGGATAGCTTCGATTCCTTCCACTTGCTTGTATCCAGTTACCTATTTATCACACCTCTATATCGATATAAATGAAAACATATCAGATACTTGATTTTGACTGTATTCACAACGAGGGAATCTACTTTTAGCTCACCACCAATTTTGGTTAAATTTATGTTGCAAATATACATAATGTATCTATAACTATATACATATACACACAAGTATATTTATCACAAGGCAGCACTTAAGAAATACTTTGTTAGACGTTATTCTGCTTTCCCGGTTACCACGGTAAGACTTTGTCCTTTTGAGCACTTTATATAAAGGTATGTTATTGCTTTATACACACGTCCTCGATCTCATGGACAAAGAAAAAAAAATTAAAAGGCAAAATGGTGTTCCCTCAACTTTACGTTTATACACACACATACATTCATACACACTGTACACATTTCTTTGACAAGGACGATGTGATGTGTATGCGAATACACAGCACACATGGTGAGTCAGTAGGATATGGTAAACGTCTCGCAATTTTCAAGCAAAATTCACAGTTTTAAACGAAACCCTTGGTATACAGTGGGGTGGAATGAGTCCAAGGCTAAACAAATTTAACCAACAAAAAAATTCAAACGACTAGGTATTTTTGTTTATAAATTAATTAAATCATTTTAGGTTTCTTCAGATAATTTCAATGTCGACTTTTGATTTTATATCTACAGTAGGGCATGAGCTATAAAAAGGGTAAAATACAACAACTAAGCCTGTATCAATGCCTTGCTTGAGCATTCGCGAGTATACCCATTGGCATTTTTTGTTATATCGTTTATGTTACATTAAAAATAATGGTTGAAAAAGTGCCATTACGGCTTATCCTATGTAAAGGGTGTTTTTTACGATTTATAGGATTTCGTGCATATGGCCAAAACACCTTGCTCGGGTGTAGTCCAATATTGAGGTCCAATTTTCGACCACTTCACATACTGCGACAAAAAATAGTCAAGCGACATTAAATCGCACGATCTAGGAGCCCAATTCACAGGTCAAAACTGCTAAATTATTCGCTCACCAAACCATTCCTTCAACAAATAAATTATGACACACGCTGTGTTCATTTTGCGACGTTTTGTTGAAATCACAGTTAACCCACATTAAGGCTATTCAACTCAGGAACAAAAAAAGTAGTTGATCATAAGGACAAATAATTTCACCAGCCCATAAAGCTCAACAACTTGTCAGTTTTTCTAGAAGTAACGGCGCAGAGCAGCGTATCAACAATGGTCCAAGGATTATATACACTCTAAATGCGGCAGTTTTGCTTAGTGATGTAGCGATTCAACCAAAAATTAGCTTCATCACTGAACAAAATTTTCTTGCGAACATCGGGATCATCAATAAATCTCGTTTCGAAATAAATCTGTACAATTTTGAATGCGTTGTTCTGGCGTCAGTCGATTGATGGCAAACCAATATAAAAGTCACATTGCAGATGACAAAAAATAGATACCAGTGAAAACAGTGCTGCCAATTTGAAGTTCTATATCTATTAAAAAAAAACTTCCATTATAACAGTTATAAGTTTTTTCGATCGTCACTTGTCAGTCGAATAAAAATTTCAAATCAAGTTCCAGTTAGCAGTTAGCAAAAAAAAAATATTTAAAAAAAATGGGATTACGACACGTTCTAGCCAAAGGGAAAAGACTTAACGACTTTTTTCAAAGGCCATACAATTAACAGCTCCATTAATAAATAAAATGCACGACAGAATCTCATTTACTTGCTCATATGTTCGATCACATCTTAAGCATAAGATTTTTAGTAGTATTTCTTACTTAATATTTTAATTACATGATTTCGTAAATTTTTTTCTAAAAAAAAATTTGGTATGGCAATGTTATGTATTTAATAATATAAATTAAAAAACTGAATTTCAAAAAAATCAGCCACCCATTTTGAAAATATTTAGCTTTCAAAAAAAAAAAATAAAAATAGTTTTTTTTTTTCAAAAATCCAAAAAAATAGAAATATTTTTTTTTTCAAAAATCCAAAAAAATTTTTTCGATAATTTTGGTATGCAGTATTTATTTAGAAAACAAAGGGCCTTCTATATAAAAGTTTTTATCGAAATCCATTAAGCTATTTTTTCGTATTTTTTTTATCAAAACCGTTAGAGCCGTTGTCGAGATAATTAAGATGGTAAACAAATTGTATGACAAGTACCGTTAGTTTCGGGCCCTAAAAATCAATTCAAAAATCAATTTTAGACAATAACCTAAAACACATAAATACCAAGTTTGAAGAAAATCGCTTCAGCGGTTTAGGCTGTAGAGCGTTGTACAGACAGAAAAGTTTGATTAAAATCTCGATTTCCATTTGTTTTCCAAATGCAAAACATATCCTATTTTTACCTATATAGCAAGTAAAATGCTTATTGGAAGTCTTCTCCAAGACTTTTCTAAGCCATATAATAGAAGTTAATCCGCGGTTAGAAATTTTCGATTAATAAAAATAAAGGGACCGTTTACAAATCCAAGAAGAAAATCTACTACAATAAGTAGTTCTGTAACTTGTATTCCAACCGTCAAGTCTTATGTTTATAAATGTTTTATTAATGACATATTGCACTTAATCCACGTGTTAAAGATACACCGTTACTAAATCGTGTTTTTTTTTAATATGGGTGTAAATATTCAATAGTTCAAAATCAGCAATTTATGACTTTAGCTCTTTTTGCAGAATACCGACTGCTGTGTTTAAGTATATTTATATTCTTTTAATTTGACGTTGCAATCTTCTGTCAACTTTAACAACTTTCTACCCCACTGTGACAATCCTATTTCCACAACTAGGGAACTATACGTCACGATATGTTAAATTTATGAGAATCCGACGATGTCAGTATTTATATTTGCTTTTCCACTGGCATTTGCATGCAGCAGCAGCAGCAGCAGAAATAGCAGCAGCAAGAAAAAAAATTACTTGGGGCAATAGGAGTGGGTGGTACGACGGACGACGCGACGCCGACCGGGTCCGCCAAAGTAATGGGTTAACAGTCCCAAGTATATAACATGATAAAAACTCAGAACCCACCGGTACCGGTTAAATGTTTGAACGAGCAAATAGCATGTCGTTTTGAGTAGAACTTCTGAATCACCGAACATACGTATCATTATATACGCCTTCCACTTTGCCACGTAATGAATACCAGTTATCCTTTTGAATTGGGTTTTAAGTTTAATTTTGTTTGTAAGTCTTGCAACGCTGCTGTTCATTCAAAGCCGGCATACATAAATTGAAAATAAAAATAAATGATACGTGTAATATAAAGTCGTTGACGTTGGTCGGCCTACCCCCGTGGCCGTGTGTCACAGTATGGTGTTTCGGCGTATTTCAAGCGAGTATAATAAGTGGGAAAACCCATTCAACTGAACTCAGAAAGCTGCTGCTCATTGCTCATGTATTTGAGCGAAAATTAAAACACTTGTTCAAGAGTAGGAGATGACGTGCTTTTCCCGAAAGTATGTAAATTTGCTTGGAGGCGAGGGATGTAGCAGTGGTTATGATAATTTAAGCGAATATATGGTTTGCACATTGAAGTCCTTTGTAATTAGTAATGATCTCAACTTTAAGCTTATACCTATATTTGAAATCTAAAGATATTCAAAAGAACGGCCACCATTATGGTCGATAGGGTTAAAGAAAGAGTTTTTCCACGTAGGCGCTCCCTATTTTTTCTGGACAGAATTAATGGTGACGTCTGAAGGCGGACACAATCCCGAAATCCAAAATTCAGAAAACCCATAATTCCGAATGGACAAAATCCGGTAATCCCAAAGTACTATGTTGTTGAAAAAAAAATTTCAAATTGTCGCCTGCCTGGTAACTTTACATACCCTAAAGGCGAGAGCGGTACGGAAGACTTAAAAAGGGAGACACACCATACATGATCACTGTGGTTGTCCAAGAAGTATTCTCCAAGATGTAATCTACGTCCTTGGGAGAGATCAGTACTTATGAGCAAAGAAGATGGGAAATAGTCTCGTCTTGCTCGTCATACATGCAACGTCTGCAAAAGTCGTTGGAGAATACCCCAAGTCTTTTGGCGTGTCTGCCAATTAAGCATTTTCCAGTTAAGACACATATTACTGTGCCAAGCCAAGATATTTCCTGCTCTGCTCAAAGAGAGCAGACCTTTTGAGCGTATTGGGTCCATTTTTGTCCAGATCAGATCTGTTTAGTATAGCCAGGCAAGTAGTGATGTTTGACCATCTTATGTTTGTTTGTATTGTTACGTTTTGTTGTAACAAAAGTTAAGACACATATAGCGATAGGCGATATAGCGATTTCTTGCATTTTAGGTAGAATTGGTATTAGGGTTCCATTTTTGGCGAGTTCATCTGCTTTGTAGTTTCCCAAGATATTCCTATGTCCCAGCACTCAAATCAGGTGAACGCTACACTGTTCTGCCATGTCCCTGAAAGATTTTCGAAAATTGCGGGCAGTTATAGAGTTTGTGGAAGATACGGATATAGGATGTGGTTATCACGTTTTCCCTTTGCCAGGATAGAACCTCTTTAATCGCCAAAATTTCGACTTGGAACACGCTACAATGGTCAGGGAGACGGAAAAAAAGACCAAGATTTAGTCTGTTTGAATACACATCGCCACACACTTCCTCTTCGGTTTTTGAACCGTCCGTTAAAAAGTGAGCTGATTCATCTTTTCATTCTCCCAAACGGATCTTGGTGGGACGGTAACTTGGAAGTCCTAGGTATGATCCGAATGTGTTAAGAATATATTTTAATTTTGAAATACTTGTAGTAACTAGCAATTGAAAGTATGCTACAATATATTTTTATGTATTACCCTAAGTGGAATATTTCATCTTATTTTTCCACCAATAGTCAAGACACAATCCGCAGTATTATAACTTTTAATTTGTCATACTGCCATCTCTGTCAATTGGAAGGTAACTTGCTATACTCTATCCAACAAAAAATAGTCAGTACAGGGAAGATAGGGCGTTTGCCTCTTACACTTGTATTGGCTTGCATAAACCCATCACAAGTTAAAGCTCTCATAGGGTTTATGTACTTATCATTATAAATGGTCGCAAATATGAGAGAAATCTGTGTATGGGTTACCATCTGCTTATTATAAACAATGAACATTTTAATTAAATTTAAAAAAAATATGTATCTTTTTCCACACCACCAAGTGAACAGTGAGCCAATAGGTGCGATTTTTTAAGGGTATGCGTGAAAATCTTTAAAGTTTTATAATATCACCTTTCCTATTTATTTAACTCAATTTTGCTTTACTATTTAACAAACGCAATATCAATTACCTATTCACTGTTGATATAACAAAATTTCACTTTATAAAAACTTTTATAAAGAATTCTCACGTAATTTGCCTTGAACGTTTCGATACTTTACACAAATAAATTTGTTTTGCAAAAACACCGAAAGCAAACAAAATTAACTGCTATTTAGAAATCTAACCACATAAAAAAAGAAAATCAAAGCGACAACCCTTCTTTTTCTCATCTTACTAAATTTTATTCTCAAAAGCTTAAAAACAGAAAGCTCTTTGGTAAAAAAAACACTGAAAAAGTTCTTTTGCATTGCTTTCAATGGGTATTGGGAACTCCGTTTGAACGACTAGATGATCAGATCGGTATGTTTTGGGCATGCAATGAGGACGGTAATGGTGGGGTGTATGATATTTTGCAAGAAATTACCACAACAATTTTTGTAAGCTTGGTCAGCGGGTAAAATCTTTTCAGTTGTAGTTTTTTTCAATTCAGTGTGGTGACTACTGCCACTGTGGCACCACTGTTTTGAAAAAAGCTCTCTTATAAGCCCTGTACTGACTATTTTTGTTAGACAGAGTATAGAAGCAGACAAGATAAACTAGCTTGAAGTAGTATAAATACCCGGATGGCAAGCTAGACGATACATTTTAATTTTGAAAGCGCAGGTGTAGAGTTGGTTGCGAGAAAAGATAGTAAATTGTAATTGGTATACTTTTTCGAAATTGGAATAATAAAGCGATTATTTTAGTAAAAGAGAAAAGTGTTTAATTGTGAAGTAAATAATTGGAAGTTGTTTATTAAAGGGAATAAGTTTTATTTGGGAAACTTACAAAAATACTAGAGTATATAATTTTTATGGAGTCTCGGGAAACATATTTCGAGATTTTGTGTTAACCGATTTCTGATCCCAACCTCTCAATTTCCAGTTCAGTTAAATTAATTAGTTAACCACATAACGTGACCTACTAATGCCAGTAAGGATTTTTTTTCGGGAATAGCAAGGGTGTTGAAAAATATGGGAAGAGAACCGAATGGATCAACAGCAGTACTAACCCCTTATTATAGTTAGTCTATCCAGCCTGCTTGCGGTCCTAGCGTTCGGAAAGGGATTGGCATTCCGATTTTGGAGAGGTGGCATGGGTATCAGGATCAAAAATATTTCCTACACAGAAGAAGCTAAAGATCATATGAAAGAGGAATTTTATTGTATGGTGCATACGGAGTCTATCAGGAGCATAATGCTAATAAGTGCTTAGTGCCACCATACCCAGTATATAGAAAATGCAGAAATTTAGTAAGGAAAAGGCTTATAAAAAAGACTCAAGTCCTCATCGAATGACAGTGATTCTCTGGGTGCATACTTCAAATCGGCACTCATCATCCAGCCTTAGTAAATAAGATCCCATGCCATTTAAAGTGTTGTGTAGTCTTATTAATTCTTCAATACTCTACTCGGCGAGTACAAGTATGTATGTGCTAAGTGGCTTCTATTCTTCTATTAACATTCAAATTACATGCACCTTGCAACTGTGCATGAAACATGCATCAAGTATTTTAATTTTGTCAAAATATATAGGTGCAATTCCATTACACTTGCAACTTGATTTGTCATAAAACCTATAAGCAGACGCGGCTAAGGTGATTCGCATATACATCTATGGCAAAGGCTTAATTATACCATTATCATAGCGCCAGTCGAGCTGGCAATCAGAAACTCGGCCAACCATCAAAGAGCATCACCGCAATTGCAAAAATTTAACCATGTATGTACTTGGCAATATATAGCTTTTAGAATCTAAATTCTCCTTCCAATTGTCACAATCAATATTTATAGTTGGGGAAAGTATGTTGCATTTTAAGGGATGATTTAAAAGGAAATGTTTTAAATACAGGTGTAACTTGTTTAATGCAGTATATTTTGAGGCATGGTTCCTGGGATAATTCCAAAAAAAATGCATGGAGGAAAAATTCCCCCTCACAAGAAGCGAAGTTAATTTCTGAAAAATTAACTTAAAATGAAAAGAAAATTATTAAAAATCAAAGAAAGCACATACAAGAATGTGCTATTGCTTTTTTTAAAAGCTGTATGTGAGCGTGTTATTTTTTTTTGTTTATCAAACTGAGTGAATAATTTTGAGCAGTGGCGTAGCTAGGGGAGGCAAGGTGGACGGCCCGAATCGACATCTGCCAAACAAAAAATTGATGCCAATCGACATCAAAAAAAATATTTGTTATAATTGAAAACAAGGCCACTCAAAACGTATGACAGAAATTGGTACTTAGGTAGTTTGTTTCAGAGTATTACAAGTAAATGGTGACATTATAATTACCTACTACCGCGCGCCGGCCGGCCGGCCGCTCGTATACGCAAACGTATGATATAATACACAAGCCAATAAATTGCTCAAAAACAGAGAAAAATCCACAAACAAACGTCTCGGCACGCACGACAAAAGTCAGAACTAATCTAAATTGAACTATTTAATATTGAAATTGTTTAACATCGTTTAACATGAGAAAAGCTTCAAAAGTTTATCGTTAATTTGAAAACCACTGATCACACAGCAGAACATTGACGAATTTCGTGAGAACATTGATATTGAAGAAAGCCTGCCTGCTAAATTCGTCATTTAAAAGCGTCCAAAATTACAGTATCTATATAGCTTGAACCAAATCACTTGGCCAACGAGAGAGAGTATTCAAAAGATCTGTTAAAAGCGAGAGATGAAATACTTTCTTGAAAACTGCACAATAAACCACGATCATTACATCCTGTAATTAAAATCTTTCAAAATTAATCAGATAAGCAAAGAAATTTGAAGAGAGCTGCGTAGTAGGTAGAATGGCCAAGTGAATTGTCTTAAGCTATTATTGGTTATCTCTAGACTTTTTAAAGTTCATCGTTGAATTAGATTTCACAGAAACCCTACCGAATCTTATGGTCGCACTTAAACTTTGAATGACAATATGTGTTTCAGTTGTGTCATGTGAGACAAATTTTAGTAAATTCAAATTAATCAAAAACTACTTGCGGGCAACAATGACAGAAATGAGGTTCAACAATCTTACAATTTTAGCGATCGAACAATAGGCAACACAAGAAATAAATTTTGAAGATGTTATTAACGAATCGGTAGCTGTAAAGCCAGGAAGGAGTTTTTAAAAATTTACAAGATATGTATGTAGTATATATGTATAGTTCATGTTAATTTATTCTTCTATTCCATTCTTTATTTATAATTAACTGAATTCTTATTTTATTTCAATAACAAAAACCTTAATTTATAAATGGTTATCCATTTTGCGGTTACAAAAGTAAACGTAGATAAAACACAAATAAATTATTTTTTTTTCCATGATATTTCTTTTTTGTTATAAAGTTTGAACGTTAACATTATGTGTGAAACACTACATAATTTCAATGACTACCGCGCGAATTGTTGCAAGCATCGATTCTTTTGAGGTAATTTTCGACCACTTTTTGACACATATTGGGCCGTATCTCAGCCATAGCTTGACGAATGTGGTTTTCAAGTGCTCAAGAGTTAAAGGTTTATCGGCATAAACACGGTCTTTCCCGTAGCCCCACAAAAAAAAATCCAGCGGTGTCAAATCGCATGATCTTGGTGGCAAGTTGATATCGCCACGACGAGAAATTACGCGGGCAGGAAATATCTCTTGCAATAAAGCCATATTCGCTCGAGTTCTGTGGCATGTGGCACCGTCTTGTTGAAACCACATAATCTCCAAGTCGTATTCTTCAAAGTCGGTTATCATATGACCATAAGGCTCCGAATTGTCGGTGACATTCGTTCCATCGTCGTTTTCGAAGAAGTAAGGTCCAATCACACCTCCGGACCAAAGAGCGCCCCAAAAAGTGACTTTTTGTTGATGTAATGGCCTCTCTTCAATTACTTGAGGATTCTCAGAACCCCAAATACGACAATTTTGTTTATTAACATACCCACCGAGTGAGAAATGTGCTTCGTCGCTGAAGAAAATTTTGTTCGAAAAATCGACGTCCACCGCCTGTTGTTCAAGCACCCATTCGACGTATCTACGATGTTGTGAATGGTCAGCTGGTTTCAGTTGTTGTGTGAGCTGGACTTTATATGGATGTAGGTGTAGAACCAAATGCAAAATACGCCATAATGTGCAGTAAGACAGTCCTAATTTCTGAGAACGACGAGGAATCGACACATTCGGGTCTTCGGCAACACTTTCACTTACAGCAGCGATATGTGGTACGAGCGAAACGATGATGCACCGGCCTTACAATATCTGTAACCAATCCAGTCTCTTCAAATTTCTTCACAATTTTGCCAATTGATTGCGTAGCTGGACGATTATGTAAACCATAATCTCCTCTTAAAGCACGATATGTGGCTATGGCAGAATCACCATTTTGTGCGATAGTTAAGCGATCCATTTTCGTAAATGTCGGACTTTCAACTGAAACCGCAAAATGGATAACCCTTTATAATAAGAGAACCTTACTAATTTTAATGTTTTTCATTATGGGGGTGGGGGTGTCACCATTATTACCGCCCCGGATGTCATCCACGATATCTACGCCACTGGTTTTGAGGAATACCATTTCTTGTGAGTTTTCCTTTTTAAGTTGATATTTTGCCAAATAATGTATTTCTATTATAATATTCAATAGTTATAATCAATTCTTAATCCAAATACAAAATGTTAAAATCTTTCTTGCTAAAAGCGCTATCATATGTTTAAAATCTCATTTTCGTGGACTACTAAAAAAAATCAATTTTATCTATGCAAATTAAGAGAAAATATACATTTGCAGCTTCACCTCTGCGACTATTATAATATACATATATACAAAACTATAAGATAAGTTTATTAGCTCTCTAATACTTGCTAGTTGCTACCTCCCTGAAAGTGAAAACATTTGTCGTTCTCGACGGGCGATGATGTCGCTTAATTTATTGCATCGAATTCAGTTTATTTTATTTAGCTAGATAGACATGCCGACGCTATAGTTTCTTACAGCAACAACAAAAACATTGACCGCCATTGCTATTGTATCAATTTCAAGACTTTTTACTCTGGCACAGTAAAAGATGTAAGAAAAAAAAATACAATAAATATACAAACGAAACTAAATTGCTGGCAGCGAATTGTATCTTGATTTATTATGGCTTGATTAACCTCTTGGCGCAGATTATTTAAGTAACAATGTGTAACGAATGGGTAATATACGTAACTATATGTATGTACAAAACTAGAAATAAGATTGGGTGTGAAAAAGGGTATCTATATGTATAGATACGGTTTTTTGTTTGTTTAAATTTTAAGCAAATAAACAAACATTGAAAGTCTTTGAAATTTTAAACTTGCAGATAAAAAGTATTAGTAGACGTAAGTCCTTCACTGATAAGGGAAACTGTATAATTTATTGGACCATATTTACAGTAATATTACATAGTCAATAATTGTCATATACGAGTATTCATTTCTATTGGTTAATTTTTAATAGTGAATTGAAATGTATCTGCTATAACTGCTCTTTAAATTTTCTAAACAAAATTCAAGACTGGATTAAATAAAATTCGTCTTTTTTTGCAAAACAAAAGTGGTTAAGATACCCATATGAAAAATTGGTTGATGAAATTGTTTTTTTTTTTTGTTTTTCATTTAAGCCAAAACGGATCATGTTGTGTTAGATGTTGCACCACCTAGTTGAAACCACATATTTTTTCATATCCATATCTTCGATTTCAGGTCAAATAAAATGCACGACTGCATCGCACGTAGTTGCTCTTATATTCGATCAGATCATATACGCAAGACGCATAGTAGAAACGGTTTAATACATTATTACATATTTTTATTTACTTAATTTTTTACATACTTTTTTTTATTTTTTTTTTACTTGCGATTATAGGGTACTATAAGGCAAGTTATGCATTCGTAAAAAAACAATGTTGTTCTAACAATCAAACATGACATTACGCTCACAAAAAAAGTGGGTCAACCAATTCCGTCAGTCTGTCTGTCCTCGAGTCTGCAGCCTAACCGTACGGTGGATTTGCTTCAAACTTGAGTACACGTTTTTTTTTTCATTTTTTTAAGGTGACAAATACTCGTAACAGTAGGTAGCCCCCATACGGCTCCAACGATTTTTATAAAAAAAAATGTATGTATTCTTACATTAGTAAGACACTTAGTACACTTTCAAGTGTAAAAATATTTTTTTTTGCGTATTTATTAACGATACTTCCGATAGAAACGCTTTTCATATTTTCGACTTTCTCAACATTGGATGAACCGATTCAAATAATTGTTTTATACAAATCCTCCCTAAAATTGTTAATAAGACTGCATACTAAAATTTAAAAAAAAAAACAGTTTTTCGATTTTTAAAAAATAAACAAAAAAATTTTCAAAGTCATTGAATTTTTTTGAAATTTCAATTGTGAAATTTCAGTGAAATCTCCATTTGCGGACACCTCCCTTAGGCGGACGCATTTTATTGTACGGAAATTGCTCCATATAAGTTTCATTGTTTTTAGTTTCTCTTGCACGGACACACCCTTGGACGTACACGGACAGGAATTTCACATATGAATGACAAAATATTTTCGCGACGGACATCAAGGTTTTTTAAAGTAATGGAAAAATAAATGCGTGAAAGTTGCCATCCCAGACACTCTATTATGTATATGTGTTGAATGTGCATTTGAAGGATTGTAGGTATCTGTTGGATCCTTTTCATATTATTAGTAATGCTTGGAAGCTTGTAACAGCAAACACAGTTATTAATTGTTTTAAATATGCTGGTTTTGAAAAAAAGTTTGAATTAGGAGGTGAATTTGATCCAGAAGATGACTTTCCTCTAGCAAATTTAATAGAAATGTTCAATCTCCTTCGTGAATGCAGATTGAATGAGAACCTGAACGTTTTGCGTTAATGGGTGAAAATGTAAATGTGAAAGATGACTTTGACGTGATGCCAGAAAATATTGCAGTTCCTGTTGAAATAAACGAGTCTGGCAGTGAATCTGAGAATCTGAGGAAGAGGATTAGGACCTGATGGGAACATCTATTAATTCCTACCAAGAAGCAAACACTTCAATTGAAAATTTAAACATTTTTGCGGCCAAGAAAAATGACGTTGAAGCTGTTCAACTTTTTGTTGACCTTGACCTACAGGCCAGATTCCAAAATAAATCGGTATTTTCTAAAACAAATAAAAAAATATATTGAAACATTTTTTCTTAAATACATAAATAAAGAGTTATCCATTTTGCGGTTTCAAAAGTATAGGGAAATATAGGCATTCGACATCTGTCAAACTAAGTTGTTAAATTAATTGTTTTTTTTTTCAGTTGAAAGTCTGACATTTACGAAAATGGATGGCTTAACTATCGCACAACGCATAAAAATTGTTAAAACCTTCTACAAAAATGGTGATTCTGCCACAGACACATATCGTGCTTTAAGAAGAGATTATGGTTTACATAATCGTCCAACTACGCAAGCAATTGACAAAATTGTGAAGAAATTTGAAGAGACTGGATTGGTTACAGATATTGTAAAGCCTGTGCATCATCGTTTCGCTCGTACCACTGAAAATATCGCTGCTGTAAGTGAAAGTATTGCCGAAGATCCGAATGTGTCGATTCCTCGTCGTTCTCAGAAATTAAGACTGTCTTACTACACATTATGGCGTATTTTGCATTTGGATCTACACCTACAAAGTTTTTTGAGGCTGAGTTTTTATATGTATTTATGTGTTAAATCTAATCATTTCATTCAACGTCATGTGATAAAAAAGAACTGAAGCTTATTCCCTTTTTTTTTGCTGTTAATAAATTAATATAGCCATTAATAATTAAGTTAATTTTAAGAAAGTGAAGTACATTTATTTTTGTTATCTTTATTTTCTGTTAATAAAATGTGCCAACAAAAATTCTTTCCTATCATTCTATTCCTTTTATCTATAATGCCGAGCAATTCAGGTTGCATTTAAAAAGATATTAGGTCTTACAGGCATATAGTTAAAATTATTATTATTATTATTATTAAATACTCTTAATTTTTAAAATTAGTGTTTTTGTTTGATTTCCCTTAAACGGATAACTCCCTTAGGCGGACATAAGATTTTGCACCATGGCTGTCCGTCCAAGAGAGATTTCACTGTATATTAATAATATCTTCAAAATGGCGTTTAAATTTAATTAATTATAAAGTTATATGAATATATGAAGTTACCCAGTTACATCCTTTATTTTCATTATTATAATTAGGTTCCATCTATATGTATATGTATGTAGATACATTTTACTCTCCTAACTTACATAATTAAAATCCATAACTTAGATTTAAATATACATTTGTAGGTAGGTAACTACAAATGTAACTATTCCTTGAGTCATCCATTCGACAATTCATTATACTAAGAACCAAAATAATCATACCTATACATGCCTGCATAGGATAACTACACCTATGGTTAGCTACATTAAAGTTGTTAGCTACAAGAGCAAGTTTGTACGATCCAGTCCTGCATTTTATTTAAATTTGGTATGGCAATTTTAATTATTTATTAGTATAAACTTAAAAACATAATTGAAAAATAAATTAAAAAAAAATAAAATGCACGACTGGATCGCACGAACTTACTCTTGTAGCTAACAACTTTAATGTAGCTATAAACATGGAGGGTTAGTTAGTTAGGTGTAGTTAACCTATGCAGGTTTAAGCCCTATGTAGGTTAGATTACCTTGATTCTTAGTCTATTGAATTGTCGAATTAATGATTCAAAGAATATTTACATAGGTACCTACCTACAAATGTATATTTAAATCTAAGTTATGGATTTTAATTATGTAAGTTAGGAGAGTAAAATGTATCTACATACATATGTATATAGACGGAACCTAAGTATGTAAACATGTACATACAATAATGAAAATGACGAATGTAGGTGGGTAGGTGGCTATATGCATATAACTTTATAATTTAGGCGCCATTACAATATTGTGCATACATAAGATTCATGTGATTTTTAAAGACACATATGTATAAATAAGGGTATGAGGGCCTAAATTGTGTTTAGTATTCAGCGACAACGCAAAAATTCGTAAAAAGGGAATAATAATATGGTAGAAATAAATGGATAATACACATAAATGTTTTTATATTGCTTAGTCGTTATAGTTTGAGGGAAATTAAAGATGCAATTTGAATTCATGGATAAATAAGAATATATCAAAAAAAAATTTCAAAAATCGTTGAAGCGGTCTTTTAATAAATTAATTTTTTATGTATAATATTTTGAAAACATTTTTAGAAAAAAAAAAATTGAAACGCCATTATGAATATATTAAAAATATACATATAAAATTCAAATTAAAAAAAAAATTCTGTGACTGGTTTTTGAAAAATCGATTTTTATTTGATTTTTAAAACTCGAAAAACTTTTTTTTGGAAAATTTGAGTATGCAGTTTTATTAACAATTTTAGGGAGATTTTGTATAAAAAAATTATTTTAATCGGTTCATCGAATATTGAGAGAATCAAAAATATGAAAAATGGTTCTATGGGAAGTATCGTTCATAAGTACGCAAAAAAAATATTTTTATAATTAAAAGTGGGCTGTACTAATATAAGAACACACACATTTTTTTATAAAAATTCTTGGACCCATTTTTGAGAAAATACATTTTTTTTTTAACGGTTTCTTAAAATTTGTATGGGAGGTACCCTTGTTTTTTATTTTAGGAAAATAATTTTTTTAACTATTCAAGATAGTGTCAAAAAACTACCAAATACGAAGTTTCGAAAAAATCTATTGAGTCGTTTTCGAAATTTTGAGTTTTCAAATTAATTTCCAAATTTTTCAAATTTTTAAATTAATTTCCAAATTTTTCAAAAATGTTGGTTGGTAAAAAAATTCAAAAAAATCAAACCAACCGTTTCCCAGAAAATCGAGAGCCAAAAAAATGGTTGTACTAAAGGTACCAAAACTAACAATTTTTTTCCGAAAAAAAAATTATCAAAAGGTACCCTTTCCCTTTGTTAATGAACTGATTTGTTTTTTATAAAAATCGTAGGAGCCGTTTTTGAGAAAAATAAGATTTTTGTTTTTGGCCAAAAAAAATGTATGGGAGCTACTGTTATTTGTCGTCTTAAAAAAAATGAAAAAAACGTGTGGGCATATTACTGAAAAACCAATATGTACCAAGTTTGAAGCAAATCCATCCAACCGTTTAGGCTGCAGACTCGAGGACAGGCAGACAGACAGACAGACAGACAAAAAAAATATATTTTGCGAAAATGTTGGTATATAGTATAAATTAGAGCTTAAGAAAAATTAAAAAAAAAGAATCGAGCCAGGCACCTAAAGCGTATACCTAAGCACACAATTTTAAAGGAAATCGCTTCAGCCGTTTAGACTGTAGAACGGCCTGCAGATAGACGGAATTGCGGGACCAACTTTTGTTGGTGATCTCTATCATCGTAATATCAAGTTTGATTAAAATCTCGAGTTCGGTTTTTTTTTGTCAAATGCAAATCTTGCCCTAATTGAGGAAAACTAATTTGTTCATACAAGGCCAGAATGCAATGTTTTTTCTCTTATGTAATTTTTTAATATTACCCGACGACGCGACGCGACCCAGGCGGCTTTTATGTTGGCGTTTTTTTTACAATCCGCGTTTCCTGATACATTTTTGATTGATTCGTTGTTTCCTACTGTATGTCTGTTGGGCCTTCAGGCACCCGAAATGTATGATGTGAAGAAAATAATTATTGGAGCAGTCTGTAGAAATATGAAGCTACATACTACTTCAAACCTTTGTTGTTTGATACATTACAAAAGTGTCCCTGTCGTTTTCAGCCAAATTAAACTCGAATGGCACCAACGACGATAGCGGTCGGTGCTATATTGTGTTGACAGCGGGTCCTATTGTCCTTGCTTGATAAATTTGCTGTTGGTTTTCTGTCACGCACCAAAGGACTTTTCATTCGCACAAGGTCGAACAAGTGTTAAGTATAAAAGCAAAGAGTAAGTGTTGTGTGCTTTTTAGTGGACATACTGAATGGAGGTTAGTTATTCGGCAATGATTGGAGTCTTTAATGTTAAATGGACTTACATGACCTACGCAGTGGTATACAGGACATGTCGTGCTCGTGATTAATTACTTATTTCTGTTTAACTTTTAATGTAAATAAAATATTTTTAAGTCTATGCTTTTCGTTCTATTATTTTGTTAAAAAATTTGCAGTTCTTTTCACAACTGAATTTAAATTAAGAATATTTAATAATAAAATATCAGTTTAAAGTACTTTGTGTAACATTTATAATATTAAAACTAAGGTCTTACCAACTGTGTAGATTATATTTTTAAAGCGACTCACCTGAAAAAAAAATTGATTTTTTGAATGATTTTTTTTAAATGTACCAATATATTTGAAAAAAAAAACTAAACTATTTTCTCATGAATGACCGCCATCTATGTAGGTGCCACCTATAAACCCATCAGTGTTAGCAAGGACAAACGCCTAACTAACGAACTTATCGACAAGTTTTAATTTCCCTTACAACGGAAATGTAATTTCCTGAACTTAAGGCTTAAAGAACTAAATAAAAGGTCCAAAGGATGGGTTATTTGAGTAGCTTTTAATAGAGATACCCATATTTTTTAATTGATAGCCTTTAGACCAATTCGATATATTCAATTCAAAATTTGAAGATTTCACTTCTGCGGCTTTTCTGGGCATAATAATTTATTAGTGAAAAATATTCATTAGTTTTCCCAAAGTTTCGACTGAGTTTTCAGTATTTTTCAACGGCACTTTATCCCTCGGAAAAAAAGCCGAAGAGGTGAAATTTTCAATTTGGATAAATGTTTTATTCCAATAGTTTTGAAAAGACAATATTAAGGTGTGTCCACACCAAAGAAACATTTGTGAAACATTTCAGAAACAGAGAATTATTTCTGAAAAATTTCTGAAATGTTTCTTAAATGTCTCTGAAATGTTTCTTAAATGTCTCTGAAATGTTTATTTTGCAGCGTCCTCGCGAAACCTTTCTGAAATGTTTATAAAATGTTTCTTTGTTACCCATTCCGAAATCCGAATGGAAAACTTTTTTTGTTTCCCAAGCATTATTAATGGTTGATAGTAAGTAAATAAAAAAATATCGCAAAGAGTGTGGAACAACGAGGATGTTATATTATTGATCAAAATTTATTAAACGAAAAAAGTTTTGTTGCATCCACTTAACGAAAATTTTAAAAATAATATCGAAAAGCATCGGCATTGTCTGAAATTTCCGAAAATATAAATTGCGAAAAAGATGAGGTAGAAAAGAAAATCCATGCACTTAAAGTGCAACACATGCGAGTAAGAATTACACACTATTCAATCTGGTAGATGGTAAAATGGGAAACAACACCAAAAAAACAAACATTTCTCAAATGTTTTTGGAATGTTTTTTAAGCAAATAGAAAACATTTTTGAAACAATGTTTCCTGTGATGTTTCTTTAGTGTGGACGCACCATAACAGTCAATAATAATTATTATTGGGAAATTTGCAAAGTAATAAAAGAAGTGTTTAATTTCTGATGTAAATTAGTTAAAAGTTATAAAATAAGAAAAACAGTAAGTGTTATTTTAAAATGTTAACTTCTTACAGTTATCGAAAATTAAGGAAAAAAATGCACAACTGGATCGTACATATTTGCTCTTATGTTCGATCACATCGTATGCATACGATTCTTAGTAGAAACGGCTAAATATATTTTTAAATAGTTTTTTACTTAATTTTTTTATAAAAAAAAATTCTCTAATTTTTTTTTAAAACATAAGTATATTTGTATGGCAATGTGAAGCATTTAAAAACATATTTCCAAAAAAAATCGTCCACACGTTTTTCGAAAATTTGAATTTTCAAAAAAAAAATGATTTTTTTTTCAAAAATCCAAAAAAAAAATGTTTCGAAAACTTTAGTACGCCGTATTATTTAGAAGGACCTCTTGCATACAAAATCTGATCGAAATTAGTTGAGCCGTTAATAGCAGAATAGAAAATAAAAACAAAACGTCCTGTACCGCGTTAATAACATTTAATGTAATTGTTTTTTTTTAAACCAAAATATAGACTATTCTCTAATTGTGCACTAAATCTTTAGAGCCGTTTTTGAGATAATTAAGATTTACTTTTTTTTTGCTACAAAAAAGAAAAGATTTTAAAATACTGTAGATAAGTTTAATTTTGAAGAAAATAGCTTAAGCGGTTTAGGCTACAGATCGACCTACAGAGAAACAGAAAGACAGCATTGTAAGACCCAAGTCTAGTTTGATCAAAATCTCGAGTTTAATTTTTTTGACCAAATAATCCTAAATGTGCTAGATTGAATGGCACAAATTTAGATATGTACCTAGTTCAATAGTATAACACCTTAACATTGCATTTATTTATTTACAATTAAATATTTAAATATTTTAACAAAAAAATTTATAATTTAATATGGTGTGAACAATTTAAACAGAGATGTACTGACATAACCCTAAAATAAGGCAATATTGCAAAAAAAACGTCAAAATCCTATTACCGTACGGCAAATAAAACATTTAAGCGCAAGAAATACTAACATCTAGGCACGAATTTATAAAAGGAATAAAAGTCTAAAACATACCCCAAATGGGATTCGAATTAGACTTCTGCTTTGATCTATATACGAGGTATTCCCTTTTCATACGTATGTAAAGGGTTATCCATTTTGCGGTATCAAAAGTATAGGGCTGGAATTCGACATCTGTCAAACTAAGTTGATAAACCAATTTTTTTTTTCATTTGAAAGTCTGACATTTACGAAAATGGATGGCTTAACTATCGCACAACGCATAAAAATTGTTAAAACCTTTACAAAAATGGTGATTCTGCCACAGACACATATCGTGCTTTAAGAGGAGATTATGGTTTATATAATCGTCCAACTACGCAAGCCATTGACAAAATTGTGAAGAAATTTGAAGAGACTGGATTGTTTACAGATATTGTAAGGCCTGTGCATCATTGTTGCCGAAGACCCGAATGTGTCGATTCCTCGTCGTTCTCAGGAATTGGGACTGTCTTACGGCACATTATGACGTATTCTGCATTTGGATCTACACCTACATCCATATAAAGTCCAGCTCACACGACCACTGCAGCCAGCTGACCATTCACAACGTCCTAGATACGTCGAATGGGTGCTTGAACAACAGGAGGTGGACGGCGATTTTTCGAACAAAATTTTCTTCAGCGACGAAGCACATTTCTCACTCGGTGGGTATGTTAATAAATAAAATTGTCGTATTAGGGGTTCTGAGAATCCTCAAGTAATTGAAGATATGCCATTACATCCACAAAAAGTCACTGTTTGGGGCGCTCTTTGGTCCGGAGGTGTGATTGAGCCTTACTTCTTCGAAAACGACGATGGAACGAATGTCACCGTCAATTCGGAGCATTATGGTCATATGATAACCGACTTGTTTTTGCCTGCTATTGAAGAATACGACTTGGAGAATATGTGGTTTCAACAAGACGGTGCCACATGCCACACAACTCGAGCGAATATGGCTTTATAGCCAGAGACATTTCCTGGCCGCGTAATTTCTCGTCTTGGCGATATCAACTGGCCACCAAGATCATGCGATTTGACGGCGGCGCTGGACTTTTTTTGTGGGGCTACGCGAAAGACCGTGTTTATGCAGATAAACTTTTAACACTTGAGCACTTGAAAACCAACATTTGTCAAGCTATGGCTGAGATACCGCCCAATATGTGTCAAAAAGTGGTCGAAAATTACCTCAAAAGAATCGATGATTGCAACAATTCGCGTGGTGGTCATTTAAATGATGTAGTGTTTCACACATAATGTCAACGTTCAAACTTACAAATAAAAAAGGAATATCATGAAAAAAAAATATCTTATATGTGTTTTATTTACGTTTACTCTTGAAACCGCAAAATGGATAACCCTTTACAATGTACATAAACGTACGTGTACCTGCCTATGCCTTCGGGAGTAATTTGCAAAATATGTAATTTGAAAACCATCACCACACCTTCAATTTATATGGAGCTTAAAATTTTCATTTTATTGTTAAATTTTGTAAGCAGCTTATTTGCTATTTTTCTTTTTCTTGGAAAAACAAAATTAAATATTGTGATAATCATACTCGTATAATATTTTTTTTTTATAATAAACTTTCAGTTGGTATTGGTATATACATAATGTTAAGAAAAAACAAACACATCTAGAATGTTGTTTCTCCCTATTTTGGAGCATCTTTCTTGAGATATATAGGTATCTAAAATTTAATAAGCTCAACCACATGCACAAATATTTTAGTAATTTGCTTTGAACTTTATTCAGATTTTTTGTTGAGGTTAATACCAACAAAATAAAAACAGTTATTTGACATTTAATTCGTCCGGTTTGAGGCCTCAATTAAAATGTAAACAAAATATTTGTTTACATCAACCTACATAGGTGTGGGTCTTAAAAAAAATGTGCTGATTTTTTTTTATAAAAATCGATTTATTTTCTCTTCTGTTGGTGATGTCTTGGGTTTACTTACTTGATTGTAAATTATTAAAAATTTAATGACTTTTCAAGTGTTTAAAAAACATTTTTTTTTTAATTCATGTACAATTTTGTATGTAGTTAAATTTATTTTTCGACCAGAGGTATTAAGCAAATGTAAACGAAAAGAGAAATGCTCGTGTTATTCTCAAAGGGACTTCCAAACCTTGTCCTTTATTTTGTATTACAAAAGGACGTCTTTATTCATTCGCAGCATTTATATATGTATGGCTGTCGATGTATGAATAACGAAATAAATTTAAATAAATATTACAAAGATACGAGTAAATCCGGGTTATCCTATAGCATACAATGGAACATGAAGATTTCCTCACCTCGAGCATATGTAGAACATAAATAAATGTTTTCTTTTGCAGTTGGCTTTTTTTTTGAAGAATTGTATCACTAAGAGATCCTTTTTAAGTTGAAGATTTTCTTACGGAGATATTTAATATAAAAGACAATTATGTTTTCAATTAAATGCAAGTTAATAATAAAAAAGGATATGGCCCCAATTCTCACAGATCATTTTACACGGTAAAATTACAAACGTTTCTTTTTAAGTAGTATAATTTTTTAAGGCAAGCTGGATGTATACTACCAAACATACTACCAAACCAAGAAGTCAGATTTCAACAAACAAACAAAAAGCAACATTAGTTGGCGAAACGGTGACGGTGTTATACTCCTCATCTTTTCGTATAGAATCATTTCGGTTTACTGAACTCGAAAATTGAAATGACAACAATCGGATTTTTTATAAAATATTAGAAACAATGTGAGGAAACATATTTCTACTCGTATCTTAAAATTGCGAAAGTATTTATGCTTAAAAATTCAAACACATTCAAACAATTCTCCCACAAATTCGCTTGAAAAGTGGTCAGAAGAGTTTCTCAGCGAGAGGCTTGCGATAGGTATGTGAGAAATTCGTAACACTCGCATTAAATATCGCTTCAGTGTGCTTACGTATAAAAGGATATATAAGATGCCTCTCCCATCGCATCGCTTTGTCGCACCACTACGCGCAGCTGGCTGAATGAAGCGATTTTTTTTAACTTGATACTTAAGCGTCTTAGATGATTGCCTATATGAGAAATTGAATTTGTATGTATAACTCAAAAATAACGGTAACTGTCAGACATCCGTTATAAAAAAAGATTAAAGAAAAAAAACAATCCTGTTCTACTGTAGTCTAGTTCTAGTATAGTCTGCATTTTGGCTAAAAAATTAAATTCGGAAATGTTTTGTTTTTAAGGTGTGCGACAAAGTATTTTATTACGAAACTTATTAAATGTTGGCGTTTGTTTAAACACTTTTTTTTGCAACCAAGAATTAGTACAAGATATAGATGGAACCTAGGTATGTAAATATGTACATATACAGGGTGGCGCAACGAATTCGTGCTACAAAAATAAAACGTAATAACTTTTCTTCAGTGTGAGTAATCGGCTTATTTTTTTATTTCATAGGCTACTATTTAGATTTATCAAAATTAATGCTTGGGATACTGAAAAAAGGATTTGGATAGTGCAGCGATACCATTCTTTGCAGTCCTTCATTTCCGTCCAAAGGGAATTTAGGCTGGAGTTTGGCGGTACTCCCCCGAGTAGATGGACCATTATGAGGCTGGTGAACATGTTTGCAGAATCTGGAAGCATCGAACAAAGACCGTATCATCGATATCCCAATGTTCGGGTTCAGGATACAATCGTGGCTGTTGCATCGGCAATACAGGCAAATCCAAGTGTTTCGACTCGAAAATTATCGGGCCAAATTGGAGTTAGCAGCCGGTTATTACAACGGATACTTCATGATGACTTAAACTTGTTTCCGTACAAAATCCAAATTACAAGCAAGTTAAACCCTCAGGATTTGCCTGTTCGCCTGGAATTTTGACGAAAAATGATTGCAATGGCCGAAGAAGACAACACATTGATAAATTGTTTGTTCATGTCTGATTTCTTGATTAGATTCACTCCATATACGGCAATTTTGCTTGTTAACATTGCCATTTAAGTCAAAATGGGCCTCTTTTGACTTAAACGGCAATGTTAACAAGCAAAATTGCCGTATATGGAGTGAATCTAATCAAGAAATGCTCCAGGAGACGGAACTGCATCCAGAACGAGTCACTGTGTGGTGCGCAGTTTCATCAAGGTGTATTGTCGGGCCATAGTCCTTTGAAGAAAACGGCGTAACACAAACTGTCAATGGGGACCGTTATTTAAAGATGTTGAAGGGGTTTTTTTACCAAGAACTTCGTCGAAGACGTATCCCTTTCAGAAGGATTTGGTTTCAACAAGATGGAGAAAGTGTACACGTAGCAACACAAGTTATGGCGGAGCTTAAACTAAAATTCCCAAACAAATTGATATCCAGAAACTGCACTTTCCGCTGGCCCCCAAGGTCATCTGACGTGACTGCACCAGACTTTTTTTTATGGGGTTATGTCAAGCAGGAAGTGTACAAAATGAAACCCAGGAATTTGACTGAATTGAAGCAGTCCATTAAGACAATAATTAAGGCGATCCCAATTTCAACACTTCAGGCCGCAATGAACAATTTTCTGATCAGGTGCCGCATATGCGTGGAGGTCATTTGCCGTATATCATCTTTAAAAACCATTAGTTATTTAAAATAAAATTTAATTTTTAATCCAACAAAAAAAATTAATGAAATACATCGATTAAAATAAAAGTTATTTAAATTTCTTATTGTAGCACGATTCGTGCGCCACCCTGTATAATGAAAGTGTAGAATGTTGGCGAGTACCTAGTTATATGCATGCATATAACATACTTTATAATTTAGGTGCAATATACATACGATTCATGTGATTTGTAAAAATACATTACATACATATATGAATGAACGAGGGCCTACAAAAAATTAATGTAGGTATTCAGTGGCATAAATCGTATAAGGCAGAAATAAATATATCAAGAAAAAATTCAAAAATCTTGGAACAGTTCTTTTTAAGTATTTTTATACATTTTTATACCCATTTTTAAATAATTATTAATATAGGTACATGCGTTTAAAATTTTAATTTCAACAAAATTCAAAGACTGGTTTTTGAAATCGATTTTTCACAAAAAAAAATCATTTATTTTTCAAAAAAATCAAAAAAATATTTATTTTTAGTTTTAATTTGTTCATTCAATAGTGAGCACATTTTATGCAAATGATCCAAAACTTTTTTTAAAACTAAATGATTTTTTTTGTGAAAAATCGATTTTTCAAAAACGAGTCACTGCATTTTTTTTTTTTTGAAAAATCGATTTTTCAGAAAAAATCATATATTATTTAAAATAAATTAAAAAAAGATTATAAGGTACTTTATTGACTTTATCAATTTAATTTAGTTTTTCCAAGTATTTACGATAATGTCAAAACTACTAAATACGAAGTTTGGAAAAAAACGGTAAGTCGTTTCGAAAAATTGGGTTTTGAAAAAATTTTTTTTTCAAATTTGGTTTAGAATACTGTTTAAACTCTTTAAGAGCTTTTCCATTAAAAAAATTAAAAAAAAAAAGAACGTTTTTCAGAAAATCGAAAACCAAAATATGGTGCTACTAGAGCTACCAAAAATAATCATTTTTTTTAATATTAAAATATACATTTTCCATTCATTAATGCTCTGATTTTGTTTTATAAAAATCGTTGGCGCCATTTCTGAGACAAATAAAATTTGACATTTTGGCCAAAAAAATATATGGCAGGTGCCGTTATTTGTGCCTTAAAAATAAAAAAAAAACGTGTGGGCATATTACACAAAAAACAATATCTATCAAATTTGAAGAAAATTCATCTACCAGTTTAGGCGGTAGACTCTCAGATAGACAGATAGATTGAATTCTCTATCATCGTAATATCACACACCACTTTAAACTTTTTGACTTAATATAACCCATTTTAGACGGTTGCCAATGCTAACTTGTAAGGGGTAATGCAAACAAATGAGTAACTCAACCATTTTTACTTGCGATTATAAGTAATATAAGGAAAGTTATGTATTCGTAAAAAAAATAAAATTTTCTACCAATCAAACATGATAATTCCCAGTCTATCTGTCTGTCTTTCTGTCATCCTGTCTGTCTGTCTGTCTGTCCTCAAGTCTACAGCCTAAACGGTTGGATAGATTTGCTTCAAGCTTGCTACATATTGTTTTTTCGGTAATATGCACACATGTTTTTTCATTTTTTTTTTTTTTGTAAGATGACAAATAACAGTAGCTCCCATACATTATTTTTGGGCCAAAAACAAAAATCTTATTTTGCTCAAAAACGGCTCCAACGATTTTTATAAAAATAAAATCAGTTCATTAATGAAGGGAAAGGGTACGTTTTGATAATTTTTTTTTTTTGAAAAAAATTGTTATTTTTGGTACCTCTAGTAGAACCATTTTTTTGGTTTTCGATTTTCTCGGAAACGGTTAATTTGATTTTTTTGACATTTTTTACACAGAATCTCCTAGAAAGTAAACCAAAATTTTTCAAAATTTTTTGGAAATTAATTTTTTTTTTGAAAACTCAAAATTTCGAAAACGCCTAGATAGATTTTTTTGAAACTTCGTATTTGATGGGTTTTTACATTATCTTGAATAGTTAAAAAATCTATTTTTCTAAAATAAAAAACAAAACCTCCCATACAAATGTTAAGAAACCGTTAAGAAAAAAATGTATTTCTCGAAAACGGCTCCAAGAATTTTTATAAAAAAAAATGTGTGTGTTCTAAAATTAGTACAGTCCACTTTCAAGTATAAAAATATTTTTTTTTTGTACTTGTTAACGGTACTTCCCATAGAACCAATTTTCATATTTTCGACTTTCTCAACATTGGATGCACCGATTAAAATATTTTTTTCTCACTAAGGTTGTTAATAAAACTGCATACCAAAATGTTCAAAAAAAAGTTTTGGATTTTTAAAAAATAAATAAATTTTTTTTGAAAAATCGATTTTTCAAAAACCAGTGGCAGAATTTTTTATGTACATTAATAATATCTTCAAAATGGCGTTTCAATTTTTTTTTAAATGTTAGATTAGAACAGATAGATTTTGTTAGATAGAACATATTTTATTCATTTTAACTTAAAACTAGTTTTAAAACATTTAATCATGTGTTTTGTACGAATTTTTGCGTACGTCACTGAATACTAAATACAATGTAGGCCCTCATACATTTATATATACATATGACGTGTCTTTAAAAATCACATGGGGGTGGCCGTGGCGCGATAATTATATGTTCGCCTGTCAACCTCATGGTCACAGGTTCGATCCCTGCCGTAGTCTATGTCTTCTTATTTTCCATTAAAACCAATTCTAAAAATAATTGTCATACAATGAGTTGCTGGTTTACTCATTACATGCTGTTTAGGCATAACACTAACAACATGTAATTGAGTAAAACTAGTATACCGATAAAATATGACAAAAGGATAAAAAAATTAATGCGAATTATAAGGGACATCGATAAATAAGACAGGGAAATTTCTCCGCATCAGTTCAGCCGCCATCCCTGGAGATAAAATCTGACACAACAACCACCTACAGTCTCCGAATATCACGCCACACATATTTCCTATCATTCTTTCTCTTCCTTAACCTCACCCTCACGCCCGCGCTGTGTTGAAACATTTAAAGGGTATTCATAATCCCTTGAGCGCGTGTAGATTATAAAAAAAAAAAAAAAAAAAAAAACATGAATCTTATGTATGAATCTCATGTATTGCACCTTAATTACAAAGATATATGTATATAGCTACCCAGTAGGAAATTTCGTAATTAATGAATATTTTTGGTGAATTCATCAATGGATTCATCGACTATTTCCATGGATGAGTAGTAGGTTATGATTGCATATGAAAACGGTTGCGCAGTTTTTCATCAGCTAACTAAATTCAAATGAATTGAAGCTTACAATTCACTATATTTTCAGTTACAAAATCATAAACTATGATTCCACTGATGAAGAGTAATGTATAGGTTCATGAGTTCGCAAATGATGTTTGGTTCTCTGCGGTGCGGTGGTTGTTTTGGTTTCTTCCCGAGAACAAAAAAAAAATGCAAACAAAATAGCCTAAAAAAAAGAGGTTTTATTTGCCATGGGAGGGAAGAATGACGAACATTGCATTTTTTTACCTGCCCCGAGAAATGCGCTTAGTAGTCAGTCTTTGCTGGTCATGACATGAGTTCGTGGGTTTTTTTAAGAGAAATTGAAAAAACATATAAACCAGAAATTCCAGTTTTGTTCACGATCATTATCATCATTTACACGGCAAAAAAAAGTTTATTTTTTTATCAAAATGTTTTATTTTGTTCAGAAATTGTATTGAGCCAGCTGAAAGGTTTCAATTATTGATGTTAAGATATTTGGCGACTGGTGGGTATTTCTTCGACTTTATTCAAAACAAAATTTAAAAATGCCAATATTTCTTTTAGCGCATTATACCTACTCAATGCGTAATGCTGCCTACTAAAAGTACAAAACCTACGCAGCAGAATTAAGAAAATGAATTGCTAAGACCGACATCAGATCAAATTTAAAAGAATCGATTATTGATAAGGTTTACTTTCGCATCAAGATTTTATCAAGACTACATTTTATTTTTTATTAGATAAACGTATTTTTTTTCTTAATTGAATGCTTATATTATTGAATAATCGTCGAATTAAATTAATAAAATAATGTTTGGGGGTATAACATACATATACAATGTTTCTGTTTCCTCAAAAAAACATATTTCCTCCTTCACAGAAAACCGACACTTTCATGTTATTTAATGCATACAAAATGAGGAAAAAAGAAGAAGGTATCATACGGACTTTACCTAGTGATTTCATAATTGAACATTCATGGCATTTTTCATCATATAAAATTCATATGCGAATTATCAAGTTACATTAACAGAGTGAATTAATGGATGAGCATTCACGCCATTTTTCACCTGCTGAATAAGCAACTCTAAGTCAGCTAGTGATTTCACAGCTTACCGTTCGTGTCATTTTTCATCACATATAATTTGCTTATGAATAAACTAGTTACCCCTACTTCGTGATTTCACTGGTAAATATTCACCTCGAAAATCACTTGGTGAACGCCAATGACAGCTCCATGTTAAAATCATCGATGTTTTTATACCAAATTCATGAGGTGTAGCTTCCACTCATTGATGAAAAAGTTGGTGATTCATGCATGAATTTTTTGAAATTTCCTACTGGGTACCTACCCACATACATCCTTCATTTGCATTATTATGTGTACAGGTTTACATACTTAGGTTCCATCTACATGTATTTTTTTTTATTCATTTTTATTTAAGTTTAGCTTATAACTATCTTAAAGCTAGACAAAAATGTTTAAAACTAGCCTAATTATTAATAACTTACAACTAATTTACTGGCCCTTTACGGGCGCTCTAAACTAAACTATATCTCTTAATACTAATTTCTTTCGACCTTAAATCTATTTTAATTAATTCTAATTATTTTATTTTTGTTTTACCAAGAAAACTTTTTTTAAAAAAACTTGGTCTCGTATCATTTTTCATTTTTTTACTTATAAACTGCCTAAATCTAGACTAAAAATAATTAAAACTAGATACAATTAACTTATATACTAACTAAAACTAACTTAAACTACTTAAGATACCTAAAAATACCCAAAACCACTTAAAACTACTTAAAAACTAGAACAGCCACAGCAGCATTTTTTTCGTTTTTTTAATTTTTTTTTTGTATATTTTGTATACGCATGCAGACACACAGAGACATGCAACCCACACAGCCAAGTACATACGAACATACATATTCGTATGTACATATATACACAGGCACGCAGCTGCATGCACAAATGCTCCCGCAAACATAATTATTTTTTAATTTTTTTTTGTGCCACCCCGACTGTTCCTTATACCTAATTTACCTAAATCTACGTAAGTCGGCCAAGACATACCGTCCTAATCGACTTTATGTATCATAATGCTGTTCTGAGAGCCACCAGAACTGGTTCAGCTTAAAAAAAATTATCTATTCTGTTTATGTTGGCTCCGTTGTATAGAACCTGGTTTGAATAATATCGTTTGTACTCTGACTCTGGTGTTCTGTGTAATCCAAGGCAACGTCGAAGACTCTGCCTCTCAAACACCCGAATCTTTTCCATTTGAGATGGGGCAACGTTGAACCATACCGGGCAGGCTCCCCTAGCCCTGGCCAAAGCAGCACCTATATGTCTGTCGAAATACAGGTACTGATCCAACCAGATGCCAAGGTACTTTACTACACTTTTACTCGCCAGTGGATGTCCATGTGGCCCTACGATCATTCTTTCTTTCTCGTATCCCTTGAGGTGCTACACAACGGAGTCCTAAACAAAATAGTTTCTGATTTCTGGAAGTTGATTTTCAACTTCCAGTCATCACAATATCGCTGAATCTTGTCGGAGTAACTCTGCAAGAGATTTTTGATGACCTCAACTGTATGAGCTGTTCTGTACGCAATTAGATTGTCGGCGTACGCAATTGCCTGAGTTAGACTACCTATCAGATCGCTGGTGTAAATGCTGAATAGAATCGGCGAGTTAATTGCTCCCTGCTGAAGACCATTTTTAATATTAAAAATTGCGGTAGAAGTTACATTGCCACTCTTGACAACAAACTTTCTACCATTTAGCATGTCATAAAGCATATACAATAGAGGTTTACTTATACCTAGTCTGGATAGCTTTAGATAGAGACCTTCTAACCATACGGTGTCGAAGGCCACTGCTTTTTAGTTTTGTTCCATTGGATATCAGAAACTAGTTTAGACGCGGCATGAATTGTGTCATGTCCCGCCTTAAAACCGAACTGATTATCCGGGATGATATTTTTGTCCTCCGCCCATTTGAACAGGGCTCTATTAATAACGTTTTCAAATACTTTGCTGATACTTGGAAGAAGACTTATCGACCCGAGATTCGCCGGATTGGAGTTGTCCTTTCCCTTTTTTGGGAGAGGGTGCACCACAGCTGTCTTCCACCGCACTGGATAATATGCATTATTCAGCGCGTTGTCTACATCTACATGTATATGTATATACACATATTTTACTCTCCTAACCTACATAAATGAAATCCATAACTTAGATTTAAATCTACATTTGTAGGTAGGTACATATGTAACTATTCTTTGAATCATCCATTCGACAATTCAATAGACTAAGAATTAAGGAAATCTTACATGCATAGGATAACTAAACCTCAATGGTTAGGTACATTAAAGTTGTTAGCTACAAGAGCAAGTTCGTACGAACCATTTATTTTTCTTGTATGTCTACTACATTTTCATTATTTCGCCAACTTCAAAAATAATTAGCAATTTAGTATTGACCGAAATGTAGGCAAAAATTGAGTAAAATCTGCTGTTTGATATGTATGATAAAACAGAATAACATTTTAATTAATATACCCAGCGTAATCCCTGGTTATACATTGTTATATGGTAATGGTTAATATGTAAACAAAAAAAATTACAAAATTACAACAAAAAAAAACAGAAATTATACAACAGAGTTTTCAATCTTACACGATTTATTATGTGTATGAGATGAGAGAAATAGGAGTATAGTTCACTTTGTGTTATTTATTTGTTGTTAATTTTTCAAATCAAGATGACAAGTTACAAATTCAGTCTGATTTATCTGCCAGTGGCCGCGGTGGCCATTTTAATTATGTATTTCATATTTTCAAAATCTCACAAGCAACTTGTTTTATTCAATTTTAGCAATTTTCCACAGGCAAAACAATGATCATCCAAAAAAAAACGTAACGTATACATACGTTTCCATTTCCCATACAGTATCTACTTAAAGAAAATAAATCTTATCTGCTTTATACTGCAAACCATGTACAACATATATGTATGTACTATGTACATAAAGAAAAAAGAAATAGGCCGCAATGTAAATTAAATTACGTAAAGAATTTTTCCATTTTTTGTTTACACTATTGAATTGAATGTAATACACACTTAAAATCTCGTTGAGTATATTAACAATAATAATTAATTAAAGTAGAAAAAAGAAACAAAACCTATTTACTTCTAGCGCATACATCTAAAAAGTTTGTTTATATTCATTAAAAAATCTATTTTTATCAGGTACATATTTTCAATTGAAAACGATTTTACTTTTTATCTGATTCTAAAATAATTTAACGATAACTAGCTGGTGATAATTTACTTTAATAAAAAAAAAATCTTTTACTCTGGCAATTGGATAAGAAGTTGCTACATTTAAATTTGTTTTTATTTTTCTTTTCAAAATTAACAAACTCTTCAAAAACGCCTCAGATTTTCGACGCTTCAAATAGCGTATGGCATTGTGTATGTGTAACATTTCTTTTTTTACGATAAACACATCATGTGTGAGTTTCACACACTTTTAACTGTAATTGAATTTTGGAAATTTTGGTAAAGTATTGGAGAGGGTAGCTGATAATTTAATTTGCAGCTTTCTCATTTATACGTTTTTAATTTTATCGACGGATTGATGTTGGTAAAATTTTCTTAGATTTTTTTTTGGAATTTTAATTAGGCTGTAGTTTTTTTTCCACCAACAAAATGTCACAGTAAATTAAACAAATATATTACATAAAGAATGGTCCGCATATGATGCACCAAATCGATAAAGTTATGTAGGTTGAATCGAAACAAGAAAAAAATGTATGTATGTGAAGTAGAAACTGGTTAAATTTTATAAGAACATGTGAAGGGAGGGGATAAATCAATTGGGAATGCTTAAAACTTTCAATCACAACAAATTTGCTTAAAAATACTAACGCCCAAATTCTTCACTTAATTTCTAAACGAGGTTATAGTGCTTACCTATTCTAGCTAGTACTTATGGTCTGGTAATCTGTCATAATTAGTTTATTCAAAATTTAGTACCTGAGCATTTCTTTACATCACTAGTACCGGATTTAAGTTCACACAGCCGCGCTAGGAGCTTAATACGTCTATAGAACAACGCAGAAAATTTTATCTTGATATGCATCAAAAACAACATTGCAATTCAACGTATGCAGGGAATTTAAGACCCTTTCTACTGCACAATCATAGCCAGTTTTCAAATTCTACTATACAATCGTTGTAAGTCAGGGTTGTCGCAAAATAAAACTTAACTGCGCACTAGAACCTCTCTATAAAACTTGCATAAATACAAAAATCTCCAAAATAAATTTAGACAAGAAAAAAATCGTATGGGAAGGGTGGGGGGGTGGTGTCTATTTCCCCCAGTTTAGCCGGGAGGGGCAATTTAAAAAATTATGAAAAAACAACGGTAAAACCAATAATGACATGCTATACCTTTTTGGAAAGCCAGAAATCTCTTCTTTAATTTTCATTTTAAATTAAGTTGTGCTAGGCAATAGTTTTCAAACAATTTTTTTTTTCAAAATTTTATATAATTAAGTATAATTTTTGTTTTCAAAATTTGCAATTCCTAAGAACCCTTTTGCCAGATTCGTTAGATAATGTCCTTTTGGCTATAACAGACAGTTTAATATACCAGCACACTACAGCCGCACTGTAAGGAACTGGCTTGATGACCATTTTAGTGACCGCTGGATAGGAGGAAGAGGTCCCACAGAATGACAATCTAGATCACCACATTTAACTCCTTTGGATTTTTAAGCTTGGGTATTCATGAATATGAAGTTGAAATTTCTTCTTGAAAGCAACTTAAACAACGTATTGAAGCCACTGGAGTCAAATTGCAGGAGAATTTGGCGGAATTAAATTTATCTGCAGCCATAAGGAGAAGATACAACATTTGCCTTCTGAAGAGTGGGGATCATATCGAAAATTTCTTAAATGTAACAGATATTAAAAATATTAATAGTTAACTAAGGCTTTTTTATTACTTGCTAACTAAACTAATGGTATTTATGCAAACAGAACAAACAAAAAAGTGTTTTTCTTGGAAAAAAGTACTTTTAATTTTTTTTTAATTTCTCAAAAACTAAGATACATTTTAGCATCCGGTTTTCTGTTTTTTTATTAAAAATTAATAAGACCATTGAATTCTGAAAACAAAAATTATACTTAATTACATAAAATTTTAAAATAAATTAGTTTTTAATTTTTTTTTTTATTATTTTTTTTCAAAGTTTCTACGAGTAGTTTGAAAATTAATTTTTCAAAAACTATTGCCTAGCACAACTTAATTTAAAATGAAAATTAAAGAAGAGATTTCTGGCTTTCCAAAAGGTATAGCATGTTACTGTAGGTTTTACCGTTGTTTTTAAATAATTTTTTTTTCTGTTTTAAGTCAATTTTTTTAGAAAATTGCCCCACCCGGCTAAACGGGGGGAAATAGACCCCCCTCCCATACGATTTTTTTCTTGCTTAAGTCCAACCTACACTCCCTAGCTTTTTGTCGGATCTTATACGAATCACCCTGTATATATGAAAACATCACCGTCGTTTAAGCCTTGATCCGTGGTTCAGCAATTTTTTGTTTACCAATTTCGGCGAGTTAAGTGAGGTTCAACGTCGGTTCAAACTTCGATCTGTGGTTTAGCAATTTCAACTCACCGATTTCAATTCAACCATTTACCTTATAGTAAAATCTCCGAAATCAAAATGAGATTTAAGAAAATTATGACTCCGATTCTCATAAAAATGAGACGAGTGATGCTTCACTGTAAAAGTTTTGAATTATAAATTCATGGGGATGAAACTTTTCACTACGGGATTTAAGAAAATAATATTGAAGCTAACTGACTTTTAATAACGTAATTTATTAATTTAACGTAACGTGACGATATGATATTATGTATATCTTAGTCATAGTTTGGCAACAATTCAACAAAAACGATCTTGTAACACTCATGTTTCCTTTTCTTATCGAATCCTTTTTGTTCAAGAAAAAACAATTCTTGCAAATTACATGTCAATGCTATTTTAGATTTGTCAGCGGAATTCCACGTATATGGCAATGCTGTTCTATGTTTGTCAACAAGATAGTTTTCTTTATTTTGTGTAATTTTTACTGAAATTTGTTGTTTTAGATCAAAAATTAACGGTATTCATATGGTTGATTTTTTTTTTTATTCTAAAAACGGTACTTTCCATAGGACGTTTTTTTTTGCTTTTGACTATTTCATAAATGGCTTAACCGAATCTTTCGAAATTTCACATATATATAGGTGTAGGTAGCCCAATTTATACTGCACACCAATATTTTTAATTAATATTTTTTTGTATTTTTAAAAGCATTTTTAAAAAAATTGAAAAATTTATATTTTGAAAACTGCTCATTAATTTTTTTTAAATTGTAGTTATATGTATTTGCTGAATACCTATGAATTGGCGTTTTTAAATTTTGTTTGAAAAATGTTTTCAAAAAGTTAAAAAAAAAAACTTTTGATTTTTAAAATTTCTTTCTCAACAATTCAAATTTATCCGAGATATAAAATGACGTACTTTTTTTGAGCTCAAATTAGTTTAAGTATATATTTTAGAATTTTGAATTATTTTTTTTTGATCAAGCCGATTTAATCTTTTGTTTTTAAGTTTATATTATTAAAATTATACAACGAATTTAAAAATATATTCAGATTTTTAATAGAAATCTTTTGCATACGATGTGATCGAACATAAGACCAAGTTCGTACGATCCAGTTGTGCATTTTATTTGATTATTTTAAGATAATTTTTTTAAATTTCAGATTAAGTAAATTATAAAAAGTGAAAAGTGTTATTTAAAATTAATGGCGCAAAATTTTACAAGACGGGATTCTAAAACTTTTTTTCGGGATTTTTTAAAAGCGGGATTTTAAAAAGCGGGATATTCCGATACGCTTTTGCATTTTGATAAATGTTACAACAAAAGACAACTTTGCATACATCTAAACTCAATCATATCCCAAATCCTATATTAGGCCCAGCAAGGGAAAGCGGGATTATAAAAATTCGGATTTTAAAAAGCGGTATATCGAATCCAACCCATTGTTTTAAATATTTATTGGTAGCAAAAGCAAAATCTGTTGCCAAAAATTCTGTCCATTTGACATGGAACTGACAGCTCTAAAATAATTTTTACCCCCAACTTTGCGTTGCTCGAAGACAGGTTTTACTTCAAAAACACCCAAACATCAAAAACGCATACATAAATCCTAATTTCCGGGCCATTTTTTTTTTTTTTGTTAAACCACTTGGAATTGAAATGATAAAACGCTTTTACCTCAACTATTTTTTTTCTGCTCCAAGGCTATGATTGGCAAAAATGCTCTTAAAACAATTTCAACAGATTAAGAATAATCAAAATCTAATCCACTTAAAAAGGTTATTTACATAAGCAAAAAGCCACCTATTTAAACTCTTTTATTAGAACCACCCGATACAAACAAAAATAATAACTTCCGGTCATACTTTATATATGTATATACACTCATAAATATTAAATATTAAAATATGTATAGTTATAACCCAACGTCGTTAAAAGTAAAATTTCGTGTGGGTGGGGGCGAGGTGAAGGTTCTGCTTAAACCTTCAATGAAACGATTCTAACAGCATAAGCCGGGTAATTATTATGGACACTAAAGTTATGTTCGTAAAAAGAAATACACTACACAAGAAATTTATAGATTTTTTTGTTCTAAATACATTGGTATATATAGACGCTAAGAGAAAGTGAACTTTTGATATATAATCTTTATGTACGCGCATGGTAGATAATAATATATTCAATAAAATTCCTGGACTTATTGGCGAAAGAAAAAAAAAACTAAAACATGTCAAAAATAATTAAAATTTTTTTATAGTAGGTAAGCCAAGAAGGAACCTAATTTAAAAGAATTTAAAAAGACGGTACATTTAGCTTCTCTTACCATCTCTCATGATTTTTAGGGTTGGAAGAAAGGTTACCCCGAATTTGGGGGATTGTATAACTTAATACTTATGGCCGATTTCTTGAAGGATTTTTAAACATTTACCAAGCTTCCAAATCTTAAAATTTGCTTTAAAAAAAAAACGCGTTTAAATTAAACAAGCTCTTGAACTAAATTTTAGACTAACATTATATTTCATTATATCAATGTGGCACGAGTACGATAACTCAGGCGCCGCAAACTAATAACGGATTTTTTAGGAGGGGCTTAATACAAGTATTTTTTAATATAGGAGGGGGGCCATCTCCCCTCTAATTTCATAAAAAAAAAAGTACTAAAAATGGAAAACAAAATATTTGTAAAAAACGGTAATACTTACAAATAAGTGTAATAACTTTTTTTTAAAGCCAATACTCGTATATTAGCTGATTTTTAAATTAAGTGGAATCTATGCATAGTTTTTGAAAAAAAAGGGTTTTAAACTCAAACTTTGTGTAGAAAAAGATTTAAAAAAAGTTTTTAAAGTGTAATTTTTTCCAAACTTTAAAATTATATAATTTTTTTTTTCACACAAGCTCGTTACTCTGATTAATTCTTAATCAAAAACTGAAAACTAAAGGGTTTTCCAATAAGAGGTGTTATTTTGATATTCAAAGAAAAATTTTTGGAGATAAATGATCGGATGTTTATTTCATTATAAAGAGGAAGGTATGCCGTTAATAATGGAACACAACATCAGCCAAATGGCCGCCAAGACCACGCTTACAGGACCATATCCTCTTCATAAAATTTTCCATAACCAAATCGCAAAGTGGCTGCAATATGTCCTCGATAGCCTCACGAATTTCATCTTTGAGGTCTTGAATCGACGCTGGGCTGTTGGCGTAGACCTTATCTTTCACGTGGCCCCAAAGGAAGAAGTCGCAAGGTGTTAAATCACAAGATCTCGGTGGCCAATTGTGATCACCTCTTCGAGAGATAACACGGTCCGGAAACTTTTCCCGTAAAAGATCGATGGTTTCATTGCTTGCGTGGCACGTAGCGCCGTCTTGTTGAAAGTAAACGTTGTCCAGATCAATACCATCCAATTCAGGCCATAAAAAATCATTAATCATCTCTCGATAGCGCAATCCATTGACCGTAACTGTTGCTCCAGCCTCATTTTCGAAAAAGTAAGGTCCAATGACAACGCGGGACCATAAACCGCACCAAACAGTCACGCGTTGAGGATGGAGAGGCTTTTCAACAATAACTCTTGGGTTTTCCGAGCCCCAGATGCGACAGTTTTGCTTGTTGACGTAGCCTCCGAGGTGGAAATGGGCCTCATCAGTCAAGATGATTTTTCGATGAAATTCCGGTTCATTTTCATGCATTTCAAGGACCCAATCAGCAAAGACACAACGTTGTTGATGATCAGCCGGCTTGAGTTCTTGTGTTATCTGAACTTTATAAGCCTTAAGACCCAAGTCTTTATGCAAAATACGGTGTAATGACGTTTGTGGAATGCCTAATTCCAAAGAACGACGAGGAATGGACAAACCTGGGTTTTCTTCAACACTTTGGGCTACAACAGCAATATTCTCAGTTGTTCTTGAGCGACGTGCACGGGTTTTATTTTTCACATCACTAACTTGTCCCAACAGCTCGAATTTGTCCACCAATTTCTGTATTGCGGTCCGACAAGGTGCTTCACGACGACCCAAAAATGTTTTAGTTTTACGAACCGTCTCTGCCAAATTTTCACCATTTTTATAGTGAATTTTAATTATTTCAATGCGTTGTTGAAGCGTGTATCGTTCCATTTTTATTAATATCGTAGTTTCTACTTGTCAAATGTCAAAAAATGACAGCTTCAAAAGTGACAGCTACCGAAATAGCGGGCTATTCAAAATAACACCTCTTATTGGAAAACCCTTTATATGATTTTATGTGTTCTAGTTTTTGAGAAAATTGAAAATTACTAAAACTACTTTTTTTATGAATTTTTTTTTTATATTTACGATGATCTCACTTTGAGGGGAGAGTGCCATAACTACGGTGCGGCAAAATAATAACTGATTTTTGTATGGGGGCTTAATTCAATCATTTTATCTTGCGGAAGAGGGGGTCTATATCCCTCCTTCTAGGCGGGAGGGTCAATTTTCTAAAAAATTACTTAAAATTTAAAAAAAGATTTAAATACAATAAAGAATATAGGTTTTCTGAAATCCAAGAGCTTGTCGTCTTATTATTTGTTTCAATCTAGTTATGTGCGTTAATAGTTTTTGAAAAAATACTTTAAACTCAAAATTTATATAAAAAAAAACAGTGAGGTGCGTAAGGGGGGACATGCTGCCCGCCTGCAAACCCCCCTGCCATTCAAGGTTTCTTTTGTATTGTAGTCTGGATTTAAAAAAAACTTTGAATTTATCCTCCATCTATATCCAACATCTGTTTTCTAAAAAGTATACCTACATATAAAAAACAAGAACTAAAATTTTCATAAAATAGCAGTTTTTGTAATTTTTTATTTTAAGCTAGAGGGCATAAAACCATCTAGTTTTCATAGTTCGATTACGAATATATTGGGGCATTTAATAGTTTAAGCCAATAAGTACTTAATTTCGCCACTGAAAAAAATGTTTGAAGGTATTTTTTTAAAAACTATTAACGCAAATAACTAGGTTGAAATAAATGATAAGAAGGCAAGTTTCTGGCTTCAAAAAATCTATAATTTTATTATTGTAATGGTTATTTAGGATTAAGTAAAAAATAAAAACACCCCCAAATTTTGGAAATTTCTGACCACAGTACTTAAAATTTAATCCCTATTTCCCTTGGCCACGCTATCATCACGCGTGAACGGCTAGACCGATTTCGCTAATTCTTTCTTTGTTGTGTTTGTTATTGTCAAGAGAAGGTTCTTATGAAAGAAAACATTAAGAAAATTGCGCGGAAAATTAGAAAATGTATGAATACTTAACCACCATATAAAATTATTTCTAATCTGACTTTTCTTTAATTTACATTTGAATTTTCGTTTTTTGAAAATGCCAGCAATTAGACGTACAAACTTAAGTCGCAAATCTCGCAATGCTGCGAGTCAAAGATATATAAGAGCAAGTCAAAGCGAAATCAACAACATAGGAATGTTGCGTTTAACCCCAATCGAGCTGCATTCAATTATAACGTGGAAATCTATTACACTTCACAGCAAATCGTTTCTATTGGACCATTTAACGTTGTGTGCCAATATTGCAAGGCATTTATGTTTAAAAATGAAGCTCCTGGATTGTGTTTCGCGAGCGATCGAGTCAAATTAGTACCGCCACCCTACCACCACTACATTCATTGGTTTCCGATTCTAAACATTTTTTGACTCATATCCAGCAATACAAAAATTGTTTTCAAATGACGTCGTTTGGTGTAACAATAGTTATTCAAGAACATTTTATGACAACTTTCAAGATTCAGGGTTAAGCATATCATCTAACAGGTTCCTTATTGCCAACGCCGAATAGTGACTACAAATTTTTGCAAATTTTTTTATGGGTGATTCGGTATTGTGCACACAACAATTCAGTGAAAAGATCAATAATTGTGGAACAACTCTGAACGTTTTTTTCATCAACAGAACATACTGGTTGAATTATTCACGACCGCTTTGGACCGCATGCCGACTGATAATCACAAAATTGTCATGAAAGCTGATAGACGTCTGCAGGACAACACGCGAGATATTTTAATGCGCCAACAATTGACGAAGTCGCTATTATCATCATGAGTGAAAATTTAGAAAACTGAGATATTGTTTTACATCGGCGGCGTGTGTCTGAAACACATCGATCATATGATGCGTTACAATAGATAGCCTATCTTATTTTGGCAAGGTGAAGATGGATATTATTTTTCAATGAAGATAATAAATCCAGTTACAGGTTCAGAATCTAACAGAAAATTTAGGTCAATGAATTATTATTCATAGAGACTGATGGAGTTTTTTTAAATTCGCTGGAATTGCCTAGATTACCACCTCACAATCTGCAATTAAAAATCGGATCGGTTATCATTATGTTGCGGAATATAAACAAGCAACGTCTTTGTATTGGCACTCGAATTGTGGTGAACAAAATAATGAACAACGTTATCAAAGCCACAATTTTCAAAGGGAAGTACAAAGGCGAAGACTTTTTGATTCCACGGATTCCTTTGTTTCCGAATGACATGCCATTCGACTTTAAACAGTTGCAATTTCCAGTGCGGCTAGTATTTGCAATGTCGATAAATAAATCTCAATGGCAGTCGCTTAGTGTTTGTGGCATCAATCTTGAAAATCCATGTTTTTCACATGGCCAATTATATGTCGCCTGTTCCCGTGTTGGAATACCAACAAAAATATTTATATACGCGCAAGAAAAATAAAATGCACGACGGTCAGCTAGTACGGTATAGGATACCATATCACCCTGTACCCCCTTGACGTTGACTTACCGGACACCCTGTATATCTAAAGTAGTGCATACACTGTATAAAAAAATTTATGGCACGTACAGTTATTTTTAGCTCTACAAAAGCGATTCAAAAATCTATTTGAGACAATCACCTTAAACGCTTACGTACCATGTTTGAAGAAAATCGCTCTACAGACAGACAGACGGACAGACGGAATTGCGAGACCCACTTTTTTGCGTTCTCTATCATCCGAATGTCAGTGTTTGATTAAAATCTCGAGTTTGATTTTTTCAAATACAAAACCTCACCCATAATACTTACTTGTATGGCTATTCAAAATTAAAATTGAAAAAAAGTCATGTGCCGCCTATCAAAAACAGAATGATGGTATTAATTTTGATTATGTTAATCTCCAAACAAGGACACGGCTTCGCTTAAACACCAGGACCATGCTCATGCTGCGAACCGAATAGGTGGCTTTACAACTAGTCTATTCTTTCCCTATGAGCCGAGTGGAGATATTATTATAGTGAAACTGGCAATGTATACCTACAATATTTCAAAGAAAAAAGTGAATCTATCTAGAAATCGCGGATAATCCTTTTCAACAGGTTTGAAGGTGGGCAAATATTTGTGTTAAATTATTATTTTCATGTTTAAAATGTCAAAGTTTGTAGGTACCTACCTACCTACAAAAATTAGATATACCTAAAAGGAATCGTTGAAGAACATTATGATGAAATTAAACCAAAACTAATCAATTTATCTACAAAGTGGCGAAACGATTACTCTACGTCTACGCTGTTGGTTAGTAATCTAACTAAATTAAGAATCGAAAGTGGCTGCTGAATGTCCTTGAACATTTTCAAATTCATTTGAACTCATTCCTGAACACATAACCTTTTACTTTACTTCTTTCTAAAGTCGAAAAAAAACATGTTATGCTATTTATTTGGAATCCCTTAACCTCCAAATAGCAATTTAGGTAGGTAGAACTAACTTTCTTTTTTTTTTAAGTCGCCTGCAATAGAAGTACAAACTTTTTTTTCTACTTGCCCCATACATTGGCAAAAACGATTTTTTCTTCCAACTTTTCTCTCTTATACTCGTCACGTCATGTCGTCGTGCGTCGGTCGCCCATATTTGTTTCGATTTTCCTTTCTATAATCTTTTTAGTGTCCCTGAAATAAATTCAACAGGATTTGTCATCCCCTTCTTTTGCAAAACCATCTCTTCCTTCTTTGCCCCGACTCTGTTGATAATGATGATGATGGTGATAGGATTCGAGTAGCTCAGAGCTCAGCCGTAAGTGAAAAATGATGAGGACTCTAGCACTGGATAGGATATTGATGTGTAGAGTTGACGTTGCTGTTTGTCGTAGTCGTAGCTCGTACTCGTACATAGTTGCCTGTAATCACTTTTCCATCAAATGAATCAAAAACTCGGGCTTATGCTTGGGGATGTTTTTCTACAGTATTACACTATATTTTTTTTTTTTTTTTTGCTTGAAATTGCTAGCTCCCAATCACACATAGGTACATACATATGTATGTATATACAAGCCTCCCAGGAATATGTGTGAATGTGTATTGACACGCACCACTCCCTTGCTCAGTTACGTGTGTCACTCACTACTACTAATCCAATCATGGCAATCGTTCTATACTTAGATTGGGATTTGGAGATTTACGAACGTCATTTTTTTTTACTTTTTCATTTTTTATTTTCTCTGCTTTCGTTCGTCCTTCCATCTTGGCCTTTATTTTCCATTCATCCCCTCTACGCACTTCAGAATTACTTCCTCCATGTTCCTGATAGTCATCAAGGGTACCTTTATGTGTTTGTACACCTAAACAATGGCTATAGGGATGGAGTTCCAGTTTAAACCAAACGGCCAATAACAGTGTCGGATTCTCCATAATGCCTATATATCTATACTTTTGTCTCAAAGGGGCTCAAATACGTGATACAAAATAAATTTGAACTTTATTCGATTCCAGGTTAAAGCAGGGGCCATTTTTTAAAACGATATCTGCTTAAATTTTTATTTGCTTAAAGTTGTTTATTGAAATTCGAAAACCTGTTTTCGAAAAACTCAAATCAAAGTCAATTTGATCCTAATTTTTCAAATATCTATGCAGTCATCCCACTTGCACAAACTCTTTTCTAATACCTAAACGTCAAATGGTCTTACTGCAACAAGAGCATTTAAAGTTTTCAAATAAGACCAAACTGTTTTCGAAGAAATTTCAATCGGAACAATCTCCTTTTTCATATCAAAATGCTGTTTAACCCCTCTATAAGAACCTCTTCCCCAATTATTAAGTAAGAATTAAAAAAAAAAACATTTTGTTATAAAATTTTCATTAAAAATATTCCCTGTGAACACATCCATTTGAAGTTAAAAATCCGTGCAAAACTGAAAGCATCCACTCACTGAACTACATCACACTTCACGAGTTAAAGTTATCGCTCATCTGTCAGTTTATGATTTGTGCTGCTATCTGTCATTTGTCATTTTTTTTTTGTTGAGAAACAAATAATTGGGTGCATTCGGTGTCGCATAGCTTTCTGATACATTTGTTGAAAAATATATTGTGCGTTTGTGAACGCATAAAACCCAATAGGTAACCATTTATGTCAAAAGTCAAAACATAGAAAAAAAACTAATAGCTTACGATTACTGAAAGTGAAAATTTTGTTGGATAAAATATAAATTTAAAATGAATCATGAAGTAAGAACCACAAATGTTTCAACCGATTCAAAAGAAGAAGAAGTGCCTAATACAGCACGTAATTAAAGTTCACAAACAACAATAGAAAAGACAGCTGATTTTATAGTCAACGTGCACTACGATACCTAGGTATACCATAAATTTATCCATTAATTTATTTTAGTTGTTGATTAATTAGAATTTTTGAAGTGATAACTTTTTATGGAAGGGTAAACTAATTCGTTACGTAACGCATAACGCACTTTCAACTAAAAGAATTTATCTTTTTAAGGAGTGAACCTAGAAGTCTAAAATTTTCAGGAATGCTAAGCTTTATTGCGGTGAATGTTGGGTAAAAAATTCCTAGAATGTCAATAATCGTAAGAAAACTGTAATATTGAGAAGATTGCATATATCAGTCAATTACTTTTGACTGGTTCCATGAATAGATTTGGTTTTTAATTAATAAGTAGACAATATGGCGAGTATTTTGATGTACCAAACATTACTCTATCAGCTTTAGAAGATTGGCAATCTTAATTTCAAAACATGATAAAAACATTCAAAATTGCCTGCTTAGTTCGACTTTTATCATCGATGTTCAGTGTAGGAGAAAGTTATGTTTGAAAATTTATTAAAAATAAAAGATGTGGTGGCTGTTTTGAGCTTATATCGTCAGCTCTATTAGTCAAATCTTTAGGGTTAGTCTTAAAATTGAGGTAAGACTTGGGGCTATATGCCGTTATAGAAATAACAAGAATGTGCCCTACAATATATATATCTAAGAGGGGTTTAAAGAACTAATTTATTCGATTTTTATTCGTTTTTTGACATTATAAATGCCATCTAATCTGGTCACCTCTCTTCTCTTATTTATGTACGTTATATCCAATTGTACCGTTGAGATTAACATGAGGCCAATCTTTGCATTTGGAAAAAAAATCGTTCTCGAGATTTTAATCAAACTTGACATTACGATGATGGAGAACACCAACAAAGTGTTTCCCGCAATTCCGTCTGTCTGTAGATCGTCTACAGTCTAAACCACTGAAGAGATATTCTTCAAACTTGGTTTTTAACCCCCAAAATAACGGTAATTGCCGTACAATTGTTTGTTCTATCTTAATTATCTCACAAACGGTTTAAGCCATTTTGATTTTTAAAAAATCTGTGTACCATTATAGGCATATTCTAAATTTTGGTATACAATTTTGTTTATATATTTTTTTATTAAGGGTACCTGCCATACAACCATTTACATTTTTTTGGATTTTCAACTTTCTCATAAACGGCTCAACTCATTTCGATCAAAATTTTTATACAGAAGGTCCTTCAAATTCTAAATAATACTGCCTTGCTAAATATTTGAAAAGAATTTTTTTGGAAAAAAAAATGTTTTTTGATGTGACAACTTCTTTCGAAGCTTTTCTCAAGTTAAACAATTTTAATTATAAATAGTTTAACTTAGATTAGTTTAAGTTATCACTTCTGTCGGGCGTGCCGAGACGCACATGTTTTTTTATTTTTGTGATTCTTTTTTATAATAAAAAATCGAATGAAAAGTTTACTTCACTTTTTTTGGAGGACATTACGCAGAAGCTGTTGAAACTTTTAATTGAAATCATTTAGAGTGATGCCAGATACAAATGTTTGCATCCGAAAATTTGGAAAAGAAGACTTTTGTATAAGTAAGAAAAACCACATAGGTCCAATATCAAAAGAAACTAAAAATTCCAATGTGCAACCGATATTAAGAACGACTACGAAAATGGGCCCCAAATTCACAAATTATTCCACCCCTGCTTTAAACAACTCCAACATACTCATCTCCATAACATGTTCGGTTTGCTGAACGTTTGCTCAACTCAATAGGTTGAGAGCGGATGTTCGACTGTAAATTGAAGACTTGAGATTGGAGATAGGTAGAAGCACATCTCCTTTTTTATCAGTTGAATACCAAGGCTTATGCTTCAAGGAAAATTCTTCATAAATAAAAAGTCGAAATGACATACCTTACCTGATGGGGAATTGAAAACCGTTGCGTTGATTGACGTCTCGCATTTTTTCTTTTAATTTATTTCTTTTTGTGTTCATAACGGAACGAGACGACGAAGACCATGTAAATATTATAATTTTCTAGAAGAGCTTGATTTTTTCCAATTCGATTATAATTTGATTGCGGTCAGCAAGAATCAAAGTGTAAAATATTATTTGATGTCAGAAAATAGCAATTGAAAAAGCAAAAGCAGCCACAAAGTTTGATCACTTTAAAAAGAAAATCAATCAATTTCTTGATTGAAATTATTGTTTTCCCCAAGCTAATAAAATTATTTAAAAATGTATTGTGATTGGGTGACATGCACCTTATATGCATGTACACACAAATTATGGAAGTGTTTTATAGCTATTTGACATTTTTACTTATTTTTTATTTTGTATAATGAAAATTTTTGTTCGTATATGTAGTTGTTTTGGGGAGTCAACTAGACAACAGAATAATCATCAGAAGGGTTCAAATCCTGTTAATTGTAGCTAAATAATATCCTTAAATGTTGCGGCAATATGCGTCATGCAATGAATATTAAATAACCAGAAAATTATACCATTCCGCCAAATCTTTTGGAACATGTGTGACCTGGAATTATATGTGTATTGTATGTATATGAAGTACATGTCATTTTGACAGAGATACACATTTTAAAATGGTTATGTGCTTATGGGTAACATGACATAAATGGATGCCAAATTGGTATTACTTTTCTATCAAGGGTAACAAGCAGTCCTTAAAGAGATAAACGAGCATATAAGTGAATTGCATAATTTTTATTTTGGTTTATAGTATTTTGTTGGAGCGAAAAACAATGACAAACTTAAGGCTCAACCTACACTGAATAAAATAAATTTGTTTCAAACAAAAGTGTTTTTTTATGTGTAATATCACATGTCGTTTGCGAGTGGATATTCGGAGTTAATCTGTTCATCTATTCCAGGGGTGTCCAACCCGTAGATCGCGGGCGCTTGGTTTCTAGGCGCCCGCAAGTACAACGGACTCAAATAAACTCTTCTTGCAGGGTATAATCGGAATTTGAAAAGCGTTTTGAGAATATGTTCTGTATGCAGAACCTCTGCTTGTGTCTTTTTTTTCATTTTATTCCTTTTATTAATACTGATATTTTAGAATTAGCTTCATTGATTGAGACTTATTGCTGCATCAATAAAACAAAAACCGAATTAACAATTATTACAATTCGAAGTGATATAATGCTTTAAAGCACAGACAGTAAAAACAACGAGATTTTCAAGCTCATGGACCTCAAAACGTATGTCACTGTGCTTATTAGCGACAATGCACAGTTCGTCGAACAAAAAATCTCCCAGAGCTTCTTTCCTGGTTCTGGCAAGGCTGGGGCATTCTGTGATGTGCTTATGACCATTCTGATCATGTAGGTTCCGATTGAGTTGTGACCCGTTAGGATAACCATCAGGAGGGACAGTTGAGATCTGGTAAGCCCTAGCAAATATCCTGTTTTTTTTTTTTTCTTAGAGATACATATCTGTCCAGAGATTTCTCGAAACCTGACAACTATCGATACCTGACCATTTGTCGTTTGCGGTTTCAAGGAAAATTTGTTGGATTTTAAATTTTTTTATTGCAGCTTTTTTCTCTTTCTTGAATGTTCTCTTTCCAGTTCAGTTTACACTCACCAGACCCAGATATTTAGCCGTGGCAGTAATGTGTAGTGGCGTCCCATTTATAATAGGGGCGATTATATTTGGAAAGTTACGTTTCCTCATGCACGAACCTAGCTCGGTGGTTAATGGGTTTACATTTAGTCGGCAACTACTGTCCCAATTACCACGACTTTGACACTCGTTGGACTTAGCTTTAATTAGATCTGGTTAACGACCAGAAGCCAAAAGAAGGGGAGATAGTACCTCTACATGTCCTAAAATTAAGTTTGCAGTTGCCCAATTCTCCATTCACGATACTGGTCTGAAGCATTGAGTCGATCCAATTTGACAGTAGCAGGTTAATGCCCCTTGAGTCCAGGGCTTGTCAAATTGCTTTATTTTCAACATTGTTAAAGGCCCCTTGGATATCAAGCAATGCACTCATCATTAAGTTTTTGAATTGTCTTATCAGATTTGCCCTTAGTGTATCTATTCTGGGCCTGTTAAAGAACACCATCATTTAGCTTCAGGCGAATTTGTACATCTATGAGTCTTTCCAGGGTATTCAATAGTAAGGAAGATATGATTATAGCTCTGAAATCTTTTGGTTCAATGTGGGTGGGCTTTCCAGCTTCCGGAATGAAAAGAATATAGTATAGGTATCATAAACTCATAATAAATAAAAAATTGTTATCCATTTGCGGTTTCAAAAGTAAACGTAAATAAAACACATAAGATATTTTTTTCATGATATTTCTTTTTTATTTTAAAGTTTGAACGTTGACATTATGTGTGAAACACTATATCATTTAAATGACCACCACGCAAATTGTTGCAAGCATCGATTCTTTTGAGGTAATTTTCGACCACTTTTTGACACATATTGGGCGGTATCTCAGCCATAACTTGACGAATGTTGGTTTTCAAGTGCTCAAAACGGTCTTTCGCGTAGCCCCACAAAAAAAAAAAGTCCAGCGGTGTCAAATCGCATAATCTTGGTGGCCAGTTGACATCGCTACGGCGAGGAATTACGCGGCCAGGAAATGTCTCTTGCAATAAAGCCATATTCGCTCGAGTTGTGTGGCATGTGCCACCGTCTCTAGTCGTATTCTTCAATAGCAGGCAAAACAAAGTCGGTTATCATATGACCATAACGCTCCGAATTGACGGTGACAGTCGTTCCATCGTCGTCCTCTTCAATTACTTGATGATTCTCAGAACCCCAAATACGACAAAGTTGTTTATTAACATACCCACCGAGTGAGAAATGTGCTTAGTCGCTGAAGAAAATTTTGTTCGAAAAATCGATGTCCACCGCCTGTTGTTCAAGCACCAATTCGACGTATCTACGACATTGTGAATGGTCAGCTGGCTTCAGTTGTTGTGTGAGCTGGACTTTATATGGTTGTAGGTGTAGATCCAAATGCAAAATACGCCATAATGTGCCTAAGATAGTCGTAATTCCTGAGAACGACGAGGAATCGACACATTCGGGTCTTCGACAACACTTTCACTTACAGCAGCGATATTTTCAGTAGTACGAGCGAAACGATGATGCACAGGCCTTATAATATCTGTAACAAATCCAGTCTCGTCAAATTTCTTCACAATTTTGCCAATTGCTTGCGCAGTTGGACTTTAATCTCCTCTTAAAACACGATATGTGGCTGTGGTAGAATCACCATTTTTGTAAAGGTTTTAACAATTTGTATGCGATAGTTAAGCCATCCATTTTCGTAAATATCAGACTTTCAACTGCAAAAAAAAATTGGTTTAACAACTTAGTTTGACAGATGTCGAATTCCAGCCCTATACTTTTGAAACCGCAAAATGGATAACCCTTTACAACCAATTTTGACGCAAAATAATTTTGTACTCAGCGAATAAACAATTAACAATTTTTTTTTAATTTTCTTTCGTAACTACAAAAAGGTTGACCGTACAATTATTATACAACTTTTCTGTACTGCAGCTACAGCTGTTTACAAACGACAATTTGTATAATAGCAGAAATAGTTTTGTTTAGGGCAAAGTTGCAGCGAAAGCCAGTTATAAAAAAGTACATAAAATTATTATATTCTCTTTCAAACAAATCCTGAAACTGAAACCTATCCACCTATTCACTTCCCGATAAATTGAACAAGTTTTCCATCCACTTTTTTTATTATCTTTTGCATTAAAAAAATCATTCAACTCAACTTTCATTTCTGTAAACTATCCAATGACGAACCCGCAAAAAGTTTATGATAGTTTTATTCATGTTTCTAAGTTTGTTTTTTTTTTTTTTTTTTGTTTCCTCCACCAGTTCTCATTAATAACTTTATTCCTCGCTCATCTGATTTGTTTATATTTTTTTTTTTTATGCAAGAGTTATAAATGTAGTAACATATGTAATGTTTTCAATGGAGTCAATTTTAAATTTGTACTTAAACAAGTTTTAATGAACTAGCATCTACATTAATGTATTCGTACATATGTTTATAATACTTTTTTTACGGTCGACAGACAATTACTTGCCACTCAATTAAATTGAAGACCATTTGTGTCAGACCTATGCCCCAAATGATCGTTATACTGTTGAAGTAATATACTGATTACCTTCGCCCGGTCGTGTGGGGGTACATCGAAATTAGTTTTTTTTTGTATTATGATTTCTTTTGAATAAGTTGTCACGTTTTTGAAAATATTTGCATTCAGTTTTATTTTGTGAAATTAATTATATCTATATTATTGTTTATATCTAAATGTTCATATTGTCAGTCATGAGGTTGTAAAAATAATAATTTAGTTAGGGAAAATAAACGTCAATTATTAGGCAGCAATTCCAGGGGAAATATTTATTTCGGAAGTTTTCAAAAATATGTCGTGGAATTTCATTTGCTTCAAGGAGCGCATTCTCGTAGAATTGGATTGCTTCGTCGTCGTTGATATAAATAAGTCCTTCGTCCAGTAGCGCTGTCACATCCAGATATCTTGGCTCGGGGTATCTCTCTTCGCTGGCCATGCTATTCACTAGGGTGTTTGGATGGTTGATTAGGTTACTCGTCAGCAGTCTTTTGGCAGCACTGACATATACTTGTCGAGGGGTGTTATTCCGGACGCCTCGAAAACTCGTTTGTTGCTGAAGTGCTTTTGTAGTCGCTGGTCAAAGTGGAGTCCAGTGCAGATCCGGAGGATTTTCCTCTCAAACATTCCAAGCCTTCTCATGCTGGTTTTGGATTCAGTAAACCATGCAGGAAAACAGTATGTGATAATGGGCTTGAGAAGTTGCTTAGCAGTTTCGTCTTTTAGCTGAGTCCATTCCTTTTCCGCATTAGGGGGTGGATTCGGTGACAAGCGAGATATGCCTTTTTTAGGGTAGCTGTCACGTGTGTTTGTAAATTGTTATCCGAGAACAGATATTATTTAATCATATTTTTTTCTTTTCCAGATACTTTCTGTTCTAATCTTTTAAGTTAAAACTTTTTGGTTTATATAATGTTAACTTATTATTACTGTTATGTATGAATCTACCAATATATTATGAAGGTACTATAAAAGACTACGTCTTATTTGTACTTCCATTATATACTTTAATAAATTGAATTGAAAAAAAAAATTAAAATATTGGAAGATACATACAAACTACGATCAAGATCCAATGTCTTGTGAGATATTTTAGCTCGATGAATGTGGGATGTCACGAAACGGTTATTTTATTTCTCCATTTATTTCTTCTGAGAAGACAAGAAATATATAATAAAAAATTATATCCCAAGACATAAAGGGGAGAAATATTGCTTGCATGACACATTTCATGCAATCTATAACGAATTTTCAATTATCAAAACAAAAGTGCATATACGTCTAATTAACAAATTTATTTATTTTATTTTATTCTTGAATTGCTCATATACAATAAGACATTTTGTGTTTTAAAATAGATACAAGCTGTAATAGGACAGTTTTAGAAAATACTGTGAAAGCTAAAGTTTTAACAATTTTAATATTAAATTCATAGAAAAAAATCAATTATGTAGAGGGTGTCCGCCGGGAATATATAGTACTTTGTTTGTTTATAATTTTTGGTTAAATGAAATAGAATGGATCTTATATTGATAAATGTTTTATTTAATTTCGGCAATTATGTATGGAATACACTATTAGGCAAATGTCCGCCTCTGTTTGTCTCACAAATGCGAGCCCTTTTGAACACATTTCATGCGGTATTTCATTAATTTCATCACGAATATTGATGAATTTGTTTGCATAAACCTTGCTTTTAAGATATCCCCACAAAAAGAAGTCCGGAGCAGCCAAATCAGGCGACCGTGGAGGCCAATCAAAATCACCATTTACTTGAAATAACTTGTTGTGGAAAGAGGCCTCGCAGTAATTCCATTGTAATTCTGGCTGTATGCGATGTGGCACCGTCTTGTTGATACCACATGTTAATCAAGCCCAAAGCATGCAGTTGTGGCGTTAAACATTTTTCAATCATATCGCGGTTCTCGTTACGCCGTTTTCATTTTCAAAGAAGTAAGGTCCAATGATTCCTCCTGACCAAATTGCACACCAGACTGTAACTTTTAATGGATGCAAAGGTGACTGATGAATAATTTCAGGGTTTTCCATTGCCCAGAACCGACTATTCTGTTTATTCACATATCCATTCAAATGAAAATGTGCCTCGTCACTCATTATGACTTTTTCATGAAAATCGGGGTTGTCATGGGCTAGATGTAACATCCTATTGACATATGTACGGCGGCGTAAATGGTCTTGTGGAAGAAGCTCTTGTGTCAACTGAATCTTAAATGGAAACAAATGCAAATCCTTGTGAAAAATTGTGAACAAAATTGTTGTTTGAAGACCAAGCTTCTGAGCACGGCGTCGAATTGAGGTTGATGGATTGAGCAGCAGTAATGTTTTCAGCCGATCTAGCAGTAAGTTGTGGTCCATGCTTGGGCCTATCACCTACAGACCCTCTTTCTTTGAAATCATTCACTACACGATAAATAGTGCATTTTGTTGGCAACGTAACTTTCTCATCGTCACAGTAATCGATGATTGATTTTGATAAAATGTTTTAACGATTAAAACACGTTGGTTTATCGAATATTTTTCTATAATAATTTGCCACGTGTCTACTTCACGCCTGCCAATTATGAACTGTCAAGACTAATGCTTACCAAAATGGCGGCAAAACAGAGTACTATACCTTCCCGGCGGACACCCTGTACATATGTAATTTTGACATATTAATAAAAGGAATATTTAATAAAAAAAAAAAAAAAAAAAATAATGCACAAAAGAAGAACATACATAATATGTATATAAAAAAATATTGAAATGAAAAATAATGAAATAAGGATAAAGAAATAGAGAAAGGAGAAAAAGAGTAAGGTTAGCTAGTTACAAATAGGTACACAAACTTAGGGATACTTTCAAGAGTAAAATGTGTTCTTACATTATTAGATAATTCCATAAACGTATAGAATGAATGAAAAATTGACGTTCGGATATAAGAGAAGCATAAGATGAGTGGTTGAATCAAAATTCATATTCTCAGCGAGGATGCCGTACTACACAAGAATGTTGGTGGGCATACACAGGGTTTGATATTTAAGGAAATTGTCGAAGCTCATATTAAGAAGGCAGTTAGAGAAGTTGAAATGCTTTCATATCTGCGTAGTCCGAAGATGTAACGGATAAGACTATTGAATACAACGTTAAGTTTTCTTTTCCTTCTGGAATCACAGTGCGAAAACATTTGACAACCATAAATAAAAGTTGGTATGACTAGACTAGTGTTTTGCAAGAAGAATACGCACTTTAATTTTGTCAACCCAAAACCTTTATAAATATAATGTTCCCAGCAATATATGCATGTATATGGCTTGGCTCTTAATCCCATGGTATGTCATTCATGTTGCGACAGGTTTCGACAAGTTTTTTTTTCATAACTCCAGGGTTGTAAAAAAATGCAATCATTTTGGAATTTAACTTATTTGATTTATCTCCAAAAATGTATAACTCATGAATTCACTTAAAGACTTTAACATCAAAATATGAAATCACCATTCCTTTTGAATTCATTGATTGGGAATTCATTTTAGTTAATTCGATGAGTGCATTCAAATGACCGCAATCTTCAGTGATTTCAGTGACGTCATTGAAGTCTTTTTAAAGTCATTGAAGTCATCTTGAAGCCAAAATCAATTGAAGTCATTTTGAAGTCAGTGAAGTCATTTTGAAGCCATTGCAATCCGTTTTAACTATTTTAAGTTCAACTGTGAATAATAATAGATCCTTTAAATAAGCTTACTATTTGTTATTAAAATAAAATGCCCGACTGGATCGCCCAAACTTGCTCTTATGTTCGATCATATATACATACATATATGTACATACATAATATCTATGAAATTTATTTTGTTCATAAACGGCTCGACAGATTTTGATCAAATGTTTTTATAGGAGGTTCTTCAAATTATAAATAATACTGCATACCAAAATTTTCGAAAAATATTTTTTTTTTGGAAAATGCAATGTTTCGAAAACGGGTGGATGATTTTTTGTTAAGTCTTGTTTTTAAGTTTATATTATTAAAGATTGAAAATTGCCATACCAAGTCTTTTTTAGAAAAAAAAATAAAAAAAGTAAGTAAAAACAACTTCGGAAATATATTTAGATTCTTAATAGAAACCTTTTGCATACGATGTGATCGAACATAAGAGCAAGTTCGGGCGATCCAGTCGTGCATTTTATTTTAATAACATATAGTAAGCTTATTTAAGGTATTCTGCCCTATCGAGGTAACCGTACGCATGCCATTTGTATGCGATCAAGTTCTTTTAATGGTTTTATTTATGACAGATACAAACAAAATATTCTCCGAAATCCTCCGGCAAGTTCTCGTTGCGGAAAGTGTTTTCTTTTTAAAGAAATTGTTTATTAAAATGTAAGTAATGAAGAAATAAACCTTATGTACGTTAACTTGTGGGCTTTATGTTTTTAGGCAGAACGAATAAACAAGTTCACAGCAATATGAGCGGATGATAAATCTGCCCAGCGAATTATATTACACAAGGACACCAGAAGTTGTGGCTGTGTTTTAGTTTTGAATACATAATATATTTTTTAAAGGTTTGGAGTGACACCATCAGAGCGATAATTTGTTTTGTATTTGTATTGAATCTGCTCCAAAACAAAAGCAAACGCAATTTTATTTAGGCGAAAGTTTTTCTTCAATCTTGAAGGGAATTATAGAATTAGAGCTGCGTCAGCGTATATTGTTTTCGTACTTGCAATGTTCTTTTATTTTTTAAATAAATAATATTGAATTACAAGCTTTTTTTTCATATTATTATTTTGTTGACAGTTCAAACGGAAACAAAACATGTGTTTGGAAATAGGGAGGGGACTTTATTCGATAGTTTTGATTTTAAAATCGGTGCAGCTATTTATATTTCTTAAAAACTTTAGCGCATTGTAATTGAAAAAAAATACTTTCTATAAACAATAAATTACAGTCTCTCGCCAATTTTTCATGGTTTAAAAAGTTTATAGTGTATATTTAATAAAAAAAACTATCGAAAATATATCGCATTTTCGATATATCAATAAAGTTGCTCATCTCTGCCTGAAGTTTATATTCATCGCAATGCGTCGTCGTATTTCTTTAAAATTTCTTCCGATGACAGCTACTTCGAACTGAAATTGAATTTCCGACGAAGATGCGTTGCTGAAAAAACTCCATTCCGACGGTTACCTCGATAGGGCAGATTATTATTCACAGTTGAACTTAAAATAGTTAACAAGGACTGCAATGACTTCAAAATGACTTCAATTGATTTTGACTTCAAAATGACTTCAATGACTTTAAAAAGACTTCAATAACGTCAATCAGCTGAAGATTGCAGTCATTTGATGCAATCATTGAATTAACTTAAATGAATTCCCAATCAATGAATTCAAAATAAATGGTGACTTCATATTTCGAAGTTGAAGTCTTTAAGTGAATTCATATGATTGAAGTCAATATGAATTAGTTTTTCTGTGACTTCAATGAATGCATTCCAAAATGATTGCATTCTTTTACAACTCTGCCGAACTCAAATGCAGAAATTAATGATGGGCATCACTGAATGATCACTCGAGGCATACTAAAACCAAACTGAAAAAAAAAATAAAAACAGACACAGTATGTACACGATTTTTATATATCGTTCGTTACTAAATTATTGTTCTTCTGTCGAGATGATTTTTTTGTATTTAAACTTTTTCACCAATACTAAGCAATACAAAAATTAAAAAAAAAAACACTTTAAAAAATTGACGTGACTCGGGTCATCTCAACAGTGTGACAGAAAGTGCGGCCACATAGGTTTAAAATGGCATTCGACTTCCGGTATTAGTTTTCTGAGTTAGCAGGCATCTCACACAACGGAATATTTAACAATTTTAAGGGCGAACAACTGTTATAAATTGGCATTTCTATAGTCTCGTTCTTAAAATAAATTTTAAATAAAATGTGAACTGCAAACATACATACCATATTAACATTATGTATTCCTCTTATCACTTACTTAGTTTTAATGATGATGATAATATTACACAGTATAATTAACAAGTCAAGGGTGATGCAGTATAATGGTTGGGATTAATTGCTACCCATTAACCTGCATTCATAATTAATTAGCTTGCCTTTAAATAAATTTCTTATCTTTCGTAATATACACTTTGTATGAGGTGCTGATACTTGCTATGTAACATAATATGTACAGTCATGTATTTTTAAAATTAAAAATATGTGGAGTAGGATTGATGATTACGATCAATTCTGCAGTTTAATTGAAAAAAGGGTAACATTTTATGACTTAAATAGCAACGAAAAGTAGATACTATATTCATTTAACAGACTTGATGAAATAAAGTATTATAATAAAAATAAATGGCTAAACACTATACGATATGTTCTTTTTGCGTCGTTGATGAAAAAGATTGAAACCAATACAAAGCAATAGCAGGACCGGTGAAATTATATTCAATGGTGTTTTCACCAGAGTTTAATACTCTCCCATTATCCTAATGGTTAGTGCGTTGAATTGTCACCCCTCAGGTCTGGAACCTATTCCACCTAAAATCATTTCATTGTTAGTTCATATTACAAACAATTATAGTCCCTTGTCATGAAGTTTAAGTGATCGGCTTCGGCAAAAAATGATAGATCTCCTCTATTCCTACCGACTACCGACTAAGCACAAAATCAAAACTAGTAGGTCATTACGGCAATGAATTAAAATTGCTCAGCGAATCGAATATTGTCACCCTAATCTGGGTCTTAGGACAAAGTAACATACAAGGGAAGCAGACGAATCGAGGCAAAACGTATCCGGGATACCTGTGCCATTGGAGCAACAAAAACAAACAAAATTTCCTAAACAGGAATCGACAGATGTCGGGTTTCGAGGCCAAATATCTAAAAGAGCTAAGCAGGCCTCAACTCTTCGATGAACTGGGCCACTCAAACAAATCCTGAAATTTATTCAAAGTTCAGCAATGTTTAAGGAGGCATCCTTCACCCTCACTTGAATGATGTGAATAAATGAATGTATGTATTTGGGGAATTGATACACTGCGACCTTGAGATCTATTGTGCCCCCTATAGAACTGGATGAGGCTTCTCATTCTACAGATGTCCTCCAAATGAATTCCTTTGACGAATTTTAGTATTTGTGGTATTTTAATATAGGGTATTTCCTTTTCCTACATTAGGAAATTTGTGTCTCTGGTGATTGGTGGTCACAACTCACCTAGTATGTGGTCGGGTGTCTCCTCGTACACCTTACAGAACCTACAGAGCATTGCTCTCCAACCCCAGGATATAGAAGTGCATGTTCAGCTTACAGTTGATAGGGAGGAGACCGAGGCAAATCGTTTCCGGGTTTTTAGGTTAATACAGTATAAAAACCGTTTTGGTTGGAGTTCCAAAGTAATAATAAAGCATATATTAACCCGGGGAGTTAATTCAAAATGTTGAATCTTTTGGCCTCCTCTTCGGAACTGATCTTGTTTTAGTTCATATGTTCTCCCATTTCCGAATAGGGCTCTGGTCCCATAAAAAGTGGCGTTGCTACTTCTTCGTTGTTCTGGATTTCTATATGCCTAGCTGTCCAATTAAGTGAGACTTAATTATACTTGCCCAGCTCATTCAGTCTGCACAAACATTCCAAATCCAATTTGCGCTCTGAAACTGAGTTCAATACTTTCGAGTAGACGTTCGGAGTAACTTGCTTTTTTTCGCGTTTATGTTTTTTATGGACATTTTTAAGTGGGAAGGAGTAAGTCTAAGCTTCCACTTGAAAAGGGAATTCAATTAAATATTTCAGTAGGTATCTTCTTATCAAAAAATAAAAAAAACGTTTTTATTTCCACAAAAATTGGGTAACTTGCTGTCATCAGTCAATTGAGCTAATTGTTATTATATTTTTTAATATTTTTTTTTATTTTATTCTAAAACAACTTAAAGTCTTTTATTTGGTCACCCAATTTCAGCTATTTATTTTAAATATAAGTTTATAAAACACCACAATATATTCTCAAAACGTCAGTTCTTTGGCATGTATCCACTCCAAAAATCCACAATCAATTGGATGTAAAGTTAAATATTAACTTTAATTTAAGCAAATTTGGTAATTCACTACAATCTGTGATGTACTTAATAACGTACATCACAATTTTCGTAACACAATATTTTCACTGCTGTTGTCAAAATAATAAGAAACCTTGTGTTCAGTTTTATTCGTCAGTCCGTTGTGTGTTGTTCGAATTTGAATTTCGCGCGAAATGCCACATACTCAAATTCAAATTATTTATTGGTAACGTTCAAAGTTGTTAGTAAAGTTAGCTGCAGACCATGCCATTTGACGGTCGCCATTACTGTGCCATTGCTAGTGTTGTGTTTGGCGTGCAAACACGAGCGTGTCCAGTCAAAATATCAGTCCTATGGTGAGTTATTATTTTCTTATAAACATGTGTTTTATTTTAACTTTTACGTAGTTAACTTTGATTTATTCAAATGTAGCTTGTTTATATTAGAACGTACCAAAATAAACGTTGGTATCTAATAATAACCTCAAATTCATGACTTTTTCATCAGTCCGTTGGCGTCTGTCCTTTGTCTGATATTGCGCCAGAAGACTGATGTGTTTCCAGTGTACTGATATTTTTTGTTGTAGACAACTTTTACTTCAACTATTAGAGTGCGTAAATATTTTTTTATTTATTTTTATTTTTAGCATAATGTCGCCTTTTAAAAAACAGAAAATATGTCATGATCGCTTCGCACCAGAACTCACAACTCATTCTTGCATCTAGTAGCATGCGTTTTGCCATTTCAACCAAAGACCTGTTCTTTCGTTCAGCAGTCCCGTTTTGTTGTGGTGTATATGGAGCTGTGTGTTGATATACAATGCTTTCCTTTTGTAAATACTTTAAAACTCGACCCGCTGTGTATTCACCATCATTGTCTGATCTTATTATCTTAGGTTTTGTTGAACATATTTTTTTTACCATTTCTGTGTACTCTACCATACGATCGAAAACTTTAGATTTCTCGTTTAGCAAATAAACAACAGTATACTATCTACTGAAATCGTCAACAAGTTAGAAAATATTTTGTCCCGCAAGGTGTTTTCGTTTACATGTGTCCGCAAATGTCACTGTTAATGAGGTTTAAAGGTTTAAAGGTGCAGTGCTCTTTCTATTTGACTTAAATGGTTGACGAGTTATTTTTGTTTCCATACAAATTTCACAGTCCTTGATCTTATTACAATTTATAAACTTTAAAGGATCACTTACCATTTTTTCCGATTAAATTCGTTTAAGTGACTCGTAGTTGCGATGGCAAATATGCGGTGCCAGTGATCTAAACAGTTACCTTCTTCTCTGCATTCTTCAATATATAATACTTTGATTTTAGTTTCTTTTTATCTGTGCTTAAAAAGATTTCCTACTAGATCTCCAACTGCTACCTCGAATCGATCTTTAGATCGAATTTTGACATATGTAGTTTAACACAAAAGAGAACTGTGTATCCTTTTTCGATTAACTGCTTTATTGATAGTAAGCTCCCTTGCATATTTGAAAGATAAATGACGCCTTCAATAAGTATTGTAGCCTCTTTGTTCTTGCTAATGGTGGTCTTTATTTTGCAGATACCCCTTCCTTCCGAAGTGATTTGCTCTCTATTTTCTACTTTAATATTAATTTATCCAGCTTGTTCGAGATATGTACCGTGACTCCTGAATCCAAAACCCAGCCTTCACCAAGTAATATCCGTACTCATCTTATTTTTTGTTACCTTCATACCGAATTACTTGGACCATTGTTTTGATTTTGGCGAGTATATGCTTCTAAAAGGTTTCTTTCAACCAAGTCCAAGGACAGAGCGGATTCGTTCCTTCTTTCCAGATCTGTTACAAGTGTATCACATTTTTGAGGAAAGCTGCTGAGTAACATAGCGATAGTCTCATTATCTGATAGTTGATTCTCCCCTAGAACAGTCAATTTTTCAAATAATGTTTCATCTTTTGGATGTGTTTCTCCATGTTACAACCTTCCTCCAGTTTTAAGTTACAAATGCTACTCATTAATTGAACCTTATTACTAAGAGTAGCCTTTTCATGGTGTTCCCATGCTGCATTGTTGTTTTAACCCTTCTCACATGATGAACTTGACTATCTTCTACTGATAGGCCAATAATAGTTCAGGCCTCGCAGTCCTTTTTGGTCCATTCCGAAGAGACTGGATATGGAATCGGTTTGATAATAATGTCCCACAAACTATCCCTCAGTAGTAGGAGTTCCAGCTTAAATTTCCATATGTGGTAATTATCCGTTCACAACTTCGAAATTGATGTTCGTAAAGAAACAGACATTATTTAAATTGTTTAGAGATCTGGGCCCATCACCTATAAAATCTAGTTCTAAACAAATGAATATATATATCCATTTGATATATACTGACATAAAAACAAGATATCATTTCTGTTTGGATTTTAATTTTAGAATAAAACAAAAAACTAAAGTTTCTAATTACACAAACATATCTGCCTTCTAGAGCAGTTTGTACGTTGTATGTAGTATGTAGAGTGAATACAAGCATACGAATGTTATATTCAACAATTAGATCCTAAAAAACTTACTCTAAATGTTAATAAATTCCATTATTTTCTTATGAAGTTGTGTATTTATCAGTACTGTTTCACCTCGGCAGTGAAATTCAGAAAAACCGATATATCTCAGAAACTACATAAAAAAGTGACTGGCCCGGTCATGAGCAATATCTTCATTAGATTAGCAATCTTAAATATCAGAATTTGTAGGAGTTTGGTTTAAATAATATCATAAACAATATATCTTTAAAGTTACCCAATTTTTGTGGAATCACCCATACATACGTATTAGAGTACGTATGAATAAAATTCAATTATCAATTGATTTTGGCGGAAGAATGGTCAAAAAGAATCAGCATAACTGGGAAAGACTTGGAGAGAGCTGAGGTAAGTACATCTCCGATGGCGCAAAGGCCCACAGGGGGAACCTCACGGACATAACAGTTCCAAGGACCTAAGTATAAATTGATTTTATGTTTAATAAGATATTCCCAGAAAACTTAAGGTTCATTTTGTATTTGGCACGCATTGTTTTTTTCCTAGAATTAATTCTGAAATTCAATTTCAAAAAATTAAATTGACCAATAAAAAATAGAACAAAACATTTCAATAACTCCGAACAGCAAAACTACACACATATCCATCTATTTACCTATCAAGAGCAAACTATAAAAGTCAACTCTGGTGATGAATTTATAAACCGAACTCAAACAAGCTCAACGTCATGTGCAAATCTACCTAAAAACACAGTCTAATATAATGTATGTCCTTCCATTCCCCTTGCTGCTCAGACGCACAAGCCTTCTTATACATATATATATATATGTAAATAGGCTATCAGAAGTCTAAGAGGCGAAAATTGTGGAATAAGAAGGCTGGCAATCTGGCAGGCAAGGCAGTCAGGTGAACACGAAGAAAGTGAGTTACGTTACACATCAAACAAATCGAGTAGCAGCAGATAAAAGCTTCCAGGGGGTGGTAGAGAATTTGTGTGTGTGTATATAATTCACCCGTACAACCTACTCAACATTTTTACCAAAAAAAAAGAAAACCGTGAAACTCTAAGTATAAATATTGGTGAAAGAAAAAGAATCATTCAACTGTACGAAATGAGGAATAATAATTTGTACAACTTACGTTTGTGTGTTTATTTTCAAAGGAATTTTCGAGTCTGATATATCTTCTTATCAATTTACAGCACAAAAACACCACCAGGCAACAGGAACCAGAAGAGAATGCAGTGTTCCTTTCAATCAAAAAAATTAAACCCGAACCGAACCGAATCGAATTGAACAACCAAACTAGGAAACTTGCTCCCAGCAATAGCACAAGAGCTCGAAAAATGCAATTTATTATGTGCGACACTTAGGATGCACGGTGTACACGCACTGGGGCACCTATAACGCGACAACGTCCGTCCGTCCGTCCGTCCAACTATGCCACCACACAACGGAAAATTAAAAGATGGAAAAATCACGTAAAAGGAGGCGACACAGGCACTGGCAAAGCGATTTCGTTTCGACAGCCAAATCCAACACCACTTTTCACTTTTTTTTTTTTTTTGCTTATTTAATTCCAAATCTCGTCGTTAATCGTAGTGGAGGTAGTCGGTTTGTCGTCGTCGTGCTCGGCTCAGCGATGATGATAACTGGAAAATTCATGTATCGATTAAGCCAGGAGAAGCAAGAGAAGAGAAATACCTATTTTGAAAAACCTCGATCCGGGGGATTCAGAGTCACGCGGCGACGAGGGTGATAGTTGGTTTCTTTTTTGGGGGGTTGGGCGAATTCAATTTCTATTTTTTTTTTACTGTTTGGAAACTGGGACTGCAGTAGGCAGGAGCAGGAGCAGCAATAAAATGATATAACTTTTTATCGATTCACAGGCAACGACGATCTGTCGGATTGTTTTTTTTTTTGTTTGTTGTTTGTAACAAATCAATGTAAGAGATTTTTCGAATCAATAGTTTATATTTTTTTAATTGATCAAGTGACTTATAATTTTGTTGAGAAATTTAATTATTTTTTTTTTTCACTTTCACAAAAAAAAACGAACAGACGTGAAGTACAAATGCGGCCGCTCTCTCGCTCGGTATCTCTACAATAAAACAACATGGCGCCCCAGATGATAATTTTCCCAACATGCCATCATCATTTGTGTTGAAAAGAGGGGGATGTCAAAAAATCTTGTTGGAAAACGGATATTTTGCTTGTGTTTTGTTGGAATTTTTCATTAAATTGGGTACACTGATTGGATGACAGCTATTCGCAGTTTGAGAAGATGTGGTTGTAAGACTCGTGTTTGTTGTAGGCTATGGTTACACTTTATGAAGGTTTTTTTTGTAGTTAAAGCCCAGTACGCAGATCGGGGAAAACTAAATTTTACCTCTACTATTTTAATCTCTACAATCCCTTGGCAAAACCCGCGCAAAATTTTGAAGTTGGAGAAATAAGAGGAACTGTCAAGTATCTGTCAATCAAGAATTGCAAAAAAAGGAAACAAAATTTGCTGAGTTGCACTCTATTTATTAAACACATTAAATTAATGCAAAACAATGGGTTTTCACAAGGTTTTTCACAAATGTATCGCGGCCAATTCTTCGATTTTCAATTATAACTTTTATTGGATTCGCCATCACATCATGGCTCTGGACGGCATAAGCTTCATGGTATGGATTCATATCTTTTCTTTAGTTGGTTGTGAACCAAACATTTCGCCAGCATTTTAACTAAAAATTAAAAATATATAAAATAGTTATAATTATGTCTTTTTATTTTGAGTCCTAACCTGCACGTAATTGTAATCTTTTTCCTCGATCTTAAAACCTTCTGTGTCCAGTTGAAGCGTGAAAGATTCTGCTTCGATTCTCAAGTTGTTTTTTTTTTTTTTTTTCATTAAAAACAAATTAAGATACCAGTAAAGAAATGATTCGGCTTTAATTTTGTTTTTGTCCCGGCCGTAGCGAAAATTAAAAAAAGGTAACTTTCAAATAATGTATAGCACAATATAATTCTGCCACAATGACTATGAGCTGTCAAAATTTTTCCTGCAAAACAATGCGACGAGCATTATTTTACCGGACAAATTATGTGGAGAGATTTTTTGTACAGCGGATATATTTTAAAAGTGCAGCGGGTACCAACGTCACAAATTTGCCCGTGAGCTGCGTACTGCCTGGAAAATTTCAAAGACAAAATTTGTCCTAAGAAAAAAATTGTATGGGAGAAAATGTTTTCCCGAACTGCGTACTAATCTTAAGCCTAGTGCTCAGTTCTACATATTTTTTCTCAAGCAAAATTATCAGGGTGTAGAGATAAACATTCCATTCAAATTAGAACAGCAGCGTATCTCAGAAATGTTTAGAGGGGAAAATAGGAACACAGTCACTGATGATATTAATGTTGGTGACTGTTTTAAAAGAAATAATGTACATTGTTTAACTTGCTTTGCTCTTAATTTCATGTTGAGTTATGTGTATATGATATATAATATGATGTAATAATATGAAATAGTATATATACATTTCAAAGAATTTACAATGAATGATAAAAATAACGCTAAAGATTAAACAACCTTTAACAAAAATAATGCGAGTTCGTTTGTGTTTCTAAGCGTTTTCAATATACATTATACATACATTATGTAAAGTCAATGAAATATATATACAATAATATTACCTGTCCCGTTTCGATACTAATTTTTTTAACTGATTTATCGATTTTTTCATTTTCAATCTTTTAGTTTTATAGCTCATTGATTTTTCTTAGTTTATTTATCCCTTGACTGGTATTACAAGACGACTTATGAGAAGCGACTTTTTTCGAACATAATGAGTGCGAAAGAGAAACAAATCGAGACGGAAAAAAATTGCCGTGTGAGTCGCGGGCCAAGATTTCGGCGACGCACTTTTGACGCTTTTCTTCACACTCATTTGTTATTGAAGCATACGCTTTATTTCCTATCCTTGCGTGTGCGAGTAATATCCACAGATGAGCTATACGTAGATGGGAAACTTTCATTCGTTTCACCCTCCTAAATCGATTTAAAAACAATGTTGTATTGTAAATTTGACTTTTGTAACCATAAATAGATTTGAAATCAAAATGGTTCATAGCTTGTTAGGCAAACCAAAATGTTGGCCGAAATTTCCCATCTTTGTGTTACTCATCTGTGCTGATAGCAACGTGACATAATAGATAATATAATATAAATTAATATTTATTTACTTTGTTTTACTCACCAGCAGCCCGAAATTAATTTGTCTGATTCAATAAAAATTCTTGACAGTTAATATAAATAATAATTTCAAACAAAAAAAACACCAAATTCGAAGTAAAAAAAAACTGTCAAATTTGAATATTGACTCTAAGGTCTTGTGTGTAATAGCGCGCGCCTCAGCATACGAAATTTCAAAGAAGAATTCGAAGAAGAGTCGCGAATCATAAGTCGAGGTGTAATACCAGTCCTTCTATTAAAATTTATACAAACACATACTTGGATAAGAAAACAACAAATAAATCTCAGAAATATTTTCATATTTTTTTCAAAATTCGTCCTCATTGTAAGGGGTTTTCCAATAAGAGGTGTTATTTTGAATAGCCCGCTAATTCGGTAGCTGTCACTTTTCAAGCTGTCATTTTTTGACATTTGACAAGTAGAAACTACGCTATTAATAAAAATGGAACGATACACGCTTCAACAACGCAGTTCTTTTTTTTGAATATCAAAATAACACCTCTTATTGGAAAACCCAAGGGTTTTCCAGGGGTTTTCCAATAAGAGGTGTTATTTTGAATAGCCCGCTATTTCGGTAGCTGTCACTTTTGAAGCTGTCATTTTTTGACATTTGACAAGTAGAAACTACGCTATTAATAAAAATGAAACGATACACGCTTCAACAACGCATTTCTTTTTTTGAATATCAAAATAACACCTCTTATTGGAAATTCTCATTATAGCTACGCTACTGCCTAATACTGAAATCAGCTGTTAAATTGATTTAATTCTTGCAACTTTTACCTACACACTTTTTCCAATCATTTTTTTTTATTATGCCTACTTCCTAATATATTTTAATATTGCAAAGGCTAGGGGATACTATATGAGGTGATAAAAGGCACGATTTAGCAAAATAATGATTCGGAAATTTTTTGTCTTGGAAAAATTAAGTGGAGATTTTTGTATGTACATTTCGAAACAAAGATTTTTATTTTGTGTTAAAGTGAGTACTGAGTCGGGAAAAATTAGAGATAAAATTTGTTCTGGGAAAAAAATGTATGAGAAATAATATTTTTCCCGAACTGAGTACTGGGATTTAATTAAGAATTTGATGTTTTTCGTGGGAAGCAATTTGAATTGATTTTATTGTTATGGTCATAATAAAGATTTGCGAATTTGATTCAGTTAAAATTAAGTTTTTTTATTTACTCAAATGGAAGGTTTTAATTATCAAAATCCTTGTTTTGTATGATGTCTGTCAAATAATCTGGTTCTAATTGAAATAAAATATGTCCTTATAAATGCAAGTGTTACTACTTATATAGATTTTTGGGCACACTTGGCATCACCTTAACAGCAATTCAGCACACAAATTCAGCTTGTTTCCAAACACCTGTCAAACTGCAACCAGCGGTTTCAGAAAAAAATCGCCTTTGTCGCTTGTCTGTCACTTTCACTACGTCCTCCAGAAGTAAATATGAAAAGGCATCGATACTTTTTTTGTTAATTATTATTAATTAAGTGAGCCAATTTATTTTCGAGCAAAAAATTCTATAAAAACCCAAATACAAAACCTTATCTTAACATATCGCCTCCAAGACATTAAAAATACAAAAACCTAATGGGTAACTACGACAGGAAGAAGAGCACACCCTGCACCGATTGCATGCGTTGCCTCAAGTGGATTCCAGTAATATTTATAGTGGCGATCATCGTCTGGTCGTATTACGCCTATATTGTTCAACTATGCCTACGTATGTGATCGTCTTTATTTCAAATCCTCTTGATTCAAGAGTCCATACATTCATTTATTTTTATCGTTGACTTTTTTTTTACAGTTTCAATCGATAGCACTGTGCAAAAGATTATTTTTATTGCATTGTATCATATTGTTTGTGTGCTCTTCTTCTGGTCTTATTGGAATACGATTTTCACTCCTGTTGGCACAGTTCCTCATAAAGTAAGTATGAAACTTAGAAGAACTAATACTCATCCCTCATCCAATAGATAGCCTCTGTTATCTTTCGTCAATTTGTTTTCAAAAGGTCATGTCATGAATCACTCGCTCATTGTCGAGAATCATGGGAACCTTTATGAATGTGCGGTATTTGTAATGTTTTTAATTCATTTTCCATCGATAAGATTATTGGTCTTTTAACATCGAAACTTAATATTTTGAAGTTGGGTTGTATTTGTTTTTTTTTTTTTTTTAATTATAGTTGGTTTGTTTATTTAATTATTTTAATTTTTTTTTTAAGCTGATTACGTTTTTATATCTAAAACAATATTATTGGTGGATAAGCGTAGGACATCAAAATATTGTCATATTGAATTCCACTCGATATTGAATTTTACTGCATATGCGATTGAGACTAGTAATCGTGAAGTGAATCCATGAAAATCCAAATCTTGGAATTGGAAACTTCCTTTTTAAATATTATTTAATCGATTAGAGCTTTTTTGTTACACCTCGAGCACTAGGATTATTATAGAGAATATCTACCACGCTTGAGTTTACGTCTATAAAAGAAAGCGAAACGTGGTAAGTATGTAAGTATTGTTTTTTTTAAAGTCGATTAAAAATGCACCAATCACCAATTTACGTCGTGCCCGATTTCAAAGAATTTATCGCGACAGAAGTGTCGACAGTAATTTGTAGTGAGTTTCACACTTTGCTCAAGTTATCATGTAACTTCAGTTTCTTCCATTACAATAATGGTAATGGAGAATACTATACAAAATCGAATAGCCCATGAAAATCAGATAAAAAAATGACGTTACTTTGAAAAAATTCCGACAAATTTGAATTTTGGTGGAAAGCTTTATTGTTATGGAGCAAACAATTTTTGATGCGAGAGGAAAGTGGGGAAATTCGGGTTTTCACAAATAATTCGAATATCATATGTAAGGTAAACATTGTAGCTCATATTCTTTATCATTTTTTATCGTACAATTGATATGTTTGGAGATAAATGGTCGAATACATTGTGTATTGCGTTTAGTCAAAAAATTTACCTAATAAATTTATATTTTTGAGTGGGATTTTTTTATGTTTGGAAAAATATATTCTATTAAAAAATCAAGATTAAAGAGAGATACCGGAATGGAATCTTAAAAGGACTAATTTATTTAATTTTGTTTAATAATTTCCAGGAAGCTTAATTTTGTTTCAAAATGAACATTTGTAGACATTAAAATTATGAACAAAATGACATATTACCGACATTTGCACGTCAATTCGTTCTAAAGTTCAATTTTCTTGGTCAAAATGGGTACATATAAGATATTATTCAATCGATAAAGCAACCAGTCTTAATAAAGCTATAAAATTAGGTTATACCACCTACATTCAGGCCATCACAAGAGTATCTTCCAAGAGAATCTCCAGTACAAAAGTGGCTAGTAAAAATTAGTTAAATACTGCAGACTGGAGATGGAAGGACTTTTTCTGAGATATTTTTCTACATGTTATGTTTTTTTTCTTTTTTTTTTGGATAACGCATGTAACATATATTGTAGTGCTCTTAAAATTAACGAAAAAGCTTTTAAAAAACGCCTGCAAACGAAAATGCGGTCGAATAGGAAACAATTTTGTAGGTAGGTAGGTAAAATGGCGGTCAAGAGCGAGCTCGCTTCTTAGACCCAATTAACGCCGGAAATCAGTTTTGATACCAAGAACATATCTAAGGCTGCCCTTAAGCGAAGCGTCGCTAGAGCCATTATTTGACACCATTAAGGAAAGAGATTAGGTTTTTAGATTTTTGTATAATCAGAAAGGAAATCTTTTCCAAAGGACTGCATTATTAGTCTGGGCGAAGCGGGACGCTTGCATAGGAAATCCTTTCAAAGAATTTCCCCCTTCATAGCTCGCTCTCTGCAAGCGAGCAGAAGGACCGATCCCTATAGGATCAGCTCGTCTGCCCGTTCATCACCCTCGATGCGTATTTAATCTGGAACCCAGATTAAATACATTTTATGGTAAATTTCCAGGTTATGAAGCTTATTTCGGCATTGTTGTATCAGTTTTGAAGATATTCTTGTCGAATTTACGGGATTGATAGCCGCTTGGCTGTCTGTGATTATTGCCGAATTTAATTTGAGAATTTTGCATGCTTCTAATACAGCTTGAAAGACACTAGCAAAGTCAGGAAGTCGGAAAGATCTTGAGGCTTTTAGCAACTCGGAGAAAATTCCTGCTCCGACACCGCACTGCATATTAGAGCCATCAGTAAAAATTCTAACGTCTTCGCCTTTCCAATTCTACCTGAATGGAAAGATAACATTAAAACTTTTGCTTAGATTCAGAGTAGGGGTGCAGTAGTTCAGTGTTTGTTTAAAGAATATTTGGTGGAATCAAATTTGCTGTGTTTCTGTGGCCTGGCCGTACGGTTTTGACTCTTTAAGTCTTAGCGCGCTGAAAGAATGCCGATGTTTAATATGGAGGTCCTGAGTTAAAAGATATAAAATAATGAAAAAGATATGAAAGCATCCGTTGAACACGATCTTAAAGCTCCTGTGGCGCCAACGGTAGCAGTTCTCTAAACTTTCATAAGTTTATTAATTTTGTATTTTTCCACCACCATACAATCGAACCATAGGACTGGATTGGTCGTACTACCTCTGTGTAAGTAAGTCCATAGGATAATTTTCAATTAAAGACCCGATTTTTCACCGAATGTTTTACTACAAGCGTAGAAATTAATGCTAGCCTTCTTAACCTGTTCTTCAATGTTGAGCTAGCAGTTTAGTTTAGGCTGAAGAATGACTCCTAAATATCTCCCTGTTTGAGTTATGCCGCCCTTGCCGGAAATAGGATATATTTTTTTACCTACACACATATATTTATTTTTATTAAATATTTATTAAATGTAAGCTTCATTGGACGAGGGAATAGAGAAGGGAAATATTTTTTGGATAGAGAATAAGGTGGTTCGCATTTTAAAGCTGATATACAGTTGAAGCAGGAAGCAGAATAGCAGAAAAGAATCTGTCACATTCAATTGTTAAAATTTATGTAAGAAAACATAAAGCAATGGGCGAGACTCGACAAATTCCAATTTACAACAGATGTTCGCCGTGTTAAATATTTTCCACGTTTCGTTCGTTTGGGGGCTGAAACACATAACTAAACTAAGTTTCAGAAGTCGTATGCACTTCTATTACCGCTAGGCTGCATAAACTGTACTTTAACAAATTGGCATGACTGGACTTACGTCCTAAGGCAATTTCCATATTAATATTTTCTTGAATTTATTACCCCGTGCTATCTATTTTCTAAATTTTATTTTTGTTTTCAGTGGCGTATTCCTGAAAGTGAAATTGATCGACTGTTTCGGGCAGAAAACCAAGAGCAACAAAAAAGGGTATTAGAAAATTTTGCTAAGGACTTACCCGTGTCAAATCGGTATGTACATGGTATTCTTTTTTTTTTTAATTCAACTCCAACCACAAACATTCTTTACAAAAGGACTCTTCATGGGGCAGTAAGATTCTGTGAAAAATGTCAAATTATAAAACCGGATCGAGCACATCATTGCAGTGTTTGCGGTACATGTGTTCTTAAAATGGACCACCACTGTCCCTGGGTCAACAATTGTGTAAACTTTAAGAACTACAAATTCTTTGTTCTGTTCCTGGGATATGCCTTGCTTTATTGTTTATATGTAGCGCTAACATCTCTAGAGTACTTTATAAAGTTCTGGCGGGTAAGCACTGTATGATTTTCGTAAACCATTTTAAGCCCTTCTTATGTTCACTGCATGTTTCCTTTCTCTTTTTTTTTGTCGCAGGGCGAGCTTAACGGTGGAATGGGACGATTCCATATATTATTCCTATTTTTTGTATCACTAATGTTTGCAATAAGCTTAGTCAGTTTGTTTGGCTATCATATATATTTAGTTTTAGTCAACAGAACGACTTTAGGTAAAACCATATCGCTTTGTCACACTCTTTTAAATTAATAACTTTTTTATTGATTTTTCTTTTTTAGAAGCATTTAGGGCACCCGTATTTCGTATAGGTGGTCCTGACAAAAATGGATTTAACTTAGGAAAGTATGCTAATTTCCAAGAAGTCTTTGGCGATAATTGGAGACTTTGGTTGATTCCAGTTTATACTAGGTAAGATTTTTGTTCGGTATTTTTGCACCTATTCGTTTTCAATAACACATGTGTTTTGACGCCTTTTTTATACCTGGCATAAAAGACAAACAACAAAATGTCTTAACCTGATATTTTGGCATATTTGGCAAATTAAAAACATTCAGATTCTCTAGTATGTGTATTTAAGTTTAAATTTACTAACAATTTTGTATGTTTGAGCATTGTTCAAACTTTTCGGAAAACTATTTAATACTATTTGAATGAAAAATTTGTTGAACTCATTAATTTGATTAACTTTTTGTTGAGAGGTCATGGGTATGTGTTTGGGGTTTTTTGTAATTCATGTTTTCTTTTTTAAGAATGAACTGATAATCTCGCATGTGGTGGCGCAGTTAAAATGTAAACACGAAAATGTAAAAAAATAAACTAACACCAAATATGTTTGCCCTAATATTCATTTGACCTTTAATGACATTGCAAAAAATACATTACAAATGTACAGGGTGGTGCACGAATCGTGCTACAATAAGAAATTTAAATAACTTTTATTTTGATCGATGTATTTCATTAATTTTTTTTTATTGGATTAAAAATTAAATTTTATTTTAAATAACTAATGGTTTTTAAAGATGATAGACCGCAAATGACCTCCACGCATATGCGGCACCTGATCAGAAAATTGTTCATGAAGGGTTGAAATTCGGATCGCCCAATTATTGTCTTAATGGACTGCTTCAATTCAGTCAGATTCCTGGGTTTCGTTTTGTACACTTCCTGCTTGACATAACCCCATAAAAAAATGTCTGGTGCAGTCACGTCAGGTGACCTTGGTGGCCAGCGGAAGGTGCAGTTTCTGGATATCAATTTGTTTGGGAATTTTCGTTGGAGCTCCGCCATAACTTGTGTGGCTACGTGTGCACTTGCTCCATCTTTTTGAAACCAAATCCTGCTGAAAGGGATACGTCTTCGACGAAGTTTTGGGTAAAAAAAACTCTTTCAACATATTTAAATAACGGTCCCCATTGACAGTTTGTGTTACACCGTTTTCTTCAAAGAAGTATGGCCCGACAATACACCTTGATGAAATTGCGCACCACACAGTGACTCGTTCTGGGTGCAGTTCGGTCTCATGGAGCATTTCTGGATTAGATTCACCCCATATACGGGAATTTCGTTTTTTAACATTGCCGTTTAAGTCAAAACGAGCCCCATCAGACATGAACAAACAATTTATCAATGTGTTGCCTTCTTGGGCCATTGCAATCAAATTTCGGCAAAATTCCAGCCGAACAGGCAAATCCTGTTCTGGGTTTAACTTGCTTGTAATTTGGACTTTGTACGGAAACAAGTTTAAGTCATCATGAATTATCCGTTGTAATGACCATCTGCTAACTCCAATTTGGCCCCATAAGTTTCGAGTCGAAACACTTCGATTTGCCTGTATTGCCGATGCAACAGCCACGATTGTATCCTGAACCCGAACATTGGGATCTCGATGATACGGTCTTTGTTCGATGCTTCCAGATTCGGCAAACATGTTCACCAGCCTAATGATGGTCCATCTACGTGGGGGAGTACCGCCAAACTCCAGCCTAAATTCCCTTTGGACGGAACTGACGGACTGCAAAGAATGGTATCGCTGCACTATCCAAATCCTTTTTTCAGTATCCCAAGCATTAATTTTGATAAATCTAAATAGTAGCCTATAAAATAAAAAAAAAATAGGCCGATTACTCACACTGAAAAAAAGTTATTACGTCAAATTGAAATGTTTTATGACTTTTAGTCCAAAATGCGTTTCGCCCGGACATGATAGTTGGGCTCATCAGTTAGATGCTATCGTGTCGCTCTAAGACGCACTATTTTTTGGTTGATGACTACCAACTCTAATAATATTTTCAGCACATACATACTGAAAATTATATTTTTCTAGGGGAATTTGGTCAAACAAAAGTTATTACGTTTTATTTTTGTAGCACGATTCGTGCGCCACCCTGTACATATAAAGGACATACAATTCAAGTAAACACACTTTTTGAGTAATAGCATATATCACTATTGTGCCGTGTTATACATATCATGATAATACCACGGTGTATAAAAGCATGATATAAAAGCATCATACAATAACATGGTATTTAAACTTGGGTTTATTCAATAGGAATATTTCGTGAGGTATTATATTCTTGTTCAAAACCTGTCAATGTACATATGTTACCATACCATCCACTGAATTTTTATTTCATGCTATAGGATACTACCAGTTTCTGGCAGGTTTAAAGTAGTTTTTGGCTTAAATGGTTTTATTACTTCATGATATAAAACATTTCAATTTTTTGGTTAGGCTTAAATCGGTATGTCAATGCTTACCAGATTGACATATTGAAGTTCTATAAATATAACAATAATTCGATAGAAAAAATGGAAATAACTAAAGATAAGTTTGTATTTATTTAAGACTGCGAAGTATCGTAATAACAATATAATTAAATAGAATCTCATCTTGATGTCCTTTAAGTATACTGAGTAGTTCATTTTCATTTTATAGGCGTTTGTTGAAGAATTATCTCAAGCGAAATTCTTTCAGGATCGGATCTAAAGTTAGAAGGTGATAAGCATCTTCACGCTCGTTCATGTTTGCAGAGACTAAAAATACAGTAAAAACCTGTCAAATTGGACCACGAAGAAAAGTGATATAATTAGGAGGTGGTCCGATTGTAGAGGTTCTTTTCAATAAGACCTGTCCACTTAGAAAGGTTTTCTCTCATGCATACATGTCCATAAAAATAAGGCTGGCAGTGCATATACCATTAGTGGATTAGAATTAGATTTGTTGGTATAGCCACTGTTTTTGCTTGGAGAATTGCACCATAAATTGGCACATTCTCTTGTCAGGCAAAATCATAAGTTTTGTTTTCATCCAACGATTTTTTTCTAATCATATTTTGATGTCTTCTTTCACACTCAAAATTCTTTGGATTTGAGATTTGCTGCGATCAAATTTCTTTGCAAAATCTTTCTGAGATAAATGTTCATCTTCGAAACACTTAATAACTTCAACCTTATTTTCCAAATTAAGATCACTGTAATTTCGTCTACTCATTGTTCTTTTAATTTTTTTTTAAACTTAGTAGCTTTATTGAAAACCAAAAAACAAACACCTTTAACAAATCAATTGGTAATTGCCCTGACTGACTTGAAACATCTTCCAATATGCAACATAAAAAATTTAAATTGTTTCATTTGCCATCTACTGAAAGATAAAATTACAAACTTATTGGAAAATCGCCAAATAAGTCAAAAGTAACCGGCGGCCGGCGGTACCAACATTAACAAAAAAATGCGATGTTTACATTTATCGTATTTCCTACGCTTGGACCAATTAGACGGGTGAATACATTAAGCAACACATGTTATCTTAGTGGCCCATCGTCCGATTAGCAGATGCCCCGATTATAAGGGGAAATTTGTATGAAAAATTGCGGGGAATTCATAAGGTGCGGCCCGAATATAAGGTGGTCCGATTATAGAGTCTCCCGATTAGCAGGTTATAGGAGGTAGATAGGATAGACAAATCAGGACGGTGTGTGATAAATTTCAAGTTCAATAATTCTCATCTTGTTTTTAAAATTGTATTTATTTTATCTAATGAGGCATTCTTAAGCAAATGGGATTTGTTGTGCAAGTTAAAACGACTATAGTAGCACCTATACTACGAGGAACTAGTTTGAGATACATAACTTTTGTGCAACACATTTCCAATTTGGAATTTTATTTTCCCCAAAAAGGATTTAATTTTGTTGTTGTAACGCAATGGCGGCAATGGCGCAGTTGATAAAGTGCTTGATTGCTAACTAGGATGTGTGGGTTCGATCCCCACGCTAGGCGCATTCTTTTCTATACCTCCAATTTTTATTGGATGTCGCCCATGGCTTAAAATGAGATAGTCAATACCTGGTTCTCAAATCCACTGTGCCAAACTAGTGCCGTGCCATTCAGGTTGCATTTAAAAGACCTAAGGTCTTACAGGCATATAGTCTATTTAAAAAAAAAAAAAAAAAAACGTGATCTGGATCACGGGGAAAATAAAATCCGGCTACTGATCCATGGAGGATCTCTGTCTGGTATACTGCGGTCTTCCATCGGTTGCGGTCCCTCGCACACTCCCTCCACTCGTCAAGCCCAAGCGTTGTTGCGTCTGCAACCACCTGGTCCCTGTAGCAAAGGTTCGGTCTTCCTGGTCGTCTCGAACCTGGGGGCTGCGATTCGAAGATTTTCTTGGCTGGAGCGTTGTTGTCCATTCGCTTGATGTGGCCGAACCAATGTAGTCGACGCGCTTTGGCCCTTTGCACTACATCCACATTTAGGTACAGCTCGTACAATTCACGATTGAATCTTCTTCTCCATTCGCCCTCTTCGCATATAGGACCAAATATCCGCCGAAGTATGAATTCCCCTTTTTTACTTATCGTCCAGCACTCGGCGCCGTAAAGTAGAACTGATAAAATTAGCGTGCACTTTGTCTTTCGAAAAAGGAGTTTTAAACCCAAGAAAACAATAGGACCATTAATCAAAACGTTGGCAGTTTATTATTTGTTTGGAAATGTATGGCAGAAATTTAGTATTTTGTGGTGTAGCCCCTTAGTTTTTTATAACTAAAAACATTTCTTTTGTATTGATTCAACCAGCTGCAAGTTGTTTTTGGTATATCCTTCCAAGCTGCTTTAATTTTTCTCCTCAATATTCTTTTTTATATTTTGATTTTTCGGCGCCCAGAGGCTTCTTTACGTTTTCCCATAAATTTTACAAATCATTAAGTTGTGGAGATGGAACAGAAAAGTAACGAGATCAGTTCTATGCTCCCCCTCTCCCCTTTTAACTTTTTGCGAAGTAAGGTTTTAGGTCATTATCCTGCATGAACTGCAACTTAAGAGGCATTTCCCACTCAACAAATGGAAGCATGACCTCCTCCAATATTGTGTTATACAAATGCTGGTCCATATTTTCTTTCATCCAACATATTGGAGCTACTCCATACCACGGAAAACATCCCCAAACCATGCTGCTTCCACCTAAATGCTTCATAGTTTACCTGGTGTCCTGCGGATCTCTCTTCTTTTTTTTTGCTCATCTTTTTCCATCTAATCCCAGCAATTCTTTTTTTTTTGCTCATCTTTTTCCATCTAATCCCAGAAAATTGATCTTACTTTCATCGAATCATACAGAATGTTAGGCCATTATTTTTTAATTTTCTGGGCTTTTCCATGTCAGATGGTATTTGGCGAATTGAATCCTGTTTTCCGGTGTCTTTTGGTAAGAGGTGGTACTTCCCTTGGACTTCTACATAAAGGATGTCTTTGAGTTGCATTCAAAACTGTTCTACCACCGACTGGCAAGTCAAGTTCCAATTTAATGCCTGCAACCAACTTAAATGCGTGTTTCCTGAACAGGCATTCAATTTAGATGACATCTCGGTCGGTGATGTTTTTTCATTGTGCTTTTGGATGCATTAAATAGAAATGTTTTTGATCTTCCTGTGATTTTATCCACTGTGTGAATTTAAGGATCAATTCCCTCATGTTTAATGAAAATTGAACTCCGCGACAAATGTTAAGTATTTTTTTTAATTCTATAATTTGTTATATTTTTTTAAGAAAATGAAAAAATTCATCTGATTTTACTATTTTGTCTAATTGTTTTTTCATATTATGATCTGTTCATAAAATTCTTTGCTTGCAACAAAATACAGCTTCAACGGTACCAACCATGAAGGATAGAGCATAACTTTTTTAATTTTCAAAAGGGATAGACAATAATTGTTGAGGTGTATCTACTGGTCTTATTGTTTTGACTTTAAATGTACATAGGTGACTAAAGGTAACAATAATTTGAAGAAAAAAACAAATTTTGGGATATTTTGGGCCTATGCTTTTGTTATAAAATTACGAGGGGAAATGATTAAACATTATTTTCTATTTATAAATTATTTGAAGTTTTAGCGAAAAAAACTATTTTTTTGTAGGTTTCAAATATTTTTATGTACATATACATATATATATTTTTAAATAGGGACAATGACTGGCAATGTATAACCAAAATAACAACCTCATTGTGTAACTTTGTGTCTCTGCAGACTTCCTCGAATATAGGTTTTGAACCATGTAAAATGTATTGAAATCTGTTGAAAACGGTACCAAAGAAATGTCGTTTTATCTAAGATAAAAACTTGTATATATTTTATTATTGTTATTTCTTATGTATATTTTGTATGTGTGTACTCAATAAAATATAAGAAATGTATTTAACCGAGCTTTAACCTAAATCATTTAATTTTATTTTTTTTATTATTCTGTAAGGTTAAAAAAAAATAATAATGAAACCATGTATCTAATAACAAAACATTTTTGCAGTCAGAATCTGCAAATGGAAATTACATGCACATGTAAATACATATAAATACATTATGCTAGACAAAATAAAAAATAACTGAATACTACGAGACATGTAATATAAATTCGAACAATATTCCTATCCTTATTGCCTAAGTTAATATCCGAAATAGGTAGTCACTATGAGACACTTGATTCAATTAATAACAATAAGCAACATGCTTATCCTTACTTATCTATTAATCGGGCACCTGTCCTGTATGATCCGCTGTGCTTCCAGTTGCCCAATACAAGAGATAAATGAGGAAATGTGGCTTCACCAAAGGTATCCTTTTTAAACCTCATGTTCTGTTTGCCTTGTCCTTAATTTAAAAAAAATGTACATAAGTATTATTAACATGTTGTATAAACTTTATCAAATATCAAATAATAAATTTATTTTAACTGTGCGCCAGTAGTAATTTGTATGTAATCCTAAACATTTCTACATAAATTTAAAAATATACAAGCTATACTCTGTCCCAGCGGTTTTGAAGTGTATCCCCAGTAGGCCTAATCGCTTTTAAATATAAAACAGTCAAAAATAAAAAAATTATTCAATATCATATTTGTTTTTCTTTGGTGGTGAATTTTGAATTTTGGAACTGTTTTCATTAAGAAGTCGTTCACCTACAAGATAAACATCACCTACTTGCTTCACAGCTTCTGTCTTGTTTTGCAAGTTTTTATGATTTTTTTTTGTCGAGTCAACAATTCCTGTGTTTTCTGAACTTAAATCTTTTGAAAACCTCGAAGCCATTTCGGACAAATTGTACAAAACTCTAAAAAAGCACACCTTAAAATTTGGTTCCTGCATATTAACGTATTTCACACACATTAAAAGAAGTGAAAAAAAATTAAAACACTCCACGATAACACTCATCATTCAAAACTTTTTTGAAAGCTCTCAAATCAAAAGCACCTCACCAGAAACTCAAGGAAAAAAACCGAACGAGTTAACGAATGGACACGGGTAACTCTGAAAGCAAGTGGCCTGTATGGCCACAGCAAAAACAATTAAGTCGACATTGACACTAAGTAGAACGTTGGGTCTGCGTCTGATGGAATGAATTTTTTTTTAATTATTTTATATACTTACGGGCGGACAAACACTTTTTATGGAGAAGTTCTTTCAATTTAGTATGGTGCAAAAGTATGACACGCTACTGATTGTGTACTGCCTATTTTTCTGGGACAAAGTATAAAATTGTACATACATTCGTGTAAATTTCGGCTATTCTTTCTTAATCCTCTATTAAATTACTCGTTTTTTTTCTTTGTTACACAAATGTCATAATTATTTTATTTTTAATGAGTTCAACTAATTTTTTTGTATAAAAAAAACAAGAACACATTTTTTACCTATGCTAAAACTATTAGGTTTTCTCTGAACCCCCAAGTACGTACTAAGCATTATTAAAAACATCCGTGTTTTTTTTTTTATTTTAAACTAACAAATTTCAAAGTTTTATTTACTACACTCATTATTATCAAACAAAAAAAAACAAATACCACCATTTTGTTTCTAGTTTGGGTGATGGTTTAATATACCCAACACAAGGCCACCATCAGAGTTCCTCATACGAATCCATGGGAGATACCCAGACCAGGTTAGATCAATCAACTGATACATTTTTAAATCAACCGATAGACAATTTGCCATCATTAAATAATGCATATGGCAATGCCAATGCCAACGCTAGCTTATCATCAACAAACGCTGCCAATATCGCTAATGGTAATGTTGTCATAGATATGAAGAATAGTAATTATAGCGATCACATTGATTCCCATGTTTTTGTTGTGAATGGATTTGATGATGCTAGCGTATTGAATAAAAATCAATTGACAAATTCACACGAGATAAATGAGCCAAGGAAAATAGCTGCGCCGGTAACGGTAGCCATAATGACACCAGCGGCTGTGGCAGACGAACAAAATTGTGCTAGCATTATTAATATTTGATTATTGAACCTGATTTACAAACCATCAATTATTTGGTTTTTGATTGTTTATTAGTTCACGTTTTTTTTTTTTGGAATAAGTTTAATTATATTTTTTTTACAACGAAATAATTTAATTATATTTTTTTACAAACAATTGTATTATATATTACATATATGAAAATATTTTTGATATGTTAAAATATATTTTTTGGGTATTTTTGTATTTTTTTTTTATTTTATTTTTTGTCGTCGATGTTATGTTGTTCTGTAAGTTCAAAATGCATTTGATTGTTGTAGAAATAGACTTAAATATTTCGCATTCTTTTTTTGTAGATTTAAGATTGTTCTTAACCTTTTGATATAAGCCATTAATGCTAACTTACTTAAGTGCCTTCATCTTATCATTAAACAAAAAAAAAATAAAGAAATATGTAAGTTTACAAATTAAAAAATTAACATTCACTCATATTTTTTTAAATTTATTTTCGACTAGGCAAATTTTGTTTTAACTTCTTTTAAAATTCCTATTTTATAATTTTAAATAATTATAAATGATTTTAGTGTTATCATTGGCAACTTGTCTATTATGTTTATGAAATAATAATTTAAGGAAATCTTTTTTCTTATAATATCACTGCCATTTATTGTGCTGTATAATACTTCCAGTTGGTATATGACTCTCTTTTTTGTACATTAATTTCGAGGGTAAAAACACAACAACGTTGTAATTGGAATTTAAGTTATTTGGTAAAGGTCAAATAATAATTTGCTTCAGATTTTACTGAACAAAAATTCAAAATCGCCTATAAATTAAAACAATTTTTTTTTGTCAGAAGAATAATTATTTGTTTCACTTGAACTCTTTTAAGTTTTCAATGTATAAAACGTAAAGAATAGCATCCAGGAAGTAACCAAAATCATTCGTATTATGTATGATATTGCAACGCCGTCTTGTTGAAACCACATGTCTTTCACATTCATCCATATCCATATAAGACCAACAAAAATCGGTTCATTTTTAGTCAATTTCGAAGATGAACGGAATAACGACCCCACAAAACCAGTGGCTTTTTGTAGATTCAATCAGATTTCGCTAGCGAGTGTGACATAACTCATAAACACCCGATTTTGAGCTAAGTAAAAAATTGTGGAGAAACAGTATTCGTTCTAATTTTTGTAGATCATCAAACATCGATATCTCATCTCAATTTCAAATATTCCAGACTTTCCTTTTGCATTACAGGCGATTTTCATTGTTTTTTGAAATTTTAAGTTATGATGTTCTTGTAGCAAATAAGTGATGTGTATTTTAGCTTTTCATATAATACCTTCCACAAACAAATCAGGGTGATATGCAAACACCTTACATTACTTATACTGAGTTAGTCGTGATGCTGATGATAGAATAATGGTACTCCTTTTCAAACACTTAAAGAGCAAAAAAAAGTAGAATCAATTAAAGTATCGATTATATGTAGGTAATTTATTAATTATTTATCTATCCAATTTCCACGTCGTTACTTCCACGAGAAACTGACCTTTGGGAGAGCACGCGACAAAGCTGGGTAATCCCAATAACTCCAACTGTCGCAGCTGTAAAAATCAGTTGGAAAAGGAAACAGTGATTCACATCCTCTGCAATTTAATGCTTCAAAAACTAAACTTGTCTTTTTTCGTTAAAACAGAACTCACCTCCCATATCGGGTGTCCATGAGCCGCACTTGCATTGAAGGAAACGATCCGCTTTCAGTCCTTTGTATGTGCATTATATACCACTTTTGTATTTGTCTGTCTGATCTGGATGTAACAATAAGGCCTTCATTCGTCCAAAGCTGGAGTATAACTCTCACGTTTGGGTTGGAGCTCCCAAAACACATATGAGTTTTCTAGATAGAAAGAAACAATGTTCTAGCCCGTTGAATTTCTCCCCTTAAATGTTTTAATTGTAATACTTGCTATTCTAGGAATTCTCCCAACTTCGGACGTACTGTCAAGTTAAGTGATTCTTTCGTTAGCCCTACAACGCGAATGTGGAATACTTTACCCGGCTTTATTTCCCCTTCAATTTTGATATCCAGAAATTCAAAACCAATGTTCGTCGGTATCTGCTCTGACATCTTTCCTATACTTTCCTAACGCTCACACTCTGCTTGATCATTTTAAGGGTAGTCAACGCGCCTTATTATATTTAAAAAAAAAAAGTGCCACGCCTTGGCCAGTCTGAGAATGCAATCCTTTGGAAAAGTTTTACTTCCTGATCTAATAGAACTGTCTGGTACAAAAATTAAAAATCTAAATCTTTTTCCTTAACGGTAGGAACTGCTTCTTTCGACGCGACGCCCACTAAAAATCGTCTCTTTATTCACGTCCGTACGAGTTCTTGGTTGATTGTAGGGTAGCTATGTATATGAGGTAGAAATGAATATTTTCTCGATTGGGGTCTCGGACCCAGTATATCTTAAGTTACCACCAATCTATTATTAAATCCATCCATTTCAGTAATTCATGGATCAAACGGGATTTAAACTCCCAGATTCGGATGATATCTTAATGAACGATTTAGACGTTAGATAACAGTATTCTGCCAGATGTATGTATGGAATTACGTTAAAACATTTCAATCTGACAAATATTCGAATATTACTTATTTATTTTTTATTTTACTCATATCATGTTGCTTTAAAGTGAAAGTTGTGCTTGCATATTTACTAAAACACTCATATTCTGTATTTTCACAAAGAAATAGCGTTTTAGAAATATTAAATAATTGTTTGATATGCTAAGATACTCGTACTACAAACATAGTTCAAATGCTGCGATTTTTTCTCGTTGTAATACCGAATGTACAATTTTTTTAAAAATGAATCATAATAAATTTTTTAATAATATGAATTATGTTGTTTTTTTTTATTATTAAGTGATTTTTTGGGTAATTATTCTTATGTAGTTGTAATTATTTTAATTGTTTGGTTTATGGTATGATCATAGTGGATTTCTTTTATTTGTATAAAATATTGATGTTAAAAGTAAAAGCAGAAAATCGAGATAACTGTTTTTAATTTGCCAAATATAAATACATACATATACCTACATAGAAATTCAAATTGTATTTTGCGTGTTTGCATATTCATGTTTCGAAGAAAAATACTAATAATTTAATTATTGTCAATCCTCAAAAAAAAGCCTTACACAAAACAGCGACATTACAATAATGGGGTTTTCGTTTGGTAATATAATATTTTGATCTATAAATTGATTTTTTTCGTAAAGATTCCAATACGTTTTCAGATTGATTTTTATTTGCTATAGTATTGGTGTATATTTGTGTCTGTGAACCAGCTATCGGTATCAGCTGCCTTGTCAAACTGACGGTTGTCAATTAAAATGCATAATGGTGTTAGCAAAAGAGGGGTAGGTCTGCCGAAAAATCCAGATCTGCAAACTTGATTTAAAATCAAAAAATAAATCAATTTATTTGGCCAATCGAAGGCAAAAATTGTCAAAGTCAGTTTTTTGACAGATCTAAATCAAAAATAAATTGATTTGTGTTACCCAACGATAACCACATAAGATTGGTGATGAAAACGTTAGAACAGACCAGAAGGGAACAGATTCGGTCTTTTCCTAGAAACTTCAGAACAAGATAGAACAACTTAGAATAGTAGTCAGTCATCTGAAAGAGATTATAAAAAATGATTGCTGTTTACCTACAATTCGAATTCGTTTGTTCTTGCAGAAAAATTCTTAAAAATAATCTCACAAAGACTGAATAAATAAAATAACTATTTTTCATGAAATTTAGAGTGATATATCAACAAAATCTAAATCTAATATCGAAATGGTTTTTTTTTAACAACAACAGGCTTGAAAGTTCTCACACATCTGTTCTAACCTATTCTACATAAAACGCAAGTGCAGAAAATCCTGTGCTAAAGTGTTTAATCTGCTCCGAATGGCCTCATTGAATACACAATCATATAGGTTCGTTCGTTGAACTTTACCTAGGGTCGACCTAGGTTTTTTTGAAAACCCCAGGGGGTTCCATTTGCATGTCGTGTCTGTAAATTAATTTGAATATTCTTTTATTTCCATTTTAAAAATAACAAATTACATACAAAACGAGAACCACAACAAAACAAATGCTTCAGATTAGGGATGATCGATGTTCATCTATGTTATTGAAACATCGATATTAAAATAAAAAATCGATGATTCAATATCGAGGAAAATCCTTTAAAACATAGATGATGAGTATTCATTCGATATTTTTCTCAATATCGCCCATCCTTACTACAGATCTCATGTGACTTTGATGTTTATTCAGTTATCTCAACTTGCCCCAGCTAAAAACCTAGATCTTCTTCAGGGCGAGTTGAGGGCGACCCTTGGTTTCAAAAAACACAGAATTTGTTTATCAGGGTGACTTCAGGTTTTCCAAAAAAATGCTTTAGGGTGACCCTATGGCGACTTCAGGGATCAACGATCAAACCTAATATGTAGATAAATAAATAAAATGCACGACAGGAGCACATGAACATGCTCTAGTGATTCAATGTTATAACGTTCAAAAATGCTATTTAATTGCATTTATTACAAAAAAATAAAACAAATCCTTGTAAACTACTAAGAAATTGTCTCACATTCCTGCATTTTTTCCGATAGGTACCTGTGGCCCAACTCCGCAAGCGTGAATCCTTTTCTGTGAAAAAAAATTATGTACCCTCAAAATAAGCACGAATAAATTTGCCTATCTGCACACACATTATCTATCAGAAAAAATGTATCGTACAGAGAAAACCGCTTTCGGAATTAGGCACCTGAAATGGAGTTTCTTTAATAACAAAAAACTGTTGTACGGAAGCTACCCTTTCAATATTAGCGAAATCGATTTCATATTGTTTTGAAGCCACACGATGTTCAATCGTTCGATGTAAAGTAGATGTAAAAGAATACATACATATATGTATGTAAATATATACTTGGGGTTACCTATGGAGCCCCCTGATTTGACAGTAGGTTTGTTCGTCGCCCTAGGATCGTCTTAAAGCTGAAGTCACCCTTATAAAAAAATTCTGTGTTTTTTTAAACCTTGGGTCGCCCTGAAGTAGAACTAGGTTTTGAGCTGGGACAAGTTGAGTTAAATGAATAAACGTCAAAGTCACATGAGATTTGATTTGATTTGTTATTTTTAAAACGGAAATAAAAGAATACTCAAAAAATACAAACCTTTGCAGTTGCGGATTGTGCATAGGGTTAAAAAAAAGTACTAAGAACTTAAATTTAAAATATTTCAAGTTTAAATTATTAAATAACATAACTTGGTTTTCTGCAACATAAAATTAATGGCCCTCGGGTGTTTTTTGAGAACCGAAAAACCCAGGTTTTTTTTAAAGTTCAACGACTAACCTAGTATTGTCCAATAAAAAAACGTGTTGAATTTAATGCTTCAAAATTCAATGTCAGGAGTAATTTTAGTATTTAAGGTAGCTTCTTCATGATTTCAAATTTTCAACTGTTCCAATAATGCCACTACACAATTCACCTATAGCTGTGGTGAGTTTTGTTGTGAATTTTCTTGTGACGATTGGGGGAGAATTCGATAAATGTTATCGCGTCACAATAATCCTCACAAGGAATAGTCACAAGGACTTGTGATTCGTCACAAGGAGGAGAATAGGGCCGCTAGGCTGGACCTCCAAAAACTGAAACATTTGCATCATTTTTATTAACAATTCCAATTGCATTCCTCCCCATAAACTATTCAACCGTAATACTCTCTCTTCTAGGAATGTCCAATTTAACCTTGAGCCCAACTTCGGACGTACTTTGAGTACAGAGATTCTCTTTTTAACCGTACAACACGAATGTGCAATGCTTTAAATGGCGTTGTTTTCCCTCCCATTTTAATATTCAAAGCTTTAAACGCAAAGTGCATCCATATCTCCTTTTAAATTCTTCCTTATATCCTTAATGCTCGCACTGTGCTTATAAATTTTAAGGGTAACCAAAACCCCTTTGTTGCGCGGGCACAATATCTAAAAAAAAAACATCAGTGTCTTAGGTCGGTAGAGATGATAATATGTCCTCGTTACTTTAACTTAGAAAAATTGTAGGAATAAATTATTGAATTAAAAAACTTGCATTATTAGACAGGAGGAAATGTTGAGATTGAGTAACTCGATAAACTGAAAATGCAAACACTGAAATATTTAAACGAATACATCACAATAAATATGCATGTAGATATCCTTTAAATATGGCACTCATTTTTTGAAATTCATCAAACCATATATTTAGCTTTGGCGATGGATTTAGTTATCCCATCCGACATCTGGATGAAGATGCCGAATCACTACTGGGAAGTGAAACACGAATTGATATCGAAGGAGAGCTCTACAATGATACCAATTTTTTAGACACGACCATTCAATAGAATTTAATTTATTTTCCAAAGATTTCAGCAATTGAAAACGTAACTTAATTTAAGTTAGACTTTAAATTTAACAACAACAAAAATGTACTTTCGCTAAACAAAAAGACAAAACAATACATCGTTTGTAGAATGTAGGCCTATGTATTTATAAAGGAAAGTACAAACTAGAAAAGCAGTTCTAGTTTTAGAAATTAATTTAAAAAAAAATATATTTACTATAGAACAAAAAGAAATACACCAAGTTAATGCTTGAAACCAATTTAGCAGTTGCGTGTGACTGATTTTTTATTAAAAAAAAAATTAAAATAAAAAACTATTTATGTTTGCATTATATGTTAAACATCATGTAGATATTTTAAGAATTATTTAAATGAAAAAGACACATATTTTATAGGTTACAAAAAAATTGTAGTTAAATTATTGTATATACGAAAAAATAAAAATGAAAATCTATATTTTAACCGAATGCGCAAGCTATTCAAACAAAAACAAAAATAAGCAGCAAATTCAAAAAACGTATTTTGTATAAATGAGACGTAAAAAGTAGAATAGTGTAGGTGTTACGAGTATAAAAGGAACTATAGTGTAAGTAAATCACAATTTTGTTAAAAATAAAAACTTATATAAATATGGAATTAAACAGACTTACGTACATGTATAATATGAAATTGTTTTTCTTCTCATTTAAAACAAAAAATGTTTTTCCTTAAGAAATACATAGTTGCCTCAAAATGTATTATATTGAAGTTTCTTGAAAAGAATTGATCACTCCTGTCAATCGTGAAGACATACAAGGTCTGTGTCTTTACTCACCTTTGGGATCCCAAACTTTTTATCCAAAACGTACTTCTTTACTTTTTCAAGTCCCGAAAAATTCTATCACAGAATTCATCTTAGGGGAAAATTACATACAAATTCCCATTACGAACGGATTCTGCAATAACTTTTTTCGAAATTCGTAAAACTTTCCGATTACGATGGAACTCGAGATAGGACCGATCAACATTTACCTTTTGTGGTATACAAAATTGTATGGCAGGTACCGTTATTTTTGTGGCTAAAAAAATAGATTTAAAAAAGAATCGAGGCAATTACCTAGGTTAGGTTAGGTCAGCGTTGCACCTGTCACATTTAGAACAATAGTTGGTCCCTTGTGGTACCACATGAATCCTGAGATAATTTTCCTATTCGCTGAACCGTTTGAAGCTCTTAATGAAGCGTAAGAGACTGTAGATAAAGATGGCTATTTTGTTTAGATCGCTGAGATCATAGAAGAAATACAAGATGTACCTCACCAGCAATATTCTGCTATCCGATCCTATCCGATCAAATCTTTCGACTCACGTAAATATTTCACTATTTATTTTTAAATGTCTTTTGAGTCCAAAACTTTAAAAATATTTTTTTTGTTTAATTCTTAAGAGAATCTAATTGTTAATATTTATTTTTGATCGAAATTTATATACTTTTTGTAACATTTCGTATTTTCCATCGGATAGCAAAATACAAATATTCACGTAAACGTTTAACAGAATAGGACTGTAAGTCTCTGAGATAGAGCAGGGCATGTGCACTGAAAATGTGGAATAGATTCCATGTAGATTCCATGCAGCTTCTGAAAAAATCGTTTGAATAAACGCCAAGCCTCGTTGCGTACTTGTCTATGAGGTAGTGTCTGGTTACCAGATCACTTACGGAGCTGATGTGCAATCTGTTTAAGGATATCAAACACTTGGAGCATATCATTTCAAGTTTTGACTAGAACTGTTTGGTCGTCAGTCAGGTGGTTGTATTTTCTCATCTTAGGATTGTATTTTATAAAGCATAATGTTTCGGCATTAACTTACATAGGCAATCACCTAAAATGCACAAGTAGCAGTTTGAAGAAAATTGCGTCGGGCTTTTAGACCGTAGATCGACCTACAGACATAGAGACAGACGGAATGACGAGACCCACTTTGTTGGTGTTCTCTATCATCGTAATGTTAAGTTTGATCGAAATCTCGAGTTCGAACAACTTTATTGTAGAATCGAATCACATAGTTGGACACCAGAACTTGCCTTCCTTGATCAAATTTAGGTAGAAATTCCTGTATTGACTACAAAAACATGAAAACAGAAAAAAAAATAAAAAAAAAAAAAAACAAAAAAGAAAAACACGAACTAATTTGTTTTTAAATTTTGTCCACTTTATTTGGATGCATTTCAAGCTGTCATGCAGCCCGCCATCAGCTAATTACACTCGGTACTAACGTTAGTTAGTTCTTTTTTGTTTTTTAATTTTTTTTCCGTTTTCTTGTTTCTGTAGTAAATACAGGAATTTCTACCTAAATTTGATTAAAATTTAGACTACAATATCGGTTTAATTATTTTGATTAATAAATTCGAAAGTTTAACAATTACAGAGAAATATATTGGAAAAAAATGTCCTTTATTTTTAATCATCATTGCAAATTTGTTAAGGAATGGTGCTTAAAGCAACCGGTACAACAAAAAACAGTCAAATTTAAGTCATTCTTTGTACATGGAGCACGAAAATAGCACGCTTGGTAGTTAAGTAATAAGTTTCCATTTAGTTATCGGTCCTTGCAGGCTACAGTTATTTATTTTGCAAAATTCGGGCAGAGGAGTTCATTGTACTCTTCAGAAAAGGAGTGTTATCTATAAGTTCCATGACCAAGATAATAATCCTTCGGAAATTTCGAAACTAATGAAATGTTCTCGAAAGTTGGTCTACAATGCAAATTTCAATACGCGTTCACAGAGCTTTCGTCAGATCCTCCGATCGTTTTTAATCCTGAAAAAAATGTTAATGTCTCCAGCAGACTTGTAAGAAGACGACTAAACGACGGTAAATTATATTGACGCACCAACGCGGGAAAAAAACAAAAAAAAAATATTAAGCCTCGTTTGGCATTTGCCAAAATTCATCAGAACAAAGATCTGAAGTTTTGTGGAGTGATGGAACAAAGATCTGGTATTGGGCCACATAGAAAAACATTGTTCATCGCCCCGAAGGTCGAGCTACTACAACTCGGAAATACACTATAAATACAATCAATCTTGGTGGTGGAAGTGTGATGGTCTGGGGTACTTTTTCTGGGCATTGAGTGGGACCAATGGTAGAAATAGATGGTGAGATGGATACATTTTCATACCATCACATATTGATAAATACTTTATAACCATTATCGTTCGAGTCAATGCCAGCCAACTAGATATGTATGCATTACAATGGTCCGATATGCAATTAAATTGGTAAGGAATTTGTTTACCAAAAAAAAAATATTCATGTTCTGAGCTGGCCCAGCGCAAAGGCCCGATCTTAACCCCATTAAAAACTAAAGATTGGGCCTTTCTATTCCTTCTAACTAGTTCAAAAGAACTTATAGATCTTACAGACATATAGTTAAAATTATTATAAGAAGTTTTTTTTTTTAATAATACAAATTCTATATACTACTGAAATACATCAGCCAAGTAGAAGACTTAGCACTATAATATTTGGACTTGTTGAATTATTGATTCAAAATAGCTTTTAACGGCCTTTAGTCCAACAAAAATTGGCGTTTCGTCCCGGCGATCTCACATGGACTCATCAGTTGACTAGTGAGGACCTTTGTCAATACGCAATTTTTGCCAAGTTCAGTTCATCTTACATAGATTTCGTGAAGAACATCTAGTGTGAACTGTATCCAACAAGACTAGAATTCCTAATCATTAAATTGGAAATTTTTGTTTTTTGCCCGTGGCCTGGCATTATTTACATAAGAAGTTTTTTTTATTTTTAATAATACAAATTCTATATACTACTGAAATACATTAGCCAAGTAGAAGACTTAGCACTATAATATTTGGACTTGTTGAATTATTGATTCAAAATAGCTTTTAACGGCCTTTAGTCCAACAAAAATTGGAGTTAAAATTATTATTAAGAGTGTATACCACCGCGATGGGAAACTACATCGAAAAATCGTGGTCGGTCAACAAACTATTATATTTGTAAATAGAGATACGGTATGAAAATAGTTTTATTTTCTAAAATTTTGTTTTTTTAACAGATTTTTAAATGTGTGCTATTTCTGTGTCCAGCTGAAATCATCATAAGGAAGTTCTTTTTTTTAATTTAAGCCGAAGGATTTTTGTTAAATTTTTAGGTTTAAATAATCTGAAATACCTCTCTGAGTTTTCTATACAGAAATAATTTTTAAGTTATAAATTTAGAAATAAACTATGATTTTATAACACAAAATTCATGAGTGTGATATTTGTCTGACCATAGCTGTATGTTCATACATATATCGCAATGCAAAAATTGTACGAACAAATCTAATTTGTTAAGAAACTCAACTGGCTAATTTAGTCAAAGAAATTGAATACATTTTCAGAATTTGATAATAAATTTAATTTTTTTGTTTAATTTATACAGTTAGTATTCCCGTAGCATTATAAAATCCATTTGATCCAGTAGTGTGCATTTGTGATAAATGAACTTCTTTCACAATGAATGTTCCAAAATCAAAATCGGCGTATTTCTTCAAAATAACCCTTGCGTCGAATATGTTTAAGCTTGCCGGATCCTTTACAATGCGACCCTTTGCCTTCATCAGGGTCATGTGCAACTTTGTATTATTTCGAAACTCTTCATTGCTTAAATGAGCTTCCTTGAAATTTTGCAATATTTTATCAGCAAGAACTTGAAGTTCGGGAGAAATTATGCAAGCATAAAGAATAGCAACTGCGCTCGGATCATCGTTCATTATTTCTAAACCACGTACTTTAACTTCAATCGGAGGTATATTGGCCAAATATTCTCTAGAAATAATGAATTAAACCGAGTCGTAAATGTATGGATACAATTATAAAAGACCTACTTGAAGTCATTAAATATTTGTGCGGCTTTTACACGTTCTTCATCGTCAAGTAGAGTACACGAAGCAAAGGTAATGTGTAATTTTTCTGCGCTCACAAAAAGTTGTTCATCAATATCAGGTATATTTTCGCAAAGAATAGACTCCTGAAAATCAAAATAATATTTATTAATCAAAGTAATAAACATTGTATTGTATATGTAGAATTAAAATGCAGTTTTACTTTTAAAAATCCGATAAAAAGAAGTCAAGTTATCATTGAAAATGCCAAACATGCCCGATTATTTTGGAGGTTTTATATACAATAACAACATCCGCTGACGGCGAGAGTCCTGGAATGAATCATCAAATCCTCCAAAAGTAACTCTTGTATGTTAGTCAATAGTATGTGATTCAGTAACATGATAATAAAATATAGGCTGATTGGCCTATTAACGGCATGTCGTACATTGAAGAAACCAATCTGCTTTCAGTTCATAGTATGTGCATCACAGACCATAATTTTTGGAAATATCCAGTTGCATGAGATATGGTCGTGGTTTATTGTGCATTTTTTTAAAAAAGTATTTCATTCCTGATCATTAAATCTTTCGCACCATTTTTGTTCTCTTGAATCATATCTCTGCGCAACCGACCGTTGTTATTTGGTTCAAGCTATAATACTTGCGCGTTTAGGAATGCACATCGATTCTGACGAACAGTCATACAGAGAATTTTTACTTGTTTCTTTAGCCGTACAACACGAATGTGGAATGCTTTACATAAATATTGTCCCCCCTCCCATTTTAATATTGGGCCCTATCGAGAATCTCCCAGGGAATTTCGTTTCCCACGTAATATTTTTTTATTTCCTCGAATTTTTTTTTCCTACAAACATGAATCTCCCACGGAATAAATTTCCTTTCAAGAAAAAATCCTATGAAATGACTGCAAAATTCCCTGGGAAAGCTTATTCCCGATAACAATAAATTCCGAGGGAAACTTTTGATCATCATTCACGTTCCCAAGATTAGAGTTGGAGAAGATTTTCCAGAGATTTTTTTATTCAAGTTAACACCCATTTAGAGCTTTAATACCAATTTGTCAAGTGCTATCTGTGAAAAACATACCTTTAAATTATTGAATGCCTTTTTAATTGATTCCGTGCACGCAGGTACACAAGCAAAATGCGTTGGCCGTGTTTTCTTTCGTAAAGATTTAATCACTAACTCAAGACGTCTTCGTGCGGCACAGACATCTTTTCTAGACTTTCCTAGTTCAATACAAAACTATACATTTAAGAAAAAATAATTCAATAAAATCGCTTATTGAGAAACTAACCTCTAACTGTCACCAAAGACTCTTTTGTATCTCTAGCACCTGGTATAAAAATCTCGGTTTTTGTTTCGGATTCAATTCGCTTCTTAGATAATCCCCTTTGTCCAATTATGCCCCCATAAAAGACTCTTGATATAAATAAACGTTTTAATCCAGCCAAGCTGATTCGTATATAGTATTTGAATAATTTACCTGGGAACATGAAAAGCTGTTCGAAACATGGAGTTTTCAAGTTCTTCCACTTCATAAGTATCTTCATCATCTTCGCCAAACAAATCTGCAAGGAATTTTGGATTTCAGACCAACTTCCGATTAAGTTTTAACTATCTCCGTTATACTACCTTCTTCTTCATATGCCGTATTAGAGAATTGCGAGTTGGATCCTCCTCTATAACCATTATGAATAGGATTAACACGGTAACGTCGTTGCCCAATTACCATAATGGGTGGAGATAAAATGTCTCGGCTCATTCTTATTGATTGATTAATTGGTACTTTGTATTAGTTATATTTATCGGCATGAAACTCAAATTAAAATTTAAATAGGTTTTTAGAAGTAGTAGCGAGCGATATTGGTTTTTTAAAGTGTGTGATTTAGAATTTGATCACTTGATGTAAATCCACGCAACGTAACATTATAAACTTCCAAACGCAAGCATATGCCAAATTTAAATTAATAGGGTAATGCAGGCAATGTGCTTGAACAGTAAAACTTTAATGGCGATTCACACAAGGCTATTGTAAGTAAAATGTGCAGGTTTATATCAATAGGCGTGTTTTTTTCTAACCTCCGTGGAAATTGGACGAAAAAAACGTTGAGTAGGATTAACAATTTGCATGTTAAATTCAACAACAACTAATCCCCGGGGGTGCTTAGCTTAAACCCAGAGAATTCTCGGGGCTTAGCTATTGGAGAGGATAAAAACTGTGCTACCATAAACTTTTTCACTAAGTTATCTATAAAATGTATAGAAACTTCAAAACTGATATTTTGACATGTCAGATAATTATCAATTTTGTTTGGTTTGGTTGAGCATTTGGTCTACTAAGTGTGTCAGTTGTTTTCCTGACGGCCATGTCAACCTAACTTAACCTACCTTTTAATATACATTCCGCAACACAACAACAAATCAATTTTATCATTTTTCGCTTTTGTATTGCCTCTATGGTTTTTTCCACCTCGCCATGAGCACAACCTTCTACAGCGATTTTCATTTTTGCGTTTATTTTTATTATAAGTATATTAAAACGTGACTGTGAAATTTTTATTAAATAAAAAAGCATTTCCTGAAGTTGATATTCGTTCAATTAACAAGAATTGAATGAACAACAAAACAAAGGTTATTTTGAGAAGATTATTGTTTTCGGCTGCGTTTTGTTGTACACGGGAGCAACCCAACACAGATTCTCTGCTACATCCTTGGCATACTTCAATCTTCTTGATCGGCGTCCGTTCTTGCTCAGACCTATATTCCTAATGACATAGGAACTGAGCGTCCCGCCCGAATAAGCAACTCGTCCACTAATATCATGTCACCAGTGACCGACGAATGGGGTAGTTTTCAAGTAGTTGAAATCTATGTACCACTGTATTTGTGAAAATTAAATTGAAAGAAAATCACATCACCTAAAAACAATTTCCAAAATACTTGATTTCAATTTTCAAATTACTTGATTCACATTTTTTTGTATAAATAATAATTAACTTGGTTCTTTTTATGTTATTTTAATAGAGAAGTAGTTTAGATTCAACAAATATATCTAAATTACACAAAACAAATCAACCCGGTGATTTTTAGAAGAATGAGCATGAGGCAAATAGTGATGTTTGTTTTTTCTTCAAATGTCATCTTGCAAATTAACAGTGCTAAAAAAAAGGGCTTAAGGTTTTCATCAATCTCAGAACATATACAATAATAGAAGCTGGAGCGATTTTCTTCAAACATTGTAGGTAGGTGCATACACACTTACATACCTATTTCAACATTATGAAAATCTAATCGAGTGGTAGAAGAAAATTTTTTTAATTCATTGATTTTCGCACATTGAGTGGATATTTTATGCTGAGCTATTGCTCTTATTTTTTGGTCGAAAATCGACCTTTCAGTGGAATACTCCATTGGTTATTCAAAATGACGACAATATTAACTTACGCAGGCAAACTCTAAGTTTTTATGCATTGATATAAGATAATGTTAATTATGTTAATTAAAGAAAAATCGATTTCCAACAATATAACATAAAAGCTTTATTATAGCAGTAAATCAAAATAAACATAAAATTAAAAATAAATCTAATTTTCACTATAATAAAAAACTAAACATATTCCATATTTTACATGTCAAAAGTATATAAACATCTGTTATTTCTTTAATAAATATATTCAAATAGTACTTCGTTTGGCTCTCTTTAGACTTTATATCTTTTTTAAGTCTACCAGGCATGGATATAACAGAGTTATTTGTAACGTCAGAACATATTTGGGACCATTCGTCAACTAAAGCCTTTTTTAAATCTTCCTTGTTCTCTATAGTCCTTTTACGAATTTGAGTGTCCAAATGATCCCGTAAATATTTATGGTGTAGGTCCGGCGATTGTCAGGGTGATCGATCAACCATTCTTTAACGAGCCGCGAGGTATCCTTAGGATCATTTTCTTGTTGAAATATCCAATTGCTAAGCAAACCTAATTTGTCTAAGCTCGGTTGTACGATATTCTTTAGGATGTTAAGATAGTCTTGCTTATTCATTGTTATTTTAATGAAGACCCCAGATGCCGCCATACACCCCCACACCTTCACTGAACCTCCTCCATGTTTCACTGTGTTTCTTACATTTTGTTCACTAAATTCTTTATTTAGCTTTTCAGCTTTTTTAGTTTTCAAGTACGTTTGAAATTTTCCAATGTTTTAAATTTTTCAAATTTATCAATTTTTTATTCACTGAAACAAGGTTTCTATTAAAAATTTGGTCATTTTCCCGATATGATGTTCCTTTTTCTTCAAATCCACAATAGATAACAAGTAATTTTGCACTACTGTTAAGCTTTTAAACAAAACTACAGCTTACAATCTGAACTGATGTAAAAAGAAAGATTTACCTCCACTAGTAGTAAAAAGAAAAAAAAAACGATTACCAAGTACCTTTTCCCTTCATTAATCCACTAATTTTTCAAGGTTTATCTTTTTGGCATAATAAAATGTACCGTTATTTTTGGTCTCAAAAAATGCAAAAAAAATATCGGCATATACTCTTACCTATTACCGAAAGAACATTATTATTACCAAGATTGAAGAAAATCTATCCTAGCGTTTAGGCGGTGGACTCACAGACAGACAGATAGACGGAATTGCTGAACCCAATTCATTCGTGTTCTCTATCATCGTAATGTAAAGTTTGATCAAAATCTCGAGTTAAATTTTTTTTCGAATCCAAAACTTGGCATATGTATGTAGATAGTATCTCAAAAATGAAAAAAAAATGCATACCCAATGATAGGTATAGATACGTATTAAATAAAATAAAATGAAAAAGTTATCACATAAAATTTATTTTTTAAGTGTTAGTAGGTACCTATACCTACCTACATTGGTATCATATTAGAAAAACATAAATTTAATGCTTTAATATGGTTATGGAAGAATAAATAATATTTATACGTTGGTAGTATTTTATTTACCTCTTTAATTTTTACTCCAATATGGTTTGAACCTGAATTTAAATCACAAGCATTGTAGGTATTTAAATATCTTATTAAATGTACCTACATAAATACATACCTACCTATATTCAATGCAACAACACTTTTATCACACAAAAAGAGTTTATTTAAATTCATAGGTAGGTAGGTATTTAAAAATTACTTGAATTACACTCATCACAACTCAATTACTTATCTACGGCACCAATTAAACTAAATTGAATACTTTTTTTTAAACTCAAAACAAACCGGCGGACAAATTTATTTCCGAACAAATTTATTGCCGAAACGAAAAGTGCAGTAAATCAAGGTCAAAAATTATTTTTTTTAACACAAAACGAACACACGGCAAACTCTTAATCCACACATACCTATATATATAATTATAATAATGCCAAAACCATAAACCTTTATACATGCATATGTATGTATGTAGGTAGATTCTCCAATTTTAAATAAATGTGAGGAAAGAAAAATACACATAAAAGGTATATTTTCTTTTCTCTTTCTTTAACTTTAGAATATGTTAAAGCATATGCATTCTTCTCTCTTTTGGTTTTCGCTTAAAAAGGTATAATTTTTTCTCTTGCTTTAACTTTAGAAAATGTTAAAGCATATGCATTTTACTCCCTCTTGGTTTTCAATTAGTCTATACAAATTTTGCAAATGAGTCCAAGATAGTAATTCTTATAGTATCTACCAAGTGGCTCCCGGATGTTCCTCTTCATGATAGTACTATAGAAATGTATACAAAATGGCGATAGTACTATTAATATCTATTTACAATGGTAATAAACCAAATTAAATGCCAGTACTTTCATGTGTGGCCTCGGGGTAAGAAATTTGGACTAATTGTGTGCTAAATTTTTCTCTAATCTGGAACGTCCTTTAGCACATGGTGCACGGAAAGTCATACTTATGACAGCTGTCAATGTTCTTGAACTGTCATAACAAAAATATTTCTTCACACATTTTTTAATCCTTGAATGGAAGTTTTTAAATTAATTTTAATTAAAAATGTCCGCAAAACCAGAACAAACAAAATCATGGAAAAAAATAAACGAAGAAAGGAAAGCTATTAAAAAACGAAGAAAACAAGAGAACATCCTCAAGCAGCTGGAAAAGGCAAATAAATTAGAAGAGTTGGCAAAGTCCGCCTTATCGGAAAAATCAGCAGAAATTAAAAAGCCTTTATCAACCGTGAGCATTGCTGTTCCTGGTTCAATTCTTGAGAACGCACAGTCTTCCGAATTACGCACATATGTCGCTGGGCAAATCGCTAGAGCAGCTTGTATATTCCGTGTTAATGAAGTGATAGTATTCGACGACATTGGAATCGCAACTGCAAAAGAAACCAAAAAGACCACAGGTGATGATGGCCAAGATCAGACTGTAAGAGGGAGTTCACTGCAACTAGCACGTATTCTACAGTATCTAGAGTGCCCACAATATTTGAGAAAATTCCTCTTTCCTTTGCATAAGGACCTAAAATATTCGGGCCTTTTAAATCCATTGGATGCGCCACATCACATGCGAATGCAAAACGTATTCCTCTATCGTGAAGGTGTAGTGTCAGATAAAAAAGCCAAAGATGGCCATTGCTACGTTAATGTTGGACTTTTATGTGATGTCTTGGTGAACAAAGCAATCGCCCCTGGAGTTAGGGTTACAGTACGAATGGATTCCCTGAATGGTAAGCATTTCAATTTCTTCAATTAATTGCCATTTGCCACTTTGAAAGTATTTTTTTTTTGTAGAAATCAAAGCGAAAAAAATGAAAGCGACTGTTGTAAGTCCAGATGAGCCGCGTCGCGAAACTGGTATATATTGGGGCTACACAGTTCGTGTAGCACATTCATTTTCTGAAATCTTTACGAAGTCGCCTTATAAAAAAAGCTATGATCTTAGCATAGGGACATCTGATAGAGGCAGCAACGTGGTTGACATTCAACCTAAATCACTGCATTACAATCATCTTTTGATTGTATTCGGTGGACTTAAGGGTTTGGAAGCAGCCGTCGCTAATGATGATAAACTTAATGTCGAACCGAAACTTCTATTTGATCATTATGTGAACGTTCTGCCATCGCAAGGATCCAGGACTATTCGTACGGAAGAGGCGATTTTGATTGCGATGGCAGCTTTGCATGAAAAGCTAGATCCTGAAGTACCTGATATTGACAGAGATTTCAAAGAGTTTATTCCACAGAGCGAGGAAACTTCTATCCAGCAACAAGTATGCGGTATCTCAACTGGTAATATAGACTTAAGTAAATTTGACTAAGTTTTTTTTTATAAATAAAATTTTAAAAGTTCAAAACTACAGACTAATTAATTATTCAACAAAATAAATTACGAAATTTACCCAGCAGTTTTTCTGCTCCTCAGCTCGTCAAAGCATATACAACTGTGCCAAACATAAGTTAGAAGTTCTTTGAACTAATGGTCAAACTACGGTTCTATTTGAACAAAACAATCTCAATGGGATACTAAAATTTAAAAGTATTTTCCATCAAAATCTGAAAATCAATTCTGAAATTAATGATTAGAGAAATATCGTCTAGGTAGAAGCTTGTGACGAGAGTTTTGCTTTATTCATTCAAGAGCAATAAATTGTTATAATGTGCCAAATATTTTATAAATAAAAATCATACTTTAAAAAAAATTTATTTAAAGGTAAATTATAACATTATTCGAATATACATGTTATATATTTCCAAAATTTTTCGGTGAATGTTAGAGGTTTTTCTTGATAAAGGAATCCCAAATTTAAAGACCAAATATAATTCGAGGCAATTCTAAAAACTTCGGCAGAAATGTCCACATCCAATATAATTGATGTAAGGCAAAATACTAAAATTACCATTAGAAGAAACGATAGGCATTTCCTCTGATTTTCTGTAAAAAAAAAACAAAAACAAAAGTTAACAAAAAGTTTTGTTAAAAAACAATAAGAAAAATTGGATAAATATCCTCGCAAACTGGTTTATTGAACATGGGATCCGATTTCCCGACGAAAGTCAAATTGTTGACTGTTTTCCGACAGCCCTATTAATAAAACACGCTTATTTCACCGATAGTCCATGGGCTTACAAAACCATGGAATAAGAGTTAGACCAATGACTAAAATTTCCTCCTATTAATAGAAAATCGAACAAAATTTACTACAAATAATGGCCTTTTCGATTGGCCGTCCAGAACTGTTCTGACCCCCACAAAATAACAATTGTTACTCTAAACAGAACAGAAAACGATTCTGGATTTCATTTCAGAATCGAAAACAGACTCACTAACATTCACATAGTTAAAATGTCAAAATCATCGGGTTAATTTTTTGTGTAATTTTGTTGTGTTTATTGATTTTAAACTCCTTTTCTGGTAAAATAACATAAAAAGAAGCAAGTTGTAATTATTATTGATAGAAGAAAATGTGTATCTAAATTGAAATCAAGTGTTTTTGAAATTCTTTTTAGTCGATGTGATTTTTTTAAATTTAATTTTTATAAATACAGTGATACATACAATTCAGAATCAGTCAAATTGTTTCCGGTTGTTTTATTAGGGGAAACTGTTCCGGACGGCCAATCGAAAAGGCCATAAGTATCAAGTCTATCTCTTTGTCCCTGTACATTTTGTATTTAAATGTCAATTCCTAGTCGTCTAAATTTGAATTTTATTGCTACTTTTAAGAAAGTTTGTATTTGATAATAGATTTGGTAGATATTCGTCTAGCGAAGGACTAATGGCGTTTTTATTTGGCAATCCGGAATTATTCTCCGATCCAGGATCCAAACTGAACACTTTTATGTGATTCTGACGATTCTGAATTTTAATGAGATTGTATGTGTGAAAATAATTGTGTACGTGGAAATATTCAAATTTTAAAAAAATGTTTGTTGCACAATTATGATACAAAAAATGACAACAGTCGAGTTTGTCGTTCAAGTATATGAATGTGTGAGTGCTTCTGGTTCTGATTCTGATTTCAAATCCAGAAGCGGAATTCTCTTCTTTTCAGACTTAGAACAGCCATTTTTTCTCAAGTGAAGGATTTCAGAAGAGTCCGGAAGGCTTCCGGATTGCCAAATAAAAACGACACAAGTTGGTAAACGTCAAACAGCAGATATTCTGTTTTATTAATTTCGCACTTAGTCCACGGAATACGTCTTTAACCTTCTCTAGTCCATGTTTATTAATTTGGGTGCGAAAATTTAGCGACTTTCATTCAAGAAAAAATATGCTCTTTCTGTCAAAAGATTTAAAATAAACAAATAATTTACGAAGAAGTTAATAATTCATATTTTATAAATAAAAGTGGAGTTTTTGATTGCTTCGTTTTTGTCTTCCTCGTTATCATAAATATTATGTGTGTCAGTCATTCAGCAATACTACAATTAAATCTGAAAACAAGTTTCATTTAAAGGATCAAATCTCAATTTTGAGAGCAAATCTTTCAAATTTTAATGAAACTCGTTTTAAAAAAAGTTAACGTGGCAATTTGAAAAAAAAAAACACTTAAATATACCAATGGAAAACGACTTATGTGGTTTTTATTTAGCAATCCGCAAGACTTCTGAACTCTTCTGAAAGCATTCACTTGGGAAAAAATGACAGTTATAATTCTGAAAAGAATAGAATTTTGCTTCTGGATTTGAAATCAGAAGGTTTGTTCGTTGAGCCCTGAAGTTTCCCTAGGGTCGACCTAAAGCGTTTTTTGAAAAGCCTAAAGTTACCCTGACAAACAAATTCTGTGTTTTTTGAAACCTAGGGTCGCCCTGAACTCGCCCTGATGTATAATTAGGTTTTTAGCAGGGCCAACATGAGATCTGATGTAGGAATGGGCGATATTGAGGAGAATATCGAGTACTCATCATCGATGTTAATAGTTATCGAATCGAAAACATCGATGTGTTGAAGGGTTTTTCCTTATTTTTCTTTCAACATCGATATTGAATCATCGATTTTTTGTTTTAATATCGATATTTCAATAACATAGATAGACTTATCCATCATCCCTAATCTGAAGCATTTGTTTTGTTGTGAATTCTTGTTTTGTATGCAAATTGTTATTTTTAAAAAGGAAATAAAACAATACTCAAATTAATTTTCAGACACAGACATGAAAAATGGAAAGCTTTGAAGTTGAGGATTACGCATAGGTTCACAAAAAATGTACTAAGAACTTATATTTAACATATTTTAAGTTTTAATTATTAAATGACATAACTTGCTTTTCTGCAACATAAATTTAATGGCCCTCGGGCGTTTTTGAGAACCGAAAACCCCAGGTTTTTTGACAACTCTTGGGATTGTCAAAAAAACCTAGGTCGACCTAGGTAAAGTTCAACGAACGAACCTAGAATCAAACCAGAAGCACTCACACATTCATATAGTTGGAGGCCAAACTCGACTGTTGTCATTTTTTGCATCAAAATTGTTCAACATTTTTTTTTTTTTAATTATAATCACAAAAAAGTGTTCAGTTGTTATCCCGAATCGGATAAGGATTCCGGATTGCCAAATAAAAGCGCCATTAACCGACTATAGGTAATTAAATCGGACAATTGTATTTACCTGTTAGATATAAATAATAATTGTTTGTTAAATTATCTGAATCGATGGTTTCCATTATTGTTGATGAAGTTAAATCCATACAACTTCGACTCAATCTTCTACCATCTCCAATGGTTTCTGGAGAGTTACTCAAATTCATTGATGTGTCAGTTTGTACTGCGGCACATTTTGGTTGTCTCCGAGCGGTCATCAATGGTTTCTGCTTTAAAATGATCTTGTCTGCTATTCTTCGATCTTTACCTTGAGGTTTTCGACGATTTTGATGACGAAATTTTTCATGCTTGGATGAGGATTTTGTTAAAAAATTATAATTTAATTTAGAATCATGAGCTAAAGAATCAAAGAATGGGTTGGTTGCATCCAAGGAGGTCTCCAAGCTATCAAGAGCACATGTCATACGCTCCCCAGTAGCGGAAACTGTCATAGCCGTTGGTATGCGATGTAATTCGTTTGTATTTGATGTGTTTGCAATCATTTTACTTCTCTGTGGTGAAACAGGACGTGTTTCATAAGGCGTCTCTTTAACCCATGAACCAATTTGTTCATTAAACTCATAATCTGAACTCGATCTGAATATTGTAAATTTAAAACATTATACATACATATATTTGTATGAGTAAGTTGAAGATAATTAAAGCCTTACCGCTGATTCATTGTTTTGTTTTATTTACAAATTTTATTTTAACGAAAAGTATAAATAATAATAGTTTTGAAGTAAACAAAAATAATTGAAATTAAAATCAAAGTTTTTTTTTACAGTACATATAATGTAGGCAAATTTAAAAAGTTAATTTTTTTTAAAGAAGTGAATGCAATATAAGAATAAAGCAGTTTTTCTCGAGCTGGGAGTTGTGTGATCATTTATATTTTTGAGTCGGGGATATAATATGTAAATGGAAAACCTGTAGCTTTCTCTTAAGTCTATATACCTAAATCTTGAAGATCCATTTTATTTCAACCCGCTAGGCGGTTTTTAGATTTTTTTATTTGGGTACCAAAAATTAAAAACCGACGCGGTTAGTATTAGGCTAAGGGCTAACTATAATTGCTTTTAGTCACTTAAGTCAGTTTAAGCAATAGGTCCGTTCCCGTACTCCCTAAAACTGCGAAAATCTACGAATTTCTACAGTGAAATCCTGTTCCAGTACTCCAAATTTACGTAGTTTTTCACAGAATAGAGCGCTCATGAGAGAGTAAAATAATCCATTTTGCGGTTTCAAAAGTAAACGTAAATAAAACACATATAAAATATTTTTTTTCATGACATTTCTTTTTTATTATAAAGTTTGAACGTTGACATTATGTGTGAAACACTACATCATTTAAATGACCACCAAGCGAATTGTTGCAAGCAACGATTCTTTTGAGGTAATTTTCGACCACTTTTTGACACATATTGGGCGGTATCTCAGCCATAACTTGACGAATGTTGGTTTTCAAGTGCTCAAGAGTTAAAGGTTTATCTGCATAAACACGGTCTTTCGCGTAGCCTCACAAAAATAAGTCCAGCGGCGTCAAATCGCATGATCTTGGTGGCCAGTTGATATCGCCACGACGCGACGAGAAATGTCGCGGCCAAGAAATGTCTCTTGCAATAAAGCCATATTCGCTCGAGTTGTGTGGTATGTGGCACCGTCTTGTTGACGGTTTTAACAATTTGTATGCATTGTGCGATAGTTAAGCGATCCATTTTCGTAAATGTCAGACTTTCAACTGAAAAAAAAAATGGTTTAACAACTTAGTTTGACAGATGTTGAATTCCAGCCCTATACTTTTGAAACCGCAAAATGGATAACCCTTTACTTCCCCAGGCTGCGGAATTTTAGTCCAAGAAATTTCTTTGGACAAAATTATGAAAACTGTCAAATGTCTTTAATAAACATTTTCAAAAATACACTTTTATTTTGACGTTTAAAAAATGGCTAAAATTGTTGTTCAAAGCGATCCCGTACTTTTGTAAAACTTTGTTGTTGTCTGACAGATTTTTACCCCCACTCTTGGAAAAATGACAGTCTTCACATTTTTCTGCACAAAGTACGGGAACACACTTAATTATTGGCGGCTTTGCTTTGTTACGTTTAACTGATCGCTTAAACTGGTTATGGGTGGCCTTTTCATTATACAAGATAATAATCACTTTCAGTAGACGTACGTCGACTTGAAAGCTAGTCAAGTTCCAGGGCCCATGTTCTGTAACTTTCGAATCTATAAAAATAGTCGAGACACAAAAAAAAATGTTTGTTTTGTTGTTAAAATGCCAAAATGAATTTTTCAATTTATCGCCTTCCATTGGAAAATCCCAGTCAAACAAATTAAAAATTTAAGGTATCGCCTCAACTTACAGAAACCCATTTTTTCAGAGTCGTTAACTGAGGAAAAGTAATCACATGAGTTACAGAACATGGGGCCTGTTTCTCATTGGCCAGCTACCAAACCACCAGGAATTTTTTTCGCAGCTGGCCAATCAGAAAAACTAAACTAGCTTTCAAGTCGATTATAAGTCTTCTGAATGTGGCTATTGTCATGACATAAATGGAAAAATATTTTTCTTTAAGTGCGTATTATGGTTCTGTTGTAACTATAAATATAAATATCAAATGGCAATGGCAGTTGACGCCATTTGCAAAAATGGTATACAACGAATTATTTTCGGCTTATTGAAGAAAGATATATGTATTTACATAGCGTTTTCATTCCAAATGGACACATGCTCATAATTTTCTGATACATACATAAAGTAGGCTTTACATGTACCTTCATCTTCATCTGCATTGACATCTGCAAAAAAAGAGGAAACAAAATAAAAAAATCATACTTGTGCGATAGAGAGCGAAGACCAAAATGGAGATCATCTTCATGTGTGAAGATTATAGGAAGTATGAATCTGAAGATTGCAGATTACAGTGAAGATGAACATGTTCATCTTCATTATAGCATTTTCATCTGCACCATAATTTGTTCCGTTCAGATAACGAATTTTCAAGTTTTTTTTTTATCAATTCACCTCAGTTTGCTTAAAAACAACGAAAATAGCGAATGGGGGTCAATTCCCGATCTGTGAAATTATGAAGTGATAAAAAAAATATCATTTCAGTTTTCACAGAGGTTTATCATTTTCCAACTTCACGCACACGCCTAATGCGATTCTAGCACTCATTGTGATAAAGTTTGTACTAAAAAGTACTAAATGATAAATTCTGTCATTTCTGATTAGATTTTTTATTGGGAAAGGTAAATATTTCATTTCAGTTTCTAAATTTGCTTAAGAATAATGTCCGGAATAATAATTCGTTTAATAAATTAATAAAAGACGTCGTACTGAACAATTGTGGGTTTTATATTATATTCAATAGTATCTCTGTTTTGAGTAAGATTTATTATTTTTTCATGTGAGGATATTGAGGCTTTCCCTTCGAGATGGGCAGAATCTATTCGAAGTTACAACTAGGAGCACTTTATTGAACTTTATAGATTCCCAAAACATTTATGCATGGATTTAATACGTGAATTGAGAGCATTATTGAAAAACACTCAACTTATAAGTGCGCTCCAAAGCCATTTAAATATGGTAAAGTGCTCTGCATTTTTTTGCAATGGGTAGTTTCCAACGATCTGTCGCGGAAATGAGCACCGTCGCGTCGGCTGTTGTGAATCTGTTTAACAATTTGACAAAATGATTTAACAATTTCTTTATTTACTCGAATTAACACAAATATAACTTACTACCAAAATAAATTTGTGTATAAATATAATTGTTGCTTAGTTGTCATGTGCCAAATCCCGTTTTTCTTCTTAATATTCGATTAGAAACATTTTCTTCACAAAACAATTGACTGTGATAAAAAAATTATCATATGAAAAATGTTTGGCGTTTAGCTTCACTTTTTCACGAGTCGAGAATCGAATTAAACGTGAAAGCGTGATTTATCACTTCACATCTTCACAGATCGGGAATTGACCCCCTGAACGCTAAGAAGATGTGATTGTGAGATGTGCCAAGAAAGTTATAGCAAAGTTCGAGTTATTAGTGTGTACCCTGTCTTACTTTTAAGTTTGTTTTTTCTACTTTTCTTCAAGTCTGCAGATGCAGATCCATGTAAAGCCTCCTTAAGACCATGATAGATTTATAATATCTCTGTTTGTTATATTGTGAATTGAAACTAATTCGTAAAATTTTGTACGAATTTTCGCAAAATGCTGTTTGTTAACTCGAGAAAATTACTACAAATCCTGACAAAATAGAGGAGAAAAACTAACCCCCCCCCATTGAAAAGTTGTGAATTCTTACTACACGAATTTCTGTGGGTAACTGGTGTAAAAATTGTCAAAACACCAAGCTGTTTTTTCTGCTATTTTCTTGTATTAGTGATGGACACAATGAAATGAGAACTGGAGCAACCAGGAATAAAGAAAGAAACTCGGTAAGGAAAACATATGTAAATAAATCGAGAAGTGGACAATTTTACCATTTTAATATTTTTGTTTGTTGGATTGTTCTTTGTGTTAGGTGTTGTTTTTCTCTCTGTCTTTAAATGTTTCTCAGTTTGGTTTTGGTATGTTTCTAGTTATCATTCAATTATGCCCATCAATAATTTCTGCTTTTGTGTCCGTAGAGTCACCATTGACGTTTTGCACACAAATATGGCCGGTTGTTGTTGGTTTACTTTGTTGCAAGATTTACAAAACTCTTGAATACTTATGTACGTCCCACAGTGGCGAAATAAAATGAAAAAAACACCACCGCAAGCAGACATAATCAAGTTCGTTTGTTTAACTTTACCCAGGATTGACCGATGTTTTCTTGATAACGAGTTTAAACTCCACTTTTGGTTTAAGCTTCAGATTAACAATTTATTGGGTTTCACAGTGTCGTTTAAACCTTGAACTGAGTTCAATTTGTAGTTTAAGTTTATTTATTTATTTATTTGACTATATAACTACAGGTACATTTATGATAACAGTTATTTGGATATATAAGAATAATATTACAGATTTTAACTAGTGAAGAATTAAATTGTATATGAGTACATTTTTTTAAATTTCAAGGAAGTAAGATTAAAATCTACGAAAGAGTTATAAATTATTGAATTGTTTACATAAGAGGGAGAAAGGTTCATTATTTAAGTAGTTTAAAGTTGTTTCACTTGTTCGCAAAATTTTATAGTTTCGACTTTGGCGAAATAGCACCTTTAATTTTAAGGATAGCAAATAAGGAGAATTTGTATCTCCGTTCAAAAGTTTAAATATGAATGTAGCATTAAGTGATGACCTCCTGTCCTCGAGTGTATTAAGACCAATCAGCAAAAGCCGCGAACGATATGGTCGAAGATGGAGATGATTATCCCAGTTGAGATAACGAAGAGCGAATAATAGAAACTGTTTTTGAATGGATTCAATCTTAAATAAGCCAAAATAAGATTGGAAACCTTCGTACGTTTCACCCCCCAAAACCCATTTGATTACATTGTTGTATTTGTAGCTTTGAAAGTCTATCCATGAATAGATGGAAAATTGAAAAGCAAAACAAAAACAAATTACTAGGGCTGTGTTGTCTATGTGTCTATAGGAAGAGGAACAGAAAAGATTCTTGTGTGCGTTTTTATCAATGTGTCTATTGGAAGAGGAACAGAAAAGTTATTTGTGTGCGTATTTCAGCTTGTAGGCAAATGTCAAATGAAAGCAGAGGTTTCAGGTCTTTAAGTTATTAGTTTATGGATTCAATGCGGGCAATGTGACAGGAGTAATATGGGCACCAAACTTGGCAATCATATTCAAAGATCGGACGAACCAGTCCAACAAATAGGCTTTCAGTCACATAAGGGTCGTTGAATTCTTTTGACCATCGTTTAATCATTCCTAGACGAACAGAAGCTTTAGCAGTAATAAAATTGATGTGCATTCTGCAGTCTAATTTCGAATCAAATATTACTCCCAAATCCACAAATAAATTAACTCTTTCAAGTTTTGAGTTGTTTACAAAGTATTTATTTATAAAAACATTCTTAACTTAGAGTTCAGTTTGAGATCATTGTTATTACACCATTCTTGCAAATGATTACTATCAGATTGCAGTAGAATGTAATCAGCATTATTTTTATAAGAAAATGAAATTTTCGCAATGTCAGCATAGAGATGTATATCACAGTATTTTATCACAGAGGGTAATTCATTTACAAAAATCACGAATAACAGTGGCCCTAGGTGGATTCCTTGAGGCACTCCAGACTTGACATATATTGCGTTGGATAAGAGACTTAAATTTAACATATATAGTGCGAGATGATAAATAACTTGCAATCCATTGAACAAGTTTTGGGGACCAACCGAAAAGTGAAAGTTTTCTTATAAGCAGCTGATGATTAAATTGGTCGAAAGCTTTGGAGAAATCAGTGTATACCACATCCGTTTGATGCCCACTCATGAATCCCTTTGTTAAAGAGGACGTAATTTCTAAAAGATTTGTAACGGTCATTTGTAATGCTCATATCAGAAGTAATTCGATGCTGCCAAGACAACCCATTATTACATTCGTAGATGCCTTTAAACATTTCTGCAAACATATCACAGATCTCTACGCTATCATTTGAAGATCTTTGATCCAAATTCATGTAAGACGGAAATTCAGCTACTTTTCTCTTATTTTTAACAAATTTTCAATAAGATGATGGACTCAAGACTAGCTTATCTTTCATAGATCTGATGTAGTTACTGTATGCTGCCCTTGATTTTGCTTGGAACTCTCTTCTTAATGTGCTGAACTCTTGAGCAGTGAAAACTGTAAACTTGAATTTAAGATTGTTGTGGAGTTTGTTTTTAAGTATTTTTAGGAATGGTGTGAGCCAAGGAACACAACTATCAACAATTTTGATGCGACGAACAGGTATTGTTTTCAAAAAGCTGTTATATAATATGTCATAAAAAGTATCAGTTGCTTTACTAGCATCCATATTACGAAAGACTCTATCCCAGTGAAATTGAGAAAGTTCCATATTGAGTTTTTCAAAATCAGTTTTCTTAAAGTCAAATTCATACCCATGATCGTATTGACTTGCACAGACAGAGGTCGGCATTTCCATTAAAACTTCAAAACAGGGGTAAAATCTGACATCATCAAATAAAGGGCACGATCTTTGCACCTTTAAGCCATTTGCATCATCCGTAAATACGAGGTCGAGAAAATTACCATTTTCATTTTTTTAACGGATTAACTTGGTTTAAGGCTAAAGAGCACGTTGAGTTTACAAAATAAATACTCATTTCTGAGGGCAACGATGTAGCAGACAAAAATGTGTCATCTTCTTGAAGAACTTCCCATTCGATGTCAGGTAAATTTATATTATTTTTATTTACATTGATCGTAAAGTTCGCAATGCATTATTGGTGGAATGTAGACCCAAATAATAAAAAGTTGGAAACTTTTAAGGAGAGTAGTAACACATGCCATTTCTACGCTTATTGAGGACATAGGGATAATTTTAGAGTTGTAGCAATTTCTAATGGCAATTAGTACTCCACCAACAGACTTTTTACTGCTAGTTAAAGAAGAGCGATCCGACAGAAAGATTTGGTATTAACTACATAGTATTTCATTGTCCAGAATATATTTATCTAACCATGTTACAGTAAAAAGTATTGCATCATAGTTAAGCCCAAGACTTGAAGCAAAAATGGGTTTAAGTTTTGTCTTCAATCCAACGTTGAGAAAAAACTCATTGAGAATTTCGTAAATTTAATCTCTTTTTGGCTAGAGTAGGTCGTTTCCGAAAAGGGTGAACAATAGAGTTAACCGGCCAGAATTTCTCATTATTTAATATTTTAAAAATATCATTATTACGCTTTACATCAATTATAAAGGAAGAGTAGTTCCGATCTGCATTCAGCTTCATTTTGCGAATGTTAAGACAAGATGAGTCTAAATTTGGTGATTTTTTTATATATATTAAACCGTATAATTGATTCACTTGTTGTTTGTGGAAAATTTGAAACAAAAATTGGCAACGGTCTTTCCATAGCAACGAGATCAAATTTCTCTTCGATTTCTTCTCCCAGCACTGCGGAAGCTGAGGACAACAGTCCAATACCATCAGATAAGAATCCTGCCGGGTCAGAAATCCTCTCATCCGCAATGAAAGCTATTGAGGAAACCGATGGACCGCCAGTAGAGTCATTGCTGGATTGAATTTTTGGTTGCTTCTGAGGTTTCTTTGCTACGGTTACCAATTTAGCCTTCTCAGGTTTCTGACCATTTTTCTGACGAAGAAGTCTTAGCTGTAAATAAGATGACGACGACGACGATTGCTCTAACACTTCAGGTTCCAGATGTTCATTTTGTTGCTGAAATGTTTTTTTCCGTCGGGTTCTTGCATCGATCAAGTCAACATCCGTTTGCAAATGGTGAAGGCGTCAGCAAAATCAATGGTACTTGTATTTCGGAGTTTGTTTGCGGACATTCAATGGCCTTAAAACATGCATTCATTATTTAATTAAACATCAAAATCGAATATCTTTTGAATGTCCGAAAAAATTGTGGAGACATTGTTGAATAATTTTTGGAGTTTAATGACTTTCCAATGTAATTTATCCATCGAGATTTTCTCATGCTTAGTGCAAAAATAACGTAAGCCAGCTATAGAGATGAATTTATCAGCATCCTAACCTTTTATACCTATGTATTGGCAATTCGGAACCGTTCGAGTGCGTGCAAACCCTTCTGAAAGTGTTCTATTGATATCCAGAGTGACAGTTCTTCTCCTGAATAGAAGAGAAAACGATTCTGGATTTCATTTCAGAATCGAAATCAGAATTACTCACGCATTCAAACGAAACTATTTTTCAAAAGTGTCATTGAATGTATCATTTCAATTTTAAATTGAAAATATTTCGGCAAAGTTAGGTAATAAGAATTAAAAATTTTACTCAAATAACATTAAAAATACAATAACCAAAGTTCTAACAAAATGAAAACGGATTTTTACATGTCCACAAAATTGTTATCTTGTTTCCGCCATGCTTACAAAATACAAATGTGAAAAAAAACAATTTTGGTTAACCTTGTATAATCACGCGAAATTACACCATACAGCGATACAAAATCTTCAGAATCAAATTGGACGAATTTGTTTGTTTTATTGGTGTTCTGGATCGGAGAGTTCTTTCGAATTTCCAAACGAAATGGCCATAATCTACTTCAGGGCGACCCTAGGTTTCAAAAAAGACAGAATTTGCTTTCCAGTGTTACTTCAGGGTTTTTTCAAAAAACGCTGAAATGCGACTTCGGGGCTCAACGAACTAACCTATGGCGAATCCCACTATTTTCAATATAAAATCTCCATTTCTATTTTTTACGAATTCAAAACGTGCCCTACATGCTACCCAATGTAAAAATGAACAAAATTGGTACGAAAGGTAATCAAATGATTTTCATAAAAAAAAAATATTAAAGTAAACTCCATCCAATTTATAAATGAAGCATCCATTTCCTTTGCTCGAGCAGCATCCGGGGTGTTAAGTACGTACTCATATCATCATGGTTGTTTGAAGGCGGCCGGGGCGCAGCGGCGCGGCGCGACGTCGACTGAGTTGCAAGTAGATAGTAGATTGTAGATATGGCGAACACACGTCTTTGGAACGTGTGCGGTGGACCTAATTAAATATAGCACTGCGTCTGGATCTAGAATCGGTGCTACGACGCAGCAGGAAATTGCCTTTAAAAAAAATGACAAATAAATAACACAAACTCTGGCTAGTTGGTGAGGAAACTCATAAAATCGACTTCCAAAAAGCGTCAGCCTTAAAAAAAAAAAACAATAATAATGTTTATTTGCATAAACGGTAAGTGATGCTTTCCAAAATAATAAGTACCGGCACTTAATTAATAATGCAAAGTAATTGCGCTTTTGTTTCTTGTTTGAAAATTTAAATTGAGGAAGCGCTTTATTGATACAAAAAAGAAATACGAATACGATTCGAATAACGATATACCTATTCCTTGATTTTGTTTCTCTTTTGAAACCATTTGAGACCATTTGTGGTGATCCTAATTATATCCTGTTTTTTGGTGTTGAGTATTATGTTAGAGTTTTTGCTCTTTGTAATTCATAAGTGCCTGTACATACATACTTAACCTACATCGACGTAAACATCAGTCCCAAACGTTCGACTCCCAGGCAAACATTTATCTGAAGGTTCAGATTCTAATCACCAAAAATGAAGAATAATATTCAGGGAACCTTCAGTTTTTTTAATGAATTATGAATATATACAAAGATCCTACAAATTCTTACCAGAGAGACACAAAGAGATATGTATTCTATGTCAAAAAAAACAACACTAAGATTTTGTTGTCGGATCCTTCATATGGAGATCCTTTTTTGTTCGTCCTTTTATTTTTATTTTTACAAAGGGGTAATGATGACGGGTCATTGTAATGACAAAAGTTTCGTTTGCATAGTCGATTATCAGTTCGGAAAAGTTTTTCGAAAGATCGGTTTAGATAGGTATATAACCAGCTTGTGTTTTAATAGTAAATGGGTACCTACTTACTTAAAAAAAATATATATAAAAAAGCAAATGATAAAACATAAAGGTATGTAAAAAATGGTGCTAAATTTTCTTAGAAACATAAAAATCATTTCTTTAATTATAGCATCGTGTAACAATTAAGAAGTCCTGGAAGCTATAAAAGCCAAACAAGAGGCAAATCAAAAAATGTTGTAGAGGCTCACTGATGAAATATTCAATCATAAATGAATCAGAAATAATGAATTCACTTATGATGCAATTTGAATCCTTTTACATGGGCTCTTAGACACCGATTTGAATAATTTTAATGATTCATTAATGATCTGAAAATTCTGCAATTAAATGAATGTATATAAGGGTTATATATTCTTTTAAATGATTAATCACTGAACCTTTTCTGAATCGCAAAAATGATTCCTATACGATTAATTAAAGTGAAGGTATATACTTAGAAATCCTTCAGTTAATTGAATTTGATTGGAATTATTTTTATGATTTAGAAAAGATTCAGGCATTTATTATTTAAATGAATATATGCCCTTATATACGTTAATTTAAATGACGAATTTTCAGGTCATAAATGAATCATTACAATGATTCAAATCGGTGTCTAAGAGCCCAGGTAAAAGGATTCAAATTGCATCGAAAGTGAATTCATTTTCTGACGGTTTCTTCACTTTTATGAATTAATTATCGTTCATTTCTGAATTAAAATGTTTGCTGATTCAAGTCTAATTCGCGAAGATAGTGTAAATGGTGTAAAGGGGCTTAAAAGTTAAAAGGGGACTAAAAAAAGGGATAAGGTATAAGGAGTCCAATTTACAGTAACTTTGGACCACTGATTCCTCCGGCCCATAAACCACACCACACGATGCTTTGAGTCTATAGGTTAGTTCGTTCATCAACAGCCAGGGTTCGACCTAGGTTTTTTGACATCCCCAAAAGTTGTCAAAAAATACACGGGGGCCATTTATTTTATTTTGCAGAAAAGCAAGTTATGTCATTTATTAATTAATACTTAAAATATGTTAATTTAAGTTCTTAGTACATTTTTGTTTGACCCTATGCACAATCCACAACTTCAAAGGTTTCTATTTTGCATGTCTGTGTCTGAAAATAAATTTTAGCATTCTTTTATTTCCATTTTAAAGATAAAAAATTGCATACAAAACGAGAATTCGCAACAAAACAAATACTTCAGATTCATGGATAAGCGATGTTCATCTATCGAGATCATTATCGATATTTAAATTAAAAATCGATGATTCGATATTGATGTTAAATAATAAAGGAGGCTTTACATGGATCTGAATCTGCAGACTTGAAGAAAATTAGAGCGGGACCATAATATAAAACAAACATAAAAGTAAGACAGGGTACATACTAATAACTTACTCAAACTCTGCTATAACTTTCTTGACACATCTCACAAGCACATGTTCTTAGCGTTCAGGTATGTAGTTTTGAGTAGATAATTTTCGCTATTTTCGTTGTTTTTAAGCAAACTGAGGTGAAATGGTAAAAAAAAATTGAAAATTCGTTATCTGAGCTGAACAAATTATGGTGTAGATGAAAATGCTATAATGAAGATGAACATGTTGATCTTCACTTTAATCTGCAATTTTCAGATTTATACTTCCTATAATCTTCATACATGAAGATGATCTGCATTTTGGTCTTAGCTCTCTATCGCACAAGTGTGATTTTTTTATTTTGTTTCCTCTTTTTTTGCAGATGTCATTGCAAATGAAGATGAAGATACATGTAAATCCTCCTTAATAATGATAATTCCTTAAAAACATGATGAGTATTCGATATTTGTCTCTATATCGCTCATCCCTACTTCATATCTCATGTGACTTTGACGTTTATTGATTTACCTTAACTTGCCCCAGCTAAAAGCTTAGATCTACTTCAGGGCGAGTTGAGGACGACCCTAGGTTTCAAAAAAACACAGAATTTATTTACCAATGGGACTTCACTTCTAAAAAAAAAAAAACAAGTAAAAACCTTTAAGGCGACTTCAGGGCTCAACGAACAAATCTTATGTAACATAAACTTTTGAACCTCTCCCGGTTTATCTTCGGCCCATTACGGCAATTTTGCTATTAGGCTGAACAAAATGTTTTTCGAAAAAATTGCATCTTCAGTCAGCAAATCTGTCGAGAGCCCATTCAATGAAACGATGATGCAACGGAAAGTCAGTCAATGAAATGGCAATGGCCTCATTCAATAACAGAACTATTAGCTATCCGGATAGGTTGGTGTTGTTGTATTCCCATGTAAATATTTTTTTTTGCAGCAGTTGCTTTGTCATTAGCTGTGTTCTTACACGGGCATATAGCAACACCAACCTATCCGGATAGCTTTAGTTCGGATATTGAATGAGGCCAATAAATAATGAATAAAAAGCACATGACAACTTGACACTATTCACGCGCCATCTGTAAAAAAAACTTCACCGTACTAAAATAAACAAATAAATAAGTGTTAAAAAATGTTTAAAAATTATTTTTAATTTGATAGTAAAAAAGAATATTAACTAGCAATTAAAATTCGCATGGAAATTAAGTAGATACCTTTATGTATGTATATTTATTAAAAGAAGGCGAAAGTTTAATTTGACCTGAAGGCCGAATTGCGGATAGAGATACCTAGTGGATAATTACGCCAATAGCTGCCTGGCTCAGTTGGCCTATCTATTATGTGGGGAAAATAAAAGTAGGTTATATCTAGTTGATAATAAAAACATATTCCTACTTATGTAGATACCTACCTATCTCTAAAATTCCCGTTGTAGGTAAGTGTGTGAAGTCTTATTCTAGCAGAAGAATGTAAGTAGGTAGGTAGGTACCTACCTTAAACCATATTTTTAAAATATAGATATTTCAATATTTATAATAACTTACATACCTATATAGATCAATAAACCAATATAGATAATAATTGTGTGTCCTTAAAAACTGTATATCACTATAGGAAGATAGTAATATGTTTTGACACAATGCCGTGTGGTGATGGTGAGGGTTTACTACAATGAATCGTTAACCGTATGTTAGGTATAGTATTTTCTTCCTGCACCAAATTGTATGACTCGTCAATTTCGATACAGAAAAAAACCATGGAACATAGTGTTTTATTGCACTTTTGGAAATAGAATACAAAACGTGTCTAACATCTTATAACGAATTTAAGTTGTTATCCATAATTGTTAACAGATTGAAGTTCTTTTCAGACGATCAAGGGTCGTCGTTGATTGATAGTCTCTTAACGGCAGAACAACAAAAACCAATCCAAATTAATGTCTGCTGGTCTGGTTCAGCTCTATTTTTATGACTCATTCCTTGTGTCGTCTGCTGAACATTTGCAGTGCCGCATTTGTAGGCCGCATTTCCCCAAAGGCATCTACCTATGTATATCTATTTATCGACAGAGCAAAGCAAGCTCTCACAAGATTTGAAAGCTCAAATCCATATTCCAGTGAATACATGAGCTTATGTTGGCCTTGTAATCCCTATAAGCAAAAACCTTATGTAACGTTGAATAGCCGCAACATAAGCTAAATATTTTTCGGAAGCAAAACTCTTTTATTGGTCCCAAATAACCCTATTAATAAAAAAATGTTTATTCCACATCTAATCCATGAATTTACTAAACCAAAGAATAGAAGATAATCTGCGGATTAAAATGTTCAATTAATACAAAATCGAAAATCCACGAACCAAATCTACTACAATAATAGCGAGTTTCATAAAGAAAAGATTTGCTCTTTTTGTCAAAAGAATCTCTTAGAATTTGTAGAGTTTACTTCCATTGCAATTGTTTAGTGCATTCTAATTAATAAGACTGAGTAGGTATGTAGATATCATAAATTTGATATTTTAGTTGTGCCTTTTTCGATTGGTAACCTGGTAGAAGTTCTGAAACTCTTACACACCTTTACCAATGTTTGACTTTTAAATATTGAACAGACTTCTTAACCTTAAAATGGGGTTTCACCAAACGCTTATAAACAAACTTTTAAAACAGCCGTAGGGGAGAGTACGATAACTCAAGCGTCAAAAAATAAAAATGGATACCTTAGTCTATTAGCTAATTTTTAAATCAAGTGGACCATGGTTTTTGAAAAACCGGGCCTTAAGCTCAAACTTTGGGAAGAAAAAGATTTAAAAAAATATTTAAAGTGTAATTTTTCAAAACTGTAAAATTATATAATATTTTTTTTTTCACAAACTCGTTGCTGTGATTAATTATTAATCAAAAACTGAAAACTTTGTGATTTTGTGTGTTCTAGTTTTTGAGAAAATTGAAAATTACTAAAACAACTTTTTCATGAGATTTTTTTTTTGTATTTGCGGTGACTCACTTTGAGGGGAAAGTACCATATAACTACGGTGCCGCAAAATAGTAACGGATTTTTGTAGAGGGGTTTAATAAAATCATTTTATCCTACGGAAGAGGGGTCTTTCTCCTTCCTTTTAGGTGGGAGGGGCAATTTTCGAAAAAATGACTTTAAATCAAAAAAATAGATTTAAGAACAAAGGCAACACTTACAATAATACAATTATAGGTTTTCTGAAGCCAGAAACTTGTCTTCTTATCATTTATTTCAACCTAGTTATTTGCGTTAATAGTTTTTGAAAAAATACCTTCAAACACAAAATTTATCAAACATTTTTTTTAAGTGGCGAAATTAAGTACTTATTGGATTTAACTATTAAATGCCCTAATATATTCGTAATCGAACTATGAAAATTAGATAGTTTTATGTCCATAGTTTAAAATTAAAAATTACCAAAACTGCTTTTCAATGGGATTCTTTGTTCTTGTTTTTTTTTTATATGCAGGTATACTTATTTAGAAAACAGCTGTTGTATATAGAAGATAAATTCAAAATTTCTTTAAATCTAGACTCTGCAATACAAAACAAACCTTGAATACGCCCAACCGTGCACCCACCCAACCTCCCGTCTAAAAGCAGGGCAGATCCCCTCTTCCGTAGGATAAAATGATTGTATTAAGCCCCTCTACAAAAATCCGTTCCTATTTTGCGGCGCCGTAGTTATGGTACTCTCCCCTCAAAGTGAGATCACCGTAAATACAAAAAAAAAACTCATGAAAAAAGTAGTTTTAGTAATTTTCAATTTTTTAAAAAACTAGAACACATAAGATCATATAGTTTTCAGTTTTTGATTAAGAATTAATCAGAGCAACGAGCTTATGAAAAAAAGGTATTATAAAACTTTGCAGTTTTGAAATATTACACTTTAAACATTTTTTGTTGTATCTTTTTCTTCCCAAAATTTGAGTTTTAAACCCGTTTTTTTTAAAATTATGCATAGATTCTACTTGATTTAAAAATTAGCTAATAGATTAAGGTATTGGCTTTAAAAAAAGTTATAAAACTTATTTGTAAGTATTACCGTTATTCTTAAATATTTAATTTTTCATTTTTTGTACTTTTTTTATGAAATTGCCCCTACCGGCCAAACAGGGGGAGATAGACCCCTCACCCATATTAAAAAATACTTGTTTTAAGCCCCTCTATAAAAATACGTTATTATTTTGCGGGGCCTGAGTTATCGTACTCGTGCCCAGCCATAAACTAAATGTCCATTTTTGGCGAATTCAATTTTGAAAGTGTCATTGTACGAGTATTTAACAAGTGCTGCTGACATTTTTGTTCTGTCTTGGTCTCAATTTTTGTAGATAGAAAATGAATAGGTGAACAAAATTTGAAAGTTAATAACAGTAAATGACACTTATACGAAACTGCAAAATGCCACAATTTTTGTTTCTTATAAGCGTGTGTTTCTTATATCCTAACCACGGATATAAGAAACAACTTTCACGGATAGAAGAAAGAGAAATTTCTTATAAAAAATGTTAAAAAATAACGCTTACCTTTATTTTTAAGTAACAATGATAGGTGATAGAGCAATAACTGAACCAATTACATCTCTTGAATACCGTTGCACTGTTTCATGCATTGTTTTATCCTTATTTTATAGATAATGCTCTAATGTCTAATGAAATAGCCAGTTGCATTCCTCTCTTCATACTATTCAACCGTAATACTCGCGCTTCTGAGAATGCTCATCACTCAGTTTACCATTGAGGGCAAGTTCGGACGTCCTGTTAAGTACAGAGATTCTTTCGTTAGCCGTACAACTCGAATGTGGAATACTTTCAGAAATTCAAAACCATTGTGCATATCTAGGTATCTCCTCTTACATCCTTCCCTACTTTCCTACATTTCCTGTGCTTGATGATCTACCCTTAAGGTCAAACCCCCTTTAGTGTGCGCATCATTATAAAAAAAATTAAAAAATGAATCGCAAGACTAACCACGTGTTGGACATGTGTTTTTTCTGTTGTGTGTTCTTCCTTTCTCTGTCTCTCTCTGTTGTATTAATGTATGTAGGGGAGAAGAGGGAGACTTGTTCCCATTTGCAGTTTTTGTATCACAAGTTCTTATTTACATTTTCGAGAAGACCCGTTCCTATGTTAAGTAAAAGGTAAATTTATTAGCTTCTATTTAAACATAGAAAAATCACTTAGTTTAAAATAGTAGAAGAGCTGTTTTTAAAAAAGTGAAAAGATTCAAAAGGATCAAGTCACTCCAAACCGTGGGAGACTTGTTCCCCGTCTATGGGAGAATTGATCCATAGTTCACATTCACCATATATTTGAATTGTCCTTAGCAAAAAACCTTCAAATTTTTGCTAACGAGTTAAAAATTTATTAATTGAACGAAATAACTCAAAAAAAAATTGATAAAGAATCCATTTGATACAAATGAAAAGATATTTTTAATACGAACTTAAAAATAAAGGAACTTCATGTCTTATCTTCATCAAGAAATCATTTTGCCAATGATCGATTAAATTGAGAACTTAAAAATAAAGGAATATTAAAAATATCAAAATATCTTTAATTTATTCAATAGGGAATAAACTAAGTGATTTTGGGAAAATAAAATATCCCACGCGCTTGCTGTATGCCCTGAAAGTTGGACAGTATTTTAATGTCATCAATTTGAGAAACTTCGCTGATATCCTCGTTTTCAGGCAATTTAAAAGCTTTATCGTCTCTTTTTCGAGTAAATTTGACCTAAATATTATTATTTTGTTCAATAACTTTGGCCTACCTGACAATAACGTGAAAGAAATCACGTGAACGGTTAAAAGTGCATGCGTATCTATATGTACAAATTTTGAAATGAATAAAACCATAAAATAACCTTGGATGCAAAACTTCAACAACTAAAAACACTGAGGAGACTTGATCCCCATGATCGAGGGGATCAAGTCTCCCAACTTGGGTAAATTAGAAAAAAAAATTATAATAATTTATAACTGGCACATAATTAAACTTAGATTGCTTAAAAATGTTCATAAGAGAATCGGAGAAAATAATAAAAATAACTGGTGGTACTTACAAAACAAAATAACAGCCCAAACTTCAAAACCGCAAAAGAAAAAGTATGAGCTTACAAAAAACTATAAAATAACACGTGGTCTCTCCCACTGAAATGATTGTTGACTGGTATAGAGGCATTATTATCATTTCAAAGATTCTCTTAAATGCTTCCAAAGATTTGTTTACTCTTTTGGATCAGTAGATTTAGGGATTGGGGATCAATTCGCCCTCCCGGGATCAAGTCTCCCTCTTCTCCCCTAATGTTAAAGCCAATGGTCTAGTGGCCAGTGCTTCAGTGTCTCTACTTCGTAGATTTATCTACGGGGTAGTATAATATGTAATGTAATTTATTTCAGAGTTGCATTTATGACATTTCCTTGAGAGTTCAGAAATGCATGTACGATTCTAAGGGTGTGCTGAAATTTAAAGAACCTGAGGGGATTTTCTTATGTCGTACTAAAGTTTCTTATACACATCCAATTTTACAGCAAAATTTGGAATCGGTGTTTCAAAAAAGTTCATTATATCAGTGTTTTTCTTATAAGCTTGTTTTTTATAAGGTATGTTTTTCCATGGCATTGGTGTTAATGGACTCGTGCGCTGTGTTTTTGTTCAGGTTTATTATACGCGTGTGTTTCTTATAAGCGTCATTTACTCTAATAATATTTTATTGATTTGCCTCTTATTTGAACAAAAGATTGGTCGTCTTCATCCGACGATGTTGGGCAACACAGAAAAAAACGTACCGTACAACTTTTCCGGGTTCAAAGGAATCCACAGCATTACCATGGTTAAAATTTGCTTAAGTTACTATAACTAAGGAAACGAATTATTAGTGCTTAATTTCATTTAACAAATAAATTCTTCATAATAATCTTTTCAATTCGTGGTTTCAATATCGGGATAGGGAATAAAGAGAGAGATAAAAAGGGGAAGGTTCTTTTATTCACATTAAATATTGATCAATATTTATAGCAAAAACTAATTTAAAAAAAGTGTAACGCGGTGTATATTATAAGACTAGCTGTGCCCGCGGTATTACCCGCGATTTAAAAGTATGCCGTTTTCCCCTGTCATCTTCTTTTAGGTGTCTTGTGAATAAAAGCTATGTTGGCTATTTGTAGAATGAACTCTATGAAAAACTAAAACATACCTATCTACCGGGAACCATACATTTTACGCGGATAAAAAGTAGCCTATGTACTATTCCATACAATAATTTATCTCTGTGCCAATTTTCATCCAGATCCCTTCAGCCGTTCTGTCGCTATTGAGCAACAAACATCCATCCAAACGTTCACATTTATAATATTAGTAGGATTATTGCTATTCATTTTTAAAATGTATTGTATCTTTTAAGTTTTAATCACAATGTAATGACCACTCTGTAAAATACTTTAAAAGACTAAGTCTTACTGTATTAGCCAATAAAATTGAATTGAATTGAATTCTTCTCGAAATAAAAGAACTGAAATGAAAAAAATTCAATTTTTTTCCATTTGTTTCAACGCATAAGGCTTTCTCATTTTTTTCTCATACATTTTACTTCTTAGAAAGAAAAACCAATTTATCTTTCCAGGGATGTGAAGAGAGTTCAATTTTAATAAATATTTCACTTAAATTTCCCCTTTACAGATTGGTCTCAAAAATTTAAGAGTATTTTTGATAAAAGTGATTTTAGTATTCGTTTATGAAACTGACCATTTAGTTCATAATGAGACAGAGGAAACAGTAGCCCATAAGCTTTTTAAGTTGAGCATATGTATGTAAATATTTATCAGCAAATGGGCCTAAATTAATATGAACATGATTTTTGTTCACACAAGTTTGGCATTCTTATTTCAATTTGATGTGAGCCCATCTACACTATCTTACACTCGTAAGATAGTGTAGAAGGGCCTCTGCATGATGTCGTCCAGCCCTGGTAATCCGTGGCTACACAATTAGCACCGTTGTGAATGTGGTAAATTAATTTTAGAAGGCTAGACAATATAAAAACCAGGATAACTCAGAATCAGAAATGATGCTGTGAGTCGAAGCTCCAATGACAGATACAAAGTGCTTAATATTTTTATTTTTCTACACTGGCAGGTATAAGAAAACACACATACATAATTCCAGTTCCAGGCAGAGTGCATTCGACTATCAATTTTCTTATGTGACTCCAACTACAATCGCGAGGATAATATTTTAAATTTAATCCATGGATTTGGATAGCTACCTACATATACATATGTATGTACATAATATAAAATCACTATATGGGAGGGCACGAGGCAACAATATGCAATGACGAGACAGGCAGAAGAGATGAGCCACTTTTTAGTTGGGATTGCTAAGTGCGCTTATTACGAGCTAAAATGCGGCTTTCAGCGCCGACGTCACCATAAAATACTGATTTATACGTTCCGCGGTCTGGTGTGTATTTATATTTGCCACGCAACAAATTATATAAAATTAAATTGAGAGATAAACGAACTGTTTCTCCTCTTGTCGCAGCTCGCAGCGATACCAGCACGCTCATGAAAATAGCTGAAATAATATGCAATTGTATTCGTTAGGAAAAACTTTAGATATGTAGGTATTACACAGCCGTAAATAAATTGACTGTAATTACAAAAATGACATTCTGGTGAAGCTAGCCACTTGTCTATTTTATGGATTATGTCATGGTGCAGAAAGTTTTCGTTTTCTTGAATCGATTATTTTAGAGTTTTTGGAATGTTTTACTTTTTTTTTTTTTTTATGATCTACACGCGCTCAAGGGATTATGAATACCCTTTAAATGTTTCAACACAGCGCGGGCGTGAGGGTGAGGTTAAGGAAGAAAAAGAATGATAGGAAAGATGTGTGGCGCGATATTCGGAGGCTGTAGCTGGTTGTTGTCTCAGATTTTATCTCCAGGGATGGCGGCTGAACTAATGCGGAGAAATTTTCGTGTCTTATTTATCGATGTCCCTTATAATTCGCATTAATTTTTTTTTATTTTTTGTCATATTTTATCGGTATACTAGTTTTACTCAATCACATGTTGTTAGTTCTGTGCCGAAACAGCATGAATGAGTAAACCAGCAACTCATTGTATGACATTTATTTTTAGAATTGTTTTTTTCTTAATGGAAAAATAAGAAGACATAGACTACGACAGGGATCGAACCTGTGACCATGAGGTTGACAGGCGAACACACAACTATCGCGCCACGGCCACCCCCTACTTATGATGGTAACAAAATATTCACACGCCTATTGATATCACTCTTTTAATGGCACTATTTGAAACAGCCTGATATAAAAGTATTCGCACGATAATTTAATTTAATAATCAATAATAATATTAATTAAAAATAATATTAATTAATTTTAAAAACTTTAACTTTCTTGCTTAAATCCGGCGCTGTTGAACGCACCTAAGCTACTGCAAGAACCAGACAAATATTGCAACAATTGGTCAAGCAACCATTACTTTTTGTTGTTTGTAAATGTCAATTTAGTATGATGTATTGTTAAAAGGTAAAATAAACTTTGGCTGATTTTAACTTTAGTAATATATATGTAGTAGTTCAATGATAAGTTATAGTTTAAAATTAGGAAATTCCTCATATACCATAGTATCATACTAAAAACAAAACAAATGCTTCATAACTTGTAACTTTGACATTTTTTCGTTATTTTATCTCACCACAACGAGCTCAGAGCTAACCTGATATCGAAAAACACCATCACGATGGGTTCATTAGTAAATAGTTAATTATAGCATAAGCTGCTGATATTTAAGATTTGTTTAAAATTAATAATGGATAAAATAATTATGTATAAACGCATTTTGAAGACTGCAAACGCAGCCAAAATTTCTGCATCCAAATTCGGAAAAGTTATTCATTAAGCTTATGTAACGTTGCATAGCTTAAGGCGTTTACAGGTTCAATAGTGGCTACATTAGGCAATTACCTATATGTTTATTTATGTTTCTTTTAATGAACAAAACAGGGATGTCTTATGACATCTAATTATAACCCCCAGTTTCACAGTGCGAGTTTAAACTCCACTTTTGGTTTAAACTTCAGATCAACAATTTATTCGGTTTCACAGTATCGTTTAAACCTTGAACTGAGTTCAATTTGTAGTTTAAGGTAACCGAGATTATTAAGCCGTTTAAACTTCAGTTCAGCGTTTGTATTGTTTTTTTTTCAGAAAATATTATGAACAAAAAACAAAATTGTGTATTCAAATGTTATCGATTTGTTATTGTTTTTTTTTGAATTTGAATATTATTTTCATTGACATACTAGATGTCAATAATTATTTTATTTATTATTCTCGCTGTTTCGCGTGTTTTTTTTGTGTCAGAGAGAGAGGCAAGAAAAATGCTGCCAACTATTTTCATAAAATAGTTATAGTTAAACGAAGTTCAACTGATCTGAAGATCAGATTTCACTGTGATCCCGGACGAATTAAACCAAAAATTTAAACTTATTTTAAGGTTCAGTTGATCTTAAAGTTTAAACTCCCACTGTGAAACTGGGGGTAATAGATTTCTCTTTTTGGTACTTTATTTCACACAAGCACATTGTGCATAAAATGGTTCGAAAAATGTTTTCTGAATATGAATTTAACCAACCTTGAATAATACCTTAATAAATTCTTATTCACTGCTTAAATGTTCAACTGTTGAGAGGTGTTTTAGAGAATTCCAATAAACCAAAAACGAATAATAATTGCTTCCTTTATCAAGGAATGCAGAGTATAGACCATACATATACATAAATAGTAAACGTACGCATTCATATAAATGTGTTTTATAAACAGACATCCAATGTTTTGACGATCGTTAAAAACGTAAACTTTGAAGGATAAAATTCATAAATTCACTGACCATGTACCTATGTATATGTTTGAAAAATTTTATACAAAATGTAGGTATTGTCTATCAGAGTCAATATTGCCGAGGTGTTAGAATAACAAACACCACATGTCTGTCTTGAAGCTAATTAATATTTTCGAAAATTTACGGTTTTGCAATGCAATACAATTTAACCTCTCGAACGTACTATGTTGATGTGGAAAAAACAAAATGCAAATGTTACCTTTAAAAGTTTCTAATGTAATGATATGCCATTATTAAATGTTATAAACAAGGAAAATGTGCTAATTGTTTATTATTTTATTAACGAAACAGATCAACGTTGTTCTGAAAATGTTTATGAGAGATTTGTGTTAATTGTTTATTCATTGTTGGGAAACACAGAATGTCTCAAATGTAAAAATGCTTAAACAAAAAAAGATATGTCGGCAGGTAAATTCATTAGACATTTTAGCGAACGAAGGATACAAGTCAAGAGTTTAATTAAAAACCAACAAAATTATATTGTTGCATTGAATTCTGTTTTGTAAATATAAATACTCGTACTTGCTCAATCTACTTATCTTTAAACCAGCTTATTCTCATGTGGTTGTCAATAAGTTATGTATCTATTTATTTAAGTCCGCTTAGATAAAAACACAATGATTTTTTTTTATTAATTATGCAAAACAAATATCTGCAAAGAAATAAAGAATATGGATAAGGATACATCTACAAAAATTAAAACATAAAGGGCTACATTTTAAGGTATTAACATGATACTACTTTACACGCGTGGCGTCTCCACCTTCTATATTTTATAGTAATGGGTTATCCATTTTGCGGTTTCAAAAGTAAACGTAAATAAAACACATATAAAATATTTTTGTTCGTGATATTTCTTCTTTATTATAAAGTTTGAACGTTGACATTATGTGTGATCATTTAAATGATCACCACGCGAATTGTTGCAAGCATCGATTCTTTTGAGGTAATTCTCGACCACTTTTTGACACATATTGGGCGGTATCTCAGCCATAACTTGACGAATGTTGGTTTTCAAGTGCTCAAGAGTTTAAAAAAGGTCCAAATCGCATGATCTCGGTGGCCAGTTGATATCGCCACGACGAGAAATTAGGCGGCCAGGAAATGTCTCTAGCAATAAATCCATATTCGCTCGAGTTGTGTGACATGTGGCACCGTCTTGTTGAAACCACATATTCTCCAAATCGTATTCTTCAATAGCAGGCAAAAAAAGTCGGTTATCATATGACCATAATGCTCCGAATTGACGGTGACATTCGTTCCATCGTCGTTTTCGAAGAAGTAAGGTCCAATCACACCTCCGGACCAAAGAGCGCCCCAAACAGTAACTTTTTGTGGATGTAATGGCATCTCTTCAATTACTTGACGATTCTCAGAACCCCAAATACGACAATTTTGTTTATTAACATACCCACCGAGTGAGAAATGTGCTTCGTCGCTGAAGAAAATTTTGTTCGAAAAATCGACGTCCACCGCCTGTTGTTCAAGCACCCATTCGACGTATCTACGACGTTGTGAATGGTCAGCTGGCTTCAGTTGTTGTGTGAGCTGGACTTTATATGGTTGTAGGTGTAGATCCAAATGCAAAATACACCATAATATGCAGTAAGACAGTCCTAATTCCTGAGAACGAAGATGAATCGACACATTCGGGTCTTTGGCAACACTTTCACTTACAGCGGCGATATTTTCAGTGGTACGAGCGAAACGATGATGCACAGGCCTTACAATATCTGTAACCAATTCAGTCTCTTCAAATTTCTTCACAATTTTGCCAATTGCTTGCGTAGTTGGACGATTATGTAAACCATAATCTCCTCTTCAAGCACGATATGTGGCTGTGGCAGAATCACCATTTTTGTAGTAGGTTTTAACAATTTTTATGCGTTGTGTGATAGTTTAGCGATCCATTTTCGTAAATATCAGACTTTCAACTAAAAAAAATAAAATTGGTTTAACAATTTAGTTTGACACATGTCGAACTCCAGCCCTATACTTTTGAAACCCACAATTGGATAACCCTTTATAATATGTATGTTATGTAGGTATGTAGAAAGATAGAAATTTAGAAGTTGGTATACAAAACAAAACAACCAAACCATCAAACAAAAAATTAAAACTAAAACCACCAAAGCAACAGAAAAGCGTTTTCTTCCTATTCGTTTTCTTTTGTGTTGTGACATCATCAATTGCAATCTACAGTAACTACACTGCGTATCAACAAAACGACTATAGATACAATTTTCTTCAAAATGTACGACTATATACATATATATACATATATATACATATATATATTAGCTTTGTTTAGTTCTGGTTCTGGGCAAAAACATCAAACTTTTTGCTGTTCAATAAGGAATTTTCTGTTCTAAATTTCTCTGATTTGGTGTTCAGTTTAGGTTCTAGAACAGATCAGAAAAAACAGGCTTGCTTACATTTTTTTTTTAATTTTAACTATATGCCTGTAAGACCTAAGGTCTTTTAAATGCAACCTGAATTGCACGGCACTAGTTTGGCACAGTGGATTGAGAATCAGGTATTGACTGTCACATTCTTAACTAATGGGTGGCATCCAATTAAAATTGGAGGTATAGAAAAGAATGCGCCTAGCGTGGGGATCGAACCCACACGTCTAAGTTAGCAATCAAGCACTTAATCCAAACCCCCCCTTCCACCCAACATTTTGAATATATGGTATATAATATCGTGTTTACAAATTTTAATCAGGAGTTTTAGGTTTGTGGTTAGAGTTAATGGACCCTTTTTATTGTTTTAATAAATTATTTATAAGTAGATACATACATTCAAAATTTACTTATTTTTTTTCTAAAAAATATTTTAAAATGGCACTTTTTAGTATTTAAAATATTATATTTTAAAACATAATTTAAAAAAAATATACACCCGTTTTAGAAAGTGAATTTTCAAAACAAAAAAAAAATAGATTTTTTTTTTCAAAAATCCAAAAAATATTTTTTCGAAGAATTGAGTATTGAGTATGCTGTATTATTTTAAATTTGAAGGACCTTCTGTACAATTTTTTTTTATCAAAATCCGGAATTTGTACTTTTCTATCATCGTTATGTCAAACTTGATTACAAATTTCAGAAATGTTTCTTAATGCTTTTGAAATGTTTGCAAAATTATTTTCGGTGTGGATATACCCTTAGCATTTTGAAAAATATCGTGCTTCAAATATTTTGTCATGTGGGACGATGGACAGTAAGGGAAGTTTAAAATAAAAAACTCGCTTTTGGCCTAAGGAAGAAGCGAAATTCCATTCGCAATCGTAATCGTATTCGTATTCGTATTCGTATTGGTATTCGTGTTTGTATTCATATTCGTATTCTTTTTCGTATTCGTACTCGTATTCGTATTGTATTCGTATTCGTATTTGTATTCGCATTTGTATTCGTATTTATATTTATATTCGTATTCGTATTCGTATGATAAACCTACTTACTAAAATTTGATAAGTCCTCTGAATCACTTCATTGGCTTGCTACTGGTCAAGTTTTAAAAAAACTTTTAAAATTTATAAAATTAAAAAATTTCAGTAAACCTTACAAATTTGGTTCAGTAATTATCGTTAACTGACAATTTCTCACAAAATTTGGAGAGTTGTGTTTATTTTTTTTTTGGTTTGATTTCAATCATTTTTGCAAAAATATTAGCGAAAAATTTTAAACAATCCTCATTTAGAGAATACGCCCGCAACTCTAGTTAAAGCAATCGTCTAGTTGCCAGCCTTTGCAAGCCCATCTCTCAATCTAATTAAAGTAGATCTTTAGGGCTACGTTAATCAAACTTATGTTGAGCACACCTTTTTACACCTTAATTGAACAGAACGAAAATTAAAGAAAGCACAACCGCACCATTGTATATACATGTATATACAATGAGCACACCAAAAATATATTCATACACTTATATATCTCAGGTAAGATTTTTAAATTTCAGAAAAAGGTTTTCATATATAATTCGTTTAAGATAGAGAAACAAATTGTTCACCGATTGGAATTGGCTGTATTACCAATCGGCTTTTACGTACCTACATTTTTTAATTAAAAATCGACGGTTTTTTTTCAATATAAAATTCAAGGTCATCAAGTTCTTCGAACGGGTTTGCTCGAACTTTATATATTCTTGGCTCTTAAAAGCTCAAAATCTTGAAAAATATTATAATCTTCTTCATCAGAAAACATTTTCGTTCACTTTTTGCTATGAAATCTCGAACGTCAACTGGAAAAGGTTTAGTTTAATAAAGATAAGGAAGTGTTTTGATCTGTTTGAACTTAGACGACCAGTTTCAGGTTTAAATATATCATTTTAAAACTTATATTTAGAGTCGACTCCCAAAAAAAGAGTAGGGTTTAAGAGTTTGAAATTTTGCCCTATTGGTTTTCCTCTGACAAAATGGTTGAATGACATGGCATTTAAATATTAATTATCATCAAAATAGCATTGAGACATCATCCGCTTCAGATGTCCTTGTTTGAGGTAGTTTTAAAATCAATATTTAGATTATAATAATATTTTTAATTACATGTGCTTTTAATAAAATTATGTATCTATTAATGAATAAGCAAAAATGTGTGTTGTTACCAAGATTAATAAGTAATAAAATAATGTGAAATGATTTTATTTGTGGGACTTAAGATATTGTTTAAGTTATTGTTTACATTGTCTACATTAGGCGTTTTTCTTTTTTCATTTTTACATAGATTATGCACTGAGTTTGTTCCAAACAGAGCGTGCTCCGAACACTGATATGTTTTTTAAACACACTTGAACCACACAAATCAGAATACATTTTAACCATAAAAAGCAATACCTATAACCCAAAACTACCCTTTTTTGTACATATACATATCAGATATAGAAAATCAACTTCTTTCGCCAACTTAATTGTATCTGATTATTTTTTCTTCACATTTTCCCTCTTGACACATATGGCATTTGGTGCATTCAGCAATTTACTCACACGCTCAGTCAATTATGTTTCGATCACGTCGAGTGCGTTCTACACAATGTTCAGAACGAAAAAAGAAACACACATTTGGAGCTCTGCATGCTCTGAGTTAAAAAGAAACGCAAACAAATTTGTTGACAACTCAGACTCTGCTCTGAACTAAAAAAGAAAAACGCCTATTGTTGACATAGTTGACCGATTGTCTACGTTGAAATGTAGACAATTAAAGTCGACACGTAGAGGAACAACACTGGTCATAAACGCTATGACAAATTTGTATTAAAAAATCAGACAATATCTCAATGTTCATTCATTCATTCTAAGCGAAGGATGAACATAAAGTATCTACCTACATATATCAGATATACATTATATAGTATAAGCAGCTATTATTATTATTATTATAACCTAAAGTTTCATCAGATAATAATATGCATTATGTACATTTTGTTTGCAACGCAGTGTAAGCGCAGCGTCAAAATATGCCTACTCGCTCTTACCGCCATCAACACAAAACAACCAAACGACAAATTCCGGTTTAATTGTGTCAATCATCAATAGCGATGAGCTTATATGATGGCTGGTTGATACTTTGTGTGTGTTTTTTCTTTCCGCATGTGCGGCGGAAAATTGTTTTTCTATTTTATAAGCAAAATGCTGTCCCTCATTTGGGAGCCATTGCCAACTTTGCCACTTACCAACAGCAATAGCCCTTATTTATTGGGGCAATCGCCAAACCAATCAACAAAAAATTGCACATGTAAACGCTGGTGTTTAGCTTCAAGGTTGATTTTTTCTACAACCAGAAGATAATATTTAATAGGGGCAAAGGGGTTTACAGTTTGTCATATCGCGCATTTTGCAATGCCAAATCCGGAAATGAATTCAGCTTATACAACATATAATGATAAATTAATCAATAGAAATTTAAGGGTCCTTAAATTTCGACAACTTTTTGTTCGTGTTTTTAAATTATAGTCAACCGATTGACTATTTGAATTTGTTTTCGTAATGCGTATAATCGCATCATTGAATATATTGCAGAAGAAAATGTCTACTACATATATGATTACTCCGGAAGCTTTTAAATTTATTATAACTAATTATAAAGAAGGAAGTGGCTGTTGAGCTTCTCAGATTAAGCAATAGTGTTTCATTTATGCGGGTAAATGTTTATTTGAAATGCAGAATAAAAGGTCACCGCAATTATTTGATATTTATAAGCAGAAGTAAGAAAAATTACCAACATTATATCAACAAAACTTTATTTATGTATTTTAATTGGTAGTGTAGCCTACGACGAAAATCGTATAGAAGAGTGGGAGGGTGAGTTAACTTCCCCAATTTACGCGAATAATACCTTCCTATTAAATTTTGTTGATACCTACCTATCTTTTAGTAAACTGTTTTTTTTTTGGAAACAATTCTGAAAAAACAAAATCTATCACACTAAATAAAACATAGTATATATGTAAAGTATATAGGTACATAGAACATATATGTATGCCTCCACAAAGGGGTAAAAGTTATATAGACACCTACTTATTTTCCTTATATTCAAACCTAAGGTTCTACTAAGACTATGTAAGTATATTTATTTTTTCGTGGGCTATAATATTACCGTTAATTTGATATTCATCGATAATCTACTTTAAATTATTGATTACAGGAAATATAGAAAACAAACCCTATTTCTATATGTATCTCTCTGTGCTCACACTTCAAACGACCCGATTAGCGTTATCAGATCTTTTCTATATTGGAGTATATAGAATAAAAAAAGGAAAACCGGAAAAAAACTTGTCAATTAAGTGTGTTCAATACTCCCACGGTATTTCTTTGTTTGACATAAAATAAAAGTACCTCCCTCGCTGCGTCGTTTTCCACGCATGAAAAACACTGCCGCATCCAACTAGTCTCATAGGGTTAATTAAATTCAGATAAAGCCCCATGCTCAATTTTTCTTTCGACTCTTAATTGGGAAATTCTGTCCTCCTCCAAGATGAACGGCGCGCGTCTTATAAAGAAAATGACTCCCTATATCCCTTTGCATCAGTGAAAGACGCGACTATGATCCATCCTAATTAAGATACGAGTACATATACTACGATGTTCCATTTAAGATTCAAAATCCATCCATTAAACAACATGACTTTAGAAACCAATTGTTAAAGGACAGCACACCCATCGTGCGATCTTATGACAGACTTATATTTATAGGTTTATTGTGCAACTAAGAAATGTTGATGCATCTATATGAGGGTACGTTTTTTTATATCTTAAAAAAACCTAACGAAACTAAGATTTAAAATTTATAAAAAAATAGACAAAGCCCGTTTCACAAATCTTATTCTGTTTTTATTTTTTTTTTAACGAAATACTTTTTAATAGATTCGCAATAGCTGTTTACTTAAGAGCATTATTTATTAACGCATCATAGCGAGTAGATAAGACTATGTTCTCTTTATAATTTCTCTAAGCGCAAAAATATTATTCATTACGTTGCATAGCAGTAATACCTATTAGCTAAACGCATTGGAACTTGTAAGGTTATATAGAGTCTACATTAAAAAAAAAAAGAATTTGGGATCGAAAAGTTATTTGACATCGCCCAGTTCTTCCCTTCCACAGTTCCTTTTTTAAGGGTGGGTAAATGTGTATTTTTGGCATGCACCAAACTCCAACGGCGATTCTCTGTAAAAGCCAGTCTCAGTCTTTTCTCGATCGTCGAACGTATGTTCGAGGTCGACGCAGCATGATATATTTCGAAGAAAGGGGGGTTCACATTCTCAAACATGCTGGGCAAGCATGGCTTGATGATGTTTGATGGATTGAAGCCATTTTGCGTTCACATTTATCAAACATGGTGTCAAACATTAGTTCTTTTTAGAATTTTGACCATAGCGGACGTTTTAATTGCAACTCTAGGAAACGAATTTGGACTAAGGAATGGCTAAAAAAACGTCCAAAATTTTCTCCGTTTGTTGGATGAATCGAAATTGACTTCGCTTGCAGATGGACGCAGAAAATCGTTGAAATACCACAACGAAGGAACATATAGCTCTTCTGTTCCTGACCCAGATCATTAACATTGTCTTTTTTTATTTTTCTGTGAAAACATGTTCTAATGGAATTAATTTTCCTTTTTAATGACTCCACATTGCCATTTGTCTCTATTTCTCTAAATTTGTCCAAAAGATTTAAGGTTTCTGTTTTTTAGATTTGTTTTTATAAGCTTCACTTTTAATTTGCCATGTCTCTGGTAAAACCCGATATAATTCAAAAAAATCTCTCCAAAATTCGCAGTTTCCGCTTACAGCCATTATTCTTTTTTTTTTATTTTCGTTTGATGCGCACAGGTTCACAAATTTTTTTAGAATGAAATTTCCTACTGGCTTGACAATCATGCGTCCATATTCTCCAACATGTGTGTCAAGCAAGCAAAATATCTAAATATTTTGATATCCATCTAACAAGCTTGACAAGCCTTTTGATGGAGCGTTCCCATTTTCAAATCAGAGTCAATTAAGCTATGCTTGTCCAATATATTTGAGAATGTGAACCCCCATGAAGGGGTATCGGAATGACGATATCATGTGTCACACAAAATGAAAAAAAAAACATGTTAATATCTCACACAGAAATTGTTCTATTCAATCTAACCGTCTCTTAGGAAATGAAGATTACTACCTTGTAGATACAAATAAATTGGTATGGATTTGGCTGGTTAACTGAAGTTCAACGTTGGTTCAAAATTCAAATATGTTATAGAAGTCCAATACATGATTGACCTATCGTTGAACCTTATTTAATCCACTGAAATCGGTGAATAAAAATTTAAGAACCACGGATCAAATATTGAACCACGTTTGAGCAACTGGCCCCAAATCAATTTTGGGAATAATAAGCCGAGTCATCTAACTCCACTCACTGAAATAGCCAAATCTCGACAATGGAGTGCTTATTTCTATGCTAAATGCATTGTAGTACCTAAGTCGTGGGTAGGGGGCGCTTTTCCACTTTCAGTTTATGTTTTAATTTTCGAATATTCCTTTAATATGAAGAAATAAAAGCAAATCAATTGTTGATTTTTTGCATTTAATTATTTGACAGGTAGTCAAAATAATTAAATACTAATTCTGTAATAGTAGCAACTTAAATTATTTAAAAATAAGGTTGTTGGGGGTCATTTTTGTGGGAAATTCTCTTGTGTTGGGGATAGAATTCCCAAAAAATATCACGGCTATTGATGTTAAATCATTTTTTTCAGTCTGATTTCTGTTCGAGAAATTTGGTTCAATTTTGTGGCTTTGTGTTATTAATTTGACACAATGCGCACATTAACAAAATCTACATATTTATTTAAAAAATGGAATGCCAATCTCGTGTGTGTACATATTGCATTATGATACGCGTGATTAAAAGATTATAAAACAAATCGACCCCAGATTTGACTAATCAAAAGTGAACTTCGCAACTAGATTATATGTATGTGCATGTAACTCAAAGCAGGCACAAAATAAAATTAAAAAAATATATACAAACATATTATGTACCTACATAAATATTGTTAATAACTTATCAGAATTAAAAACATTGAAATTACCTCTCAAAACAATGATGCAACGCTTATAATAAATAGGTACCTACCGCAACCAATCGTGTGTGCTATGTAGCTATTTGAAAGTCAATTATATTTTTTTAACGTCAAAGTCAAACCGGATATGAATTACAAACTTGACTTGAATGGCTGAATTAGCTCTATGACAAAGGTCAGGTGTTTTGAAATTAAATTAAATTAAATTGTAAAAAATATACAAGTAGCTGCCTACATACTTATAGCATAATAGTTATTATTGTGACACATTTTGCAAAACGTGATATCTATATACATACATACCTATGTAGGCACATAGGTATGCTTATGGAGTTCAATTTAATTAAATGTTAACTTGACCTTATTGCCTGAATTTGATGTAACTGAGCTTAAGGATGGTATGTGCGGTATAATTGAAATTAAAGTCCACAAGCCGCACCATATACACCATTAAATTGATAAAAATTTCGCTTTTACTTAAATGCGTTCTAAAAATTTAAATTTTCAATGCATATTTAAAATTTGTATCGCTTCCATGCGAAGTTCAAAGACACGACTCATTCGTTTTTGGAATGGAAATCAACAAAAACGAAATAGTAATGAACCAGACACAATTTCCTGTACTTAAAAATAGATAAACATTGATTTATTAAATGGATTTTTGTTTATAAGCTTAAGCTACGAGTATCTGTATACATTATGTATACATGTATATGTCAAGTGTTGGTGCACTCTGTTGACAGAAGATGAATTATAAAGAAAAAAAGTTTTTGTTTTTAAATTTTGTTTTCTTAAATTTAAATTTTATAATGATGGTGAATTAATATGATTATAAGAAACATTTGAATGAGAAATTTGCTTGCAATTATAAAAAGGCGATAACGTAAAATGGTTGCGAGAAAGCATCATTTGTGTGCATGTTTCATTCGGAAGATCGATTTACAAGTTATTGAAAGTTGTTTTAGGCAGACAATCCTATAAGGTTTATATTTATAGATTTGTTTAATTACAAGCAACCATTTTTCGTGACTTAACCAAATTCAAAGGAGTAAAGTTTCATACTTTATTTGTTGTTACTTTAGTGGTGCATATGGGCCAACGTACTTACTTACATACATTTGATTTCATGGTTTACAAAATGAAAACCAAAAAAATAAAAATGAATTCGGAAAACGAAACCTTGGAACTTGCTGGTAAATAAGTCTTATTAAAAAAAAAAGGACAAATTATAATAACTTATAATTAATCTAATTATAAGTAACTGCGCTTAAGTTTATTTCAAAATTAAATCGGAAAGCTCTGATCATGCTCTGCTCAGAGCTAACTCGGTTCACTCAGGCTCCGCTCAGTGATCTGCTCGGAGATCAAAAAGAAAAATACCTATAATGTAGATAATTGAAGAAAACGCAAACAATATGTTTATATTATTTTTTTTTTTTTTTTTTTTTTTTTTTTTTTTTTTTTTTTTTTTTTTTTTTTTTTTTTTTTTTTTTAGTGGACTGTGTGGATTTAAAGCCAATTGAATGAATTTGTGACCTTTAGTCCAAAATGCGTTTCGCCCAGGTACTACAGCTGGGCTCATCAGTTAGATGCTGTAGTACCTTTCTAAGACGCATTATTTTTTGATCGATATGTACCGACTTTAATAAAACTTACAGCGATTACTCACTGTAAATTATAATGTAGATACTTCCCTTACATGCAATATTTAAAGCTCGAGTCAAATTGGGTTGGACTTTCGACTTATGTTGAGTTCATTGAAATTGAAATACCTACACTCAAAATCGAGAGCTGCGCTTTTGAATGAAACATATTTATTGCACACATGAGAGTCAGATTTTTCGTTTTGCATTTCCGTTAAAAGTGCAATGAGTTATTTAGATCAAGGTTATCTCGCCAAAAGGTTTATTTCGCATTTTGTTTCTTATTAGAATCTATTGTAATTGGTGTCTTAATAAAACTTTATTAGAATTTATGTAAATTTATTTTAGTTTATGTTTTGATAAGTGTTTTTGTATAATGAAGGAATTAATTTATTTAAAAAAAATATTCAAAATCCCGGTTTATTATTTTGTCACTTTTTAAAGTCCCGGTCAATCCGTCAAAATGTTACACAAAAAAACTTAGCATACATCCAAACTCGACCCTATCCCAAATCCTATAATTAGCCCAAGCAGGGGGGTTGCGCACTGTTCGCGTGAATTTTAATTTAATAGTTACATCAAAAAAGAAAATATATAAAGACCTAACACACGTTGGCGAAGTAATCGAAATCGAAATGAACAACAAATTAAATATTCGAAAAACTAAATAATAAAAGGCGGAATTAAGTAAATTACGCAATGACTTTTTTTCAAAACAAATGTAAACAAAGTAATTGAAAAACATTTTGATTAAAATGCTGAATAAACGAAATGCGAAACGACTTAAAGGATATAATACAAAAACGACATGAAAAAAAAAGCGAAACAAACCATACCACTACTTTAGGTATTAGTTAAATTTTGGTCAATATTTTTTTTTAAGTATTTTGTTATTAACGACACCTGCCATACAGCCATTTTTTGATTTTTGACTTTCGACAGCTCAACGGATTTCGATCAAAATTGTTACTTAGGACAGGAGGTCGTTTGAATTAATCAATAATGCGAAAATTTACGAAAAATATTTTTTTAGATTTAAAAAAATGTATATATGTACATAACTTTTTTTTTGGAAATTTAATATTTCGAAAACGGGTGGATGATTTTTTTGGAAATTGTGTTTTTAAGTTTATATTATTAAATATTTTAAATCTGCATAGCAAGTTTTTTTTTTTAGAAAACACAAATTAGATTAGTACAAGTTCCGACTCGACAACGCTAGCTTCAATTAACATAATGTATGATATACATACATACATACGTACATAATACTCGTATGTTAATTTTGATTAAACTTTGTGTTAAATACGGAAATAAATATAAATCCTAAAATAAAAGATAATCACTTATCAGTTGAATTTATTTCTAACTATAACATGTAGTTTGACGACATTTGTTTTATTTTTAAATAGGTACATTTTCTATACTTACCTTCCTACATAATTTTACCAAACCTCTCGGATTTGACCTAAAAAAAACTAATCGCTAAGTGGCGCTAATTGCTTAAAGGTTCTTGCGATAATATTTATAACCTCATGCCAGCCGCACTTCCTTCTCTTATCACAGCAAAACAAAGTCGTGTTTATTTTAAATATTTGATTTGGGTTACAAGAATTCCAAATAAAAAGTAAGTCTTTGTACAATACAGGATGTTCACCGGCAAAATTCACTAATAGTATGCTGTCTAAATTTCGAGAAGGTTACGTTTAAATATATGTATATGTAGGGGCGAAGACCCCACCCCCCCCCCACCCCCTAAATCTACTGATCCTAAAGACTTAACAAATCTTGTGTGGCAACATTTAAGAGAATCTTTGAAATGATATTAATGCCTCTATACCAGTCAACAAACAAACAAGCTTTTAAATTGCCTGAAAGACTGATATCAGCGAAGTTTCTCAAATTGATGTCATTAAAAAACTGCCAAGTCCAACTTTCACGACACAAAGCAAGCGCGTTGGACGTTTAATTTGAATAAATTTAAGATATATTGATATTTTTATTGTTCCTTTATTTTTAAGTTCTGATTTTAAATGATTTTTCTTTTAAATCAATTTGTTATTTTTTATCATTGGCAAAACGATTTCTTGATGAAGATAAGACATGAAGTTCCTTTATTTTTAAGTTCGTATACAAAATAATTTTTCATTTGTATCAAATGGATTCTTTATTTATTTTTTTTTAGTTATTTTGTTCAATTAATAAATTATTAACTCATTAGAAGAAATTAAAAGGTTTTTTACTAAGGACAGGTCAAATATATAGTGAATGTGAACTAGGGATCAAGTGACTCATAGAGGGGGAACAAGTCTCCTACGGTTTGGGGAGACTTGATCCTTTAGACTCTTTTCACTTTTTTAAAAACAGCTCTTCTACCATTTACAACTAAGTCATTTTTATGTTTAAATAGAAGCTAATAAATGTGTCTTTTATTTAACATAGAAACGGATCTTTTCGAAAACGTAAATAAGAAGTTGTGATATAAAAATTGCAAAGGGGATCAAGTCTCCCTCTTCTCCCCTACATATCATTATGTAGACCTTGAAAATGTCCAAGTAGACGTTCATGATCATTTGGGCATATTCAACAATTTTTATCAATAAAATCTCGGCAGACAGTTTCTTGATATTCTCGTCAGAAGGATCACTGCGAGGTCTTTCGTCACGTGTTCCAATCTCTGCAAAGTGAGCGGATTTTTACAATGATTAATTTTATTTTCATTTTCGTTTAAGTTTACGCGGCGCCAAAATCACTGAAAAGTTAGATATTCGCGTAAAAAAAAATAAAATGCACGATGTTCAATCACATCGTAAGCACAAGATTCTTAGAGCGAGTTTCATCCAAATTTCCAAGTATCTCCTCTCAAAATCTAGATTTAATCTTTTCAATTAATCTTTTTTCCACATTTAATTGTAGTATTACCTTCATTTTGGCACCAAGGCGACATCAGCTTTATTTGTTAAAGTGCCTCAGAATTGATAGTCAATTTTTTCAATGATGAGTTTCAATGGCAGCTATAACTGGCGCCTTAGGTGTTTTCGACTGACGTTTGTCAAGAAAATAGGTTTAGTATGATGCTAATTAAAAAGTGTTTAAAATTAGGAATATTTTAGTAAAGTGCTATAATATTAGCAAATTGTTGATTGGCTAATTATTTCAGTATCAGAACCTAGTATGAATATAGAAATTGTATTATAAAAACTTTCCTAGAAAAAAATTATCAGTTTTACTTAACTATAAGAAATGAGGTAGGTATCTATCTATTTTAAATAAAATGTAAAACAAAGCCCACACATTACCTATACTTAACCTAGGAAATAAACATTTCTTAAAAATTATGTTCTGTGAAACATGCATATACCTATGAATATTTAAAAAAGTTCGAAACATGGAAATGCTTTGAAAACATTCTTCATAAATTTGTTTTTTTTTATCAACTCTACTCCCAACAACTCTACGATAAAAACATTGCCTTCGATTTTTAATTAACTTGCGTGCGTCACATTCTAGGGAGCCTACCTAGTTAAAATTAAATGACAATATTTGAATATAAGATACATATCTTACCGCTTCTTCTTTAGCATTGGGTTGTGATCACTTTAAAAATTAACCATATCATCAAAAACAGCGGGTGATGAAACGCTGATGATGTCACACGCATACCCTAACAACAAAATCTTTGTTTAAAAATTATAGTCACCAACAAACAAGCTGCAAAACTTGTATCTTGAATGCCTCCACCACAACCAATTAAAACAATATATAATATATTTTACTTTCATTTAAGAGAAAAGGCTTAATAAACGATTGATTTATAGCAATCAATTTTGTTTCATTAAAGGAAATCAAATTCAATTGAGATCCAGAAAGTATCACATCTCCACATCCCTAGTTACGAGGAAGATTGTTTTGTAATAAATTAAAGTTTTTTTTTGCTTGCATTATAGAGTCTCCAAGAACGGAGGATAACAATAACAATTTACAAACTAAAGGCCTCAATCAATATATCACGAAATACATTTTTGTAAGCTTTGTGTTAAAGATAACATAAAAAGAAAAAAGATAATGTACATTACATATATCTACATAGACTGTATTCTCTTATGTCGATCTATCGTTCTGTTAATTTCATTTAATTCCGATGGCGATAAAAATTGACAGCCATATGGCTTACAAGTTTAATTTAAAAATAATTTATTGCCCGAGCCGAGGAAAGATGAAAAACTCAAACCAAACAAACATCATGCTCGTGGTACATCAGGTTCTGTGCCTCTTGTCTCTCGAAAATAATAGACAAATTCATCTGATGGAATATTTGGTGGTTGTACTAAGGCGCGTATGCATAGGAAGGTTAATGGGCACCCTGTTTGCACACAATAAACCTCTACGATTTTTTTTGATTTGATTTTACGTCAATTTGGTTTTGTTTTAGAACTAATAGAGAGTTTCATTCAAATTTTAAAGGTACTCCTCTAAAAATCGAGATTTGATGTTTCCAATGAAACTTTTGTGGTTTTCCATTGGTACAAGAATTTAATTCTTTTTTGATACAAATCTGCCCTTCCAAAAGTCAACAAAAATTAATTTGTTTTTATTTTAAATCAAATTCGCAGATCCGTATTTTTCTGTGAATCTACCCATCTTTTTACTAACACCTCTAAACATTAATAACATTGGAAGCATTTAGTATTTCAGTTTGACAGCTATTAGTTTCACAGAAACGAATATACGACAATCCAATAGCAAAAGAAAATTTAATTCAAATCGCGTCCCATTATATAATATTAGTGATGGCTGACGCACACATTTCTGAAAAAAAAAACATATCTTCATGATCAGATGGATGACGCGAAAGATGAAGACGAAACAATCCAAAACTACTAAATTTATAAAATCTAAGCTATTAACTACTTCGGCCATTATTTGTTTATTTTTTTTTTTTAGCCCGGACTGGCACAAGTTCAGAACAAAATAATAACAACAAATATTTTCCAATTGACGTTTGAAATGTGCCAATGCATCAGAGATCATTTCGTTTTGAGATTTGATCTAGATTTGTTGCTATGAAACTCTCAAAATTCAAAAAGATCCAATCTTTTGACAGAAAGAACAAATCTTTTCTTGAATGAAACTCGATAAAAATAAGTTTTTTTTATTGCGTGTCAATTGGATTTAAATTTTAATAAAAACAATTAGCTTAGTGTTTTCACAACAATAGGTGCAATGATGGAATCGCTGCGCAAATAGTTGATACCTATTACATACTATTATACGTTCTTGCAAGACCACTTTTTTGAAGTTTCAAAGTCAAATTTGTATTGATCAATTTGACAGTTTTACATCTTTGATATGTTCGTTTACTTCCCAAAACTCATTATCTATTTTATTCGAACGTATCATTTTTTGTCATTTGATCATTTAAACTTGACTAAAATTGATAGAAATAGGGTTTTGGGAGAAAACGTTCAAACGTTTGCATATTAAAAAAAAATCTGCAGAAAATACGCGAACGAACCTTATCATAATGCTCGCTTATTTTTAGCTTTCTAAGATAAAACAAATGTATTTAGATAAAAATCGAACTTGACATTAAGATGATAGCGAAGACGAAACAAGTGGGTCCATCAATTAGCGATTTTTTCAGACTTGGGACCTAAACAATTGCCTGGATACTTTTTTAAAATATTTGTTTAGCCCCAAAAATAATGATATCTGCCATACGCGCACTCAAGGGGTTATGAATACCCTTAAAATGATTAGGAAAATGGGATAGGATTAGACAGGAGATACCGATGTACATTGGTTTTAAATGCCTGTTTATCGCAATGGGAGGGAAAAATTCGATCGGGTAAAGCATTCCACATTCGTGTTGTGCGGCTAAAGAGAGAATCTCTATACTTGACATTACGTCCGAAGTTGGGCTCAAGGGTAAACTGATGGGCATTCCTAGAAGCGCGAGTGTTACGGTTGAATAGTTTAAGGGGAGGAATGCATCTGGCTATTTCATTAGAACACTGTCTATAATAATTCCGATAAAATAATGAAAGGCATGAGACATTGCGACGATGCGAGAGAGGCTCAATTGTTTTAGTTATTGTTTGGTTTGGATAAAGTTCATGGTATCTTTGCCCCGCCATAGTTCAATTTGCATTGCACATCCCATAAACGTAAATATCTGCTTATTCCTGGTTTGTAAATGTAGGTAGACATTTCAAATAGCGTTTCTAATCAACTGTTGCCTTGAAATTAAACTGTTGAATTAATTTAGCTTTCCAATGTCTTATACCATTTTTGGTAGCAAAATTTGAATAGGAAGTCTCATCTTGAGCACTTTATGTTTATACTTCAAAACTTTCAAATGGCAAGTAAATTGATCAGTCAGTGAAATGAATGAATGAAAAAAATGTCGTTAAGTAAAACTGTTTCGGAAGTAAAAAGATTTTAAAACTAAATATATTGTAATAATGTGAGACAATTGGATTAACATTTTGATAAAATTTGATCCCCAGACTTAATCAGTGAATTGAGTAAATTCACAAGCGCGTCACTGATGTTCGATAATTTTTCTCAAACGCAAACTTTTCTTATCACTTTTGAATTAACAGTTCATTACGGCAACATAAATATGGCGAATTAAACTTTAAAAACAAGAATTTAATGATTTATGATTTCTTTTAAAGAGCATTTGCTTCGCTTTACTTAAATAAAAAAAAAATAGATACGGATGTATTTTTGTTGTCGTTCTTTAGTAGATGATTTTATTGCTAAGTGGAACAATTTGGTACTTTTTTTTATTCCTTAGGATTTTTTAAAAATTTTAATATACCATCACAAACTTTATCCCATATTTTTGTTTGAAATGCCATTTCATTAGAAGTGAAATTTTATTCCGGTGAACAAAAATATTTCGGTTGAATTATATTCCGGACGAAACTCACAATAAGGCTGAATCTATCAGTCCAATTCTAAAAGACAATTCCCAGCGAAATTTTTCTCTTTTCCCTACTATCTTATTACAAACAAAAAACTCCCGGAATTTGTTTCCCTTATTCTAAATAACGTTCGAATGTGGGAAAAAATAATCGGGTAAAAGTAGGCAATCTCAATGTAAAGAAGGGAACATTTTTTCCCATTTGGCGCTCGTTTGTTTTCAACACATTTGTTGGAGAACTGAAACAAAAATGAAGTTTTTTTTACTTTATGCAACGACTACAATATAAATAATTAATTCAATTATTTTTGAGGTCAAAAACAACGTCAAGTCCCATCTGCAAAAAGGAATGTAGTATTTAGCGTAAAAAGCCAAAGTGTTGTTGTTTATTTAACTATTCACTTTCACATTGGATAATTTATTATTTCCTTTGTTTTATGTTTGCTATGTCAAAAACTGTGAAACAGCTAATTTGAACATTCAGAATCTCTTTCCCGCTTTGAATGGAAAAATAGTTTCCCGGGGAATTCATAATTGAAGAATTCTACTCCCGGGAGTAATTTTCCCAGACGATATTTAGAATTGGGCTTAATATCTAAACAGGAAATATGTTAATTTGTTCACACGTTTGTTTCGAACTTCAATAAAAATTGAAGTGCAAATAAATATACTCTACTGAATACTGGACAAAAGTTCCGCAAACGTGAATGATTTTCAATGAAAAATAAAAATTATACACGCTTAAAATATGGGCGAATAAATTTACATATGTGTTGTGTATACATTATCTGTCAAACAAATTGAATTTTCATTCTTGCGGAATCGCAAATACATATGTGTACCCAAAAACTCACGCTTGCGGAATTTGGCACACTATTTTAAAAAATTTTGGTTGAAATAAAAGTGATCGCACTAATTCAAAGAATTTACCCGATATTTTGATTACACATTTCGTTAAGAGTTCAATAAATTTGGTAGATTTTTTGAGACAGCCCCAAAGTTAATTTTTAGAAGGAAATTGATTTTTAATTTTCTAGTTATCCATTGTAGTCTAGTCTATATTATTTAAATCAATTCGCTTGTTATTTAAAAATGAAACTTAGACTGTTTCTAAGGGACTTTTTTGCTCTCCTCTACTCTAAATAGTAAATTAATTCATCTTCCTTCTTTCCACCTTAATTTTTGCTGTAAAAATAATAAATAGCCGATTTTAAAAATTAAAATTCATCAGCTCAACTCATGTCAACAATAAAAGACAACAAAGTTTTTGTTAAACAATTATTTACACATATTTATTTGATTTTTTATTTTTATATCTTCTCTCATATTTTTTCTTTTTTGTTTTTTTTTTTCATCTATTTCATATAAATAACAAAAAAAATGTTCAAAAATAATTAGGTACTTAAAAACTAATAGGAAAAATATTTAAGCAAAACAAATATAAAATCTAATTAAATTATAAAAAAATAAAAAAAAATATTTATTATGGATACAAAAATTAAACTCACATTATTTATATTAATTAATACACATATTATTTTATTTTTGTTTAGATATACTATAAAAAGTTCTAAATATACCTACATACATTAATTACAATTTTGTAATATATTCTGTTTTTTTGTTTTAATTTTAATTTTAATTTTTTTTTTATAAATCTACAAGTGAATATTATCTAACTACACACGATTATAACCATTAACCCTAATTTTAAGTTATGATAGCACTGCCATCGCTCGTGCTAATCGCACCCTAAAGTCACGATACAGCATTTTACCACCAACAGGAACTCGACTCAGATACATATCCAGACTCATTAGGCACAATGCCTTACCATTCATGGGGAATTTTTGTGCTAGTTCAGGTGTGACTTCGAGACCTTCGGAAACGGCCATATTGATAAGCCATTTCCAGACGTCCGCCCGCGACCAATCTCGCGGATCTATGGGCAGGCCATCGGTGCCAAATTGAACTTCTTGCCGGCTAATGTGGTGATGATGCTGATGGTGGCTGGGGTAGGATGAGTGTTTTTTGCCATTAACTGAATTGCCACCTGGTGTTGATTTATTCCACAGGTGGAGGTCATTTTCATTGCGACAGCTATTAACGTTGGACAAATCTAGAGGAGGCACTCGACCCGCATATTTTGTGAAACTTGACTCTACCTGCATTTTGTTTGTTTTCTGTAAATAAATAAAAAGAAAAAAAAAATACAGTTAGTCAAATTGCAATTTATTGAAAAATAAAAAAAATTTATCATATTCAATCGTGCCGTGTAAATTATACATATAGATTACAAGATCATAAACAAAAATACTTATTAAAATCAATTCCTTCCTAAAATATTATTGAGATCCGTGCCTGGATGCATCGAATTCAAGAGCTAGACAAGAAACTAACTATATGCGCTTATGTTCTAGTAGATAAATGTCCGAAAAAATCATTCCAAAAGAGCGTGGGGTACAACAGACTCAGCATCTATGTATCTCATCGCTCACGAAACCTATCAAAAAAACGACCGACCACCCGAGCTAAATATTTTTCCTATATAAAAGAATCTTCTTTGTCTGTCTTGTTTTTTTTTCTTTGCTAGAAGATTGTCTAGTTTTATAAATTTTACCGCCTTATACAAAGATATGTATGTTGTAGATACTTTTAAAGACGAAAAGCGAAAACAACAACAAAAATGAATATGCCTCGTGTTTAATATTGATAGCTTATGGTATCCGGTCACTTATGGTTTGACGCAACTACATACATACAATCAATGCTCTGTCGATGATCAAATTCGTTGGTTGATACAAATGGTAAGTCGTTGAATTTTTATGACCGCCTAATATCATTGTACAGCAAAAGAGGGGCTGTGAAATTTACGACTTTAGTTTTCCTTTAAATGTATGTACCTTTACCCAACTCAATTATCAATATCCCCAAAGACCTCTCTTCTCTCAAGTTCTTGATCTAATTTATATGCAAATGTGTTCAAAAATGTACAAGATTCTTTTAGGTTAATTCCGTCAACATGGCCCTTGCATTAAGTGTATAATCTGTCATCTATTATAATACCCATTATTCTATTATAGGAAATAGTCTGTGCACATATAAATATGATTTTTTTTTATATTTAAATTCTTCACATTTATCTAAGAAGTTAAGAATTCGACAGCTTTTGGGGGAGCACAGACAAATTTAGACTATACAAGTAAAAGGCTTGTCAAGACAAGTGTTCAGTGATCACGTATAAAAATAAAGAATAAAAAAATAAGTCACAAGAAGAGACTTTCTTGAAAAGACTTACATAGATACATTATTTGATTCAGCGGGGGAGTTGATCGTTTTATTTTCCCATAGATATACAATACCAAATTGAAATCTAAAGAAACATATGTGGTATTTCCAGTGCGTGGGAAAGGCATTACGAGCTGCCAAATACAATTTAGATTTAGATATTTAAAAGTCCTAAAATGTACACAAGACTCTTTTTTTTTTCTTTTTTGGTATAACACATTTGGGTGGGAAGAAATTATATTTTGCTGATCGGTATGGTGTTATTTGTGAGACAAAAAAAATAATCTAGATGATTCAGATATTAATAATAATTATTGTTGATTATATTAAAGTTTTTAGAGGAAATTCATAAATAAGTATCTACCTACATAATATTTTCATCCAACATACGAGTGTACCTAAATTGTTGGATGGAACATTTATAACCAGGTTGGAGTTGAAGCTTAAGCTTTCTTCTGAATTTGTATTGTCAACTGACATCCCCATGTTTTACGAGTATTTTGAGAAAAAGGTGCAAAATGCGCATTTACATTTGGATCAAATGACATAAGATGAGGAATACCAAAATGGGAATCTTCGGCTGTCAAACGGGTTTACCTATACAACCTGCTAACGCACTATTGAAAGCACACCGTCTGCCAGCCATTTTTGTTATGATCTTATCCATCCGCCAGCCATTTTTCTTATACATATTCTCATCCATCCGAAATCCGTTGAAATTGGTGGCTATGTTCAAAAACTATTAAAACGTAATGCACTTCTTTTTTAGTGCTAACCTTACCGTAAATGTATATAATTTCAATTGCATTGAAGATAAATAAAGTTATACTCTGTCCCAGAAAAATAGGCAAGATAGGACGTTTACCTCCCATTTTTCCTACAGTGGATTGCATAAATCTTAACCGGTCAGCAACAACCGTATCGCAATGAGATAATATCAGCTGATATATAGGAAAGTAAACATACTCGTACTCCGTCTGTATGTCTCATTGAAAGAAAACCAAGATGATAGGTTGGACACTTTTTCAAAAGTTACCTACCTTAAAATAGTGTAGGTTTCGACATCAAACAACTCAATTTTTCGAAAGCGTGTGTAGTTCAAAATGATTTCACCCCCTATCACTACTGCTAATTTCTCTATAAAAGAAAAGTTGGCAGGGGTGAATAACGTTCCGGTTGCACACACACAAAAGCATGTTTTATGAAACAAAGACATTTTTATTTGCAAGACATTTTATATTTCTGTTGTGATAAAAGTGTCAATGTAAATAACCGGTTTTTTTTCAACCGGTTGTTGGATTTCTGAAAAAAATCACCGGTGATTCCAGTGAAACCCGGTTAACCGAAAAAAAATAAGCGGTTTCGGTTTCCCATCCCTAGTCAACACTCAGATGTGCGCTGAGTAGGACGTTGGGTCTGCGTCAGATGCAATAAATTTCTTTTTTATTATTTTCTATATTTACGGGCGGGCAAACACTTAATTTTTTAAAAGCTTTCCCATAAGACGTGTACTGCCAATTTTTCTGGGACAGGGTATAGTAAGATTATAATAATAACTGAAATCAATGTTGTTTAACTAAAATTCATATCGAATAGCTATGTTTAGCAATTGCATAAATTTCATATATTTTTTGCAAAATCTTGAAAAAGTGTTTTTGTTTAACAATTTAAAATTTAGTTCAATGGCTAATCTTTAATGAATTAAGCTTAAAATATTTTTCAAACGCTTTTAAAGAAAACAACAAATTCCTGCAAATTATGTACGATTTAAATACACCCCGTATAAAAAGTGGTTATTTAAAACTGTCAGTGTTTTTTGTGGAAATCCCACTTAAGCATCAATTTTTTTTGAACAAAATTGAATTTTTTTTTTAACAAAATCGATTTTATTCCGTCAAAACAAAATTTGTATTTGTAGCAAGATTTTTGGCCTTCCAGAACTGTTTTGACCCGAACAAAATGACAATTGGTTCTCTAAACAGAACAGAAAACGATTCTGGATTTCAATTCAGAATCGAAAACAGAATCACTAATACACTCACATAATCAAAATGTCAAAATCATCGGGTTGATTTGTTTTGTGTAATTTCGATGTGTTTATTGAAAAGTAGTTTAATTTTCTGGTAAAATAACATAAAAAGAAGCAAGTTAATTATTATTGATACAAGAAAATGTGGGGAGTTAAGTCTACGTCTAAAAATTAAAGGTTGAACCACGATAGTAGGATTGTTCAATCAATGTCAGATTGAAATTTTTTTTCAAAGTCAGTAAAATTACCTATATTTGGATAATGTCGTTTTGCTCATTGATTTTGATCCCAGACCACTAGACCAGTGTTCACGTTCTTTCCGAACAAAATGATTGATTTTTTTTTTAATCCGGGATCAAAATCAAAAAATAAAACACCCAACTGCGAACACACACCAAAGTTAACCTAAATTTGCTGTCAAAGCATTTTGTTTACTCTACAGAATACACACATATAAATAAAAAAAATAAAAATAAAAAAATGTGACAGAAAAAATCCCAGATTAAAATCCTTATTGGCAAATCTGTTAACTACCACAGAACAAAAAAAAATCTGGTAACACTACCACAGATCTTTTTGAAGCAAATAATTTTTTCCCACAAATAAAGTTGTCTATACGTCATCAAAATTTTTTTTTTTTTTAAATTCAACTATATGTATGGCGGTAAGACCTAAGGTCTTTTAAATGCAACCTGAATTGCACGGCACTAGTTTGGCACAGTGGATTTGAGAACCAGGTATTGACTGTCTCATTTTAACCCATGGGCGGCATCCAATAAAAAATGGAGGTATAGAAAAGAATGCGCCTAGCGTGGGGATCGAACACACACGTCCTAGTTAGCAATCAAGCACTTTATCCACTGTGCCATTGCCACCCTTATTTGAATATCTTAACACAAAGTCTTAGTACATTTTTTTTTGGTTGTTCGATTTTACATCTACTTATAGGTAGCATCTCAAATATACAAATACAACAATGTTTTCAAATGGGTTTTGGAGGGTGAAACGGATGAAAGGTTCCCATCTTGGTATATCTTATCTGTGCTGACTTCATTTTATTAAATATTGAAATAAATATAGGTGCATAAGTAGGTATTCCCACATAGGTCATAGATATGTACATAGGTATGTATTTTAAGCATGTGATCATAGGTTGGAATAGCAACATTCTAATAAAAAATATTCTATAGGTAATTTTTTAACAATGTTTCTATTTAACCCCACTTCAGGTTTTATTGCAATTACCTACCTACCTACACCTAAAAACGACAAAACAAAGTTATATCTTACTTGAGTCAAATATATTATTTGACATGCTTCACAAAAAGAAAAGCAATTCGAGAGTCAACATCACAAGCCATCCATATAAAAATAAATTGCCTTTGCTTTATATGAGAAAACATGCTGTGAGACAGGAACTTTCGTTTAGAATTACAAAAAAATAGAAACAAAAAGAGACTTCAAAGAAAATTAAGATTTACACTTTATGATTTAAAAAAAATCAGTATACCTACCTACCTAAATCTTTTGTTCAACTGTGCTTTTCGAAACCTAGCATAAAAGATAAACTAAATGTGACTTTAAGATAGTAACTTTTTTTTATTTGTTTGAACGATGACGAGCTACCTACATAGGTATACCAAGATATATAATATATTATGCGAAATACTAATCCATGATGCTTCCTTCACTTGAAATTATTATTGACTGCTGCTGCCGCGCAGCCACGCATCGGTCCAGCCTAGGCCCAACTAGGTATATGTATGTACAATGTACCTACATACCTATGTATGTCAGAAAGCAAAGATCAAATTTCAATCTTCTGATGCAATACGATGCCGGAGCCACGGTTGTTCGCAAAGAGGGATTGTTCTTGGTTGGTGCTATTATTGTTGGCGGATCAGATTGGATCGGATCGGTGACTCAGCAAAGAACGATTTCAATTTGCTCTAATCTGACGTGTTTGTTGGCCTGCGCCACTGCCTCGCCACGACCTCTGCTACGCCGCCACGTCATGTCAACGGCCGGTTGATTCAGCGACGACCGACGACGCGCCATAGCACCACACCATGCAACCACAATGTCCGTCAATCCAACTATGGTCCAACGTTAGAGTAAAGTCGGAATACATTTAAAAAAAATCGAAAATACTAGTGCAAAATTTTAAACAACCTATTATTAAGACCTTAACTAGTTAGCAATTTACTATATACATAGTAGTCTACTAACGTTTCACAAATTTTAAACCTTTTTTTAACTAGTAAAATGCTAATTAAGCAGATAGCAAAGCTTTTGTTAGGGTTTCTCGCCTTTCACACAAGGAAACTGAGTTGCCGGCAACTGGGAGTTTAAAGGCGAGAAGGGCAAGAAGTAAGGGGGATGAAAAAAATCTCTCCGGTCAACGATTGGAAGAGATTTTTTTGACGTTTGGCTTTGCATTCCAATTAGCCCAACAAAATCTTCCCAGTTTCCTCCTCAGTTTCTTGGTGCCAGTTTCTTCGTGTGAAAGCTACAAGGCAATTAAAGCAAAATGTCAAAAAAATCTCCAGCAACTGGTTTCCCTGTGTGAAAGGGGAATTTGAATTTTGATGAACACAACTATTGTGTTTATGCGTTGTAAATTGATGATATGTTGATAGAAACCCAACATGTGCTCTAAATAAGTATTCGATGTTTATATTTTCATCATTTTAACTTCATTATTTACAAAAATAAAACAAAATTGACACCAGCAGGGCTCGAACATGGGCCTCCCGCATGCAAACCAGATACACTATCCGAATGACAATTGGACTTAGTACGATACTAAAAATTTAAAGTAGCCATTCGGTGATGTTAACTTTAGTAAAATGTTAATACGATTAAAATTAGCAAAATGCTCTTTTTAATCTAGTATTATACTAAATATGATTTAACATATTACTAAATCGTTTAAAGTTTTGCGCCACTATTTTTAAAATAGCGTAGATCACTCGAATATGCCAATAAACCAGACTTTAAATTTAGCTTTTCCTTAAATTATAAGGCCAAAAATAAACTGAGTGTCAGGATTCACGATTAAGATGAGCGAAAACCACCACCAATGAGGAAAATACTGAATGGGGGAGGAATGCCTCGATGATCACGTTTTCTTTTTAAAGGTAATCGTGTTAATAACGCGCATCCAAAAAAAACTGTCGTCATGACCTTGTTTGCTAACAAACCAACCTTGGCATTTTCGGCTTCGATTCGGCAGGGGAAGTCCATTGGTTTGACTGTTCATCTGGTGAGTTGTGGTAAATTCAGGTTTAATCCATTACGGTTACGAAACGACGCACAAACCCTATCGAATTTCTCTGGCTATTTGAAGTTGTCAAAGGAATATATTTGTTGCCGGTTATATGATCAAACCCGGCACCTATCTTGCGGAAAGCTTTTTCATGTCCAAATATTTATGTAAAATCGAAGTCACTCAGCCATGTAATAAGCCTATGGCCCCTTCAAGATCGCGTATTTTCACTCGTCGATGGTTCATTATGAAACCATGGATTTTGTCAACAAATTCTGGTGTATAGTGACCTCAATTGACCAGTGTTGAATGGCACCAATCGATGGTGAAGTGTTTCCATAATTTGTGTCAATCTTGTGTTTTGTTTCTTTTCGCAAGAAATAGTGTTCGAAGGCGTCTATACAAAATGGCTGCCACAGCAAAATTATTTGACAGATCTGTCTAAAATTTTGGGTGAGTTCTTTTCAAAGATGATTCTTGAAAAAAAAAAATAAATTTAAGGCGAAAACATAATTTGTGTTAACTTTAAGAGATTTATTGACCCACCCTAGTTGTGACATATGTACATAAATTGTGACTTATAAAGAATGACAAAATAGTATTTAATGTGAATTACTCGGAATAGGTTTTTGGAACTATCAATAAATTTAGTTACCTAGATAGTGCTAAAAATGCTCGTAACTATACAGCTTTTCAGGAATGTTCCAATTATAGTATATATCTGTATTTTACACATTCACACTGAGAGCCAATAAAATATAAAATGCATCTCAATTCTTATTGCTTCAACTTCTTCAGTTTACGCTGTATTAGTTGAATAGATATGTATGTATTTGTGAAAGATGAATGAAAGAAGATTTATTGAAATCAATGTGCCGAAAAACTATGGATATTATGGATAGTGAGAAATTGCGATTTCCATATTGCCGCACATTGATTTCGATAGAGTTTTGATATTTAAAAGTTAAAGTTAATTAGCCATTGAAAAATTTCTTTATAATTAACGATTATATAATAATTTATTTAGTAACTAAATCTAGTTTAACTCAGAGTTAACCCAGCCACTAAAAAACTGGTATGTAGGTGTACAATTAATTCCAGTTATGAAACAGTTACGTCCCACTATTATTCCTACTATTCTTCATCATGGCTTCTCTTGGTGTCGTATGCCATTACAATGATTAACACCACAGTGCACATTTGTACATAGAATAGATACAAGCTGTATAGGTAGTATGTCTATATAAACACTCTGGGCTGGTTAAGTATATACCTATATTTTTTTTTACTTTTTAGTTTTCCATTCCACATATCGACAGAGATTTCTTCCTCATGTCTGCCTTTGCCCTCCTAGCTATTTATTTGGCTGTCTGCTTGTCTATAACAGGGGTGGTTAGCTTGAAGTAACAGAGATATAAATCAGATACGTATCTGTGAGAGATTTAGTATACGTCAAATATCAAATACCTATGTGTGCAGCATGCCTATTGCCCATAATGATGCCCATAATATAAAGTCCCAGTTCTCGTATTTTGCTTTTCGATTGAAAGGGCTTTTAAAATATCAAATAGTGTATGATTTGATTTATTTTAAGGAACAGAATATTAAATATTTTTATGAGCAGATACCTAAAATATTTATTTCACTATTTTATGTATGACAAAATAAGACAATTTGTCAAAGAGTTAATGAAAATCTCAATTTTACAAAAGTTGGATTTAAAATTAAAGCCCGCTTAAACATATCTTACAGATAAATAAAAAGCATTAAATAAGTACCTAACTAGGTTCCTAATATGTATGGCAAAACAAATAAGAAATAAGTAGGTAGATAGCCCTCTACCTAACTTTTCACAAAATAGAGGAAAATATTAAATAGGGTATATCACAAAACCAGAACCAAACTAGAGATTTTCTTTATATATTTTTGTAAATTAAATTTTTCATCCTTTTATTTTGAAATGATTTTTATTTTTATTGTTGGCGCCAAGATGTTGGGCTTATGGGAGTTTTTTTTTATCAACAACAGAAGCGGTCGCATAAAGCAAATTCGCTTTGATTGATGTTTATCCTACATGTCGCCAGTCCGGGCGGGAGTAATGTTGAAACTGTCTTTAATTAACATGAACACAGTTCATTTATAAACATTCTCCTTTGCTCCAGACAAGGAAGTCGGGAACAAGATTGAACAAAAAGTTCCTATGTATGAAGGTATGTTATGTACTATATTATGATGAGCCATCCATATTATGTTTTCTTATTTCTTTGTGTGCAGATGATGGAAGGTGACTTCTGATTTGACATGTGATTAATTTTTCAGGCTTTCACGGTGAAATTTTCGCAAGAAAAAAAAAATAAAACCGTGTGTAGGTATTTTCTTTTAAAATTCCCTTTCATGCGAAGAAAATAAAAATTCACACAGGATGTAGCCACACGTTGCCGACATTACCGTACTTACCCCCATCGCCACCAGCGCTGCGCGAAGTTAACAACAGCGAGCGACGCTGCCGCCGCGCCGCCGTCAACGACACCGACCATCATCATGTCTCACTTGAGTTCGTAGTTCGGAAAGCAATTGGAAATTCCAAAATTAACATGGTATGGGATCTCCTTTGTGGGAGTGCAAAAATTGTATTTAAAATACCTACCTCCGTAAAAAAAAAAAATGCAAAACATTTTTTCAGTTGCACAGCATCCGGTGGATTACATTTTTTTTTTCGAAAATGATTTAAATTTCTGCGTGTTTCTCGTGTAGTCCACTGGTCTTCTATTTTAAATACTTCAGCTGAATAAGATACTTTAGGTTTTAGCCGATTCAGTCAGTACCTCTGCCTAAATATGTTTATCTTTTCGAGCGAAATTAAATCTATTTTGGGATTACGGAAAAGAACTAGATTCTTGTTGATGTGTCTGTACCTTTGTGTGGCGTTTAATATTCTAGGAGCCAAATAATGATCTTAAAGGACTAAGTTCCTGGAAGGGATTAACTGAGTGCCGACGTTAGAAAACGATTGTAATTATTATTTCTAATCGGTAGGTAGGTACCTATATGTACCTAAATTGTTTTTTTTTTTTTTTTTTTTTTGAAAATAACTACACAATTATAAAAAAACGCACCTCCAGCGCCATCTGCATATACATACATATTTTTGTTTAGATTTTGAAAAACAAAACCGAGGTATTCAAAGGTGTGGAATGTTGTTTAGATTTGAATAGGTGTTCGTTTTTCTGTTTGTTTTTTTCCGAGATGGAAAATGTGCTATTAAAAATAGACAAAATAAAAACAATCATATAGGTAGCCATAGAACTTCGAGTTGTCAGGTATTTTTTTTTATTTTTTTGTTTGTGCGGATGAGGAGAGTAGGTACAGTAGACAAACTTTTTTTTATATAAATAAGAACATTTATTTATATTTTTATAGTTCAAAGCCCTAGGTTTATTTTTAAAATTTTGAACATTATATTTTCATCTATACCTAGATACACATAGCATTTTTTTATGTACAAAAAAATTATTTTACAACGCATTGAAAGTTTATCATAACTGGGATTGTACAATGCATCAACTTACGTGGATCTTAATGGATCAGAGTGCATTTCAGGATGTTATTTAGTGACAGTGATGAGATCTCGCTTTGATTCTCAAAAAAATGTTCACTGATGCCTGATTTTCTAGTTCTGGCTAACATAAGTCAGATTTGCTGATGAATGCTCATTCTTCTCATGTGGGTTCCCATTTTCACCGAATAGGATCCCAACCACGAGGTCTGATTAATTGCAGTAAATATGTATTTTGTTTTTTGTTATAAGAAAGATTCTATCAAAGATGTCTCGATACCCTACAGGAGTCTGTTGCTAACTATCTCTCAATCTCTTTCGCACCTTCAAGTTAGTCTTGATTTGAATATTGTATCGTTTCTTAGATTTTTACTGCCATACGTACGTCATGGCTTAGCGTTTTTGAAAACATAAATACAAATACTTTTTTTTAGCAAAATATACCAACGAATTCCAAGTCGAGACCCATCATCTCTTCATCGACTTCAAGGCTTCATATGATAGCTTCCATCGTGATGAGCTCTATAAGGCGATGGCCGAACAACTGGTCCTGTTGTGTCGGGTGACATTGGAAAACACACGGTGCTTTCCAAACATGTACAGGGTTCCCGCAAGGATAACTGCTATATCATGTGACTTCTTCAATTTCGTTTTGGAGTGCGTATAGAGCAGGCGTACCCACCGAAGGCACTATCTTCAACAAATCCTTCCAGCAACTTGGGTATGTGGATGACATTGAAATCATCGGTGCAGTTATAGAGGCCTTAACAATATTTGAAGAAAAATCGAAATTATTTGGTTTTGAAGTATACGAGGACAAGAACAAATACCTGCTATCAATAAACAAGCAAGGATCTGGCCACCGCTTAGGACAAAATGTTACTATTGATACTAGCAATTTCAAGGAAGCTAAGGAGTTTTTATACCTTGGAGTGAATATTAACTTCACTAATGACAAGACGAAGAATTACACTAGCAATGCGCTGTTACTTTGGTGTGGTAAGCAATGGGTTCAAAACTCCTCTCGCGAAGGACTAGGTGCACACTTACTTTATGGATTTGAGTGCTGGACAACAACCAGAACAGAAGAGCTGATACTGGATCTTTCGAAAGAAAAATTCTTCGGTGGATATTTGAATCTTTGTGCGAGGAGGGAGAATAGAGGAGAAGATACAACCGGAAATTCTATGAGTTATAAATTGTACAATGATGTGGATTTAGTCCAAAAATACAAAACACGTCCTTCGACTGTATTGGTTAGGATACATCAAGCGAATAGACAATGATGATCGAGCCAAGAGAATCTTCTAATATTTATTTTAGTTTTGGTTTTATCAATTTGAACTTTTGAAATTGGAATAGGTAATAGTTTTTTAGAGCAGATGGGCCTATATCAGCACTGCTACATCAAGTACAATGTAGCATTTTGACTGTTGTATTACATCAGTTCTGTTTCACAGGTACGATCGGTTTTTAGTTTTTTTTTTTTTTATAATCTTACACGCGCTCAAGGTATTATGATTACCCTTTATATGTTTTTTTTTTAACACAGCGCGGGCATCATGAGAAAGAAGAGAAAGAGCGATAGGAAAGATGTGTGGCGCTAGGTGGTTGTTGTCTCAGATTTATCTCTAGGGATGGCGGCTTAGCTAATGCGGAGAAGATTACCGTGTCTGATTTGTTTATGTCTCTTATAACTCGCATTATTTTATTATTTATTTCTTTGTCATATTTATGGGTATACAAGTTTACTCAATCACATGTTGTTAGTGTTATGCCTGAACAGCATGTAATGAGCAAACCAGCAACTCATTTTATGACGATTTTTAGAATTGGTTTTTAATGGAAAATAAGACGACATAGACAACGGCAGGAATCGAACCTGCGACCACAAGGTTGACAGGCGAGCACACAACTATCGCGCCACGGCCATCCCCAGTTGTAGTACACACAAGTGTAGTTATGGAGAACGTACTAGAATTATTGGAAAAATCTATGAGTCTGTTTCACAGATTTTTATCCTACATTGTTGTAGTAACTAAGAGTCACTTCTTGCTACAATCTTACAATAAAAAATGTTAATGTAGCAACGAAAAAATATAGGAATGTTAGTAATTTTTGTGTGCTAACATAACAAGTCAAAATATTATAAAGTTTAATTTTCATATTTTTTAGTTAGTCAAGGAATGCTTTTCTGAAGGAATTTTATTCTTCGAAGAGCGTTTTGTTTCGTACGTTAACACGCCCTTAAGGAAATACGATACTGCCAAAGATTCATTTTTTGTATTTTTAATTTTGTCTAGCTTCGAAGAAATAAAGAAATAAGTGTTGGATTAACCTACATTATATATTAATTAGTATTTTCCAACTTGTATACACTTAATATTTTACATCATCGTTCTTTGGAGAAACCAAATCAAGATAGATGTAAGCCCACTATAAGACATTTTAAGTTAACTACATCAACTACATAATCCAGTCACATCATGATCCACTTCCAGTTGTAGTTGTGAGACAGAAAAATGTAGCTGATTCAGTTGTAGAATGTAGTTGATGTAGCAGATTTAGTAGCGCTGAAATAGGCCCCAGGTGTTGGTAACCATTCTACACAAAACTCTTGTGTCAAATTTCAATTTCTCCACTACTCTCCCATGTCAAATTTAAGCTAATATTTTAAGAGAAAAGTAAGAACGACATTTACGATATTTTAGCTCGAGCTGCGTACTTAGGCTTAAAAGTTAAAACAAGTAAAGTGACTGAGATTAAATTCGAATGAATTCTTCGCATAATTTGCTTCAAGATATTTAATCGTAATCTCTACACACCATATTTTTCTAGTACTCGGGTCCTTGCATTTATCATTATAAATAATTTAAAATCAATTGATTATTTCTTCGAACGATGTTGATCTTTGGAAAAAAAACCTGAAACCATACTCCGTACGACATCACAGAAGTCTTATTGACTCACGATAATGATACATATACATTTAAAAAGTTTAAATGTCAAAAGTACGAAAAACGAACAAAACATGACCTGGATGATAAAAAAGCTATTAACCGCCAGAAGCAGACTACATTGACAACCTCTTACATTTCCGCTGGCCCCACTGGTGGTACCAAATCATTGCGGTCGTTGCAGTAACGTCGACAATACAACTATATACTTTATAATGACGATGATGACTACGACGAACGTTGCGACTTGTGTTGATTGCTCTTTTGTTACTCGGTTTCCTGACTTCAATATGGTTTATGAAGAATGTGAAATTACTTTGATTTGCAATTGTTGTTGTTGCGGCTGCCGCTGTTCATACTTGCAAAATGATACGTGAACGCGATTTCTTTAGTTTTTTTTTTTTTTGCGAAATCAGCACAAACAAGCGCAGCAGCAAGCCAATCTCCACAAAGCAGGAACTGCAAGCAAGTACCATACCAGTACCAGCACACTGGTTTTTGGTCTTCAACCGCGCGGCAACTTAACCTAAAATGCTTTAACGGCGACGACACGACCGACGATCACGACGACGCGACGCAACGTAATGATAAGACAAGGCAAAGAGGCAGGGGCATACGAAAAAAAAAACTCGTTTCGGCGACATAAATATTGTTTCATCTCTCGCCACAGAGGAAAGCGCAGCGCCATAAATTACACGTCCAAGACCAAGAGTCACTTCACTCTGTGTGCTATGTTGTTGCTGGTGCCTGGTACTGCTGCTGGTTGGTTTGGTGCTGCTCCTGCTGGATTGTACCTATATAAATATCTGCAACCTATGGATACAAGATACTTAAAAGAGTTCTGTCTTTTTGTTTTGTTTTTCTTTATTATTCCCCAGAACCGGCCAACTACAGAGCACACAATTACTCTGCTTAAGCGAACCGATCCAAGTTTGGAAATAAAGGTAGGTACCTACTCCAGCAACGCTAAGCAATAACAGCACCAGCAGTCAGTAACGGGTAATGACCTCCGAGCGAGCAACTAAAAAGTTGTTCCAAGTTGTTGGCCCCTGTGTGGTGCATTGCTGCGGAGTCAAGCACTCCAAATGAAGTTTGCTTTTAAACTGAAAAATAATAACATTTTTTTTTATTGTTGTGTTAAATTTTTGGGAGCAGGCAAATATTTGCCTTTGTCTCCAGCTCCGCTTAGCTCAGCTTCAGAGTGACTTCCAGAAGTGGAAGTAACTAACATATACACAAAGTATCTCTCAGTAAACAGCAGCACATGCATTCTCATTGTTGTTTTTCATGACTGCCTTATACTTACATACATTGTATGTATATTTACCTACATACCCAACATGCAATGACTACTTATAGGTATGGATTTATGTATATGGTGCAACTGAGTCAACAAGTTTTGCATTTTTACCTCGAAACGGACTGGCCAAGAATTTGTATTTCCAATTAACATTCCTGAGAAAAATCGACGACCACGACAACGACTACGATGACGACGACGCGACGATTCTTTGGCATTTTAAATTATATCTTTCAATTCCAACCTAGCTATAGAATATAGGTACCTATATACATAAACTGTCTCTGTCGATCCTACCAACTATAAAGAAAGACTGGTGTTTATTTTAGGTATAGGTAGGTATAATTTTAGGAGATGTTTTACGAGATTAGGAAAGAGGTGTGGGTAATAAAGTAGGTTATGTGTGAAATATCACATCGTTTTTGTAGAAATCAACTTCATTGAATGTAAATAACTTTAGCAATTTTCCTTAAATTGAGAGAAACGAAAACAACATTAATTAATTTTGGTGATTTAGTTTCTGAGTCGTTGCGTTCTCAGATATTGGTATGAGTACCTACTTTGTATCCAGTAACTTACAGAAAAAATTGCTTTCCATAAAAAGTTAATATGTAGGTTATCTATGTTTGTGTATTACAATAATTTACAAATGCCTTTTTCATTACGACTAAAATATTTCAAAACTCACTCACTGAGGCAATCACTTACCTACAATTAAAAATAGAATGCACGATTGGATCGCACGAACTTGCTTTTATTATCGACCACATCGTACGCAAGAGATGTCTATTAAAAATCTAAATATATTTTTAAAGTCGTTTTTTACTTAAATTTTTGTAGGTACATATGTACCACACATACATACCATATGTATATCCAAAATTTCTTTAATTTTTTGTAAAAAAATTGATATAATACATATAAACTTAAAAATAAAAAAAAATATTAAAAAGGCTGAAATAAAACTTAAACTAATTTGAGCTCAAAAACAAGTACGCCATTTTATTTCTTGGATAAATTTGAGTTTATGAGAAAAAAAGTTTTTTTTTAACTTTTTGAAGACATTTTCCAAAAAAATTCAAAAAACGCCAATAGGTATTCAGCAAATATACATATAATTATAATTTTTGAAAAAAAATTAATAAGCAGTTTTCAAAATATAAATGTTTTAAATTTTTTTAAACGCTTTTAAAAATACAAACAAAATGTCAATTAAAAATATTGGTATGCAGTATTAATCACATTTTCTTGTCTGAATTGGAGGAAGTTGATGTGGACGATCTTTGGTTCTAACAAGAGAGCGCTACATGCCATACATCCAACGAAAGAATACATTTATTGAAGGAAACTTTTGTTGAGCGCATTATCTCAGGTGCGTTGTGAGCCTGTGGAGTGGCCTCCAAGATCGTGCGATTTAACACCGCTGGACTATTTTTTGTGGGGTTATGTGAAGTTACTTGTCTACGCAGATAAGCCCGAGACGATTGAATTTTTGGCCATAACATTTAACAATATGGGTTTTATTTCTTGCTGGACAAGCATGGCTTGATGATGTTTCATGTATTGAAGCCATTTTGCGTTCACATTGATCAAACAAGCTGTCAAACATTAGTTCTCTTTAGAATTTTGACCATGACAGTGGCGGACGTTTTAATTGCAGATCTTGTAATTGATCAGATTTTAGAAGACGAAGAGTAAGAAGAAAAAAAGGCAACAAAATAAGAGAAAACGAGTTTGGACAAAGGAATGGTTAAACACGCCCAACATTTTTTTCGTTTAATTTGTTGGACGAATTGAAATTGACTTCGCGTGTAGATTATAAAAATTATATCAGGATGGATGCGGAAAATCGTTGAAATAAAAGAACGAAGGAACATATAGCTCTTCTTTTCCTGACCCAGATCTTTCACTTTGCCTGTTTTTTTTTGGTTCTCTGAGAAAACATGTTCTAATGGAATTAATGTTCTTTTTAATGACTCCACATTGGCATTTCACTCTATTTCTCTAAATTTGTCCAAAAGATTTTCATAAGCTTTCTGTTTTTTTAGTTTTCATTTTATAAAGCCCCGATATAATTCACAAAAATCTCTCCAAAATTCGCAATTTCCGCTTACAGCAATTTTTCTTTTCGTTTGATGCGTACAGGTTGCCAACTTTTCTTACAATGAAATTTCCTACTGGCTTGACAAGCATGCGTTCATATTCTCCAACATGTGAGTCAAGCAATCAAAATATTTTGATTTCAATCCAGCCATTTGATGGAGCGTTCACTTTTTCAAATTCGAGTCAATCGATCCATGTTTGTCCAGCATGTTTGAGAATGTGAATCCCCATAATGACAAGAGATTGGCGCATTTTAGTCGATTTATCAATATGTCAAATCATTTTTAGTAAGATACTAGGCTAAAAAGGGGACTTAGCTAATTTTAAAACAGTTTAGTATCGTACTATTTTCTTAAACCCATATGCCACTTTGACATTTACAAACGTCAAAAAGTTATGTTCGCTTGAAGTTTATTAAGAAAATAGATTTAGTATGCTGTTAGTTAAAAAGTGTTTAAAATTAGGAAAATATTAACATCAGGCTGTTAAAAATTTTGCGCCGTTGTTTTTAAGTCAAAAATCATTTCCAAACCGACAATTGTGAGTGCGTTCCTAGTCTTATACGGAATACAATTTCGAAATAAAACCTTTCCATGCTTATCACCAAGAAATATATAACCCACTTATAAATTCACTGTTGTAACCATGATCTTTATTATCATTATTATTTATGACCGTCATTGAAATTTGCAATCGCGTTTCTCGTCACCGTCATAAACTGAACATATCTAAATAATGTACATAGGTATGTATGTACATAATTATATCAACCTACCTAGCTTCCTAGCTGCTATACTTCTATGTAAAAAAAATATGACTAGATATGATTGCTTTAATTCAAAAAAAAATAGTCATCAAACCAACAGGTAATCATTTACATATTTTGTTGTTTAAAAAATAAAAACGAAAAAAAGAATAAGGTCACACAAGAGAGACACCGAGTCTACGGCAAATTGAAATTCCACTTATGTGGCATAGTATGAAAAATGTTTACCTACCTAAGTTCGAGATACAAAAAAAAATTATGAAAACTCGTTAAAAAAACTCGTCGATCTTTACGACTATTCATTACCAGTTTGTGTTGTCTTGGTCGAGTTCGATGTAAAACTTATAAATGGCCTTAAAATAGTCCAAGACATATATAGTGGTTTTTATCAGCTAATGCAACAATAAATATGCACTTTTTAAAAATTGTGTAGAATTCAAAATTAACCTATAGGTGTGTAAGTACTTAATGTATTTAATAGTTAAAGATATATCAAATGTCGTAAATATAATCAATTAATAAAATTGGAAAGTTAAATGTCATTCGTCAAGAATTAAAAACAGACATGTGAACGAAATATAAAAATGGAAGAATACTAGTGAATTCTTTGGCCGCTCCCTTGTGAATTGTCGCTTATTCTTTAATTTTCAGACGAAATTATTATGTTACCCATGTACCTACCTATATTTAACTGAAATACATACTTATAAAATAAAATACAGGACTGGATCCACGTATGTAATTGCTCTTACGTTCGATCACATCGTATGCAAAAGATTCTGAGCAAGTAGAAACGGCTAAATATATTTTTAAAGTCGTTTTTTTTTTTTTTTAATTTTTTTGTTTAAATAAAAAAACTTATTTTAAAAATTTAATAATAAAAACTTAAAAAATATACAGATTTAAAAAAAAAATCCAAAAAATATTTTTCGAACATTTTGGTATGCTATATTATTGGGCCTCCTGAATAAACATTTTGACCAAAATCTGTTGAACCGTTCATGAGATGGTCGAAAATAGAAAAAAAACGGCATATCCCCTTAAGTCCCCTTAATAACATTTTAATAAAAAAAAATTATTGACCAAAATGTAGACTGCTCTGATTTTTTGTTTTACCAAATCGTTAAAGCCGTTTTCGAGATAATTGAGATTTACCATTTTTGCCCAAAAATTTGTATGGCAATTATTGTTATTTTTGGGGACAAAAGATTTTTTAAAAAATCGAGACAATCCAAGTTTGGAGCAAATCGATTTAGCGGTTAGCGCTTTAGGTCGACCTACAAACAGACATACGGCAAGACGGAATTGCGAGATCCACTTGTTCGTGTTCTCTATTATGTTATGCCAAGTTTGATTAAAATCGTTATCGTTTAAAATCAATTTATTTTTGATTTAGATCTGTCAAAAAACTGATTTTGACAATTTTTGCCTTCGATTGGCCAAATAAATTGATTTATTTTTTTTTTATTTAAAATCAATTTTGCAGATCTGGATTTTTCGGCAGGTCTACCCCTCTTTTACTAACACCACTATGCATTATAATTGACAGCCATCAGTTTGGCAAGACAGCTGATACCGATAGCTGGTTCACTTCACGTACACAAATATACACCAATACTATAGCAAATAAAAATCAATCTGAAAACGTATTCGATTCGTTACGAAAAAAATCACTTTATAGATCAAAATATAAATTTACCAAACGAAAACCCCATAAAATTTCGAGTTCGATTTTTTTCCAAATGCAAACCTTGTCCTATAGTACCTAGGTACATACATATATCGCAAGAAAAAAGAAATTTGGGAACTCTAATGAATTAAGATTTAAGCTCCTTGTTCGTGGTGCAACTCTTTCGCCCAAACTATTAAATTGGCCTGAAGTTTTTTTTGTCTTTTAGCTTCAATTAAAATTCCAAGCTTACCATGCATCGATCAGCTCGTTCGTTATCATCATTGGTGTGGTGATGTTGACTTGTCTATAGTATAGTGTGTCCCGTTCGGGTTTACATATTTCTCCTTTCTTTTTGATTTTTACCACAAAAAGATAAATATTTTATAATTGAAAGAAACACACAATTTGACCACGTCAAGTGAAAACAGACACATCACATGTCGCGTCTCTCCATTTATATTACGTATAGGTAACTCTTATAATGACCAATATCTTTAATAAAATGTGCTATTGAATATGGTAAGAGTTAGCCTATACCTACCTGCTTTGATTTTCTCTGCCGTCCTTTCTCTATATAATATATTCCGCGAACTCTCGAGCATGACTCGAAAATGATCTTCGTGTAACGCAGACATGATCCCAAGAAAGGCCCACTATGCTACTACGAATGGGTGGTTTGGCTGCGCGAGATGCGGGGCTGAATAAGAGGTAAGACGTGTTACTGTAGTGTTTCGATGAAGTGTATAGAGTACCTACATATACATACATATATATCGAGTGGTAGTTGGTGCTTGGCTTGGCTGCCTTGGGGCAACGTCAAGGTGAAATTCTTTAGAAATGTGAAACGTTGCATAAAATGAGCTCCACAATGGCTTTAATCGAAAAGATGTATGTAGGTAGCTATATAAAGATAAATGAATAATCAAAGTGGTGCCTCTTCCAGCAAAACCATTGCCATGGATTTCTTTCTTTCGTTCCTTTACTTTAGTGATTTTTTTTTCTTGTTATTGGTTTGAGACTTTGCTTATGAATTTATTCATATACATAGAAATTATATACACACAGTTACCAACCAAAGGAGGGAAAAAGAGAGAACGGAAAGTTTAGCGATACACCCCGTGAACCGAAAGAATGCAGACATTGGCATTCCAGGCAATTAATTATCCAAGTGTGCAAACTAACAGTCCACATACACTCAACGATTTTCTCAACTCTTTGTTTTTTTTTCCTGTTGAAGATAAGAAGATCTATAACTTCTTATATAGGTAGGTACCTACGTAAGCAAGGCATATTGAAGAAATCGAAGCAATAGAAGTGCAATGTAGATATAAATGTATATTTTCACAGAATAATGTAAGACTACAAGTCTACGGAATGTGTGTGATGATGATTGCAATCTCAAATCCAGGCCCAACAGAGCATTCTACTGTGCATAAGAGATGACTCCGTAAAGGCTGCGGAAATTAAAAATGATCATGTTGCAGCTTTATCACGAGCGGATATCAGGGGAGTCCCAAACTTCAAGCTCATAAAAATTACATAATAAAAGCCCTAAAAGCACTTTTATCAAAAATCATCTTAAATTTTATAAGACGCATAAGTCTTTATAGTTGCATCAATCTATAAAAGGGAAATTTCAGGGAAATATTTGTTAAAATTTAGTTCTTTGAACATCCATGGAAAACTAAATTGTTTTTTTCCTTTCTAATAACCAAAATGTATGAGTAAAAATTAGAAAGTAGGTTCGTTCGTTGAGATTTGCCCAGGGCCGACCTAGGTTTTTTTGACAACCACAAGAGTTGTCAAAAAAACAGTGTTTTTCGGTTCTCAAAAAACACGCAAGAGCCATTAATTTTATTTTACAGAAAAGCAAGTTATGCTACTTAAAATTTAAACTTGAAATACGTTAAATTTAGCATCTTAGTATATTTTTTTTTGGCCCTATGCATAATTCACAACTTCAAAGGTTTCCATTTTGCATGTCTGTGTCTGAAAAACTAATTTGAGTATTCATTTATTTCCATTTCAAAAATGACAAATCAAATCAGATCTCATATGACTTTGACGTTTAATCATTTACCTCAACTTGCCCCAGATTAAAACCTAGATCTACTTCAGGGCGAGTTGAGGGCGAACCTAGGTTTCAAAAAACACAGAATTTGTTTATCAGGGTGACTTCAGGTTTGCCAAGAAATCCAAAATAGTTGAAGTGTTGGTGACAACTTTTCTTTGTTTTTTTTTTATTTGCAAACGAATTGAAAAGTTTTTTATAAAGAATTTATTTAATTTATTTGTTAATGAAATCAATCGCTTTAATGATTCTTCTCCTTAGCACTTTTATATGTAAAAAAGTATGACTAGCTATGGCAACTAAGCAAAATGTAAACTTTGGAACGACGGATTCCTGTGAACCCGAAATAGATATTCGGGTGGAATGCACGGTGAATTAGTAGGTGTTGCTCCTCATAATGATGGTCTATTTTTCTAATAAAAACAAATCAGTAAAATATTATTATTAATAGGTCAACTCTAAATTTGTTTACCTATTGATTTTGTATCACCAAAAATAGAAAATTAAAATGGGCCCTATCGTGAATTTCCCAGGGAATTTCGTTTCAAACGGAATATTTTATTCCCTCGAAATTTTTCCTGCGAATATATGAATCTCGCACGGAATAAATTTCTCTCGAACAAAAAATTGTAAAAAAATAACTGGGAAAGTTTATTCCCCATAGCAAACTTTTGAGCATCATTCACGTTCAGATTCGAATTGGTCAAAATTTCCAGGAAAATTTTTATTCACAATAACCCCCAATTTTATAAATTAAAAATATCGGCTGCTATATCCAATTGTTACCTTCATTTGATGGCATTTTCATGACACTTTTAAAATTAATTAAGTCAAAAGTGGGTATTTAATTTAAAAGGATGTTTAAAAAAACTTGTGTAATTTAAAAGCACTTGGTGAAACCAAAAAATCCCTTTTGAAGGTCTCTCTGTTAAATGTATAAAAGCCCTTCGTGAAATCGGCTATTAAAACTATAATTCATCTTTGGAAGCAATGGTCAAAGGATATTATTGAATTCCATAATGTGATCTGGTCACTTATTATCAACTTTTGTTTTTTTGTTTTAAAGAAGTTATTCGTTCCTTTGCGAATTTTGCTCACCACGCTTTTATAAATATGAGAAAATTTTTAACAGTTTTATTAATAAGAATTACAAGTTAGCTGTGTATAAATGACAAATAGCATATTAGCTACCGTTTATTAATACGCGGAGTACTTAGTAAGTTAAATTAAAAAAAAAAATACGTAAACAAATGTGTTCTAAAAACTTGAACATTCAGCTTACTGAGTTTAATGTTCAAGCCCCTCCCAAAAACTGATTATATAACCGCGACTGATATTTATCTATACGATAAAATGCACATTTTCATAGTTTTTCTCAGTAATTATAACGGCCGCAGGAATTTCTTTCTCTGAAAATATAGATGGTATCATTAACTTGAAAAAAAAATAAAATAAAGTATCTTCTTTCAATTGAAGAAGCCTAAAAAGTGATTAGTCATTGCTATTTTATAAGACTCATTTGAGAATTGAGATAAAAAAAACCGCAAAGCTGCTGGCTGGCCATGGATATAATATATGTATGTAACCCCTTTCTTAATTGGGAAAAATATTTAATGGCAAAGTTCAATTTAGATAATTGAGAGAAGAACTAATTGAACACCAAGAGCTGTGTACATATATTTATGTGATGTGTATCTATATGTTATAAAAGACTGAGAGGGTGCCGATGCGACGACGGCTGACGTGTAAACTGTTAACGTGCTGGCAATGACTGCATCTTCACATTGATGTCTTTTTAATTAATATACAACTAAGTAAGGCATGAAAGAAATTTTAATTGTTATTTTTCTTTCTTGTTGTTGTTGTTGATCTTTGTTGTGTTTTAATTGTATCGAGGCTAAGTTTTTGAAATGAAAGTTTTTCGTAATTGACAGTTTTTCACACCAGTTTAAGAATTCCAACTCTTTTTCAATAAAATAATTGTTGTTTAGTACTGAAGGGTAAATTTAGAAGAATTTTATAAGGGCATTTTTTTGTAAAACGAAATAAATTTGCAGCCACCACATTAACCATTTCGATCAACAGACACCTTTAAGAAGAGCTTAAGGCATAACCACATTGTCTCTTGTAGTGCTCATACTGCTGTTATCAAGTACAGAGATTCATTCTTAAACCGTACAACACGAATGTGGAATAAATATTTTACTAGTGTGATATGTTGTGAAGATGGCTCGACAAGTCTTCAAATGTGTTCCTTTTTCATAAGCCGACTTGGCCGGTGAGGGCATCTGATTAGACTACTCTAAGTTCTAAGTCAAAGTTCTATGAGTACAAAACCCGACAGCGGAATATCCATTAAGGGTGTGAGATCCATCTCAAAATCAACAATCAACAATCAACTTCAAACAATCACGATAACCCCGTGAATAAAAATTTCCCTGAAAAATTTTTCTCCAATTACTCAAAAGTTTGCTCGGAATTTATTTGTATCGGGAATAAGCTATACCAGGGAATTTTGCTGTAATTTCATACGATTTTTAGTTCGAGGGAAATTTATTCCGTGGGATATTCACGATCGCAGAAAAAATTTCGAGGGAATAAAATTTTCCGTGGAAAACAAAATCCCCTGGGAGATTCTTCATAGGACTCAATAAAAAAAACCCTAACACAAGCAAAACAAGCTCACGCGCAAAACCGTGCTTCTAATAAATTTGTTTTTGATTTAAATTAATAACTTTAATCTATGCAAGCTAATATAAATACAAAGGTCACAAAAAAAAAACTTAAAAAAATTGTTATGATCTTTGTTTTAACCTCAGTTTCCGATTTGTTTTAATACAAAAGTCTTGTATATTGTAACATAACGAAACTATTTTTACAATTGACCACATATACTAGCACCATAGTATCTGATATGATGGTGTTATACCAAAGTGAATATACCTCTACTATAGTTTACACGCATCAACCCACGACTTCCTTTCATCGACCATATAGCAACAACAACACTTCTCTGCGCAGCCGACAACCGACGCGACGGAAAAGGATGTATTTAGTGTTTATTTGTGGTTACCCACATTCATCTTTCCGCTCCAGCCAAATCCGAAACGAATAGCTAGTTACTGTGGGAGTTGAATGGGAATTTTTTGAAGTGCTCTGATGGCGTATACATATATACATACAAGTATTTAACACTGCACTATAAGAGTGTAATTTTTTGATTTATGAGCGACCGACACGACGCGACGCAATTGGCTCGCTTCTTCACAACAACTGCATCCTTTGTACTTTTAGCGAACTCCAGTTTTAATCATTGCAGAATAGCCATCAGCAAGGCAAATAAGTTTACAATGCGTTATTTTTTCTGAGAACTGTTGCAACGCCAAACCCTTACAACAATAGCACCCACATTCAGATTTTATTAACTGCATCATTTCCGTTTTGATGATGAGAATTCACCGGATTTGTAATATAATGTATGTGTAACGTAAGAAACAACAATTTTTATAGCACAAAATGAGTATCTTAAACCTGTAAAATCAAACCAGCCGCTGCTGGCGCTGCTGCTGTATGAAAAAAGTCACAAAATTGTGACAGATGACTCAAAGCATACAGCTTACAGTTGTACTGATCAATATCCAACGATACACCGATCATGATCATGCAATCATGCCTCACACATTCTTTCTTCTAAATGTCATCGAATTAAAATGTTTGACATTGTGTATTCCTGTCACGTTTGACAAGAATTGGAATTTAAATTGTCATATCGAACTGAACGGTGTCATTTATATGATAGTTGTCGTCGTTGCCAGTAGTCACACAAGGATGTGCTCCTTTTGTATAATATTGTTTGTATTTTAATTCTTTTTCCAGGATGTAACGCCATCCATTTATTGTCGATTAAATGACACCCACCATCAGCATTGTTCTTCCATTGTGCACAGGAAGCAATTTTTCCTGTTTATAAAAAAAAGTGATGGCGGCGACTCGACGGTGGTGGTTCGGTTGTGGTCGTTCGCGGTACTTATTTGTCAATTTGAATGACAGTCGTGATAGTGGCAACGATTTCCTTTGTTGTCATTTCCTTTTTCTATTATAATTTTTTTTTTCAAATTTATTTTTTTTGTTTTGTTAGTGTGGTTTTATTGACAAGACAATTAAAATTGTTTTATAGAAGAGAAGAATCACATTCGATTGATGCGATAGTTTTCCGTTGGCGGAGAAAGGGCTTCTCGTTTAAGTTTGCACAAAAATAGTCAGGTTAGTAGGTAGGTATATATGTTTATCGATTGAAATTTTATTTGATTTATCAATAGTGGGTGGAAGAATGTCGTGTAACTAAACATTTCCTCGACGATGACACAGTGGTTTATTAAGTAGATATAAAATTAGTCATTATCTCAAATACACAGACTCGTCACTAGACAATAAAGGTTAAAATAATTATAATTTCTACAAGCACTAGGTGGCACAAAAAATGTCACCCTATCAGAAGGTGTATAATAATTTTTGCAAATGGCGGTGAATGTCAATTAATCTACTTTGACATTTGTGAAGTAAACAGATACAAAATGCTGAATACGCACAAATTTAATGTTGGACACACAATGGAGGGCAGCTGCAGACAAAGTTGTAATAGCTGCTAGTTGCTAAGAGTTGGCCAACTCTCAACTTTTAATGTTTGAATGAAGCTTTCTACATTTCAAAATGAGGTGCACGCAATCGAGTCGAACAAAAGCGTTAACATGGGATTAAAGGAACTTCAAACTCACGGAAAAAAATCTCAGATAAAATCAAGTGGTATAAAATATGAGAAAACTGTAGGTAAAGCTGTATTGTGGGCACCTTAGATATTGCACGTACTACATTTTTTGACAGCTCCGGCTCTATTTGCATCAGTCAATTGTGTTTATCAAGATACTTCTAAACAACGTGTTTTTATTGGCCGCATTCAAAAATCGAACAATAGTAGCCGTGTTCTCGTGACTATCAAGTACACCAAAGTAAAAAATTTACAAGGAAAACAACAATAAGAACATATTGCGAAATACTTTTCCTTTTCATCCGAAGTATAATTGAGTTCCGTAAATCTATTCAATCATAGAGGGCATTGAAGTGATTTTTTTTAGTATGTTTGTGTTTCTTTTTGTCCTTGTATATTTTGTATGCTTTTTGACAGAAAAAAAAAACACAGATGTAAAAATAACTCCATATTAAAATAAATAAAATCAAGTTGGAGTGTGTATCGTTTTCGTGAAATGTTTACTTTGCTGTACTTGCTAGTCCCGAGAACACGACTAGTATTTAAATATAGCAGCCATTGGGGACGTTCATTCAATTATTCTCAGAAATCTGTAATAACTTTCTGTTGTAATGCGCGCCCACAAGCACATCTGATGAAAAAACAGCTGTTCTCACGAAAACTATTTTGAGTTATCATATCAAAAAAAAAAATTGGAATAACTAGCTATCCGAGAACAAATGTATAGAACAGTTGACTGCAAAATTCATTTGGTTTTGATTTTTTTGACAGCTTTCAGCTAATTAATTAAGGTTGTTCTTGAGATAACATATCTGATTCGTTTACAGATATGTTGTATACTCCGATAGCTTGTTATCCGAGATAACATATCTAATAAGCGAGTTAACGAGTTTGTGTCAAAGTAGCAAAAAATTGCATGTGCGTTTCTAAACGAACCCCAAAAAAGATTACCTCAGATTTGTCTCATGTTTCTGATGATGGGCAAATTGTCGCAAAAAAAAATATCAGCTTGAACGTAATGCAAAGCTAGGATTTTTTAGTCGCGGAGGAAATGAGACACACAATTTCTAATACGAATACACATATCAACGCTTCGATTATAGAGGTTGAAATGTGCTTTAATTTTAATGCAATTTTTTGTTTAAGTTCTAGGTTACTTTGCGACAAAATAATCGACAACAAGATAATTTTTTTTAATCGTTGCGATTGTTTTGGTGCATTATGCTTATAATAATACTGTGCGTTGTATTTTTGCGATTAAATAAATAATCACGCGATATAATACCAAAAATGCGTGTACATCGTTAAGATTTGTTACGACCATGATTTCTCAAGTGCACCGACAAAAAATCTAACTTAAAAAGTGAACACAATTCCCTCAAACGATTCTATTATGTTTCAATGCATTGCGAACTAATCAAATCAAAAAAGTTTGCATCATTAAATTATATTATGCGTAATCATACGGCTGTTTACGTGCACTTGGTGCTGATGTCACTTAACTCGTTAAAAACGCGAGATCTTTAAAGCACTATGCACAAAAAGACATATGCATTCAATTTAGGAATATCACAAAAATTCTAATCTGTCAGGTGGGCGTTTGGCTTGTTGCATTCTTCACACAAGAGTGATATCTTAAAAATGTTTTATATTTGTGTCTAAGGTATAATCAAACATTAGTCTATAATTTCTTACAAATAATAATTTGACATACAAATCTACATAACTATCTACATGCATTTTTATTTCAACTTAACCTTATTAAGCTTAATCTGCGATTCTTATCATATTTTCTTTTTAAAGTACCTTATCAGTTCTTATATAGATATTATTTTTTATTAAAACATATAGAAATTAGGTAAACAATGTTTGTAAATATTTGAATTTTGTATCTTTTGGAGAAAAAAAAACATGTTAAAAAAGGGAAGACAATTGTAGGATATAAAATAAACAAATATATTATGAATGTTGGTTAAATTATACCTTACTACGAGTACAATAATTTCAAATTAGGCACCCTATGTGTTGGTAGATACTTGGCGTTTATTAATAGGGGCGGTCATTGAACTTGACTTCGAAATTTAAAAAGCTTTCTTTTTCAAAGATAACCCTCGAAGTCAAGGCGAAGTCAACATTAAAAAAAAAACACACAAATATGATTCATATATATAAACATTCGTCATCCAGATCTAGTGAACTTATGATTTTCTGATTCTATTCTCATAAGTCTATACACTATACCTAAACAAAAATAAGTACCAGTTCCAGTCTCATTGTTTAAAATTTCCTGAATATAATCACAAAAAAAAACAATATTCGATTAGAACAACTCTTTTGGAATTAAATGCGACAGATGTTTAAAGTTTAAATGGCGCCCAAGCAACAACATGGCTTGATTCTATTATTTTGAACTTTTAGCTCGGCTAAAAGACAAATAAGGAGAGTAAAGGTCTATTTCTATATGAAGTAATAGTTATGTTGATTCTTAGAATTTGACTAGTAATGTTTTGCATCTGGGAACACATAAGAACTATTTGTATTTTAAGTATCTATACCTATATATACCTTAAGCTATTATTTTTAACACGTTCAATTTGTGCTGATGCAATTTAGTGTTTGGCGCACAAACAACATAAACAAATATAATCCTTTTGTTATTCTGCGTTAAAAGCAAGATTATAAAATTTAAAAATAAAAAAAAGTAAAAAACATAAAACCGACTTAGTTTTAATATCTTTAACATTCCACGAAATATTTTCAATAAAAGCCATCACGTAAACTCGTGGTAAATATACGAGTATCTATATCCATAAGGCTGTGCCAAGAGCAACATTGCAGAGTTTCTTCAGTGATCTGCAGAACCTCCGATCCAGGGCCGGATTAAGATATTAATGGACTACTAATTATGAGCGTTATATCTAATTATCTATTTAATTTTGGCTTAAATCAGAATTTAACTAATCCTGCACATGAATAAGCCCAACTAGTAGTATTATGAACTTTATTCGCCAATATTTTTTTTTTAATTTTAAAATGATTTTGTTTCATGCCGTCAATTTACCATTTTTCTGAATGTTTTTATTTTAAAAAAAAGTTCACCAAAGATTCATTTCCTGTCATTGACGGCAATTTTTTTTACGTATTTTTACAATTTCTCCCAGTTAGTTTTCCCATTAAGGATATCGATAATTTCACCATCATTCAGATAGTTCTATCCAAATTCACTTATCCAAAAGTATAGACCATCTAACCAGGAAATGAAACACGTCCATCTCTTAATTTCCATTAGTCGCAAGTTTCTTGAAAGTCACTCCTGTGAGGTATTTAATTCAGGGGTAGTAACTCACCTCGTGTTTTTAAAACAAGTGACATGGTTTAGGTTAGGTAGATATGGGCTGCCAGTTGATCTGGTTACCGGCACACTTAGATCCATTGTGATACCCGAGGGGTTGTAAATTCTAATTGTATAATCTGTGAGTTCTATGGATAATCATTATCGAGCCATTTAGAGGCTTTTATGAAGCTCAACAAGCTTTTTCCTGAAATATTCGAGAGCTTTTCGAAATCGTTGATGAAATAGCCGCCCATAGGTATTTAATTCTTATATGCCAAAGTGCTGGACGATGATAAAGGAAATGAGAGGCTTCCTCGTGTTCATCTTCGCCATTGCAACCTCTGCAAAGGTCATCATTATTAAGTCCCATTTTCTTCGTATTGTAGCCCAGCAGATTGTGCCCGGTGAGTACGCTTACAAGAATTCGAAAGGAATTCTTCTTTAAGTGGATAATCCTCTCTGTTCTGTTCTTATCGAAATTGGGCCATAGTTTCCTGGTTGTAGCTCAGGTATTGAGTGAATTCCACATTTCGTTGGTTTTTTAAAGAATCTTTCAATGCTCTGTTTAGTGGCAGAGAGTGGGATTCTAATCGATAGGTCTATCTGGATAGGGTCATGTGTTGAACCCTTCCTTACCAGTTTAGAAGAGTGAAAGTGTACAGTACTGGGCTAAATTACGCCAAGACTTAAACCATGAAAATTTTCTTTCATATTACCAGAATTGTCATTTGCTTGGTTAATCATCTATCCTCCATTATAAGTGTCCTGCATTTTAATAGTTGAAATGAACAATCCTGTAAGACCCGTCTCCAATATACGAATATGGTTAGCCGTATTATTTGCTAGCTTCAAAGTTTGCTTCAGCGTTTAGTTTTACTTACGTACTATAATTTATACAAAATGAAACTCTAAGATTTTCTTTAATGTATGTTGTGTAATTGATCCGTCATAAACCTCCCCCATTATGTGTGTCTATGTTTGGCGTCATTATACCAGTTTTGATCAAATTACTAATATCGTTTACACACATTTTTTTTTTGCCGTCCTTGTGGTAATTTTTCATTGAAGAGTAACCATTTCGTCACTAGCCTTGTCCGTCTTTGGGCTTCTGTTCTTGATAATGTCCAGTCTAGCTCCATTTTGAGGGCTTTGTTATTAAGTATTACGTCAACTATTTTCATTCTATTTCCTTTGTCTTTCATTTCTTATTCTTTTCAAATTTCTTCTTTTCAGAATATTTGTTTCAATATTAATCTTTGTTTGACAAATCCTTAATTTATCCATATGTCATTGTCGAAATTATCGTTGAGCACAAAAAATATATTTTCATGTCGTCACTTAATTTCGAGTCATATACTTGCTTTTCATTCCAATATTGCTTATTAGTCGGTACATTTATTTTTCGTCTTGAAGGAAGTACACTCCAAGGGTAGATTGTGCTCCAGTGCTCCTTCCTCGTCCACGTCATGATCGTTACCAAACCTTTCGTCTTTCGAATTCATTCGCTAGTTTTAAAAATTGTAAAAGGTCAAATTTCTATTTTGACATTAAATTATTCCATAACCTCATGTATAAATATTTTCGATCAATGTCGTCAAATTTCGACAAAAAGCAAATTGTTCATTTCTAAGGACTCAATAAGGCGAATTACATTTTCTAAAGTAGAAATAGGTATCTAATTATTTCAACAACAAAAATAATGTTTAGTAAGAACGTGTGTTGGCTATAGAACCTATATAAGATAGACATTTAAGGAAACTAGTTCGTCCCTGGTCAGAACCATACCAACATGTAGCTAGATACCATTGCTATGTATAATTTTGTATATATTACATACCTACGTATTTCCTTAGCGACCAACTCAAAACAAGAAAACGAAATAATCCCAAAGAGGTAAGTATCTATCTACCTACTCTACATCCATAAAATAACAAATAGGTATCTATAAAATTATCTTTAAGATGATTTGGAGATGATAAAGGTAAGAGTTAAAAGAGATAGAGGAGGTGGTGATGGTGAGATAAAATGCAGAACGTTTTTTTTTTTAAGGAAATTCTGTATTTAGCTGAAGTAGATATATATATGTATCTTTGAAAAATAAAAATAACTTGACAATGAGATAATATGCAATCATGCGATAAACCATGACATCGAACATGCAATATATGCAGATATTTAGATAGATAGTAAGATTTAGATGTAGATACGGTGTGATCATCTCAAAATGTAATCTTTTCTACAACAGAATTACAGCACGCCAAAATTTAATTATTTCTTCTTTGGTTAGATACTCATGGAAACATAGGTATAATATGGTCATGTACATAAGGTATGTATTCTTTATCTCAAGAGGGCATTGTATTTTGTGGATTCGAATTTGAACCCAGGAAGTACACTCACGAAGAGATAAATTAAATTGTGTCGCATTCAGAACAAAGGCACGGCATTCTTGGAAGCCAGGTGAAAAAATAAAATATTTTATTTTGGTTTTTAATACATAAAAAAAATCCATGCTCTTGCATTCATTAAACAGTTCGCCCCTATATAGATATATTGTATCTCCATATGTATAGATGGTGGTCCTTCAAATGATCGATGTGCATCCAAATTATATATGTACATACATACAAAAACTTTAAGATACACTACGACTACTCAGCCAGACATTTTAAGTGAAAAGGTTGAGCATAAACATCTGCTCCTGATGTGTTATCCGGGCGAGATATTTATAAACATAAAGGTAGATCTACCTTTATACCTACCTACTTACTTATTTTTTTACCTTTAGCCGACGAAAACGTTAACGATTATCAGTTGAACGCACTCGCACTCCAAAAAGGATGTTCGTTAGTGTTTTGTGGATATTTTTCCGTTGAAAAAGATACAAAAAGTCCTTTTGTTGGGAGAAATGAGTTTTTATATTTTGTTGTTGTTTTGTTTGTACTGGCTGGTGAATTAGTCCTGTTTCTTTTTGAACAAAAGATACATCTATAATAACACGCATTCTGTAAATTGTTGTTTTCCTGTGTGAGATGGTTGCTGCTGCAGACAGATGACGCAACGCAAATAACATGCACGAAATATGACAGCAGAAGCTACAACAGATGACGTATCTATGTACCTATCTATGTACCTATACAGTTTACACATATTTGTGCATTTGCTATTGGCACATGGTAGTATTAATTAAGTCACTGGCAGATTATCTAACAAAATCGTAATATCATTTCTTAACAAAAAATCAAAACATAAACATTTACGTATCTTTATATCAAAAAATATGTATTATGTAAGATTCTCATGCCTTACCTTAAGAGAAGGGTTCATGTTTAAATTTTTATAGTAAGTAGATACCTACATACGTATAGGTATTGTAGCTATACCTATCTGCAAAATATATATAATTTTTTTTATTTTCTGAAGTGTGTTAATTTGATTTCGCATCAGATTACATGCAATGCAGAAGGAGAGTCCTGGCATTGATGGATAAGATAGTTTTCAAAGTTTAATTAGGTTGAAGTAAAAGGTTTCCCCGATGACCATCCATTGGAAAAAAAAGAAACCACAAAACGGAGATTAAAGAAGGCATAAGGAAAAAAAAACTATAAACAATAAACAAAAGTGCGCCAAGGCGCTGTGGGTGGGTTTATTGTTTACGTCATTTTTTGTTCAGCTCGTTGTGATTTATGTACATATGTAGGTGATAGGTATACAATATCTATATAATGTATATTAGTACGGAGTAAGTTAGATAGATGTGCTTTCGTGAGATTTCTAGACTCTTCAACATTCGGTGTTTAAATTAATGGCCTTTTCGATTGGCCGTCCAGAACTGTTCCGACCCCCACAAAATAACAGTTGTTACTCTAAATAGAACAGCAAACGATTCTGGATTTTAATTCAGAATCGAAAACAGAATCACTAATACACTCACATAATTAAAATGTCAAAATCATCAGGTTAATTTGTTTTGTGTAATTTCGATGAGTTTATTGAATTTAAACTATAAAATAACATAAAAAAGAAGCAAATTAATTATTATTGATATAAGAAAATGTGTATCTACTCGTATATATTGAAATCAAGTATTTCGGAAAATCTTTTTAGCCGATGTGATTTTTTAAAATTTAATTTTCACAAACAGTGATACATACAATTCAGAAACAGTCAAATTGTTTCCGGGTGTTTTATTGGAGGCTCAAAATATCATCTTCAGTTACGCCTACCAGGCCCAATTGGATGCACTTATCCGATTTGGGAACGTCCCATTTTGACGTCCAAATTTGACATTTACTTTTGTCAGTCGCAGGATATAAACGGTGATTTTTTAAGAGCTTGGTTATTCAAAATTCAAAAAAACACAGAAACTTGTAAAAAGTGAATGAAATTTTTATTTGGATTGATAAATCAATTTCTGCCATTTACTTTTTAAAAATAATTTCACTTAAATGTTGACCGCGGCTACGCTCAAGGTGGTCCATTCTGAAGGTCCAATTTTGGCAAACTTTTTCACACATTTCGGCCGGAATCTCACCAATGACGCGTTCAATGTTGGCTTCCAAGGCAGCAATCGTGTTTGGCTTGTCCCCATAGACAATAGACTTAACATAGCCCCACAAAAAATAGTCTAACGGGGTCAAATCACATGATCTTGGTGGCCAATTGACTGCGCCAAAACGTGAGATCAACTGCTCACCAAATTCGCCTCTCAATTGATGCATGGTTTCGCGTGCAGTGTGGCATGTGGCACCGTCCTGTTGGAACCACATGTCGACCGAGTTCAATTCTTGCATTTTCGGCAAAAAAAAATCTGTTATCATTGAACGGTACCTTTCTCCATTGACCGTAACCCTGCGGCCTTCATCGTCCTTGAAGAAGTACGGCCCAATGATGCTGCCTGCCCATAAATCGCACCAAACAGTGCATTTTTCGGGATGCATTGGTAGCTGCTGAATTGCCTCTGGCTGCTCTTCACTCCAAATACGGCAATTCTGCTTATTCACGTATCCATTTAGCCAAAAATGAGCGGAAAAAAAACGGACGTAGCTTGCGAAACACATTTTTCACAGAGCACGAATTTTGATAATAAATTTCAATAAGTTGCAAACGTTGTTCAGGCGTAAGTCTATTCATGATGAAATGGCAAACAATACTGAATCGAAATGTCAAATGTTCGTGGAATTTGTCATGTGTAATCTGTCAAAAATATAAACGTCAAAAACCAAGTAGCAAAAAAATCACCCGGTATAACTACTTATATGAAAATAAGCCAGGACTGTGTATTGTTTAACTTCAGAATAATCTAAGTATAAAACAAACACCTACTTCATAGGTACCTACATTGACATACATATAACTAGATAGTATGTCAATGGGTACCTACTTATACCACAACATAAATATATCTGTACAAATTTCTGATTTTAGATTGGCAAGCTGCCTAAAAAAAATCAATCAAATTAATGGAACTTTTACTGGAAAGCTAAATTAGTCAAGAAATATCTCTCTTCACTTTAAGTCAAGTAAATTGGTTTCAGAATTGTCAGCTGTTAGTTATCTATCAGTTCAACTTTAAGGCACCAGTTATAGCTTTCATTGAAATTTATTATTGAAAACAAACCAGTGAAATGTAATTTTGATGTTACATTTGATCATTGAAAGAAAAATTGACACAAATCACTTTTGGGAACAAAATGTCAGCTGTTTATTGAAAACGCTTTCCATCATTGAAAAATCAAAAGTTATTAATTTAGAAGAAAGTGGTACCTAGCCCAAATAAAATAATTTTTTGACAAAAAAAAAATATATACATATCTTATTAGCTTTATTTTGGTACCAAAGCGACCTCAGATTTAGGTATATGTTTAAGTGCCTCAGAATCGATAGACAAAATTTTCAATAGGTTTGTTCGTTGAGCCCTGAAGTCGCCCTAGGGTCGACCTAAAGCGATTTTTGAAAAACCTAGTCACCCTGATAAACAAATTCTGTGTTTTTTGAAACCTAGGGTCGCCCTCAACTAGCACTGAAGTACAACTAGGCTTTTAGCAGGGGCAACTTGAGGTAAATGAATAAACTCCAAAGTCACATGAGATCTGAGGTAGGAATGGGCGATATAGAGGAGAATATCGAGTACTCATCATCGATGTTAATATTTATCGAGTCGAAAACATCGATGGGTTGAAGCGTTTTCCCCTATTCTTCCTTTAACATCGATATTGAATCATCGATTTTTTGTTTTAATATCGATGTTTCAATAACATAGATGGACTTATACATCATCCCTAATCTGAAGCATTTGTTTTGTTGTGAATTCTGCAAATTGTTATTTTTAAAATAGAAATAAAACAATACTCAAATTAATTTTCAGACACAGACATGAAAAATGGAAAGCTTTGAAGTTGTGGATTGTGCATAGTGTCACAAAAAATGTACTAAGAACTTGAGTTTAACATATTTTAAGTTTTAATTATTAAATGACATAACTTGCTTTTCTGCAACATAAATTTAATGGCCCTCGGGTGTTTTTTAAGAACCGAAAAACCCAGGTTTTTTTTGACAACTCTTGGGGTTGTCAAAAAAACCTGGGTCGACCCTAGGTAAAATTCAACGAATGAACCTTATGATTAGTTTCAATGAAAGCTATAACTGGCGCCTTACTATAGATAAACTAATGATGATTAGGAAAAACTCTCCGATTCGGGATTCCAATCGATCAAGTTAACACTACATTCTCGAATCGAATTCAATTTGAGTATATACTCGTACCTATGGGTAAGTCGGGCAATTCCAAATGCCCATTTGTACGATTATTTTATTTTATAACTAAGTAAATATGGCCATTTAATGGGTGTGTGGATGATCCTGTTTCGCATTTCTCTTCTTTGCAGGAAAATAACTGTCATTTAATATAGGTACCTATCAATCAAAAACTTTCAGAAACATTTGGAAGCCTTCCGTACGACCAATCACTAATGAAAATGATATAAAAGCACATTTTTGAAGTCATGTTCCAAGCTTGACATGGTGAAAAATTAACTAGTTTTCTAGCTAAATTTAGGTTCAATGAATGCAGTTGATAACATAGGTAGGTACTACATTAGAAAACCTTACCTAATTTTTTAACAGAAGTTGTTTCATAATTGAATCTATTTTTATCCAAACTCTTTTAAATATATTGACATCCTGTTAATTTCAGGTTTCAATAGGTCTATATATAGCTACCTATCTATTAGCATATCTTTCTCGTAACCTAGATTCCCAACCACCCACAATAATTTAAATTGTGAAGGTACATAGCTAGGTACACACTTTTACACTTCTCTGTTCTCCTCTGACCTACCTAGTACATAATTGTGTTGAATCTGCGGGTAACTTTACAAGCCATTCACATGCCGACAAAATATAAAGACTGTTTTGTGAATGTGTATTCATTCACAATACCAAATTACGCATTTCCGCAATAAGTTTTTTTGTTTTTTTTTTTTTTATTTTTCAGTTCTACTGATTCGTTTTTAAAATTTTTTAGTTGGATTTTTCGCGTCATTATTGTCGACGTCTTCGTCGTCGCACCAAAAAGATATTCCTCACTCTGGAAAGGAAATACGAATCTTTTCATTTTTTTGTTTTGAATTTTTTTTTTAATTTTAATTTTATTTTCCCCAGTGAAAAAAAAAATATACTCATTGAATGCGGGACATTATATATAAATGGATCTACGCAAGAGAGCAAAAGATCCCTCTTGAGAAATAAAAATGCCGTTGTTCGTCATGGTGTAACAGGAAGAGACATCTAAAAAGAGTCTCACTTTTATGCCGATCTAATCGGCATTTGCAGTCGTTATAATTTCGCCATTATTTTTCCCCTCTAATTCTTATTGTTATAGCTTGTAGGTATATAGGTATGTAGGTATTAAAATGTAAACTAACCCCAAACAAAAATAAACAATTGTAAATGTTGAAGGCGCTAATTCATCCTAAGATTAGAGAAATAGGTAAGTGATACCTATGTTTGGCATATCCTGCTCTGCATGACTGCGATGTTGATCACTTTTTTCTTGTTTTTTTTCCTTCTGATCTTTTCTAATTAAATTATCATTTCCTGCCACGATATATGATAAATAGGTAGGTCGTTGATATACCGCACAGTCATTGTTGAACTGGTGCTTCTTAGGATTTATTTTTTTTTTATTATTATTTTTGGGCATAAACGAGTGTTAATCAATTTAACACGAACTTATGAGTTAAGCGAGAATTTTGAATGTTTTTAAAAGCCATTAATGATTTTATGTTAAATAAAAAAAAAATAACTAGGTACCTACCTATACTTATAAGAAAGAACTTAGTGTTGGGTTCGTTCGTCGTTGTGACAACAGGAAATGTGAAATCCTGTCAGTAGCACTTATAGACACATTAATTTGTATGAGCTCACATTAGTCAGCAACTTAAGTGTCGGAAAACACTTTGCACTTTGTTAGTTACTTCTTTGGTGGCTGTTTATAATAAGTACAAGTTTAAACTTGACTTGTCAGATTATTACTATTCGTCACTGGGAGAATGTGAACTTCAAAGTGTAAACAGCCACTTTTATAAACAGCTTAATAACAAAAGTAGATTTACCTGATTCATTAGAGACATAAACGCGACTTTTAAATAGTGTATCCGCTCATAAACATAATATGTAATGCCAATGGCTAAGCTAGGTGCACGAAACTATGCTAGATTCACGCTATACCTATGGTTTTCATAGGTTTAAGGTTTTGTCGCTAAAATCTAAGGTTGTTGGTGGATAGTTTTAAATTATAATAATAGGAAATAGTAGACAAAAAGTGTGACCTTATTGTCCTATGGTTATTTCAAAACCTGTTTTCAACATCGAAATACATTACATTGGGTTGAATTGCCATCAAGTATTCGAAGTTAGAAAATCCCCAATAATTGTTAATCGTATAAATACATAGTTGAAAATCGATATAGGAACATACATACGATTCATTTGAACGAACTTTCAGTAATATGGTAGGTAATATCCGCTAAAAGTTGAAATATCTGGGATCTGTTATCTATAAGTAAAGCAACTTGTGATGACGACATCAATCATCGAATAAGCGTAGGGTGGATGAAGTGGCGTGAAAACTCCAATATCTTCTGTGATGGAAAACTACCCCCTAAGCTGAAGCTGGTTATGGCAGCAGGAGTGACAAAGCTTGATCGAATTAGAAGCACTAAGTTCTGTGGAAACATTCACTTCAAAAATTCCAAAAACTAGAGCACGATCGGCTCAGGTGGTATCGTCATGTTCAAAGGGGAAATCCGGGGACTCCACCTGAAAGGCAATATCTAACAAAATTCCAACACGATTGCGAAAAAGAAAAAGGAATGAAAGACCAACCCACTCCATTATGCAAATGCATAATGACATCAGCATTTGGTTGACCTCAGACAAGGAAAATTCAAAACCGGGAGTCTTGCCGATAATTTCTGAGGTCAATGCGGCGTTCCGATGGGCGGATCGCTAGTGTTAAGCAGATACGTGACGTGGTAGAATTATGCTTCCTTTGAAATCACAATATCGCCACAATTAATAAGAAGAATATCCGCTTTTTATGTAAACATTTTATTACAGCTTCAAAATGGTAGCCATAGGATATAATTCCAGCTTAAATTGTTTTTTTTTGCAACGAATTCACTTATTATTAAAAATCTTATGACTAACATAAATAACAAAGGAAACCCCTAATTTGTTGGCATACAAAAAACTAAAATAAAGCACATACCTACATATAAATATGGTCATCATATTACCGGATATTCTTTTTTTGGAATTTAAATGATATCGAAATCGAACCACTTTTATGAATCATTTTCCTAAAATTGTGCCCAGTAATGCGATTCCATTCTGGAATAGCAGTGTATCACAGCTGAAATTGTACTTACATCCATATTCTCGAACTAGGGTATATCAGTGTATACATATATCAATCGGCATTATCACTTCAATAAAATAACAAAAGTCGATAGTTTTGGAAAATACAGGTGTTTTGATATTTGTAAAGCTTAATCAGATAGTAGGTAAGTGTCTATGTATATGAACAAACTAAGTATTTATGATATCTCTGAATGACGTATTGTGTAATGTTAAGAAATTAGGCTATATTTATTTTTAAGGGCTGATTTTTAAATCCAATGATAAAATAAAACTTCCAAGTAATTTATCTTTAGCTACCCAATTTATATATGTGGCTTGGTTTGTAAAGTCATAATCACTTGCTGGGAAAAAAATTTAATTTAACATTATTAACTCTTCCACTGATAAGATATGTCTACCTTAATTCGTACTTTATTTCAACAGAACGAATACATTTTTTACCGACAAAACATGGAACACCGTGTAAGTGTAGTAATATTGCAATAAGTAATAGATACTGTTCAATTAGATACAGTTTCTTAAAACAACAACTAAATAAAGTAAAAAGGTGGCGCTGATAATACCAAGAACACCTAGTGCCTTATTCGTTGCGATTCCCGATGTGCCTGACGGAAAGAATAGATAAGAAAAAAGGCAAATTTTAATGAAAAGTATAAAAACAAAACCTTTAGAAGTGTAGGTAGTACTGCTTTGTTATTTTATTTGTTGTATCTGTTGTGCAAGAAATACATATGTATTTCATGAATTAAAAATAAAAAAACACACTTCGTAAACCTTCAAATTTGTGTGCATTTTGATGGATTTTATAAACGGCGCCCAATGTGAGGGTTATTTTCTCGATCGACAATCTTATAGCGAGTTTCATTCAAATTTCAAAGATCTCCTCTCAAAATGGAGATTTAATCTTTTCAATGAAACTTTGTGTCCAAATTTAATTGTAGTAGTGGCCGCGTTCGGTGGCATACCTTAAGCAATCCGGATTGATTTGTGTTGTTGTAACGCCTAAGGAAAAGCCAGATGATGAATTAAACATTATGTTGTCCAACACAAATCTCAAGCTACCCAAAAATTATCATTAATTTCAGGAACAGCTGATTCAAAACTTCAGATTTGTATGCAATACAACTGACTTAACAGAGAAAGCTACCTGGATCGTTCGAAGACAAACCCGCTACTAAGGAATCTTGGCAAGCCTACCGGCATTGCACCGAACTGAATGACTGACACATACATTTCTGAAAAAAAAAACATCTTCATCATCAGATGATGAGGAAGATGAAGGCAAAGCAATAAAAAACCTTAAAAATTTATAAAATTTAAATTATTAACTTCTTCGTCTGTTATTTGTTTATTTTTTAGTTAAATTTTATAGCAGGGACTGGCACAATTAATTAATAACAAAATAGTTTCCATTTGATGTTTGACAGAAAAAACGTTTTACGTGTATGCGTGCATTCAGTTCAAATCTGCCTACCCATCAAAGATCAGATCTTTTGTGTTGAGATCTGATCTAGATTTGCTCTTTTTGTTGGAATGAAACTCTCAAAATTCAAATAGATGAAATATTTTGTCAGAAAGAGTAGATCTATTCTTAAATGAAACTCGCTATTACTAAGTTTTGATAAATAACTGCATATTTATTCAAAAGGCGCAGTCAACAACTCTAAGGGCTAGTTCATCTATGTGTAGGTAGTATTCGTTGAACCAGAATCGTTTAACATTTTTAAAGGTATCAAAATTAATTGCAATATATTCGGAATTTGTTTCTGTTCCCGATTCAATAAGGAATCAAACATAGAACACATAATTTGAGAGTTTTTTGTTAAAGCGAATTAACCATTTTGGTGTTAATTCGTAATGTCACTCTGTTGATCAAATAAATTGTTTGCGAATTTAAATTATAGGTATAAAGATTTTAAATAAAAATAAAGGAAATTTTAAATGAAAAAAAAAAAAAAAAAAAAAAAAATGCGTAGTAACCTCGGTAATATTGATGCGAAGAGACTGACATCGAGGGCTTTTGGGATACCTTCACCAATTGTAATCTATGTACCTACTTACTATTTAGCTTTTAACTTTCTGATAACAACATATTTACACCTTTATGTAAACGTACATAAACAATAAAAAGGGTGCTATAACACCCCAGACAGGGATTAAATTCAAAAACATGCTTTACAGGAAATACAAATAATTAAATGCAATTGATGCATAGCATACCCTTTTCCTGTGTTCAGATAATACAGGACAATTGCATTTTAAGCCTGGAATCTTGCTTTTACGGTCTTGTTTTCATGAACGCGACTTGTTCTGTAATTTAGGATGGGACTCACCTTTATGTGACTCCAGTGGGTGTCCTAGAACCCTCTTAATCTATTCAGCTAATTTGTCGTGGCAAATATTTAACTAGACGTCGCTCCATGTGAGGTTTAGCCAGTTGTAATCCCAATCATTTAAGATAGGTATACCTATTTATCCGTCTGACTAGGGCATTTACATAATAAAAAAGGGTCAATTAATTAATTCCGGCTTGATCAAGCATACTAAATCTACCTATAAGAATTGTAAAGGCCACCGTTAAGTAGGTACTTCGAGTATATTGAATAATCATCTGTAAATTCTGAGCATTCATCATCGGAAACTGAATCTATTTCATCAGCATCACATTCGAAAGCAAATTTCTAAATACTCCTAATTACCGAAAGAATGGAGAAAAAAAAGTCACTAAAAATTTCGCATACGAGAAAAACAACATGGGATGGTACATCACCCCGTGGCATTCCGAATGATCGGGCATTCATAAACTATAGCCTACCGCTGGGATTGCTCATGCTCATCAGTAACTAACACCTGATATAGGTATTATTAAATGACAAATACATGAAAAGGCAGAAAGAGAAATCAAGCCAAATCAAAAATAAATTAAAATAAAATTACTTGTGGTAATGGAACATCCCTGTCATTGGAAGGTTGAGCTTATACTTATATTAAGGTACCTACTTACCTACCTAACTAATTTTGTTCAACTAAATAATTATTTACTAAATATTGACTGGTCAAATTAATTTATATTTCTTGATTTAAATAATATGTACAGCCGCTTCATTGAAATTATACTAATTGGGTTTGATAGATTCGTTTGACAGTTCGCTGAATAATATTACAAGTTTGATCGATATTGGAACAATCGTGTTAAGTAGCGCCGAGGTGAATTCCGCGTCTTCCGTGAATTGAAATCCCTTCAATCTAATTATAGTTCTGGTCCAGACGACATTCCTGCCGCAGTACTAAGAAATTGTTGTGACTCTACTTGTACTCCGTTATATATTATATTCAAAAAGTCCCTTCAAGAAGAGAATTTCGTTGAAGAATGGAAACTGTCTTACTTGGTCCCTATTCATAAATCTGGTTCCAAAAACGATGTTGAGAATTATAGGGGTGAGCTTGATTTTCTGACAAGTGTATATTTATCAGAAGTTCAGCATGGTATCGTGTCCGGTCGATCTACGGTGACCAATCTGTCCTATTTCACTTCGTACGTCTCTAATGCTATGGAACAAGAATTTCAGGTGGACGCAGTTTACACTGACTTTAGCAAAGCTTTTGATTCTGGGAACCACCAAACACTTCTAAATAAACTTGAGATTTTCGGCTTCCATTCTCAATTACTTCGGTGGTAATCCTCATATTTATCTGGTAGAACACAACGAGTTAAGTTTGGAGATACATATTCAAATGAAATTCAGCGTATATTAGGTGTCCCACAAGGTAGCCACCTGGGTCCGCTCTTTTTCGTAATTTTCATTGATGATATTGTCTCCGTCTTTGAACATTGTAAATGCCTATTATATGCCGACGATTCAAAACTATTTTTAAAAGTTTCTAGTTTGAATGATTGTCAATTTATTCAATCTGACATTGATTCTCTGTCAAATTGGTGTCACATTAATGGCATAAAATTGAATACAAAAAAGTATAATGCTATTTCTTTTTCCAGAAAATCTGAATGCTTACTATTCAACTATAGAATTGAATCTGTGGCTTTAGATAGAGTTTTAAGTATTAAAGACTTAGGTGTTATTCTTGATTCCTCTCTTTCTTTTAAAAGTCATTTCGATTATCTGGTCCCTAAGGCCAACTCGTTAGTAGGTTTCATAAAACGAAATGCAAAAGACTTTACAGATCCATTTGTGTTAACCCTGTTTACATCACTTGTCAGATTGCTTTTGGAATACGCAGACGTTATTTGGAGTCCCATATATAAAGTCCACTCTGATCGAATTGAGAAAATTGAAAGACGATTCACGAAATATATATTTAAAAAAATTGGTTGGAACTTTAGTCCTAGCGATGAGGCAAGATGCCAATTACTTGGAATAAAGTCATTACAATCAAGAAGAAAAATTCATAGTATAATGCTGATTAGAGACTTACTATGCTACCGTCACTTCTTGCTTTAGTACCTATCTATGTTCCCGTTAGGTTTATGAGAGCTAGAGTATTCTTATTTTAAAGAACTCATATGACAAACTATGGTCGTAATGAAACTTTATCAAGATCCATTGTATATTTCAATGAAGTGTCTACAAGTATTGATTCTATTAATATAAATCGTAATAAATTTAAAATCGAACTATTGTAATTATTCACTATTTAATTTAATCTCTTGGAGTGCTTATATCTGTTAGCTGTAATATTGCTTGTAGATAAATAAATAAATAAATGAATAAATATTCCTAAAATTCTGGTAGGTAGGTATCTAGGCATTTGTTGTAAAAACTTTATATTATGTTGCAACAATGTCAATAATGTTTAATTTAAGCTCTATCTTTAAAACGTGTTTCATAGGCCATAAAGAATGACGGAGCATAATCAAACCCTGTATACCTACCTTTGTATATCCCCAAAATGCAAATCGTTTATTCCACTTTTAGAATACAAAATCATGTAATTTGAAATTAGCTACCTTATAAACTTACCTACCTACATATGTAGATATCTCTTATTGACTTATTTATATTTTATTAATGTAAAAAGTTTGAATTGAAGTAATGATTATTTCTACCTGTCATACGATCGACAATGTTCCATAAAACCCTCCTACCATGACAGCATATTCATTTCTTACATTGAACAACAACAACCATAGTTAGATATTTATGTAAGGTAACTGCCTACTTAAAGAAAGTTACGCTAAGTACATACGTTTCGTTAAGTAAAAATAATTTTCACCGACCCCAATTCAACCTCCCACTTCCCACTTCCCAGCACAATAAGTTGGTAGGTATGTATCGCACTATCTGTAAATTGTTTGCCCGCGATAATTCCTTGTGCATGATTTTCTGACATGCGTATGCGTACCTACCACTGTCTTAAGACAGAAAATTAAACTTTTGTTAAATATCTAACCTGTGTATTATATAGATAGGTACTTTATCTTCACTTAAAAAAAAAACACTATCTTAATGTAACTTCCTACTAGCTGATTTGAATAATTGGGGTAATTAAAAATGGATACACAAAAGTTGTAAGTAAATAAATGAACAAAAAAAGCTCATCCAGCTAAAAAAAAAATATAGGTTGTAGGAAGGTATAAATAGATATAAAAATAATCGTACAATTTGGTAACAAAATTAACAATAATTAACTTACCGGTTGGGCAATTGTGTTTTCCAAAAAAAAATCAAAACAAAAAAAAATAAACCGCTGTGCTCTTCTGCCGTTGCTATTTTATGTAGAAAACGAGAACGAAATACGAAAGAAATCAGACAAAAATAACAAAAAGAAATTATTTTTGTATTTCTGAAGGACTTCCGGCGAACGTTTTATGGCTGGCGGTATGGTGGCGCGTTATAGAATAGTGTTGTTGTCGTATGGTCGTTGGCGTTCGTTGATGTTGTTGATACCGTTGTTGGTGATGATGGCGGGCGGCGACGACGTTGCTATTTTGAATTTGCAGCCAGCAGCAGACTTCCGGCGTTAACTATATAGGTATAGAGATAGAGAGGCTATCTGTGCTCTGATTTAACGATGTAGTTATATCTCCGTTTAAATTGATGTACCTATCTCTTTTTGTGAGATATTATTGTTAATACAGATTTTTTATATTTTGTGTAGGTATCCCTTAAATATTGAATTAAAAAGTAATCCACTCGGTTTTTTCTCTATTGGTACTTTTCTCTTTTTTTTGAAAAAAAATAGAGAAAGCAATTATTCACACTTATTGATTATAGGTAGTAGGTTACATATATTTTTTTTCGTACAATATATTTCCCACAAAACCACACAACACTAAACGATAATGTATTTTTGCACATTTAAAATGACCAGATAGTTAGGCAGGTATCTAATGGAAGCGATAATACTAGAAAGGTAGCCGTTTTTAGCTTAGCTATTCTTTAGAGCGGAATTATATTTCAACCGATAAGTATTTTTTGAACGCCCTACCCAGAACGTCACCGGACAAAATATTCAATTAAAAGTAGAAATTTTAAACAGACACAATCTCCGTTGTACGTGTTGACGACTTGCCGTTTCTATCCAAAATGCGAGGAGAAACGTTCCACGTGAATATGTTAGGAGGAACTGAAAAAACCGAATTGATTGTTTGGTAGAGGCAGATGGTTGCATGCAGTTGTTTTTGTTTTCATTTGATAAATTTGTGTGAATCGAACATGAACTTGCTCGAGTTAGATTAAGTTTGAAGTTAACTTGAATGTACAGTGGGCCAAATGGTGAATACAACTTTATAGAAACTTTAATAAAAATACTTGATTTTAAAATATATGTAGTAAATTATTTCAATTGGCTTAAAATTTAAAGAATTTTTCAACGGGTTGTTAATCCTTGTTTTTTTTTCTATTTTCAGATAAACTGTTTGCGTAGAAAATTTTAAAGTGAATAGGTAGCGCAGAATTTTAAGGGTAGAATCCCCAGTGGCCGACTCCTTAAGGAATTTTTCGTAAAAAATATGGCACAGAAGCTGCAAATGTCAGCCTTTTCCGTTCATTCTTGAAGCAAATTATCCTTTATTTATAAACAAAAATGTGTATTTTTGTATGTAACAATTATTAATTTAGGTTTTATCAAAAAAAGTAATATTCTCCTGTGTCCGGCAACTAATTGCCTTATTTCCGGCCACTTATGCTCCCTAATTGGGATCTGAACCAGTTTTTTTTTATATGAAGCGGCCGGGACACACATGCCAATATTCGGTACCCTAGTTTCTACTTACAAAAAGGTGGCCGAATACTGGATTTTATTGATTTTTAATGGCCGTTTTTGTTCAAATGTTCCTGATATTACTCATTTATTTATTTTTGTAATTTTCTCAAAAAATTAAATGTTGGCTATTTTCGGCCGGGGGCCGACTTTAGGAAACTTCAATTTATTGTGTTACAAACTATTTTTCAATTTTAAATCAAATTTTAATTGAAATATATGCTCTTTTACTATATAAACACCATACAAAATCATTAACCCAATAAAAATCCCTAAAAATCACTAAATTCTGGCACAATGTTTACTAAGTGTTTTCAACAGTTACCCTGTGTAAAAAATTTTTCCCGAAGGCTTGCGCATTTAATTAACTCATAACTCAGAAAGTACTGTACATATCTATACTGTAAATTTTGACATATTATAAGGAATAGATGTCAAATCGTAATAAGGCTCTAAGCTGAGAAGAAGGTCCTTAGATTTCTTAATTACAACGCTTTTTTAAAGGGGCCGGCTACTGGAGGGGTCCGCCAATAGGCGACTCTAGTAGTTAGGTATTCGTTTAAGGAAAAAGGCGACTCTAGATAAAGATTAGATTAGATTAATTTTTATTGATTATTAGATAATACATATACATTTGTATACAATTCTTATAAGTATTTTAAAACATAGCTGATCTGCCGATAATGAAGAGGTCGTTTATTTGAGAGTCCTTATATATATATTTGACATTTTAAAATAGAATTCTAACTAATGTTGGTTTTTAATGTGATCTTAGAAAATTGCAGCTGAATGCACCTATTTTTGATATTAATTATAAACACCTAACATACATCAATTTCAAATTAAAATGCATATGCATTTGCTTTCGTATATTATTTGAGAGTTTTTACTTGCGATATAGGAACCTACTGTAGGGCAAGTTTTGCATTTGGAACAAAAAAATCGAACGAAATTGAGCTTTTAATCAAACTTGACATGACGATAATAGAGAACACCAAAAAAGTCTGTCTGTCTGCCTGTCTGAACAACGCTCTACAGCCTAAACGGCTGAAGTGATTTTCTTCAAAATTGGTATTTAAGTGTTTTAGGTGATTGTCTAAAAAATAGATATTTGAATCGTTTTTTTAGGTGTGAAACTAACGGTACCTGCCATACAATTTTCTACCATCTCAATTATTTTTGATTTTGATCAAAAAAATAGTCTGTCCATCTTCATTTTTGTCCAAACAAAATGTTAAATATTTTTTATTGTAAACTTTCTCAGAAACGGATCAACGGATTTCGATCAAAATTTGTATATAGGAGGACTTGTTGAATTATTGATTCAAAATAGCTTTTAACGGCCTTTCGTCCAACAAAAATTGGCGTTTCGTCCCGGCGATTTCACATGGACTCATCAGTTGACTAGTAAGGACCTTTGTCAATACGCAATTTTTGCCAATTTTTGTTGGGCTAAAGGCCGGTAAAAGCTATTTTGAATAAAAAAAAAGATTGGTTAATTTGTTTTCCTTTTTTACATATATGATCCTTTAGTTCAATCCCCACGCCAGGCAGCATTCTTTTCCATACCTCCAGTTTTAATTGGATGTCGCCAGTGAGTTAAAATGAGATAGTGAATACCTAATTCTCAAATCCACTTTGCCAACAAAAAATTCTTTCCTATTTTTCTATTCTTTCTAACTAATGCCGTACAATTTAGGTTGCATTTAAAAGACCTTAGGTTTTCAGGCATATACAGGTTAAAATTATTATAACAAATTATTATTATAAGTCTTGGAGAATGGAAAGCCAATATGCAAACCATCATTGAGGCCATACGGTCAGATTTATTGGAAAAAGTAATTAAAAATTGGACTGATCGAATGGACTATATATGGAAATCATACATACAAAATAATTGCCATGAAAGTATTTACCATATTCCAATTTACTTGCTGCTATTTAAATTTCTAAAGCTCTAAAAAAACACAACTATACTTAAAAATGCTTGACGTAGTAAATCGTCTAAAACTTAGCACCAATCATATTTTCTTGAATTGATTGTTATACTTATTTATTATTAACAAAGTGTTGAACTTTCAACTTATTTAAAAATACAAGTAGGTATACGTATTCATAATATCATAACCTTTAAATCTTCAATTTTCTGGCTTGTTGATTGCTATTTCTTTTTCAACTGAAAATATACTGTATTAACTTGCAATTATTTTATCATCAACGTGAACGGATTTTGTTAAAAACGTACATTCTTTAAAAACAAAGGGCTCGAATTAACATTTAAAGTACATAACCATATTATTACAAAACCTAAGCAAGAAATAAATTTACATAATGTATACAAATTTGATTAAAAATTAAAAAAAAGTATTGCGAAAATATCTCGTTAACTTATACCTCAATTCAACCAATATGAACACAGCTAAATATGTGACGTATATTCAAGGTCAAATAGAACATCTAATTTTGAGTCTATGTTCACAGTAATTATAAACAAATCGTGAACAACACATGTGAGCAAATGTTGCATGTCAAGCGGAAATTGCGTAGATAGTGTTTTTACCGTTGTCTATTATTTCAAATTTCCCGGAAACCAAATTTCGATCGGAGGTTAGCAAACCTTATTTTTTTTTTAAATAGGATAGGTATACAACAATGACAATAATGGTGTAATCGCATTGAACAATTACAATTACAGTTAGGGGCATTGAAACCTAGCGCACTAAGAAGATCATGCCCTAGCACAGCAGATAAGTATGAATAGGTACCTAACCTACTTAAATAATGCATCTTTCAAAGTGGAAACCGGAGAAAAATGAGAATATATATATATATTTTTTTTTTTTTGAGAATTTAACTTAAAGTATTAAGAAAGATCTTAAGGAGCCTTCAATTTATTGATCTTTAATCCATTAATTGTGGCAATTTGAACTTAAATTAGATTAATCTTAAGCAAAGGCGCTTAAACCGATTATATGATTTCATTTGATGAATATAAAGCACACTATTTCCTCTGGCGCTGTAAATTGCTTTGTTGATTAAACATTGAGCGAGCGTATTACTCATCGATTTATTACAAGATAGATCGCTTGTATCTTGCCGCTTTGTTCTTATAACCGACAATGACTGCATCACCCTTTATTTCAATGCTAGACACGAATATGTTTTAAAGAATATTTATCATTTATGATAATAATGATTATTTTAATTTGCAACCTAAGTAGACATGTTTTGTTGTTGCTAATACGCTATAATAGACACTATTGGTAATAAATAAATATAAAATAATCGTATAGAAAAAAAAACAAACAGACAATCGGCATGTAGAATGCAATTACCTAACATTCTAGTAATATATAATAATTTAAATATAAATATTAATATTGTTTATATGGGCATAGGTACCTACTCTATAGAATAGATTACAAGAAAAACAGGTTCGTATCTCTTATTTCAATACAACGCCCACAGTATCGTATAACAAAAAAAAAACTTGTTCTTGACTTTACATTCCATTCCAATTTGCGATATACATACATATGTACCTAATTAAATTGATATCCTATTCATTTATTCATTGATTCCGTATAAAATCACAATGTGTGATAAAAAAAATTAACTCAATTTTATTTATTATGTATTGAAAATCTTGTATCTGAGGACTTTTGAATATATATATAGTTTAATAAAAAATAGTTAGTACAGTCAACTCCTCTTAATTGTCGCGGCAATTTACCACAATTTTTGTTCACTTCAGCTGTATTTTCTTCTAAGCGAACTTTGTATAATTGGAAAAAATTTCAGCCGTATAAAGTTAGCATGACAACTTTACAAATTATCCTTGAATTCAAAATAATTGCCGCACTCTTCGTTCTCCCGCAATATGATAAAGAAGGATTGAAAAGTCTCCACAAAAAGTTAGCAGGACACTTTTTGTGTTTTTAGTCAACAGGAAAAAACTGAAATTGGTTTAAGGGATTTGAAACGAAAAAAAAAATAATTTTCCTAAAAAATAAAATGCACGACTGGATCGCACGAACTTGCTCTTACGTTCGATCTTCGATCACATCGTATGCAAAAGATTTCTATTAAAAATCTAAATATATATTTAAACTCGTTTTTTACTTAATTGTTTATGTATAAAAACTTGGTATGAGAATCTTAAATATTTAATAATATAAACTTAAAAACAAATGATTAAATCGGCTTAATCAAAGAAAAAAATAATTCAAAATTCTGAAGTAAATACTTAAACTAATTTGAGCTCAAAAAAAAGTACGCCATTTTATTTCTTGGATAAATTTTAATTTATGAGAAAAAAAAAATTTAAAAATCTGTGGAGCGGTTTTTGAGAAAAAAAGTTTTTTATTGTTAAAAATACATATAACTATTATTTTTGTAAAAAATATTAAGCAGTTTTCAAAATATAAATTAAATTTTTTTGAATTGCTTTTAAGAAAACAAAAAAATATAAATTAAAAATATTGGTACGCAGTATAAATTGGGCAATCCAAACCTATATATGTGTGAAATTTCAAGAGAATCGGTTAAGCCATTTATGAGATAGTCGAAATAAGAAAACGGTCCTATGGAAAGTACCGTTTTTAGAAATTGAAAGAGCTGCACTGACTTTTTTAAATAAAAATCGTTAGAGCCGTTTCCGAGAAAAATAGGTTTTAACGTAGCGGTCATACGAGTATGTTAGGTACCGTTATTTTTTGAGCTAAAAAAATTCAATTTCCCCTCTGTACAATACCTAAAAAACTCTATATAACAAGTTTGAAGCAATTTGGCCCACCCGTTTGAGCTGTAGGTGTCTATACATACATACAGACAGACTGACAGACGGACAGAATTTTTAGACCATATTTTTTCGTCTCCGCTATGATCGTAATGTCTTGTTTGATTGTTATGTCAAAACTTTTTTTTTTGTCGACGAATGCATTACTTGGCAAGTAATAGCAAGTAAAAATGGTATGTTAATTTAAAGTGTTTAGTAATAAAAATTTAACAAAATAATATCATACAAATTCGTCCGACACGTTTTAGATATATTGAATTTTGAAAAGAAAAAATTGATTTGTTCAATCATAAATAAAACACATTTTCGAACATTTTAGTATACCTATAGTATTATTTTAAATAACTTTGACCCAAAAATTTCGATTAAAATCCGTTCAGCCGTTAATGAGAAAGTTGAAAATAATAACAAAAACAAAACGATTCTATGGTATATACTGTTAATAAAATTGCATGTACAGTCGAGTCCGCTTAACTGAAACGCCAATTTGCAATACCTTTTTTCAGTTAAGCGGTATTTTCACTTAAGCGATCAATTTCCCCAATCCAATCTAAGATTAAAAATTTATATTTTGGTTTATAAAAGAATTCACCACTTATGTCATTATTTTAAATTATTTTACTCGCACTTTCCAGAAATTATATTTGCCAAGCTCAGAAGTCATGCGTAACAAACAAAACAAAATAATATTTTGTTGTCAAAAAGACAGACCAAAATGAAGTGTAAAGTTTATTGGTCACGTTCAGTTAAAGAAAGAAATAATCTTAGGTGGACGTATTCAGCTCTTTTATTTCAGTTATGCGGAGCAGTCTCAGTATATAGAAATGATTTTTCCCGTAATTATTTTTTCATTTAACCGAATCTTTCAATTAAGTGGGTTTCAGTCAAGCGATGTAGTTTGTATGAAAGTTGTGAAAAAATGCTGCATGACAAAGCGTATTTTAGATATGCGGACTCGAAGTACCTAAATTTTTAGACCAAACTCTAGACAATAGCCTCGTTTTGACGGGAAATCTATCGGCAACGCAGCAAGATTTTTCAACAAAAAAAAAAGCCAGAAGCCTCTTTTTTTATATTTTAAGTTGCTATTACCTACTTAGTGTTAAATAGTTAAATGCAAAACCCAACAATGATTTGTTTTCATTTTTTCAGATTAAAATCATTTAAAAAAATAAATTAGAAAATACTATTTTTTCCCTGAAGTATTTAAAAAAATAGAATTGCTTGTGAGTTTGTGGGTGCGAATTTAAAGGTGCAATTTAATGAAATAACAACAAATATTATTGGGAAATCTATGAAAAATTGCAGAGTTTTATTTTGACAGTATAACATCGATTTTGTACAGAAAAAAATCGAATGTTTGGTTGAAGGTAATTTAACAAATATTTATATTTGAAATTAAATTATAAAAAATTAAATATCTATATAAACGGTGATTTTTTAAGAGCTTGGTTTTTGAAAATTCAAAAAAACACAGAAACTTGTAAAAAGTGAATGAAATTTTTATTTGGATCGATAAATCAATTTCTGCCATTTACTTTTTAAAAATAATTTCACTTAAATGTTGCCCGCGGCTACGCTTCATGTGGTCCATTCTGAAGGTCCAATTTTGGCAAACTTTTTCACACATTTCGGCCGGAATCTCACCAATAACGCGTTCAATGTTGGCTTCCAACCGTCCTGTTGGAACCACATGTCGACCGAGTTCAATTCTTGCATTTTCGGCAAAAAAAAATCTGTTATCATCGAACGGTACCTTTCTCCATTGACCGTAACCCTGCGGCCTTCATCGTCCTTGAAGAAGTACGGCCCAATGATGCCGCCTGCCCATAAACCGCACCAAATAGTGCATTTTTCGGGATGCATTGGTAGCTGCTGAATTGCCTCTGGCTGCTCTTCACTCCAAATATGGCAATTCTGCTTATTCACGTATCCATTTAGCCAAAATGAGCCTCGTCGCTGAAACGGACGTAGCTTGCGAAACACATTTTTCACAGAGCACGAATTTTGATAATAAATTTCAATAGTTTGCAAACGTTGTTCAGGCGTAAGTCTATTCATGATGAAATGGCAAGCAATACTGAATCGAAATGTCAAATGTTCGTGGAATTTGTCATGTGTGATCTGTCAAAAATATAAACGTCAAAAACCAAGTAGCAAAAAAATCACCCGTTATTATATATATATATGTATACATATATACAGTAAAACCTGTCAAATTAGACCACCCTTGGGACCGAAGAAAAGTGGTCCAATTAGGAGGTGGTCCGGTTTTTTAATCGGACCGGTCCACTTAGAAAGGGTTTTTCCTCATGCATTATATCTGTTAAGAGTAAATAAATAAATAAATAAAAACTAAAAATGCTACTGCCAGTGCATATATCACCTATAAGATTCCAGAAAATATACAATTAGATTTGTTGCTATAGCCAGTGCTTTTGCTTGAAGAATTGTACCAGAAATTGGTACATTCTTTTGTCTAGCTAAGCAAAACTATTTGAATGTCAAGACATCAATTTCGGCAAAATATACAGATGATTTCATAAGTTTTGTACTAATTTTTCAAAAGACAGTTCTCCTTCGCGCTCAAAAATTCTTTGGATTTGAGATTTGCAGCAATCACATTTCTTTGCATGATTTCTCCGAGACAAATGTGCATCTTCGAAACACTTAATAAATTCAACCTTATTTTCCCGATCAAGCCCACTGTAATTTCGATTACGCATTGTACTTTTACTTTGTTTTAAACTTAGTAGCTTAATTGAATTGTATCATTTCATAACTAACGAAAGCTAAAATTACAAACTTATTAGGAAATCACCAAATAAACCAAAAGTAACCGGCGTCGCACGGCCGGCGGTATGCGATGCATACATATTTCGTATATCCTAAACTTATACCAATTAGACAGGTGGATGTATTAAGTAACCCAGTAGATAGATAAAAGGCTGGAGGCATGTCCAATGCCTTAAATATTGTGACCCGATGTGGGTAGGCCCACCGTGGGATAAAGCGTTAGCTCGCAGGTGTCCACGTTAAGACCTTATTCATTTCTGGTCCATGGTCCGATTAACAGATGCCCCGATTATAAAGGGAAATTTGTATGCAAAATAGCAGGGAATGGATAAGGTGCGGTCCGAATATGACGTGGTCCGATTATAGAGTGTCCCGATTATTTTAAATAATAGTGCATATGTATATATATCTATAATGCCTTCACGATAACCCTTACAATAACAAGTTTCTCTATAAATATGTCAACACGATATGAGGTTTTAAAAATATTTTTAGCTTCTGCCGCTAGACTTAAAATGCTTTGCGTTTAGTAATGCACTTACAGAGTTATTGTTAACTGCAACTTCAAAGTAAATATAAGAAGTCAAACACACCCAAGTCTACAAAATGTTGCTACATAAGATCTTGCCTAATTACCAAAACGTGCGGAACGTGCACTTTTCGGTTTCCAATTTTTCACAATCTAGGAAGTTTATTTAACGATAAATGAATTATCGAGGGTCGTTTTAAAAGAAAACACAATCAGTCCAATACAACCATGTATATATATAATAGGTCCCCGATGCACATACCTTTAGGTCCCTTTAGTTTCCAAATCAGAGAAAAACACATACCTATATACTTTCTCTGAATAGTCGATGTAAAATAAACACGTATACTTCTCTATCTGATAGGCAATCACAGTGCTAACAAAGGAACCAACGAAAGGTCTATTGTTGCGATCACGATCGAATGCAAAAATTTGTCAATCAATTTGGTATACCTACATGCGCTGCGCATGTAGGTATACCAAATTAAACTCAAAAGAATCAGAAACAGAACATTGAATATTGAAATCAGAATGTCTAATCCTAAACAAACATCCTTTGAAACAGGACTTTTTAATCGTACATGTATACAGAAAAACTAGAGGTAGCAGCGGCGCATAATGCTTATCGGACACATTTCTATTTTGTAAATAAAAAAAAATGTTTAATCCTCATCTATTCAACTATCAAACAATATATACAAAAAATACTATTTTCCATGTGGACGAATGAAAGTGAATCCTTTTAAAGGAGCTTAGGCGAAGCGTTCGATTACCACACAAGGTTTGTTTATAGGCAAACAGGAAATTGTCTGTCCGTGGCTAAGGATGCGAGGAAGAAAGGACTATACAGCTGCTATATGCAATTTAGAAAACGGATTAGGCAAACGAAAATTTGAATTTCATATGATAAGTGTAAAAAGAATTTGGAAATCTATACAGCTGCATATTCAATGTCCTTAGATTAACAATCTTGCAAGGTGTATCCTTGTTCAATAAATTGGAAAAATACTCAAAGTATTTTTTTCTATTTTCATCAATTAAAAAAAAAACGATAATCAGTTTCGAAGAAAAGTAATTCATCGTCAAGTACCTATATACCAACCATATCCTCGAGGACCTATAATTAAATATCTTATCATCGCCATAATGGTACTACTAGGTAGCGCAGGACAAATAGATAATAGAAGAAATTATAAACTCGAAAGAATATACGCCCAGCAGCTGCAAGCATACGGACAATAACAGATCGAGTAACGGCCGGCCGGCCGGCGGCGGCGCGACACGATGCATCCTCATCCGCGTTGCCAATTAATTGAAATTAGCATGGCTCCATTGGTTTATCAACTATTGCATTTCCTATCGACAATAGAAGGGATATTAAACTAATAATAATCAACAACACACAGTAGAAATGCCATAATCAAAAGGAACGGTAGTGCCCAGCCCAGTTTTGGAACAAACTTAGATGATTTTCGACCCCCACTATCTTTACTTCTTCAGAATAAAGTCAGAAACTTCAAATTTTGAATATTTCCTAAGCGAGTCTCGTACATGCATCTCACAAAATTTTATTTTTAGCATAAATTGTTCCTAAGATATAAGGCCTTAAAAATCACAAAAACCGTAACGGACTCACTCATTGACAGATCATCAAAATTATGGAACACTTCCCGACATCGTAGAATCTTGTAATTTCGCACGGTAGGTCTTATGATGCAAGAAAAGGAATAAACCGAAAAATTGATGTTTTCCATTTACGGGACCTGGTATCCTCCTACTTCCTAAGAATTGGTGTTAATTGAACGGTGCACTTCCGATTGCTGCATAACGATAAATTTTGGTAGGGCTAAAATTGCATACAAATGAAAAAATAGAAAATCAGAGGTTTCCCATTTAGAGGAGTCGTTTTTCTCAGAATGTTGATCAAATATATGGAGAGTTTTCGCATTGATGTAGAGTGTAGAATAATTAAATTTGGTGGAATGGGCGGTACCTAAACAGAAAAAATATAAAATTTGAGGTTTTTCATTTAGAAGGCGTGGTATCCACCCACTTTATGAAAAAAAAATTAATTTAAATGGAGCACTTCCACCTTTAGTATCTTTCGAGATTTTTTGACATGTTAAACTATTACATCCCTATTAATGAAAAAAGGTTAGTCCACCTTTAGTCCATGGACTTACAAAACCATGGAATAAGAGTTAGGCTACGGACTAAAATTTCCTATTAATAAAAAATCGAACAAAATCTACTATAATAAGTATCAACTCTACCTCTTTTTATTCTATGTCCCTGTAAATTTTGTTCTTAAATACCAATTTTTAGTCCATCGCTATACCACCGTCTTCGATGGTCTAGCGAAAGACTAAGTTGGTAAGGTTCAAATACCAGGAATTGTGTTTTATTAATAGTATTTCGCACTTAGTCCATAGTCCTAAACCTTCCCTAGTCCATGTTTATTAATTTGGGTGTTAAAATATTTGCAAAAACAGTTAGGCCCGTTTGCTGATACGAATCATACAAATTTATGCTCTACTTAAATAACTTAAGGGCTACTTTTTCTTCTGCATAAACTGTTACATAAGTTCTTAAGTAGAACTTAAATAAACGGGCCTTAGTCAGTATTCATTAAATAATAAAATATATCTCTTATTTGTAGTTATTTTAATATTATTCTACTTTAAATATTTCGTATTAAAACTTCATGGAGGACTTGCCGTACTTTTAGATCTCATACTTTTCACGGCTGACTAGAATTTTTGTATAAAAGAACTTAACTCTTTTTCTGCTATTTATGGGTTTTGGGTTGATTTCTTTTTTCAAAATTGTGTACCTGTTTTTTTTTTCAAAGCTTACCATTGCTCAAAAAATATATTGCGCGTAAGTGGCAATTCAAGTTTTGATATTAGTCACGATGTCTTCTATGTACTATGACGCTTGAAAGTTTTACATAAACGCAATTTATCACTTATTATTAGTGAATACTTGCAACCGCCATCGATATCCTTCTCGAAATGTGTGCCCATGCATGGATATTGAAACCAAATGTCTCCTAAGTCCAATTCATTAAGTTAGTCGTGCAAAAAATAACATCCTCCAAAGTGTATACATATCACTCTGACCTCATTTTCTGGCAAATATGAGCTTAAACAGTTCTGTCTGTTGCACTCCATACTGAGAGAGGGAGAGAAACTGATGCGTTTCTCCCAGAATTGAATTTTAAAATCGGTGGGTATGTTTAAAAAGTATGAAAACATAATGAACTTACTTTTTAACATCACCTTAAACGTATATTATTTCAATTTAAAATTGCATAGAAGATAAGTAAAATTAGAAACAGTACCTATAGAATAACTTAAATTTATGTCATTAAACGAAAATGCAAAAAATGATACAATACAACTTATATATTTGTGAAAAATCTTAAGAAAAATGCGAGTTTATATAATAATTCATAATTTATTTCAAGGAAATTTATCCGTCGTTGCATTTTACATACAATTCGCTACGGTCGATTAAAAGCTAAAGTAGAATGCTACGGTGGAAAGTTTGGTTGACGTTTATTCGAGACTCGGTTTGATTTAGTTAGTTTTGTTGGTACGATTGATAGTTGAATTGAATCTCGATGGATGTGTTCATGGAGTAGTTATAATTATTAGTTTCCATTCGTAAGACAAATCGATCGTTTTGATTGATTTTTTTCTTTTTTTTTTGTAGTCGGAAAGTTTATATTTCTAAAATCTTAGATAACTCCATTTTTTAATAAATATATAAGCTGTTCTTCTTAAAAGTTTCTCACTTTTACTATTAAAAAGTGTAAGTAATTTCATTCTTTGCTCATTAATTTTCTGGAGAAAGTCTAAAAGTCCACATATATCTGAAATTTTGTATACCCCTAACGTTAATTGTTCAATTTTAATAAATTTCGATTTCCATTTTGAAAAAATAAATCAATCAACCAATTTTTGGTAGTTATAAATAAACGGAATTTGGTGAAAAAAATCATTTTTTTATTTAGATCTAGAAAAAGGCGGTTTGACAAGTTTGGATGGGTGGATTTAAGGTAGAACCGCACTGGGTGGAATTGCACTACAGAGGAACTGCTCGACACTGCACTGCAAAATATTTATTCATATGAAATTCTATGAGCTATAACGCACTAAGTTGTAACTTAACTTCACAAAATTTGCTTTTTGTTCACTGCTTAATGGACGTCGGCCATGGACGGACATCGCTTCACTACATGGACTGGGCGTATATTTTTGCGATCCCATTGGTTTTTTTTTCGGACATAGAAATTGCAAAATGTTAACTAGTTGTTCCTTACTCCGCTTATGTTAAGTGAAGTCTGATGAGGTAAATATCGAATTGAAGGCAAAACACACTCAGAAAATAAATATGTAAATTGACTTGAAGAATAAAACTCTATCAGCCCTATTAATAAATAGCACTTAGTCCACCTTTAGTCCCATCATGGACTTACAAAACCATGGAATAAGAGTTAGACCATGGACTAAAATTTTCTATTAATAAAAAATCGAACAAAATCTAGTACAATAAGTATCAACTCTATCTCTTTTTATTCTATGTCCCTGTACATTTTTTTCTTAAATGTCAATTCTTAGTCCTTCACTAGACCACCGTCTTAGATGGTCTAGCAAACAATAGCAGAAATTCTGTTTTATTAATAGCGTTTCGCAATTAGTCCACGGAATATGTCCTAAACCTTCCCTAGACTATGTTAATTAATTTGGGTGTATCTATCCATCTACTCAGAAAATAAGAAAAAGCATGACATATAAAGGGAAAATGTAAGGGGAGTGAACAATTTAAACTACGTGTAGTGTTTAAACGCACAAGAAACATTAAAAGGGAACAAACAAATCTGCAACAATTTTGTTTCCTCGTGTGAAAGGCATAGACAATTTTTAAAGCAATACAAAAATTGCCTTGTGTAGAAAGGAACTGGACCTTAGTTTATGAACAAATCTATTTACTTATTATTTGATTTCAATTGATGCAAAATGAATGCAGGAATTTAAAGTTCAAAATGGTAAAAAAAGGCAAACAAAAAATGGTTTTCAAACATTGATTAATATTAGTACGTTTTTTTTTCTACTTTCTATTTTATATATTTAAAAGTAAATAATTGGTCATAATTTGGCTGTTTTCTTAATTATTCTTTGCACAAAACTCTTCCAATGCCTGTGAAAGCTGTGCAGGGGTACCATTCTTACAAAAATAAAAGAAAGACTACGGTCGATGCGTTTTTTGGGAATAACTTCCAGTATAATGGATTAATTCCCAATAAAACACTGCTAATGCATTCATTTTTATTTTTTTTTTCAAAAGCTTTTAAATTAATACAAAACAAGCAAATTCTGTGTAAATGAAGCACGATTTCAATACACCCAGTCAGTTTATTGTGGAATTCCTAATTAAACATTAATTTGTTTGGGCAAAATCAATTTTAATTAGTCAAAACAAATTTTTCATTTTTAGCATCACCATCAAATTTTATATACCTTACGCACACTAGCGAGATTTATCACGAACAAGAGAATTTAAATTCAGTGGTGAGTTAAGTCTAAGCTTCGATTGTACAACACTTCATAGGAGTTAAGCCGAGTTCAAGAACCACAATGTACACATACACGCACTTGCACACATATCAAAATAAATCTAAATTTTCTGAAACGTCAAACGGGTTTGTTTACAGAATACATATACACACTCATAGGTACAATTAAAAACTTCATTTCTTCGTATTATCAGACTAACGGTTGAAACAGAGCGAAGGTGCGAATATTGGTTAAAAAAAGTCCAAGTCCTTAGCCAGGACCACACGAACATTTTAGTACTTCAAACTGTTGTAACTGTTATTAATTGGCATTTTCTAATTTCGTTGAAATATAACGTTTCCATGTGCAATTTTTTTAAGGCGGCAACGCGGTTTCTGTTGAAAGATTAATATTGATTTTCTTACGCACTCATTATTGAATTTTTTACAGCTCTCAATATAATGTGCGCAGGATAACAGCCTCCTCTTGGAAAACCCTTATGCTTATTATATGCGGCGCTCCTTTTTTGTCTAAAAATTCAAACAAAAAAAAAATCTACAAAAAATGTGACACTTTGTCGAGAGGATAGTTTAGCAATTTTTCATTGCCTTAAGTTCTTCATTTAAGCATTAAGTCTAGTTTTTCAATCTTAGATAAAATCTAAATGTAGGTACCTACCTAATCTCATTCCTCTGGATATGTTGTAGTTTTAAAGTGATTTTGGGTCACATGCCAATCAGTCTTGAGTCTTATAATTTTTGGTATTTTAAATTGTGGGATTTGGAATTGCTTTAAATTTTCAAAAGGGATATATGTATGGCTATAACAAACATACATATATTTCCGTAGAGCTAACATGTTCTTCACTAATTACGATAATTAGCAATTTGAGAAAGAGCAATTGAGTGAGCAAATGACAATAAGATGCCAATAGTCAGTTATTTGGATTTAAGTTGAAATAGATTGTTTCCGTTTCCGGATTAGTTTTAATACGTTTTTTTTTAAATTGATTTCTTTTTGCAAGACACCGACATGTCTTTATTAAATATATTTTAATGACTATGGGTTACGAGGAAGCCAACTTAGGTTGATCTGATACTAATATGATATTAATAAAGTAATTTTTTTTTGAAAGGCACGAATCTATATTTCATGGCTTTAGGATCAGACTTGTAGTAAAGGTTACAATTTCCGGTTGTAAGTAGCGAGGCAGTACGGTGAAATTTCCTTTGTCAACTATTACAGGTATAGCTATCGAGTATCGCACCATAAGTCAAAAATCTATAGTGAAAATAAAAGGAGTTAGGGGGTTTCATTAAATAACTCGTTTTAATTTCATATCACAACCAAATGACCTAATCATTTTTAAAAATATTTTTCATGAATGGGCTAATCAAAATAATCGAAGAAAGAAAAGATTTATTTCAAATTACGGTGTTGTGGAAAAGGCAATCGAAGAAAAAACGAGTATGTTGTGCCAAAAACGTTTAATGACTATAGATACAAAGCTCAAACACAGAAAAATGTACTGCGTCGTTTGGAAAGAACTCTTATCTCTTACCTATCTATCCAGAACAAATTTACTTTGTAAATACAAGCAAGTGTTAAAACCTGTTTGGAAATATGGCACCTATTTATGAGGTCTTACAAAGAAAATAAATGTTGAGTCCATCTAAAAATTCCAACACAAAGTCCTTCGTATTTTTGGGTACATGGATAAATGGTTAAAAAACATGCTGTATCACATAACCGTAGCGACTGTAAAGTCATATCAACAACACCGAAATGGATTTAGAACAATTTAGCTTCAAGTTCAATTGAAATTGTTTTTGAAAAACTAAATAATACATCCTTTATAGAGATATTTTGATACTTCGTTCCCGTTGACTCCCCTAAAATGTTTAACCCCTGTGGTACAAATTTCTAGGACTCGAGGGAATGCTTAGGACAACAAAATAAATCTCTCCATTTTTAGCTTTTTGACCAGGCTGATATCGCTGTAGAGCCCATAAAGTTCTTCGTTAAATCTTCTTCTCCACTCACCACCGATGCACACTGGGCCAAACATACGAGTGACTCGAAGAATCTTTCTCTCAAAGCTGGTTTTCATCCGATTTTGTCAGTGTCCATGCCACTGCCCCATACAGCATGACTGGGATGATTAAAGTTTTATATTAGGTCTCTTTCGTTCTTTGAGAGCGGGCTTTACTGCTCAAATGCTTTCTAAGCCCGAAGAAACAGAGATTTGCAAGTGTGATTCTTCGTTTGATCTCCGCGCTGATATTGTTGAGCGATGTAATAGTGGATCCCAGGTAAACAAAGTCTCTGACTACTTCGAAGTTATAACCGCCAACCGTGACGTTTTGTCCCAGTCGATGGTGTTGGACTTCTCTTCTCGATGACAGCATATACTTAGTTTTCGTCTCGTTAACAGTCAAACCCATCTTCGCCGCTTCCGCTTCAATACTTGCAAATGCTTCACTGACAGCTCGCTTTTTTCTGCCTATGATGTCAATGTCATCAGCATAAGCAAGGAGTTGAACGGACTTTTGAAAAATTGTGCCTCTGGTGTTGACATTTGAGTTGCGCACAATTGCTTCCAGCACGATGTTAAAGAGATTGCATGATAGCGCATCACCTTGTCTCAAATCTTTCTCGACATTAAAGTCGTCGGTGAAGTTCTTACCGACTCTGACGGAGCAGCGAGATTCCTTCATTACCATTCTGCACAAGCGGACAAGTTTGGCAGGGATGCCGAGATGTGACAAGGCTCTGTATAACTTGTCTCTATCAACGCTATCATAGGCGGTTTTAAAGTCGATGAAGAAATGGTGCGTATCGACTTGGAATTCTAGGTTTTTTTCCAGGATCTGCCGGAGTGTAAAAATCTGATCGTTAGTTGATTTTCCTCGCCTAAGGCCACACTGATAAGTTCTGATCAGGTCGTTGGTAAAAGGTTCTAGGTGGATACACAAAATAGCCGACATAATTTTGTATGCGATGTTGAGGAGACTTATACCTCTGTAGTTGGCGCAGTTCAGAGCATCTCCTTTTTTGTGGATAGGGCACACTATGCCGAGCTTCCATTCATTGGACATACTTTCCTCCGACCAGATTCTAGAAATGAGTCGGTGCATGCTCCTGGCCAAGTCATCTCCCGCTGCCTTAAACAGTTCAGCTGGCAGGCCATCTGAACCCGCGGCCTTGTGCGACTTAAGTTTGGATATCGCCGTTCTTACTTCTTCTAGGTCAGGTGGACGGATATTTTGACCATCATCGTCCAAGTTGAATGGGTTGTTCTGCATAGCAACGGATGGCTGGCTGTCTTTGCCGCTTAGCAGCTTGGAGAAGTGTTCCTTCCAAATTCTCAGCACCGTCTGCGTATCTCCTACGACATTACCATTTTTATCACGACAGGCTTCTATTCTGGGCTGGAATCCTTGGATAGATCGTTTCACCCTTTGATAGAACTTTCGAGCGTTACCCCTGCTGTAGCATCCCTCAATAGACTCGACCGCTTGCTTTTCGTGCTCCCTCTTCTTCCTTCTTAGGAGTCGGTGTTCCTCTCTTCTTTTTTGCACATAGACCTCGGGGGCTGCTCTCTCACCAATTCTTGTCCTAGCTTGCAGCATTGACTCATATGCTTCGTCCTTGGATGCATGTGCCTGCCGACAGTCCTCATCGAACCAGAGATTTCGCTTTGGTTGTCAATTGAAACCCAGCACATCAGAGGCGGCACTTCTAATGGCCAGCTGGCAATGATTCCACTGTTCGTCTATAGTTGGTGCTGCTGCTGCGTTTTCTGAGATTGAGGGCGACGCTGTAGGCAAAAGTTGTGGCAGTCTCTGGTGATAAAAGTTTACCGACGTTGAACTTTCTCCTAATATCCTCTCTTCGCTGAGGCGCCAAGGATATCCGCATCCGGACTCTAGATACTACCAGGTAGTGGTCCGAGTCTATGTTGGCCCATCGGAAAGTTCGGACATCCAGGATACTGGATGCATACCTGGCGTCTATCGCGACAGGATCAATTTGGTTAACAGTGCCTTGATCTGGAGACTTCCAAGTTCCCTTGTGTATATTGTGATGGGGGAATCGAGTGCTTGCTATTGTGATATTTCTCCCCGCCGCAAAGTCGATCAGTTTAAGCCCGTTTTCAAAAGTTTCGTCGTGCAGGCTGAGTCCCCCAACCGTCGAACCAAAGATACCCTCCTTTCCGATCTGGGCATTAAAGTTGCCAAGAACAATCTTAACGTCGTACTTCGGGCACTTATCGTACGTCTTTTCGAGAAGTTCGTTGAATTCCTCTTTGATCGAGTCATCTTTCTCCCCCGTTGGGGCGTGGACACAGATCAGCGAGATGTTTTTAAATTTGGCCCTGATGCGGATTGTGACAAGGCGCTCGCTAACGTATTTAAAATACATAACTTCTTGTCTAAGTTTGCCTCTTACCACAAAGCCGCACCCAAATAACGGCTGTCTCCTTTCCCTGTAGCACTTACCAAAGTAAATATCACAGGATTTAATTTTTCGCATGCCCTCTCCATCCCATCGCATTTCCTGGAGTGCTGTTATATAAGCTTTGTACTTATCCAGGGTCTCCACTAATTGCTCGGCTGCACGTGGCCTGTTTAAGGTCCGGACATTCCACGTGCAGATCCGAAATTCGTTGTCAGTATTTCGTTTGACAGGGTCACCAGCATTTGGATAATCCATATCCGAGGCTTGTAGTTGTTTCATAACTATCTAGATACTCCTACGTCGGGCAGTTACCCCAGCGGCAGGAGCCCCCAACTTGGACGGCCAGGTCCTTTAATAACTCCAAGGACGAGAGTCTGGATTTACAGCTCCTTATAAGCCTGTGCTCTGATTACTTCTGAGTAGTCTATACAAGGTGTTCACCAAGTAGTCCAACCTGACTGGAACTAGTGACGCTACCGTTGATTCCATCGCGAGAATTCTTCCGCCACCGTCAAATCTGTTGGGAGTGCCTTGGTGGGAAACACTCCTTCGTTGGGGGGGTAATTAGTAGCGACATCCTACTCCACTTCGACCTGTCGACCATTGGTGGCCCTACTGCAGAATCAAGTTCCGCGATAGCATAGCTCTAGGTTTCACAGTAGTAGTCACCGTAAGCCCCTCCGCCACGTCAAGGCTTACCCCCAGGAGGGGTGAATAAACATTCACCTTACTATATTGCCACGCGTGATACCTGGTTGATGAGGATAGAGGATTTAGATTTTTTTTAACAAAAATCTAAAATTTCAAGAGTGGGGATGAAATTCTATCACAGAGAAATAAAATGTAATAAAGTCTTAACCGGTTTGAGTACAATTTTCGTCAACGTCAATATCACTATGACATTTGTAAATTTGCTGACCGCATTTTGTGGTCTACAAGAAATTATACGGCAGAATTTGTGAAGGGTTTACTCTCTCATGAACGTTCTCTTCTTAACAAAACTACCAAATTTATAAATGTGGAACAGAAATTGGCATGAATTGGTGCCAATTGGTATTTTTAGGCTGTATAAAAACTCATCGTATCCACAGATTTCTATATACTAACTAGATAACCAACATACACAAAAAAACAAGAAACTAATCCGATTCACCATCTAGGAGATGTCAAAAAGCTGATTCTCGGATTCAATTATGTGGAGAGTTCTGTGACCTTAGGTTAGGTATAGTTGTGTGAACTTACCATTACAAAAACATTTGATCACGACCCAAACGTCAACTTAAAGTAATTTTTTTTTATGAACCTGTCAAATCCACAAAACTGTCAAACCGTCTTATAAAAAACCAAACATACCAGCCACTACTTCCAAAAACTATATTTATCCCAATTTTGCTAGTTGCTTATCCCAAAAAAGAAAAAAAAAATAATTTCCTGTTCCAAAAATGCATTCTCAGGCTCTGACGTCTAAAACACATGATGTCGATCCTTCTCATAAAAGATAATAAATAGGCAATTGTACGGAAATCCCTTGGCTCTTCTTTGATTCTTTATATTTTAACACGTCTCTTTCATTGTTAGACGTTAAGCCCACATACCTATAAGGACAACAACGGAAACGCAGCCAATAGGTACATAAAACCGATTAAACGGAATAATTTTCTTTTCTTTACGCCTCAATCACAGGTCAGGTCAGGATATAGGTATATACATAAATGATTTCGGAAAAAGATATAAGAAAAACAAAACAATTAGAAAAATAAAAATCACACAATACTTAGTGGGAAGGACAAGTAGAAAAAAAAAGGCATGTCCTAGTACGTTTCCTGGCAACAGGTAGTTTATAGGAATATCCTGTCGCACCTCAACTTATTGTAAAAACACATGTAACCAACGGATGCGATATGGTTTTACCCGTGCATTCTGTGTTGACAGATGTCACCCACCTTATGTTTTAGACTGAATTATTATCGCAGACTCAATACGCCAAGGCCGCTGGCTGATGGCATACTTTGAAAATGTAAAATGGGAATACCTGTGACTGTCAGCGTCATAAAATGCCTGAGAATTGAGACAAATTTCCCAATATGCTCCAAAAATTCAAAGTGATTAAATGAAATGACCAGTCCATTTGTGTTTGTATTATACGCATACCTAATAAATAATACTTAAATAAACTAATTGTTGCATCTTTTTCATATCCCTCAACTTAAATCGCTGGATTACCGGTGTTCTTTTCTATTTTCCCAATTTAGGGGCAAATTAGAATCGTCCAGGAACAAAACCTATATGTGTGAACATGTACATACATTTATACATACCTAAGTTGTAATTGTTGGAATAATAATATGCTTCCGCATCCGCATTAAAATAATCGCATTGTACATACATGAATTGGGGAAAACTACATCCGATACTTGTGCGGATTAATGTGCGTCCAACAACAACAACAACAACAAACACGAAATTTGGTGTAAAATTCCTACATGAACCGGAAATTAAATTACAGAAGACACCGGGATAAATCAAAATTTCTTAATTTTCATTAGATACCATAAGAAAGTAAACATTAAGATAAATAAAGTTTGTGTTATTGTTGCATCTTTTGTGGTATGATGTATCTGAAAATATCTTTAGATAATTATATTAGTGTGTGTAATCGTATTAATTTACCTTCATCACTGATGGCGAGATTATTTTTATACTATTAATGTTCACTTATGAACATGTCAAAAAATTAATTTTATTATATTAAGTTATTCAGCAAATTTATCGCTCCCTGTAATAATGCAATATTTAATTCAACTTTCAAGAATTTTGAATATCATGGCTTAGTAACAAATGGAAGCCGTTTAAAATAAATCAGTGTTCATTTTATCTCTTCTGTGAACCTCAATCAAAGCGTGAATATTTGTTCAAATAATTACGCAGCCATGAAATTATACAAAAAAGAAACAATTTAAAATCGTATTCAATTTCCCACCAATATTTTTAAAGGATTTTTGAACTAGAAGTCTTATTTTAGTTTTCCCCTTTATTATACTGCAGAAGATTATTTTTCTATATTATTTTTAGTGTCGGACCCAATGTCGATTTCTGGTCGAAGCCGAATATTCGGCTAGACAACAACCTTCGGCCGAAGCCGAAGCTTTAATAACTTAAAAGAATTTGCGTTTCAGATTGACTAAAAGTGAAAAAATAAAAAAATTAAATGCATAACTGGATCGCACGTATGTACTTGCTCTTACATTGTATGTAAGAGATTCTTAAAGAAACGGCTAAATATTATTCTAGTCTTTTTTCACTTAATTTTCTATATAAAAAAAATATTACATTTTTTTCTACAAAAAATTGGTATTTCAATTTTAAATATTTAACAATATAAATTTAAAAACAAAATTTTAGAAAAAAATCGTGCCACCGTTTTCGAAATATTGAATTTTCAAAAATCCAAAAATGGTTAAAATGAGACAGTTAATACAGTGCCAAACTAGTGCCGTACAATTCAGGTTGCATTTAAAAGACCTTAGGTCTTACAGGCATATAGTTAAATTAAATTTAAAAAAAATATATATTTTTCCAAAATGTTGGTATGCAGTATTATTTAGAATTCTTATTAAGATCTTTAAAGCCGTTTTCGAGATAATTAAGATGGTAGAAAAAATTGTATGGCATGTACCTTTAGTTTTAGGCATAAAAAACGATTCAAAAATCCATTTTAGACAATCACCTACCTTAAACGCTTAAATACCAAGTTTGAAGAAAATCGGTTCAGTCGTTTAGGCTGTAGCTCGTTGTACAAAGAGAGACAGATAGATAGACAGACGGAATTGCGGGACCCACTTTATTGGTGTTCTCTATCATCGTAATGTCAAATGTGATTAAAATCTCGAGTTCGATTTTTTTTTCAAATTCAAAACTTGCTCTATAGTACCTTCATCGCAAGTAAAATTAATTTTTGTTTAAAATTTTCTGAAATGTATGCATCCAGTAAACAATCTTACGGGATGAATTACCTTTTGAAAAATAAAAAAAATTAAACTAGTTTAATATTTTTAATGCAACAATAAAACAAATAGGTACATAGCTAAAAAGTAACAAAAAAAAAAAAACAAAAAAAGAAGCAATAAAAAAAATATTTGTATGCCATCAATAATCAAAATTACTGAGTCTGATGTTATAGCTAAGAATCCACATAGATCCGTCCCGCCGCCGCAGCACTAAACAATACTGGGGGGAGCAGATAAACATTTTAAAGCAATTGGTTCTAGATAAATGTATGGGCTAGAAGCCCATATATATAATATACATCAGAATTCCTTAAGAGCAAAATTTCCGTCAAGAAACATATTCGATATTCATCAAATGGAGGATGGTGAAGTCGAAAATTCAACTCACCATGAAATAAATATTCATTTTTAACAATTAAAACCAACTCTAAATGAGTTTTAAAATGGGAATCGGCTCTTAAATTAGTTTTAAAATGATAGTCGACAAAAGGTATACTTTAACGTTAAGAGGTTGCCTAACTTTAAAATCAGCTAAACAATTCTTTACCTCTTAAAAGTATACTTTATAGAGTTAATAATTAGTCATTGAACACCGAAACAAAAATCAAAACGTTTTCGCAGAAATCTTGGCAGGAAAATGTGTGCAAATGTGCAAAAAAAATCTCACTAAAGAGGAACAACAAAACTAATTTTTTTTAGAATCAGTTATATTCATTATTCTGTGTTCTGTCTCTGTGTTTAAGTAATTACACAGCATAAGAGCGTATTTTTAAAATTTTATTTTATTTGGCGAAAAAAATATTCATTTCGAAATCGTTTTCTTTACATCGTTTTTAGAAAGTAAGATTTTTACGTTTGATATTTCCAAAGATTTAATATAGAATTTGGCATTAAGCTCTCTTATGGAAAATGCGTTCATTTGGTATCGATAAATGTCTTCTTCGTTAGATTAGAAATGACCTTTCGGACCGCTTAATACAAGTCGCATTGGACGGTTTCAAGTCTGATATTCTTGCTGGTGTGCCCCAGGGCTCCGTATTGTCTCCGACCCTTTTTCTCATTTTTATTAATGATCTCTCACCTGGAACTTCTAATCCACTTAATTGTTTTACTGTCGATCGAACTCTTAGCTTTTCATATTCGTTTTCAGATGCACCTCATTGTTCTTCGGATGTGCAACTGCAACGGCAGCGTATGATAAGCTCATTAAATTCTGATCATAACGCGGCTTATCCTAAGAACTAAATATGTCATGACAGCATTGTCCAATGGGGAATAAAAAACCGCGTAGAATTTAATGCTTCAAAAACTCAGTGCTGTCTTCTGTCGTTAAAGCAGAACTCACCCCCTATGCCGTTATCCATGAGCGGCACTTGCATTGAAAAACAGATCAGCTTTCAGCTCTTGGTGTGTACATCACAGACCACCTCTTGTGGAATTATCATATATTTAATGTCGTCAAAAAATCTGCAAAGTATTTGGGCTTTCTTCGAAAATGCAGGAAATTTTTCTTCCCGTCTGATCTGCCTGTAATTGTAATCTATAAGACCTTCATTCATCCAAAGCTGGAGTATAACTCTTACATTTGGGCAGGAGCTCCCAAAAGTCATTTGAGTTTTCTAGATAGAATTCAGAATAGAGCTCTAAGAATTATAAGAGATAGAACTATTATGGAAACATTTACATCTCTAAGATACCTTCGAAATGTAATATGTGTCTCATTATTTCTTCGCTTTCTCTTTTTTATAGACAATATTCTAGCGAAATAGCTAGTTGCATTCTCCCCCTTAAACTATTCAACAGTACATAATACTCGCACTTCTAGGAATGCTCATCAGTTAACCCTTGGACCCAATTTCGGAAGTACTCTCAAGTAGAGAGATTCTTTCTTTAGCCTTGTACAACGCGAATGTGGAATGCTTTATTATTATATATTTTACCCTCACATTTTGATAGTCTTAACTTCTCCTCTGAAATCCTCTCCTATTTCCCGCTCGCTCTGTGCTTGATCATATTTTGGGTAGTCAATACCCCTTTAGCGCAAGCGCAATTATAAACAAAAATTATTATTTTTCATTTAAAAAGAAATGTTTTAATTTGTTTTCTCTTGTTTTATAATTTTGTAATTATTCTTGAGAATTTATTATTAATTGAACAATGTAGGGTAGACTGGGAAAATTTGAGATTTATGTTCTTATAGTGTCAATATAGTATTGCGATTTATAATATGATCCATGATGGAGTTATGTGAAATCGAAGATTTTGATTCCATCTATGAATGGGAAGTATTTCTTGAGAGTCCCGTGTGTTCTTTTAAGTAGTTTATCAATATTCAATATTTGGAGAAAAAATCTATTTGGTTGAAACAAATAGGTTTTTTGTCGAAATATTGATAAACTACTTAAAAGAACATACGCAAATCAGAGTGGTTAAAACAGTGATTGGTGCCAATATAAACACGTGAAAATAAAACAAACACATTTTTAGAATACAGTAGTCCCTCGATAATGTAAACTAATTAAAACAATGCGTTTTCGGATATTAGAGGTGACTTTATCTTTCCATACCTACTGCCCTTAACTTCAGTATATTGGAGATCGTTTATTTGCCCAATTCATTTTGCCTGGATACTCCAGAATCATATATGTGCATTTTATTACCTCAGAATTCGTTAAGAGCAGCTGGAGTGACTTCGTCGCTTTAATTTTTCGAAATAACCTCAATCGGTTCAGGTTCAGTGCCTTCTACGATGACCCAGTCTCTAACTTCTTGTATTGAAATGTTTTTTTTTTTCATTCAAGACTTCGTAATGTGTCTAGAGAAATAATAGTTAGTTTACCCCTTATAATATCGCACGCAAAACTATTAAGACAAAAAATCCAAATATGTATGTACAAAATTTACAAAAGAAATTCAGATTTTAGAGGTCGAAAATTTCGGAAGTTTACATTTTAGAGATGACAATGCTAAGTTTTGGCGTTTCACATTATCGATGATTCACATTATCGACGGACTACTGTATTAATCATTTAAAAATAAATGCTCAAAATTTTATAGGATTTAGTAATATGTTAATTCATTTTTAGTATGATCCTAGGTTAAAAAGAGGATTTTTCTAATTTTAAACGAGCTTAGTATGGTATTATCTTCTTAACATTTTACTAAGGTTAAAACCATGAAATGGCTACTTTAATTTTTTAGTATCGTACTAAATCCATAGTGTCATCTGATAGTATATCAGCCTCGCACGCGGGAGGCCCAGGTTCGAATCCTGCTGGTATACATTTTTTTTTGTTTTTTTTATTTTTGTCAATAATGATTAAAATATAACCATCGAATACTTATTTAGAGCACACGTTGGGTTTCCATCATAATTAATTTACAAAGCATAAGCACAACAATTGTGTTCATCAAAATTCAAACCCTACAAATGCTTTGCTATCTGGTTAATTCGAATTTTACTAGTTAACAAAAGGCTTACAATTTATGAAAAGTTAGTAGGCTACTATGTATATAGTAAATTGTTAACTAGCATCGTGTTAAGGCCTTAATAGTAGGTTGTTTAAAATTTTGCGGCAAAGATTTTTAAAACACCAAAATAACACATAATATAAAAAAACTTACTTCATTAAATGATGCAAAATAAATTAAATGAACTTAAATGTTTTTTTTCGAAACTCGGTGTATTTTATACCCGGCCTACCATCTTCGATGGCAGCTTTCTTCAAATGATATGATTTCAATTAGTTGCTAGATATGCCAAAGTTGATAATATTTTTTGGAAAGTGAAATAATGTAAAATAAGTAAATAACAGTTTTGAATTAATTCCGGCATTCAAGATCTGAATTAACTTTTTCAACATGAATACACATTCATCAGGGATTGCCCGCAATTTGTTTCAAGCTAATAACTTACTAATCGGACATTGCATGCTGCAGAATCGACACATGCGATAGCTGATAGCAAACAAAAGCCACATCCGTTTGCCAACATTCATAAAACGAGTTGGGTGCATAAAATAATGTAAAACACCCCTATGTTTGCCAGCAGATCCATCCCTTTTATTCCACAGCGATAATTTACACTTAACCCATAGCTATACCCAAGAAGGAAGTCAGTCAACTAACACAAAGGAGTCAATGGTAGGCAATTTCTATTCATCAGTCACCAATATGTAGGTACAATACACATCCGCAATTCACAACCTCAGTTTCAGCCTCCAGTCGCAAAAGCAAATATTTAAACCTACCCTATGTTACAATGATTGTTCGTCCTTGCATTTTAACAATTTTCTCATTTCCTTCATTATTTATTTGTTCGCCTTAGTCGAAACACGGGAAACAATTTTCTTCGATCAATCGAAACATGTTAGTTATGTTTAATGTTCAATGTTCGTCATCATGTGCACCACATGAAATTAACAATAATTCAATTCCTAAAGAACAAAAAATACTGAATAGAATAAGTGAATTGGAAAAATCGGGAAAAGAGGAAGTATAGGGTGTTTTTTTTTAAGAGCTTGATAACTTTAAAAAATAATACAAGACAGAAAAATATTGTTGGTATGAATTTAATAAATCTGGACGTATATGGCGTCAATGATGGCTTGAATATTGGCTTCCAATGCTTTAAGAGTTGCTGGTGTGGCGGTATAAGCCAATGACTTACCAGCCCCTTAAAAAAAATTAGTCGAGAGCCGTTAAGTCACACGAAGGATGGGGCTAGTTGACAGGACCACTTCTGGCAATAAAGCTGTCACCAAATTGATTTTTCAATAAATATGTGGTTAGGTGCGCTGTATGGCAAGTTGCGCAGTCTTGTTGGAACTAAATGTTGTGGATGTTTAGCTGATTAATTCTTGGAAACAAAAAAATCAGTCAGCATGGATCGGTAGGTCTCTCCATTCACCGTAACGGCAGCTTATTTACCGCAGCATGTAAACCGCATGTAATGGTGATTCGTTAATGGAATGGCTTGATGATTGCCTCACTCCATATACGGTAAGTTTGCTTATTGACGAAGCCATTTAACCAGAAATGAGCTTCACTAAAATGGCGGAAGTGCTCCATGAACTTCGCGAACAGATTTATCTTTTTCAAAGTATATTTCCCAAATTTAGAAGCTTGTTCCGGGGTAAAACGACTCATGATGAATTGCCAAACCTTACTAAACAGGAATGTCATCAGAGTTTAACATTACCAACTGTCAAACCCTAGACAACAACCATCGACAATTCTCAAGCAACTAAAAAAAAAACACCCGTTACATCACACACCAGCAGCAAGTGAGAAAAAATCCAAGTCAAAAAATCTTAAAAATATTGAATGTATTGTAGGCATGTTAGTACGTGATTTCAATATTGGTTTTAGGAACTAGAAATAGAAAGGATTTCATTTCCTTTTTTTTTTATTTATTCTTGGTTTTTGTTTGCACAAGCATGTTCCGGACATTTTTTTAAAGAGGAAACACAAGCAACTATAGCAAACGCAGCTTAAACATTCACAGCATGATGTCAATTAAAATAGGATTTGAAAAGGATCAAAAGTGAATTTATGATGTGTGACTTTAAACCAACACAAAGCTTTGTACAAATGCCGCCGACAATTTTATTTGTTGTTTGAAACAATGATGAACGTCCGGTTCAGTAAATAATTGGCGAGGCGATCTTTTTGTGTATTATTTGTGAATCTGGCTTTGTGTGGATTTACTTTATTTTTAGTAAAGTGTTTGCTGGGCTATAGGATTATCTTGGGACGTAATCGCATTTCAATTTTGTGGTCGATTATAAAAATCACTTCGATTTTGTGGGTGCAGTTAAATTTGTATCACACGACTAATAGAATTACACCTTACATTGATGTGTTATGTATGCGAAAACGTGTCAAGAGGCTGAGAGATCGTTAGCATATCCCACATCATATGTGGGATGTTTGAAGAAAAATACTAACTTTTCTTTAAGAACAGCTATACTCTTTCCATGAAAAATAGGTCATATGGGAAAGCTTTTTTTAAAATCCGTGTAGTCTCATATTTCTACACCATACTGTATTGAAAGAACTCCTAAATAAAAAGTATTTGCCCGCCCGTAAATTTGATTGTAGGTGGACTGGATTACTTTGGCTGTGGCCTATGTCTGCTGCTGCTAATAGGGGAATTACTGAACAACAACAAATTTGTATCTCTTCAATAAAAAAAACCAAAGCTATCCTCCGATAGCTTTGCCATTTTTCAACTTCCTTGTTTATTTTTTGATAAAATGACATAAAAATACAATGTTTTTGTTTCGCTAAAAAAAACATCTTTTCTCTTTCTAACAAAACTGACATTTTCGTGTGATTTAATGCATTAAAGATGGGAAAAAGTATCATACGGGCTTAATCAGCCATCATTTAATATTGATGTGCATTCAGAGTTAACGGTGTACATTTGGTAACTCGATCAGTTTCTTGCTTGGGTTTCAGTAGAGGTGCTTTTGATTTGAGAGCTTTAAAAACAGTTTTGAATGATGAGTGTTATCGTGGAATGTTTTCATTTTTAGTATTTCTTTTAATGTATGGAAAATACGTTTAATGAAAAAACGGTTTTCTTTGAAGCAGAACATTATTTGCATAGATTTTAATGTGAAGTAAATTATTTTTGCAAGTGTGCTCAACTCAAATGTCAACACCAGAGGCACAATTTTTCAAAAGTCCGTTCAACTCCTTGCTTATGCTGATGACATTGACATCATAGGCAGAACAAAACGAGCTGTCAGTGGAGCATTTGCAAGTATTGAAGCGGAAGCGGCGAAGATGGGTTTGACTGTTAACGAGACGAAAACTAAGTATATGCTGTCATCGAGAAGAGAAGCCCAACACCATCGACTGGGACAAAACGTCACGATTGGCGGTTATAACTTCGAAGTAGTCAGAGACTTTGTTTACCTGGGATCCACTATTCCATCGCACAGCAATATCAGTGCGGAGATCAAACGAAGAATCACACTTGTAAATCGCTGTTTCTTCAGGCTTAGAAAGCATTTGAGTAGTAAAGCCCTCTCTCAAAGAACCAAAGAGACCCTATATAAAACCTTAATCATCCCAGTCCTGCTGTATGGGCAGAGGCATGGACACTGACAAAATCGGATGAAAACCAGCTGGGTTGCTTTGAGAGAAAGATTCTTCGAGTTATGTTTGGTCCAGTGTGCATCGGTGGTGAGTGGAGAAGAAGATTTAATGACCAACTTTACGGGCTCTACAGCGATATCAACCTGGTCAAAAAGCTAAAAATACAGCGACTGAGATGGCTAGGTCACGTGGAACGCATGCACATCGATGCACCAGCTCGACGAGTCTTCGTATCCAACCCCGGTGGACAACGCGACAGAGGAAGGCCTTATCTTACGTGGCGCGATCAAGTGGTGAACGACCTCAACCAACTTGGTGTTCGTAACTGGTGGCAGATAGCTAGGGACCGGGCTAGCTGGAAAGGTTTGCCGGTTGAGGCTGTGATCCATCCTGGAGTGTAAGCGTCATCTAAAGTAATGTAAGTAAATTATTTTTGTATAAAAAGTGTATTTATTTTAAAGTTTTGTGCAATTTGTATTTTTAATTATTGTATTTTTAAATAGGTGTGTTTTTTTAGAGTTTTGTACAATTAGTTCGAAATGGCTTTGTGGATTTCAAAAGATTTAAGTTAAAAAAAAAAATTGTTAAATAAGACAGAATCTGTGAAGCAAGTAGCTGATATTTTTCCTGCAGTGAAATTTTCCTGTAGGTGAACGAACAGCTTACAGACTTTTTAACGAAAACAGTTCCAAATGCTAAAACTCGGCACCAAAGGAAAACAGATCTGATAAAGAATATTTTTTTTAGATTTGCTGGTTTTTTTTTTATTTAAAAGGTATTATGACTACTGGAGGTACCCTTCAAAACGCACCTTTTATCTTACATCATGGTGGTATAGAAAATATAAATGTATTTTAATTTTTATAAACAATACGATTAAATAAAAATTCCTATCGAAAAAAAGGCCGGTAACCCTACACACTATTCTTTCATATTTGGGTCCATTTAAAATACATACTACGAAAACCCTGCGAGATGTATGCAATCCATTGTAGAAAATGAGAGGTAAACGCCCTATCTTGCCTACATTGCCATTTTTTCTTGGGACAGAGTATAGTAGATCCATTTTTTTGTTTTCGATTTTCTGAAAAATGTTTTTTTTGATTTTATTTCGGAGAAAACTAAAAAAAGTATTGTAAATTTCCAAAAGAATTTTTTTTGTTTAAAAACGACTCTATCGATTGCTTCGAAACTTTGTATTAAGAAGTTTCTTGATATTGTTTTACATAAATGAAAACAACAATTTTTCTAAAGCAAAGCACAACAGTAGCTCTCATACAAATATTAAAAATAAAACGCTAAGAAAAAAATGTTTCTTTAAAACGGCTAGAAGAATTTTGAGAAAAAAATGTGCCTATTTTTAAATTAGTGTAGTCCACTTTAAAGTACAAAAATATTTTATTTTGGCTTTGCTTCAAACTTGGTACATATTTCTTTTAGGTAATATTCCCACAATTTTTTTCATTTATTAAAACGAAAAATAACATTACCTTCTATATATTTTTTTGGTCCAAAAAGGTAAATCTTATTTCTCTCAAAAATGGCTCTCACGATATTTATAAAAAAAAATCAGTACATTATGGATGGATAAGGTATTTTTAGTATTTCTTTGGCAAAAATGGCTATTTCTTGAACCTCTAGTAGAACCTTTTTTTGTGTTCGATTTTCTGGAAAGCGGTTCAATTGATTTTTTTTTAAATTTTGTATGCAGTAGCCCCTCGAAAGCTTAAGCATTTATGTAAAACCATTTAAAAACAAACATTTTTTTTTTGAAAACTCAATACATATTTCGAAAACCCTCAATCGCTTTTTTCAAAACTTCGTGATTAGTAGTTTTTTAATATTATCTTGAATAGTTAAAAAAAACAACTGTACCTTCCATATAAATGTAAAAAAAACCGTTAAGAAAAAATGTATTTCTCGAAATCGGCTCCAAGAATTTGGATAAAAAAAATGTGTATATTCTTAAATTAGTAAAGTCTACTTTCAAGTATAAAAATATTTTATTTTGCGTACTTATTATCGGTACTTCCATTCGACTTTCTCACTATAGGATGAACCGATTAAAATAATTTTTTTGTATGCAATGCGCCATAAAGTCTTAATAAATCTGCATACTCAAATTTTATAAAGAAAAGTTTTTCGATATAAAAAAATACATGAAAAATCAAAAACGATTTCAATGATTCATAAACAAGTCATTAATTTTTTTTTTAAATTTGAATTTTATATGCATATTAATATTTACTTCAAAATGGCATTTCAAACTATTTTTCTAAGAATGGTTTTAAAATTTTATACATAAAATATTATTCTTTTAAAAGAATTCATATGCCACAGGATGTCGGTTATACTAAACTTGGGTTTTCTAAAACTCATCCAAAGGAGTATTCTTGGCGTCGATACCTACCTTAGTCTTCTTCTATGGTAGATGGAATAATAAGTACGAACAACTCTGACACACGAACAACTCTGACACACGTTGCAGTGTATGTCGTGTGGCGTTTGAGTCAATGAACTCCCCCGAAACCAGGAAAGAGAATATCGAAGGATATGCATGTAGCGGTACTGCGCTGCGCACAATGTCATGTTAATTTGAAATGCGTATGTTTAAAAAAATTCCCTTTAAATATCGCCCGTCCCTAAGCGATTAACAGGATAAGAGTAGTCATAGTCATATAGGTCACGTTAAATTCGTCAGAAATAACATCCGGCACACGCCCGAGTTCGTGAAATGTTTCAGATGGCGAGACGGTTTGGCTTGGAGAGTAACCCAATGCAGCTGTACGCCCATAGCGTAGATATTTTCGTTATAAATACATAGTTAGACAAACAAGGATACCATATATAAAATATTCTACTACCCTTCAACGCATACACAATATACATCGCAGTCAGTGGTCTTGGCTGAAGGACATCCCCTAAAATTTCTTTAAACAAAAAAATGTATATTTGTTATAAAAAATTTATGAGTTTAAATAAGAATGCGATACTTGCCGACAGCACATGTGAATGCATTCGCTATATTAGAAGTGTTCCATGAAATTTGATACCAATAAGGGATAAGGGATAGCCTAAGTTGGTGTGAACTTTCTTTCACATACTCGTAATATGCCGATGACATGTAGTTCTCGTAATTATTATAAAGGGTCAGTTTAATTCTGATAGAAATTTATTTTTGATCATAAATGATCAGGGTTAATTTATTTTATTTATTTGTTTGCAAGGTACTAGTGTTAGTTATGTCGTATTGACTTATGAGAAAGAGTAACTTAAAAAACAGTCGGTTAGTCCCTTTTCACACAAGGAAACTGAGTTGCAGGCAACTGGGAGTTTGTTGGCGAGAAGGGCAAGAAGTAAGGGGAATGAGAAAAATCTCCCCGGTCAACAATTTGAAGAGATTTTTTGGAAGTTTTGCCTTGCATTCCAATTAGCCCAACAAAATCTTCCCAGTTTTCTGCTCAGTTTCTTGGTGCCAGTTTCTTCTTGCGAAAGGTACAAGGCAATTAAAGGAAAATGTCAAAAAAATCTCCAGCAAGTGGTTTCCCTGTGTGAAAGGGGACTTATAGTCATGATACAACTAAACTGATAGGGCATTGCGCATCATGAGCATATGGTGACGTCATTGACACACAAATTTCTTATATAGTGCAATGATTTTTTGACGTAAATTTAATAATTTAATTTGAAATATTGTCCATAAAAACAGTACCCACACTTGTTTTTTAAAATTCTAAACACCAATTATTTAATATAAAGTGCTTAAATATAATGGCGCAAAATTTTAAACAGCCTGATGTTAAGCGCTTAGCATGATACTACTTAACAGTTTGCTAATACTAAAGCACTCTACTAATATTTTCCTAATTTTAAACACTTTTTAACTAGCACCATACTAAATTTATTTTCTTAATAAACTACAACTAAACACGCCTAAAATAATGCAAAAAAGTAAGCGAACATAACTTTTTGACGTTTGTAAATGTCAAAGTGGCATATGGATTTAGTACAATACTAAAAAAAAATTTGTGATTTTAACTTTAGTAAAATATTAAGAAAATAGTACGATACTAAACTGGTTTAAAATTAGCAAAATCCTCTTTTTAGCTTATCATACCAAAAACGATTTAACATATTACTAAATCGACTAAAATTTTGCGCCAATGCAATTTGGGTGTCGATGACGTAGATGCACGATACGAAAATAAACACGGGAATGCGCTATCTTGTTTAATTGTATATCATGAGTTAGTATGTATGCAAAAGTTATATGTTATTTTCCATTGCACATGCAGAATCATTATCCGACGAGGCATCGGGAAGTCTTATAAAACCTTTGCATTGACAAAAAAAAGAGGAGAAATGTTCTTCTTGATTTGAAATCAGAACCTACTCAAGAATCACTAATGCGTTCATATTCAAATGTCAAACCTCTAATTTTTCTTTGTACGAATAACCTCGTCGTTATCAGATGTTTGATGAATTTCTAGTTGAAAACCACATACCCATAACCACACAGACAAAACAATAGAATTGAGTAAAAGCAATTTGCACTGTTCCATTTGATTATAAAATGAGTAAATACCTGAGTGAAACCAATGGAAAACGGCAATAGTCTTGTCAAAGAGAAATACATTTCTGAACACCCTGGGGGTCAATTCCCGATCTGTGAAGATGTGAAGTTATAAATTTTATCACGCTTTCACGTCTAATTCGATTCTCGATTCGTGAAAAAGTGAAGTTAAACGCCAAACATTTTTCATATGATAATTTTTTTATCACAGTCAATTGTTTTGTGAAGAAAATGTTTCTAATCGAATATTAAGAAGAAAAACAGGATTTGGCACATGACAACTAAGCAACAATTATATTTATACACAAATTTATTTTAAATCACTTTGTCAAATTGTTAAACAGATTCACAACAGCCGACGCGACGGTGCTCATTCCCGCGACAGATCGTTGGAAACTACACATTGCAAAAAAATGCAGAGCACTTTACCATATTTAAATGGCTTTGGAGCGCACTTATAAGTTGAGTGTTTTTCAATAATGCTCTCAATTCACGTATTAAATCCATGCATAAATGTTTTGGGAATCTATAAAGTTCAATAAAGTGCTCCTAGTTGTAACTTCGAATAGATTCTGCCCATCTCGAAGGGAAAGCCTCAAATATCCTCACATGAAAAAATAATAAATCTTACTCAAAACAGAGATACTATTTAATATAATATAAAACCCACAATTGTTCAGTACGACGTCTTTTATTAATTTATTAAACCAATTATTATTCCGGACATTATTCTTAAGCAAATTTAGAAACTGAAATGAAATATTTACCTTTCCCAACAAAAAATCTAATCAGAAATGACAGAATTTATCATTTAGTACTTTTTAGTACAAACTTTATCACAATGAGTTCTAGAATCGCATTAGGCGTGTGCGTGAAGTTGGAAAATGATAAACCTCTGTGAAAACTGAAATGATATTTTTTTTATCACTTCATAATTTCACAGATCGGGAATTGACCCCCTGAGGGTCAATTCCCGATCTGTGAAGATGTGAAGTGATAAATTTTATCATGCTTTCACCTCTAATTCGATTCTCGATTCGTGAAAAAGTGAAGTTAAATGCCAAACATTTTTCATATGATAATTTTTTTATCACAGTCAATTGTTTTGTGAAGAAAATGTTTCTAATCGAATATTAAGAAGAAAAACAGGATTTGGAACATGACAAGTAAGCAACCATTATATTTATACACAAATATAATTTGGTTATAAGTTATATTTGTGTATATTCGAGTAAATAACGAAATTGTTAAATCAACAGATTCACAACAGCCGACGCGACGACGGTGCTCATTCCCGCGACAGATCGTTGGAAAATACCCATTGCAAAAAAATGCAGAGAACTTAACCATATTTAAATGGCACTTATAAGTTGAGTGCAAGAATGCTCTCAATTCGCGTATTAAATCCATGCATAAATGTTTTGGGAATCTATAAAGTTCAATAAAGTGCTCCTATTTGTAACTTCGAATAGATTCTGCCCATCTCGAAGGGAAAGCCTCAATATCCTCACATAAAAAAAATAATAAATCTTACTCAAAACAGAGATACTATTGAATATTATATAAAACCCACAATTGTTCAGTACGACGCCTTTTATTAATTTATTAAACGAATTATTATTCCGGACATTATTCTTAAGCAAATTTAGAAACTGAAATGAAATATTTACCTTTCCCAACAAAAAATCTAATCAGAAATGACAGAATTTATCATTTAGTACTTTTTAGTACAAATTTTATCACAATGAGTTCTAGAATCGCATTAGGCGTGTGCGTGAAGTTGGAAAATGATAAACCTCTGTGAAAACTAAAATGATATTTTTTTTATCACTTCATAATTTCACAGATCGGGAATTGACCCCCTGCTCAAGGTAATTCCACAGATTTCTGTATAACATTAGATACCCAACAAACATGAAAAAGTCAAGCATCCAAACGCCATTTTAACTTGCGATATAGGTAGGTACTATAGGGCAAGTTTTGCATTTGGAAAAAAAAATCGAACTCGTAATTTTAATCAAACTTGGCATTACGAGAACACCAAAAAAGTGAGTCCCGCAATTCCGCCTGTCTATCTGTATGTATGTCTGTCTGTGTGTACAACGCTCTACATCCTAAACGGCTGAAGCGATTTTATTCAGACTTGGTATTAACCGTTTTAGGTGATTGTTTAAAATAGATTTTTGAATCGTGTTCTTCGGTCCAAGACTAACGGTACCTGCCATCCAATTTTTTCTACCATATCACTTTTCCCGAAAACGGCTCTAAAGATTTTGATAAAAAAAGTGTGTGCACTATTTTAGATATACACTACATTTTAGTCAAACTTTTTTTTAAAATATTTTGTTATTAACGCTACCTGCCATACAAGCATTTTTTTGATTTTGAACTTTCTCATGGACAGCCCCACGGATTTCGATCAAAATGTTTATATAGGAGGTCCTTCAAATTATAAATAATACTGCATACCAACATTTTCGAAAAATATTTTTTTGAATTTTTGAAAAAAAAATATTTTTTTTTGTGAACATTCAATATTTTGAAAACGGGTGAGGATGATTTGTGTTTGAAATTTTGTTTTTAAGTTTATAGTATTAAATATTTAAAATTGTAATACCAAGTTTTAGAAAATAATTTAAAAAAATTTGTATATACAAAATTAATTAAAAAACGACTTTGAAAATATATTTAGATTCGAATAGAAACCTTTTGCATACGATGTGATCGCACATAAGAGCAAGTTCGCGCGATCCAGTAGTGCATTTTATTTTTTTTAAATACGGGAAAGCCTACTTTCTTTCCATACAAGAATAAGGGAGAGTTCTGTTAGTATCTTAAATTGCTTTTAATTTAATGTGTTTTGAACAATGTTTCAGATTGTATTCTACAGGTTCTTTTGATCATTTTACTAATTTACAATTTGTATTCTATTTACACCAAGAAAGCTTTACCTAGTAGAATAAAATCGTCAAATAGCCTGAAATTTGTTTAAAAACAAAATTGTATTGGAATTTGCCTAGTCAAAAATGGAGAATGTACATAATTCACTTTTTCTGTATGTCAAATTATATACCATAAATTGAGTATGTAGTCCATGTCATGTCTAAGAATAAGGGCCAGTTGTATTTACAATTGTGGTTCAAATAGTTGATCTAGCTGTGGTACAGCAAATGTATCTCCTGATTTTGGCGACAGGTTCGATGATGGTTATATAATAAGTATATAATAACAGCCAATGTATGCTTGAACCATAGCTAAACCTCAATTAAACCGTCAAGATCGGTTAGTTAAAATTGCTAAACCACAGATCTAATATTTGTACAACTTGACCTTATTCGCAATAAAATGTTACAAAGCTTTGGTACGTAATGAGGAGAAAACAAAACTTTGATTTGAAAGTATTCAAATTTCTAGTCAAAATGAACAGCTGTCAAAAATTGCCTTCGAATTAAGAAAGTATTTATGGAAAGTGCAAGGAATGCTTATTCGAAAAATATCTTCCTTCATTTTAAGTCAAATGCATTTGTGTCAAAATTATCAGCTGATAGTTATCTACGTGGCAAATGGAACGCATTTTAAATAGATTATTTTTTGTATGGTGTGTTGGCGAATATAAGTGTCAGTAAAATTGGTAATTTATCAAACTAAATGCTTCCAATTAGTACTATTGCTTAATTATGTTAGTAAAAGAGAGAGAGAGAGAGAGATTCACCGAAAAATACGGATCTGCGAATTTGATTTAGAATAAAAAAAGGTTGGTTTTTGTTTGCCTAATAGAAGGATTCAATTGTCGAAATCTGTGATTTGACAAATTTGTATAAAAAAAGACTTAATTTCTTCTACCAATGGAAAACCACAAAAAATTAATTGTCTTAGCACAATCATATTTTACCCAAATTTTGTATTTATAATTTCGATGATTGTGGAGAAGTTCTACGGAAATTTGTAGAATTTAGCAAAAAACAAAGTTGACAATTTTTTTACCATTTCAAACTGACTCTAAATCAGATTTAAACTGGGAGTCGACTCTAGAAATGAGTTTTAAAATGAGAGTTGACTTTTTGATAATTTTTAACCATATAAACATAGAATTTACCGCTAGAGCATTCGTCTAACTATAGAAGCAGCTAAGCGCTTCTTTATTTCTTAAAAGTCTAATTTATCGATATCACAATTAATCATTTCATAACAAGAACATCTATAACATGATATTGAGATCCTGTTTTAAACCAATGTAAGGCGATCAATATTTCTGCCTTTCGGTAACAACTTCTACAGCACACGAAATTGTTCAATAAACTCATAGGGTTCTATCTCAAAGCTTATTCTTTCCTTGAACACTTTTCCCTGTCCTTGGCTCTCACTATTAATGTCTGATTCAAAATCAAACAATTTTTTTCCCCAAAACTAGGCCACTAAAGAGTAATTAGCACTACTGCAAGTTTTTATTTCTAACTTCTCGACTTCGAACTAGTCCGGAACGGTTTTTTAACTTTTGTTGGTACAGAAACGGTGAAATAGTAAAATTTCCCACTTGTCGAATGAAGACAAAACAATTGTTATAGTTCTCCTGGACTTGTTGTTCCGTGTTACACAAATTTTAAAAAGTTGTTGAATTTCACTTGTTCAACAAGCACTTTATGTATTGTGTTATATGCCCCGGCTAACATATTTGGTTTGTTCACAAATAAATATACTCGCGTATTTTGTTTTCGGTATCCGAGATAACATATCTAATAAGTGAGTGAACGCCCCCATTCCCACTGGAGGGACAATTTTTGACAGCGGATAATCATCAGATACTATAGAAACCTGTCTTACTCTTTAGTCACCTACGTATTCTGAAAGTATGACCAATCGCCAATGTCCCATATATTTGGTTAAATATCAACGGACAATAAAATTGACAAACAAAATTTTATTGGAAATCGTTCAATGTAAATACAACCCTCAAACTTATATATTATTTTTTAAGAATATTTATATTTTTAAAAATATTTCGTATATACCTACTCTATATTTTTTTTCCAAATATTAAATACATTGTACTATAATACTCCTAATTCAATATCAAAGTTTATTTTGCAGATAAGCATGACGATTTCATTATTTTTCTTTAAAAAAAAATCAATAAATCAATTTCTATATTATGTTATTTCTCCATTTCGATGGTCGTTGAAGTTTAATTTCAACTTTAATGACATGTTCAACAATTTATCATTGTATCATAATTTTTCTCCCTGCGGATGTGGCAGTCATTGTTTATTTTCCAACAAAATTCCAAATATAACATATTTTCTCCAAATACTAAAATTTCTTGGGCAGGGCGATGACAGTTAAAATAAATGATTATGATGATGTGTTAAAGTCCATAATATGTTAAGCAGCGATCGGGGAACATTTAATTTTATATACGCATTTATTTTCATCACGAAAGTGGAAAATTAATTAAGGAATGATCATCATATGGTAAGCATGTGATAAGGGGTTAATTATTATTGGGGCTGGGTCGTATATATATTATTTTTACTATAATTTTTTGATAACAAAAAAAATACATTCCTATCCATATGTATTTCCTACCAAACATGTTTTAGAATGTCCTCAAAAATTGGCTTACAAGAATTTTAAGCAATTGTTTTAAATTTAATTTTGTTAATAGACTGGAAAATGTTTGGAGAAGGAGCGTAAACACGACTTCAGGGTTCTTAGGTCATCATACCTTAAGTGAACCTACATAAGATGTTTTTATTTTTTAGTGATTTGCAAAAAAAAATTGGTAGTGATCCGAATGTGTATTTATTGTTTCCTTGAGTGTGTTTCTTAATTTATTCCGGATAAGGAATAGAATGGATGGAAAAAACGAAATGTTTATCCAGAATGGAATGAATAAAGAAAAAAAAAATACGATCCGAAATAGAAAAGAAAAAGATGACGTCAACCAGCCGTTTGAAAGTGTTGTGATGATGACAAAAAACAGGTATCTTTGGGAAAAAGTATTATTGATTTATTAATTAATGAAAACTCACATTTAATTATTATTTATATATTTATTTCATTAATAAATATTGGTTATCCATTTTGTTTACTTACTTGACTTTCGTCTTTGGCTGCTGTCATTTTTGCTTTCATTTGAGAGGGCTATTCCGAGAATATTCTTTTCATTCCGTGTTTAACATGGAATAAATAGAATGCATTCCAAACGTTCCGGAATTAATTAAGAAACAACAAAATAGTTTATCCGGTTTATTCCATGGAATAAAGAAACTAAAGACTTTTTTTTTTTTTTTTTTTTTTTAATAATACAAATTCTATATACTACTGAAATACATCAGCCAAGTAGAAGACTTAGCACTATAATATTTGGACTTGTTGAATTATTGATTCAAAATAGCTTTTAACGGCCCTTAGTCCAACAAAAATTGGCGTTTCGTCCCGGTGATCTCACATGGACTCATCAGTTGACTAGTGAGGACCTTTGTCAATACGTTGGACTAAAGGCCGTTAAAAGCTATTTTGAATCAATAATTCAACAAGTCCAAATATTATAGTGCTAAGTCTTCTACTTGGCTGATGTATTTCAGTAGTATATAGAATTTGTATTATTAAAAAAAAAAAAACTTCTTATATAAATAATGCCAGGCCATGGGCAAAAACAAACATTTCCAATTTAATGATTAGGAATTCTAGTCTTGTTGGATATAGTTCACACTAGATGTTCTTCACGAAATCTATGTTAGATGAACTGAACTTGGCAAAAATTGCGCATTGACAAAGGTCCTCACTAGTCAACTGATGAGTCCATGTGAGATCACCGGGACGAAACGCCAATTTTTGTTGGACTAAAGGCCGTAAAAAGCTATTTTGAATCGAAACTAAAGACTGGTATTCCGAATATTCTGGACATCCCAGAATGAATAAAGAATCTATCAGATGAACTCAGACAAGATCGACTGAGCATTCTGAGTTAATTGCTGAACAGACTAAATATCATGTGTTTCAGGAGCGAATTGAGAGATCAAGAGTCAAAATTGTGTAAATGTTGGCAGAACTTTGATTATAATGGACAATACAATAAGACGGAACTGAATTAACAAAATGTCAATTAATGATAGCAAAAGTTGAAGTGTGTTTCAAAAACAAGACACATTGAAGGTATAGATAGGTCTGTTTGGAGTTATGTAATTCAGAGCAATCACGACTGGATGGTAAGAACTTTGCTTTTGTAGCTAACGACTTTAATGTAGCTAAACATTGACGCTGTTTGTAGGTAGGCTTAAGCCTATCTGATTTTATCTGATTTTAGTATAATGAATTGTCGATGGGATGATTGAAAAAATAGTAACATAGGTACGAGTACATACCTACAAAAATGTATATGTAAATCTAGGTTATACATTTTAATTATGTAAATTAGGAAGGTATTAACCACCTATATAGATGGAGCCTAGGTAAATCTAATTTTATATGAACGGTGGCAGAAAGGTATACTGATGGGTTGGGTACCGGCTTACGGTGTATAAAAAGCTCGACGCGTAAGAGGGCATGTTGCCCGCTTGCAACCTCCCTGCTTGACCCAATTATAGGATTTGGGGTGACCTCCAGTTTGGGTGTATGCAAAGTTTTTTTTGGATTCAAGGAATCATTGCTTTTAGCTTCACTAGTGTTTTCATAATCGCTATAACATTTGTTGAGGGCAGAATAATTTTTAAAAATAAACAAGAACGACCCGAAAAATTCGTCGTCGAATTGGTACACAAAATATATATGTAGGTACACTAATGTATTACTAAAAGTATTGCTATCCGCCGCCGATCTCGCAACAAATAAATCCAAGATATTGTGTTGCGAGCAACCATTTCGCGAAAGAGAGGTAGGTACTATAAGTTCCATAAAAATGTGCGATCAAACGTGACACGGACCACTGAGCTGCGAGAAACCGTAACGATCCTATTAATATACGAATAAGTCTTTATATTCACAAAAAAATAGTGCCTCGTTTTTGAGAAATCGATTTACAAAAAAAGTAGCCGTTTTTGAGAAGCAAAATTGGATGATTGTTATGACCTCTAGTCCAAAATGCGTTTGGCCCATCAGTTAGATGCTATCGTACACTGCTAAGACGCAGATGCAATATTTTTTTTGACGATGATTACCGACTCTAATAAAATTCAAAGCATTTACATACTGCAAATTATACTTTTCTAGGAGAATTTGTTTTTTTAGAAACAAATTTTTTTTCTTAATGGATTTGTTTAACATTTGTGGGTACCGTTTGTTTTTTGTTTCAGGAAAATAGTTTTTTTTTTAAGTATTCAAGATAATATAAAGAAACTATTAAATACAAAGTTTCAAAGAAATTCGATAGAGTAGTTTTCGAAATATTGAGATTTCAAGAAAAATGTTTTTTTTTTTAATTTCAAAGAAATTTTTTTTAAAAACATTTTGACCCACTTTTTTCGTCTTCATTATCATCGGAATATAAAGTTTGATAAAAATGTCCATTTCGAGTTTTTTTAACGGACGCAAATAGAAGCAGAAAGGGCGATAACTGCAACTTTTCAACCTGAGCAATCTTACTCGGGCCCCGGCCACTACAAACGTCACTCACCCATATGATTAAGAACCGCATGATAAAAAGCTATGCAACAAAAATATCAACACAAAATGACATTTGGCCTGCATACAAATTATGGGGCATTCCCATAAGGTTTGTTCCTTTAAATTTACTCAGAGATGATATAGTAGGTGTGTTTGGTATCTTTTTTGTAATAAAAAGTGTAACAACAGTCAAACTTCAAGAGTGGGGGAAATTTTGTAAAACTTGCAACAAAGTAAACAGACGCAAATTGGCCACATTTGTGTATAAAACGTCAGTGGACACAAAGAAAGAATGTAGCGATGGTCATAATTGAATGAACACTCCAGCCAAACCAAAAATAAACTAAAAAAATAATAGAAAAAGAGAAACACAACACGCAATACAAAGAATAGTGCACACGACAAAAATAGTCTTTAGAATAAAATGAGAAAAGACTCCATAATTCCAGTGAACAAATATTAAAATTTTCTTCTTCTCGATTATTTGTGTTTCCCTTACTGGGGTTTTTTCCTTATTCCTGTTTGTCTCTAATTATCAATACAAACATTTAATTGTGGTTCACAAATAATGAACTTTTCGCTCAAGTTCTCATATCGTTCGAATGTGCCCATCACTAACACCAGCAAATGGCAGTACAATCTTGCCGTCTTGTTTCTTTCACAGTTTTGCATCAGTTACCCACAAAAATTCTTGTAGTTAGAATTCAAAACTTTTTCAACGAACGGGAAGCTTTTCTCCTCCACTTTGATAGCCTTTGTAGTAATATTTTAGAGTTAACAAACAGCATTTTGTGAAAATTTGTACAAATTGTTACAAATTCGTACAAATTCACAAGATAACAAACAGACCTAGTATTTCTTGACAACCCCAAGAGTTGTCAAAAAACCTAGGTTTTTCGGTTCTTAAAAAAATGTTTATGTAGTTGACATACATAGCAAGAAATAACTAGATAATGTTAATATCTATAATGTTAATTTCTTAGTGCATATGGACTGGCCGGGTTTGCCCGATACACATAATATACAACTTCAAAGGTTTCAATTTGATATTTCTGTGCATTAAATTAAATTTGTATATTCTTTTTATTTTCATTTTAAGAATTACAAAACATGAATTCACAAAACAAATGCTTCAGAACTCATACGACTTTCACAGTAGTTTATGCGTTATCTCAGCTCGATAAAAAAAAACGCAGATCTTCTTCATTTCTAGCTAAGGGCGACATACCCATATGTGATATCTTAACAACAGATTTTGCTTAACAGGGAGTGTTCAGGTTTTTTCTCTTAAAAAAAAACGCTGTGGGACGACCCTTGGTTGATTTTAGGACTCATGGAATAAACTTATTAGTATTTATGACATTATATTGCCCCACATTTTAAAAGTATAATTCACACAAATGGCATTGCATGTAGCCTTCAGTTGACATAATTCTATTTTATGACAAGCTGACATTGCATACCATCAATGACAGAAAAAATTATAACTGTCACTCGTGTGAATGTTGTAATAATGTCAAAATATTTAAAATTCAAATTATTTATTATTAAGCGAGAAAAAGGGAAATACCTATGTTTGTTCGTGTTTTCTTTTAATGTAGATATACCTATCTACATTAGATATGTACATAAATGTGTACGTCCAAAAATCCCTGGAAAACTTTATCAATGAACCCAGCTGGCCTGCCCACACCTATTATTGATCGAATTTCCGATTACGATGTCTCGACTTGAGTCCATATAATTGTTATATACGTATATTATTCAAGAACTCTCCGACGTCACAAATTTCTTAAAATATACGATATATCTACATTATTAGATACATATTTCGGTACCATCAAATTGTTTTATTAAAAAAAAACATCAATAAAAAAAAAACATGGTAAAGTAGGTAGGTTCCTACATAAATAATCATGAATGAGACTGCGTTAATGCATCTAATAATAGCTTCTGTTCAAAAAAATAAATAAATAGAACTTCCTCTTCCTGCTTTTTTACATCTTTTACTCGTTTCTGTTTGTGTCTGCTCCAAAATGCCGGCCGAAACTCATAATAAGGTACATAATACAGCATCGGCAGTGGAGTCACCTTTACCAAGGACCAATTCACACACCGTCCTCGAAAAATCACAATGCGCATGTATTGGATTGGAGCTCTCTTTTCATTCATGAAAAACAGGATAAAAAAACCCAGGAGCAGAACTATTTCTTGCATTGGTAAAGGTGGGAGGTGGGAGAGGCAACTGAGCGAAATCTTGCCGAGTAGCGTTCGCCTTCGCGTCAGAAGTCAGGAGTTCCATACGATCGTTATACGAGTGTCCTTTTGAATACTTAAATGTCATTGAAGACGTCAGCAAATCACGGACGGATAATAATGTAGCTTGCAATGACGTCACGTTGATGGTAACATGGCAAGGGAAGTTGTGTACATGCGTTTCCGGAAATCGCTGATGGAGTGGTGGCCCCATTGAGAGCAATCTTCCCCTTAATATTGCATCAATGGGAGCTAACCTGGGTAAAAGTTGAAGTAGGCATCAAGTGGCAAGAAGGAAGTAGCCGGTCTGCGTTGTTTTTTGTTTAATCATAGGAAGGGTGGCTTTTATATATTCGTATGGTTACTGAAAGCGTCATAGGAAATTTAAACAGGAAACAAATCGAAAGCAAACAGTCATGTTAAAGGAAATATTCCCCATATAGGTAGACAAGTAATCCTTAATAGCAAAGTTTACTTATTAAGGTTACATATGACCTTTTGTACACGCGAAAGGGATTTACCCCACAGCAAGTTTTGTTCGGGCTTCCATTCTTTAGGGAACTTAAAAACCAGTTTGATTATACCCGAATACCTACTTATTTTGTTATATTAAGGTCGTGCGCCAATTTCTACAAAAACGACATCAATTTAATTGGTGTCAAAATTCTCATTAGGCACGCGGCCTAACGATTTTGCGCAACATTTTAAATAACCTGATTTTAAGGTTTTGGACATGATATACTTCATAATTTGCGAATAATATTCCTTGGGTTGGTGACATTTTCCCCAAGACATAATGCCCAAAGTGAAAGCCCCAAATCCAAAATCCCCAAATTAAAATCCCCAGCATCAAAATCCCCAAAGAAAGAATTCCCAGGGCAAAAATCCCCATGCCAATATCCCCAAAACAAATATGTTCAAGTAGTGAATCATGCGATGAATTCGCTCGCGCGACTTTATCGCATGATTCACTACTTGAACATATTTGTTTTAGGGATATTTGGTTTATTTTATATTGCATTTATATGCATTAAATGTAATCCATCCACAGAATAAATAAATTTTTTTTGTATTTTATGAAAACAAATACATCGTCATATAAGTAATTAATATGTTAAAATAATGCAAACAAAATAAGTTTCTCTTAAAGTCTTAAATAAAACACAAAGCAAAAATTCAAAGTCAGGCTGAAAAGTGCATGCATTAATAGTAATTTATTGCCTAGAAACTGCTAATTGTTATCACTTATTTGTGTCACAATAAGAGAATCTCATTAGATTTTTTTTCGAAAACTAAGTGCACATAATAAAGATGCGCATTCCGTGGGAATTTTGGCAAGAAAGATTGTTTCGTTGAGGGTTTTGTGTATTATGTCTGTGGGGATATTGGCTAGTTGGATTTTATTTTTTGGGGATTTTGTCCGATTGGGATTTTTTTTTGGGGGATTTTGTATGACAACCATTTTCTTAATTTTAAACACTTTTTAACCAGTACCATAGTATACTTATTTTCTTGATAGAGTGCGGACGTACACGCCTAAAATAGTGCAAAAAAGTAAGCGAACATAATTTTGTGGGGCTTGTAAATGGGGCATTCAGATGTCGGTACGATAACCTATCTAGGTTAGTATCCACTTAAGTTCCTGAACAACCAACAACGGATAAGTTAAATTTGTATGGGTATGTGCATATTTTTTTTTACATTTCTCATGGGATACACAAGTATACCAAAAAATTTCGGAGAGCTTGGGATTTTTTTTGGCAGCAGCTGTTTTGTCATCACGGCCCCAATTCCGGAAGCGTGAATGCGGGCGTTCACTCACTTATAAGATATGTTATCTCGGATACCAAGTTATCGGAGTAGATTTTTTAGATTTAGATTTTATAAACTATTTATTTATTTTTTTATTTTCCAATAACATCATCATTTTAGGTTTTCATAATGATTCAAAATAGCTTTTAACGGCCTTTAGTACACAAAATTTGCGTTTCGTCACGGCAATCTCACTTGGACTCATCAGTTGGTTATTGAGCGCCTACCAATACGCAATTTTTGTTAAGTTCAGTTCAACTTACATGCATTTTTTGACAAAAAGCAATGCGAACTATATCCAACAAGATTAAAATTTTAATCATTAAAATTGGAAGATTTTGTCCTTGGCCAGACATAGTTAATAAGAAGTTGTTTTTTTTTGGTATGATACAATTCTATATAGTACTGAAATTACTCAGCCAAGTAGAAGACTTAGCAAGAGACATGACCTTCGGCGCAAAGTTACACCCTGCGTAGCCAAAATCGCTCTTAACATCTCTTTGGCAGTTTCCCGGTAACCACGCTCGATGTAATTCGTAGCGAAACGTTCGGGGTGAGTACAGAATTGAACTCGCTAAATACTAAATAGTTATAACGCGGCTTATCCTAAAAACTAAATATGTCGAAAGTTAAGCATTCGTTTAGAGAAAATAAAAAATTAAAACGAGAATAAATAATATTTTCATGGATTTAATCCCATGACATATTACTAACAATTACTGCATATAATATTTATCGTATACATATACATATCTGTATTTTTTTCTTTCTTATAAAAATTCATTTAGAATATTATTTTTATACCTACATGCAGTGTCAATAAATTTGTGGAGTGCTAGGCAGTTTTCGCCATTGAGAATGTCTTTAGAATGAAAGCATTGTCAATGATAGCTTCCCGAAAAAAATTAATATCAATTCTTTATGAATTGCACATACATATTGCCAAAAAGTGGAATGTGTCTTCTTTCATTTGGAGGTTGCATATAGTGCAAAGATTAGTGGTGATTTTTTTTGAAGAGCGCACCACTTAAATTCAACATATTGCATCTTGCTCTACAAATTTGAGATATCGACCTTATGCTATAATTGTCATTGAAATAGTTTTTTTTTTCATTTAGATCATAGTTGAGTTCACAATATATATCAGCCTGTAAATGCACTTATTTTATTTTCATTTCTGTAGAAAGTATCGGATATTTCTAAAATTTTATAAAACTGTTGTTTCAAAATTATGGTTTCATCATATTGGATATTTAAGTTAATATCACATTTTTCTGCCAGAGTTATCCAGTCTTTAACCCATTCTACTTTATTATTTATACTATATTTAGTGAGTATGAGTGGAAGTCTATGCGTGGGGTATATTTGAGTATTTTGAGCGCGTAGTCAAAGTGTAGTTTTAGTGTGAAATTTAAAAGGCTTGGTAATCAGGTTTCTTAAGTAAGTACGTAATTCGGCGTAGTTATGGGAAGACGGAAGAGCTTTTCCAGAAAAAATCGAAGAAGTTTTTCAACTTCCTCATATTGCTTATAACCCTAAGCTTGTGCACTATAGCACATCGTAGATTTCATGACGGATTCAAATATATGGAATTTTGCAGAGATTGGTATTTCTTTTTTGTTTATTATATTTGGCCAGGAGGCATTTATTAGATTTTTAGCAGCTGATAATTTATTTTCAAGATGGAGATTAAATTTCTCTTTGGTGTTAAATATACTCCTAAATATTTATATTGTGAAACAGCTTCGATTGGTTCACCATCCAAGAACCATTTTTCGTTTTTGCTTACCTTGGTTTCTCTGTTGCGTACGATCTTTATCATCGATTTTTCTAAATTCACTTTCAGGTTTCAGAATTTACAGTAATTACTTACGAGTATTTTGTCGATCATAGGCTGTAAGCTTTGGGGAGATTCTGCTAGTAACACAATATCATCTGCGTAAAGCAGCACCCTAATAGTTTGTCCTGCAATTCTTATTCCTGCGGTAGATATATCGTCTATAAATATTGCAAATAAGGTTGCACTAAGGAGACATCCTTGCTTTACTCCAGACTTAGTCTCAAACCAGTCGGACACATTAATGCCATCCCAAACTTTTTGACGTGTGTTTGTATACATGTTTTTTTTAGAACATTAAGCATTTTAGTCGACAATGGTTTTTGTGTTAAATTATAGAAAAGAGCATTGCGGTCTATAGAATCGAATGCTGAAAGTCTATAAAAAACACGTAGAGTCTTTGTTGTCAACAATAGAATACCCTTTGCGAGAGCCTGTCTGATATTCGCTCATTATACCGTTTTTTCTAGCCATGTATTGATTCTTAATAGTAGAATTGCGCAGAATAGTTTGGCGACTGAGTTCATAAAGGAAATTCCTCGATAATTGCTCGGTGTATTGACATCACCTTTTTGTATATTGGGTTAACAATAGCATCTTTGAACTCTTGAGGAACATCTCCTGTTTTAAAAATGTAATTAAATGCATCTAACATTTTATTTACAAAGACGGTGCGTGTTTGTAAAATTCAGTCCCTATTCGATTAGGGCCTGGCGCTTTATTATTTTTCGCATTGTAAAGGCACATTTCGAGTTCGTTCATATGAATTTCTGAATCGAGGGTGTTATTGATTACATACAGTTCTGCAAATTTCACGGCTTCACTGATTTCTGCGGGATTGAGTAAAAGTGTGAAGTACTCGGCTAAATCTCGTGCCGATACAAGAATTCCTCGTACATAATCTACACCTTTAAGTGATTTAATTTTTTCCCAAAAGCTTTTACTGTTGGAGGTGTTTGATAGTTCCTCAGCTAAAGACCTATAAAAGTTTTCCTGTCTTACTCTGCACAGCGCTTTATATTTTGTATTTGCTTCGAGGTATTGTTGTGACAAATTTTTATTTAGGTTTGTAGAAACTTTGAGTTTTCTTAAAAGCGAAAAGGATTGCTTTCGGGGGGCGAGGCATTCCTTATCATACCATTTCTTACGATAATTGTGCTTACCTGATCCTGTGTTAAGTGGAACAACTTTGTTAATGCAATTGCTCAGTAGCAGTATCTTTTCTGTAGCGGTTCCTTGGATAGCGGTTGTGCACGAACTTTCTATCTGATTTCTTAGATTGACATTGTATTCATTTTTCTGTTCTTTTCTCCACGCCAATTTTGGTGGTAAGGTAAGTGTAAAGAAATCTATTTTGAAATCGAAGTCAAAATCTATTGAAAGAGTCATATGATCAGAAATTAAATAGTGCATGCCAGGTTATCGGAGTATATCTGTAGACGAATCAGATAGGTTAGCTGAAAGTTGTCAAAAAATCAGAACAAAAAGCATAACAAATGAATTTTGCAGTTGTTCTATACATTTGTTCTCGGATAGCTAGTTATTCCAAATTGTTTGGAATACAAATTATTCACCCTCAAAATATGCGTGAATAAATTTGCCTATCTGTGTACACGTTATCGCACCCTTGCGGAATCGGAAAAATGTACATATGTGTACACAACTTTCTGCGTACACAGAGAAAACTCACGCTTGCGGAATTGGACACCAGCTGTGTTTTTACATGGGATTACAACAACACCAACCTATCCGGATAGCTATAGCTTGATTTTTGAATAAGCCCACTGTCAAAGTGTAATGTAAGTACGATTAAATAGAAAATTTCAAAATTTTAATGTCGTTTTCTATTTGACAAGAGGGATTTTGATGAGGAATTGCTCATTTTTCTTCGCAAATAGAGCGCAAAATATTTTTTTTGTATTTCTCTGTATTTATTTTTCTTATTATGAAGAGTAAACAAAACCGTTTGACGTTTCAGCAAATTTAGATTTACTTTGATGTGTATGCAAGTGCGAGTTTCTGTAATCCAGATCTGTGAATTTGATCCAGGATTTAAAAAAAAATCGATAATTTTTGTAGAATATAACGCGAAAACTGGCCCGGGAGCAAAAAATCGGATCGGTTAATGTGGTTGAATAGATAGCTTTCCTCTTTTCCAATCGGTATCATATTCAAAATCCCTACGTCTAGAATTTTTTGTTTACGAGTACATACGAAAATGGTTGTAGCGAAAGCACTATATCCATTATCATTATTAGTCGTGTTTTAATAATTGTTAGTAGCGGCAAAATTTCCCTTGGTAACGAAAAAAATGAGTTTAGTTAAAATTATTATGAAGAGAAATATAAAACGAATGCGAATATGTACAAAATTAAAATAGCAAATGTTGCTGCTGGTAGTTACTGTCGAAGTCGTTACAACCGAGAAATAATGCTGGGTATTCATTATAGGTAAGTAAGTGTAGAGTGGCAAGTACAACAACAAAAAATGATATTTGGAAACTTCAAAACAAAATGACAGTCTTCACTTGAGATAATGAAATCATGACCGCATGTGAGCTTTTATTTTCGCCTTTATAGGTATAACTTAAATTGTCTTCTTACATGAAGACACTATAGCTATACCTATGTGAATTTAACGTTGTAGGTAGGTACCTAAATAATGCACAATTCTTACTGTTTTTTTTATGTATTTTTTGTTTGAACTTATTTATTTGATACATTAAAAAACAATCTACAAACTAAAATCGGTTTAAAAGTATGAAGTACAGTACAACACGGATATAAGAAACTCTGAAAATCATCCAAGAAATTTCTTTCTTATATCGGAGTTTATATATCCAAACATCGGATATAAGAAAGAAAATTTATTCAGAAACAGAACTACAGCGAAATCTCCCTTGGGAGGACAGTCATGGCGCAGAAATTTTGCCACCTAAAGGAGCTGTCCGTTTAAGGGGAATCAAATAAAAACACTTATTTTTAAAATTAACAGTATTCATTTATTAACAGAATATAAAAATAACAAAAAATATATAAACTTCACTTCTTTTTATCACAGGAAGTGGAATAAAATTATTAGATTTAACACATATGTAAATACATATAAAAATCAGCCTCTATAAAAACTTTGCAATAATATAAGAAGATTCGTATTTAAAAAAAAAAAATGAAAATACAGATTTTTTTGGAATATGGCCTGTAGGTCAACCAAAAGTTGAATAGCTACCGTCATTTTTCTTGGCCGTAAGATTTTTTAAAATTTCCAATTGAAGTGTTTGCTTCTTTGTTGAAATTAATAGTTGTTCCCACCAGGGCATGATCCTCCTCCTCAGATTCAGTGCCAGATTAATTGATTTCAACAGGAACTGCAATATATTCCTCCACACTTACATTTTCATCCATCAACACAAATCTTTCAGGTTATCCATCCAATCTGCATTCATGAAGGAGCTTGGAAATTTCTATTAAATTTGCTATAATTTGATAATTTGATTTGCTATCATCTTCTGGACCGAATTCACTGTCTCCAAATTCAACCTCGAAACTACCTGAGCTCAAATAAACAAATATCTAAAACTCCAAAATAAACATTTGTTTACGTCCAAATAAAATCACTTTCATCAAGTGAATGATAGAAAATAATTTGATGCTCGCTGTAGAAGATTGGAACCTAAGAAAAAATACACTTGTCAAAATTATTAGCGTGATGACATATTCAATCCTGCTCTGGTGTCCGGGTAAGAGAAAATATTTTGTCATTCATATGTGAAATTCCTGCCCGTGTTCGTCCAAGGGAGTGTCCGCAAAGGGAGATTTCACTGTAATAGCTATCCGAGAAACTAAAAACAATGAAACAATAATAATAATGGAGCAATTTCCGTACAACAAAATGTGTCCGCCTAAGACAGGTGTCCGGTTAATGGAGGTGTCCGCAAAGGGAGATTTGACTGTATTAACTATCCGGATAGGTTGGTGTTGTTGTACCTATTCCCATGTAACATTTTTTTTTGTATAGAACAGCTGACTGCAAAATTCATTTGGTATACATTTTGTTCTGATTTTTTGACAGCTTTTAGCTAACCTATCTGATTCGTCCACAGATAAACTCCGATAGCTTGGTATTCGAGATAACATATCCAATAAGTGAGTGTACGCCCGCAATCACAACGCTCTGAACAAATGTTCACAAATCACTCACTTAATACCTACTTAACGGGTGGTTTGTAACTAAACTTTTCAATGGCCCTCTACATTTCACCAATGTAAATAAAAAACCCTAAAAGTATACTATACCCATTGAACACAAAAAAAAATTCCCTCTGACATATCCAATTATACGCTTTGTCGATACATCAGGCCCAGACGCACTTTTTTCCTTTGCCATTCAAAAACTTATAACCCAAATCTCCCATTCTCTAATCAATTACTCGTCATTCTACGCACGTACTCCACTCTTCACAGCATAAAAAAGAAAAAAATTATCCGTTCCAACATTAAGCATCATCCAAATAGTACAAAAAATAATAATTTCCCCTCTCAATGACGTCAAACAGTATGAAAGGTTGCGCAAAACACAAACACTATAACAATACCTATAAAAGTTCCCTTTTTTCGCTATTTTGTAAAGATTGAAAGAATAAAAAAAAACACCAAACAACTGACAATAATTCGCTTAGAGTGAGAAGTACAACCACTTGTCAGCAGTTGATGGTTCAACCACTCTATATGTATGTGGAAGAAAAGAGAAAAATAGAGAAATGAGCTTCTGATTATGGATTTTATTCATTTCGTCTCAGTTTATTACTCTCCGATATGTGCCAAATATGGTTGTTTCGTTGAAGTCGTCTTTCGAAAGTTGCCATTGCCAGTACCCCACACTCTACAGTCCAACTGACTGAGCTGGGAAATTTCCTCGCAGTGGTTTTTTGTCGTCCTAACTCGCTCGCACTCGCTCTTGCATTATCTCAGCGAAAAATTATTATTTTTTTTGACAAGAAAACCTGAAGTGACAAACAGTCGTTGTCGAGTTGAGAAGAAAAAAATGAAAAAACGAATACCACCACTTCCAAGTTCCAATCAGATATTATTCAGATAATGTCGAATTTTCCTCCTGTATCGTGTGTGAAAATAAGTAGCTCCTGCAAATATTTTTCTTTTTGGGAAAAATATGACATTCGAAAGAAACCAATTGGAATAATTACTGTGTAAATAGAAAAAAAACCCTCTTCAAGTGTCCACCGTAATTGATTATTTGAGTGAATTCAAAAAAGGAAAAAAATGAATTGAATGGCAGGTGGGAACTGTAATAAATGTTATCAAAAAAATACCTACGAAAAATACAGTTATTCACATAAAATAACAGTAATTCATTCTGTACATCTCAAATAAAATGGAGAAAACTGTTCAAAACGAGAAAAAAGATTAAAAGTTAAATGAAAAATAAAAAAAACGAAAAATAAAAACAGCAAAAAAAAAACGGGGGCGGTGAAGTGTACCCACAAACGGTCGGGCGTTCGGTCGGTTGGTTGGTGGCAGATATATAATTGTATCTGTCTTGTTTATTTTTTCCTTTACTATAGGTATTCGCAAGTCAAACAACTCACCTTGCAGGCAGCTTGCTTGAGCGGTTTGTGTTAAAAAAAATCTTGTTTTGTCGTTTTTTTTTTTTTTTTTTTTGATGAGTGTTGGGGAGTTTTATTAGTTGTGTCTCTAATTAGAAAAAGTGAAAAAAAGGAAAGTCTACTCTACCTCTACCACATGTGTCTAGTCTCAGTCTCATATCTCATTAAAATATGAAATTTCGTTCAAAAATCTTCGCCTAAACCTATAATTTTAATTATTTTCCATTAAAAAAAAACGATGTGAATGCACGAAAAGCACAAAAAAGTACAAAACACGAAAAAAGAAAAAAAAATCACTGAAAAGGAAGAAGATAAAAAGTAAAAGTTAGTACCTAGCTACTTATTCTTTTTTATCTTTCTTGTTTGTTCGCCTTTGCTTTTGCGTTTAGAGTTTGCCTATGCCAAGTATTGGCAGTCGGTGTCCGTTGTCTTCGTCTGGTTCTGCTTTGGCGTCTCCGTTGTCGAAGGCTTTACATGGCATGTAGATAGAAGGTACGTACCTTCACATTAATAAAATAACAAGGTCTCCTTTTGGAGCTCCTTCCACCTTTGTCTGAAATCTGAAATGGTGTTTCTTACCTTTCCTGTGTTTTAAGAAGTTAAACCAACAAAAAAAACTGTTAAAACTGAATTAAAAAAGTTGTCTCTACCTTCAAAGTCAACCCTTACATTTTAATAAAATAAAAAATAAAAGCTGTGTTGTTGGCTTAATGCAATTTGCCGGAGTAGTAGGAGAAGAAGAGCTCTGTTCGTCTTCTTCCCTGGAAAAACAAAAACCTCCCAGGCCAGAGCCTAGATTTGCACCTACTTCGATTACGAATAAATGATTCGACGTGTCGCCTAAAACCGTAAATAGCAACAGACCAAAACTAGTCCCTGTACTTCGTCGACACAAACACCAGGATCAACAACTACAGCATCATCATGTCGTCCACTACAATGAACTATAAAGTTCCGTCTACTTCAAAAATATCTGTGGATAAACTGCTGCGAGTTGGATACTACGAGCTAGAGAAGACAATTGGCAAAGGAAACTTTGCTGTCGTTAAATTAGCTTCGAATATTGTTACCAAGACGAAGGTAAGTTTTCATTAATTTTTTTTGTCAATTTGATTTGTTTTTAACCGGTAAGCATAATACGAGTAGTTTAACTTTATGATTTTGTATGAAATTAAACCACTTTATGTGTATTCTCGTGTATCTTATATTTATGAAGACAAATTTAATATGTACCTACCTACATAACTACCTACATAATATTGAATAGTGAGGAACGATGGTTTGGCCTTCAGATGGGAAATCTACATACATTATGAATTTTGTATTTAGTAGATTCGTTCGTTAAATTTTACGCATGTTGTTTTGGCAACCTAAAGAGTTGTCAAAAAAATCTAAGTTTTTCGGTTCTGAAAAAAACTCCCGAGGGCCATTAATTCTATGTTGCAGAAAAACAAGTATTATCTACAGTTCTGGGCCTGGGTTATTTTTTAACACGTATTACAAAAACATAACGAGATTTAGATTTTTACCGGGGTTTCTATCTGGGTTTGCAAATACTTACTTACTTAGGTGGCGCTACAGTTCGGGGCGAACCTGGGCCTCAACCAACATGCCTCCCCAGCTAGCTCGGTCTTTGGTTAGCTGCCTCCAGTTACGCACTCCAAGTTGGTTGAGGTCATCTTCCACTTGAGCGCGCCACCTTACGCGAGGTCTTCCTTGACTGCGTCTACCCTCTGGGTTGGAATCGAAGATCCTGCGAGCCGGAGCATTGTTGTCCATACGCTCTTTATGACCTAGCCATCTTTAACGTGAAATACGTATTTTTTGTACCAGGTCAATGTCGCTGTACCGCTCGTATAGTACGTGGTTGAACCTTCTCTTCCAAAGCTCGTTAACGCAGATAGGGCCGAAAATCTTGCGAAGAACCTTATGCTCGAATTACTAAGGATATCTTTATCCGCTTTTGATAGAGTCCATGTCTCCGCGCCATAGAACAGGACCGGGATGATCAGAGTCTTATAAAGAGTCTCCTTTGTTTTTCCAGAGAGGGCTTTACTACTCAATTGCCTCCATAGCCTATAGGAACAGCGATTGGCAAGAGTAATTCTTCGCCTTATTTCTAACGAGAATTTATTGTTAGATGTTATAGCGGTTCCGAAGTAGACAAAGTCCCTAACTACCTCAAAGTTGTACCTGTCTATTGTGACGTTTTGTCCAATCCGTTGGTGTTGTGTGTCCCTTTTTGTGGACAGCAGGTACTTCGTTTTGGCTTCATTGACTGCTAGTCCCATCTTAGCCGCTTCTGTTAGCAAACTTTCCAGTGACAGCTCGCTGATTTCTGCCAATGATGTCAAAAAAAAAAAAAAAAAAAAAAAAAAAAAAAAAAAAAAAAAAAAAAAAAATCGCCCGATAGCGCATCACCTTGTCGGAATCCTTTCTTGACATCAAAAGCTTCTGTGAGGTCAGTACCAACCTTGACGGAGCAGCGAGAGTTCTCCATCGTCATCCTACACAGTTTTGTGGGGATGCCAAAACCAGACATGGCTCTGTATAGCTCGTCTCATCTCGAGATGAGGAAACTGTGCGCTTGCAATGGTGACGTTACGTGCCGCCGCAAAGTCAATTAGCCTAAGTCCGTTTTCAGACGTTGTGTCGTGTAGGCTATGTTTTCCGACAGTCATACCAAAGATTTCCTCCTTACCTATTTTGGCGTTCAAATCGCCTAGTACGATCTTAACGTCATATTTAGGGCACTGCTCATAGGTTTTGTCGAGGAGCTCGTAGAAGTCATCCTTGGTGGCGTCATCCTTGCCTTCTGTGGGGGCGTGAGCGCATATTAGACTAATGTTGGCGAATTTAGCCTTGATACGGTTTGTCACAAATCGCTCACTCACGTGTCGAAAGCCCAAGACTTCTTGCCTAAGTCTGCCGCTTATGACGAATCCGCTCCCAAATAGACGCTGTGGTCTTCTTTCACAATCACCGTAGTATACGTCACAGTTTTTCATCTTCCTTTTGCCCGGCCCATCCCAACGCACTTCATGGATGGCAGTAATTCCTGTTCTGTAGCAGTCTAGGGCCTTCGCTAGTTGTTCGGCTGCACGTGGTCTGTTAAGAGTTCTAACATTCCACGTGCAGATCCGAAGGTCGTTGTCCTTAATGCATTTTGCCTGGTCGGCAACAGGTAATCCGTCCTTTTCCGAGGCTATTGGTCGCTTCGCAACTTATCTTTTTTTACATGGTGTGGTTGTTAACCCCACGCACAACCCCTAACCTGGAGGTCCAGGTCCTTTGTTGGACTCCTTGGACGAAAGGAGCCGGAAAGTCCGGAGCCAGTAACCCGCTTCAGGGATATGAGCGCTGCCGTTGGCCCATTAAGGGCTCATCCGCCACCATCTCTATTTCAATGCCCTGACTTGCATTGAATTGTCCCAATGACCTTATCTCCAAATACGTCGAAGTAGCTCATTAGGGCATCTGCTTTGTTGACTGTTAAATCTGCCGTTGGTCCAATTATTTGGGCTCATCCGCCGTACTTCCTCTTTCTGCGAGTCGATCAGAACAGTCAGTAAAACAGAGCATTATAGTATTGCTTACTTTTCTGTGTTCAACACTCGCGATTATAAGTTTAGCAGGAATGTCCGGATGAACAAGCCAGTACCCGGTGGTTACCGCAAGGAAGTAAAATAAGCACAATTGATGTGTTCGAGATAGTTACAACACTGGCCATCGCCTGGTTGACGCCGATCAGGGCGTTGTAACTTCTTATTGTAAAACCTATGAGTACAATGGATAATCATTATCGAGCCATTTAGAGGTTTTATAAATTTCAACATGCTTTTGTCTGAAAAAATTGAGAGCTCTTCTAAATCGTTGAAGAACTAGATGTCCAAAAATTTGTTTCTTATATGACAAACTGCTGGACAATGATATATGAAATGAGAGGTGAATTCATGTTCATCTTCGTCATTGCAACCTTTGCATAGGTCATCTTTACTAAGCCCCATTTGCTTTTTATGGTAGCCCGGCAGATTATGTCCGGTGAGTTCAAAGGGAATTCTTGTTTATATGGGTAATACTTTCTGTTCATATCTTTTCAAAGTTAGGACATAGTTTCCTGGTGTAGAGACCTGTTCCATCTTTCATTTGTTTTTAAAATAATCTTCTTCCCAATGTTTTGGGTGCCCGGCGGACTCAGTATCAAGTGTTGAAACTTTCCTTGCCAGCCCATTACCTCTCTCGTTGCCCGACAGACTCCAATGTCAGATTGTGTGTCAAGAACTTTCAGCACTTCGCGACAGCTAGTCACAAACTTTGACTTGATAACTGCTGTAGAAATAGCTTTTATTGCCGCTTGGCTGTCCTATCAATAAAAAAGGATGTATCAGTATTTTATATCTCCAGCATTGACTCTGCCAAGACCTCAGCTTGGAATACACAACTGTGATCAGGGAGCCTAACAAAGCTGGCTTCTTTAAGGTTTTCTGAAAAGAAACCTGCACCAACGAAGAATAAGGAAAATTCTCTAAAAAATCGATAATTATATACATCGATGATGGGTATTCGTTGTGACATCAATATTTTTATCAATATAGGTAGCCATTCACCATACGACAGTCGTAAGAACTGTCGCAAAAATCTTGGTCGAATATGACAAGTTCTACCGTGAATGGGCTGATCGTTCATCGGACTACGAGACAATAGACGGTCGTATGGTCAGAATGAAATTATATGGGGACCTTGTGACACTACCGATTTTTGTAAGGTAAAATATAAATGATTAAGACACACACACACACACAAAACTTCACATATTTAAAGTATGTTTATAGCGAATGATATAATTCTTGGTAGATTCATCAACACAAGGCCCGGCGGACTCAGTCGCAATCTGAATGGGTTTTGCGAATGTGTGTCAAGTTAGCATTACCACTTCAAAATTTTTAAGAAATTCTTATTGGATTAATTGTCGTAAATTTGTCGTAAATTTGTCGTGAAACAAAAAAATTTGTCGCGCTTGTTTTTTAAAAAATAACCCCTGGTAATGCTAACTTGACAGTCAAGTTAGCATTACCACCCCTCAAAAACGGTGTATATGAAGTAAAAAAATAAAAATGGGTATGCCATTAATTGTCGTAAATTTGTCGTAAACCAATGGCGAAACCAAAAAATTTGTCGCGTTCGTTTTTTTTAAAATAACCCCTGGTAATGCTAACTTGACAGTTAAGTTAGCATTACCACCCCTCAAAAACGGTGTATATGAAGTCAAAAAATAAAAATGGGTATGCCATTAATTGTCGTAAATTTGTCGTAAACCAATGGCGAAACAAAAAAATTTGTCGCGTTCATTTTTTAAAAAATAACCCCTGGTAATGCTAACTTGACAGTCAAGTTAGCATTACCACCCCTCAAAAACGGTGTATATGAAGTCAAAAAATAAAAATTGGTACGCCATTAATTGTCGTAAATTTGTCGTAAACCAATGGCGAAACAAAAAAAATGTCGCGTTCGTTTTTTTCTAGCAAAAAACGCCCTTTTAGTATAGCCTATACCATAAAGTAGGAATTTTCACTAAATCTAGCACTACCATACCAAAAGTATTTGTTTAACTACTTTTTCCCAAAAAAAAATTATTTAAACAATTGTCGCTCGATGTCCTTGAGTAAGTTGTGTAATCAAATAATTTGTCGCGCGCCTTTTTCTTACAAAAAACGCCCTTTTAGTGTAGCCATAAAGTAGTAATTTTCCCCAAATCTAGCACTACCATACCAAAAGTATTTGTTTACCTACTTTTTCCCAAAAAAAAATTATTTAAACAATTGTCGCTCGACGTCCTTGATTAAGTTGTGTAATCAAATAATTTGTCGCGCGCCTTTTTCTTACAAAAAACGCCCTTTTAGTATAGCATATACCATAAAGTAGGAATTTTCACTAAATCTAGGCTATACTAAAAGGTCGTTTTTTGCTAGAAAAAAACGAACGCGACAAATTTTTTTGTTTCGTCATTGGTTTACGACAAATTTACGACAATTAATGGCATACCCATTTTTATTTTTTGACTTCATATACACCGTTTTTGAGGGGTGGTAATGCTAACTTGACTGTCAAGTTAGCATTACCAGGGGTTATTTTTTAAAAAATGAACGCGACAAATTTTTTTGTTTCGCCATTGGTTTACGACGAATTTACGACAATTAATGGCATACCCATTTTTAGTTTTTTACTTCATATACACTGTTTTTGAGGGGTGGTAATGCTAACTTGACTGTCAAGTTAGCATTACCAGGGGTTATTTTTAAAAAAACGAACGCGACAAATTTTTTTGTTTCGCCATTGGTTTACGACAAATTTACGACAATTAATGGCATACCCATTTTTATTTTTTTTACTTCATATACACCGTTTTTGAGGGGTGGTAATGCTAACTTGACTGTCAAGTTAGCATTACCAGGGGTTATTTTTTAAAAAACAAGCGCGACAAATTTTTTTGTTTCACGACAAATTTATGACAAATTTACGACAATTAATCCAATAAGAATTTCTTTAAAATTTTGCAGTGGTAATGCTAACTTGACACATATGTTTTGCGACCTATGATACGACGATTGGTGCGACTATCCGTGCGACTGTGGCATCGTAAATGGCTACTTTATCGTTCATCCCTACTTCAGATCTTATGTGATTGCCAGTTTATTAATTTAGGCGCCAGTTATAGCTATCATTGAAACTCATCACTGAAAATTTTGAATATCAATTCTGAGACACTTAAACACATAAAACTGATGTCGTTTTGGTACCAAAATGAAGGCAATAAGATATATATTATTTTTTGTCAACAAAATATTTTATTTGCCCTACCAATTTCTTGTAAATTCACTTTTGATTTTTCAATGATGAAAAGCATTTTCAAAGATCATTCAATGATCATTGAAAAATCAAAAGTAAATTTACAAGAAAGTGGTAGAACAAATAAAATATTTTTTTGACAAAAAATATTATAAACCTTTTATACCTTCATTTTGTTACCAAAACAACATCAGTTTTATTTGTTTAGGTCCCTCAGAATTGAAAGTCAAAGTTTTCAATGATGAGTTTCAATGAAAGCTATAACTGGCGCCTTAGTTCAACTTGCCCCAGCTAAAAACCTAGGCCTAGTTCAGGGCGACCCTAGGTTTAAAGTAACACAGAATTTGTTTATCAGGATGACTGAAAAAAAAAAACGATTCAGTGGTGGCCTAGGGCGACTTCAGGGCATAGCGAAAAAAATATAGTCGGGGCTATGTTGAATAAAAATTTCCCTGGAAATATATCTCAAATTCGAATCTTGGGAACGTGAATGGTGATCAAAAATTTCCCTCGGAATTTATTGGTCATTCCATTCGATTTTTTGTTCGACGATCGCAGGAAAAATTTTGAGGGAATAAAATATTCAGTTTAAAACGAAATTCCTTGGGAGATTGCCGAAAGGCCCATTAAGTAAAACGCAAAATTGATACAGGTAAATACACATACATGTATGTATGTATTTATTACGAACATATATAACATAAAAAACGTGTAGAAACATAAGGATTATTTAAAATAGTGTCTTATACTCGTACATGACTGAATAGAGTAGTTTAAAAATAAAAATCATCAATGGAATTTAAACCTTATAGGTGCAGATTACGTAAATTAGTTTTGAAGTAAAATTTCTTTTGCGGCGTTGGGGGTAAAAAATGGTGTATTTATGCAAGTACGGACTGGTATATGACAACCAACTTTCGTAGTTCTTTAATCAATTTCCATGAAATTTAAATACGTTCTAACTGACATAGAATTCCGAAGCAAAAAATTGTTTCAAATTAGGGCAGTCCTTATTTTACTACTATTTAAACAAAAAATAAAAACTAAGTTTTAGTATCGATTACTAAAGTGTTCTAACCACTACTAACAAAAAAGTTGACAAGACAATTCTTAAGCTAGTATTAGACGGTCTTTGTAATGTGTCATTGCCGTGACACTCTGACGTCACAACAAAATTGGTCCTACCACCGTCATTGCCGTGACAAAGGTAATCGTGTCATGGCTAGAAACAATGACTTTCACACGAATGACACATGTCTGTCATTGTTGTCCCAAAATACAATGAATTCCAAAGTGTGTCACGGTGATATTTGTGTCTCGGTGTCACAGCAATGACATGCAAACCAAACTATCACACGACGTGACAACTCTCAAACAGCTGATCATTGGAGATGAGCCTAAACTGCAATGACATTTATTATTTTTAGCAGTAACGATCACTCGGCGTCGATCAATCGAGTCATTGTGTCTTGGTTGTTAAGGAAAAGCTTATTTTATTTTTTTGGAAAACGGCTCCAACGATTTTGATACAAAATTTCGGAGAATTGGTATAAGCTATCAATCAGCACAAAATTTACGGTATTTGCCCTAGAATTCAAATGGCATCTTTTTTTCCCTCAAACTATAATATAACATTTGTGCAAACGTCACATATATATAATTACCTACCCACCTATATTCTTCACTTTCATTATATACCTATGTCCATATTTACATACCTAGGTTCCATCTATGTAGCTGGGTACAAATTACCCTCCTAATTTACATAATTAAAATATATTTAAATATACATTTGTAGGTAGGTACCTATGTAACTATGCCCAACCGTGACACGGTTGGGACGCAGTCCTTGCAGCGACAGGCTACGTGTTACGGTGTCCCATCAACAATGAAAAAGGGCTATCACACGGTCACGGCAATTTGTCATCGCAATGACCTAAAAGTGACGTGTCACGGTGCTTGTCATTGTCTTTGTCACGGCAATGACATGCAAAACATTGACGATCACACGACGTGACACTTTTAGGACAGACAACTACGTCATAGTGACGTCAGAGTGTCACGGCAATGACACATTACAAGGACCGTCTAATACTAGCTTTAGTCAAACATAACGTGGTCAAGATTTTCTTTACGCATGTATACTAGTTCATGGGAACCTTCAAATACAGTGCTTCCGAAAGCGATGCATTTTAAAACGAACCTGTAAAAATACGCAAAAATTTGTGAATTCCAGTTCTGAATTCGACTTATCGAAGGTGACTCAAAATAATATCTTCGAGTTCTAAAGACATTTGAGTAATAGAAGTTCAAGTTATTAAATAAAAATTACACATTTTGTCATATGGCGCTGCCAGCCAATTTAATTCGAGTTATCAAATATTCGAATTATCAAAGTTCGACTAATCGAAGTTCGACTAAAATTTATTTGTTCCCGGCTGCACACCCTCTATTATTATGGTATTGGATTACAATCCAATCTGATCAAATATGTACCTACCTATGTATGTACATATGATTTGAAATCTTTTAATATTCTTAAATCAAATATGTAAATAAAACTTAAATCGCCCAGTGGTCGAAATTCGGCCAACAAAATCTTACACACATACAGCCCTATTAATAAAAATCGTTTAGTCCACATTTAGTCCATGGACTTACAAAACCGTGGAATAAGAGTTAGACCATGGACTCTAATTTTCTATTAATAAAAAATCGAACAAAATCTACTACAATAAGTATAAAATCTACCTCTTTTTATTCTATGTCCCTGTAAATTTTATTCTTAAATGTCAATTTTTATGGCCTTTTCGATTGGCCTTCCGGAACACGTTTCCCCAATAAAACACCCGGAAACAATTTGACTGATTCTGAATTGTATGTGTCACTGTGTTTGTGAAAATTAAATTTAAAAAAAATCACATCGGCTAAAAAGAATTTCCAAAACACTTGATTTCAATTTAGATACATATTTTCTTTTATCAATAATAATTATAACTTGTTTCTGTTTATGTTTTTTTACCAGAAAAGTAGTTTAAATTCAATTAACACATCGAAATTACACAACAAATCAACCCGATGATTTTGACATTTTAATTATGTGAGTGTATTAGTGATTCTGTTTTCGATTCTGAAATGAAATCCAAAATCGTTTTCTGTTCTGTTTGGAGTAACAACTGTCATTTTGTGGGTGTCAAAACTGTTCCGGACGGCCAATCGAAAAGGCCATTAGTCCATCGCTAGACCACCGTCTTCGATGCTAGACCATCGGACTAAGTTGGTAAACGTCAAATAACAGAAATTGTGTCTTATTAATAGTATTTCGCACTAGTCCATGTTTATTAATTTGGGTGATATATTGTAGAGTAAGAATAGAAATAAAAAAATTAAATTGTGGCAAAGGACCTACAGGGATGCTATAGGTACATAGAAATTAAGGTATGTTTTCTAGTTACTAAGAAAGTAGATTTTTTTGTCATTAGGTACCTAGTTAAGCGCAACTTACGGTGCGTAAAAATTTTACAGTTTCTAATTTTTTCAGTCAATTCTAAAAGCTTCTGATTTGCTCAACCTTACCGTCTAAATAATTTAAATGTTTTAATTTGCACAATTGTTATGAAACAGTATAATGTCAAACTGACCGGATATTTCTATACATATCCTACCACCTACTACTGCTAAAACACCCCAATTGCACTTCTGTTCATTAACAAACTTATAAAGTTACTCACCACTCTACGAACAAAAAAAATATCTTTCAACCAAACAAGCAAAAGAAATGTAATGAGCAGTATATTAAATAGGTAAAATATATCAGAGCGTAAGCTTATGATCTTGAAGTCACATTTAAAATCGATCAAAACTTTCAAGACTCAGTTTCATTCAAAACAAATAAAACACACTCAACGGTTCTGACTTAAGGGATTTGATTTGGTACGAATGTCATATTAAGAAGCAGCTTTTATGCCTTTCACATTTTAGATAGTAATATGTATTTAGATTTTTATAAAAAAAAAACATATGGAACTGATTCAACTGAGTTCAATTCTCGATATTTGGTCATGATTTGTTTCACTCTTAGTGGGTTGAAGATTTGATGTATGCACATAACCTCTGCTTTTAAAGAGTTTGCTAGCAAGTCATCAGCTTGTGCGGCCTTGTTGTTTTTGAGAATTATTATGCTCTTGTTCCGGTCTTAAAATCAGCCAGTTGATTCGTGTTTCGTTTTAATCGGATGTTGTTTTAATCGCGGGACCAACTGATTTTATTGGAATACTGCGTGTACCTATAGAGTTATTTCTATATCTAATTCTTTTTTAGTAAGAAATTTAGAATCCGACACTGAATCTTACAAAAATATTAATACATACATACATATATACTCACTCACATGCACTATAGGTAGGTCGATCGAGTAAGCAATAAGTTTACAAGCAAATATAAAAGTTGTCCAATGAGTGTGTTTAATTGATTTCTATTTGAATATTGTTCCGTTATTTTAAATGTTAATTTGTTTTAATTTAAATAAAAATGTAAAATTTAAAATCAAACAAAAAAATAAGTGCAATAGACCTAAAATTTAAGTTTAAAAAAATCCATGTAAGCAATATTTATGTATATAACTGTACGCTTAATTTCAAATGCCAATCATTTTAAATTGTTTTAAAAATAAATATCAACCAAGCGAAACGTAGGTTAAAATATACTAACTGATCATCAAAGCCCAAAAAATATCAACTATAAAGTTTCAATATATGATCAAACTATGTTAACGGCAAATCTTAATAGTTTGTAATGTAAAAAAAGGGCTAACTTTATTAAGGCCCTCATTATGAGTAGCGAATGGAACTTAAAATCTTGCGAATTCGCTAGTTTCGTATTACGAATAGCGATTCGCTCCAACTTACCTCGCTTCAAATGTCAAGACCTGGACGAATTTGATTATCGAGTGATTACAAATAGCGAATCTTCGCTAATTTAACACATGTAAGTGTAATATATTAGCTGTGTTTTATTATCTACGGGTCTGGGTCTGGGTTATGTTTTAACACGTATTACAAAAACAACACGAGATCCAGGTTCCTATCGGGGTTTCTATCTGGGTTTGCAAATTTTAGTATTAAGTTCGGCAAACAGAGTGAACATGTAAGTACATAACCCAGATCGTTTTATTTTCACGGGGTGAACCATATGGGTTATTGGCGATAATAAAACACGGCAATTATCGAATCAAAATATTTAGTGATAACGTTAGCGAATTGTTGTGCGGGAAACATTTTCTATTTATTGTTGATAAAAGTTTCAAATTTACTTGTATTAACCTGTAGCTAGTTATTTTTCGTAATGACCGACAAAAGAAAAAGGTATTTATGTTCAAATTGTGAATATTTTTAAATAAATAAAAATAATAACTTATCATAAGGACAAATGCAAAGCAATTGCAAAACTAGTTAGTTTGATGGTATCTATAAAGGTATAGGAGTGTTTGGTTCTTCGAAGAAAAGCCAAAAAGATTTTTGGGAACAATTTCCTGTCGAATTATGTCGTTTTTATTTGGCAATCCGGAAGCCTTCCGGACTCTTCTGAAAGCGTTCACTTGGGAAAAAATGACAGTTCTAATTCTAAAAAGAAGAGAATTTTGCTTGTGGATTTGAAATCAGAATCAAAACCAGAAGCACTCACACATTCATATACTTGAACGTCAAACTCGACTGTTGGAATTTTTTGTATCATAATTGTGCAATAACCATTTTTTTTCCAATTTGAATATTCTCAAGTACACAATCATTTCCACACATACAATCTCATTTAAATTCAGAATCGTCAGAATCACACAAAAGTGTTCAGTTGGGATCCCGGATCGGAGAAGAATTCCGGATTGCCAAATAAAAACGCAATTAAACTTTTTGAGTTTCCCATTCGTGATGGAAAAGAGTTGCATACCGTAGTAAGAAAATGTTTTATTGTTTGCACTTAAGATTGTTTTTGTACATAGGTTTGGTTGGACTATAAGTTAAAGCTGAAAAAAAATTGCAGGTAAGTTAAAAATTTGTCTGCTACTGCTGGCGGTCCATACTGCCAAATTTCGTTGTCGCCTGACACAGTTGACTGTGAAAGTCCTAAACCGAAATCGTTACCGACACGGTTTTGCCAGCAACTACTCCCAAGAAATCTCAATTTGCAAGCCAGTTTTATAAGAGATGGAACTGCATACAAGTTCTTAGCTTTAACACATGCTTTATTTGGTTGGGGACATTCAAAAAAGCATCATTGTTCAATCGAAAGTACAAAATAAATCTAATGGAAAACAAAACATTGATTTTTTTGAATAATTAATTTAATTTTGATGGCTTACAAATTGTTCGGGAGTTATAAGGCATTAGAACTATAATTAATGTTTTTTCTCAGCCGGCCCATGCTAATTTTTTCTTGCATTTTCGTTTCAAACTCAATCACCTTAAAAAAATAAAATGTTGCTTAACATAAATTGTCTTTTTTTTAATTAAATCGTCGAAAAATACAAAATCCAGCACACAAAACAAAATTTCACAAACAATTTAACGCAACACAAACAGCATTTGACGTTTAACATATGTTTTCTTATTGAAATTTATTTTTGGCACCATTTATTTTTAAGCGAACGATGAAGTTCGCTATTAATAATACTGTGTAATAATGGGGGCCTAATAAACTCTTACAGTTTTATTCAATAGAAAATGCTAAATTTGCATGCATACACTTATGCATAGTGCATAAGGAATTATGTAGCCGCTGTGCAAATCCTTAATACAAAAAATTTAAAATAAAACGTATATATCCGTTATAGTTATTAAATTATATAAAATTATTAAATTAATATATTTAATAAGGAATTTAATCGGGACAGACGATTGTCATTGTTGAATAACATTTTTGTTTTGAAAACTAATTCGCATTTATTATTTTTATGAATTTATTACCTAATGTATATTTTGTAAAAATTGAAAAATCAAAAAATGTAAAAATGATGTATTACATAAAAACGAATTTTTAATAAACAATACTACTACTACTACTACTACTACTACTACTAGTTATAATGTGTTTATGTTAAAATAATGTATTCATGTTTACTCTTATTTTCTCTTTGTGACACACAAGAGAGTTTTGCAACAAGAAAAATGATAATACTCCTGCTTCGAAATATACCAGTAAACGATCGAAACAAGGATGGCTTCGACACGTCATCGTCGTTAGTGCATATTAAAAAAGGACGAAATTGATATGTGCTATGGATGATATGGATATGTCAAATGACTTCGATACAAAATCCCTTTTATGTATGCTATATACAACCACTATCTTCAGCAGGTCTTCCCAACTGCTTGGTTATGCGGACGACATCGATATCATCGGCCGCTCCAAGCGAGCTGTACTTGAAACATTCACAGCTATTGATAAACAGACGAAATGCGTTGGTCTTTAAGTGAATAAGGAGAAAACCAAGTATATGCTATCAACAAACAAAGCCTCACCTGTCCATCGCCTAGGACAAAAAAAACGTCACTGTTGGTAGCAGTAATTTCGAGGTAGTCAAGGAGTTTACCTCGGAAAAAACATCAATTCCACGAACGACACCTTAATGGAAATCCGACGAAGAATTACCCTACCGAACCGCTGCTACTTCGGTTTGGCCAAACAAATGGGTTCAAAACTCCTGTCTCGGAAGACAAAGTGCACGCTATACAAAACGCTAATTTTACTAGTTCTACTCTGTGGCGCCGAGTGCTGGACGATAAGTAAACAAGCGGAATTGATACTGGGCACTTTCGAGATAAAAATTCTTCGGAGAACATTTGGTCCTATATGCGAAGAGGGCGAATGGAAGAGAAGATTCAATCGAGAATTGTACGAGCTGTACCAAGATGTGGATGTAGTCTAAAGACCCAAGGCGCGTCGACTACACTGGCTCGGCCACATCGAGCGAATGGACAACAACGCTCCAGCCAAGAAAATCTTCGAATCCCAGCCCGCAGGTTCGAGACGACCAGGAAGATCGAATCTCCGCTACATGGACCAGGCGGTTATAAACGCTATAGCGCTTGGCGTCGACGACTGGAGGGAGCGTGCGAGGGACCGCAACCGATGAAAGCCCGCAATATTTTAGGCAGCGAACCTCCATGGATCGGGAGCCGGATAAGAAGTAAGTAAGTAAGTATACAACCTTTCAACGCGTTTAGCTTATGTTTCTGCTATGCAACGTAATGAATAACATTTCTACGGAATTATAAAGAGAACATAGTCTTATATATACTCGCAATGAGGAGTTAATAAATAAGGCTCTTACCCAAATTAATAAACATGGACTAGGGAAGGCTTAGGACTTATTCCGTGGACTAACAAAAAACAAATTTACAGGGACATAGAATAAAAAGAGGTAGAGTTATTTTGTATTAATAGGAAATTTTAGTCAATTGTTTAACTCTTTCCGGCTGGCAAGACTCCTTTCAGCAAGTGTTGTGCTTTTTTCCATGGTTTCTCAAGTTTCTTAAAAAAAAAACTTCTCACTACGTTCTGCGATCTTCCTAATGTTTCAATATTACAACTCGATTTGTATTTTTTCTTCCGAACTAAGGTAAACACGCCTGAATTAAGGAATTTTGTTGCCAAAACCCACTATTAAGCGGTGAATCTATTTTATTGGATCATCGAAAAAGACAGATTTGCATGGACATTGAAAAAATAACTTTTAAAAAAATTTACCGTTATGATAGTTTCATTTTTGCCTCTTATTATTATTTCGGAAATAGAGCAAAGTTTTTTAATAGAAAAAAATCTCTTATTTGCTGTTTACAGGGTAAACCAATTCTGTACATTTAAAATTATTTGAAACAAAAAATTAACTAATGTTAAACATTCGTTGTTGAAGTGTCTTTACCCACCGTCATGTCAGCGACTTTTATATAAATATAGCCGGAAATTTGTATTGTGCATCGCTAAGAAGCCTTTGACGTCACAACCAAAGTATTGGTGTGACGTCATGCATGTGGGGAGTTATGCTTAAGAAAATACAGTAGGCAAAATATTTGAAATGTGCGTCATGTTTTTTTTATTGTCATACAAACCTATGTACGTAAGTACATTATCTCCATGTACAGTGGTGTGCAAAATAATAGGTGCGTAAAAGAAAGTTTGAAAGCTATAGTTTTTTTTTAAGAAAGAGTGAAACAAGTGCTACTAAAATGACTTTAAAATATGTCGCACCACTCTTGTATCCTCTTGTTGCTGGTTTACGTTCATCCAGCCGTTATTTTTGATTTATTGTCCCTTTAATGATTACCTTTGTTAAATTTCGCAGTGCAAACAAATTCTTGTATATCTAATTCTAATACTCCCGTTCGTGGTTTTTTAAAATTCTGCTTTTTAAAATTCTGCAAATAATAAAGAAAACAAAGTATTGGAAAATGTTTAAAAGCGCCCGCTTTTTAACATTTGCCAAGCGAGTTTTGTCGGTCAACTTCTTAAGGCATTTATTCAGTTAGTGTCTATTAAAAAAAAAAAAAGAAAAAGTGTTTCGAAAAAACAAACAAATAAAAATAATTATAAATAAGAGAACCAAACTAAGTCACATTGGCGCTTTAAAAAACATTGTTCTCTTTGGTTTTTGCTTGTTTTTTCTGTATTTTTTTTAAATACTTATGTTTAACTAATACATTAGCTGTGTTTTATTGGGAAATTTATCCGCCGTAAGTTTATCCGTCGTAGCATTTTACATACAATTCGCTACGGTCGATACAAAGCTAAAGTAGAATCTACGGTGGATGGCTAGATGACGTTTATTCGAGTCTCGAATTTGATTTTGTTAGTTTTGTTGGTACGATTGATAATTGGGTTGTATCTCGATGGATGTGTTCATGGAGTGAAATAATTATTAATTTCATTCGTACGACAAATCGATCTTTTTGAGTCTTTTTTTCTTTTTTTTTTATAGTTGACCAGTTTATATTTCTAAGATCTTAGATAATTCCATTTTTTAATAAATTATAGCTGTTCTTCTCAAAAGTTTCTGACTTTAATTATTAAAAACTATTCTTTGCTCAATTATTTTCTGGATTACGTCTAAAATTCCACCTATATCTACAATTTTGCATACCCCTAATGTCAATTAATCAATTTTAACAAATTTCGATTTCCATTTTGAAAAAAAAAATCAATATCTATGGAATGAATTTGGTTTTACTTTTATTTTTGACTAACTAAGACCAATATTCGTTTTGTGTTCTATTTGTATTGATAGTTATAAATAAACGGAGCTTGGTGAAAAAAATCATCTTTTTATTTAGATCTACAAAAAAGCAATTTGAGAAGACAAACCGCATTGAGTGGAACTGCACTATAGAGGAACTGCTCGACACTGCGCCGCAAAATATGTATTCGTATGAAATTCTATGAGCTATAATGCCAGGCGCGCACATATGCAACTTACAGTTTGGCAACAGCTTGGTTGCTAAAGTGAATACCATGGACTTATATGAGAGTGCGCGCACATGCAACAACTATTCAGTCCGTGATTCGAGCAACTTAAAAGTTTGTGTTTTGGCACAAATCGAACGATCGCCCCAAATAAGTTCTTCAGTTTAAATCACACCGAACTATAATGTAACTGCGCGCACATTAAATCAATATGTTGTCTGTGTGTTGGTTTATCTCGTTGATTGATTTTTAAGTTGCTTTTGTGCGCGATCATCGTTCAATTAGTGATTAAACTATTTCGTTTCGGAAAAAAATGCATGTGCGCGCCTGGCCTAAGCGCACTAAGCGGCAACTGAATTTCACAAAATGTGCTTTTCCCTCATTGTTTAATGGACGTTATTCGGTATTCGCTTCAGTACATGGACATGGACTGGGCGTACAATTTTGTGATCCCATTTTTTTTCTGGACATGTGCATGGAAATTGCAAACCAAATGTTAACTATTTGTTCCTTAATCCGCGTATGTAAAGTGCAGTATGATCTCTGTTGAGTGAATATTGAATTGAAAGCTAAACATACTCAGAAAATAAATTTGTAAATTGACTTGAAAAATAAAACTCTAGCTTATCGATCTACTCAGAAAATAAATAAAAGCATGAAATATAAAGGGGAAATGTAAGGCGAGTGAACAATTTAAACTACGTTGTAGTGTGCGTTCAAAACCAAGAAACATTAAAAGGAAACAAGGAAATCTCCGGCAATTGTGTTTCCTCGTGTGAAAGGCATTGACGGTTTTTAAAGCAATACAAAAATTGCCCTGTTGTAAAAAGGGACTTGACCATAGTCTATGAACAAACCCGTGTATCATTTCCTTTCTATTGGTGCAAAATGAGTGTTCGAATTTAAAATTGCAAATGTAGAAAAAGTGAACACAAGAAATAGGTTTGAAACATAAATTATATATTGGTACGTTTTTCTACTTTCTATTTTATATGAATAAAAGCTAATTATTGTTCCTAATTTTTAATTTTTAATAATCTTACTTTGCAAAAGACTCTTTCATTACTTGTGACTGCTGTGCAGGTGTACCATTTTTACAAAAATAAAAAAGCTACGGTCCATGCTACGGTCAATGCGTTTTTTTGGGAATTACTTACGGTACAATGGATAGATTCCCAATAAAACACAGCTATTGTTTTGTTTTATTTTTGTTTATCGTTTGCTATTTGTAGAAAGCAGAATTGTTTTCTTTTTTGTTCACGGATAGAATTTTGAAAAGCAGAAAAAACGAAAAAAGCAGACTTTAGAAAAACACGACTGTATATGTGGGTTGGTATATTGTCTTGATTTGACAACTTTTTTACAAAAAAAAAAAAATAAAATCCTTATCATACCCAGAAGTTGCTTCCGATGTTTTATCATCGCCTTTTATTCTTGTACTCCCACAATTCTAATGTTCTTGGGCTGTCACAACACTATCGTGTTATTTAAGATATTTGTTTTAAAAGGTTAAATAAAAGAACGGAAATGCGAGTGAATAACATAAAGTGACGTAAGTTAGTAAGCTTGCGAATATTCTTGGAATAATTTTCCTGAGGTAGATCTACAAGTATGAACGTTCTATTGCATGTAGGTACATAATATACATATGATATAAAGTCTTACAGAGTTGATGATTTTTAAATGTCATAACTATTTGAATATATAACTGGAAGCGAAGTATCTTACTTACGTTTGCAAAATGCAGACGCAGGCCTAACTTCCGTTTTCCGTATTTACATATTTTATGTGGTTGTGGGTTTTTGAGTTTCTAAAAAAAAAGTTTGTGCATATTTCTCATGAAATTGATTTTCCTTTTAACCTAAGCAAGTGAAATTCATATGTACAAAGTCAAACGTTTTATTAAATAAACTAAATGTTTTATTTTTCACATATAATAAATAAAAATAAAATTTTTCAAAATGGTTTTTTTCAGCTTTTTGAACAAGTGTGAATTCAAAGATCCTTCACCGCTCGAATCAGAAACTCTTGTCTTCTTCTAACGTGGGTACAACGAGTGGCAAGAGAAATTTCCGTGAAAAGTTTTTCCATGTTATATGATCATATTTCTTAATGAGGAGCATATAAAACCAATTATCAAATACACGACGGCTGTTTCTATTTTACTTGTTATGGGGTTATCGTTTGGTAAATTTATATTTTGATCTATAAATTGATTTTTTTCGTAACGAATCGAATACGTTTGCAGATTCATTTTTATTTGCTATAGTAATTGTGTATATTTGTGTCTGTAAACCAGCTAGTGGTATCAGCTGTTTTGTCAGACTGGTGGCTGTCAATTATGATGTATAGTGGTGGTAGTAAAAGAGTGGTATATCTTCCGAAAAAATCAGATCTGCATAATTGATTTAAAGTCAAAAAAATAAATCAATTTGTTTGGCAAATCGAAAGCAAAAATTGCCAAGATCAGTTTTTTGACAGATCTAAATCAAAAATAAATTGATTTTTGTTACAAAGCGAAAACCCCATTAGTAATTCAATTCAATGGTTTACCTTGTTGTTGCCTTTGTATTCAGTTATTATTAAGTGTGTTCCTGTAGTTTGTGTACACAAATGTGAAGACTGTCATTTTTCCAAGAGTGGGATTAAAAATCTCTCAGAGATCAACAAAGTTGTACAAAGTACGGGAACGCTTTAAACAACAATTTTAGCAATTTTTTAAAAGTCAACATAAAAGTGTATATTTGAAAATGTTTTTAAGGACCTACATGTCCATTTTTTTTGACGTTTCTGCAAGTTTAGTTTTATTTTAAATCGATAATTTCGGTAGAATAGAACGCGAAAACTGTTAGGGGATCAAAAAATCACTGAGGGATCGATAATTTTGGTTGACTACAAAACGACATAAATATCAAAATGGAATTGAATGTGTCGGATGTGCTTACAAAATAAAATAATCACAAATGTGCGTTTGAATTTTTCCCACCCTGTACATATACTCACATTAAATTTCACAATTGAGTTGTTCGATTGAAATCCCGGATCGTAGAGTTTTTCCGGATTACAAATCTAAAAATAAATTATGGGGTTTTCGTTTGGTGGCAAAATTCAATTTATTTTTGGTTTAGATAAGTTGTCCAAAATGTGGTGATTAGCATAAAGTTGAAGATTGTCAAAATGATATAAAACAGTGTGTGAATTGCATAAATACAATAAAAAAAACTAAATATAGATATTGATCCATGTCATGATGCTAGGGACATAAACTGCCCAGTGTATATTAAAAGGGTTGATAGAGAGAGGGAGAAAGTTGCATATTAGCAACCAAAGTTTTTTGAGTGCATGCAGTTAAATATTCAAGGACTTGTTAACAACTTCAGTGAGTTACAAAATACTATCTATGAAAAAAAATTTGTTATGATTGTGTTAACTGAGACTCATATTGGAACAAAAGTATATAACAAAGAAATAACTATAAACTCATACCATTTAATCAGATGTGAAACTTCGTCCCCATACACAGGTGGAGAAGTTATATATTTAAAGGATTAATATGAATATCCTACAGTTATTAGAGGTGTCCAAATTGGATTAATGATGTGGATATTATTAATTAAAGTTGAAATTGACAACAAATCAATAGTGTTCTTTACATTGTACAGATCACCTAGTACTTCTTTTCGGGAATTCTGTAACAACATTTGTGATTTTATTGATGAACTTCCAAATAAGAACTTAGTTATACTAGGTGATTTTAACATAAACTGGTTCGAAGATTCTATTTATAAAAGAGAGTTAGAGTGTTTATTTACTGCTAAGCTATGCAAACAGTTAATTCGTGAACCAATTAGGATAACAAGTACATCGAGTTCTCTAATAGATTATGTGGTAACAGATATAAACAATTGTGTAGCAAAGGTTGAAAATGTCATTAAAATTAGTGATCATGAAACTACTACATTTATAATTAACCTAAAACGTGATAACCAGTTCTATTTGCCAAAAGAGGTTAAACTTTTAAAATATAACAGTTTCCAATTTCACAAGCAATAAGAAGAAGTGCAATAAATCAAATAAGTATCTCGACTGATATTAACGAGGATATGAGTGAAATCTTTGAAAACGAAATGTTAAAAATAAACAATAGTTTTGTGATTGAAAAAACTGTAAATAATAATATACAAAAGTGGTTTAATAATGATCTCAAAAAATTCAAAGTCATTTAAAATTCTTGATGATAAGGCAGGGTGCAGATTGTTAAGTTTATAAGGAACGAGTACAAAAAAAACCTAAGAAAAACAGAGCTTTGAATACATTAAAAATAAAATAAATGGTGCAAATGATCAAAAAACAATGTTTAAATATATTAAGGCACTAGTTATAGGGAACGAAAAAGTTGGGCCAAATGTTATTGAATTTGATGGAGTTAAAATCAAAGTCAACAAGTTAATTGCTAATAAATTCAATGAATATTTTATTAAAAGTGTAAAAGACATTAATAATAATATCCCTGTCGAATCTTGGTTAAGTAATATAGACAGAAGTGCTAACAGTTTTAAGTTTAAAACGGTAGATTCTACTGAAGAACTTTATAAAATAATAGATACAATTCCTGAAAAAAGTGATTTTAATTTCATGAACAAAAAAATGTTAAAAGATAGTTTTATATGGGTAAGTCCGGTCCTTTTAAACATTATAAACTTTTCACTAACATGTGTAGTATTCCAAAAAAATTGGAAGGCTTCTGTTATAGTTACTGTTCCTAAAGTCGAAAATTCAAACAAGTGTGAAAATTTTAGACCTATCAATATGTTATCTTTGCATGAAAAATTTTGGAAAAAGTAGTGCAAATTCAACTTGAGCAGTACATTAAAGACAACGGCATAATCATTGAAGAACAATCAGGGTTCAGGCAAAAACATTCATGTGAATCCGCCCTTAACTTCGTAATAGCAGACTGGAAAGAAAAACTGAACGCAAATAGAAAAATAGCAGCCGTCTTCTTGTATCTGAAGAGAGCGTTTGAAACAGTAGACAGGAAGATATTACGAAAAAAGCTGTTTGAATACGGAATAAGAGGAGTTGAAAATGCATGGTTCAAATCTTATTTGTAGGGACGTGCACAAGCAGTAAAATTCCAAGATGAATTAGCTGACCCAATCGAAACAGAACTAGGAGTTCCTCAAGGAACTATACTGGGCCCGCTTTTGTTTTTTGCTGTACATTAATGATGTAAAAGAGTGATAAAATATAGTCAAATTAAATTTTTTGCTGATGAAGGGCTTTTATACATTGATGATAATGAATTTGATGTTTGTTTAAGTAAACTAAGTGAGGAAATAAAAAATATTTAAATGTACTTAAATATGAATAAACTTAAATTAAATGTAGATAAAACGAAAATAATGTTGTTACCTGAAAATAATGTGATAAACAAAGTAGAAGAATTTGAATGCGTAAGTGAAATAAAGTATCTAGGAGTTATAATTGTCTGTAAACTTAACTTCAAAAACCACCTCGAATATGTAACTAATAACAAATCGGGCTTTTTCGTAGTGTAACAAAAAAGCTATGTATTTCAATGGCAATTACAATTTATAATATTATAGTAAGACCCCACTTTGATTATTTTCCAACAATACTATTGTTGGGATCTTCAAGTATGCTGGATAATTTACAAAAGTTACAAAAGAAAACAATGCGTTCAAATTTATTTTGTAGCAGATATACATCCATTCGAGGTATGTTAGAAACGCTTAAATGGTTGGATATCAAACTAAGAATTGTAATGAGTACTCTCATTTTTATTTTTAAAATAAAAAATAATATGCTTCCCACTTATTTGAGTAGAAGAATATCAACTAGAGCGTGTATACACACATATAACTTGAGAAATAATAATTTAAATGTGCAGTTATTTAGAAACGCAAAATCTCATTTTATAATGGAATACATATTTTTAATGAACTTCCCAATGGGATTAAAATTTAAACAAATATTGAAAAATTTAAAAGATTTGTAATTATATTTTGTAAAAATTATTATTAAATTTAAATTTGAAATCTAGAATAAGATGAAATTGTATAAAATTGTGAAAATAGCTAATTCAAGCTAAATAAACTTTATCTAATCTAAAAAATAATCTGTCAAAATACTTATTTGACAATTTTTGCCAAAATTTATTTATTTTTTGATTTTAAATCAATTTTACAGATCTGAATTTTTTGACAGATCTACCTCTCTTTCACTAACACCACTATGCATCATAATTGACAGCCATCACTTTGACAAGTTCTTGTTTTATAATAATTTGTTTCGGTTGCAAGAAAGAATTGATATATTTTTGAGTTCAAATGGAAGCAATTTTCAGTGAATTAATTTATTCGACCAGCTCATTTTCGGACTTACATAGCTTGAAATTAAAAAAAGCGTTCGATATTTTACAGCTGATACCGCTAGTTGGTTCACAGACAAAAATATGCAGCAATTATCAAATAAAAATCAATCTGAAAACGTATTTGATTCGTTATACGAAAAAAATCAACAGCAACATAATTTAAGTAAGGTACACATTATTGAACATGCGTGACAGTTTTGCTCACTATCGATAATGTGTACACTTGTATGATGGCATGACACGCATGAAAAACTGCTCACAATTTTTTTGATATTGCCTGTCAGGCATCGTTCTTGATTGATGATGTGTATGAAAATCATTCATCGAACAGCATTCAACAAGTTTTCTTGGCCTTAGTTCATTTTTGAATCTTTGGCAGTAGGGAAAAAGAAAAATAATGAGCTCTATCGTGGTTGTCGATCGTCGTTCGATATTCGATAACGAGCGATCAACGATCGACAAAATTAGAAATCGGTATTGTGGTTGTCGATTGCGCTCGACAATTATCGAAAATCCGATCGCTCGTTGTCGACCGCATTTTTGTGAAAATTGTGACTTGCTCCTATGTTCGATCACATTATATGCAAAAGATTCTTAATGGAAACTGCTAAAATTATTTTTAAAGCCGTTTTTCACTTAATTTTTCATATACAAAAATTCTTAATCTTTTTCTTGAAAAAAATTGGTATAAACATTTTAAATATTTAATAATATAAATTTAAAAACAAAATTTCAGAAAAAATCGCCCACCCGATTTCGAAATATTGAATTTTAACAACAAAATATTTTTAAATTTTTTTTGGCCAAAATGTAGACCATGGGCAAGTTAGTACACACGACAATTTTTATCAAAATCGTTAGATCCGTTTTGCAGATAATTAAGGTGGTAGAAAAATTTGTATGCCAAGTACCGTTATTTTTGGGACTTAAACAACGATTCAAAAATCTATTTTGGGCAACCACCTTAACCGCCTAACCACTACGTTTGAACAAAATCGGTTCCGCCGTTTAGGCTGTAGATCGTTCTACAGAGAGACAGACAGGCAGACAGACAGACAGGCAGACAGACAGACAGCCGGAATTGCCGCACCCACTTTTTGTATGTTCTCTATCATCGTAATGTCTACTTTGATTAAAATCTTGCGAGTTCGATTTTTTTTCCAAATGCAAAACTTGCCCTATATCGCAAGTAAAAACTACAGAATCAAGTAAATTTATCACCTTACTCCAAGGAATTAAAAATTTCATTTGTTGTGTCTTCTACCGAATCTGTGTCAACCACGATTCGATGGATTTTTTTTTTAAATTTTAATTTATATTTTTATAAAAATAAACAATTTTAAATAAACTTAACAAACGAAATAAATAAATAAACAATCTAGTCTAAAAAAAATCAATCTTTCAAGTCAAAAACAATTCACAATACATATATACTTTTTCATTCACAATAACTCATATCCTAGTCGATCAAGTTACGCAATACCGATTGAGATATCTATAGATGGTGATGATCGTTAAAAGAGCGATCGCTGATCGACAACCGCAATAGGGCCCAATATTTTAATGTGTTTATTGAGATGGACCTTGGAATGAAAATGAATTTTTTTTTTGACCAACAAAACTGATATGTGTACCCAAAACTTTTCACGCATGTTTGATATCCAACAGAAATGTCACGCGGGTTCGATAATATGTACCCTACTTTAGATTGTTATTTTTTTTCAAAATCGAAATTTGAATTTCAATGAATTATTGAATTTTGAATAAAAACTATTATTTACTTAATTACTTACTTAAGGTGGCGCTACAGTCCGGGGTGGACCAGGGCCTCAACCAACAAGCTTCTTACAGTCGGCTCGTTTTCTAGCTATCTGTTTTCAGTTTCGCACTCAAAGTTGGTTGAGATCCTCTTCCAATTGCGTGCGCCACCTTTTACGCTGTCCCACGGGGCAGGATTCAAAGACTTTCCGGGCCGGAGCATTGGTGTCCATTCGCTCTAGGTGACCCAGACATCTCAGTCGTTGGCTTTTCAATTTTGTGACTAGGTCGGTGTCGCTGAACAGCCCGTACAGTTCGTTGTCGTATCGTCTTCTCCATTTTCCATCTATGCAGACGGGACCAAAAATCACCCGGAAAATTTTCCTCTCAAAACACCTTTAACGCGTTCTCATCCACCGTTAACATTGTCCATGTCTCTGCACCATACATCAGGACTGGGATGATGAGCATTTTGTATATGGACAGTTTAGTTGCTCGAGAGAGGGCTTTTCTTCTCAATTGCCTTCTTAGCCCAAAGAAACAGTGATTGGCAAGAGTAATTCTGCGTTTGATCCCAGCTGAATATATAGCGGATCCTAGCCATATATAAAGTCTCTGACTACTTCAAAATTATAGCTGTCTATAGTCACGTCATATCCGAGACACCGGTGCTGGGTGAGCTTTCTTGTTGACAGCATATATTTTGTTTTGCTTACGTTCACCGTTAAACCCATCTTTTTGGCTTATACTTCTCAACACTCACGAAAGCACCACTGACATCACGCTTTGTTCGTTCGATTATGTGTATGTGAAAGGTGTCTGTGAGGTCTTTGCCGAACTTAATGGAGCAGCGTGCATTCTACATCGTCATCCTGCAAAAACGAACGAGTTTGGTAGGGATGCTAAAACTACACATGGCTCTATATAACTCGTCTCTGTAGATGCTGTCATACGCGGCCTTGAAATCGATGAAAAGGTGGTGCGTATCGATTTGAAATGCCTGGTTTTTTTCCAAGATCTGCCGCAGTGAGAATATTTGGTCGATGGTGGACTTGCCTGGCCTAAAGCCACACTGATAAGTACCTATCAGGTTGTTGACGATAGGCCTTAGGCGCTCACAAAGTACGGCAGACAAGATATTGTATAGGCGGTATTAAGAAGACTGATGCCTCTGTAGTTCGTGCAGGCCAGAGGATCGCCCTTCTTGAGGATCGGGCAAACAATGCTGAGGTTCCATTCAAAGGGCATGCTCTCCTCCGACCATATATTGCAGATGAGCTGGTGCATACTCCTAACCAATTCATCGCTAGCCGCCTTAAACATCTCGCCCGCAAGACCATACGCTCCAGCAGCTTTGTTGGACTTAAGTTTAGATATAGCTATCTTTACTTCGCCGAGATCGGGTGGACGGTATTGTTGGCCTACGTCGTCCAGGTTAAATGGTACAATTTGCATAATAGCGGAATTCGGTTCGTCTTCGCCGTTATACAATTTGCAGAAATAATTTTTGCACATCCTTAGCACCTACTGCGATTCTGCCACGATGTTCCCCAGATCATCCTTGCAGGCTTCGGTTCGGGACTTGTACCACTGGGAGGTTCTTTTTACTTTTTGGTAAAACTTCCGAACTTCATTCCTGCAATGGCATCCCACTATTTCCTCGATCGCGCGCTTCTCATGCTCTTTCTTTTTCCTTCTTAGGAGCTTGCGTTCCTCTCTACTCGTAGAGCTCGCGAGCGGCTCTGGTCCTTCTAAACGGTGATTTTTTAAGAGCTTGGTTTTTGAAAATTCAAAAAAACACAGAAACTTGTAAAAAGTGAATGACATTTTTATTTGGATCAATAAATCAATTTCTGCCATTTACTTTTTAAAAATAATTTCACTTAAATGTTGCCCGCGGCTACGCTTCAGGTGGTCCATTCTGAAGGTCCAATTTTGGCAAACTTTTTCACACATTTCGGCCGGAATCTCACCAATGACGCGTTCAATGTTGGCTTCCAAGGCCGCAATCGTGTTTGGCTTATCCCCATAGACAATAGACTTAACATAGCCCCACAAAAATAGTCTAACGGGGTCAAATCACATGATCTTGGTGGCCAATTGACTGCGCCAAAACGTGAGATCAACTGCTCACCAAATTCGCCTCTCAATTGATGCATGGTTTCGCGTGCAGTGTGGCATGTGGCACCGTCCTGTTGGAACCACATGTCGACCGAGTTCAATTCTTGCATTTTCGGCAAAAAAAATCTGTTATCATCGAACGGTACCTTTCTCCATTGACCGTAACCCTGCGGCCTTCATCGTCCTTGAAGAAGTACGGCCCAATGATGCCGCCTGCCCATAAACCGCACCAAACAGTGCATTTTTCGGGATGCATTGGTAGCTGCTGAATTGCCTCTGGCTGCTCTTCACTCCAAATACGGCAATTCTGCTTATTCACGTATCCATTTAGCCAAAAATGAGCCTCGTCGCTGAAGACAATTTTGCGATAAAAAAACGGATCCTCATCCAACCTTTCTAAGGCCCATTCACCGAAAATTCTACGTTGTGGTAGGTCGCCTGGCTTCAATTCTTGCACCAGCTGTATTTTGTATGGCTTTAAACCAAGATCTTTGCGTAAAATCTTCCAGGTGGTCGAATAACACAAACCCAATTGCTGCGATCGGCGCCGAATGGACATATTGCGATCTTCAGCAACACTGGCGGATGCAGCAGCAATATTCTCTTCGGTACGTACTCTACGGATACGATTTGGTGAATTAATGTGCAATAAAGTGAAACTGGTGCGAAATTTGGTCACAATGAGCTGAATAGCCTGCTCGGTGGGTCGATTATGACGACCATAAAATGGACGTAGCTTGCGAAACACATTTTTCACAGACCACGAATTTTCATAATAAATTTCAATAATTTGCAAACGTTGTTCAGGCGTAAGTCTATTCATGATGAAATGGCAAACAATACTGAATCGAAATGTCAAATGTTCGTGGAATTTGTCATGTGTGATCTGTCAAAAATATAAACGTCAAAAACCAAGTAGCAAAAAAATCACCCGTTATGTAGCGCCGCTTTGTATGCCTGTTGTTTGGCTGCATGTACTTGCGGGATTCTTCATCGAACCAGGGGTTTCGCTGTGGTGGTCGTGCGGCATCTCTGATGGCTTCCTGGCAATTCTTCCACTGGTCTTCGATACTTGCAGTTGGCGGCAAAGGACCATTTAAGAGGACGCGAGAGACTTGATCGGAAAAGGACCTTGTGGTGTCCTGCGACTGTAGCCGCCCGACGTCGAATTTTCTCACAGTACGAGTATTTTCCCGTTTTGGCTTTGGTCTGGATATCCGTAGCATTACTTTGGCTACAACGAGGTAGTGGCCCGAGTCCACGTTGGCTCCTCGGAACGTTCGGACATCCCTGATACTGGAGGAGTGCATTGCGTCGATCGCAATGTGGTCAATCTGATTGGCGGTCGATTGACCAGGAATTCGCCATGTGCCTTTGTGTATATCGAGATGCGGGAACTGCGTATCAGCTACCACAACGTTTCGCCCCGCAGCAAAGTCGATTAGCCTGAGTCCGTTACCGGAGGTGGTGTCGTACAGACTATATTTTCCGATTGTGCCACCAAGGACGTCTTTCTTCCTAGTTTGGCATTAAAATCATTATACTTTTTGTTGAAAAAAAAAAACAGTTTAATTCTTGAGAACTTCTTTGGAATCTTCGCGCATTAAGTTTAAATGTATAAATGAATAATAATTTGAATTTATAAAAATAAAATAGATACCTACTCACTTTTTAACAATTTGATTAATTAAATTTGTATAGGCACCTTGTATTTCTCTTAATTATTGTAATAATGTACGCCTCGATTAAAACCTTGAGTTTAATTTTGTATGTCAAACAGACGCGAACAGTATCTGTTTTGTCAACTCATTTAAATACACAAAATTTGAAAATATTATTATTTATGTATGTAGTGATATGAAAGAAACAACGACAAACAAAAACATATTTACACCGGATACTTGTTTATCAAGCTAAGCATTGCAGAATAATATTGTCAAATAATACTCTCTGATAAATGTTTTCGTTTTTATCAGCATACTTGTTCTCTTGAAAACGTTACTGTTTTTATCATTTAAAAATATCTTATTAGGACCGTGCAAGACTGGATCTAACCAGATACAGATACAGATACATTATGATCTTACGTTGGACCATCAGTAACAATAACAAGTTGTTCCTTAAATTAATAACAATAAAAATAAAAAAAAATACAAGATAAAAACAACCGCAATAAGTATTTGAATTATAAATAAAAAAAACAACCATTAAAGCTAATCAAATTATTAAAGAAACAACAAAAGTTTTTGATAATTTAGTTACCTAAATTATGATTGCCTTTGCATTATTGAGGCAAGGCGCTAGTGATTGAAATTTTCCATAATTTCTTCGTGGCTGCATATCATTAATATATTCTTTCTAGAGGTTAGGTTATTTCTTGGAATACGTTCCGTTTTTCCTCCTGTAGGCAATATTGAGAGCTAATAGATTCATTTTTATCAGTTTGTTATTCAACTTTATACGAATTTTGTAAATTTATTTCAAAAATCGGTTCCAAAAGTTTTTGGTCATCAGATTTCTTGGAAGATGATGCTATTCATTTTTATACTGATTGATCAAAAACTGATGATGGGATTGGTGGAGGGGTTTACTCAAACAGGCTAAAATTAAGTCTCTTGCCATGTTCCTAATCATTCTAGCGTATTCCAGGCGGAAATTATGGCAATTAGAGAAGTCCTTTCCTGAATACTGATATCCGTATTTTCTAATAGTCTCTGAAATCGTCCTCTACAAACTCTATAACTGCTCTCAAAGTCTCAACTGCCGTTCATCTCTTATGGAATATTGCAGTTCAATATTCACCAGTGCAGGGCAGGCAGGCCAAGAACACATGGATATTCCAGGGAATTGTAAGGCTGATGAATTTGCCAAAAGTGGACTACACTACCTTTATTTTTTAATAAAATAATATGCTTTCCAAAGGACAAACCGAAGATGGAAAAATACAACCACCTGTCTGATTACAAAACAGTTCTGGTCCAATCTTGATTACGCTCCAAGTGTCTGATATACTTCAGCAGATTGCACATCAGCTTCGTAATTGGTGTCATAACCGGACACTGCCTCATATGCAAGCACGCAACGACGCTTAGCGTTTATTCAAAAGATTTTGCAGAAGCTGCATGGACAAAGAAGATGTGGAATCTATTCCTCATTTCAGAGACATAAGACTTTTTCTTCCATGATATCAAAGATTTAAACAAAATAGGACATCTACAGTTTTCTACGCTTTATTAGGTGTTCTGAAGGGTTCAACGAATAGGTAGATTATCTCAGGATTCATGTGGGCACTAACTCTGGTCTAAGTGTGCTCCAACGCTGGCAGCCAATTCAACCTAACCTATCGGTAGAGCAGCTAACGAGCAGATACCGTAAAGATTTTACTCACATTTTTGTTTACCAAAATGTGTACAGAATTAATTTTTTTTATCAAAATCGTTAGAGCCGATTCAGCCTTTTCAAAATGGTTGTATCTTTATTTTTGGGGCTAAAAAATGCCAATTTCATTTAGCCGGGCAGAATGAATTGCGGGGTTCACTTTTTTCATGTGTTAAGTTTGATCGAAGTCTGAAGTTAATTCTTTCCAAATGACAAACTTTTTTATTAGGCGCCAGTTGCTTTCATTGAAACTCATCATTGAAAACTTTGACTATCAATTCTGAGGCACTTAAACAAATAAAACTGATGTCATTTTGGTACCAAATTTTGTTGACACTATTTGCACTACCACTATCTTGAAAATTCACTTTTAATTTTTCAATGATGGAAAGCGTTTTCAATGAACAGCTGACATCATTAAAAATCCAAAGTAAATTTACAAGAAAGTGGTAAAGCAAATAAAATATTTTTTTTGACAAAAAATAATTATGTATCTTATTACGTTCATTTGGGTACCAAAACGACATAAGTTTTATTTGTTTAAGTGCCTCAGAATTGACAGTCAAATTCAAAGTTTTCAATGATGAGTTTAAATGAAACCTATAAATGACGCCTTAGATTTAGTTATATGTACATAAGGGAAAGTTAAAAAACGTATACCAAAGTGAAGTATGTTTTATAAATTTACAAGAATATCTACGGCTAACCAATTACTAACACTACCTTAAACAATTTCATCCTTATTCATAACCAGATTTTATAGACTGTGTAAATTTACAATGCCACTAAACGCAGAAATGTAATTCATAAAACTTATATGTTACGTTGAATAGAGGTGTTTTAAGCTAAGCCCATTTTGGGGAATTTTAAGTATGAATTTATTCAACGTTAAATATAGACTTAGTAAATGCTTATTCCTTCCTAAGTATATAACCGTTTAGAGTTGTTTTAGCAAATTCGATTGAATAGGACTTTAACATATGATATCATAACAGTGCGATGTATGATGTCTTTTATTAAACCTTAAATATCGAAATAGAAATAAAAAACAAATTTGGTGGCGTTGTGCAATAGCTCTTAGAGAGACTTGGTCTATTGGCTTACAATTATCGTAGTAGTAGTAGTAGAAGTAGTAGTAGTAATAGTAGTAGTAGTAGTAGTAGTAAATATTATTGAGATTATGATACATACATATTTCTTTATTTATATGAGAAAAAAGAAAATATTTAAGTGCACTTTTTATGTATTTATGAAATACAATAGGAAACAATTTTAATTCACAAGTTTTTGTTCACTATAAATTTGTACTTTTTCTGTCCATTCAACGAGACGAAATCAAACTACATAAATTACAATTATTGTGGTATGATTTTTGATGGTTTTTTGCCAAATCCAAATGACATCATGACAAGATGAAAACACTTGTTTTTAGGTGGAATAGTTTATTGAATTTGTCCGAATAATTGAAATCACAACTGTACGTTGTACGTTTATGTATGTACAGTGTACATATCTCTATCCCTACATCTATCTGTACTAATATATAAAAGTGTAGTTTTGTTTAGATGTTAGTTTGTCTGTATATGACAGATAAACTGACGACTTACCCTTTCGATCGCCATAAAAATGTGTGAATCTGCTTCCGTTGCTCTTTGGTCAGCTTATAGGCTATTAAATTTAATATATAAGCTATATTTTATATGTTTAATATAGAAATCTTTGTACTTACCTCTTAAATTTATCTTAATTTTAAAATACAATTTCCAAATTTATATTTTATTTTGTTTACATTTTCAATGGAAACGGATCTTATTTCCAAATTTATATTTCGCTTAGCTTACGTTTTGCTGTTACCATGGATTTTATATCCAAATTGATTTTTGTTTTGTTTACTTCCGCTGTTGTTATGGTTTTTATTTCCAAACTAGCACAAAGTCCCCGGCGTTGCCCGAGCACCCGAGGCAAATGTTTTTTTCATGCAATATCTTCCAAATGAAATGAAAAATAAAGAAACAAATTTTGTAAGAATAAGGATTTTTCATTTATTTTTTCTTTTATTTAACAAGAATTAATTTTATTATTAAACTAGCAGAAACTAGCAAATGAAATGAAAAATTAAAAAAAATATCTTGTAAGAAAAAGCATTTTTCATTTATCTTGTCGTTTATTTAACCAGGATTAGTTTTCTTATTAAATTTAACAAAGAAGATTTATTTTTTCTAATTTGTGTACAAACAAATTATTCTTCAATATAAGGCAAGTTATACATTCTTTAAAAAAAATGAGTTAATAATTAAATATGACATTATAATGATAACGAAGACGAAAAAGGCTGCCGTTCAAGTGTGGCTTAAAAAAAATTATGCATAATGTCAGAAAGTATCTCATTAGTGCGGTCTTACTTTCAACCTTTAAAGAAATAAATACCCGAGATTTTGACTTTCACCACAACATGAAAAATTCCGAAGATTTCGATGAAAGAAATTCCTCATTAGACGTGTTCCTTTTCTTTCACTGTCGGCGCGCCGGTGACTACTTTTATGAAAGGAAAAAGGAACCTTAATGTGAACGCATACACTTACGCGGCGGTTGGGAACAGATATGAAAGTATAACAAAAGTTGTTTGCTGACAAACTTTTCATGCGCGCCGTTAACAAAAGTTGCTAAGGTTTCGCACTTACCTATCAATTTTTTCAAGATTGCAAGGAAAATTTAGTTTCGGGTACACTTACAATCGCGAATTTTTTTATTTTCGCGGCTGCAGGCGCCGGTGATTCATGCAATATTTCTTGCATTTCTGCGTAAAGGGTGCGTGTTTTGCACATGTTAGAAATAAATAGTTTGTTAAGAATTTTGAAATTAACCTATTAACCGAGCTTACATCTACAAGGATTCGCCAGCGCCAGTAGCTACTTCTGCGAAAGTAAAAACTTACTTGCAAGTGTAAGCTCATGCTTACGTGTCAGTTGATAAATGCATGAAAGTAAGACAACATTGGGTGGTTCCCAACTTTTCATGTGCTAGATAAGAGAGTTGGTAAGATTTTACACTTAACTGCAATCTTTTTCTTGGCACATGTTAAGTTTGCAAGGAAGATCAAGTTTTCTGTGTTAACTTTCACAGTTCCGAAATGTTTACTTTCACAGTTACTGTTTTTTTTTCGCTTAGCCCATTTCACCCTACAAACAGCTAAGTTTTGGAAAAAATATTTAATCCTCAAGCCACTAGCAACTACAACCTGATATAGATCAATTTAACTTTATGAGAATAAAAGTATTTAAATCTGTGTAGCGATTTCCAGAAATTAATCATATGCCTATTCTTATCATTTGAAAAAAAATAATGAGTTGTTTTGAAAATATTAAAAAAATCGGTTCTTGGAAGGTACCGTTCTTATTCTTAGCTATTGTCGGTAATTTGTTTTCAAGCCATATAATAGTTCATACTGAAAAAAATACTCCGATTTTTTTAAATCAAAATGATAAGAGCCATTTTCGAGAAAAATAGACTAACATGATGGCAGTTTCACCAATTTTTTCTTCTTCGCTTTCATCGTAATGTCATGTTTGATTGGTATCTCAAAACTTTTTTTTTTCGAAGAATGCATTACTTGCCTTATATTGTACTTACCTATAATCGCAAGTATGTACAAAAAACAACCTCCGCAAAGCGAAGATTCCCAAAATGAATAATAGTTCGTTTGTTAAAAAAATAGAAATAATAAATCTTCGTTGTTAAATTTAATAAGAAAACTAATGCGGGTTAAATAAACGACAAAATAATTGAAAAAATCATTGAAAAAATCAGTTTTCTTAATTTTTCATTTCATTTGGAAGATATTGCATGAAAATACTTTTGCCTCGGGTACCCGGGCAACGCCGGGGACTTTCTGCTAGTTATAAAATAAAATTTTAATATTATCCGGTCGGTTGCTTTGCAGACTGTTTTATATTTACATAAAAGTTCTCTTAAGTACAGAAATTTAAATAATTTAGGTACCTACCTATACATATATTTTGCACACACATGCATACATACAAATTAATATCATTTGTTTTATCTTGGCCGAAAGATATTTGCTGTGTGACCTTATAAGACCTATTGCTTTAAATCTACATAAATATTAAGACTTACATCAATTTTTGTATTTGGATAAATAGCCTTGTAACTGTTGAGATGCCCTTCTACAAACATATGTTTGTGCATACATATATATGTTTGCGATTATACCTACATTTTATCGTAAATCAAGGTAATCATGATTGCTGTTCCTAGTCTTAAGATTATTATTAAAATATTATATGTGTATATGCACATTTGTTTCTTACATTTGCTTCTTATCTTAATTAAAAAAAAAAAAATTGTAAATTTAAAGCGCAACTTCAAACTGAATACCTTCGCAATCAATTTTAGCTTTTTAATAGCAAATTATGTGTTGAACAAAAAAAAAATTAAAAAAATGTGTAACTTAATTAAAAAAAACAAGTATGCAGCAGTGGCGTTGTGTCCATAAAACCCTATCCAAATCTATCAAGGTACTATCTAAAAAAAACAGCCTTTCAACAATTCCTATGGAATAGCCAGCAGCAACAGTCCTAATAAATTAACATATTCACTTCAAAGACATTTAAAAACAGAGCCAAGTTTTTCTATATAAAAAAACACCATGTTAAAGAAGTCAGCCGTCAGTCAGAAAAAGTAAAAAAAAAAGAAAACCTTTAATTGAAAACTGAAATAAAATGTTTATTAAATATTTTTAAAAACATTCTCTGTGAACACATCCATTTGAATTTGAAAATCCTTTCAAATCTGAACGCATCCAATCAATGAACTACATCTCACTTCACTTGTAAAAGTTTTACTTCATCTGTCAGTTTATGATTTGTGCTACTTTCTGTCCACATTGGCATAACACCACAAGAAAATGAAAAAAAACATATATTATCTCTTTGTCATAAGCAATAGTGGGAAAAAAAACATTTTATTGACCGCCGTGAGTCAAACATTGTAAAAGGTGTTTTTTTTTTAGACGTGTGGTTTTCAACCTGGCAATACTTCTTTCGGAGTTGGTCTTTTTGATAGCTGTTACTTGATTTATGCTCAGTTTGGTTTGTCATTTCATAATGAATAGACTTACTCCTGAACAACGTTTGCAAATCGTGCAAATTTTTATCAACAAAATAATGCCCAAACGAGATGGCCACCGATCCCGAGTTTCACAAGAAATTGTTCAGCGATGAAGTTCACTTTTGGTTAAATGATTTCGTTAATAAGCAAAATTGTCGTATTTGGAGAGATCATCCACAAGCCATTAAGCAAAAATTCACTGTTTGGTAGTGCTCTATGGGCATAGTTAATCCTTGGTCGATATTTCTTCAAAAATGAAGCCGGCCATAATGTTACAGTCAATGGTGATCGCTGTATAGACATGATTAATGACTTTTTCGTGCCTGGGTTGGAGGATGTTGATGTGGATGACCTTTGGTTCCAACAAGACGGTGCTACATGCTATATAGCCAACGAAATGATCAATTTATTGAAGGAAACTTTTGGTGAGCGTATTATCTCCCGTCGTGGGCCTTTGGCGGGCCTGGCCTCCAAGATCGTGCGATTTAACACCGCTGGACTATTTTTTGTGGGGTTATGTGAAGTCACTCTACGCATATAAGCCCGAGATGATTGACGTCTTGGAAGAGAATATTCGGCGCATTATTGCTGACATACGGCCCCAATTGCTGCAAAAAGTGGTCGAAAATTCTACATCTCGGCTGAAATTTATTCGAGCCAGCCTCGACGCTCACTTGCCCGAAATGGCAAACCCTTATCTTTATAATAAAGCTAAATTCTAGGCCATAACATTAAATTATGCGCTTTATTTCTTCTTGAAAACCAAACGTCTAAAAAACACCCTTTATAAATATTATACAGAGCAACAGAAAGAATAAGCAATACATTATATCCGGCAATTTACGTAGTTAAAAATAGACATATGAATTGTTAATAGTATTAGAATAAGACAACAACTGTAACCGAAAAGTCTCAATGGGTATATTCAAAAATCGAACCATAGCTGTCCGAATAGGTTGGCGTTGCTTTTATCCCATGTGACAAAGCAGCTGCTGCCAAAAAAAAAATCTCAACCTATCCAAAAACCGTTGGAATACTTTTGTATCCCATGAGATATGTCAAAAACATATGCACAAGTCCACACAATTTTAGCCTATCCGATTTTGGTTGTCCAGGAACTTAAGTGGATACTAACCTATATTAGATAGGCTATCGTACCGATAATGTACTCATTTTCTGCCCCTTTTAAACGTCAAAAACATATGCTAGAAAAAGAACACGTTGGTTGTAATTCACATTTTTGTTTTTTACTAACAAGAGACTCATTTTGCTTTCTTTTATAACAAACGTCAATCTGACATTTGTTAATTTGCTGACAACATTTCGCTGCCTACAAAAATATATTGGCAAGAAATTGTCAAGAAGGTGAAGTGTTTAAATCTCTCATGAGTGCGCGTTTCTGTCCAAAACTACCAAATTTGTAAGTTTGGAAAATGAATTGACTCGAATTGGCAGTTTTGGACAGAGTGTGGAACAGTCTTAATAGTATGATCCACATCTAGACAAACATAAGGTGTTTTTCCACACTTTCTAAAAGTGCGAAAATCTACCAATTTCTACGTCAAACTGTCCAATTCCGCTCACGAGAGAGCATTGGCTGCAAATATAAGGCCCAGAAATTTCTGTAGACAAAATTATGAAGACCGTCAAATAAAGGAAAAGAAACAATTACGCTACAAAAGTAAAAAACAAAAAATAAAAACAATCGAATTTATTCGTTCAATAAATTTGTGATAGCAAATTGGTAATTTAATTTTTTTTTTATTTTTTTGTCGGAAAGCACTTTATTTATATATTTCAGAATACACTCTTGTTTTGACGTTAAAAAAAGGTTAAGATAATTTTTCGTCTGTTCCCTCTCCCGTTCTTTTGTGGAACTTAAAAACTGAGATAGTTTTACTCCCACTTTAAAAAAAAAATTTGTTTTGTTTTAGAATCAATTATTTTTGGTGAATCTAGATACTATTTTATATTTTCATTAATTAGCTTCGGTAGAAAACGAAAGATTAGTAGTTTTTTCTTAGCAGTTCGACAACACTGTATCAGAATTGTTAATTGGATTCCTGAAATAACCTTTCTGGTAGTTGCATTTTACGAGGAGCAAAATTTATGAGAAGTTGTGGAAAAATGCAGACGAAAACTTTCGCGGGATTATTTGCTTTTTTTAATTTCCGTCTTTTTTGTTACGTAGAAACTACTTGCAGATTTACGTTTTGCTTGCGGTAGCTTAATTTGAAAAATTAAAAGGAGATTTTAAAACTAAGAGAGAATTTAAACAGCGGGATATACCTACCTAATTAACCTATGCTAAAAGAAAACACTTTCCAGGATGATGTACGAGTACATTTTTTCTTGCTGAGTCATATAAGTTTTAGGTACTTTGGTATAGTGGTCTGAAGACGAACATTAGAACTTAATGAATTAATTTCATTTATTCATTTATTCAAAACGAATAATGCAATGGTTCAAGGTTCAGATATATATTAAGTTGGAACTAAGATTTATCTTGACTTAATCCGCCGAAATAGGTGGGTTAAAATATTGAACCAGAATTGAAACACGGTTTAAATATTTGTACAACTGACAATTAACAAATTACCCATTGTTTTTTGTAATTAAATAAAGTGTACGGACTTGCCAAGCTAGTTGTACAATACATGCTCAATATTTATGCCCACCTATTTCGATGGTTTAACTTAATTTCAGTCTTGGTTCATGGCTCAAGTAGCTGTGTTCTAATAATAATATATTGAACCTCTGTTAATCCACGAAAATGACGTGTGCTAATATCTTGGCTCTTAGGTCCCATACAGAAAGATAATAATACCCATGTTGAAATTATACCTAAACGTTTTTACTGACATATTAGGCTTGTTTGTTATATATTTTTTGGGAGTTATTCAACAAAATAAAATAAATTATTATTTTTAAGATGGCAGCATTTCCCTTCCGGTTCCACACATAAAACTTGTTTTTTTTTTTAACAGAGCATGTTTTTGCAAACATAACTAAAAACAAAAACTTTCCCCACTCAAAAACATAAATTTACTACTTTTTTTTTGAAAAAAACTGTTTTCAACCATTTTTCTCCAAATCTATCAACTGTACGATAAAAAGTGTGCTTTTTATCGTACAGTTTTCTGTTCTATTCTTTTTTATGTAGAATAACATGAGCTACAATACGTACCTACAATTTTTTTCAAAATAATTCACCCCCCTCGCCCACCCCTATAGGGTACTTTTTAGAAAATGCTTAGGACGTAAAAATGAAGCTCTCCACCAAAATTCAGCTTTGTCGGAATTTTTTCGAAGTTTCATCATTTTTTACTTGCGATTATAGGTACTATAGGGAAGTTATGGATTCGTGCAAAAAAAAAATTCTAACATCAAACATGACATTACGATCATAGAAAACACCAAAAATGTGGGTCCCCCAATGCCGTCTGTCCTTCCGTGTGACCGCGAGTCTGCAGCCTAAACGGTTGGATGGATTTGCTTCAAACTTGGTACGAGTACATATTGTTTTTTGTAATATGCCTACACGTTTTTTTAATTTTTTTTAAGGCGACAAATAACAGGAGCTCCCATAATTTTTTTTTGCAAAAAAACAAAAAATCTTATTTTTCTCGAAAACGGCTCCAACAATATTTATAAAAAAAATGTGCGTGTTCTTAGAGTACAGTTCACTTTTAAGTATAAAAATATTTTTTATTAACGGTACTTCCAGAACCACTTTTCATATTTTCGACTTTTTCACTATTGAATGGACCGATTAAAACAAATGCTCCCTAAAATTATTAATAAAACTGCATACTTTAATTTTCAAAAAAAAAATTTTCGATTTTTAAAAAATAAATAATTTTTTTTTTGAAAAATCGATTTTTCTAAAACTTTTGAATTAAATTTTAGATGTATATTAATATTATATCTTTAAAATGGCGTTTCAAATTTTTTTTCTAAAAATGTTTTTAAAATTTTATACATAAAAATGAATTTATTAAAAAACCGCTCCAACGATTTTTGAATTTTTTTTTATATATTCTTATATTTATCCATGAATTTAAATTTCATCCTTGTTTTCCCTCAAACTATAACGACTAAGCAATATAAAAATATTTAATTATGTGTATTATCCATTAATTTCTACCTTTATTATTATTCGCTTCTTACGAATTTTTGTGTACGTCACTGAATACTAAATACAATGTAGGCCTCATACATTTATATATACGTATGACGTGTCTTTAAAAATCACATGAATCTTATGTATGCATATTGCACCTTACAACGTTATATGCTACCTACCCACCACATCCTTCATTTTCATTATTATATGTACATGCTTACATACACCGGTTCCATCTATATGCACATATTTGTATGTACATACATGTTACTCTCAAAACTTACATAATTAAAATCCATAAATAAATTTAAATATAAATTTCTACCTTGAATCATCCATTCGACAATTCATTATACTAATCTTACCCACATAGGCTTTAAACTTGCATAGGATAACTACACCTAACTAACTAAACCTAAATGGTTAGCTACATTAAAGTTTTTAGCTACAAGCGCAAGTTCGTATACGATCCAGTCGTGCATTTTATTTTATCTAATTTTCCTGCACTAAATTATTAAAATCTAATGTTTTCGGACGTACTGTCAAGTGCAAAGATTATTTCATTATCTGTACAACGCGAATGTTGTATAGTTTACCCGGCTCTAATTTCCCCTCCTATTTTGATAGTCAAACATTCAAAACTAATGTACATACATCGGTATCTCCTCTTAAATCGTTCCCTACTTTCGTAACGCTTGCATTGTGCTTGATCATTTGAAGGGTAAAAAGGTTTTTTTTTTTTTTAATAATACAATTCTTTATACCACTGAAATTAGTCACCCAAGTAGAAGACTTAGCATTATATTTAAATCGGACTTGTGATTTAAAATAGCTTTTAACGGGCTTTAGTCCAAAAAATTTGCATTTCGTACCGGTGATCTCACTTGGACTCATCAGTTGACTTGTGAGGGCCTTAACAGAACTCCCTTTTTATAAGTTACATGGATTTTTGACAAAAACAAAAACAACGTGATTTTAAGGGTAGGCGCATCGTGATAAAAAAAAAATAAAAATATAAATCTGTATTATATTTAAAAACAATATTAATTAACAGAATAATTATGTACTCCACGAATGTGTAGTATACATTTTGAAACTTAATTTCTTGGTAAACAAAAATGAAAGCGTAAACAATGCCTCTGGAAATCTTCATCAAATTTCAAAATGCTTATCTTGAAGTTTGCTTAGGAACAACATATATGCAGTTGTCAACTAGATTAGAACTAGATTGGCATAGAAAAAACAAAACTTTGAAACATTGAAAAAAACGAACTACAAATTGCAAATAAATCTATCGTATGAATTTATCATCGATAAGAACCCCCTTGATCGTTCCATTATGGTGTATGTCTAGGAACCATATCTGATAACAACATGGCTGGTATAATACCCGTGAAAACTTTCCAGTGTACAGATTTCTTGATTTTTAACGTGCTGCTTAGGACAAGTATTGGTTTCGTAAAAAAAAATATTCATAATTTTAATTAGTGGCTAAGTTAATTGTTAGCCACTCCTAATTGCATGTAGGTTGACACTTAACAGATATGACAAACAATATAAATATAAACACAAAAATTGTTCCAATTTAGTTTTGAAATTCCATTTTATTTCTTCTTTCTTTGAAAAAACAAAAGAAATTCTTCTCCCCTTCTGATGTGGATGTAATCTATTAAACATACATTCCTCCAAAGCTTGAGGATTACTAAATAACTCTCACATCTAGGTTGGAGGACCTTAAGCTTATTTAAATCTCTTTCAAAATATCGCTGTAAAAATGAGTGGGTGGTTAGAGGGCCGAGAGGGGGCGCATCTGGAGGGGGATGGGGGAAGTTCCCAAGTTTGTTTTTCCCTCCAGTCAATCAAGTTAGAACACATTTTTTGTGATGCCATAATTAGATGCTAATTAAGTACCCAAAAGTAAAGTCAAGTGCTCCAGTGCCTGTGGAGAAAATTAATGTTCTGATGCTATCTTGATTTAAAGTTAGCAGAGCAATTACCTAAAATGCTTAAAAGGTTCAATTGGAAAATTTAGCTTGGTATAATCTTTAGGTGATCTATGAATCCAAGGGACCTATATCTCACTTATGTGAGGCATAAGTTCCACAAAAAATTTTTGGGAGTTTTGTCCCACTATTTGATTTTTTTTTGGTACTTGTGTGAAGTGTTTTTTGCAATTAAGTTCGTGGCGCGTACAAAAGCTCGCCTTGTACCAAGTTCAAGTTTTGGTATATGCAAATTTTTGTGTGGATTTGAACATTTCTTTTTAAAAATTTACAAAAATAAAACCGTCATATACCCAAACGTGTACCCACCCCAAATGAAATGTTTGGCTAAGCAAAATGGGTAGCAAGGGCAGCATGACCGCCCTTACGCGCCCAGCTTTTTTTAAATTTATTGTTTACATTTGAAATCTATTTTATGTTTTGAATTAAGATTTCACAATGTGTCATATGGCAATATTTATGTCTTATAAAATTTGGGCGTTTTGTCCCATCAACACCAAACAAAAGTTGGGACTTATGTCCCTCTGAGGTGGGACAAATTAGTTTTTGGGGCTTATGTCTCACCTATGTGGGACATGTGCTTTTTCTGTAAGAAGTTAGATATGCCTGGAGTTTTTCTCAATACCAGCCTCACCTTACTGCCAAGATGTCGCTCTTTTTAAATTGGAACTTTTAACAATAACGACTGTTTCACACTCTGCACTGTGCCAACTACAGAGGTATAATTCTCCCCAAGGTCGCATATAAAATCCTGATTTAAAATCGCATATGATAGCGTAGATAGGGACGAATTGTACAGAGCTATGCCGCATCTCGGTAACCTGCCAAACTGGTCCGCTTGTGCAGGATGATGGCGGAGAAATCTCGCTGCTCCAACAATATCGGCAAGAACGTCACCGAACCCTTTGATGTCGAGAAATGTTTAAGGTAAGGCGACGTGTTATCTTCAACATCTTTCTTTCAAGAGAGGTACAATTTTTCAAAAGTCCATCCAACTACTTGCTTATGCAGATGATATTGATATCATTGGGAAAATGAAGGACAGAATGTCCAAGATGGAAAAATACAATTTCAAAGTTGTTAAGTACTTTGTCTAAATGGGCTCCACTATTACCTAGCACTTTTCCCACTCGCTGTTACTTCGGCATTCGGGTAGTAAAGCCCTCTCTCAAAGAACCAAGGAGACCTTGTACAAGACCATCGTTATCTCGGTCTTGCTCTATGGGGCAAATGCATAAACCCTTCCAAAAACGAATGTGGATCTAGATGGATGCCTTGAAATAAAAATTCTTCGGGTGATCTTCCGCCCAATTTGTATCTGTGGTGGAGAAGATATAACAGCGAGCTGTACGGGCTTTACAGTGATATCGACCTGGTTAAAAAGCTGAAAATACAGCGTCTGAGATGGCTGGTACAAGTGGAGCGCATGGGACGGACGCACCAATCCGACGAATCTTCTAATCTACCCCTGATGGTCTGCGCAGCAGTGAAAGATCCCACCTTACTTGGCGCACACAAGTGGAGCACTACCTTAACCAACTTGGAGTTTGTAGTACCAGGAAGGGCTTATTGGTTAAGGCCTTAGTACGCCCTGGATTGTAAGCGTCAGTTAAATGTTCGACTCTCTGCGGTTTGCCGATTGCTGACCGACTGCTATTTCAGGGAAATAGACAGTTAGCATTCCTCCACTCTCTAGGAACACAACCGTAATACTCGAGCTTTTGGACAAGACAGGTTGCGTAAACTGTACTTTTTATAAAAAAAATAAACTTATAAATTCGCATGCCTGGAGTCACTGCCTACTAAGAATTCTAATATTATTTAACATTTGAATCCAACTTAAGACATACTGTCACGTGCAGGGATTCTCTCTTAAAAATCCTTTTTTATTTCCTCTACGTTCAAATTATGCTTTTTCATTTTAAAATCGCTGGATGTTAATAACCAAAATTGTCATAATTGAAACGATATTCACATGAGGCGGCAACCGTTGCATCAAAAAAAGCATAATATCGTGCTGTGTAACTATCAATGTCCTTGAAGGAAATATTTGATCAACGCATCTATACGTTGATGCCTTTTGATTATTTTCATAATCATAGAAATGGAGATACCAAAGTTACTTGTCTACGGTGCCATTTTTGTTTTATTGAAAGCACGATAACGAGTTGACCAATCAAAAATTAACATACATTTTTGTACCACCCTAATATTGTGTTTTTAAGGTATTATAAAGTTTCTTAATGGATGTTTTATTTATTGTCGAGAAATATAAATCTTGGCCCAAAAACTTTTACAAATATTTTTAATCAAACAATAATATGCTACTGAATAAACCAGATATTAATTAAACATTTGCATGGCCCCAGAAGCCAGAAGGTACTCGTTTTAAAATAAACAAGAAACATTAGGTATTATTTATTCCATATACAGTTCAAGCCACTCAATTCCAAATCGGTCTTAACAATTTCCTACGTTGAATTTTTAGCTAAAATATTATGTGTTAGCCGATAATTTTTTTGATCTAAATCACAAATTAAAAAAAACATTGATTCCAGTAGGATAGCATGATTAAATGTCAAGCGAAAGAGAACAGAACAAACCAGTATGGCCGGTGGCAGTAATAAGATTGTATTGTTTTTTGTTTGATTTGCTTTAGCAAATCTGCCAATTTAAATAAACCATTAACATTTGTTTTGACATTATTGTTTTGTCTCCAAACACATTAGTTACCACTCTACACAAACAAATTGTTTTTTTTTCTTCTTATTTTGATGTTATTTAAGTAAGCCGCGCCGCCATTGTGATTGAAGTACAGAACCATAACCCGGAAATTCATTTAGATAAAAAATTTGGTTGAAATAGGGTTTTTAATCGGTAAAGTATTTGCTTAAATTTCGATGTTGGCTGTTTAATGAAGGGGGAATATATGAAAAAGAAAATAGGAGAGTGTTCAATTCAAAAATTAGTGATCGTGAATTACAATTTGTAGAAATGAGAATAGCAAATATACTGGAAATTGAAAACTGACAACATGTTTCGAAACTTTTTCGTTGAATTAAACAAAATACGTCGACGTCGGTCAAGTGCATAAATTCATTTAAAATATTCGCTGCTTGGTGAAGGCTTCATCATTCTCTAAATGAGAGTAAATTCATACACTTATTTCTCATTTGGTCTGAAATGAGTAACTGTTAACTGAACCACCTTTTCAGTGAGTATTTTTATAAGTTGTTCGATTGCATACATTTTTTATCTGGAAAATGCTTTTGAAAGCTATTAGTTTTTTTAAATAAAAAGAAATAAACATTTAATCTGGATGTGTATTTAATTCGTTGACTCAATCAATAAATTCGTTGATAAAGCGAATACATTCTTTGACCCCACGAATAATTCTATAATCAATTAATTCATTTTACGTGCTAATTAAATGAAATAATTTCAATAGCTCACCGAAAAAATCGTCATTGCATAAACGGTGGAACGTTATCATATTATAGGTATTATTGATAAATTTTAACAACTGATTCCATGTTAGTTAAACCGAATTACAAACTAAAATCGATTAAAAGCTAGTCTAAATTAAGATAAAAAAACATAAATGTTGTTTTTTTTTAATCAACGTAAAATATTTAGAATGACGACGAAATATTTTCATTTAACAAAAGTTTTTGTCTGGAGATGTCACCGAATGTTAATAAGTTTCGACTCGGTTTCAAAAATATTACAAACACAAAAAAAAAACATTACCGTCTAATTTCGTATAACTAATACATTAAAACCCGCTTAAGCGAAACGAAAAAAAATCATAAAAATTTGAAAACTGAAAAAAAATTTTCAAGTAAATCTTTAAGTTGTAAAAAACCTGTATTAGGATACAGTTTTTTCTATCATTTTAATTATCTTATTTATGATTTTGATGAAAAAAGGTAGTCTTCATTCTGGTTCATTTTTTTTTTACATATTTTGTAATTAACGGTACCTGACATAAAACCATTTTGTTTTTATTTTGGAATTTCTCGTAAACGGCTCGACGGATTTCGGTAAAAACTTTTGTATAGGACGGACGTCCTTTGAATTATAAATTATACTAGTACCAAAATTTTCGAAAAAAATGTTTGGATTTTTCGAAAAAATATATTTTTTTTCTTTTGAAAATTCAATATTTCGAAAACGGATGACGATTTTTGTTCGAACTTATAGTTTTGTGCTTGGATTTAGATTTATTTATTTCATTTCATTTTATTTTTTTACAATAGCTTATAATATAAATTACAAGGTTTGTTTTTCTCTAATATTACCAAATTGATAAACAATAATAATTTTTTATATACATATTATAATAGACGTAATTAGAGAATTATTATTTTACTTATATATATTATAAACCATGAATATTATTAAAAACATAATATTGCTATATCAAATTCTTTTTAGAAAAAAATTAAAGAAATTGTGTATATGTACATATTTAAAAGATTAAGTAAAAAAAGCGACTTAAAGAATATAGTTAGTCTTTCTATCAATACTCTTGTGCAAACTATGTGATCGAACATAAGCGGTAGTAAGTGAGATCCAGTCGTGTATTTTATTTTTGTTCGATTTTTTATTTTTTACTTAGGCGAGTTGTTTTCAATAAAAAAAATAGTAAATTTGAAGCGATTTTTTCAGTTATGCGAGGGTTATTCACTTAAGCGAGTTTCAGTTAAGCGGGCTTTACTGTATGTATTATAGTCTCATTGTTGTTGAAGAACTATTATCGATGTACAGTTTAACAGCAGTATTCAATAGAATTTTATACCTCTGAACAGTTGATTAGTTACTCAATCAATAGGCATTTATTAAAGTTTTGTTCAACATTGCGTAGATTCATATGCATAAAACATTTTCACACATTTTAGTTACAATACCCTTTTGTGCTAAAGAAAGTACCAAAAGGAAAATTCTATTACATTTAGACATCATGAGGTAAACCCTGTTGGTCAAAAAATTGAAACATCGTGGTTGCGTATATGTAAAATGTAATTTAAAATTAAATGGCAATGGCGCAGTGGATAAAGTGCTTGATTGCTAACTAGGACCTGTGGGTTCGATCCGCACGCTAGGCGCATTCTTTTCTATACCTCCAATTTTAATTGGATGCCGCCCATGGGCTAAAATGAGACAGTCAATACCTGGTTCTTAAATCCACTGTGCCAAACTAGTGACGTGCAATTCAGGTTGCATTTAAAATACCTTAGGTCTTACAGGCATATAGTTAAATTAAAAAAAAGAAAAGCAAAATGATGAGTTTCGCGGTGACCGATGCAATTCGTAGCGAAACGTGGTATAGATTTGTTTTCAAACCAGTGTTCCAGTAAACCAAAGCAACAAGAAAACTCTATACCAAATCAGTAGTACTAGTACAGAGTACAGACAAGCAAGCTGTTTTGTTTTAGTTCATACTATAAATAAATTGGCGAAAAAAATGTAAATAACCTATTGTTAAGGGCTTAGCATTTTACTAGTTAGCAATTTCCTAATGTGTGTCAAGTTAGTACTACCACTTCAAAATTTTAAAGAAATTCTTATTGGATTAATTGTCGTAAATTTGTCGTGAAAGAAAAAAATTTCTCGCGCTTGTTTTTTAAAAAATAACCCCTGGTAATGCTAACTTGACAGTCAAGTTAGCATTACCACCCCTCAAAAACGGTGTATATGAAGTAAAAAAATAAAAATGGGTATTCCGTTAATTGTCGTAAATTTGTCGTAAACCAATGGCGAAACAAAAAAAAATTGTCGCGTTTGTTTTTTTCTAGCATAAAACGCCCTTTTAGTATAGCCTATACCATAAAGTAGGAATTTTCACTAAATCTAAAACTACCATACCAAAAGTATTTGTTTAACTACTTTTGTAATATAAAATTTGTTTAAACAATTGTCGCTCGACGTCCTTGATTAAGTTGTGTAATCAAATAATTTGTCGCGTGCCTTTTTCTAACAAAAAACGCCCTTTTAGTATAGCCTAGATTTAGTGAAAAGTCCTACTTTATGGTATAGGCTATACTAAAAGGGCGTTTTTTGCTAGAAAAAAACGAACGCGACAATTTTTTTTGTTTCACCATTGGTTTACGACAAATTTACGACAATTAATGGCGTACCCATTTTTATTTTTTGACTTCATATACACCGTTTTTGAGGGGTGGTAATGCTAACTTGACTGTCAAGTTAGCATTACCAGGGGTTATTTTTTTAAAAACAAGCGCGACAAATTTTTTTCTTTCACGACAAATTTACGACAATTAATCCAATAAGAATTTCTTTAAAATTTTGAAGTGGTAGTGCTAACTTGACACACATAATTTCCTAAGTACTTATTGATTTTTTAAACTAGTAAATTGCCAATTAAGCAGAAAGCTGAGCATTTGTAGGGTTCGAATTTCGATGAACATATTGTTGTTATGCGTTGTAAGTTAATTATATGTTGATGAAAACCCAACATGAATTCTAAAAAGGTATAAGATATTTCTATTTTTATAATTTTAGCTTCATTATTTCCAAAACAAAACAAACACAAAATTGTGCACCAGCAGGACTCGAACCTGGAACCCTCGAGTCCACCGGCGATATACTATCAGATGCCAAAATAGATTTAGCAAATTTCTAAAAGTTAAAGTAGCCATTCAGTGATTTTAACTTTAGCAAAATGAATTGAATGTTTTTGTGACCTTTAGTCCAAAACGCGTTTCGCCCAGGTACTGCAGTTGGGCTCATCAGTTAGATGCTGTATTACCTTTCTAAGACGCATTATTTTTTGATCGATGTATACCGACATACACTTAGAAGTATGTTTTGCCCGTGGCCAGTGATTTAATTGAAAAGTAAACGCAAACAATATGTTTATATTAGTCAACTAAAACAAAAACAAAAATAATATAAACATATTGTATGCGTTTCCTTCAATTAAATCTTTAGCAAAATGTTAACATCGTTTAAAATTGGCTTAATCATCTTTTTAGCTTAGTGAATTGCTAAAAGTGGATTTGTTTTTAGAATAGTTGTATGTTTTTTTAAAAAATTAAATGCCAATTATTATTATTACATTTATTATATAAGTTGTAATCTATAAGAGATTTTAAAACTCTGCTTGATGAAAATAAACTAAACTAAACTAAAAAAAATTTTATCAATTGATAAAACTTACTAATATTATAAATGTGAATAAATTTAGATGTTTGATCCGCAATTATGCATCAACCACTTAACGGATTTGAATGAAATTTGATAGGTGATGCAATATGGATGGGGCACTGGATTAGCCTACAAAAATTATCGATTCAAATGGGAGAGTTTGTGTATATTTGTTCCAATTTCACGCTTGAACGGTTTTTAATATTGCGCCAATGTTTTTGTTCTCACTTCTATCCATGTGTACCTATTGCTTTTTTTCCACAAAAAAAAAATCTACAATGTAAATGTAGACATTAGGAAAACAAACTGTTCTTATATGAATTCAATTAACATTGTTTTGTCATGTGAAACTTGTTAAAATGTAAGTTAAATCTTGAAGGTTTTCCATGTTTTTTTTTATTGTGTCAAAAAAACTTTTCGGTGAAGAAGAAAACACAAGAACTTAAGTCAAGAAATTATTTAGCTTGAATATATTTGCAATTAAAATTATTTCATTTTAAGTAACATTGAAATTCATTTTTAATTTATTTTCACTCGGAATACAAAACATGATTAAATGAGAATTATATTTTTTCACCGATATAACACAAACATATAAAACGACCACCCTTATATCTAAACTCATACAAAGAAGTCATGTTTTTTTTTATCAGTATAATTTCACTTAGGAATTACACGTGACTTTAATAAACCATCATACAACCACAATCAAAGATCTCATCTCTCCATTTTAACACATTTACATATAAATAGATAGCTGCAATAAAATCAGATTTCTTTTCTGTCATACTTTTGCTTTTGCTCTTATGTGTTGCTCTATGCTCTCTTTGCGCCCAGAATTCTTCGCTAATTAAGTTTAATCATTTCAACAAACAATGACGATGATAAGGAAAAAAAAATAATAATTCCGTTCATGCAGCTATATTGAATTTGAACAGGTTTCAAGCAGTTGATTTCATATTTGTCTATTTGTTTTCCTATATATTGGATTGAGTTTTAAGTTTCAAGGGTGGAATTCCGTCATTGGAATTTTCATATAATTTTCGGCGGGAAACTTAACGATTCATTAAGTCTTATTCACCATACTTCAATAGAACCAACAAAAAATGTTATATTTTGGAATTTCAAAAACATAATATCACTCTCGTGTTTGTGTGAGTGGAAAAAAAAAGAATCAGCTTTCAGCTCTTGTGTCAATATTATTCGTCTGGAAATTATTTTGTCTGGTGCGGCTTATCTTAAAAAGTTGCTATAACATATAATTCTATGCACCAATTGGCATATAGATAATAGAATTGATTGCCACCAGGGAAGAAGTTGCTGCAAATGTGTGTACTTAGGCAAGCAACACTGAGATAACAAGGGGTCGGTCTAATTCAAGAGTCAACCATCATCACTAGAATTTAATACTTCTATCGCGGAACTACATTGTTGATGTGATTATTTGTGAGGGAAAAACTTAGTGTACACTATTGGATTGATTAAGTCTATGTTATTAGAATTTTAAAGCTAGTCAGAAAATGAGCATACAAAATTAAGATTTTTTTTTTTCAAAAAGGTGTCAAGTCAGCAAAACTTGACACTTTGATGTTTTTAACTCGAATTTGTTTAACATTTTCTAAACAACTATAGAATTTAGAGATATTTTAGTTTAAGAGTTATAAGAAACAAACTAATTTGTTGTATTTAAGATTCAATTTATAACAACACTAAATGAACTAATATTTTTTGCAATTAAAATTAATTTCGATTGAAAGTTTTTTTGCTAATAGATTCGTTCGTTGAACGTGTTGAATTGTCAAAAAACCTGGGTTTTTCGGTTCTAAAACAACGAGTTGAAAAAAAAATTGATTTTTAGTAGAAACAGTTCAGTTTAATATATTTTTAGTCTTTCTTACTTAATATAACTTATATACAAAATTTTGTAAATTTTTTCTCAAACATTTTTTTGTATGAAAATTGTAATTATATATAAATTTAAACACTGAATTTCAAAAAAAAATCGTCCACCTATTTTCGAAATATTGAAATTATTGAAAAAAAAAAAGATTTTGTTTTCAAAAATTCAAAACAATATATTTTTTCAAAAATTTTGTTATGCAATATTTTTTAGAATTCGAAGGACCCTATATGAAAATTTTGTTCGAAATCCGTTGAGCCGCTTATGAGAAAGTTGAAAATCAATAAAATGGTTGTATGGCAGGTACCGTTAATAAGAAAATATTTAGTACCTTTTTTTTTTCTAATATACCTAATATATAAATAAATAAATTTAATTGATTTCCATTTTCTATATACGTATGTTGCATTGTTGTGTTCATCTTTATAGTCCATCGTATTAAACCGAGCAAAATGTACGTAATAATTTTCGATACCAAAAGCCTATTATTTCTTTACCATGGTAAAATACAGATACGAGTATAACGAAAGTAACGATATTGTAGTAACGGGTACTCAGACTTAAAGTACCGTATACATACGGGTACTCATTATGTCGTTACTTTTACAGTCCTATGCGTAACCCATCGTAATGTCAAATTTGATTAAAATTTCAAAACTTGCTCTGTAATTACTATGTTTGTATATCCCAAGTGAAAATAGATTGATTTAAATCCACTCACTGCCACGCTGACTGTTTTATTTCATGGTTTTTCGGAAATGGCTCTATTTCTTGAACACTTAAGTGATTTAGATGACATTGTTAGAGTTTCTTTGTGCAAGAGAAAAAATAAAAAAAAATATTTTACAAGATCCGACCACACCATTTCTTGTTTTCTTGGAAACGACTCTAATGTTTTGGATTAATATTTCAGAGTTTGTTCTTATGAGGAAGAATACAATTCAGAAAATATTTTAAGTGTGATTAGCCCACTGCCACGCCCATCTTTCTCATTGCTTAGTTTTTGAATACCACTCAAATGATTTGAATGAAACTGTCTGTACGAGTATGAATGACAAAAATTAAAAATTTTGTTTTAGTAATTTCCGCCTACTGCCATACCTACTTTCATCATTTCTTGGTTTCTTGAACACGGCTATAACATGATTTGGAAAAACATCTCAAAGTTGTTTTTTCAATTGGCAAGAACTTTATTTCGAAGAACACGTATGTAATTGTTAAACAAACAAAAAAATTCCCATTTTCACCCCCACTGTTGAGTATAAATTTAAAGATATACTTTCAGAAAAAAAAATGTCCACCTGTTTTGGAAAAAATGAATTTTCCAACAAAATGGTTTTCACTTTTTCAAAAAAAAAAAAAGAATTATTTATTGAATATTTTTCATTATCAAAATCGTTAGATACATTTTCGGGGTAATTAGGATTTCACTATTTTGCAACAAAAAATGTCTGGTGCCTGTGTACCTTTATCGTTGGGCCTGTAAAAAATATTTGAAAAATGTTTTTAGAGGTATCACCACCGATCAATTATGAAGGTTTTTCTTCCTTTAAACAAAATGTTTATTTTTTTAATGTTTTCAATTATATACATACATGTACTTGTGTGTGTAAACTTGTTTAATCAAAATGTATATTTCTCTAAAAAATTTAAATCAACTTTTTATAGATTAGTTAGGTTATAAATAAAGAAATACCTCTTAAGACTTACTTACTTACGGTGGCGCTACAAGCTTCTTCCAGTCGGCTCGATTTCTAGCTATCTGTCTTCAGTTTCGCACTCCAAGTTGGTTAAGATCCTCTTCCACTTGCGTGCGCCACCTTTTACGCTGTCCACCTCTACTGCGCTGTCGAACGCGATTGGATTCTAATACCTTCTCGGCCGGAGCATTAGTGTCCATTTTCTCTAGATGACCATCTCAGTCGTTGGCTTTTCAATTTTGTGACTAGGTCGGTGTCGCTGTACAGCCCGTACAGTTCGATGTTGTATCGTCTTCTCCATTCCCCATCTATGCAGACGGGACCAAAAATCACGCGGAGAATTTTCATCTCAAAACATCCTAACGCGTACTCGTCTACCGTTAACAGTGTCCATGTCTCTGCACCATACATCAGGACTGGGATGATGAGCGTTTTATATAACGACAGTTTAGTTGCTCGAGAGAGGGCTTTGCTTCTCAATTGCCTTCTTAGCCCAAAGAAACAGCGATTGGCAAGAGTAATTCTACGTTTGATCACAGCATTGGTATCATTCGCTGAATTTATAGCGGATCTTAGGTATACATAGTCTCTGACTACTTCAAAATTATAGCTGTCTATAGTGAAGTTCTGTCCGAGACGTCGGTGCTGCGGGTCCTTTCTTGTTGAAAGCATATATTTTGTTTTGCTTCCGTTCACTGTTAAACCCATCTTCTTGGCTTCCTTCTCAATACTCACGAAAGCACCACAGACATCATGCTTTGTTCGTCCGATTATGTCAATGTCGTCAGCGTAAGCGAGTAATTGGACGGACTTTTGAAAGATTGTGCCTCTAGTGTTGCACTATTCTTTCATTCTTTCAAGAATGATCTTAAAGAAGTCGCATGACAGCACGTCGACCCGCCTAAAACCTTTTTTGACATCAAAGGTGTCTGCGAGGTCTTTGCCGACCTTAATGGAGCAGCGTGCATTCTCCATCGTCATCTTGCATAAACGAACGGGTTTGGTAGGGATGCCAAAACTACACATGGCTCTATATAGCTCGTCGCTGTAGATGCTGTCATACGCGGCCTTGAAATCGATAAAAGCTGGTGAGTATCGATTTGAAATTCCTGGGTTTTTTCAAGATATGCCGTAGTCAGAATATTTGGTAGATAGTGGACTTCCCTGGCCTAAAGCCACACTGATAAGGACCTATCTGGTTGTTGACTAAAGGCTTTAGGCGCTCATAAAGTACGGTAGAGAAGATCTTGTAGGCGATATTAAGAAGACTGATGCCTCTGTAATTTGTGCGGCCCAGACGATCGCCCTTCTTGAGGATCGGGCAAACAATGCTGAGGTTCCATTCATCGGACATGCTTTCCTCCGACCATATTTTGCAGATGGGCTGGTGCATACTCCTAACCAATTCATCGCTAGCCGACTTAAACAACTCGGCCGCAAGACCATACGCTCCAGCAGCTTTGTTGGACTTAAGTTTAGATATAGCTATCTTTACTTCGCCGAGAGCGGGTGGACGGTATTGTTGGCCTACGTCGTCCAGGTTGAATGGTACAATTTGCATAATAGCGGAATTCGGTTCGTCTTCGCCGTTATACAATTTGCAGAAATCATTTTTGCATATCCTTAGCACCTACTGCGATTCTTCCACGATGTTCCCCGGATCATCCTTGCATGCTTCGGTTCGGGACTTGTACCCCTGGGAGGTTCTTTTTACTTTTTGGCAAAACTTCCGAACTTCATTTCTGCAATGGCATCCCACTATTTCCTCGATCGCGCGCTTCTCATGCTCCTTCTTTTTCCTTCTTAGAAGCTTGTGTTCCTCTCTCCTCTTCTGCTCGTAGAGCTCGCGAGCAGCTCTTGTCCTTCTATGCAGCGCCGCTTTGTATGCCTGTTGTTTGGCTGCACGTACTTGCAGGATTCTTCATCGAACCAGGGGTTTCGATGTGGTGGTCGTGCGGCATCTCTGATGGCTTCCTGGCAATTCTTCTACTGGTCTTCGATACTTGCAGTTGGCGGAAAAGGACGATTTAAGAGGGTGCGAGAGACTTAAACGGAAACCTTGTGGTTTCCTGGGACTGTAGCCATCTGACGTCGAATTTTCTCATAGTATGTTCCCGTTTTGGCTTTGGTCTGGATATCCGTAGCATTACTTAGGCTACAACGAGGTAGTGGCCCGAGTCCACGTTGGCTCCTCGGAACGTTCGGACATCCCTGATACTGGAGGAGTGCCTTGCGTCGATCGCAATGTGGTCAATCTGATTGGCGAATTCGCCATGCCCCTTTGTGAATATCGGGATGCGGGGACTGCGTACTAGCTACCACAACGTTTCGCCCCGCAGCAAAGTCGATTAGCCTGAGTCCGTTACCGGAGGTGGTGTCGTGCAGCCTATATTTTCCGATTGTTCCACCAAAGACGTCTTTTCTTCCTAGTTTGGCATTAAAATCACCCAATACAATTTGAATGTCATAGCTAGGGAATTGCTCATACGTCTTGTCCACAAGCTCGTAGAACTCGTCCCTGGTGGCGTCATCTTTCTTCTCTGTGGAAGCATGCGCGCATATAAGGCTGATATTGGCGAACTTAGCCTTGATGCGAATTGTCGTGAGGCGCTCGTTCACACAATTGAAACTCAAGACTTCTTGTATAATTCTGCCTCTAACGACGAATCCACATCCAAAAAGGCGTTGTCCTTGTGGTCGGTAACAATCACCGTAGTAGATATCGCAGTCTTTCATTTTTCTTTTGCCCGGCCCATCCCATCGCACTTCTTGGACGGCGGTGATGTCTGCTTTGTAGTAGCTTAGGGCCTCCGCTAAATGTTCGGCTGCACGTGGTCTATTGAGAGACAGAACATTCTACGAGCAAATCCGAAGTTCGTTGTCCTTATTTCGTTTGCTGGGTTCGTCAACAGTAAATCCATCCGTATCCGAGGCTTGTTGTTGCTTCGAAACTAAAATTTGCTTTACGTGGCCGGGAAGTCACCCCGACGGCACGACCCCCAACCTGAAGGCCCAGACCTTTACAATATAACATATTACTCCGAGGGCGGGCAGCCGGATTAACCGCTCCTTATAGGTCTGAACTCCGAATATGTCGTAGTAGTCCGTATAAGTGTTCACTAAGTAGTTTAGCCTCACTGGAACTGTAGACGCCACCGTAGATTCCATCTGGGGAATTCTTCCGCTGCCGTCTTGTAGAAGGAGTTCCTAAGTGGGAACACTCCTCTCGATTTCTGTCCACAGTACTGTTGATTGCACCGTTGATTCTCTGTGGTCAATTCATCCGCCGCACATCATCTTTCTGATAGGCTCGTCCAAGACTTCAGCCGAAATATACAGCCAGTTATTTCCGAGAGAAGATTATAGTGTTGCTCTTTTTGTCTTTTGTTCAACGCGCTTATTAGTTTAGCAAGTCAAGTTCGGATGAACGAGACCAGTATCCGATAGTTACCACATGGAGGTAAAATAAGCACAATTGACGTGTAGTATTCGTTGCATCACTGGACGTCGCCATGTTGACGCCAATCAGTGACTTCCCGCGTCCTACAACGCCCAACCATCAAACCTCTTAAGAACCAAGTTTGAAGAAAATCGTTTCAGCCATTTAGCTTTTAGGTTAACCTACATACAGACGAAATGCGGGGCCCGGATAATTTGACCCATAAATATGACAATATGGACATTGTAATTAAACGGGTAATACCGTAGTTTTATAACGGGTGATTTTTTTGCTACTTGGTTTTTGACGTTTGTATTTTTGACAGATCACACATGACAAATTCCACGAACATTTGACATTTCGATTCAGTATTTTTTGCCATTTCATCATGAATAGACTTACGCCTGAACAACGTTTGCAAATTATTGAAATTTATTATGAAAATTCGTGCTCTGTGAAAAATGTGTTTCGCAAGCTACGTCCGTTTTATGGTCGTCATAATCGACCCACCGAGCAGGCTATTCAGCTCACTGTGACCAAATTTCGCACCAATTTCACTTTATTGGACATTAATCCACCAAATCGTATCCGTAGAGTGCGTACCGAAGAGAATATTGCTGCTGCATCCGCCAGTGTTGCTGAAGATCGCGATATGTCCTTTCGGCGCCGATCGCAGCAATTGGGCTTGTGTTATTCGACCACCTGGAAGATTTTACGCAAAGATCTTGGTTTAAAGCCATACAAAATACAGCTGGTGCAAGAATTGAAGCCAGGCGACCTACCACAACGTAGAATTTTCGGTGAATGGGCCTTAGAAAAGTTGGATGAGGATCCGTTTTTTTATCGCAAAATTGTCTTCAGCGACGAGGCTCATTTTTGGCTAAATGGATACGTGAATAAGCAGAATTGCCGTATTTGGAGTGAAGAGCAGCCAGAGGCAATTCAGCAGCTACCAATGCATCCCGAAAAATGCACTGTTTGGTGCGGTTTATGGGCAGGCGTCATCATTGGGCCGTACTTCTTCAAGGACGATGAAGGCCGCAGGGTTACGGTCAATGGAGAAAGGTACCGTTCGATGATAACAGATTTTTTTTTGCCGAAAATGCAAGAATTGAACTCGGTCGACATGTGGTTCCAACATGACGGTGCCACATGCTACACTGCACGCGAAACCATGCATCAATTGAGAGGCGAATTTGGTGAGCAGTTGATCTCACGTTTTGGCGCAGTCAATTGGCCACCAAGATCATGTGATTTGACCTCGTTAGACTATTTTTTGTGTTTTTGTGGGGCTATGTTAAGTCTATTGTCTATGGGGACAAGCCAAATACGATTGCTGCCTTGGAAGCCAACATTGAACGCGTCATTGGTGAGATTCCGGCCGAAATGTGTGAAAAAGTTTGCCAAAATTGGACCTTCAGAATGGACCACCTGAAGCGTAGCCGCGGGCAACATTTAAGTGAAATTATTTTTAAAAAGTAAATGGCAGAAATTGATTTATCGATCCAAATAAAAATTTCATTCACTTTTTACAAGTTTCTGTGTTTTTTTGAATTTTCAAAAACCAAGCTCTTAAAAAATCACCGTTTACATTTATGTTCATTTCATTTTTTTTTACGAGTCCATAACTTACCCTCAAATTATATATATCTCAAGTAAGAACAACTGAGAAGTAAATGTGGATATGGCAGTTTGGGTTGGCGGTACGGGCGCGGCGTATATAACTATCATGCAATGCATACGAGTAATAGAATTAAAGTTATCTATAAAACTAGTAGCTAAGCAGAAGATGTTTGCTTATGACCTACCAAAAGAAATACTAGATACCTATAGTAAATATTTCTACATAACATAGGTACAACTGTACGAGCATGTACTAAATACTCCTACATATTAATATAGTATGTATCTCTCAGTATGTGTGACAAAATAAGAAAACCTATATACCCGGTATTTGGTGATTATTATAAGAGTTAAGAGACTACTTAGTTCTTGACAAATGTTTGTATAAATTACAACTACATACAAACATTGGCCGTGGTCGTTGATTAAGGAAAATTAAACTGACAAATCTGATTTTCTAATTTAACCTGATGATTAGTAGAAGTATTGTGCTTGTTTGTGTGCGTGTGTTTTGTTTGTTTGTTTATTTGTGTTTCTTTCTTATCTGATTTGGAGAGTTGTTTCGTATGGAGATAATGTTTTTCTTGATTAATAAAATTGTAAATGTTCTGTCTTCATAATTTAAGATTGGACTTACGAAGTGTATTCACACGCATCTCCAGACTACCGTTAAGTAGTGTAAGAAACTATAGATAAAGTCTGACTTAGCATACATACTCGTATGTACCTATAAAGACCTCTGATGGGAATAAATAGGGGCTTGTTATGCGGAAATACAGCAAAGCGAATTAATGGAAAATTGCTTTAAATATCTACATATGCAACTATGTATGTGTTGAATGTTTTTAAGCTCTGTTCAGCTTTTTTAATGTTTGGGACAATATTATTGTAATCATTTTCTTCCGATATGATTTTTTTTAAAGATACGTACGTATGTAGATGACGGATATAAGAAAAAGAAAGTCTAATATAAGAAAAACACGCTTATAAGACAAAGATTTCAAGACACCATGCAAATTCAAATAAATATAAGAATGAAATATACACTGATAAAAGAAACGTATTCTGATACAAAATATCATTTACTTAGAAAATTAAACTTTTTTAAAAAATTTTCCAATGTAAACATCCAAAAGTAGCGCCGTATAACTTTTACAAAGTCTCTAAACCCACCCTTATTGAATTTTCAAAGATGTGACAGATTGAAGAGTGAAAATGAAACAAATCTGAATGTCAAAAAAAGCAAACTCTTATCACTGATCTCTATAATACACTGGATAGTGTATTCCCTACAAAGTATAACAGTTTTTTTGACTCCATTTGAATTTGACAGTAGCACTGTGGCAATTGCCTATCTCGTTTTCTTTATAAAAAAGAGAGAAAGAGATAGATTGCACTCCTTAAAAAAAAAATGAAAAACAATTTATTTTTATTGTCAGTTTCAATCAAGATAAAAAGAACTACAAACAATTCAGAAAAGGTAAGACGGAAGACGGAACCTGGACAATCGGATCTCGCAAGAGATTATATCAATCAAGACGAGGGAGGAATTGATATTGAAAATGCAAAGAAGTCCTTCGTGAAGAGGATAAATTCGATAAGAACTTTTCAAGGAAATTGTCAAATAAAAGCACAAAGTTGAAAAGAAAAAATCAAAACGCAAGAATTTTGAAGACAAAGATGAAGTCGACGACTTTGGTAGTGATGAACACGATCAACATGATGTCGATTTGTCATGTTTGCCGAATACAGATAAGATTTAGAAGAAGACGACAAAGAAGACGAACCACGTCACAAGAACGTGAAAGATATTGCAGAAAAATTATCATTAAATATGGAAGCTGAAATTATTGCAATTTAATTCTTTTACAAATGGAAGTCAATATTGTGCGTTTCTCTGTCTTTTTTCGTCTTAAAATTCTAGGTTATTTACAATACATATTAAAAATCTGGTAACAGAACGTTTCAAGGAAATGTGTTTTCTTGTTGGTGGAGTTGAATGATTATGCATTACTTACATTTGTTGAAAATAGATGTGTAATTTAAATTTTATATTTTTTTGAAGAAGGTGCCCTTGGTATAGTTGAATAAACAAATTTAATTTCAAGCATAAGCAACCATCTTGAAATGTAACTTTGGCAACAAAAATGTTATACTGTTATACTGACATGGACCCTCTACAATTATTACAGTTTTCTATTGGGGTCGATATTTTTGTGTGAATACACTATCCAGTGTATTATAGAGATCAGTGACTTTTATGCCATTCGTGTAGACAATTTTATGCCATTTTATGTGTCAAATTATAACCATTTTTCTTTTTATCGTGTAAACGCTCTAAATATTTTCAATATTTTTGCCAAAAAAATTGGTACAGAGAATTTGGCATAAAATGCTTCCATTAATCTATGTATAAACACTGTACTGACGCAATTTTCCAGATTATGCCATTCTAGAAACAAAAATGAACTTAGGTACTGATTCTTTATTGGTAAATTGCCATTTTAAATGTCAAATTTTATTAAGGCTTAACTACATTTAGTATACTTATTAAGCCTTAACACATTCAACACAAAAGTAAAAAATGTTTTTTTTTTCAACAAACTGCTCAATCCTAACACATATTTGAAATTTTACGTAAGTTTATCTATTAAAATACAATTTAACAAAAAGAGTCAGTAAATTGTTTCTATTTTTGTAAAAAAAAGATTGGCTTTGAAAATGTGTCTGGTTTTATACGAGTATCGACCTACAATAAGATCTAACTTTAATATTCTATCAAACTCCTCGGAATATGAAGAACATACCTAATTTATAATAACCGTGTTCTGAGTTAGCCAAAAGATTTATATAATGTCGAAAAAAAATGATTTTTTATTAATAAGAAAAACCCTAATTAAAATTAGGAGACGACTGTTTTTCGTCATCAGTGCACATGGTTTGGGGAGGGGTTGTGAATAAACAATAGGTATTTCCTATGTTTTCAAATGTGCTGAACCAAACGAAAATAAAAAGTGAATTGTATAAAAAGAGTATGGTTGCTTGTTTTATTATTCAAAAATTGTAGTAATTTATATGGATTAGTAAATTGACAAGTGACAATGTGAGCACTTTTTAGATTTGTCGTAGATATGAATACGTAATGACAGATAATATGACAGATAACAAGACAGATACTCCTTCTCTGTCTATATAAGCTTGTCTTTCTTTCTGTCAATTATTGTGGGATTTTATCTACGGGATATTGAAGTGCGGATACAGGTTACAGTATTCGAACAACGGGAGTTGACTCAAAATCACTTAACTCTTCGAGGATTGTAGATACAATATTAACACCTGAGTGGCACTTATATCATTTACACTGTACTCGGTTTGTCCATATTTCAGAACTGTTAAATTTTCACCCATCTGGGGATAAGTATCTAACACGTCGTTGGTATAGGTGTGGGATGTCATCGACACGAATGCATATACTCATTGGAGGTTCAGTTATGATGAACTCTTTCCACAAGACATAACGGTACATCACTCTGAAGACACTTGTCAATATATCAATATAGATAATTGTCTATCGTCTCTTGTATCAGCTTAAGGGTTTGTACTTTATGCTCTGCAATTGTACGGCTATAAGATATCACCTATACTGGTTTTACTTGTGATATAGGTACTAAATATAGGGCAAGTTTTGCATTTGAAAAAAAAAAATCGAACTCGAAATTTGAGATTTTAATCAGAGTTGACATTACGATGATAGAGAACACCGGGTCCGGCAATTCCGTCTGTTTGTCTGTCTGTAGAACGATCTACAGCCTAAACTGCTGAACCGATTTTGTTCAAACTTGTTGGTTAGGCGTTCTAGGTGATTGTCCAAAATAGATTTTGGAATCGTTGTTTTAGCCCCAAAAATAACGGTACTTGCCATACAAATGTTTCTAACATCTTAATTATCTCGAAAACGGCTCTAATGATGAAAATTGGTACGTGTACCAAGTTGAGTGTGGTCTACATTTTGGCTGAATTTTTTTTTTTTTTATATTTTCGACTTTCTCATAAACGGCTCAATGGATTTCGATCAAAAATTTTATACAGGAGCTCCTTCAAATTCTTAATAATACTGCATTTCAAAATTTTCTAAAAATAGTTTTTTAGATTTTGAAAAAAAAAACATTTTTTATTGTGAAAATTCAATATTTCGAAAATGGTTGGACGATTTTTTCTGAATTTTTGTTCTTGAATTTATATTATTAAATATTTAAAATGTTCATACCATTTTTTTTAGAAAAAATTAAAAATACATTTAACCGTTTCTATTAAGAATATTTTGCATACATGTAGTGTGATCGAACATAGGAGCAAGTACGTGCGATCCAGTCGTGCATTTTATTTTGTATGTTTTAACCCACAAAAATAAATTATATAATAAAATCAAGATATGTATTTTTTGGAATCTTTTATGTTAATAAAACAGTTTTTCGTTTTAAATTCTTGAATTTGTTCATCAATATAGGAACAGGTTTTAGTGCATACAAAAAATCTCTCATTAATTCGGAAAATTCGTTTGTTCGGAATGACATTCCTCCCAACCATCCCGAAATAACGAGATTTTACTGTATATTCAACCGCTTCTACTAAGAATTTTTTTTGCATATACAGCATACCAACAAGTATACATGTAATTTAGTAAGCTTAGTAAATTGTCTCGTTTGTCATAAAGAAATTATCAAAACGTCTGATCCAGACTTTTTTTGGTCAGAAATTGGCAGATTATAAAATTTTGATGAGTGAAAATGAAATCATTAAGAAATAAAGTCCAAAAAAGTCTGGAACAGCTTGATCACAATTTTCTTCCAATTTTTAAACGTCAACACAACATTTGTTCTTTTTTTATATTTTTGTTTGTTTAAAATTCAAATTTTTTTTCTCTTCAAACTAATAATTTTGGATTTTAGGGGTTCTAAATTAATTTATTTGTTCAACAAATCTTTTCTCACAGGAAACACGACATGTTTTTTCTTTATTTATGGCAAACGCCAAACTGACAATTGTAAATAATTTTCTGCCCACAAATTGCTGCCTACAAAAATTTATTTGGCAGAAATTGGCTAGAAATTGTCAGGAAGGGGAAATATTTAACTCTTTCAAGAGCTCTCTCTTCTGGCCAAAACTATCAAATTTGTAAGTCTGGAACAGGAATTGGCAGACATTTTTGTCAATTTGTTCCAATTGGCAGAGTATGGATCAGACCTAAAATACTATGTATATGTATAACGTGTCGACCGTTTAAAAAAAAAACATAATTGATGATTAAATTTTAAACCAAAATTATTTGGTGGTTGATATGACAGCTCAATGAAAAACAGAGCCTAGGGGGTCTTTCACTCTCAGGATCCATTCATGTCGGCAAAAATATGGGCACCTACCCCTTTCTTCTGAATTATAAGATTTATAATATATTAGCTGACTCGGCGAACTCTGTTCCGTTTCGTTTGAACTACTTAATCTTATTCCTGGTGATCATATTCACGTTCCCGTTCCAGTTCTCGATTAAATGCGTCATTTATTTCACTATATGGCGATGGCATTCCTAACCTGATTAATAAACTACCGCGCATGAGGTAACACATGTCTTCGATCAAGAGTAAAGTCCGATTATGTAACTCCTCATTCATCTCAAGATCATGATTTCTAGAACTGACACGAATTTGATATAAAATATCTTCTGACATTATTAGCCTTGTATTTGTGCCACAGGTTAGATGAGTTCAATGCGGAAAGCATGTCGAAATGATGATAGCAAATAATGTTTTGAAGATGCAGAGATAATGGCTTCAACGATCGTTGTATCCTAATGTGTATCGTTTTCTAGTGATTCAAAATACAAATTACTGATTTTTAGAATTTTAGAATTAGAATTAGAAAAATGTTTTATTCATTCATATACAATTTAAAACTAGTTAAAATTACATTATAGTTAAAATTACAATAATAGAATAAATAATCGTTATCATCCTTTAGCTTAAAATCTAGTGTTGGATGATACATTAGCAATTACAATTTTACATGAATGAGAACTGATGTGGGGTGACAGTCAGGACGGCAAAAATTATTAATTGATTAATTGATCAATAACATATAAAAAATAGAAAATAATTTTAATATAATAATACAAACTTAGGAAAAAAGAATAACAATTAGAATAATATTCAGTATCAGAATAGTAACAATATTTCAATAATAATTATCTATACAATTTAAGTCAATTGTGAAAAGCCAGTCTTTTACTTTTTTCAAAAAAGAGTTTAAGTTTTGAGTAGTTCTAATAGACATTGGTAATTTATTAAATGACTTAGGTGATGCGACAGCAAAAAAGTTAGAGAAATGAGTTTTGTGAGCAGTGGGTACAGTGACAAGATGCATATTATTATCAACAAAGGTCTTAAAGTACTTGCTAGTACTTTAAGACCTTTGTTGATAATAATCTTCTTATGCTAAGAACCACCCCAGCTTGATAAAGCATATTGTATTTTTGAGTGAGCAAGTCCATAATAAATTAAAGTTAAAACTTGTATAGAACAGAAAAGTTTTAAAAGTTACATTTTCCGAGTAACAAGCATCAAATAATTTTTAATATTACAAATATGTTCTTTTCAGTTAAGATTAGAATCAATTATGACTCCTAGGTATTTAAAATTGTATACTGAGTCAATTTTGAAACAAGAATCAGGACAAGAAATAATTGGTTTATAATTAGGTTTACCAAAATAATGTATTGGAAGGGTGAATTGTGTACAATTTGACCCATGAAATATAAAGTTGTGGTTACAAAGCTGATGACTAGATATTTTAAAAGACATTATTTTAGTTTTTTCACTAAGTACTAACTTATGGACAGAAAACCATGTTCTTAGAATCTCGAGGTCTTCTTCAATTTGAATGACACAATTAAGTTCAAGATTTGACTGGTAGGTAAATAATATATCATCCGCAAAAGCCGTGGAAATGCCATTCAACTACTGCTTAAATAGAGATTTAATATAAATAAGGAAAAACAAGGGACCAAGTACGGATCCCTGAGGAACTCCAGACTTTAGAAATCGAGCCTCATTAACTATTACTTTTTGAACTCTATCCTTTAAGTAAGACTTCAACCATTTAAAAATAACTCCTCTAAATCCCGCATTATATAACTTACTTAGTAGTAAATCTTGATCAACCATATCAAATGCTTTAGTCATATCAATAAAGAGGGCCATGGTAGGTTTATTATGATTCAAGCTGCTATAGAGTTGACTGCAAAGTCGTAGAATGGCATCTTCGGTTGACTTCCCAGACCGGAATCCAAATTGATTTTCGCTAAAAAAAACTGTTTCTATCTAAAAAAGAAGTGATTCTTATTTTCATTAGTTTTTCAAACATTTTTGAGATAGTGGGAAGAAGAGAAATAGGTCTGTAGTTAGACATATTTGTTTTATCTTCTTTTTTATAAAGAGGGATCACCTCGGCACATTTAAATTGTTGAGGAAAACAACCCTATTCAACACTTAAGTTAAATATATAAGCTAAGACATCAGAAACATACAAAGCTATTTTTTTAAGTATGTTACTAGATATTCCATCTGAGGTACAAGAGTTTTTATTTTCCAAGGATAAAATAATTTTATAAGTCTCAAAGGAGGTAATAGCATTGAAAACAAAGCTATTCACGATCTAGACTGCGTTGATGAGAACAGTTGAAATCAGCCTAAGATTCAGTGGATGGCTTCAATTTTTCCGAAATTTCAGTAAAATATTCATTGAATTTGTTCCAAATACATTTAAAATCGGTTACTTGTATACCATTCACTGATATTGTTCCTATTGAATTAGACTTCCTCTTCTTTCCTAAAATACTGTCAATAATTTTCCATTCTTCTTTCACATTACCTTTCGATCTTTCAAATAAATTAGCATAATAGTTTTCTAGCGTTAATTCTACATTAATTTTAACAGCTTTACATAGTGAAAGGTAGTATTTTTGAAGATTTTTATTATTTGGATATTTTTTTTAGCTTAGTACTAACTTTGTTTTTATTTCTTATCTTTTCATGCAGATAATGATTCATCCAAGGCTTCAGAAACTTCTTTTTACTCTTTATAATCGACACAGAAGTGCATTCATTCATATGCCTTTGCAAAATTGAGTTGAAAACAATAAACGAAGTAGACGGATCTTTTTCAGAATAAACTTGATCCCAAAATTCATGTTTCAATATGTCTTGTAGTAACGTGTAATCTATTCTATGATGCTCTTTATCTCTCAATGTATTGGAATTTAAAATATTTTCAATGTTATTTATTTCTAGAACGATCATTCTGTGATCAGTAATATTACAATCTAGAACACTTCCACAAAAATTTTACTTATTATTTCTGCCAAAACGCGAGAATATGTGGTCAATGCAAGTACTAAAAGATGATTATTGATTTCTGAAAAAAATTATAATTATCAAATTTTCAACCACACTTTACCACAGACAAAATTACGCTTAGCTATCATAAGCGTTTTGTTATTCTATGCCAGATGCGTTTTTGTTATACCACGTTTTATAGTGACTTGTATTTTCTTGTTGACGTTTTATTTCACGGCACATAGGAATACGGTTGAATGGAATAAAAAGTAACATATGTCCGTCTCTTGGTTCTAAGCTACTTCCCCATCAATTTTCAGCCAAATCAGTTCAGCCGTTCTTGAGTTATTAAAAGTGTAATTAACACGACTTTCTTTTATATATATAGATATCACTGCTTCACAAGAAACAACACCCCTGAAGATACTTCGAAAGGAACAACAACCCTTGAAAACCAATTTAATTGGAATCGGTAGGGACTCGAGCTTATATCCCCAGTGTTATGATAACACTTTCGCATTCAATATTACAGTCAAAAAAATGTTTGTTTTTACCTTTCATCGAAAAATAGTATCTGTGCTAATAAAAATACATATATACCTTTACCAAAATTATAAATAATCGGTACATATGTAAAATCTAAAACTTAACTTAATTATTATTCCTGAAAGGACTGTGACGGAACTGCAAATGTAATGCTTTCCTCCACAGTAAAATGTTGATTTTAAATCACTATAAACCTGTCGAAAATATTAAGGCCCTTTATTCTTTTTATGTTCATTTATAAAGGTGAATCTGAATATATATGTTATGTAGGTTAGATATGTATGTAGTAGGAATGTTCAATTCACAAACCCATTTCCTTCTAAGACTGGATATAGATACATCATCAAAAATCCATTTCAGAACTCATAAATGAAAATATCATTTCCAGTCTTTGTGTGTCCTTGCTTGTGCCTTCCTTAAAATAAATGCAAAATTGTATATATACATACATTCGTACAAACATAGCTTTTTCAGACAAAGAAGGACAATCATAAAACCGTGTCCTCCACAAAAAAAAAAAAAAAAGAACAAGGAATATAAAAAAGAAAATAGTGCCTACCACGAAAATGCCTATGTTCAAACATCAGTCCTCATTCTCACCCTCTTTCTAGACTTGCTCGACATTTACAATTCTCTAAATATACAAATGCTCGCTTGCATCTCCTGGGTGTTTATTTGTTCGGAGCAAATATATTCCAAGTCAGTAAAAGCTTAAAGTGGATAATATAAAACGAACCAAAATATAAAATCAAGAGGACACTAAGAAGCACCCATACTGTAGTGTGGTGGTGCTATGAATATACATACATACATTAAAAACATAGCTATCCTAGATACACATTCCAAAGGAATATTGATTAAACGACTGCTGCGAGGACGACTACGTCAGTTAGACTTAGTAACACGTTTGATTACGTATAGTAAACAAGGGGCAAGTCATAAAACAAGTCACATTTTCTCCTTGAAACTCGCCGAAGGACTTCGATTCCCTATAGTGAGCAACGACAACGACTACGATAAACACAAAACAAAGGACACACCACCCAGAAACACCGAGGTATAGCATAACCTTAAATAAACAAATAAAATAAGAAACAATGAACGAGCACAAAGTTACAAAGAAGTCCTGCACAAGCATACTATGCGAGCTGACACGTTTGAAATCCCAACAAAAATATCTTGAATGCAGTCAAGTCAAATTGAATCCCGATAATTTTGGTACCGATGATGATGATGATGGTAATGGTAATGGCGTTCGTTCAATTATTCGCGAAATTGATGACTTAAAGACAATGTTGACCAGAGACTTAGACGAAGAGAAAATGTCGTCAAAACGTGACGTGGAAAACATGTGGATTTTTGTCAATGCAATACGAGACGATGTCTTTAATGGAGAACGATTAAGACAATATTCTGTGCAGTCGATTCGGGATAGAATTCTTTCAATAAATTCGATGCTGGGCAAAATAGCAGAAAATAATGAGCAGAATTTGAAAGTACTTCAACAGAAGATTACAGAAATCGAAAAAGACACTAAATTACTTCTGAAATGACACTAAATGTTTTAATGATTTTTAATTTTAAATCATTTCCATTATTTTTTATTGACATAAATAAATGATTTGTTGTTTAAATTAAAAAATTGAATTATTTACAGTTATGTGGGTACATATACCTATAAGTTCTGTTATTAATTTCTACTTGAGTGTTTCGTTATTTCCATCCGTGGCGACATAGATGTGTGCTCGCCTGTCAACCTCGTGGTCGTAGGTTCGATTCCTGGCGTTGTCTATGTCGTCTAAACTAATTCTAAAATTTTCATAAAATGTGTTTCTGGTTTGCTCATCTATGCTGTTCAGGCATAACACTAACAGCATATGATTGAGTAAGCTAGTATACCCATACAATATGACAACGTCATAAATCAAATAATGCGAATTAAGAGACATTGATAAATAGAACACGGTAAATTCTCTGCATTAGTACAGCCACCATCCGTGGCGATAAATTTGAGACAACAATCAGCTCTAGTCTCAGAACATCGCTCTTCGCGCCACACATCTTTCCTATCCTTCTATCTCTTCTCTCGCACCCCCGCGCTGTGTTAAAAATCATATAAAGGGTAACATAATAATCCCTTGAGCGCGTGTAAATTATAAAAAAAAATCATCGCACTTTCCCGATCACTTTGCTTCCAGTTTTGACGTCAATATTTGAATCGTTTATGTCACACGAAACTGTCACTCTTCTAGATTGTATGCCGCAAAGTCTTAGACGATTTAGAACGATCTTTAAAGTATTTCAAGTATGATCCTCGGAAAAATTGTATTTTGCTAATTTTGAACGTAGGGGAGAACGGGGCTGAAAGTTACACATTTTTAACTAAAATTGATGCTGTTCCTTAGATTTTGAAAGTGAGTTAGCCAAACTTTTTTCTGTTTAAAGACCAATATTTCTCAGCTACGACATCCTAGGGTTGCTCATTTTACATTTGATGTTTATCATTCGATGCATCGAATAAATCCGATGTATCGAATGCTTTCGATGTTTAACGATGCATCGATGTTTTTTGTTCCGATGTATCGAATAAAAGTACATATCTCATCATTTGCACTCTTTGGCACTTTTGATTTAATTGAATTGAACACTAAAGGACTATTCACATGAGAGTGACCAACGACCGACGAATAAACCAATAAATTCCATTTTAAACTATTTACCAACCTAAATTCTTAACAAATTCTAAACAAAATTGTAGAAATATAATTTATATTAATGTTTACGACAGAAAAATTTACTTTTTAATCGCCAAAATAAGATACATTTGAGAAAACAATATTGGTCATCGCGAATTGCATCTGATTGCTACGAAAAGTCAAACTCTATTCGCGTTCCACATACCATCGTCCCCACAAAATCTGATTTTCAACCTATATTCTCGACGAATAAAATTAAGGCCATGTGAACGAAAAGTTAAAACGGACGAATATTCGTTAATTTGTTGGTCGGTCTCATGTGCATAGTACTTAACACATAGGTTACAAAACAAAAGAAATAACATGAACACGACAAGACGACGCGACGTTGAATTCGCACACCTGGCGTACCTCACATGTGTAGTAAAGCGATAAAGCAAATAGTTCCCAGATGCAAGACACAGGTCGCACTAGACTAAAGCGGCCAATTCACATGACTGGTGTCGACACCGGACACAAAATATCCATTCAGACACACACAACACCAATCCGCACACATTAGTTGATTATTACGAGACCAGCCTTAGGCAAATTCCTATAGAGCTCAATAAATGATATCCAAAATTCACAGCTAGGTACGTATAGCCATATTTACGTCTATACTCGAACACGATCAGAATGCAACTGGAATGTTCCTCGAATGTGTTATACACATTCCCACATACATAACACAGAGAGACACACATCCACGAAAAATCAAAATGTTTTGATTTTGTCGACACCGTATTCGACACCAGAAATCTGTGTATACACTAGCCCACACACACTCCACATTCAATAACACTGACACAAGTGTCATGCACCAGTTTTATGTGTATGGGCCGCTTAAAAGATTCTACAATGCTGTTGCTTTTTTTTAGAGAACAAGTCAGTTTCCGGAATTATAAAGCCAACCCCACTGAGGAAAACCGGAAAAAGTTTCAACAAGCTAGAAAGACTTGCAACGTTCACATTCGTAGAACCAAATTTTTGCATGACCAAAAATTAAGGCAAAAAATACTACAATGTCCCAAAGGTAGTAAGAATTTTTGGTCATTTGTAAAAACTATTCGAAATTCAACTTCTTCTTCGGTTCCAACGCTCGTCTTTAATGACACCCCTTTTGTCAGTTCTCGCGAAAAAGCCAATTTGCTTGCAGCGCAGTTCGCTGTTAATTCGACGCTGTCAGAAAGTGTTATGACTCCTCCAGTACTTGAGAGCGTAAATGATTTTATGGGACGAATCTTCTTTCGCACTCGTGCAGTTGCTAGAGTCCTCAAAGATCTTGACATAAACAAATCCGCTGGCCCGGATAGTATCCCTCCCATCGTTTTGAAGAGGTGTTCTTCAACGCTGGCAAAACCACTGCGTAAGCTTTTCTATCTGTCCTATTCTACAGGTCTCTTTCCGAGTGGATGGAAAACAGCATTTGTCCAGCCTGTCCATAAAAAAGGCGCATCTTCTTCACCATCTAATTACCGTCCAATTGCACTTACGTCCCTTCTTTCCAAGGTCATGGAAACGCTGATTAATTATCAGCTCAAGAAATATCTTGAAGAACGAAAGCTCCTTAATGACCGGCAGTATGGCTTTCGTAGCAATAGGTCCACTGGTGATCTGATGGTATATCTCACCGAACAGTGGCACAAATCTTTACATCGTTTTGGAGAAAGTAAGATTATTGCGCTTGATATTTCAAAAGCATTTGATAGAGTTTGGCATCAAGCTCTCTTATCGAAAATGCGTGCATTTGGTATCGATGAATGTCTTCTTCGTTGGATTAGAAATTACCTTTCGGACCGTTCAATACAAGTTGTATTGGACGGTTTCAAGTCTGATATTCACAAAATAAATGCTGGTGTACCCCAGGGCTCCGTATTGTCTCCGACACTCTTTCTCATTTTTATTAATGATCTCTTATCTGGAACTTCTAATCCACTTAATTGTTTTGCTGACGATAGTACTCTCAGCTTTTCATATTCGTTTTTAGATACACCTCCTTGTTTTTCGGATGTGCAACTGGAACGGCAGCGTATGATAAGCTCATTAAATTCTGATCTTGACAGCATTGTCCAATGGGGAATTAAAAACCGTGTAGAATTTAATGCTTCAAAAACTCAGTGCTGTCTTCTGTCGTTAAAGCAGAACCCACCCCCCATGCCGCTATCCATGAGCGGCACTTGCATTGAAGAAACCGATCAGCTTTCAGTCCTCGGCATGTGCATCACAGACCACCTCTTGTGGAATGAACACATATTTGATGTCGCCAAAAACGCTGCAAAGTGTTTGGGCTTTCTTCGAAGGTGCAAGAAATTCTTCACCCCGTCTGATCTAGCTGTAATCTATAAGGCCTTCATTCGTCCAAAGCTGGAGTATAACTCGCACATTTGGGCAGGAGCTCCCAGAACTCATTTGAATCTTTTGGATAGAATTCAAAATAGAGCTCTAAGAATGATTGGCGATAGAACTATAGTGGAAACATTTACATCTCTAGAACATCGTCGAAATGTTATATGTCTCTCACTATTTTATCGCTATTTTTATAAACATTGTTCCAGCGAAATAGCCAGTTGCATTCCTCCCCTTAAATTTTTCAACCGTAATACTCGCGCTTCTAGGAATGCTCATCAGTTTACCCTTGAGCTCAACTTCGGACGTACTGTCAAGTACAGAGATTCTTTCTTTAGCCGTACAACGCGAATGTGGAATACTTTACCCGGCTCTATTTTCCCCTCCCATTTTGATATTCAGAAATTCAAAACCAATGTGCATCGGTATCTCCTCTTGCATCCTTCCCTACTTTCCTAACGCTCGCACTGTGCTTGTTCATTTTAAGGGTAGTCAAAACCCCTTTAGTGCGCGCATCCGTTTAAAAAAAAAAAAAAAAAAAAAAAAAAAGTACTGGAATTTGTAATTTCAATGAATTTTAATAAGACTTTATTTCAATAAAAAAAAAGAACCTTGAATATTATCATTTTTCTTTTTCCTATCACATATTAGCTGATTTATGTTGTTTTTGTAGCATGATAACCTTTTTTCGATGCATGGGTTAAAAACATCGATGTTTCCATCCATTATACATCGATGTAACGTTCTGATGTAATCCATCGAAAAAAACATCGATGAGTTTTTTCTATGAACATCCCTACGACAACCAATTAAAAATACTGATCAGAATTTGCAAAAAATATAACTTTTACACAAAAAAAACTGTTATTACGACTTACCCCATATGTGGGAAAAGTTGTAACATAGACCGGGGTAAATTGTAACAAAAACTGAATATTTACTACAATTTGGTAAAGTTTTGACAAATTTTCAATAAATCTATATAGTTCTATATAGTTGACATAAAAATAAGATGCGTGTATTAATGAACAAATTTATGAAACGAATAAATTGTTTATTGGTGTGATAGATAAAATTGTTCTAAATTATGTTCCTTAAAAAAATTACAAAGTTAACTTTTCTCAGTACCAGTCTCATATTTCTCATAATGTTTTGGAAATAGTATAACGACTAAAGTCGCAACCAAATTTATTACGTATGGTGTGAGATGTAGAAGCATGTGTCGATATCGCTCCAATTTATTTCTTACCATGTGCATTTTGCGTTACACCACGTAGACTAAAAAACTTTTTGTTTGTGCATGGGAAACGGAAAGACATAAGTGTGAAAAAGAACTAACATTTTTAAATAAATAAATGACAGTTTGGAAAACAACACACTCAATTATAATGCAGAGCTAAGTCAGTTAATTAACACGCCACTCTGAATCACACCACAGTATAGAAGTCTCGTTGCGGTATTCGGTTTGAGATTCTTATCCTACGGTTTTCACCTGACATTAATCTCAAATAGCATTTTCACCACAATTGAATATGATTTATGATGATTTTTGACAGCACCTTTCAAAATCCAAATATTATTATAATTTGCCACGTTTAGCACACACAGTGTAATTGAATGCAAATTGGACTAATATGGTTTTCCATTGGTACGAGAATTCAATGCTTTTTCGAAACAAATCTTTCAAAACACGAATTTTCGGATACATTTTAATTTTGGGCAAACGAAATATTTTTTTTTTATTTTGAATTAAATTCCCAGATCCGTATTTTTCGGTCAATCTGTCCCTCATTTTACTAACACTACTAAACACAAATACAATTGGAAGCATTCAGTTTTCCAACTATCAGCTTCACAGACACGAATATATGACAATACCAAATCAACAAAAAATAAATCACTTCAAATCGCAACGAAAATCATCAAATCCTAAATTTACCAATGGAAAACCACATTAATGTTGAACTGGTAGACAACTAACAGATAATAGTTCTGGCACGAATGCACTTGACTTGAAGTGAGATATTTTTTTATTAACTTTCCAGTATAAACAATCCCATAATTGGAAGGGAATTTTTTTGGAAGTTGCTAGTCGAAAACCTTATTTTTAGTTTCTGAACACAGATGAGAAATACCATCCCAGCAATACAAAGTTCATTTGTGCTTCTGAACGTTAACATTTATTTATTATCTCATAATTTAGAAGTGGAATAGATAACACTATCTGTCAAACGCAAAATTCACTTTTCCTATGACTGTGTTCATTTCGATATCGGAATAGGTTAGTTCGACAACTATACTCCTTATACTTTGTTTCCACTGAACAGTAATCTCAAATAGTGTTTCACCCCTCCAAAACTACATTAATTTCGACAGCACTATTCAAAATGCAAATTGTGTTTTATATTCTCCTATGATTTAGAAGTGAAACTGTCAGCTTCATCTGTATCAACCGAAGCGAAAAATTCACTTTCCCGATGAATGTGTTCATTTCAATATGAGAATTGGTTAGTTCGATTTGTAAATCTATTGGCTCTATGAAGATTTATATGAGATTTATTTTAAATCTGGGAATATTAAAATTTGTACTGTAGGAGATTGACCTTAATCTGAATAGATTTATTTTTCCTTATGATATTTATTTTCAATTCTTATTTGAGGAGATTAAAATTTTTTAAATCTTTAAACTTTTAGACTAAATCTACTTAAATTTTATACTTAACAAAAACTCTTTTTAATATATTTAGCTAGTAATTATTTTCTTACTTAAAGGAATATTTCATGCTTATAAAGATTTAACTTCAACACTAGTCACACTTCTTTAATTCTTAGCAATAATTTAAATCTCGCTGTAGAAAATTATTCATACTTTAAGTTCTAAAAGTGAAATCACCAAATCAAAAATCAAATGTAAAAAAGTAAGATTATAGCCGTATTTTATTGGTAACCTATAGGTGCTGCAGTAATGAGCGTATGAATAAAACTACGAGTATTATGAAGTTTTTACAATGGTTGGAAAAAGTATTTTGACAAAACTATTTTCCTTGTTATATTGCTTGTTTTAAAGAGCTGATAGATATAACGGAACTCGTGTGATGCTCGAAACAAAATATCTACGTGATTGTAACTGTAAATTACAAAATATTTAATTTTTCCTTACGCATTCGTTCTTAATCATGTTCAATGTATGGAGTGAGTTGAAATTAACTGGAAAAAAGTATTTTGACATCATATTCTTTTTAGTTCATTTCGTTTCGCGCGTTCGATCAAAGTTAATATTTGTTAAAATTAAGCACATTTAAATACAGAAATTTTATTACATTAAATTTTTTTTCAATTTAATTGATTATAATGGGGAAAACGGCGGAAATACGCGAAGTTTTAAGAAATGAAATGGTGATCAAGTATGATGCTGGTATTTCGGTTGAATACTTAAGCAAACTATACAAAGTGCCTCGTCAAACCGTGTATTACCAAATAAATAAACAAAAAAATCACAAATCAACGCGAAACTTACCACGTTCAGGACGCCCACGCAAGACCGTTTAATCGTCAGAAAATTTAAAGATTTCTAAACGATTTCTTATAGTTTTTTTCACAAATTTCAATATCATACTGATTTTTCATTTCTATCTATTGTTGCAGATTTTGGCGTTTTTAGCACGTTTTCTTTAAATTTTCCGACGATTAAACGGTCTTCTCTTTTGGTTGTCTTGCGTGAGCGTCCTGAACGTGGTAAGTTATATCTCTTAGCTCTTTAAAACAAGCAATATAACAAGGAAAATAGTTTTGTCAAAATACTTTTTCCAACCATTGTATATACACTCTTATTTAATATCTCCCTCTGCTTGCCAACAATGGTGCACAAAGCTTTTTGTCTGCAACCCGAGAGTGTCGTTCCATTCCAAATATTCCAATGCTTTATCTACACTATTATTGACACTATTTTTACTGGACAATTTATTCGCACTTTTCTTTTGTTGTTGTTTACTGAATAAAATTTTGCTGCGCTGCCTATATACTTACCAATAAAAAACGGCTTATATATATTATATAATGTGAATAACTTCAAGTCTGCTGCGTCAAGCATTTGTTTTATTTCTTGTAAACAAGGAGAAACGACAGCGCCTGTCTGTCTAATATTAACCTTAAACTTGTAAAAATTGATTAAAATTCATTTTAAAATAAGTTTAATTTGAATAAAGTACGCAAATAATATTTTAACATTTGCAACAGGCTGACGTATCTAAGTGACTCAATATGCAAATCTTGCACACAAAAAGAAGACAAAAATCTTAACACTGTCGTCATTAATCTCTTCGTACAGGCTTGAATAAAATTTTCACAAAAGTGTCTTTGAACTTTAATAATCTGTTTACATTTATTACTATACAGTCTGTCTTACTGATAAATTATTGAAATAAATTTTTGAGAAAAGAAAAAAACAATAATTATATTCCAAGTCTTATGCATACTTACATATATATGTACCTGCCAATCATATTTATTCAATAAACATTAGATAAATTACATAGCCCTTGAAAACCAGCTCAAGCCGGTTACTAATCAAGTAGACAGGCACATACATAGATATTTAAAAAATATAAAATTCTTAAATAAAAAATGGTCCATAGCTGAAATTTATTATTTTTGTAATCGATATTGCTCGTGATAATATTTCAAAATCATTTACATCTTCTTCTTTTTTTCCAGGTGGCAATTAAAATTATCGACAAGACATGCCTAAACGAGGAATATTTGGCGAAAACATTTCGAGAAATTGCAATACTCAAAGAAATGCATCATCTACACATTACACGTTTATACGAAGTTATGGAATCTCAGACCATGATTTATCTGGTGTTAGAGCATGCGGCAGGCGGTGAGATTTTCGACCATTTGGTAGAAAAAGGTCGAATGAAGGAACCTGAAGCGGCAAGGGTATTCACTCAATTAGTGTCCGCTGTGCAATATTGCCACTCCAAAGGAGTGGTGCATCGTGATCTCAAAGCAGAGAATGTCCTGCTAGACAAAGACATGAACATAAAGGTAAAAAAAATGTTTAAATATTTTTTTTCTTTTGCTTTATCAAATACATATATTTTTTTTTTGTTGGAGAATATAGCTTGCTGATTTTGGATTCAGTAATAAATATGATGAAGGAACACCACTTAAAACTTGGTGTGGTTCACCGCCGTATGCTGCCCCAGAAGTATTCCAGGGTTTAGAATATGATGGACCTAAGGCAGATATATGGAGTTTGGGGGTGGTGCTCTATGCCTTGGTGTGTGGGGCATTGCCGTTCGATGGCAAAACACTTTTAGACTTGAAAAGTAAAGTAGTTCTAGGAAAATTCAGGATTCCATACTTCATGTCTCAAGGTAAGATTAATTGTATTATGTCACCACCTAAAATACCAAGAAAATAATTAACCATATTACGAGTATGTACATATTTATATATTTATCTTTTGTCTGAGGTCATTATACATGTAAAGATATTATACTCTTTTAGAGAGCTGACATCAGCTTCAGGGGAATTTGAAAAAAAAAAAACAATAATTAAAATGCAGTTATCTATATACGGATGTATGTATATTTAGTTTAGACAATGTACGTCAACCGATTGCTACTTTGTTCTTTATAAAAGCATTGACACTGAGTAATAATATAATAATCAACAGAGAACTATATTTAATCAAAGATTACACTGGCCAACAAAATATAATCTTTTTTGTAATTGTTTTCGAAACAAAATAATTTAGACGCCCTCAGATCCAATCCAAAAGGGTATTTCGCCAAATTATTAGCAAACGTCAAAATCTTTACTTTGTTGAGCCTGACATCTTGTTGGGAAGACTTAGGTTTGATTCTAAAGGCTTTATATTTATTTAACAAAATCAACTGTTTAGTCTTAAGCCTAGTACGCTGCTGATGCGAAACGAAAAATCCCATACAAAAATGACACGACGAAATCATGAACGAAAAATTTCGCTCTACTTTTCGTTTTCCAGTACGCGCTGCTGAACGACGAAATGTGTAATTTTAGTGGATAGCTGTACTAGATTTCTTAGTACAATTCTCCACTCTTTTCGTTCTCAATTTAATTGACCTGCACATTAATTTCTTGCGAAATTTTGACATTTCATTTTTTTTTATAAAAAAAAAATTCAAGCTCTTGTATTGTTTATTTGATTTTTCTTTGGGTTTTCTCTAGTGTCTGGTTTTTCTGTGCATTTTCTGTATTAAATTATTCGAAATAAGTTCAATTCTAATTTTTGTATCAAAACCAATTTCAAAATCGACTAAACTAAATCTGCAAAATGGAAATGGGAAGTTGGAAAGAAGCACACCCTTCACATATCTTATCGGCGAACAAGATATAGCGGATCTTTATTTGGAGTGCTTATTATAACCAACTATCGACTTTTCTCATACCTAGTGCTAGTGCTTAGATTAAAAATAACCTATGTCCTTTTAAAATTAATTTATTTTAAGTGACTACTAAATAAAAATAATATATATCTTCGGAACGGGTTGTCCAATAAAGGCGAGCGATATCTGTTTAGAATCAGCACTTCATACTTTCAAAGGAAGCATCAACATTTTTTGCAAAGAAGTTGTATTAAAACAAATAGCTCCAGGAATACGCATACATCATTCTAAATAGCGTATTCCAAGAGTGATTTTTTGCAATAAGGCTTCTACATACAAACTTTTGATGCTGATTTTGAGAGTATCAAGAGTAGATTACATAAAGGTATCAACCAAGTTTTTAGGATAACCCGTTCCAAAGATACACTCCAGGTATTTTCAGATCATGTTTTTCAAGGTGAACAGTGAATTGGTTTTGGACTATATCTTTGGAACGGGTTATCCAATAAAGGCGAGTGATATCTTTTAAGAATCAAAACTTCATACTTTCAAAGGAAGCATTAACAAAACCAAAAGTAGTTTTGTCACCAAATTACTTTTAGATGTATTTTTTTGTCACCAAATTTCCTTTACATATATTTTTTTTTAAATAAATCTTGGACTTGAAAATGGTATCCGGAATTAGTAAGAAACCATAAATTAGAACCGTTTACACCATCTCAATGAAGCACGTAGTTTTCGAATTTTAGAGTGGCTTACCTCCTAACTTCATTGATTTTCTTAAAATTGAAATTTTATCAAATCGGCAGATAAACCAGTTTATAAATTCAAAAGTAATTGCTTAATTTGGATCATTTAAACGGTTCTGAGTTTTATTTTAAATCCTCTTTATGTAACTAGAACCATTTTTATATCAAAGAATTATTTTATAAGAATTACATCTAAAAGTAATTTGGTGACAAAAAAATTCCATCTAAAAGTAATTTGGTGACAAAGCTCATTTTTTTTTACAACTTGTCAACTTTTTTTTGACAGCTTACACCACAACTCTCCGCAAATATTTTTCCGCTGTGATTTTCGTTAGCATTTCGCTCTCCTATTGGAGACCACCGAAAATTTTCGTTTCGCATCAGCAGCGTACTAGGCTTTACAGATAGCTTGAGAATAATATACAGTCGAACTTCGATAACTCGAACAATGACTTGCCAAAAAAATAATTCGAGTTATAAAGACTTCGAGTTATCAAGTAAAACAGCAAATTAATATAAATTACGTAATATTTATTATCGAATAAAAAAAGTACAATTGTTGTGATTATTTAAAGTATTCTGTTATACATGACTGAAGAATGGATTTGCCGGAATGCTATATTTAATAGCCACATCCTTTTTTCTTCACCCACTATTAATTTAAATTTATCTTCAAACGATGTGTTTAATGTTCGTTTAACGACATATTCATGTTAGCTTTACTTTTAATAAAAACTTCACACTGCACTGTTAATATCTACGTCAGTTTCTTTTCACTTTTTATTTCGTCTTTTTTTAATTTTTTTAAAATAAGACTGAATTCGTCTTATATAACATACGTATATCAACCTAATAATGTGTGTTCTAACACTGGAACATGACAGCTTTTACTCGCACTTAACGGAATTACAATTTTCAACACACACATATGTATACAAGATCATAGAACATACAAACACAATGCCCACAAACGCAATGCATTATGAAATTAACTTGTATATAATAATCCACATAATTTGATTATTTACCGAAAAAATTCAAATTATCGAAGGTGACGCCGAATAATATCTTCGAGTTTTAGAGACATTCGAGTTATCGCGACATTCGAGTTATAGAAGTTCGAGTAATCAAACAAAAATTACATGTAAACTTCAGAAGTCGCGCTATTGCCAACCAATTTCATTCGAGTTATCAAATATTCGAGTTTTCGAAGTTCGACTTATTGAAGTTCGACTGTATTTTTATATTATATATATTATTTACATTAATATATTTGATATTTTTTTACTCTGAGAAAATATAATAGAACATACAAACACAATGCCTATATACGCAATGCATTATGAAATGAACTTGTAAAAATCCACAGAATTTGATAATTTATTGAAAAAATTCGACTTATCGAAGGCGACGCCGAATAATATCTTCGAGTTATCGAGACATTCGAGTTATATTTAGAAGTTGAGCTATCAAACAAAAATTACATGTAAACTTCAGACTTTGCGCTATTGCCAAACAATTTCATTCGAGTTACCAAATATTCGAGTTTTCGAAGTTCGACTGTATTTTGAAACATTAATATATTTGATATTTTTTTACTCTGAGAAATAAAATAGATTTATATTATTTATAAAATAAATATATTTAAATTGATTTATATTATTTATATTTAGAAAGTGAGAAATTAGCAAGTAGGTAAATAATAATTTGTTGGAGAATAATTAATTATTATCTACAGTTGAAAAGACTTTTATTGATACATAATAATGTGGTGTTCCATTGATGCAAGAATTCAATTCACTATTAATACAAATCTGTCAAAACACGGATTTTAGCAATTTAAAATTCGCTGATTTATATTTTTAGTAAACACAAGCTTGACAACTACTAATTTCTCAGACACAAATATAAACAAAAATCAATTCAAATAGCGTTCCATTCGCCACGAAAAACACCAAATTCTTAATTTACTAATGGAAAACCTCATTAATTTTACAGATTTTTTTTGGATAATTCACTAGAGAGTTAACTCCATCGCTCGTAGTTGCTCTTAAGCGTTTTCATGTAGGAGCTGCGAACTGCGAATTAACCTTTTTAAGCAATTTCAACAGGAAATATCAACTTATTTTTATTAACTTTTCAAAGAAGTTAAGAAATGATCTTATTTACAAAATTTAAAAATAAAACACTAAATACAATTTGTTTAAATATCAAAAAAAATATATTTGAATATTTTCAACGCGACCAACGACAGAGAACTGTCAAATAATGTAAATTCGCAATCCACAACCGCAGGACGCAGTCTACAAATCGCCGAATAAAAAGTTCGCTCGAATTTAACCTCAAATTTTAGAATTCATATTATTTGGTGGTTGTTCTTCTCCATCTTCGTGGCGATTCATGTTAATTGGATGTACATGTAGCTTATGCCTCTTTTTTACACTTTTATAGCAAAAAAAAGAAACTGCATAAAACCACTTTTTTAAAAAATAAAATTGTTTTGAACTCATTTTCATGCAAACCAATTTTAAATCTTTATTTATTTACATATACATATGTATTAATGACATTTGTCAGCAGGCTGGTCGGCGACCAAAGATTATAATCATATGAGAGAAACTTCAGAATTAGATTAGACGAAATGCCAAACCCACATAATTATGAGTTTCTGACGTCATTTTGCAGTCACATGACTCATTTCACTTTATGGAGACAGCTGCATTACGTCAAAATAATGTCAGAGGTACATTTATGTAGTTTTAACATGTCGTGTAATCTTAGCTTTATTTCCGATCATTTTTTAATTTTTGGTATGGTTATTTTATGTATATTAAATAATATGAATATAAAAAAAAGGTTTATATGCTTGTCTATTTGTATATGTATATCACTGATTTTTCTTATCATAATCGTTAGATCCGTTTTCGATTTAATTAAGATGGTAGAACATTATTTTTGGGGCTAAACGATTCAAAAATCTATTTGAGACAATCACCTTAAACGCTTCAAAGTACCAAGTTTGAAGAAAATCGCTTCAGCCGTTTAGGCTGTAGAGCGTTGTAAAGGCAGATAGACTGAATTGTGGGACCCACTTTTTTGGTGTTCTATATCATCGTTATGTCAACTTTGACTAAAATCTCATTACATTTCTTCTTAAAAATAAAATCTCGAGATCGATTTTTTTACCGATTGAGGAAAAAAATTCTTAATAGCAGCAACTTTTCATCTGTTAGCCTGTTTCTTTTTGCGTTATCAGATTATAAAAACCTCCTATCGCAAAGTTGTTTATTTTGCTCAAATTTTAAGATAATCGGATTTAACTGAAAAGTTGAACAAACATTTAAAGATCGTTAATTAAAAGAAATGCTCCAGAATTGTATAATTGTCTAAATTGCAAAGAAAAAACATACTTTTGTGTTTTACGATAAGAAATCCTAGACCAAACAATTTACACAGTGCATTTCCTGTCAATTTTGTTCAATAAACAGTTCTTCGGTTCAAATAGCGTAGGATTTAGCATATTGCATCTAGAACACCATACCGATCACCAGAGATAGACTCCTTATTTGGAAGTTTGGCTACTACATTATGTTAATTCTAAATTTAAATTAACAATTCTATTTTTTCTAAATTTATCTTTAAATGCAAATATTTTTATAAGTCTTAAGTCTTATCAATTTTTGTGAAAAATAAAATTCTGGAAGAATAAGCAAAATAATAATTCGTACAAAAAAGATACGCTTGATTTTGACTCGGACAGACATTAAGCAGCAGGATTGAACATAATAGATATATTTGATTAATGGGAAATGCAGGCATATATAATGTAAAAACAAGTTGCAGAGTGTAAATCAAATCTCCCAAGCTTGAGAGAGTACATACATATTTATGCTTGTTTATCGACCTAATCGAATGAAAAAAAAACTTAACTAAAAAAAAGGTAAAAAAAACTGTTTAGTTAGGGCACTTCAGAGTTTAAATCATTTGTTACTCATTATATTTCTGTTTTGTTTTTGTTGTAGATCAAATTTAAAGGCAGAGATAAGGTACATATATTTAAATAGGTTGACTATGCTTGCTTATCGAATCATAACCTTTACCACTTGTGTCTTTTTTGTTGTTAACAATGTTTTCATCAAGTTATTATTATTCTTTCCAAATTTTGTTCTGCTCGTTGGGTTCAGACTTTCTCTCGTTGTCATAAATAAACATATAAAAGGTCATACTTGAAAAGCTCTTACTGTTTAACTATATATACTATTTAAACCTAGCATACACGTTCACGATCACTAATGAATGCCGGTAAATAGGGCTTGTCCGGGTACTCATGAGTGGTGATTGGTAAAAGGGAAATAATTTTAACTTTTCTACATTCACTTACTTGATGGGTGAAGATACTTTCCATCGTTAAGTTTGAATCAGACCATAAACATAAATGTTAAAAAAAGAACCAAGTTCTTCTATACAAAAACCTCTATGTAACAAGTCCGTGCAAAGTAGTGAGAACTAAAAAGTAAGCCAAGTTCTTACTTCATGAAGTTTTAATACCAAATATTTAAGGGATTGCGATTTTCGACATCCCTCAATCTTCAGTACCAATGAAGTAAAAACTTCAAATTCCGAATATAAGTTAGCCAAGAGACACATGACAAAAAAAAACCTTTTTATATGTATGTATGCATTCATGTCAAATCTGCCACCCCATCAAAGATCAAATCTTTCGTGTTGAGATTTACATCGAGTTTCATTCAAATTTCAAAGATCTCCTCTCAAAATCGAGATTTGATCTATTCAATGAAACTTATTTCCAGATTTAATTGTAGTATTAGTGAATACATACATTTCTTTAAAAGCATATCATCAAATAATGAGGAAACCGAAGAAGCAATCAAAAACTCCACTAAATTTCTAAAATCAAAATTATTAACATCTTCGTCCATTCGAAACAAATTAATAACAAAATATTTTCAATTTGACCCTTGACAGAAAAGACATTTTACATTTATGTGTGCGTTCAGAACAAATCTGTCAACCCATCAGAGATCAGATCTTTCGTGTTGAAATTTTATCTATATAGATTTGCTCTTTTTGTTGAAATGAAACTCGAAAAATTCAAAATGATCAAATATTTTGATAGAAAGAGCCAATCTTTTCTTGAATGAAACTCGCTAATAATCTGCCAACGCATTTGCTTTTTTGTTGCTATGAAAATCTCAAAATTCAAAACGATCAAATCGTTTGGAAGAAAGAGCAAACTTGAAAGGGATTGAACGGACCTTTGTATTTGTGAAAAATTTGCCGATTTATTTTTTTTGAAGATTTTGCGGAAAAAAATTGTATTTTCAAAAATGTTTCCCAAACCCATCAATATATACATGAAAATAAAGGTCTATTAAATACCTATCCACACCTGAAAACCAAACGCTTCTGCAGCCTCTGGTTCTCGAGATATTGCAATCGAAAATTGTTCCCTTGATTGTCAACCAACCTGCATTTGATTTGGTTTGGAAGCTGATATCTCGGCAACCAAGCCTCAGAAAAAACTGTGGTTTTCAGCACTTGAAAGGGATTGCACACTCTTTTGAATTGGTGTAAAATTTGTAAAATTTCTTGAATGAAACTCGCTATAAGTCACTGATGGATACTTAAATTATACATTTTCTTTTTCTTCTGTTATCTTTGAAGTTGTTAATTTTGAATCTCTCGGCTCTAAAGATAAGTTCTTAGAAACAAAATTAAATAATAGGTACTCCACCTCCATTACATAAAAATTGGCATTCTCATATATAAAAAAATAGTTAACATAGGTTTTCTACGAAAAAAAACTCAAGATTCTCTGTGCTCAGCTTAGTTCGAAATTAATTAGTTATTCTATCCACTTCGAGCTTTAAAAAAAACCCGTTAACCCATGCGTAGTTATAACAATAACCCCTGTCACTTTCTTGTTTTGCAAGTTTTAATTGTCTTGATCTACTTTCATTAGAAAAAAAACCTTAAACCAAAATTTCTTCTTTTTTTTTAGATTGCGAAAGTCTTATACGAAACATGCTCGTCGTTGAACCAGATCGACGCTACACTCTCAAGCAAATTATCAAACACCGCTGGCTGAGTGAATGGTCTGGCGACATTGAGACAACCTCCTACGCCGCCGCCCCAATACAATCAGTCATCGAACCGACAAATCTCGATTCGGTGGTAATGACACACATGCTGCAATTGCCCGGCCTAACCGCTGACATGATTGCACAATCGGTGCATGAGAATCGTTTTGATAAAATCTATGCCATATACAACCTCCTAAACGATAAACTACAAGAAAAAAGAAGAGAACAGCAAAGACTGCAACATCATGCCAACTTGGCCTACTCTAGGTGAGTTTTTTTTTTGAAATTTTTGTTTGTTTTGTTACTGGGTCATAGCACATCTTTCAGATTGGAGCGTTATGTATGTGTATAGTAGGTATCTGTACAAATCATGTTTTGCTTAGAATCGATGAAATGAGTTTGTCGTTTATCTTTTGTCTTTTGCGCCAACAACAAACTACAATGTTCCACTATAATATATTCCAATGAACAGCAATTGTGTTCTGCTGTTGGCTATTTCTAGAGTTGCCTTGTCCCCATCGCCGCGCCATCACCGTTGACCGGTTTGACACTATTTCTTCCGGTGACAAAACTATTGTTTTGCACAAACAATGAAAATAACATATGTACGACGACTATCTGGTGGTGTGAGTGGCAGAAGAATAATAATTGTAATAAGCCAAAAGGTCATATGTCATTGGAATAATTTTCAAAAGGGGTGCATTTTGATAAAAATGGCTTACACTGTTTAGCTTTGGGTATTGCTGCAGATGAACTGGCATTTTGTGTTGGTGTTGGCAATGAATGGTCAAGCGCATCATTTTAAATTAACTTTTGCAAAATTAATTATTCAGTCCTTCATATTTGTTTGTGGAATTACTTAAACATAGTATTTAGCCAAAACATTGTGTCCTCCTTGTAGGTCGCGTAAAACAAGTATAACAACGGGCGTTGTGGACAGATCAGAGCCAATGAAGCAGGAATCAGCTGATCGACTGAGTCCGCTTACAAATGCCTCGTGTCCAAGTGCGGGATTGCTGGGCTGGACTGATGTATCGGTGGACTTGGAAAAATTCGGAGATTTAGAATTAGAGTGCTTATCACTTCCGAATGAGGTACATACACATTTTTTTTTAACTAACTCTTATTTGGAATATTTTAATTCTTAAAATTCTATCTTTATTTTTAGCAACAAGTACACAATCAAAACCACTTGATTCCGAATAATTCGGCAGCAAATGGTGCCAATACAAGAAGGCATACAGTTGGTCCGGGTGATGTGGCCCACGAGCAAGCTCTAGCCAATCCAAATCCCATCAATCCGATTAATTTCAAGTGTCAGGAAAACGAGGGTGGCCCCTATCTTCCAATGAATTTGCCTATGCTTCAAAATCAACCACTGCACAACCTTACTATTAAGGATCAGCATTTATTAAAGCCACCTACGGTCATGGGTGCAAGTAAGTGCATTATTTGAATTTGAGATTTTGTATTTTATATAACCATAAAATTCTATTGTATAGCTGGTGCATTTGGAAGAAGAGCTTCCGATGGCGGAGCTAATCTTCGAATATATTATCCATCTTCGATGAATAATGTCCAACAAACACAAACGCAACCACAAATGGACGGCTATTATACGAATACAAGTATTGCCGGCGGAGTTTGTAATTCAGGTGTCGACCACGTGACTCCTGAGCAGCAACAGCAGCAACAACAACAACAGATGCAACAACAACAGGCACATCTTAATATGATGGGAGAAGCCATGATGGGTCATTCCAATACACCTGAAGTCAATGAGGAATCAAGTGATGAAATTCAAAGGTAAATTTATATAGTACGATCTCTTTAAGTCACAAAACTTAAAATAAGTGTACTGCTGAAATTATATAGTACCTACTTATACTAAATGTACTAACTTGTTTAGATATATGCAAGCTCGTGGGTGTTCGAAACGCCACACAGTAGGCTGCACGGATGATATATCGGCGTCCCGTAATTCAGAAACAATTGGTATGGATCAGCCAAATCTATCACATTCTCCAGCACCTCAATCTGGCGGTGGGCGCACAAGACGTTCAGGTCTTCTAACTGTAATGGATCGTCCGCCAGGTATGAAAATGTTTTTCAATTTTTTGCTAGCAAATTCTAACACACGAGCATGCTTTGCACGATTAATTATATACAAAAAATATCTAGAACAAAAAATAGCTTAATTGCACCTACATAGATGTTTTGTACATATTCCGATTTTTGCTCTTATATTCATTAATATTATATTTTTTTAAAAATTTAATTCCTGTTTTCAAAAATTTTATTTTTTTTTTAATTTTCATTTATTTTTTCTTTTCGGTTTTTTATTACATTTGATTTTGTGCTTGGATGTGTGCCTTGTTGGTAACAATACAAAACCGAATTAAACCCTACTCACCTGTATCCTTTTCAAACAAAAAATATATCTATCTATCTATCTTTATCTATCTATCTTAACTTGATCCTAATTCATCCTACCCCCGTTCCTTTCGTATCGGCGATATCAATGCCTTTACTTTATCCTTTTCCACATTCCAATTACTTTTGGCAATCACTCAGTGATTAGTCCAGAACTGATTAGAGAAGTTGAATCGCGCATGAATCGCAATTATCTTCCGCCGTCTCTAAAAATGCAATGCTCGAGCGGCGGACTTAGTCAAAGTCCTCCGGCGGGCACTCAATGCAGCCCAGGCCCATCTTGCGCCTCTGCAATAACAACAACATTACCAGCTGCAGGTGCAAGTCTGAGCAACCGACGCTTTGCTAGAGCTTGCAAATTACTACCTACAGTACAAGAAGTTGGTAAGTGGTCTTTTTATTTTGTTATTGTTTTTTTTTGTGTTATGTTTAACATTTGTTTCGTTTACTCATTTCGTTTTTTTTTATAAATTTTCTTTTATGTTGTTTATTAATTTGTCCAAGTTTGTTTATTGTTTAATTCACAATAATTGATTCGAATAAATAGATTGAAAGTGTTTCATGTTAAGTGTCATCCTTCAATTTTCTTAAGGGGTCAGTTATAGCGATCAGGAAAACGAATCAGAAAACGTTGAGAGTGTGAAAGTGAATATTTTTTCTTGATGGTCGCTTATAGCAAACAGGAAAATTATGTCAGTTGGTAACCCTCACTACAAATCTGCTCTCAAGCTTTTTTGTTAGAAACAAACACGAAAAGGTTTTTCCTCCACAATTTTTGTCAGTGGAACGAGAGAAATTGGAACCCAAATTATTGGAATGATTTGTTCCACTTTGTGTCAAATGGCAGCTGATTGCACGAAAAATTAATTTGCCTCAGGAAAATAATTAAATACATTTTTAACAAAAAATAATTGTTCATGCAAAACATTTGTTTGTAATAAGAATTCTCTGAGTTATTTGTCATAAATGAATGTAGCATTTGCCATGCAAAACGCTTGAAATCACCATAAATTATCCATTAGAACTTTTTCCCTGACCGCTATAACTATGGGAGCGACCAACGAATTAACCAATATTCGTCTGTTTTGACATTTCGTTCACAATGGTTTTTTTATTCGCCACGAATGTAAATAAGTTCATAATATGATTTTGCGGTTAGTCGCGCGCGAACAAATTATTCGTTTAATGGCCTTTTCGATTGGTCGTCGGGAAGCCTTCCGAAGACTTCCGAAACTGTTCGATTGGTATCAAATGACAGTTCTTCTTCTGGATAGAAGAGAAATTTCCTTCTGGATTTGAAGTCAGAATCAAAACCAGAAGCACGAACACAGTCACACATTAACTGGCTGAATAGAATGGACGCGCGGTCGATCTCGCGGCACTTCAAAAAACGCTCTGTCAAAGTTAAAAGCATATAAACTCGTTTGGGTGAACACAATGGAGCGCTAGAAACTGGTTAACCTTTAACTTTTTCCCTTTTCCCGCGCGTCGTTTGACAGATAACCAAAAAAACATCTTGTTGGTTGTTGCATCCACACATTTGTTGATCTTCGTCGGGTCCCTCCGACGCAAAAATACGAGTACACATTCACAATTAATTTTCAAATTAAAAGTTTGCAAAAATAACTACAAAATTAATGGAAAACAACAATTTCTCACCGCAGTTTTGAAACGACCGCGCGATCCATTGTATTCAATTTTTTTTGGAAGCGTTGCTTCTCGCTGCGGCGGCTAATCTGAGCGAACGACCGCGCGTCCATTCTGTTCAGCCAGTAAATGTCAAACGCGAATTCAATGTCAGCAACTGTGTTGTTGGGATGAGCGATATTAGCTGCGTTTTATTATCTACGCGTCTGGGTCTGGGTTATTTTTGAACACCTATTACAAAAACAACACGAGATCCAGGTTTCTATATGGGTCTGCAAATATTAGTATTAAATTCGGCCAACAGAGGATACATATTAGTACATAACCCATATTGTTTTATTTTTACTGGGTGAACCATATGAGTTATTGGCGATAATAAAACACGGGTATTGAAAAACATGGATGTTGACATCGAAAATACAATATCGATATCAGAAACATCGGTGTTTTTTAACATTAAGCGCCAAATAAACATACATAGTTTGCAAGCGCAATTGCGCTGAAGTGCAATTCCTTCGAGAGCGGTATAACTTGTATAAGCATTAGGTCATTGACAAAAGATTTCAGCTTATTTTAAGTCAATGTTTTGAATCTTAACATCGATGTAGAAACATCGATATTTTTTTCGTCTTACATCGATGTTTTCCTAACATAAATGAAAATCGCCCATCCCTACATTTTCATGTCATTATTTTGTTTTTACCGCCTTACACATGGCCTCATTCAATAACCGAACTATAGCTATCCGGATAGGTTGGTGTTGTTGTATTCCCATATAAGAACACAGCTGATGACAAAGCAACTGCTGGAAAAAAAAATCTTACATGGGAATACAGCAACCCCAACATGTCCGGATAGCTAATAGTTCTGTTATTGAATGAGTCCATTAAAATTCAGAATCAAGAATCAAGTGGCAACTTGTTCGATTGAAATCCCGTGCGTTTGAAATTTCGTGCTCTACACATACAGTCACATTAAACTTCAGAATCGACAATCTAGTGGTTACTTATTCGAATGCGATCTCGGATCGTATAGAATTCTTCCGGAGTACCAACCGAAAACGGTTGGGGGTAGTCGTATTTTGTCTCATACATATGTCATCTGTCTTTCGTACAATTTTGCTCTTGCTTTTCTAAGCACTTTTTTATATTATTCAATGTTTTTGAATGAAACCAAAAACTTGAGTGTGCTACCACCAAGTTTTATTTTTTTTTTCTTTATTATTTTTGACTGGAATTATAGCTTTTTCACGACTTGCCAAGGTCGATCATCAGATTCCTTCGTTTTTTTTTTCACTTAAACACTTCTTATTTTTGCTTTTACCGACTATTGAACCAAGACCAATCGCCTTAGAAGCCAATGCACTAAGCTTGACGCCACCGATGCCACATGATCTGATCCAACCCAAGGCAGGTGTTTTTTGTTGTTTATCAATATTAAATTGAAACGACTAGGGTTTTAATTATTCGAGTTCTTTCTTATTTTCTCATTGCTCGTTTATAAGCGAACAATTGCTTCTACATATAAGAAGGGAGATTTTTTATAAATGAAAGATTTTTGGCACTGGTTTCATTCAAAAACATTGAAATTTTGTAGTCAAATATTTGAGTTGCAAAATATGCTGTGATTGTGAAACAATGATTTTTATTAATTTACTGAGAAAAATTGTTGCCTAATTTTTAGGATTTGAAATTAAGTTGTTATTATCCAATGTTATGCTATTTATCCAATGTTTAGATGTCATAAACATTTACGTATATTTCACTTAATGTAGAAACACAACTGAAATGTCTATTAAACTAAACCAACTCGTGTATTAAAATTAATTCGTTGTTTTTTTTTTGTTCTTTCTTTTTATTAACAGGTCGATACAGTCCAGTACGTCGAGCATCTGAAGGCTCAAAAGCGCACTTCCAAGGACCATTACAAGAGTGTCAGTATCTACAAAAAGGTATAGCACAGCGCAACTTCTTAGTTGCTCCTAGTCCACCGCTTTTAGAGAACTCAATTAGCTTGCCTGGTAAGATTTGCTTAAAGACGAATGTTTTGTATTATTTTATTACTATGCTTTAGAAATGTACCTATAGAAAATGCTTGATTTTATTTCAATATGCGGAGTTTATTAAGAGAACTTCTAGTTTGAGATTTATATTTCGAAATTTTTAACACACTTATTATTTCAAATAAATTATGTAGTTATTAGTTTGATATTTTACCTTCCTTGCCTGATTTATTACAATCAAATACGGCTATTTTTTGCTGCCAAATAAATTAAATGTTACAAAGACGCAAATAAATCATAACTCTTTCATCAAAAAGCATGTTCATATCTAATTCACACAACTAGATTCGGATTAAAACTCGGATGTGTTGAAAAGTTGGAAGAAAAATGTTGTTGGCGTCGATATCGGTTTCGATTAGTTATTCCATTCTTTAAACATTATTTTTAGGCAGGCATGCATATATTATTTTGCTTATTTCCTTCCTCTTTTAAACCTAAACAAATAGTGCATCGTATTTATGGAAAAAATTGGTTTGAGTTGTCGGCCTTCACTCCGGAACGGGTCTTCAATTATCGAGAACAGACTCGAATATTAAAAAAAATCAATTTATTTTTGTTTTTTTTCGATTCTTTTTGAAAATAACTAAAACTCCATGAATATTTTGCCGCCGTGTTTTTGTAACAAATTTGCTGTCTTGTTAGAGACCACAATAAAATATCGTCTCTAAATTTGTATTTAAAAAGTAGATGTAAGTTTTTGAATTGAGTTCTTTCAATAAAAATATCATAATATAACGGAAGTTCGACTTCCCCTTATTGATTATCATTTATTAATATGAAATTTACTTTGTTTGCTTTTAGGCTCACCAATTCATGGGAGACCAATCATCAATGTTATACAAAACCGAGGACAAAACATCGAAGTACCTCAAGATGCCATGATGACTCTTGTACCCGCTCTAAATCGTCTTATTAAAGAACATCGCATCAGTGTTGAAATTGCTAAGAATATTGTTTCATCGGGACTAGTTCCATTAGAACTGGCGCAATATTTAGGTCTTTTAGCACATTCAGGTCAGCAATGTAATATGCAACAACAAATGTACAGCTATAGTGTTAATCCACTATCTGCACCATCAACAAGCAATACTAGCATTGTCAATGCCGCTCAACTGGGATCAGGTGTGCCGTTTTCAAAATATATGACGGGTCCGCTAAATCCAGCGTCGTCAAACTTCTGCAATTCATCACATCACAATCCTAGTTTGGTTGGACAGTTCAGCAATATCAATTTGACTGGTGGTTGTGGTCAAACTTCTGGTAGTCAATCTCCAGTGCTTAATAGTTTCAGCGGCTGCTCATCACCTAACCCTTATATATTTAATGCGCCCGCTTCACTTTCGCCGTTGCATCAAATAACAAAGGGATTCAGTGGGCTGACGACAAGTGGTGGCGGTGGTTCTATAACGAGAGGAACTTCCGCTGCTATTGAAAATGCCTCAAACCAGCCACTCGATTTATCAATGGATGTGTGTTCATCGGAATCGATGGCTTCAGATATGTTTGCCTGCCCATCACAACAGCCGCAGAGTGGAAGCTGGTTTATGCCTGCATCTTATTTCGATTTAAAGCCATTGAATTTGTCACCCGCTCAACCTGTTCGCATTGTTCCGACACCACCTGCTTCGCCAAATCTTTGTATAATCCAAGAAGAGAACGCTAACGGTCACATAAGCCACACAATCTCTGCTGGCTTACCATACGGTGCTATGGGTTTTGCCAGCGAGGAACTGTCGGCGGCGTGTCAGCCATCACATCCTCAAATCTGTCTGACTGATGTCCAGGGAAGTGAAATTACCCTTGTTGCGCTCTCTTCTGAGAACAGTCGAGACAGCGACTGTGATTCATTGGAACCAAATATGCCATCACTGGCTCTACAAGGTCTCATCATCACAGAACCTTCCAGTGATATGCCCTCGATTACAAGGGGAGTTGGTCGAAAAGCAAGCCTTGAGAGTGAGAACAACTCCAGGCTAGATACAGAACCCTCATCCTCGGCTTGCGCCGCTACCAGCGGTTCAAATCGTCGAGGAAGTGATAAGTCACTAGGTTTTAGTGACGACAGCCTAAGTAATGATTCTAACAACCTGTCACCATGTCAGGAACCTTCTGCAAGTTCCGGTTTCAAAAGTGATTCTCATTCGGAAATCGGCGATCAAACTGAGGGTCGCATGAGTCCAGATTCGATTTGTGATTCTCGAATGTCAGACGAGTGCTACGAGGTTCCACTGCCACACGAATGCTCCAATCTAGATTCCACACGCATCCTGCAAATGGTTAAACAAACAATAGATTCAACCATGCCACCCAAAGGCTTTATTTTGAACAAAGCAAATACAAACATTGCTGATGGATATGAAGGGGTAAGTGCAAAATCAAGCACTTCTTCATCTGGAACAGGTATGAGCTTGAGTTCATCTGGATCTGGGGATTCAGATGTGCCAGTTGATATATCTAATTTAAGCTTAGAATATTCTGGGGGCTTGCAAATTGAACTTCAAGTTTGCGAGGGTAGAAATAAGGATAATAAGGGTATTAAGTTGAGAAGAATATCTGGCGATCAGTTTGAATATGGTAAATTGTGTCAGCAATTGATTAGCACTTTAAATGTGTAAATTTTTAATGTCTTATATGAGTTCGAAATAACTCAGCTATAAATAAGTAAATAATTTTAAAATTGTGCGATTTGGAGTTTTCGATATAATTTGGAACCGTTTTTTTACTGGCGAATACTTTTTGCAGATTTTTGATCATGAATTTATAGAGAAATCATTTCTAGGTGTTACAAATGATCTGTTTTCGATTTCTAAATTAAGGTTATACATTTTTTCTTGATAATTCTTCCTCTTTAACACAGTAATTCATATAATTGAATAGATAAATGTCTAAAGTTTCAATTGACCGAATCAAGGAAGCGCTCACAGCCAGTATTCTAGCATTTATTGCCACTTGCTTCATTTCATTAATATTTACTACCAAAAAAAAAATACTTTTATTCTCGATGGCTTTTATTAGGTTCTTCAAAAAATCCAACCGAATTATAACATGTTGTTAAAAGTATAAAATTTTCTTGTTTATTTGCAAATTAAACTCAATTAGTATTGTGACGTGAGGTCCAGTTAACTATTACCTTTACCCGTTTAATCATAAAAGATTAACACTTGTCAAGTAAAAGTGAAATACAATTTCATTTGTGTGTCGAACATGAGTTTCATATATTTACTTCCATATTTGCATTTAAACAAATCAGTTGAAGTAGAACCTCAAAAAATCAAATGTGTTCAAATTTGCGATGGTCTTTCAAGTTGAATGAGATGAAAGTTCTGTGAGATGAACTGTCGAGTTTTGTTCCTCAATATAAAATACATAGATCATTTTCACACATTTTGGCTTGTTCTAATATTTTGTGAAATAATGTGGAAATCATTTTTCTACCAAACAGTTGCCGTATCATATATGTTGTTTGATTTTTAGCATTATTTGTATGTAGATTTCTAGTATGTACATATGTTGAAAAGCCTTCGCCGACTTTTAATCGAAAAGGTCACTTAATACTTTAGATGTATGTATGCATATATCTCATTTTGATCATCAACAGTTTGTGATACCTTTGCATTATTTTTAATGCACAATTTGAATCAGTCCACCATTGTTATCTTATCGTTATTGTTACAGTTTATTTTCGTAAGTTGAATTTAGTGTGCATATCATAATTTCAAATAAAAGTATAGTCTTGTAAATCCTAAAACTTCTTTTTAATACATAAAAAAAATATATAGTTTTCTTTTTCAGTGTAGCTAAAATCAACAAACTTTACCGAAATTCTGACTTGTCAAAATTATTTCTTAACTTCGCAAACCAAATAATGTTCCAAAATTCCACCACACTAGACTTCTCCCGCATTTCTTAAAATAATAGTGTAGATTAAGGAATTCTTAACTTTAGCAAGAAAATGTATCTTAGATTACCTTAGCCTTAACATTTATAACTGATTGAATTAATTGTCTTCTAAAATAAGTGCGGCGCACACCGATTTGGATTCGCTATTGGGTTTTACTTTATGAAAATTCAATTAGATTTTGAAATCATCTATCTTTGATGATTTTACGATTGCATTTGAATTGGGCTGTACAATATTTGATTGTTGTTCATCATCAATATTTTAATGAATTAGCCGGTTCAAGATGATGTAATCTCAGAGATATATACATATACGCAATATCCGAAATATGAAAAGCGTTCTTCTCAGTCAAATAGAGAGCAATACAATTATCTAAAATCTCACCAACTGTCTAAATAAATGTGTACGTAACTTAAAATTTTCATCCGATAGCTGAATTCCCTAGTTGACATTAGTTTTTTCAAAGAATAGAATGTAAATTTCTTGCTAAGGCTGTATAACAATCACTGTTTTTTTTTCAATATTCAAGCTAAATTTTATTTAATCATCTGATCTCTTCCGGATTGAATGGGCGTTCCAATTTATTCTGATTAAATTAACCTAATACACCAAAATCGGATGATAATCGATTTTGATGATTAACTACTTGTATCTTAGATTAATTTGGTATCAATTTTAGTTAACAAATTGGGTAATTAATAAGAATGCTCAAAATTCCATATTTTATTTGAAGTCATACATTATGTATTTTTTTCTAGATACTTAGTGTTATTAAATGGGTAACGAAGACAACATTTTTCAAGTTTTTGAAATTTAAGTTTCCATTTTAACAGTAACAAGAAAAATAATGAAAAAAATTAAAGAAATATAACGGTGTTAATGCTTTTTGAGATAATGTGAAGTCTGAAACTCTATGGTCACTTCAGAACTATTTCAGAAATGCAACAAGAAACTTGTCGTTATGTCTTATTATTTTATTGCAATAACCCCCTTATTTAAATTGATTAATTGATTTTTTTTAACTGTAGAAGACAATTTTTTAATTGGTAGTTAGAAAATAACCGAATTAAATCTATCGTAGTAGTTTATGTTTTATTTTAAATCAGACCCAACGGGTAAAAGGGGTGAATAAAGTGCAGCTATAAGTAATATAATAGTAGAACCAATCAAACAATCATATTATTGTCCTCATATTTTCGTCATATATGTATCCGTAGTTTCAAAAATATTTATACATGTTATAAAAACATATTAACGAATTCAACCATAAATGTTATCACACAATTACATTATATACTGACTGAACATTTTGTATAATTAGTAGATTTAAATAAAATTTATCATAAAACAAAAAAAAAAACTATCTGTCTTCACTAAAAGTAATTTTTTTATTAATTCCGAAAAAAAAATAAAATTCAGCAATTAGTTCATTCGAGCTTTACTGAGAAATGTTTCTATCATGATACCCTTTTTTAACTATATGTATGTACATACTTGCCTTTCATAAAATCTTAGACATAAAAATAATAAAAATAATCAGTATCAGAGGCAATGATATAATTCACACAAAAAAATTCGATTAAGATAGAACGGCTTATATATTTATAACCAAACGAATTAATATTTTTTTCTTTTTATTAACAAAAAAAAACATAAAAGACAAATTAGACGTTAACCAAGAAAACACTCGATAAAAAATACTTTTGTTTTTAATTTAAATATTTGTATGTATGTAGATTAGTATTAGAAAATTCATTAGACTGGGACTCTAATGAACTCAATTTATATTCCCGCTTTTTGATTGTATTTGTATGACCTAGTGAACTATAGTAAAAACAAAAATCAACCATATGTTCAACATACTTAGATAATTGAATTATCTATAAAATTATGTCCTCATAAGTGTATCAATGTTCTTTTTTATCTTGTGATCAATAAGTAAATGAAAATTTAAGTTAATTCATGTTAATACGGATTCAAAGATAAAATTCGATTAATATCGAGTTAATTCTTATTCTATTTCTCATTCCGGCTATTTATGAAAATAAAAAATAGTCTTTATATTAAGAACAATTATAAAAAAAAACTCTTTTGTAAATTTCATTGTATTCATAATTTTTATCATTCCAAATAGAGAAAATTTACTTCTTCGAGTATTTGTTAAGGTAGGAAGTAATTTTCCAAATAAACTAATAAACTAAGCAAACATGCGCCAAAAGAAAAAAATATATATACATATGTATATTAGGAAGAGATATTCGTATTCCACTAAAATTGTTTTTTTTTTTAATTTTCATTCTCAAGTTGTTTATAAATAAATTGAATATATATGTATGTATATTATAATGGCGCAGTATTGTAAGATAATACTTCAAACAAAAAAACATTAAAACAAAACAATTTCATTGAAATAAAACTATCAACGAGTGTACATTTTGAATACATTTTGTTATTTCAGTTAAGTCTATTGTTATATTCAATTTTATTATTATTATTAAATGAAATTTTATAAGTAAATTAATTTTTAAAAATTCAATTAATACAAAAAAATGCATAATTAATATCACTTATGTTGTAAGTAAAGAAATTTACACAACAAATGTAAAAAAAAATTAAAAAGACTGCTGTGATTTAAAAATATAAATAAACATATTATACCAATATTAAAAAAATAATATCTTGTGTGTATAATAGGTGAGTTTTTTCAAGGCCGCAGAGAATTTTCATTCCGAAGAAAACTGTGTTACCGACAAAGAAACTTTTTACTATCAAAATTTTTTGTTTGTATGCAAATTCCAATTTTTTTTTCTGTAATGGCGTCAGTAATTTCCGATGTAAAATTTATCTCGCGGTTATAACAAAAAAACACACCTAATGTATACATATTTGCATACATATTTAAAAATAAAAATGATTACTCAAGATTTTGGTAAGTAACTTCATATTCGTTTGTAGCTAACTGCAGATAAACCAATATGGTCGTCATGAACTAACATATCTGTCCATCCTTATTGGAAAACCTTTTATAAATTATGAAAACTTTGGAATTATTAAAACAATTTTAAATGTCATCAAATCCATTATTTATTCACTTACAACCTACCAAACACTGCAAAAATAAATTACTAAAATCAATTTAAGGCCCGTTTACTGATACCAATCATAAATATTTATGTATGTTCAACTTAAAACGCTTAAGGACTATTTTTTTTTCCTCTGCGTATACTGTCACATAAGTTCTTAAGTAGAACTTAAATGCTTAAGTTGTGTATCAGCAAAATACTTTATTCAAGTTTTCATTAAATATAAACATAACTAAAACTAAAACACTGCAGATAAACCAATATGGTCGTCATGAACTAACATATCTGTCCATCCTTATTGGAAAACCTTTTATAAATTATGAAAACTTTGGAATTATTAAAACAATTTTAAATGTCATCAAATCCATTATTTATTCACTTACAACCTACCAAACACTGCAAAAATAAATTACTAAAATCAATTTAAGGCCCGTTTACTGATACCAATCATAAATATTTATGTATGTTCAACTTAAAACGCTTAAGGACTATTTTTTTTTCCTCTGCGTATACTGTCACATAAGTTCTTAAGTAGAACTTAAATGCTTAAGTTGTGTATCAGCAAAATACTTTATTCAAGTTTTCATTAAATATAAACATAACTAAAACTAAAACACTTAAAAATTAACACAAAGTTATCAAGATATACTCTACGCGTTGCACAACCTTCAGCAGCAAACCCACGCCAGCATAAATCAAACACATTGCCACCAACACCGTCATTATTCTTTTTGCTTTAAATTTCGTATTGAAACAAACACAGTCACAAGTTAAATGTATGGATTATTTTGTATTTATTGCAGTGTGTTGCAGGAAAGTTGTTAGCAATGCACCAGCAACAACAATTTTATGACTTTGACCTAATAACGCTTTTGACTTTACTGGAGCTGGGTCTCGTTTGTGTTCAATAATTCAATTGGGATCTAAAATAATGGTCGCAGCTGGTGCTGGTTAAATCTGTCTCACGCTTTAGGCCGTGTGTGAATTGCGTTAAAATGTTGGTTAAATTTTCTACCTTGGTTAAATTTTGAAGTTTGGTTTGTGGTGGGATCAAATTTAGCTTTTTGCTGTGTGAATTGCGTTAAAAGGGATTTATTAAAACACTATTTTGGCTAAAATTCCTTCAAGATTGAAGAAATTTCCCTAAAAACATTTTTTTGTTGTTCAAGTTAATTAATTTCTTTCCCAAAATCCGACTTAGAAGATATAAAGTTAATAATTTGGCACAAAAAAAGTAACGAATTCTCAGTTTTACTAATATGTTTCGGTTTTACATCGTTAATTTAATATTTTAAAACAATAATTCGAAATCTTTTCAAAACAATACCCATTATGGTTAGTTTGTTGATTTAGTATGTAAACACTAGTTTTCACAGCTGAAGAATTTGACAAGCTGACAAATCAATCTATTTGTATTCAATTTGCAATATGAAAGACAATGAGTATTTTAATTAATTATTTTATATTTGTTAAAATATCAACGGATTATAATATTTGTTTTTTCCTCTTGAGACCCTACACAAACAAAAATAATAATGTAATTTAATTTTTCACTTGAATAAATTAAAACTTACATTTATTATATGGTTTCCCAGTAGATATGGACTTTTTGGAGTTCATCTTTCTTTTCGGTTATCGCTTAGAGTTTCAAATTACTCCATCTTGAGAAACGTTAAATTTTAACGCAAATTTAGCCTGCTCTACAGCTGTCTACATTTTAACCCATTTTATTCACCACGTTAGTGTCAAATTTTAACGCAATTCACACACGGCCTTAATATCGAAATTTGTATTAACATTCAGCTTTATTCATTAACGCATCATAACAAGTACATAAGTCTATGTTCCTAGAGAAATTATCTCTAAACGCAAAAATCTTAATAATTACTGTGCATTGCAGCAACATGAATTTTGTGTCGAAGTCATTTGACATCGCCCAATCATCAATTTGTATAGATGGCAGTCTTGTGCTTGTCTCGATAGTTAAATGGCCTTTAATTGCCTTGTAGCTTTCACACGACGAACCAAGCACCAAGATCGTAGGGCCACATGGTCATCCACTGGCGAGTAAAAGTGTAGTAAAGTACCTTGGCATCTGGTTGGATCAGTACCTGTATTTCGACAGACATAAATATATGTGCTGCCTTGGCCAGGGCTAGGGGAGCCTTTGCCTTGACAAAACGACTGTTTTATAGCAGCCGCCTTGACAGCAGGGTGAAGGTGATTTGTTACATGGCCCTCATCAGGCCGATGATTGCCTATAGATGCCCGGTGTGGTTCAACGTTGCCCCATCTCAAATGGAAAAGATTCGGGTGTTTGAGAGGCAATGTCTTAGACGTTGCCTTGGAATACACAGAACACCAGAGTCGGAGTACAGATATTATTCCAACCAGGTTCTATACAACGGAGCCAACATAAACAGAATAGATAATTTTTTGTTTAAGCTGATTCGGGGTCACACTGCAAGAGCGATGTCCTCAACCAACAGCTTAATTTTTGGGGCTTACTACCCCAATAATGAATATTTTGAGAGTGCGCGGTTAAGTGGCTACATCCCTCCCGAGGCATTCCTCTTTTTAGACAGTCGAGGGCTGATACAGGATGGAATGGCGGTTCCGCTCATCTACCACGTCAGCCGGAAAACTGTAGATAGGCGACTCCTGTATGGTCGAGACGTCATCGCTCAAGGTGGAGAAGAGCGCCTTCGGTTCAGTAGGACTGTGTCCGATCGGGACCGATGGGATAGGGCGAAACAATAGAACCAGTTCTGGTGGCTCTCTGAACAGCATTATGATACATAATGTCGATTAGGATGGTATGACTTACGTAGATTTAGGTAAATTAGGTATAAGGAACAGTCGGGGTGGCACAAAAAAAAAAATAAAAAATATGTATGTTTGCGGGGGCATTTGTGCATGCGGCTGCGTGCCTGTGTATGTATGTATATACGAATATGTATGTACGTATGTACTTGGCTTTTGTGGTTTGCATGTCTCGTGTGTCTGCATGCGTATACAAAATATACAAAAAAAAATATATATAAAAATAACCGAAAAAGCTGCTGTGGCTGTTCTAGTTTTTAAGTAGATGTAAGTAGCTTAAGTTATTTTTAGTTAGTATAAGTTAGTGGTATCTAGTTTTTAATTATTTTTAGTCTAGCTTAAAGTAGTTTGTAAGTTAAAATAAAATGTAAAAATGATATGATACTAAGTTTTTTTTTCCAAAAAGTTTTCTTGGTGAAAATAAAAAATAAAATAATAAGCATGGATTCATATAGTTTTTAGGTCGAAAGACTTTTGTATTAAGAGGTATAGTTTAGTTTAGAGCGCCCGTAAAGGGCCAGTGTAGGTTATTGATAAATAGGCTGGTTTTAAACCTTTTTTTTTAGCTTTAAGATAGTTATAAGTTAAGATTAAATAAAAATGAATAAAAAAAAAAAACAAGCACCAAGAAACTGAGGAGGAAACTGGGAAGATTTTGTTGGGATAATTGCAATGCAAAGCAAAACGTCAAAAAAATCTCTTCAAATAGTTGATCCGGGAGATTTTTTGCATTCCCCTTACTTTTTGTCCTTCTCGCCAACAAACTCCCAGTACTCAGATTCCATGTGTGAAAGCAGTCAGAGAGAAAATAAAAGTCCCACATGAATGCTTTATTTTGACATAAGCACATTGGAACTATAATGGGAAGAAAAGTGTATTGTATAAGGCTTTGTCTAGCGGCTACATAAGCCTATATGCACTGCATAACTATGCACGGGTACGTGTTTAGCGTATTGTAATGAATAAGACTGGATATGTTTAAATTATGACTTCGCTACGCAGATATAATGGACCTTTCACATATATGTACACACGTATTTTTTAGCTTACCACTTCTTACTTTCCTTAAAATAATATAATATCAATAATAAGAACAGGCAATTTTTTAATCAATTTATTTTATAAAACAAATACTTTTTTTTAAATTATGATGAGAGAAGCATTGAAAGTAACAGTGGATTTTAAAAATAAATGATCGTACAAATTTAGAAAATACTTAATTATGATTTTTATAAAATGCATTTATAGCTAGTGCTTTTATATTTGTATGTATAGATACTCCTAAAATAATGATTTCTTCAAAAATTGTTGTTTATTGTTTGATAGTGGAATAGTCTTAACAAATGATATTTTTAATAACTAAATCCATTATATCTAAAGGTATTATTATTTTCAAAAATAAAGGTTATAATAATTATAAATTATAATCATGTACCTATGTTATAAGTAAGTTGGCTTTTATTTAAAAAAAAATAAATAAATGTAAGACTGGACTTTTTCCACCTTCAACAACGACTCGTTTAACAAGTAGTATTGAAAACAATATGCATCTTTTAGATGTGTTTTTTTATATATGGATATTGTTTGATATCGAAATAAAAACAATGCTGTTCTTTCTTTCCCTGATTGGTGTTGCTTAATTTATTTGTAAAATATTTTCAAAGAAAAATGATCAGTATGTATATAAAATGCTGGATGACAGTTATTGTTCACCAAAGTTTTGGAATATCTGCAAAGAAAAAATAATTTATTTTAGAGCTTCGTGTTCGTATAAGTTACTATTATTAAAAAATTTATTAACTTGTATATCAGCTTAAAAATTTGATCATTATCGAGAAAATCGAGGAAATTTTATTTCATTCACAATATTTTACTCCCTCCGATTTTTTTTTCGACGATCGTTAACGTGCTGAAATATATTTTCCTCGGAAAATAAATCCTGTAATATGGTAGAAAAATTCCCATAGAAAGTTTATTCGGGACAGACTGTTTGTTCAAACGAAAACGCAATTACTAATTTTACATCATGCAATATCCTCTTACGATTTTTATCTTGAACTTTTCTAAATTAATTGGTAAAGGGTACTTAGGTACGTAAGGTGCATAACTGTCCCAATCTTAAAAAAAATCGAATTTTTATAAAAATATAAACGCAAATAACTATTTATTACTACTTGTTTTATTTTTTATACATTAAGGGCCAATTTTTCAATAGTCAGTTAAGCAGTCAGTTAGTACATATTCTCCAGATAGAGCAAAAATCAGTTTTTCAACAGTCAGATACAACGTAATCTAGGAATAAAGTTACCTGCTCATTTTAGAACTGAATAAGGAGTTATCTGAGAAATAAAATAAATAGCTATGTTCGATGTTAAAAACACTGAAAAATTATTGCTGTAAAATATACATTAAACATTATTTTCTATGAAAAGTTCGATACTCGAAATAAAAGTGACGTTCAAATTAAATTATTCTATAGATTGTTTTATCTTGATTGAAAAATTCGATCTTGTTATCCGGTTATTTAACGGTCCAATAAGTTTATTCCTCTGGAACTTAACAGGATGTTTATCTGGAGATTGAAAAATCGGCTCTCAGCGTAAGTTATACATCAATGCGCATAGAAATTAAAATCTGAGTGAAATGCCAAAAACTTAACATAGGAAAATAGAAAACTTAAAATCATTGTGGAACCTTTTTATTTTTTAATGAGTTTTTCGGTTTCCTTTTTTTTTGCTGAACGAAGTGAAGTTTTTCTATGTTTAAATTTAAATAAAATTTTATTTAAAAAATGGAGCAAAGAAACCAATTTTCAATGATTGGAACTATAGCCATCGCTGGAGCCAGTGCAACTGCTATATCAATTATTTCCCAAAACAAGAAATCTAATCGAAAACCCAGAAGTATGAGAGTTAACACATACTTAATAGATCGTGCTGAAAAAGGACGTTTTGTTAGTTCAGCAAGAACTTTTATTTCCATAAATGGTTATAGGTTCTTATACTTACTGATTTGATTGTGATCAGTTTCAGGATTTGTCATTATATGTAATCGACCTGATCTATCAGGAACCATTAAAGAAGGTTCTCTAGAATAGCAAATAATGGCTGTATTTTTGTATTGTTTTTATTTTTAAGACGCTTCCATATTTCCATAAAAAATTAAGGTTTATCATTTTTTGATTTATTTCATTAACTTCTCTCATTCATTTGAGAGCATAACCCTTCGATAAGCTTCCAAACGAATTCGTATTTTAATGTTGTTTGAGGAATAATGGTTTGTTGATGAGCGGTTGGTACTGTGGAAACCAATTGGATTTTGCAGTACAAAACTTTGACATTTTCGGCATGATTGTATTCATTGCCGAGAACAATTTATCTCTTGGGTACTAAAGAAACGAAGGTGTTAAATATGATAATATTCTTGAAAGTTCATCATCTTCATCTACTTAGCCACGCTCTCTCCATTACCACAATCGCAAGACTTTCCCTTAATTATGATCTTCTTTCTGTACCTGAAGTCATCCTGTAAGCTTTTCTACATTGTTTTCGTTTCTTGAACTAAATTAATTTCAAAAATTAAATGGTTTTTCAAAAATGTTCAAACTTATTTACTAGCCGAAGCCAAAGACATTCTATCTGTTACCCAATGGCATGCTGCGTTTAATGCATTGGAATTGCAATGAAGTGGATGTTGCTTGTTCCAATTAAGTTCCTCTTGTTCCGTTATTTCAGCGACCATTTTTTTTTGGTCGGCATTTCTCAACTTTTTTTGCTCCTTGACTTTATTCAAAGGGTTTTGGTCGCAACTTCTTTTTGACGGAGTTTCAAAGGAGCAACGAACTCAACAATCCCGGTATTTGTTAGATATCTCTTGCAAAATTTCGGAAATCGTTTTGAAAAATACATAAATTTAACTTATTTTTCTTTGCTTGCCAAAATGATTTCCGTTCAAAAATAGAGGCAGGAAAAAATAACTGATAAGCGAAAAATTTCATTCCACAAAAAAATTCTCTCGCATGTCACTTTGGTTTATAGCTCAAGCTAAATGGATTTTTTGTGGAATTAATTTTCTCGATTGGGAAAAAACAAACTTTTTGTATGAGAACTTCACTTCGCTTTGATGTATAAACCAGGCCTTAGATATCAAATAAAATACAATGATGAAAGAAAATCGGAAACACTTCTGTTTTGTATTTTAAAGAAAGAAATTATATTGAACCACTTTTGCACCGTTTTATGGAAACTAAATTTTTGAGTTCTTAATATTTGGTCCAGAAATCCTTTGCCGTTTTTACTGCCAAACGCATCGGCATACTTTTGACGAGGTTTTCGCAATATTGTGGAGAAATCTCATCCCATTGTTCTTGAATTCAGACCCACAGTACTTTGACTGACGATGGTGGTGACTCATATTTATTTAATAAACACTTTTAAATGTGACCATAAATTCTGGATCGGATACAAGTCTTGCCTTTGTGCATGCCATTGCAGTACCTGGAGATCTTGATTTTCTAACTATTCCTTTACAAGACCCGCTAACCTTCTAACCTTTTAACACTCAACCAGACATAAACAAATACCAATTCCGCAACAATTGATATGCCGATTTGAATTGTATGGAGTGATTGGGTTTACGAGAATACCGCACAATATTATCGACTTTACCAATGTACACAAGATTCACTTCGAATGAATAGCAGAATAGTGATGAGTGAAAATTCAAGAAAAATTCCCCCCGATGAATAGCAGAATTGGGCTGAATATGAACTTGGGATAGTGCAGTGCACTCGATGGATGGTAGAATACAAAGGCATTGTGAAAGGCAATCGAATGGGGGGATCGAATAAACGATTCACGTGAATAGCAGAATAGGGCTGTATCTGTCCAGGACGCATACTTCTTGACAAACTCAAGTCGAGCTTTTATATTTTTCTCCGAAAGCAAATGGTTCTTTTTTTCCTCTAAGGCTCTGAATCTGAACCCGACTCAAGTTAGGGCTCGTTGTACTGTCCACTTGCTTACTTTTTTGCCAGTATCTCTGCGAATTAGGGTTTATGCTTTTGAAGCCAGTAACAAAATATCTGACAACATGTGGGTATAGGTAGCATTTAGTATTCTTGGTCTTTCTCCAATATTCTTTTTTCATTTTATCCTTAACCTTTTTCCTTATTCTCTGCATAGCGCTCTTGCTCATTTTAAATATTTGTACAATTTTCCTAACGGAATCTCCTTCCTAACTTATTTATTATGCTATAATTGAGATATTTTGTAAACGGCTTCATTTTCTCAGAGTCACAATTATTTAAATTTTATTGAATAAAACAACTGATAACTGAGATAGGTGTGTTTGTTAACGTGAAAATTTGTACGAATTTGTACGAATTTACACATTTTGCTGCCAAAACCCATAGGAGAAAAAACCCAAGTTTCTTGGTGAAAATTACTAGTTACCACAGGCATACTAGGTTCGTTCGTTGAACTTTACTCACGGTCGATTTAGGTTTTTTTGACAACGCCAAGAAATGGCAAAAAAAACCTGGGTTTTTCGGTTCTCAAAAAACACCCGAGGGCCATTAATTTCATGTTGCTCAACAGCAACTTATGTGATTTAATAATTAAAACTTGAAATATGTTAAATTTAAGTTCTTAATAATTTTGTTTGGTCCTATGCACAATCCACAACTTCAAATGTTTCCGTTTTGCATATAGGGATAGAAACGATACATCGATGTTTTCAAAACATCGATGTTTCGTCGGCGATGATCGATGCTAATATCGATGTTTTGATAACCGGTACATCGCCGATACGTAGGCGGAAAAAACCTCAAACATCGACATCGTTGAATCATTTCGTTGAACATTGTCAAGATGTGTTAAACCTAAAAATGTGCTTGTATTTGTGTTGTATTAAACGGAGTACCATTTTTCCGTAATAGCGTTGCCCAGCTCACGTCTGAACAATATTTTCAGTGTTGGGGAAAGTTAAGTTTTTCACAAATGTTGTGAATGTAGCAAGTAGCAACACTGCATCGGAAGTCGTAACCTCTACATGTGAACACTAAATTTCCAGACTTGAAGTGTACCTAAAGAAGGTTCACATTATCCGAACCTGCGTGACATTCTTGTAGGATATCGAACATGCGTGAAAAGTTTCGGGTACACATTTATCAGTTTTGTTGTCCGCCCGCCAATAATAATTTTCATTTTCAATCCAAGCTCTAGCTGTAAAAGCACATCTAATTATTATTTTACATATTCCATTATGACAAAGATTCAAAAATGAACTAACAACAACAAAAAATTACAATTAAAACATCGAAAAAACATCGATGTCGATGTATCGCTCTTATAACCGATGTTTTATAACATCGATGTTTGTTATGGAACCATCGATTTTTACAAACATCGATGTTTTTTTTACGATGTCGCATCCCTATTTGCATATCTGTGTCTAAAAATTAATTTGAGTATTATTTTATTTCCATTTTAAAAATAACAAATAAAAAAATGAAGGGTAGCAACCATTGTTGACCAAATACTATACTGATTTGGTTGTTCTTATTTATTATTAGCGTTGCAAAACTGTCCCAATGTGATGTTGTCTTTTTTCTCAAATTTCAAAGATAATGCGGTTATCTTTTTGATATTTGTTACTCCATTCATTACATATTTCATTGGCTTGTTTAATTAAAATTTACAATAAAAATTGATTGTGCGTAGGGCTCTATAGGGCAAGTTTTTCATTTGGAAAAAAATCGAACTCGATATTTTAATTAAAATTGAAATTACGATATTGGAGAAGACTATAATGTCGTTTTTATTTGGCAATTCGATGTTCACTTGGAAAAAAATGACAGTTTAGATTCTGAAAAGCAGACAATTGTTCTTCTGAATTTGAAATCAGAATCGGAACCAGAAGCACTCACACATTCATATACTTAAACGTCAAACTTACTGTTGTCATTTTTTGTAAGGGGTTTTCCAATAAGAGGTGTTATTTTGAATAGCCCGCTAATTCGGTAGCTGTCACTTTTGAAGCTGTCATTTTTTGACATTTGACAAGTAGAAACTACGCTATTAATAAAAATGGAACGATACACGCTTCAACAACGCAGTTCTTTTTTTTGAATATCAAAATAACACCTCTTATTGGAAAACCCAAGGGTTTTCCAGGGGTTTTCCAATAAGAGTTGTTATTTTGAATAGCCCGCTATTTCGGTAGCTGTCACTTTTGAAGCTGTCATTTTTTGACATTTGACAAGTAGAAACTACGCTATTAATAAAAATGGAACGATGCACGCTTCAACAACGCATTTCTTTTTTTTGAATATCAAAATAACACCTCTTATTGGAAAACCCTATATATGAATTTGAATATTTCCGTGTACACAATTATTTTCGCACATACAATCTCATTTAAATTCAGAATCGTCAGTATTACGCAAATGTGTTCAGTTAGGATCCCGGATCGGAGAGGGATTCCGGATTGCCAAATAAAAACACCATAAGAAAGTGGGTCCCGCAATTCCGCCTGTCTGTCTGTCTGTAGGTCGACCAACAGCCTAGTCCGCTGAAGTGATTTTCGTCAAATTTGGTAATTAAGCGTTTTAGTGGATTGGTTCGATGTTATTTAGCTCCGAAAATAACGATACCTGCCATAATAATTTTTGGGTCAAAAATGACAAATTTCAATTATCTCGAAAACGTCTATTACGAATTTAAGTAAAAATCAGTGATGGTCAATCAAAATTTTTAATTAAAGTATTATTAACGCTAACTGCCATACAATACTGATTTTCCTCGACTATATTAACTGAACGGCTCACCTGATGTCAATCAGAATTTATATACCGAACGTCTTTCAAATTCTAAATAATACCAACATTTTCGAAAACCATTTTTTTAGATTGTTGTATTAAAAAATCAATTTTATTTTGAAAATTCAATGTTTCGAAAAAACGGATGGACGATTTTTTTTTTTAGTTTAATTTTTTAAATACTTAAAATGTTCGTACCAATTTTTGTTTAGAAAAAAATTTGTATTACAAAAATTAAGTAAAAAAAGACTAATATATTATTTAAACGTTTCTCGCATTTTATTATCCTTAAAGAACCGCACAGCTAATCTTTTATTTTAGATTTAAACGAAATTCTATCAGTTACCATTTTATATGCCGAAATGTTGCTCTTAAAAATTCAACTTGTACCTAAATATAAATGTAAGTATGTAGGTAATTTTTTATTGATAACTTTAAAATGCACTTAAAAAAGATTAGGGTTAAACATTATTACGACGAAAGGTCGTATAAAGTCAAAGTACTGTTAATTTTTAAATAAAACGTCCTTTTAAAAAGGAAGCTATAAATTACCTACAAGTTACAAACTTGCTCTTTGATTGATAAGCCAATTATGTGTAGGTGCTATGTACTTACCTACACACAATTAGTTTGTTCAAAATGACAGTTCATTTTTATTAGAAGTAGGTCAGATCAGTCAGAAAAAATTAATCATGAGAAACTCAAAAACTACCCCGAACGAAGCCAATTTTCCATCTCTGTTGTTTCTTACGACCAACTACTATAATTGAGGTTGGTGAATGCAATTATATGCTTTGGCTTAGTTGACAACAACACGACGCGACGCGACGGCGACGACTCCAACTTACGAGCAATTTATGAATGTACCTACATGTATGTATGAAAGTAGGTCGTAGAGTTGACTTACCTACTTAAATTTATATTACCTTCTAAAGGGGTTGTAACTTGCAAATTGAGACAAACTTACCATAGTTTACTGTTTCATTCTTTCCTCACGTATTCTGGAAGCCAAGTATAATGCCAATACAATTCCAAGAATTTGTATAAATGCAATGCCAAGTCCTACACTTATAAGAATAACTGCATTCGTATCGATGCGTTCCTTTAGTTTTCCCACACATCCATCCTGCAATAAGAATAAAGAAGGCCGAAATTTGCATTTATTTCCTTAAGATTCCCCCAAGCAAATTTTTACCTGAAAGTATTTATCTTTTCCCAGTGGTGGAGCATCAGCACAATTACCAACAGATTGGTCGATGTATTCCGGTCTACAACAACTGGCTCTCAAAGCCTTATCCCTGCTAATGCCGCGCCAGTCCGATGGATTATCAACACCACAACACATGAGCTTCCTCTGAATGTTATCCCAAGCTTTCAGATCGTCATCATTTGACCGTTTTATTGAATCCATAAGTGAGTTCTTGAGAATCATTTCAAGATCGGATTTGAACACTATTGCTGCTATGCCAACAGCTAATTCGACGACAAAGACGATACCAAGCAGGACGGCATACTATTTAGGAAATCAATAAAAAAAAAAGAACTTCTTTGTAAAAAATGCCACAATGAATGATTAATGGGTTTTCGTTTTCAGTTCAGTTACCAATATCAGGAGTGATGGTGATTCCTTAATGGCACCGAAACAGCCGAGTGATGCGATAAGGAATATAATTGCTCCAGTAACAATAAGGACTATTGGGGGTGCTGTTATTTGTCCTTCGACGAAGTGGTTGAACTCATTGACGTCAGCTAGAACTAAAGCACCAGCCACCAAGATGCCTAGACCCGATAGCTGTATGGAATGAAATTATTATAAATTGAGTGCTTGTTGAAAAATTTTATTGCTCGATAGTTAGCTCTATGTATGTACCTATTTTGTATGTGAACAAAATAATTTGTTAATGGCCGAAATGTTTTTTTTTGTTCTTATTATTAGTTAATGGCAGGTAGTCTTCTAATTCAAACACTATACTTATTTAAAGTATTTATTGTTATAAAAGTTATTGATTTGTAGGTCATTAGTATAAGTAGGTTAAACGGATGAATCTTTCCCTCTGGAGGCAATGTTTTTTCCTGGCAAATTCATAGGTACATTATGCATGTGAATAAGTTTAAATTAAAGTTTTAATTTGAAAGAAACAAAACTCATAGCCTTTATTTGTAAGTATGTTCATTCCTTTTATTTAAGAAAAAATGAGTCACAAGTTAATTAGGTACTTAGGTAGGTACACTTGAAAAAAATAATTGCGTGTTAAGATTTTGGAAAGGTCAGCATTTTTAATTAAGTTCTCGTGTTTTTTATTAATAAATATGAATATAATTAACTTTATTTAAGCCATAAGAAAAAAAAGTAAGAATGAGAACAATGTATAAGTAAAGGAAACTTTTTGAAGGCATTATTAAGTTAAATGAAGAATACTACTTTTCAGCTTGTTGGTAATATCGAAAATAGAGAGTGAACGTTTTTTTTTTTGTTGAGAAAATTTGTTTATTTTTGAGTTATTTCTGTATATTTTCTTCATGGCTCCACACAATTTCTGCACAGCTATTTCTAGTTCTATAAATTGGACATTTTCTTTTGAAAAACGAATTTGAAAAAAGAAATCCACCTCGAGATTTTTATCAAATTTATTAACACAAAACGAAAAAGTTAGTTCCGCAATTCCGTCTGTCTGTCTGTAGGTGGATCTACAGCCTAAATCGCTGACTCAATTTTCTTGACTTAAACGTATTAGGTGATTCCTTAGGTCCCTTTATAAAATATACAATTAGGGGAACAATATACATTTTTTGTAGAAAAGATGGTAGATTACCTACCTACCTTGATAAAAAAAATTATGTATATGTAGGTCTAGTCGACATTTTGCTCTAAATTTAAACAACAAACAAAAATTAAATAAAATGTTATTAATACTACGTTTTCGCCTGCCAATTAATCGAGATTTATGTGCATTAACCATAAATCCTCTTTGAAATCTTCTAAATCTTTAAGATTTCCCATACAAATTTTAATCTCCTTAAATGAAGATTAGAAATTAATCTCATTGAAATCTTTCTCGGAGTAGAAGATTCTCAAAAGAAACAAACCTTATTTCATAGAACGCGCCTATTCTAATGTCATATTTTCTCCATTGACATTCAATAAAAAAAAAACTGTCCAACATTATTTAATTTGTTTTTGTCTGGTATAATTTTTCGTTGCCTTCAAATTCTGTTTTTGTTTAAAAATAAGTAGAAAAATAAAAAATGCAATAAAGCTACAAAGACCACAGCGGTCGGTGCCTCGAATTTGTGATGGAAAATATTTTAGCTATCCTACAGTAATACATTGAAGTTGTTCTTTCCCAAATATATAAAAACGAAAACCGCGCAAAGGCGATTACAGTATTTATGTAAATATATCTATATGCTGCAAGATGTTGGGATAACAATATTTTAAAGTTATTACTCATTTTTATTTATTGAAATTAAATTTGTTCACTGCACCGTTTTGTTTTTGTCTAGTTGTATTGACTTTTTAATGACAATTCATAGTGAAAACGTCAAACTAATCTTTTTTTCACTGGTGAAAACACTTGAATATTAATTTTTAATCTTCTCAATTTAAACCGGATTATCTTTAGGTGAAAACGTAGCATTAGAAATTAATCGCATTGAAATCTTCTTTGAAGTAGAAGATTGTCAAAAGAAACAAACCTTATTTCATAGAACGTGCCTATTCTAATGTCATTTCCTCCATTGACATTCACTATTTAGCTAAATCTCCTACAAATCTTGGGACCATACAAATTTTATTCTACGTTTCCACCGACCACTAAACGGAGATTTAAGTAGATTTAGCTAAATCTCCTACAAATCTTCAGGATTTACCATACAAATTTTAATCTTCTCAGATGAAGATATATACTACGTTTCCACCGACCAATAAACCGAGATTTAAGTAGATTTAGCTAAATCTCCTACAAATCTTCAGGATTTACCATACAAATTTTAATCTTCTCAGATGAAGATTTAAAATAAATCTCATTTAAATCATCAATCGAACTACCCCATTTCCATATTGAAATGAACACATTCATCGGGGAAGTGAATTTTTCTCTTCGGTTGACACAGATGAAGCTGACTATCTCACTTATACATCATAAAACGATATATGCATTTTGAATAGTTTTGTCAAAATTAATCTACTTTTGGAGCTGTGGAAACACTTTTTGAGATTAGTAAATCTACAAGAGATTAAAGTTCGGTGGAAACGTAGTATTAAAATAAATCTCATTTAAATCTTCAATCGAACTACCCTATTTCCATATCGAAATGAACATATTCATCGGGAAAGTGAATTTTTCTCTTCGGTTGACACAGATGAAGCTGTCTGTCTCACTTCTACATCATTAGAGAAAATGAAAAGATATATGCATTTTGAATATTGCTGTCAAAATTAATCTCCTTTTGGAGCGGTGGAAACACTTTTAGAGATTAGTAAATCTACAAGCGATTAAAGTTCGGTGGAAACGTATTATTAATCTTCTCAGATGAAGATTTAAAATAAATCTCATTTAAATCTTCAATCGAACTACCCTATTCCATATCGAAATGAACACATTCATTGGGAAAGTGAATTTTTCTCTTCGGTTGACACAAATTAATCTGCCTGTCTCACTTCTACATCATAAGAGAAAATGAAACGATATATGCATTTTGAATAGTGCTGTCAGAATTAGTCTACTTTTGAGCGGTGGAAACACTGTTAGTAAATCTACAAGAGACTAAAGTTCGGTGGAAACGTAGTTTAATACTACTATAATAATCTCATTGAAATCTTCTTCGAAGTAGAAGATTTTCAATTCAAACAAACCTTATTTCGTGCAACGGGCCTATCCAAATGTCATTTTCTCCATTGACAATCAACAGAAAAAAAAACCTATCAAAAAATATTTAATTTGTTTGTGTCTGTTGTAATTTGTCGTTGCCTTAATTCAGTTTTTGTTTCTAAAAATGTATAAAAATAAAAGACAGTAAAGTTACAATAACAAAAGCGGTCTTAAGTCCAATTGGCAAATACACAACAATTTGACCTATCAGGCGAAATCCGAAATGGCACCAAAAAACGAAATTAGTCCGACGGCCAACAAATCTTAATTCCAGGCTGTTATAGCCTTGATGAATTGAGCACAGCTCTAGATTTCATCGAACAACGTACTGGCAACATAATGGCCCAACTGAAGTACTGGAGGAACTTTTGCATTCCAATCCCGAGATCCGACGATCCTTGGCAGAAGGAAAGACAACCAACATGCATCCTTCGGAAAGCGAAGCAAAATATTGAAAAGATTGGGAGTTTGTTTTCTTGTTATTTAAATGTGTACTTTAGCAAAATAGTATTTTATGTGTTTAATTATTGCGTATATTTTTGGTTGAAATTGAGAACAATTTCCGGTTAATGTTTTAATTTTAATTTCCTCTCACAGTGACTCGACACTCGATTTCCTCTGAGGTTGAACCTCAGTGTGGAAACATCGAACTAATTTTTTTTTTCTCTGGTGAAAACACTTCAAGGTTAATTTTTAATCTACTCAATTTAAACCGGATTATCTTAAGGTGAAAACGTAGTATGAAACTATACCTGCCTGAATTTTAAATTTACATCACTAATGGCAAATTATTGCATTATCGATTGGTCGCCCGGAAGGCTTCCGAAGCCTTCCGAATAGGATTGAACGATGTTCATCGATGTTTACAAAACATCGAAGTGAAACATCGACTAAAAAAAAGATGTTGCAAAATAATTCATAATGGGGGCGTTCGGTAGCGCATAGCTTTGCTGTGCAATATGTTCGTTGTTGTTGTAATACGTGTTAAATAACACTCTATTAACAGCTGGCGACCATAAGAACGAACAAAACATATGATTTCCAAATCAAAGCCAAGCTAGCGCTAAATTTCTCGTATACTTAGGTATCGTAGTGCACAACTGACTACGAAATCAGCTGTCTTTCCAATTGTTACTTCTAAACTTTAATTATGACGTACTTAGTACATCATCTTCTTGTTCTGAATTTGTTGAAACATTTGTGGTTCTTACTTCCTGATCCATTTTAAATTTGCATTTAATTCAACAAATTTATTTTTAATTCACTTTGAGCTGAAGCGTAATCGTAAGCAATTCGTTTTTTTTCTCTGTTTTGACTTTTGACAGAAATAGTTACCTATTGGGTTTTATACCATCACAAACGCACAGAATATTTTTCAGCATTTGGCGTTTTTCTTATTTAGTTCAGAGCAGAGTCTGAGTTGTCAAAAAATTTGTTTGTGTTTCTTTTTAACTCAGAGCATGCAGAGCTCCAAATGTTTGTTTATTTTTTTGTTCTGAACATGTGTAGATCGCATTCGACGTGCTCGAACATAATTGACTGATCATGTGAGCAAATTGCTGAACGCACCAAATGCCATGTGTGTCAAGAAGGAAAATTTAAAGAAAAAAAATATTAGATACATAAGTTTGCGAAAGAAGTTGATCGCTTACTGATTTTTTGTATCTGGGTATGTATCAGTGTACAAAAACTGTAGGTTTTTGGTATATTGCTTTTTATGGTTAAAATGAAAATGTGTTCTGATTTGTGTGGTTCAAGTGTGTTTAAAAAAAACATATCTGTGTTTAAAGCTCGCTCTGTTTGGAACAAGTTCAATGCATAATCTGTGTGTTCGAACCACAAATAAGCCATACTAAGATCGGAAACTTTCGTACGTTTCACCCCCCAAAACCCATTTGTTTAAATTGTTGTATTTGTAGCTTTGAAACTCTATCCATGAATAGATGTGAAATCGTAAAACAAAACAAAAACAAATTACTAGGGCTGTGGTGTCTATGTGTCTATAGGAAGAGGAACAGAAAAGATTCTTGTGTGCGTTTTTATCAATGTGTCTATAGGAAGAGGAACAGAAAAGTTACTTGTGTGCGTGTTTCAGCTTGTAGGCAAATGTCAAATGAAAGCAGAGGTTTCCGGTCTTTACGTTATTAGTTTATGGTTCGAACTCTTACCCCGTTTATATGAGTGAATTGAGGAATCGAATCGAATCGAATTGAGATTTCGATTCAGGTATATGGCCTCGTGGGATCGGAAGATTGAACTAAAATGGAATCGAATTGACAATTTTAGTTTACAGAATAAACAACAAAAACATGCAACAGAAAAAAATACAAAGAAAACGGAAACCCACTGAACACAAAAAAACACTATTGGTGCACACACACACCAAGAATCAGATGTGAATTCGATTCTTCAATTCCTCGATTCAGGTATATAAATACATTTTCAATTCGATTCAGCTCTTCTAGTGGGATCGGATCGAGTAATCCTATTTTAATCCGATTCAAGTATACAAAGACCTAAATCCTGGTTCAATACCGATTCAATTCTCCATATAAACGTAGTATCTGTTTGGTGCTCTGCTCTGAACGAAAAAAGAAAATCGCCTATTGTATCACAGAAAGTTGTGTGACACCGAAAGCCCCCAATTATGGCATTTTCGATTGGCCGTCCGGAACACGTTCCCCAATAAAACAGCCGTAAGCAATTTGACTGATTCTGAATTATATGTATCAATGTAATTGTGAAAATTAAATTAAAAGAAAATCACATCGGCTAAAAAGAATTTCCAAAACACTTGATTTCAATTTAGATACACATTTTATTGTAACAATAATAATTATTACTTGCTACTTTTTATGTTATTTTAACATAAAATTTTAACAGAAAATGAGTTTAAATTCAATAAACACAACGAAATTACACAACAAATCAAGCCGATTATTTTGACATTTAAAGTAAAGAAACCAAAATGTTCAACCCTATATATTGATATTTACTTACGATATATGGATACTAGTACTAGATGGTATGTTTTAGATTCGTAAAAAAGTCGTAAAGAGTGGCACTCACAATTCTGTCTATCCGCGAGCCTACAGCCTTGATTGGTAATTGTCTACATGGCTTATTCACATAGATGTTTAACGGTGTTAAGGAGTATGTAGGTACATATATGCATTTTATATCTACAATGTATCTATCGGGTGGTGTAATGTGTAAATATCCGTATATGTCTACTGACAGCCTCACAATTGTAATATTTGAATTTTATTCTTATGTGAAGTTTCATTGAATCGAAAATTTGTTTTTTTTTAACAAAATCGATTTTATTCTGTTAAAAAAAAAAAAAAGTCTGATCCAGATATTTTTGGGCAGCATATAAAATTTTAAAGAGTGGGGATGAAATTCTCCCATTGAGAAAGAAATAAAGTCTGAAAAAGTCTGGAACAGCTTGAGCAAAATTTTTTGCTAATTTTTAAACGTCAACACGTTTTTTTTTTTAATTTCTTTATTTACTTTAAATTCACATTTTTTCCTTTTCAAACTAATTTATTTTGTATTTTACTGTTTCTAAATTAATTTATTTGTTCAACAAATATTTTCCCACAACAATTACGAAACGTTTTTTTTTTTCATTTATGACAAGCGTTAGCCTGGCAATTGTAAATTTTCTGCCCACAAATTGCTGCCTACAAAAATTTATTGGGCAGGAATTGGCAAGAAATTTTCAGCAAGGGGAAATATTTTACTCTCTCAAGAGCACTCTCTTCCGCCTAAACTTACCATATTTGTTAGACTGGAACAGGATTTGGCAGACATTCGTGTCAATTTGTGTCAATTGGCAGAGTATGGATCACACCTAATATTGAGCGTTATTTACTTTTTTTTTCTTTCAAAACTCAAGAAATTGATTGGTTATGACGTAAGAGAAATGTCAAATCTTGCAATAAAACTTGATTTTTTTGATAAAATTTGGTAAGTGTCAAAGGCGCATTGATATATAAAAGGACATTTATTTTTGATTTGGATCTGTCAAAACAACGATTCCTGCAAATTGATTTAGGTATCTAATTTTGAATCTAGATTTTTTTTGCAGATCCAAATTTATCCCTGTACTAATCCAAATTCAAATTTCATGTTGTTTTCCATTGGAAAATTTAGAATTTAATTCAGAATTTGATTTTTTTTCGTGGCAATTGGAATGCATAAATGAATATAAACCAACATTTGTGAAACTGCCAGCTGCTAAAAGTACTGATTTTAATTAAAAGAGAGATCGACCGAAAAATACACATCTGCAAAATTGATTCAGAGTAAAAAATCATACCTGCAATGTTTCTTAGGCACTCAAAAATTAATATAGCTATCGTGGTCGGTTCTTGATAAACTGCTATTTTTGTTGTTAAATTCAGTTTACTCAGCATTATCTTAAAAAAAAAATAACGGCCAAGTACGATGAAATGTTTTAACCTGTTTACCTTCTTTCATGAAGCAAATCGTTAAGAATTTATAGCATTGCTAAACATTTATCGTTTTGAAAAATCAATCGAAGAGAGACCAAATTTTTCAAAAAAAAAAAAAATATGTAAAAAAACATGTTTTTGGAATTTGAATATGCAATGATTATAATATAAGTATATGCTTTTAAAGTTTAAAAATAATTTTAGTCACTTCATCCATTAATGAAAAAGTAAAAATATGAAAAGTGGTTATATGGGAAATATACAATATCTACGATTTTACTTAAAATTGGATTACACTAATTTAAGAACACCCACAATTTTTATGAAAATTCTTGGAATTTGGAAAATGTATGGGAGCACCGTTGTTTCGAAGAAATCGATTGAGTTGTTTTCGAAATATTGAGCTTAAAAAATATTGTTTTTGCAAAATTTTAGGTTACAATATACTGTTTAAACTTTTTTACAGCTTTTCTATAAAACAATAAAAAAATCAATTGAAAAGCCAAATGGTACAAAAAGTAACCATTTTTCCAAAAAAAAATTACTAAAACGTAAATTTTCCCTTCTAAATGCACAGATTTTTTTTTAAATCGTTCCGTGTTTTAGAAAAATATAATTTAACTTTTTTGCAGAAAATATGTAAGTATGTATGACAGGTAGGTACTTTTATTTTTGGTTAAAAAAAACAATAAATAAGAATGTTGGTATATTACACAAAAAATAATAACTGCCAAGTTTAAAGAAAATACATTCGCACCCTTTTAGCGGGACCCACTTTTTTCGTGTTCTTATACAATCGTAATGTCAAGTTGGATCAAAATCTCGAGTAGGTATGTTTTTTTACGATGCATTCTTATATTCCATAATAGGTACCAACCTATATATCTGAAGTAAAAAAAATCGAATTCTATTGGAGATAACTACATATTTTCATGAAATTATCGACAGTGTTTCTAACTTAAACTATAAAGAAAATCGTTGGAGTCGTTTGCGAGAAAGAAAACAAGTTTTGCTCAAAGGTTGTATGCTATAATTTAGAGAAATGATATATGCAAAAAGAATTTCGGTGGCCACTGCTTAAAAGCTATTTTACAATTTTTTTTTTAATCTCACAAACATAAACATTTATGAAATCAAGTTCAAACTTCTTTAACTTGAGGCCTATCACAAACACTTGCAATTTTTTAGCTTATGTACACAAATTAATTAAAAAAAAATCCTAGATACTCACAGCAAATATAATATTAAATCCAAAGAGGATATATTTCACGGTAGTCATCCCACAATTTCTCATTTTAAAATTCATTATGTTTTTCTTTTATTAAACTCAACTACAAGTAGTAAACAATTATTTTAAAAAAAAATATAAGTTCTTGCCCAAAATTTCTAGCAGTCCGTTCGAAATTGCGGTTCTAATTCGACTGGACACTGCTGTATTCTTTATACATTGTATGGGCTTCATTCGGCATAGTGAATACCACAATGACCCCAAAGAAGAGTACCTACCAAAAAGTAAATTGTGGAAAGTCCACCACTAAACTCTAATATTGGTCAGTTAAGGGTTAAAAAAGTTGGCGTTTAAGGGTGGCAGTGCAGAGTTTTATTTAATTCGATGAATGGAAATTTGTTTCGTAAATGGAATTTGAGGTTATGTGTAGGGTATCCACCTTGCAAGTACACAAGCAAACCATATACGATAATTTATGTAGGTACATAGGTGAACTGAATACTAACTGGGATTTTATAGTAAATGCATTATCTCAATAATGAGAGTTCAATCAACGAAAATAGTTGTTCATTGGGTAGACATAGGCTTTATTATTTATTTAACGTGTGTTTGCTTGATTTTGTTAAGGAACGCGGAATTAATTTTAGGTACTGCTTATTTGACCATTTCTCGGACTGTTGATTTAACGTAGCATGAATTTTGTCGTCGTTTAAATCGTTGTGCTGCGTGAACAATTAAGTGACTGAAACGAACGTCTCATGTTCTTGAAAACTGGCGTCCGAGTTTTTACTTTTATCTATATATCGCGTTTAACACAACTTACTATAGTGGGTATCAATGGCGCAGTGCATATAGTGCTTAACTGCTAACTTAGACGCGTTGGTTTGAGCCCCACTCTAAGCAGTATTCTTTCCGATACCACCAATTTTAATTGAATGCCACCTGTGGGTTATAATGAGATAGTAAAGACGTAATTCTCAAATCCACTGTCCCAACAAAAATTCCTTCCTATATCTTTCTATTCCTTCTAAATAGTGCCGTGTAATTCAATTGGCATAAAGCCTAGTTTAAATTGTTATTATTATTATTCAAGTTTCATTTAAAAAATAACTTAGGTCTTACTAGGAATATAGTTAAAATGATTGGCGGAAAATTTTAGTCGATTTAGTAATATGTTAAATCATTTTTAGTATGATACTAGGCTAAAAAGAGGATTTTGCTAATTTAAAACCAGTTTAGTATCGTTCATTTTCTTAACATTTTACTAAAGTTAAAATCACAAAATGGCTACTTTATGTTGTTAGTATCGTACTAAATTCATATGCCACTTTGACATTTACAAACGTCAAATAGTTATGTTCGCTTACTTTTTTGCACTATTTTAGGCGTGTTTAATTTTAGTTTATTAAAAAAAATGGCGCAAAATTTTAAACAACCCATTGTTAAGGGCTTAACATTTTACTAGTTAGCAATTTCCTAAGTGCTTATTGATTGAATAACTATTTCAAAATTTTTAAACCTTTTCTAAACTAGTAAATTGCTAATTAAGCAGAAAGTTGAGCATTTGTAGGGTTTGAATTTTGATGAACACAATTATTGTTGTTATGTGTTGTAAATTAATTATATGTTGATGAAAACCCAACATGTGCTCTAAAAAGGTATAAGTTATTTCTATTTTCATCATTTTAACTTCATTATTTACAAAAAAAAAAAAAAAAAAATTGTGCACCAGCAGGACTCGAACCTGGGCACCCCGCGTGCAAGGCTGATATACTATCAGATTTCTAAATGGATTTAGCAAATTGCAAAAAGTTAAAGTAGCCATTTCGTGTTTTTAACTTTAGTAAAATGTTAAAATCGTTTAAAATTAGTTCAAACATCTTTTTAGCTTAGTAAATTGCTAAAAGTGGCTTTAACATTTTACTAAATCGTTTAAAATTTTGCGCCAATAGATTTAGTATGGTGCTAGTTAAAAAGTGTTTAAAATTAGGAAAATATTAATAACGCGCTTTAGTATTAGCAAACTGTTAAATAGTATCATGCTAAGTCCTTAACATCAGGCTGTTTAAAATTTTGCGCCATTATTATTACACCTTCTGAGTCTTTAAAGCCAACAATAGAGGAAACATTTGGAGCCAGATGTTAAGCGAGCAATAGTTTAGACTGCCGTTAAACGAGCAAAAATGTGGTAGAAATCATCACCTACATTTTTTGCATTAGGCCTGTTCAGAAAAATGAGATTTCAGTAATCTAATTTATGTATATGAAAACAATTCCTCGCAAAATGATTGTCAAATACTGAGTAAAAACAATTTTAGCGTCATCTCCTAACTTTGTGAGATCTTTTGTTCCTGCCTCGAAAAATGAATTAATCAGCCCTATCACGAGATCCATCCTAAATCGGAAAGTATTACGAGTCCCGATAATAGTTATGGCCAGAATCCGTTCATAATGGCAATTTTCAATTTGTTTGACTGGGATTTTCCAATGGAATTCGATAAATTGAAAAAGTCATTTCGGCATCTTAACAACAAAACAAACATATTTTTTTTGTTTCTCGACTACTTTTATCGATTCGAAAGCTGCAGAACATGGGCCCTGTATAGAAGAGAAATTTCCTTCTGAATTTGAAGTCAGAATCAAAACCAGAACCACATATACACTCACAGCCACTAAATTTCAAACTGAAATTAAATGTCGTGTAAGGATGAGCGATATTGAAAAACATCGATATTAAAATCGAAAAAATAACATCGATGTCAGAAATTATCGAATCAGAAATATCGATGTTTTTTAATTCCGATGTTTTTCTAATGCATTTTTGTTCTTAAACGTTCAAAAGCTACATATGTATGGAAATTCATACAATTTCACTTAAATATAGTTGTGAAACGTTTTTCGTCGAGTGTGGTCTAACCTTTATAAGCATGAGGTCATTAACAAAAGATTTCAGCTTATTTTAAATCGATGCTGCGATGTTTCAGATGCATCAACATCAGAGCAATGGAAAAAATAGTTTGGAAATCCTCAAGCTAAATAGTGATTTTTATATTAAATGTTAAATATCCCCAAGCCCGCCTGAGCTTCCATTGTCTATCTACACCACTATTTACATTATACATTTTTAAAAATTTAATTTAACTTGGTTAATGTTTCTCAAACCATCATAAGAAGCAATGAGGTCATTGTGGTGGCGGTTTTTTCTAAAAAAAACCCACATTGCACACTAATTACAACTTTTATGTTAAGCAACTTAAAATCACGCAATTCATAAACATTTGTAATAAAGACCACGACCTCGTCTTTACTTATTATTATTATATAAAGGTCACCGTCACAATATGTACCTAAAGGACAATATGAACAAAATAGTCAAAGGCAACCTAAATTCTCAGAAACAAATTATGGTTGTATTTTTTTTTTTGTTCTTTGTGAAGAAATAATTTCCAGTGACCGGAATCCGAAATACGTTTTCGTAACACCTCGAATAAAATTCGTATACCAAAATAACGATACTAGTTTATTTATTGTGATATCCCTTTTATTCGAAAATGTTCCATTGGGAGGTCTAGTTCTATGTCAAGTCAGATTTTCTAAAGGTTGTCGACTAGGTAAGCTCGATAGCTTACCATATTATATTGTAAGTTTTCTTCTGCGTGACTCAGAATATACATTAAATACATATATTAATCAATAGTTTCCTTCACAACCAGTGAATGGTTGTGTTGTGCCAGTCGGTTTCCGTTCTAATGATTAAACCAAAAGTATTAAAGATCAAATCCTTTTTAATGGTGATAAAATCAACAAGGCTGAATATATATTTTGTTGTGTCATTTTTAATATTTCCTTAGAAACTAGGGAAAGAGATTGATGTCAAAACTGTCCATAACAAAAAAGTAAAAGAAGAACTTGTCTTTTGAAATATTTTCTCCAAACAAAATATTTGTTGGAATTTATTATAATGAGGTATAATTTTACCAACATATAATAAGTTACGCAATATTAATCTGGCATTCCTGTCGAAATAACTAACCAAACAATTTCACTTAAAAAAGAAAAAGAAGTATGAATATACTAGTCCACATTTCTGCTATGAATAAGGAACAGTGACAAAAAGTGGAAGTGACATTTTTTTTCCAACTAAGATTCAACAAAATAGCACATACGAATTGCCTCTAAAACCATACACAAACCTACTTGGAAAGTCCATAGTCCAACAGTGACATGAATTTCCGATCGACATACACAGCATTTATTTGAAATGAGCATCAACCTGTACTCGATTCAATTTCAGGAGCGGAGTCAAGTTGAAATTTGTGCTCGAAAACCTGATTTGAGCAGTTGGTTTGACATAATTTTAGCCGTCATCTAGGGTGTCCATCTGGCTACTTCCAGAAAAGAGGACAAGTCACTCAAAAAACAATTGAAAAAAAAGAAGAACTTTGAAGAAAAAAATAGAGAACATAAAAAAGAACCGCTTCCAGATTTCAGATTAGATTGGTGTTTTTGTGTTTGAGTGTGTTGTTCCAAGTCATAGCGGCCTTTATTGGAAATTATTATTTTGAGCTGGCAAACAGTATAGGTACACTGCGCATCCCACTTAGAATTTGCGACTTTTACAAAGCATGAGGGGTATTCACGATCCGGTGCAACTGGCCTAGTATCATTGTAAAACTGCAAAAGTGCAACTTTTTTTGCACCACAACAATAACATACACTGACTAAGATTTTACAGCACTTTTGCAGTTTTGCTATACACTAACCCTATTGCAACAGAAAAATACAATGGTGCAAAATTTGCCTGGTATCGTTGACAGTTTGGCAGCTTTTATTTTCTGTCAGAAATGATTGTGTTCAAACTGATTTTGCATTTTTACTCCAGAGTTGCAATAGAATAAAAAGGTGCGTTCACGATTTATAGAAAAAAATAAAATTTCGCAATTTTACAACTTTTTGTTGCATCGGATCGTAAATACCACTATGGATATTTTTTTTCAAATCTTCTGTAAAAAGAAATTTTCTCTTGGTCGATATATCCTTGGATTTTCTGTAAAAATGCAACAGGTTATAAACTTTAACGGCCTGAAACCACGGTTGCCACCTGGAAATAAAACTTGTGACCAAAATTGAAAATAAAAAGGACCAAAACCAGTTCAAAGTGACCAAAATAACTAAAATCTGAAAATTGTGTAATACACAGAAAATTAAGGTTAGCCATATTTTTTTTCATTTATTATCATAAATAGTTAATTAGAAAATAACTTCAATAATTAAATAAATTAAAAGGTACCAAATAATTCACTAAATTACTTTAAACTTTAAGGGCAATGTGATCGCCCCTTCTTCATAATAATTTTGAAATTCGAATGAATAGCTAATCCGATAGAATATATCTATTCATTCGAATGAATATTATATACTTTGACATCCGAACGAAAAATATTCATTTCCAGTCAATTGCACAAATGGATTTGAATGAATCTTATTTTCAAAGTCAGCTGTTTGAAATTTACTGAAATTTATTATATTTTATTTAGTATGACCAAAGTGATTTTTTTTCGTAGAATTTTTTTTTATGAAAAAGTTGATCGGAAAATAAATCCTTATTATTATAGAAACACAAAGTAAAGTTGCTTAGTAAATTTAAGTATTTAAAAAACAAATTAATAAGAAATTAATTTTTTTATTTTGAAGCATGTCAGAAATAATGGTCAGTTTATTGATACGAAAAAGAATCAAAACAACTATAATACTTTTGTATAACAAAATACTAGATTTTTGCAAAACTTTTTGCAAACAACTCCAGTCTTTATTAACTTTATAATATAATATTAAATAAGTTGAAGAAACGCCGGCCGATTGCAATTGTTTTGATTGATAAGACTAAAGTATGACGACAGCGAGGAGAATCTAAATATGAAAAGGAATAGTGTTGCAACAAATCCATTCGAGATTGAATTTTTTGAAAGTGATAGTTATAACCATGAATCTCGAAGCGGACAAAAATGTATGCATTATTTGATAAATTGTTTGTATTTGTTGTAAATAAAGTTATTTAAATTTGTAAAGCAATACTAAACGAGCATTTTTAAATCAACTGACTTTTTCCTAAAATTCGCATATGCCCATTTTATTGTTAATATTATTATGTGAATCACTCATTGTCGAAATTGAATCTTCGGTATCCGACAGGATACTTTGAGATGTTATTTTAGACAAATTTCAAAATTTAATGGTATTGAGATCAAATCTTTGTAGCAGTTATTTTAAAAAGTTCTAAATAAAAACTATCAAGCATTTGTTTTAATATCATTTTTGTTAAAACTTGTGAGGTTTGATTTTTTAAGAAATTCCCCAGCTTTATTTGAAAACGTCTTCAACGGATAAATAATTTTCTCTGTTCTCTAAGGAAGAATGGGGCTCATCTTCTTCTGAGAGGATTTCCGTGATTTTTACGAGGTTTTAAAGTCACAATTATAAACTTTTAATAATGTTGTTTTAATTTTACAAGGAAGATTTAATAATATTGTATATCTTATTACCTACATATCGATTTGATTTGTTCTTAACAAGATCCAACAAGCGAAATAGACGGAGACACTTAAACGTTTAAACACAAAAATATTTTAAACTTTCGATCTGTCAATAATTTTCAAATTAACAAAATTAATGCATTGAGCCCTCGTCTATTAAGTGGTTGTGGATGGATAATGCAATGCGTTCAATTTAACACAAGCACCGCGCAGACCATGAAAAAAATGCACTTGATTTTAGAGAACATGATAATTATGTCGAGTTTTTTTATATCTGCTTCAAAAAAAAGTGATCAGATGGATAACAAAATGACCAAGCGACCAAGTGAAAACAAAATGACCAAATTTAGTCATAAATGACCAACGTGGCAATCGTGCCTGAAACTCTTCTAAAATAAATATTCATCTCATATTTCACAAAAAGAACGGATTTTGTTTCAGTTTTATCAACGATCAACCGAGTGCGGAGAAAAAAGTAAACATTTATCCATTTGACAACCGGTGTGCGCTGCTTGTCAGCGAAATAGGTATACATACTTGACACTTGTGGTAGCCCTTTTGGAATTCTTTTTAGTAGAACGAAGTGAACTACCTTATTTATTATTTATTACACTACGTCAACATCAGATTTTAGGTGATTGAATTATATATTTTATGGTAAAATTGAATTTATGTACGTAAATAAAATGAAAGTGAGTTTCGTCAAAAAAGAGAACAAAAAAAGATGCTTGCAAGAAAAATTGCAAAAAAAGATCAGGCCGTTAAAAGAGAACATGTTCCCTTTTAAAGAGATACGATGGACACCCTACCATCATCCCAACATCTTTTCAACTTAACTATATCTACAATTAGAGTACTCAACTCAATATAGACGAAAAATTTGGGTCGAAAATCCCATGCGATGCATGGGTAAGTACATTAGGTCTGTTTGTTATCTTGTGAATTTGTACGAATTCGTAACAATTTGTACAAATTTTCACAAAATGCTGTTTGTTAAATCTAAAATATTATTACAAAGACTGTCAAATTAGAGGAGAAAAACTTCCCCTACATTGAAAAAGTTTCGAATTCTTACTACAAGATTTTTTGCGGGTAACTGATGCAAAAACTGTCAAAGCAAAAAGACGGCAAGATTGTTCTGCCATTTGCTGTTGTTAGGGATGGGCACATTCGAAAGATATGAGAACTTGAGCGAAAAGTTCATTTTTTGTGAACCATAATGAAATGTTTGTATTGATAACTAGAGACAAACAGGAATAAGGAAAAAAACCCAGTAAGGAAAACACAAATAATCGAGAAGAAGAAAATTTTAATATTTGTTCACTGGAATTATCGAGTCTTTTCTTATTTTATTCTATAGAATATTTTTATGGTGTGCACTATTCTTTGTATTGCGTGTTGTATTTCTCTTTTTCTATTATTTTTTGTTAGTTTATTTTTGGTTTGTCTGGAGTGTTCACTCAACTATGCCCATGGCTACATTCTTTCTTTGTGTCCACTGACGTTTTAACACAAATGCGGCCAATTTGCGTTTATTTACAAAATTCACACAATTCCCCTCCCCTCTTGAAGTTTGACAGTTGTTACACTTCTTACTACAAAAAAGATACCAAACACGCCTATTTACATATAAAACTTCATGGAAGTCGACGGCTTTGACAACCAGGGTTCACATATTATACTCGAAAAGCGAAGAAAAATTGTTCCCTCTTATATTGGTGCGGAACCATTGACTATATACACATTGTCATTTATTAAATGACATTCCAAAACTGTTATTTCTGAGTTTCATTTGATGATACACATTGACATTTCAATCATTTTTGAAATTTTATGCATTCATATTACTATAAACTTTCTTCGAGTATTGATTTGTAGTTAATATAAAATAAAAATTTAAAGTAGATAAATTAACAATGGATAAAGAGAGAAAAAGCCTGTGTTTGAACGATGGCTCAGCAATTTTACATTACATTACACAATATAATACTACTCCGTATGGAGTATATGTACGGCAACGAGACCATTGGCTTAAATATTATGCACATTAATACAACAGAGAAAGCCATAGAAAAAAAGAACAATTAGGCCTATTCTGCCACATCTGTTATTCTGCTATGAATTTTCTGTTATGATGCATAACAGATCTTCACCATAAAAGATATTTTATAATTGTTATTCAGGAGTTCGATCTTTTATAAAAGTCTGTTATGTAACTTCGAAAAACAAAAATTTATACGAACAGACCTAAAATCTGCTATCAAATTATCAGCTGTAGTAGGTAAATAAAAACTCTCGGCAGTAGGCACTGACTAATGAAAATATTAACCTGCGCAATTATCGTGTTTTGTTTCGCGTAGATAAATAATATATAATCTTTGCAATTTGTCCATAACAGTTCCTGAATGTATTATATCCAATATAAAAACTTGTGTAAAACGAACTCCGCCAAGATAAGCGACAATTTCTTTGACGTTTCATCCACCAAATTTGTTCTGTGCTTTCGTGTATTCAAATAATTAGTTTGAAATTATTTACATGTTTGTGTTGTTATTATGCATTTTAATAATATTTTGTTATATCTGTCCTTTTACAAACAATTCATTAACAAAATAAATGTTTTTACTTCATATATTGAAATCTTTTATGATAAAAGTAACAAAAATGTGTCTTTTATTCTTTTATGATTCATAAAATATTCCATAACAGATTGTGGCATGCTGAATACCAAAAATACAGTTCGTAAAAGACTTGTTGAGAATTTCGAAGTTTTGACAGCTCATTAACAGATTTCTTAACAGATTTCATAGCAGATTTAGCATGCAGAATACCAAAATTATAATTCATAAAAGATTTTTTGACAGCTTAAACTTTTGTATGAAAATTCATAACAGAATAGCAAAATAACAGAATAAAAGATCTCGCCGAATAGACCCAAATATCTTGGGTACCCATTTTATTTTTTGTTGTTGGCTTGACAGATCAATGAAAATGTTTACCACCAACCAACGCCGCAAAATAAATTTTACTTCAAAAATTATATAGATATATTTATTTTTTATGCGTGATTATTTATGAATTAATTTAAATAACAATGATTTACCGCCAAATTAACAACTTCAAGCTCAAGTCAAAATTTTACTGTCGCATTATGAGTAGTTAAATAATGCCGTATAACACTATGGCCAGTTGGTGAAAACACTTTAAGGTAACAAGAAGCATAATACTATGCAATAATTAAGTCAGAAATTAAACAATATAATGGTTAACAATACATACATTAAAAACAAAGGTATGTAGGTACCTAATATGAAAACAATTAAAAAATCTTAACTCCTATAACGAGTTTTTTTCAAGTAAATTCTTTCTTGCTGAAAGAAAATTGTTCTTTTTTAAATTTTGAGTCAGTGTATGTTTTAAGAAGAGTTAAAAATTAAATGCAAATTGTTCCATCCTTTCGGATCCTATGCCAAACAAGTTAATTTATCTTTCGTCGTGTTACAACAGAGAAGTGTGAAATATGAAAACAATAAATAAAACAGGAATTTTATCTATCAATGACTTTGTGAATATTAACCATCAATACTTATTTCTATTTATGTTATTTTTAGCAGAAAAGTAGTTTTTATTCAAAAAATCTAATGAAATTACAAAAATTGACCTTATGATTTTGACATTTTAAAATAAATTATGTGGCTTTCCATTGGTTTCACTTAGGTATTCATTCATTCTGCCAAGGAGTGTTAATGGCTTTTTCGATTGGCCACCCAGAACAGTTCTGACCCCCTCAAAATGACACTTGTTACTCTAAACAGAACTGGATTTCAATTCAGAATCGAAAAGGCCATAATACATTCGTAATCATATGTCAAACGTAAACGACAACATCTGATTTACCATTTGGTTCTTCGTTTTCGTCGTCATTAGATGATGAATTTATAATTGAAAACCACACACACACTCAAAGGCAATATATCCGAAATGAGTAGAAATAATTAGCACTGTTGCATTATATTTCAGAATGAATGAATACCTTAGTTAAACGAATGGAAAAGGGCATAGGACAATAACTGTTATTTTGAGGAGTTCAGGGCACTGGAAAAGGTCATATGATTTACTTATGACGTTTTTCATTGGTTTCACTCAGGTATTCACTCATAGGTACACCACTTACCAGTTTTTTTTTTCATGGCGGGCGTCTAAACGCTATAAGCCAATGCATCCTAGCAAAAACTTAAAGCTATATTCTCTTTAAATTGTATCTTAACGCACAAATGCTATTCATTACCATAACTCTGTAATCTTGCACAGCAGTAACATAAGCTAAACGCGTTTTAAGGTTATATAGAGGCTATATAAAAGTGATTTTGTATCGAAAAGTCATTTTTTGACATCGTTGAAATTGATTTTCCTTTTGTTAATTGTGGGTAACTGTGTATATTTGGCATGCACGGACGACGACGCTCTGTGGAAAAAAGTATTATCTCGATTGTCAGTTTTTCGACGTCGACTAAGTAAGATACGTTTCGGAGCAGGGCTATATTTGTATTTTTTTTTGCCAAACTCTCATATGTGTCACTGTCGCAAATAGAAAAGCACAGAAATGCTTTATTTTGACACAAGCACATTATAACTACAATGGATACAAAAATGTGATTTGCATAAGGATTTGCAGAGCGGCTACATAAGTCCTAATATCCACTGCATAACTATATATGCGTTGTTCAGCGTAAATATTTTTTTTTAAATAGGATTGTGTTAGCCTTATTAATAAAAAATGCTTATTCCACATCTAATTAATGACTAAACCATAGAATAGAAGTAAATCCACGAGTTAAAATGTTCAATTAATAAAAAGAAGGGGTCCATTCGAAAATCCGCAAAGAAAATATACTATACAATATGTATGAAATCCATCCTTGTTCTGATGGTTCTGTAAATTGTTTTCCAATGGTCAAATTTTATTCCTTCACTAATCCACTTTCATCGATGGGTTAGCGAAGGAATTAGCTTGTAAATTTCAAATAGCAAACATTTGGTTTAAAAATTTTCACGGAATTTCAGGTTGTGCCAAATGCAAACATAGAGCAAAGTTCCATAATAGGCGTTTTTCATTTTTAGTTTAGAGCAGAGTCTGAGTTGTCAAAAAATTTGTTTGCGTTTCTTTTTAACTCAGAGCATGCAGAGATCTAAATGTGTGTTTCTTTTTTCGCTCTGAACATGTGTAGATCGCACTCGACGTGCTCGAACATAATTGACTGAGCATGTGAGTAAATTGCTGAACGCACCAAATGCCATGTGTGCCAAGAAAGAAAATGTGAATAAAAAATAATTAGATACATAAGTTGGAGAAAGAAGTTGATCTCTTGTTGATTTTCTGTGTCTGGCGTGTATCAGTATATAAAAAAGGGTAAGTATTGCTTTTTATGGTTAAAAATGAAAATGTATTTTGATTTGTGTGGTTCAAGTGTGCTTAAAAAACATATCATATCAGTGTTCAGAGCTCGCTCTGTTTGGAACAAGTTCAGTGCATAATCTATGTGTTCGAAAATAGTGCTCTGCTCTGAGCGAAAAAAAGAAAAACGCCTAATGGCGGATTGATTGAATTTCGAGAAAAAGAATTGTTTATTTATGTTTATTTATTGGTCCAGTTTAATGTCTTCGGCATGCCCAGACTTTGCTTTTATTCCTTTCCTTTGCAGTGAACTTTATTGATCGACTGAAAACTTCAGTTGCAGTATTTGCCATGACTGGAGCGGTTTCAACAAATTCATCATTTAATGTTAGTTTCAATGTTCATGAAATATTTGCTATAATACTCATATAATGTTTTTTTTTTTAAAGGAATTTAAATGGAATAAAGCACAAAAAGCATACATTTTAAGCAGTCTCTATTGGGGACTGATACTTACGCAGTTTATGGGTAGCATTATCTGTCGTAAGTTTGGTGCATAGTTAATAATTTTCATCACAATTTTGGGCTCTGCTGTTTTAACTACATTGACATCCACCCTCATATCCTTTGGCGGATGGCAAATGTATACTGCTATCAGTTCTTTAAGGAATGCTTCAAGGGCAAATGGGCACCAATTGAGAAGCAAATAAGACTGGGGGCCTTTATCCATACTGGAATTGAAATGGGAACCATTTTGGCAATGGGTGTGCTTGGTCTTCTAGCACAATCCAGATGGGGCTGGACAGGCATATCGTATGTGTCAGGAAGTTTAAGTATTACTTGGTGTATACTTTGAGCCATTTTTGGGATAATAGCCCAAGTGTTTCTTAATTCATAAGCCCCGAAGAGAAACGTTTCATACTTACTTCACAGCAAGAAAAATGATAACGAAGTTAAGGAAATTCCAATTCCCTGGAGGGCGATATTTACCTCTGTACCATTTACATCTCTCATAATTATCGAAAGTGCGCAAGCCGTAGGCTTTAAGACTATGCAAAACGAGACACCATCTTACTTACATGGAATTTTGCACATGGACACCAAATATAATTCCTTGTTCTCAGCACTTCCATATCTGGCCATGTTTTTCATGACAAATTTATGTCTTGTTATCGGGGATTTAGTTATTAGGAAGAACATTATGAGTTTGATTGTTCTTCGAAGGACGGTTAGCACAATTTTAACGTGGATTCCAGCTGTGTTGCTTGTAATGGTCGGATTCTTGGATGAGAAACAAAAGACACTGGCTGGCCATAGTGCTTATGATAGCTACAGTTGGAATAAATGTGGGTGAAACTATCGGGAGCGGACTGAATACTATTGATCTTTCACCTAACCATGCCGTGGTACTGATCGGGGTCATTACAACTGCATTCAGCGTAGTTTTTCTGGTGACACCGCTGTTCGTTGCAGCGATTGTTAGTGATGCGGTAAGAGTTAAAAATGACTGCCTTATGTGGATTTAAACAATTTTAACAATCTTCTAATTTAGACGGATCGGTCACAATGGCAAATTTTATTTGCCATAACTGCTTTGGTTTTGTTTTTCGGGAATTTGCAATACATTTTTTCTTGGAAAAACCGATACTCAACCATGGGACGATGAACATTTTGGACTGACAAAGATAGCGGAAAGTAATATGTCAGGGATTGAGCAATATAACGAAGTGAAAAGAATCCAAGAACAAGCAAAATTTACAACATCGAAGGTAGAACCTATATCCAAGGTTACTTAACAAATCATCCAGTTTGATTATGATGTATACTATTTATGATGAATGTCAGGCGCATTATTTGTAAGCGTGGTTTGGAGTTTGATGAAGATAACGATAGTGCGAAGACATATGGAGCGAAATATTAACATTTTCATTTAAGATATAGATTACACCGATTTACACAGTTGTTTACCCATGGATGAAACCAATGACCATCGGTTGGATAATTTACCCTAAATAGGATACTGAAGTGAAAAAAAAAATTAGGATGTCAAACTTTTTTATAATATGTATTTCACAAATTTTGCTGAAATAAACCACAGAAAAATCAAAAATAACATCACATAATTTTTTTATAATAATTTGTGTCAGTTTGGAGCACTGTGCTTTTATTTTCTCATGCATTTTTTAACGCATATGTGCAGACAACTAAAAGAAATATTGAATTTAAAAAAAGAAAACAAATAATAATTTGTTTTTAAAAATAATAAAAAAAAAAACATTTTCCAAAAATGTTTGTATGCTGTATTATTTATAATTCGAAGGACCTTCTATACAAAAATTTTGACCGAAAACAGGAAAGTCGAAAAATAAAAAAAAAATTTGAATGGCAGGTACCGTTAATAACCAAATATGTAAAAAAAAAATTACCAGAATGTATTCTTACTTTATTTTTCAAAATCGTTGAGGCGTTTTCGAGATAATTTAATTACAAAATTGTATGGCAAGTACCGTTGGGTCGATCTACAGACAGACAGAATTGTTTGAAAAATCTAGATCAAAAATAAATTGATTTATTTTACCAATGGAAAACCATTGTAGATAATTACGAAAAATGCTGCCAAATCTTTTTCACAAAATTTAGTAAAAATACTATATAAGGAGAACTGCACGTCCAATCGCTATACACGTTGGAAAGTCTTCGAATCCAGCAAAAAATTAACTTGAAGATGAACCACCAAGAAGACATTGACAGCATAATTTCCCCTTTTATAGTGTTGCCATTAACAAATAACCTGTGATAAGCTGTTATATTAGTTTTAGATTTTTGTTGTGCTTAATGTTAATTTATTCCATTGTTAATTTATTAAAGATTGTAATTAAATTTTGTTTTAGTAAATAATGCCAAGTATTATAATGTAAAACATAAAGTAGTAATTTTTTAAAAAGTAAGTGTGAAACACAAATTAAATCTCATCATAAAAAAACCTATTATAATATTTAGCTGAATAAAAAAATCACCTGAAAAAGCTAGAAAGTAACTGGCGAAACGTAGGGTAGGTACACTAAGGAATTACTTTCATATTAACTGCATCTGACCAAAAAGATCATCAAAGCCCAACATTTTGTTCAACTGATCTGAAGATCAGATTTCACTGTGAAACCGAACGAGTTAAAAATTTAAACTCACTTTCACGTTCAGCTGATCTTATGCTTAATATCCCACTGTGTAACTGGGGGCTATTGTATTAAGAACTATAGGAGGTACCATTGTACATAGAATCTATAGTAATATGATGGTGTCGCTTTTATTCACGCCAAATTAGGACTGGAGATTGCGCTAGTTTCGATAGTGATATTTTCAACATGAACGAGAAAGTTATATTACTTACATTGCTTCTACTAATAAAGAGAGTAAAACCATTGTATACATATACCCCTATTACATGCCAGTATCGAAACACATTACCGGCAAAGCAATCCAAATCTGTGTGTACATTTACACACCATGTATGTCGGTGTGGGTCTCTATTTTGAAAGTCGATGGTTGATACAGGATGGAGGGGCGGTTCCGCTCATCTACCACGTCAGCCGGAAAACTGTGTATAGGCGACTCCTGTATGGTCGAGACGTCATCGCTCAAGGTGGAGAAGAACGCCTTCGGTTCAGTAGAACTTTGTCCGATCGGGACCGAAGGGATAGGGCGTAGCAGGAGAACCAGTTCTGGTGGCTCCGTCAACAGCATCCTGATTTTTAAAGTCGATTAAGATGGTATGTCTTGGCCGACTTACATAGATTTAGGGTAATTAGGTATAGGGAACAGTCGGGGTGGCACCAAAAAAAATTAAAAATATGTATGTATGCGGAGGCATATGTGCATGCAGCTGCGTGTATGTGCATGTATGTGCGTACGTATATGTATGTGCGTATGTACACGTATGTGTGGGTTGCATTTTGTTGTGTGTCTGCATGCATTTAACAAATAAACAATAAAATTTAAAAAAAAAACAAAAAAAAATGCTGCTGTGGCTTGTCTAGTTTTTAAGTAGTCTTAAGTGCTTTTGGGTATTATTAGATATTTTAAGTAGTTTAAGTTATTTTTAGTTAGTATACGTTAGTTGTATCTAGTTTTAATTATTTTTAGTCTAGCTTTATATTTAGTTTATAAGTAATAAATAAAAATATGATAGGATACCGAGTTTTTTGTTAATAAGTTTTCTTGGTTAAAAAAAAAATAAAATAATTAGATTTAATTAAAATAGTTTTTAGGTCAAAAACATTAGTTCTAAGAGTTATTGTTTAACTTAGAGCGCCCGTAAAGGACCAATCAATTAGTTGAAAGTTAATGATAATTAGGCTATTTTAAAAGATTTTTGTCTAGCTTTAAGATAGTTATATGTTAATATTAAATAAAAATGAATAAAAAAAAAAAAATGTCGGTGTGTGGCTGTCAAAAATCAATTGTCAAAAATAAAAAAAAAATTGTGGAAGTGATAATGGACGATTATTTAAAAATGTTTCTGCCCTACAACTCATTGAATACTATTTTGCATAGATTTTCACGTTATTATCTTTAAACATTTCCAGCAAAATAGTTACTTCTGGTTGAAACCAAATACATTTATCGTTTTCAGCCATCATGCATGTTTCGCGGCGTGTAAAAAGGGTATATATTACCCATTTTACACGCCGCGAAACACTGTACCGATATATAGTGTCGATATGGTTTTACGGTCGTGTGGCATGTAAAAAGGTTCGGAATGGTTTACCGATGCGGTTTAATGTTTTGTTTTTGTAATTTACCTGTTGCTGATTGTTTTGAACTGAGAGAGTGAATGCATGATGGCTGAAAACGATAAATGTATTTGGTTTCAACCAGAAGTAACTATTCTGCTGGAAATGATTAAATATAATAACGTGAAAATCTATTCGAAATAGTATCCAATGAGTTGTAGGACAGAAACATTTTTAAATAATCGTCCATTTTCAATTCAACAATTTTTTTTTTTAATTTTTCATAATTGATTTTTGACAACACCACACCGGCATACATGGTGTGTAAATGTCCATACAGAATCGAATTGCTTTGCTGGTAAGGTGTTTCGATACTGGCGTGTAAAAGGGGTAATAGATTCTATAAAAAAATGTTAGGTAGGTAGGTACCTACTTAGCGAACCATAATTTTTAGCTCCCGCATTTCCAAACAACTAAAATTCTATTTTAAATTATGAGGAAAAAGATAGAAAACAACAGTCATCACTTGGAAAATAAAATTAATTAAACCCTACTAAGAGGTATTTAATTTCAGGTGAACTTAATGAAATAAATTTGATTGGGTAATTTTTTTAATTAATTGCATCTAACTAACTGGTCATTAAAGCCCCAAAAATATTTAACTATAATGGGTATTTTTTTTGTAAACGAAGCGTCGAAAAAGGAAATAAGCTAAATAAATGCCATTAGCCATAACATCGTTTACCTTTTTTATAAACAAATCGCCAAGGTATCTGAAACTTTACGATAAATTACATTTAAGAATAAAAAAAAATAATTTTAAGATTCCTAGAATTTTATTAATTAGGTATATATACATAATTAACACAATATGTTTCATAATGCAAACGAGTGATTAATAAATAATTCTTTTAATTTTAGTTTGATTCAAAAGATATAAAGAATTTTGTTCCTTCTTTATGTACATACATAAATAAAGATACGAATATAGAAATGTTTACCAACAATGCAATATTACCAACTTTAGCAAATTCTAAAAGAAGGCCTTAACGATCGAAGCAATTACAACCATAAAGAGTGTACTCCTCCATCCATGTATTGTCTCGGATGAATTGCATGGATATTCATCAGTGTCCGATCTAAACAAACAATAAATCAATAAAAATTTACAAAAATACAAATATTGTTTCTTAAGTAAGACCCAAAACATTTATTAATTCCCAAGAAATAAACAATTTTATATAATGAAGAAATAAAAAATGAAATTCTGTTTACCAAACATTTTTTACGACTGAAAAATCTCAAAATTTACTTGCCAATTTTGTTTATAAGAAGCCCGGTTATGACAACAAATGACTATATTAAAAAAATAGTCTATTATATTATTTATGAATAAATTCACTTTTAGTGTATGTAGATACATAAGCATATCGATTGAATGTGTGTAGTGCTAGAAAAAAGCTTTTGAATGATTAAGACAACACAACATAAACCATAATGGACATATTGTTATACTAAGAAAAGAAAACACAGATAAATTAGCATTAGCACAAATTATAATATGTATATGATAATAAGATTAAACATTAAAAAGAAGTACATTTATGAAGAGGTAGCTTTTTACTTGAGTCCTATTACACCACAGCCAGCACGGCCACCAGCGTTTCCGGTTTTCTTTGAGTCTGGATGCTGGGTCTTCCCTAAATCATCGATTTCTTCGTGAACTACTACGGCGCGTCCGATAATTGCTCGTTTGCCAGTCAATGTAATTACGTGATCCGTGATTGTTGTATCCACTATGCCTGCTTCATCGGCCACAATATTTCCCAAATCGCCAACATGACGAATTTCGTCTTCCGGGGCGCCATGGATCATCTGCAAAAAAAAAATATAAATAATAATTTATCAATTATTTGTATGCCCACATACAATTTCTCATTAACAAAACATTGTTTGATTTATTATGTTGGGGTTCGGGTTTAACTTGATTCATTTGAGTTAATGAGGATTTGTTAGGGGTCGTCGGTCAATACTAAATTATGAATTCACACTTATATTAAGTAGGTACTATTCGGGGGAAGTTTTGTTAAATTCTGAGAACGTAAACAGCCGACTTATTTGATTTGTTGACAATCATCAGTTGGTTTGGACTTTGTCATTTCTCATAAAAATAAATATTTAATGTTTTTATTTTTGTTTGCATTCTGGCAATTACCTTAAGAGCAGTTAATTTAATAAAGGAAATCTATTTCGTTACCTCTGGGTGGTCAAAAAAATGTAGGTTATTTTCTTTTCCATTAGATACGTATACTTACTCGTGGTATTATGTTAAAACTTCGAAATATTTTATTTTTTTCAGAATCTTTTATTGAAATTGGACGAAATTTTGATATTTCCCCTATTAATCAAAACATAACCTATACTCAATTACCCATATACATTATAGCAGCTTAAAAATCGCTTCAAATCAACGCAAGTTCTATGGCACTACGTAAAACGGGACAATAGCCAATTTCTGGTATTGCACCTATATTTTACAGGATCTAACTCATACGATTTTCGACACCTTCTGAATTTAATAGGAATAAACTCAAAAACTTCAAATTCGCACTTACTGCTAAAACTGCTTTTACGCCAGGACCAGAGTGATTTTTAATACATGTTTCTGTTTTGGACTCTTTTCATTTTTAACACTGCGATCATAGATAAATGATATCTAATCTACCAATATATGAATCATAGGCTGTCAAAGGGTTTGGATACAAGCTGAAAATTAACTTGAGCTGTAAATGTGTGCGTTCAATCACCACATTAAATTGCTTTTTGAAGTAAAACTTATTTTGCCGCGTTGGGGGTAAAAACATTTCTATATGGAGCTGTCAAACCGACCGACTGTACCCGACATCTAACGTGACCCGACATATGCCATGTTTTCTTCGTTTTGTGGATTTCATAGATGAGTGCAGATATGTACTCGTATGTATCTGCATTGTGTAAATTCGCTGAGGAGTTTTTTGTTGGTACGTGTTGTGGAGTCTCATTCTCTAATTACCTACATAAGTTGTGTATTTCAACGGGAAATTTTTTTTCGTTTCTTTGTTTTTTTTGATTCAAATTTTTGTGTAGGTCCGTTGTTGATTCGCATAGATAAATAGTAGTATAATATTGTGTGTATTCGGCGAGGAATTTTTTTGTTGGTTCGTTTTGTTGATATGATTAGATTAGTGCGTATTGTGTGTATTTGACGTCGATTTCTTTTTGTTAGTGTTGTTGATGCTCATCATTTGTGTGTATTGGGTTGTATCTTGTATTAATGTGTGTAATGCTTAAATCGATGGTCTCGTTGCCAGTACTTCTGTGTATCTACTTCTTAGATGTATTTGTACAGAGTAGTATAATGTATGTAATGTAAAATTTGCTGAACCATGAATCATAGGTCGATCGACGTGTCAGTGACGTTTGTAAAGGGTTATCCATTTCGCGGTTTCAAAAGTATAGGGCTGGAATTCGACATCTGTCAAACTAAGTTGTTAAACCATTTTTGTTTCAGTTGAAAGTATTACATTTATGAAAATGGATCGCTTAACTATCACACAACGCATAAAAATTGTTAAAACCTACTACAAAAATGGTGATTCTGCCACAGCCACATATCGTCCTTTAAGACGAGATTATGGCTTACATAATTGTCCAACTACGCAAGCAATTGGCAAAATTGTGAAGAAATTTGAAGATACTGGATTGGTTATAAATATTGTAAGGCCTGTGCATCATCCGTACTACTGAAAATATCGCTGCTGTAAGTGAAAGTGTTGCCGAAGACCCGAATGTGTCGATTCCTCGTCGTTCTCAGGATTTAGGACTGTCTTACGGCACATTAGGGCGTACTTTGCATTTGGATCTACACCTACATCCATATAAAGTCCAGCTCACACAACAACTGAAGCCAGCTAACCATTCACAACGTCGTAGATACGTCGAACAGGCGGTTGACGGCGATTTTTCGAACAAAATTTTCTTCAGCGACTATACACATATCTCACTCGGTGGGTATGTTAATAAACAAACTTGTCGTATTTGGGGTTCTTAGAATTCTCAAGTAATTGAAGAGAGGCCATTACAATATGACACTGTTTGGGGCGCTCTTTGGTCCGGAGGTGTGATTGGACCTTACTTCTTCGAAAACGACGATGGAACGACTGTCACCGTCAATTCGGAGCGTTATGGTCATATGATAACCGACTTTTTTTGCCTGCTATTGGAGAATATGTGGTTTCAACAAAGACCGTGTCACATGCTACACAACTCATGCGAATATGGCTTTATTGCAAGAGACATTTCCTGGCCGCGTAATTTCTCGTCGTGGCGATATCAACTGACCACCAAGATCATGCGATTTTACACCACTGGACTTTTTTTTGTGGGGCTACGCGAAAGACCGTGTTTATACAGATAAACCTTTAACTCTTGAGCACTTGAAAGCCAACATTCGTCAAGTTATGGCTGAGATACCGCCCAATATGTCTCAAAAAGTGGTCGAAAATTACCTCAAAAGAATCGATGCTAGCAACAATTCGCGTTCGATTAAATTTAAAAGTATTTAAATTATGAATATTTAAGTAAAGTGATTAATTATTAAAAAAATGTTACGTGGTATTGCTAAGAACTTAAGATCAGGTCTTAAAAATGTTTAGCCGAATATTTTAAGTTAATATCGAATAATCTCAAACTTTAGTCGATGATCATTAATAATATGTATTGAATTTTAAATTTGAGAAAAAAATCAATACAAAGAAGTACCCGAGTACCCGAAAATACGGGAGTACCCGGGTGTTTTATGTGCTTGGTTGGTTCTCAGTCTCAGCATCACTTTTGTGGAAATTTTGTAGCTTTTTATTTATTGCGGATGTTGAAAACATGTACATAATTGATGTATTACAAATGTTGCATAAAACGTCTGTGTTATTCTTGTTTGGTTTACAAAACCGCCAAACCCAGCTTCTGGTTCTTCTATTCTGTTTAATTATGTAAGTCACTCAACATTAAAAGCAATATTTGAACTGTAGACTGTTTTGTAGAAAGCAATTTATTTCCCAAATAAAATGTACGATTGGATGGCACGATCTTGCTCTAATGTTCGATCACGTCGTTTGCAAAAGGTGTTTATTAAGAATATAAATATATGTTAAAAGTCGTGTTTTTACTTAATTTTGTATATACAATTTTTTTTAAATAATTTTCGAAAAAAACGTAGTACGCCAATCTTAAATATTTTGGCCCGTTTGCTGACACAAATCATAAATATTTATGTTCAACTTAAAAATTAAAATTAAAATCAAGGTTATGTCAAGTTGGATTAAAATCTCCAGTTCGATTTTTTTTCCAAATGCAAATCTTGCCCTACATATATAATATATATCACAAGTAAAAAAGTAATGTTTCTTGAGATAAGAACTTTGTCAATCATAGAAACACGTATTTAATTACATATATACTTTTTTTTTCCTTTTGTTTATAACTTTTGCACGCGCTTAAGGGATTATGAATACCTTTTATATGTTTTTCTTAACACAGCGCGGGCATCCTGTGGAAAAAGAGAAAGAAGGATAGGAAAGATGTGTGGCGCGATGTTCTGAGACTAGAACTGGTTGTTGTCTCAGATTTATCTCCAGGGATGGCGGCTGAACTAATGCGGAGAGAATTACCGTGTCTTATTTATTTATGTCCCCTATAATTCGCATTATTTTACTTATTTCGTTGTCATATTTTATGGCTATGCTAGGTTACTCAATCACATGTTGTTAGTGTTATGCCTAAACAGCATTTAATGAACAAAGCAGCAACTTCTTTTAGGACAATTTTAGAATTAGTTTTTAATGGAATGTAAGAAGACATAGACAACTGCAGGAATCGAACCTGCAACCACTAGGTTGACAGGCGAGCACATAACTATCGCGCCACGGCCACCCCCTTAAGGTTAAGGTGATAACTTCACTGCGAGTCATGGTAGAAAGAATAATTGGTGTGATATTCCGAATGTCGTTATTATATATCTTTCGGGCATACTGACACCGAGTGACGCAGAAGCACAGACCGAACGAAAATTTAAACGCAGAATATTCATGTAGATATTCTTTATAGACCGTGACGGCGAAATAGCCCTACGGTAAATTTAAAAGCATTAACCATAATCGCAATGGAGGAGCATAAGTCAGTGTCAAAATAGCATGGACGACTAATAATAGAATATTAGTATTTTTGTACCCGGGTAATCGGGTAGTTTAAGGCCTAGGTATAGTACCAGCGAAAGATCAAGAGCTCTAATACATAGATTTAAAAACTGGTTTGTCATGATTACAAAACATTTGTAGGTAGGTTGCATAGTAATATTTTTTTTTTATTAATATTCTAAAATCATATTCCTTAGTTTGCAGACACCCTACTGAACAACCAATTATTTTTTGAAACAGTTATCAGTTCTAATCACACTCACTGCTAAATTATGAGAAAATAATAAACTTTACCTGCTTTAACTTTCACAGACCAACAGAAATATTTAAATTCAATATACCTAGTTCTGACCCCACATGTATAAATTGGTAACACCGATTCAATTACTCAATTTATATACATACATATAATACATATTTTGTTAGGTACCTACTTATTAATTATTTGACTTCACACATCCGAAGTCATCACTTACCTTGTCAGGGTTATAATGACCTCCAGTACTACCGCAACCATTTGTCAAGTCTCCTTTCTCATGAACATGGAATCCGTGCTTTCCAGGTGACAGTCCATTTATTAAAATTCGAATATAAACATTTTCGCCGCAGGCGTTTTGTGTAAATGTAACATTGCCTTTAACTCTGCCTTCGCTGCCGTCAATATTAGCAATTGCCACTATAGGTGTGTGTCGCTATTTAATTTAAAAAAAAAATAATATTTAATACTTATATTAATTTATTTCTAGCTAGGAAATTACCTCAGATAAGGCTGCTACAGCACCAAATGCCAAAACTGCCAATACAAATTGCAAAGATACCATATTAACTATGGAGACAAAATAAAATAAAATAAAAAAATTCAATCTCTGTTATATAATATTATTATACTGAATTTTGTTTGTTTAATATAAGATCACAACAGCCGCACTCAAGCCCTCAATGAAAACGAGTCTCACTTAAATAAACAACATGACTTCTTGATTCAAGCAGAGATCGTGTCGACACTACTTGAGACCAACCAACGTCAACAAAACTCGCCCCACGCCCCAAGGGGCAGTAGACAGTCAGTCTATTTCTCCCTATCTACTTATCTAATAGCCAAATCAAGCTTGATAACAAAAAGGTGAGATTTGCTATCAATGTTGCCAGGGTGTCATTCAAGAATTTAAAAAGCACTTTATAATATTGTGCTTTCCTTGAAAGCAGGAAATGCAAAGAGGATTTGGCAGAAAAGAAGGATATCGATATTGAAACTCTCTTATTTACTGGAAGTGAAATATTTAACGATACCCGAAAAATTCTCGGAACTTAATTTCCAATTCCTTACAAGCATTTGAAATCGATTTCTTCGACTTTTTTCTTTGTTGTAAAGGAATTTGAAAAAAAAAATCGATTTTTATGTGATTGCTAATTGACAGCTGCTGATAATTTATAGCTGTGTTCCCTTACTTTGAGCACAAGTATGCAGAAACTCTCCTAGTGCCTGGAAATGAAATACTTCAATTTCACGTAGAGAAATATTAGATCTTGGTAGTGCGCGATTAAAGTCCATACACTCGGCATTTTAAAAATGGAAGATATATTTTGAGAGCATAAAATCAATTTTGTTTCACAAAAAAAATCAATTAATGTATTAATTGTTTAAAAAATCATTCAGAGATTTTGTTCACTCGCCCTTACTTATTGTCTTTCTCTACAACAAATTAAAATTTGCTAGCAACTCAATTTCCTCGTGTGAAAGAATTTCTTTTATTCGCCCAATTCCCTTGGAGTCGAAAAATATGATAATGTTTAAAGGTGCCATTTAGCTAAAAAAAAATGTGGCCGACGTATAGATATTTACAATTTTTCGATCAGTTAAAGTCTTACAGCCCTATTAATAAAAAACGCTTAGTTCACCTTTATTCCATCGACTTACAAAACCATGGAATAAGAGTTAGACCATGGACTAAAATTTCCTATTAATAAAAAATCGAACAAATTTTACTACAATAAGTATCAACTCTCCCTCATTTGATTCTATTTCCCTGTAATTTTTTTTCTTAAATGTAAATTCTTAGTCCATCGCTAGACCACCACGGTTAAGTTGGTAAACGTCAAATACCAGGAATTGTGTTTAATTAATAGTATTTCGCACTTAGTCCACAGAATAAGTCCTAAACCTTCCCTAGTGCATGTTTATTAATTTGTGTGTCAAAATCCAATCGAAAACGGTACAAGAAGCATGCAAAAAAAAATTTCGATAAAAAGAAAGAAAGAATTTCGGTAGTTCGCTCATTGAATTCTTTATTGTTTTTAAATCTCATTGCTTTAGTTTTTGGATGCACAAGAAGAAAATAAAATCGAAAGTTGGCAATAGTGCTTGCGAATTTATTACACGCGAAAGCGATTTTTATTGGACGGCCAGATATCATTGGGATCTATCATCAGTCACTTGTATGTTTGTATTTAGTTTGTTGTATGTGGCGGGCGTAGTGAATGGTCGGCATTTGAATTGAATCATAACTGAAAAATTAAGTTACATAAAGTGGGTCATGGTGGATATTATGATGCCCCTGATAGACTGATGTACAGTCTAGAATTAAATGCTGAAGCAGTTTAAGTCAAAAATTATAAATATACCGTTGTTTAAGTTTTTTTTACACAAATACGCAAGGATATGGTGCAAATCACATTAAGTTTTTGCATATATATTTTTTTAATTTTAACTAAGCATTAATCAAATCATTTGAAGTTGCGGACTGTTACGTAGTACCCGGAATCCCATAGACTTTAGTCTAGTTATTGGTTAATTTTGTGTCCAAATTATTTGTGTGATTAGTATTGTCAGAGACATCAAATACATCATATTTTTGATGTGTAAACATCTAAGCTCTCAGCCTGGGTAAAATTGATTGAAAATTAAGTTACGGAAGCAACGCACGCCATTTTCTTTAAAATGGTTGGGGAATTTGATAAGGGATTTTAAAACAAAAAAAAAAATATATTTTCAGGAATGTGCGAAGTAAATACATACACGAACAATTAACGTAAAACCGATCCCCAATAGACCGCTATTACACCTTGCAATTTGATTGATATTTAATTTTTGATGATTGATATTATAATAGATCAATAAAACAGTATTCCTTTCTCTTGGACAAACGACAAAGTTAACTTTCATTAAAATCGCATTCATGTAAAAGCATTCTTGGAACCGACAAATTAACAAAGGAGAATCAACGCTTAAAAACGCAGATGTGTAACTGCAGAGTCATAAACTAATAATGTAAAGACCGGAAACGTCTGCTTTCATTTGACATTTGCCTACAAGCTGAAACACGCACACAAGTAACTTTTCTGTTCCTCTTCCAATAGACACATTGATAAAAACGCACACAAGAATCTTTTCTGTTCCTCTTGCTATAGACACATAGACAACGCAGTCCTAGTAATTTGTTTTTGTTTTGCTTTTCGATTTCCCATCTATTCATGGATAGAGTTTCAAAGCTACAAATACAACAATGTAAACAAATGGGTTTTGGGGGGTGAAACGTACGAAGGTTTCCAATCTTTATTATGGCTTATTTGTGTGCAGAGTTCCTTTTTTTTTGGTTGCATGAATCAAAGAAAACAAGATTACGACACTTCTTTTTTGTCTGATTTTATTGACGTCAACAGAGATCAAAAATCTTGAAATTGTGGTTGTTTGTCCGATGTGGCTTAATGGATTTTGATCTCTCGTGACGTCAATAAAATAAGACAAAAAAGGAAGTGTCGTAATCTAGCTTTATGTGTTTCATGGTTGCCTATCGTAATTTTCACTTTTTCACAGATTGAGTAATGGGTGTAGAAACAAAGAGGGAAAAGTAACGATAACACAAATGACAATTTCAATTTCTTTTTCTGATTGAACTTTGACGTTTTTAATTTGCCAATTGCCAACTACACGCTTCTCATTGTTAGAAAAGTTGATGCTATATTCTAAAATTTTTTTTTTGGAAATTTGCTATAGCATCCACGAAGACTGAATTGGTTTTGAACTCTCCAGACTTTGCTTATCATTTATTTTGACAGATTTTATTGCTCAATATTATTTACCCTTCAACGCTTAGCTATCTAAAAGCAAACATCACTTATGAGAGATTAGATAATTTAAATCTCAGTATATATGTATCATATGTATCAAAATAAAAATCAATACAAATAACATTTTTATTTCATTGTTATGTGCATATTAGGGTGGGCCAAATAAAAAAATGGCATTTTATGTCTTCTTTACCTTAGGCTGTGTGTGAATTGCGTGAAATTGTTGGTTAAATTTTCTACTTATTTTGGCTAAAATTCCTTCAAGATTTAAGAAATTTCCCTAAAAACATTTTTTTCGTTTTTCAAGTTAATTAATTTCTTTCGCAAAATCCGACTTAGATGATATGAAGTTAATAATTTGGTAAGAAAAATGTAGCGAAATTTCAGTTTACTTATATGTTTCGGTTTTACAACGTTAATTTAATATTTTGAAACAACAATTCCTAATCTTTTCAAAACAATTCCCATTATGGTTAGTTTGTTGATTTAGTATGTAAACACTAGTTTTCACAGCTGAAGAATTTGACAAGCTGACAAATCAATCTATTTGTATTCAATTTGCAAAATGAAATACAATGAGTATTTTAATTAATTATTTTATATTTGTTAAAATATCAACGGATTATAATATTTGTTTTTTTCCTCTTGAGACCCTACACAAACAAAAATAATAATGTAATTTAATTTTTCAATTGAATAAATTAAAACTTACATTTATTATATGGTTTCCCAGTAGATCTGGACTTTTTGAAGTTCATCTTTCTTTTCGGTTATCGCTTACAGTTTCAAATTACTCTGTCTTGAGAAACGTTAAATTTTAACGCAAATTTAGCCTGCTCCACAGCTGCCTACATTTTAACCCATTTTATTCACCACGCTAGTGTTAAAATTTAACCCAGGTAGAAAATTTAACACAGGTAGAAAATTTAATCAGGTAGAACATTTAACCAACATTTTCTCATTTTCGAGATCTAATTGTGTTTTTTTTTCAATCCAACAAAATAATTACCACAATAACGAAATTCGTATTTAACTAAAACGTATATGTATGATGTTTGGTATTGTGGTTTTCTTGGAGGTTAAATGTAATCTTTGTTGGTGCTAAATTTTCGAAAGTATAAGAACTGACTATGGGGTGGTATCTACAAAAATTAAATCTATTTATAAACTAGGTGCCTGAATGATTAAAAATTTGCTTTTTAACTAAATGAATGGTAACAAGAGATACCTATTCGACACATTCTTTGTTCATAATATTGAACTATAATTATCTAATAATTTCTAAAACTATTGAAATTCTCATATTCATATTTATATTTTGTCGATTTATAAGGCCACGATCACGTACACTCTTATAAAGATAAATTACGTTGCTAAATCAAAAGTCATGCCGAACCGATATGAACAATAATAATTTCTTATTATTTCAAGAGGTGAGGATTTTACTTTCTGATGACATTGTTATTACATACATACAAATATACATACATATGTAAACTAAAATCTGCTGAAATGAATGTAAATTACTTTTTCAAGGTAGTTTTTAATAATATTGAATATAGATGTGGTGGATTCACTTCACAGGCAAGCACTAATAAGTTCTAGTGTTCGGGGCCCAATGTTATCCATTATACATTACAAAAGCCTTTATTTTGATTTCGTAAGTCTTTTGGGAGAAAAGTGGGAGCAAAATTTAAGCGCTATGTTAATGCGTACTATGCTGTAGGCATTGATCTCTATACAATACAGCATAGCTCATTCATTCAAAAAACATGACTTGAAGATTGTTATAAGTGCGCTCCTACCATGACAGTATAACTTTATAACACTTCGAATCACTTTTAGAGGTTGAATTTAGCGATATTTCAAATGCAGGGATTATTTATATTATGCACTATTATTATTATACATTGTTTGTATACAACCCAATGTCAACTTGCTCTTTCCTTACTGGAATAGACGTAAAGTATTGTGCCAGCGCAGTTTATGTCATCTTCAAATTGCCTCAAAAAAAAACTGTTATACTTATAGAGAATACACTATCCAGTATATTATATAGAGATCACTGGCTAAGAAAAAAAATTTAGAAACACTGTTTTGGCCACGCTAAATTTCAACTGTTACAGTGACCAACTTATTTCGCCAATTTAATTGCATCTTATTTTTTCTTCACATTTTCCTGCTCGACACACCTGACATTTCGTGTGCCTAGCAATTTACTCATACTGCTCAGAAGGTTATGTTCCAGCACACGAGTTTTGCTGGCAATTATGTAAACAAAATTTAGTTTCGCCTCCATAATTTTTAAGGAAGCGAAACTTTTGAGTCAGTTCCTTTATATTTTAATTAAAATTTATATAGCTATGTTTGTATAAATACATATGACCACTGCCTGTCAAATCAAATTTTAAGTTATTTGATCAGTTGATCGCTTGTGTGGCAAGTAGAAAAGAGCAGTAGCAGTTTATAGATTCTTGTGAATATTTTCGTGCCAGAAAATAAGTTAGATTTTTGTGTAAATTTGGTATCCTGCGAGTGAGCTTAAGGATGATTATATATTATAATTTCAATACAAAATGTGTGATATTTGAAATTAAAATATTTTTAAATAATTAGATATTTATTTTGTTCAATCAAAAAAAATTAACATCATTTACCCCGAATATCTTGGTTTAAAAAATATATATTTGCATACAGAATCGTAGGCTCAATTTGAAGGTAATCCGCCACTTAACTTTAAGAAGATCGTGCGCATAAATTAAGAAATTAACAACGAGCTGCATCTGACTTAAAATGTTTTTTTACGATTTCATTTTATTGTTGTTATTCTTACTGGCGAAGTAAATGTGAACTGGTCTTAAATTTTATTTTTTAAGAAGTTCCTATTAAACTGCGACTTATTAATATTATTTTTGTTTTTAAGACAGGTATCTACATAAATTAGTTTTGTATAAAGGATAAATGGATGTTCCTATATAATGATATGAAAATAAAATAAAACATGATCTTAAGGTTAGATAGGTACCTACAAGGTACATTAACTACAATAATGTAGAGAAGACGAAAAAAGCCGGCCTTGTAATTGTGCCCGTCATTTTGCAATACTACCCACATTGTGCAGATGTATACTATAATTATGTATTCGTAAATATCTGATGAATTAAGCCTCTTTTCTTTAAATTTTACCGCGTGAATTTATCGGTTGTGACCGTTAAATGTGGATTTTTTTTATTGAAAACTTCATAATTTTAGGTTCAATCGAATTTGCTAAAAAATTGTCGAGCAGTTTGCCTACTTTTGTTAACATAGAAAACTTGCATCTTGATCCATGAATTTGCGTTTATTAAAAATTACATGTTTGACTTAAAAAAAAAAACAAATCAAATCCTTCACAAGATAATCCTAAAAACTGGCTTTTTAAACAGAAAAGGCAACAGTTGGTCATAACATTGTTTAACATCTTTTGATAAAAATAAATTTAATTGGACATGCTCGATCGCATCTTAATTTGACTCTAGTTAATTAAGATAAAGCTCTAAAATTGGATATCCAATTCCTGCAGCTTAGTGAGCTATAAGAGCTCGAGTTAAGCCAGATGATTTGCATTAATCGCGTATTTTATTAAATGCATATTTGTGTTATCGCCTGACCACAAAACCGGATAAACTACAGCTATTAAAAAACTGTTTATCCAAAAAAAAAAAATAACTGCTGTTAATAGCTTTTAATATACCTATTCGACAATGCTCCCTACAAGCATATTATATGTAGTTAACGATGAAGAGAACACACTTCGGATTGAAAATTTAATAAGACTTGTTTATGATCTCATTTAATGAATAATTATGTTTAAAAAATAAAAATTAGTTTTAACTCACTTCAGTCGTTTTTATTTAAATTTAGATAGCTGAATAGTGTTAAGTTTTGATAAATGTTGAACTATTCACTACGAAAAACTAAGTGAGACTGACTGACAATCCTAATCCTATCCATATGATAGGTTTCAATTTTCAAAGCAGGTATTCGTATTAAGCTTAAGCTCTCACTCGTTTTTTAAATAATTTGTAGGGATCGGAATCGGCTTTATTTAATTAAAATATAGATTTACCTTACTTTTAAGCATTAAAGGCATTTATTAATTTTAATGTTAAGTAAATTTAATTAAAGATTATTAATAAGTTTACACTGTTTTAAGTCTAAAATAAGGTTGTTGAAAAAAATATTGTATACACAAACTAAATAAATTCTTACCCCCAGTTTCACAGTGCGAGTTTAAACTTAAGATCAACTAATCCTTAAAGTAAGTTTAAATTTATGTTTTAATTCGTCCGGTTTCACAGTGAAATCTGATCTTCAGATCAGTTGAACTTCGTTTAACTATATTTTATAAAATATAGTTGGCAGCATTTTTCTTGCCTCGTCCTCCATTTCTCTCTCTGACACAAACAAACACGCGAAACAACTAGAAAAATAAATAAAATAATATTCAAAATCACAATAACAACTCGATAACATTTGAATACACAATTTTGTTTTGTTCAAAATATTTTCTGAAAAAAAAACAATAACTTGTTGGGTTCCCGGACACAGCAATGTAGAAGGGAATGATATAGCAGATGAAATGGCATGGAAGGGATCAATGGCAAATAGGAACAGCAGCAACTTATTGGGTACAAGTCCTGAAGTCCCGTTTGGCGTAGTGAAAAAGAAAATAGACATAACAATGATAGAGCAAATAAACAACTCCTGGATATCCAGGAACGACTGTGTTATCTCTAGAAGTTTATGGCCTAGAATCAATAAAAAGGAAACCCAGTATGTTTTATCACTGAGTAAAAAGAGCATCAGAGCCTTGATAGGTGTACTAACAGGAAACTCTGCCATAGGTACAATGGCCACTAGGCTGGGTGTATTGGCACCCGACTTCTGTAGGAGCTGTCAAGACGCTGATGAAACAGAAACCATTAAGCACATGGTCTGCGACTGTCCAAACGGACAAACTAATCGCCTCCGACACTTCGGCAACAGGTTTGTTGACGAGCTAGACGACCTAGTGCATATACCAATGGTAAATATGAAAAAATATATAGAGAGTACGGGCTGGTTTGTAAATGAACCAATCTTCATGAAACAATAGTTAGGAATATCTCTATGTGAAAGGGGATCACAATGGACCAATAGGCCCCCGTGTACGCAGCAGCCTTTGAGCTACACACGTCCCCCCTAACCTAACCTAAACTTACGCTGAACTGAAGTTTAAACGGAAGAATAATCTCGGTTAACTTAAACTACAAATCGAACTCAGTTCAAGGTTTAAACGACATAAACTGTGAAACGGAATAAATTGTTGATCTGAAGTTTAAACCAAAATTGGAGTTTAAACTCGCACTGTGAAACTGGGGGTTAATGTTTTAAAATTAAACTATTCTTTTGTTTTAAAATAAATATAAGAATTACATAACTTCTCATTTTCCCCTGAAGTATGGCAAACTTAGAATGTATTAACTTTTTAAGTGCATTTTCATTAGTTACGGCCAGAATACAAATAAAATGCATAACTGGATCGTACGTACTTGGTCTTATGTTCGAGCACATCGTAAACATAATGTTCTAAGCAGAAGCTGCATCCTTTTGCGAAATATTTAAAAAAAATCCCAAACAAATATTTTTTGAAAATTTTGGTACTAAGTATCATTTGGAATTTGAAGGATCTCCAGGATAAAAATTTTGATCGAAATCCGTTGAACCTTTCCTAAGATAGTCGAAAATCGAAAAAAAAAGTTGTATGGCAGGTACACGTTAATAACATTTTAATTTAAAAAATGTATTGACTAAAATGTAGACTATCACTATCATTAACAATCCTCGACATTATAAAAAAATACATTATATTAGTTTATAAGATAATGGGGGTTATCGTGGATAAAAATAAAAAATTCCCAGGAAATTTTCCTCCAATTCGAATCTTGGGAACGTGAATTATGCTCAAAAAAGTTTTCCTCGGAATTTATTGGTATCTGGAATAGACTTTCGCAGGGAATTTTCTGTCATTTCATACGATTTTTTGTCCGAGGGAAATTTTTTTCCCTGGGAGTTTCACCTTCGCAGGAAAAATTTCGATGGAAATAAATATTCCGTGGCAAACGAACTTCTCTGGCAGAATATTAAAAACTTGCCTTAATTTCAAGTTGGCTAAGTCTTCTGATCATGGGCATTCTTTGTATGCAAATATTTTCTTTTATTCCGAACCCTACTCATCGGAGTGTATTCAATTTATAAAAAAAAATATTGTTGATGAATTTATAAAATAAAAAACATAACAATGAGGCAGCAGGGGTAATTATGGTGACGTAACACGTCATGGAGAATTCGTTCGATCGAAAGTGAATAAATATTTTTTAGTTAACTTGTACTTTTGTATTGCTTTTTTTAAGTAAATTGAGCTACGCGTCGGCTAAAGACCTTATGAGGCAATTCGGATCTTCTTACATGAGGTTATTTTTTAGGCTTGTAATATAATACCTGCCTTACCTATACAATTAAACTGGCGCCTTTTCTTAAAGAAATCAAATGCACGACTGGATCGCACGTACTTGCTCTTATATTAGATCACATTCGTATGCACAAGATTATTTACGTATATTTTTGAAGTCGTTTCTTACAAAAATTTTTATAAACATTTCTTTGATTTTTTCTTTAAAAAAATTGGTATGGCAATTTTATGCATTTAATAATTTATACAAGCTTAAAAATATAATTCCGAAAAAAAATCGTCATCAGTTTTCGAAATATTGAATTTTTATTCTGAAACTTATATAGTGTTTTAATTTATTAGAAAATTGAAATTTATGAAAATTACTTTTTTATTTAATGAACTTTCCCTCCTCACATTTTTAAAGAACTATAATTTTCTGAAATATAATTGTAAATTAGGTTAATCAAAAACTACTCTAAAGGCGTTTTTATTTGGCAATCCCGAATCACTCTCCCATTCGGATTCGAAGAGTTTTTTTTTTTATTCTGTCGAATATTTTTTTTTTTTATAATTTTGCACGCGCTCAAGGGACTATAAATACCCTTTATATGTTTTTAGCACAGCGCGGGCATCCGGTGAAAGAAGAGAAAAAAGGATAAGAAAGATGTGTGGCGCGATGTATTGAGACGGTGGTTGTTGTCTCAGATTTTATCTCCAGGGATGGCGGCTGAACTAATGAGGAGAAAATTACCGTGTCTTATTTACTTATGTAATAAGTAAATAATTGTGTACGTGAAAATAATCAAGATCAAAAACAATGTTATAGCGAGTTTCGTTCAAGAAAAGATGGGCTTTTTCTATAAAAAGATTTGATCTTTTTGAATTTTCCGAGTTTCATACCAACAAAAAGAGCAGATCTAGATCAAATCTTACCACGAAAGATTTGATCTCTGATGGGTTGTAAAAAGTATTTTCTGTCAACGGTCAAATAGTAAATATTTTGTTATTAATTTGTTGTGAACTTGTGAACTAGTGCCAAAAATTTAAAAAAAATTAACAAATAATGGACCAAGATGTTAATAATTTAGATTTTATAAATTTATTGGAGTGTTTGATAGCATCGTCTTCGTCTTCCTCGTCATCTGATGATGAAGATGTTTTTTTCAGGAATGTTTGTGTCAGTCATTCACCAATACCTACTACAATTAAATCTGGGAAGAAGTTTCATTGAAAAGATCAAATCTCTATTTTGAGAGATCTTCGAATTTTGAATGAAGCTGGCTATTAGTTGCACAACTTATGATACAAAAAATGACAACAGTCGAGCTTAATGTTGAAGTATATAAATGTGTGAGTACATAATTCTGATTTCGATACCAGAAGTACAACTCTATTGTTTTCAGAATCATGTCATTTTTATTTTATTTTCCAAGTGAACATTTTCAGAAGAGTCCAGCGGGGTCCAATTCCGCAAGCGTGAATTCTTTTTCGTGCAAGAAATTGATTCACCCTCAAAATATGCGCGAAGAAATTTGCCTATCTGTTTACACGTTATCTGTCAAAGAATAATGAGCCGCACCCTTGCGGAATCGCATATACATAATGTGGATCCGATTCGTTTTGTACACAGACAAAACTTACGCTTGCGGAATTCGAACCCATAGGGGCCAAATTGCGCAAGGGTGATTTTCTCTGTGTAAACGAAAAAACGGGTACACATACATATTTGCGATTCCGTAAGAGTGTGATTGATTTTTTTTGACAGATAACGTGTACACAGGCAAATTTTTTCACGCATATTTTAAGGCAGAATAATTTTTTTGCACTGAAAAACATTCACGCTTGCGGAATTTGGCCCCAGGTCCAGAACTAGAAGTCTTCCGGATTGCGAAATAAAAATGACATAATAATCCACATGTTGGATTCTACTTTTTGTGAATTCATACGGCGAAAGTGAATTTTGGTTTTCCACAATTCGTTAGAATTGGTTATTGTGAATTTGAAAATGAAATACGATGTTCTGTATTTCGGTTAATTCCATTTTCTGAACGAATTTAAATTGTTTATGATCGTGAATATTGCTTGTAAAATTGGTGTAATTACAGTCAGCTGTTCCTTATTCCTTGGTCTTCAACAAAATGTAAATAAGAACAAATACTCTTGTCGTTTTCGGACAGGTAATAACTTAAAATATTTTTCAAGGAAAACATAAAAACGTACCTACAGCTAGATAAGGTATTATTAAGCATATGGAGGAAATCTTTGAAATGTTTTTGAATCTTGTTTTTTGTTTCAATCATATACTTCACTTGATCCACTTGTGGTACAGTTAGGATTTCAAAATGCAAACAAGGTTTTGAATTGAAAGTATCGATGAAGGTCTTCTAAAACGTCATATTTGTCCTAAAATGCTGAAAAGGGAAATTTTCTAAAAAAACACACTTCAAATGAAAAAAATAGAGTATGTATGTAGGGGCGACTTTCCATTAGGGGAGCACGAATAGAACTTTGATATTTTTTACAGTGAGCTAGGGGTCTCTAGAACAGCTTTAAAATATTACGGTGAGGAAACACTGTTAAATATGATTAAGAAATGTTTTAATTTTTAATTTTGGCCAACACATTTGTTCAATTTGTCTTTAAATTATAACTTATTTCAACACACGGATGCTTTTATTCGGTAGATTTATTATTAAAGATAATAATTAAAACGGTTTTAATATGAAAACATAAGTTTCTCTATTTTTAACATATTTTTAAATTTTACAATATTAATACACTATTTTGACAGTTCTTGTTAATATTTCCCTTTGGTAGTGTTCTGATAAGTTTTTTTTGTACCTAGGTACTTTTCTTGCGGGAAATTTTAGTAGAAACAGTTTTTGGATTAAAAGTACAAGTGTAGTTTTTTTCAATAATAAAACTTACGTGAAAACATTAAGTTAACTAAATGAAATATCATGATTTTTGAAAAGTAGTTATGCATCACTTTTAAAATACATAATGTATTTACCTGCCTATTTACTTTCAGTTCAAACCAATTGCGAATTAAAACAAAAAAACATTAAGCAAAACGTATGTATAGAAAAAAAACCTACGTGTGTGAGGTTTTTCTGTAATTAAGTTCACGGAGCACAAAAAGCTCGTCGGTAAGGGGGGGCATGCTGCCGCCTGCAACCCCCCTGCCAGTGCCAATTATAGGATTTGGGGTGGGGTCAAGATTGGATGTATGCAAAGCTTTTTTGGGATTTGACAAGAAACAAAACAACAATAGTACATAGTTTAAAATCAATTTATATTATCCCAAGAAAAATGCACATACCACAACACTTACCATAATGAAGTTGCATGCAGTCATCTGTGGATTGGTAAACAACTGCCAACGCCAAAAAAAAAAAAATTGTCGGTAGTCATCATTTGCATACATTTTGTATGAAAAATGAAAACTTTAAAAATTATTTAAAAATAGAAATAAAAGTATCATCACTTTAAAATAGTTATATTTATTCTTTGCATCAATCTACCGAATAAAAGTATACGGGTGTTAAAATTCGTGCTCCCTAAAGGAAAGTTCAACCATTATTTAATAATAACGGTAGTGCCTACAATTAAAAGTATTGTACGTTTCTTAAAGCTTTCTAGCTTACTTCTCTTCAATCATCTTGTTTTAAATCAAGTAATTTATAGGAACAGTTTTCGAAAAAAAAATTATTTCAAACTCAAAATTTCAGATATATTTTTATCGAAATCTGTTGAGCCGTTCATGAGAATGTTAAAAATAAACAATCCGTTGCATTTTCACTCTGTTGCATATGTAGTTAGTGGTATTTTAAGTTCGTGGTCTTTGCCTCTGATGGACTTTAGTTTGCCAGTGTATTCTGTTTGAGAAGGGTTTTTTTTTTAAATAATAAAATCATACATGCTTTTTGCAACAAAACAAAATATATTTATAACTTCCTCTATTTATGTACACATTGCAAAAGTAATATACATTAAATTTAAAGATTTATTACATTTTTGTTAAAAATGAAAAAAACCGAAGCTGAAACATAATATATTGTTTAAAATCTAAGTTTAAACTATCTAGCTCCCAAAATTTGCACATTTCCTCCTTAAAAAAATATATAAAGTGTATATATATATATATATGTACATTTTAAGTTTTTTTTTAACAAAACCATCATAAGGTATTAAAATAAGTACATACGTATAAGTATTCCTAAACTATAAAATCTATATACAAATCCTTGGTGGGCGATATTGCAGAACGAATAAATTCGTTACAAAACTAAGTTTTAAGGATCATTTACTGGGTCCAATAAAATTCTCTATCATCTCATTGCAATCAATTTGGTTTCTCGTCATTTTTCTTGAAAAGAACATTCAGTAATTTTCAAATGTTATGCTTTTGACGCCCTAGCGATGAAGTGTGCAAGGGACTACAATTCTCAATTAGAATTGCCTCCTGCGATTTTTCTGTAAAATGGGCTCGTTTGAGGGATCGTTTTTTATCAACATCACTGCTGTTTGGATTTAATTCAACTGTTTGAAGGCTCTGGGCTCGTTGTAAGGATAGTCTTAACGGTTTTTTTGGTGGTGTCGGACGAACTCGATTATCAGATGAACTATCTCCTTTGTGGGATCTTTTAGTTTCGTTTTCACCATCGAAATCCAAGCTTTTAACGCTTCGTGAATCATTGGAATGCTTGCGTGTGCTCTCTGATTTATGCATTTCCCGACGACGTTCGTGTCTGAAAAAAATTAAACAAATAATCAGTACTATAACTTTTAAGAAATGAGCAACTAAGTCTACTCTACTCCTAAATAAATTATTCGTAAATATGTAACAACTTTGCTTTGAGTACATTTTAATAAAATGTTGCCTACTTAACGGAGTTAGTTTTAAGTCAAAGCAACTACCGCAATATTATAGGTCCGATCCAGACTTTTTTTGGGGAGAAATTGGCAGCTTATAAAATTTTGAAGAGTGGGGATGAAATTCTCTCATTAAGAAACATAGTCCCCGAAAAGGTCTGGAACAGCTTGAGCACAATTTTCTGCCAATTTTTAAACGCGAAGACATTTTTTTTAAATTTGTTTATTCGCTTAAAATTCACATTTTTTCCTCTTCAAACTGTTTATTTTGTATTTTAGTGTTTCTAAATTAATTTATTTGTTCAACAAATATTTTCCCACCACTACGAAACGTTTTTTTTTCATTTATGACAAAACGTCAGCCTGACAATTGTACAAGAAATTGTCACGAAGGTGAAATATTTTAATTTTAATATTCAAAAGCGCTCTCTTCTACCTAAAAGTACACAATTTGTAAGTGTGTTCCCGTACTTTGTGCACAAAAATGTGAAGACGGTCATTTTTGCAAGAGTGGGGGTAATAATCTCTGAGAGCGCAACAAATTTTCACAAAAGTATGGAAACGCTTTGAACAACAATTTTTGCCATTTTTTTAATGTCATCATAAAAGTGTATTTTTGAAAATGTTTATTAAAGATTTACGTGAAATTATTTCTTATAATAATCAATTTGATGTCACAAATTTCAATTTATTGCCCAGATAAGCCCGACCAGACTATAAATTCCATTATTTTTAACTTTCGTAACGATACACTTGGCAACTGACAGCTTATGTATTGTTTTTTTTCTTTTTTCCTTCATTTGACAGTCTTCATAATTTTGTCCAAAGAAATTTCTTGGACTAAAATTCACAGCCTGGGGAAATATTTTACTCTCTCATGAGCGCTCTCTTCTGTGAAAAACTACGAAAATTTGGAGTACGGGAACAGGATTTAACTGTTTTTCGTAGAAATTCGTAGATTTTCACAGTTTTAGGGAGTACGGGAATGGACCTTGTAAGTCTGGAACAGGAATTGGCAGAAATTGGTTCCAATTTGTGCCAATTGTCAGAGTGTGGATCAGACGTTTTCATTTGGGTTTTTTTCAAGTTTTCACCAACTTCGGAAAACCTAAAGAAATGTCATTATTTGCCATAACGATATGATTTTTTTTATAATCTACATGTGCTCAAGGGATTAAACTACCCTTTAAATGTTTCAACACATCGCGGGCGTGAGGTTATGGAATAGAAGAATGATAGGAAAGATGTGTGGCGCCATGTTCTGAGACTGTAGGTTGTTTTTGTCTCAGATTTCATCTCCAGGGATGGCGGCTGAACTAATGCGGAGAAATTTCAGTGTATTATTTATCTATGTCCCTTATAATTCGCATTAATTTTTTTATTCGTTGTCATATTTTTTCGGTTTACTAGTTTTACTCAATCACATGTTGTTAGTTCTATGCCTAAACAGCATGTAATGAGTAAACCAGCAACTCATTGTATGACATTTATTTTTAGAATTGGTTTTTAATGGAAAAATAAGAGGACATAGACTACAGCAGGGATCGAACATGTGACCATGGGGTTGACAGGTGAACACACAACTAAGCGCGCCACGGCCACCCCCAAGTATAACCTAATTTAGTAAGGATCGGTCCCATGGTTTTATCTAAGAAAAGTATTTGAAGGCTTCAGATAAGAACTTATAAAAGTGTTCATAAAGAGAAAAATGCTGTTTTTTGAATCCAAATAGACATACCCACTATAATGATTTAAGTGTTCCACACTTCTGGCATGTAAGTTGCTTCGATGATGTTCACTAAGTCTACTCGATCGCTGAAGAGATCTATCTCCAACATAGCGGTCCTTACGCTCCTTTTCCTTCTTTTGCATTGAATAAGCATGCGAGTCACTATTAATAGATATTTTTGATGCAGACAGTGATTTAGCTGGCAGATAACCGATACTACTTCGATCTCTCTCATGTTTGGCATCCTTAATCATTGTCTTTGTAATATGAGTTGAACCATTCTGCGGCGTTCCAATAATTTCAATTGGTTTTCCACCAACTAATGTGGTTATATAATTGCCTCTTTGAAATACCATTGGTTTTTCAGGAGGTGTCGATGGCGGTGATGATATGCTGATACTGGTAACGTGTCCCGAAGTTGTACCATTCGTGGGTTGTTCTTTTGTTTGTTGCAATTCTTTTACTTGTTCTTCTAGGTACGAGATTCTATGTTGAAGACGTAGATTATCTTCCTTTTGCTGATCGATTTGTTTTTGTGGAATAGTAGTTGCCTTCTTACGTAACACCACTAGTTGGCATTCCCCAGAAATTCCAATAAGTTTTTGCAACTCTTCCTTAGTCTTGCATGTGACTAGTTTTCCGTTGACTTCCAGAAGACGATCACCTTTATAGAGACCTTCGCCTTCGAGTGCCCAGTCGACATAGAGCCCTGGTGCTTCTGGTTTCACCTGGGCATCCCAACGACCAACTGTCGCCTGAACAGCATGCAGGCAAAGGTTAACTCCTGATGTAACGAGGCTATAAGGGACAGTATTTTAAGTCTTGATTGGAAATAAATAATTAAAGGAAATAACTTACCTGTACAATGAGTTCAATTCGGGCTTAGATTTGTCTAACCGTGTTTGTAAGGCCCTCGCTTCTTCGACTATCGACAATAATTGTAGCTCCTCTCGCCCCAATGCGTATTCAAGCTCAGCTTGTCTTATTCGTATGTCAATGTTGCTGTAAAAATTTAAATTTAAATAAAATATTCTCAACAAAAATGTAGCGTTTCAAAACTTTACTCAGTTATATCTAGTTTATCAAGAGCAGTCTTCAAATTTCGTATTGCTATTCTTTTATTTTCAGCATCAGCTTTTAGCCGTAGTAACTTTTGTTCTGCTACTGGCTTTTCTGAATCTTCTAATGGTGGCCCTGAAGGACGTGGTAGCTTTCCCAAACACAGCTGAATTCTCAGATTCTGTATAACAGCTTCACGATCTTGCAATGCAGATCGCAGTTCTTTAGATTCTGTTCGGGCAGATCGAGATGAAAGTGCTCCACCCAGAGATGAACCTTTTCTTCGTCGGCCATTCAATTGATTCGATGAGCTCAACGAAATCTCAAGGTTTGACATCTATAATAATAAAATTTAAAAAAAGTTAAATTATACTTATAAATAGCCTTGTTTTATTTTCCCCGTGATCCAGATCATATCATCTATTTATTTGCATTACAACAACAAAAGGATTTAGTTTTTTTGTTGTAACGCAAATAAGTAGATGATCTGATCTGGATCACGGGGAAAATAAAATACGGCTAATGTAATAGTCGTTCGTATCTGGGAAAAAGGTGTACGTATTTTACGTGCTTTACATATGAAATACAAAAACTACACCAATTTGAACTACAAGAGCTGGTTCGTGCGAATCTCTTTTTCTGAACTTCCGATCCTTTGTTAGGTATCAATTTATATCAATAAAATATATTTTTAATAAAATTAATTTATTGTGAAAAGATTTAAACATTTTTACTTACTCTTGATTCTAGGCTGTCTTTATCTTGTGGTGCATGTTTCGAATGGGAATAGTTGTTGTAGTTTTTTTGGGAAAGTAAGGTCTGCAAAAGAAATATCAAATATTTTAGTTATACATAATATTTTGTATAAGGATGTTTTTTATTTATAAATAAGTAATAGTATTTATAAAGGCTATATGTTATTAATGAATAAAATGCTTGGCTTTTAAAATCTTGAACTCATGGGTACGAGTATTATAATGTGAAGAAAACGGGTAATGCATAACAAATTTAAACTAACACCAATAGCTTTAAATTGAATTTACGATTTCTCAAAACATTACGATTCAAGTCAAATGAATTCAAGATCCACACATGTCGAACACCATGTAATGAAATGGCGGCAGACAGAATAATGCCACATTAAAGACATTGGCTTATTTCCATGAAGAGAGTGGAAAGTCTTATGGCTAATGGTCAGCTTTTTTTTAATTATGTTTCTTTTTTATAGTTTAACAAAAAAGCACTGAATTTTTAAAACATATCTTAAGTAAATAAAAAAATCTTATTTTGCAAATCACATATTTGGCAAACTATGCTTTCAACGAAATCCATCCTTTTTATAAAAAAAAACACTATGTCATCAAATTAAAGACTTTTATTTCTAATCACAAGCAAACAATTTTTAACTTCATTTATTTCATATTTCTGTAAAACATTTCGATTAAAATTCAAAACAAACCAACAATTATTATATTTTAGGGACATAAATTCGCAGGCATATAAAAATATATTTTCTTTGTAAGTCCATATGTGACAAATCTGTCTTAATATATAAATTTATTTGCTACCAAAGCATTTATTCTGGAATGTCATAAACCCCACATTCACGGTTTGCTGGTACTGCCTTGTCTAAAAAATAAATAAAAAATATATATTACAATATTTTTTAATATAGTTCACATATATCAAGTCACACTACCAATTTGCTTTGGTTTTGGTAAATTTAAATTATTCATTATTGTGACAAACTCTTCAAGACTTTTCGTCAAACGTGGATTCCAGGATTTTTCTTCGTACACAGTGCTCTCAAGTTGACCTCTGAAAATAGACACATTGTTTAAAAAAAAGAAAAACTTTCTAATTACTATTTACTTATAATCATGAGCTGGATAAATACGAAAGTTATCCGGTAAAGAAAGTATTTTCGAATGAACATTTTCGTACAATTTCGTTGGATCACCTTCTTGAAAATCGGTGCGACCACATCCACGAATAAGTACAGCATCACCCGTAAAGACAGTACCTTGTTCGTGAATAATAAAGGACATGCAACCATTTGTGTGACCTGCAGTTGATATTGTTTCGATTTGGTGTCTTCCGAAACGAACTTTTTCGCCGTCTTCGAGAAGTCTATCAGCCTTTGCTCCGCTCCTTGATGAAATGACACTCTTTACATTAGGCAGGAGTTGTTTTAACCAACCACTGCCGGTAATGTGATCGGCATGTATATGGGTGTTCACTGCAATTTCAAAGAAAAAGTTGTTTGTATTAGTAAATTAGAAATAAGCTTACTAAAATCAAGTCAGTTTTCGATTATTTCAAGTCTTAAAATACCACTAAAAAACAATGGGCAAGTTCAGAAGGACGCAGTCGACTTGAAAGCTAGTTAACTTTCTGGTTTCTGCATGGCCAGCTACCAAACAACAAGTAATTTGTTTGGCAGCTGGAAAATAATAATTCAGAAATTTGACTAGGTTTCAAGCCGACTACGTCTTCTGAACGTAGCCAGTTTATTAAGTTTCAGATGATTGCTGAAATTGAAAATCTTAGCTTACGAATTGAAATATTAAAAAAAATGTGCAACTCATCGAGGAAGAAATATTTAAATTAATAAAGAGAAAATAATGTCCTTTTTGATTGGTAATCCGGAAGAACTCTTAGATCCGGGATTTTAATAGAACAAGTTAACACCCGATTCTTGATTCTGAATTTTAATGTGAGGATATGTGTAAGGTGAGCAAAAAATAAAACAATGCCATGAAAATGTAGGGATAAGCGATGTTGGCAAAATATCGATGTTAGACGAAAAAAGTATTATTAATTGACATCTTTTGCCAGTCACCTCATGCTTAAAATGGTTAGACCTCACACGACGGAACTGCACTTCAGCGGAACTAATCTTCACAACTATTAATGAGAAATAGTATGAAGTTGAATTGCCGGTTAGGGGTTGTAGATAATACACACGAAAAGGGAAAAAAATACTATTAAAAACATTGCTAAAATTTTCAAAACAATGAAGTTATTTTAAAATAGCATTTTCATCGATTTTTGAACGTGCAATTGTTTAAAAAAAAATGCTTAAAAAACATCATTTCTGATTCGATTAATTTCCGAAATCGATGTTATTTTTACGATTTTCGATGTTTTTCAATATAGATCATCTAAACACGACATTTAATTGGAGTTTGACATAGTGGGTTTGCATGTGTGCGTGTTTCTGTTTTTGATTTTGAATTCAAATCCAGAAGGAAATTTCTCTTCTACCTTGCTTGGACAGTAACTCATTTGATACCAATCGATCAGTTTCAGAAGCATTCGGAAGCCTCCCGGTTGACCAATCGAAAAGTCCATAATTGTATAGAGAGTTTCATTCAAATTTTAAAGATCTGTTCTCAAAATCTAGGTTTGATCAGTTTTTTCATGAAACTTTTTTCAGATTTAATTGTAGTATTGGTGAAGGGAGCGTATCGGAATCCCGCTTTTTATAATCCGGTTTTTCAAAAATCCCGTCTACAAAAATACTGTTTTTTTTTTAATGCTGACTTCTAAAATCCCGCTCGATCAAAATCCCGATCTATTATAATCCCGCTTTTAAAAATCCCTACTTATCCAGTCTAATCCCTCCAAGCTCGTTTTGTATTTTGATAAATGTTAAACAAAAAACTTTGCCTACATCCAAAATTGACAGGACCCCAAATCATATAATTAGTTTTTAAGAGAATAGTGAAAAATTGACAAAAAATGAGTAAAATAGGTTTTATGCGTCCTATTGCTCATATTATATAATTACATTAATATATCTACAAATAATTAAGAAAATTGTTAATGGTTTACAGATTAATTTTTTTCTGCTTTAACAGAATATTATAAGATTAGCTCATACTTTATTTTAAGATTTTGTTAAATGTTGTAATAAAAATGCATTTAAAAAAATCACTAGTTACTTATTTTATTTTAATTTTATTATTCGCACGATTTTTAAAATAAAATAACTAGTTTTATTTGCAAAACCGGCATAATAAGGAACGGGATTTAAAAAAACGGGATTATAAGAGACGGGATTAAAAAAAGCGGTATTTAAAAAAAAACGGAATTATAAAAAATTTAATGATATTCGGGAAAAAACATATCTTCATCATAAGATGAGGAGGAAGACCAAGACGAAGCAATCAAAAACTCCACTTAATTTATAAAATCTAAAGTATTAACTTTTTCGTCTATAATTTGTTTATTTTATAGCACGGGGTGACACAAGTGTACACCAAATTGATAACAGAAAATTTGCCATTTAACATTTGACAGGAACGACTTTGTACATGTAGTAACATATGTATATGTGCATTCAGATTCAGATCAAATAAGCCAACCCATCAGTAGATTTGTTCGTTGAGTCCTAGGTCGTTCTAGGGTCGCCCTAAAGCGTTTTTTGAACAACCTAAAGTCACCCTGAAAAACAAATTATGTGTTTTTTGAAACCTAGGTTCAGCCTTAACTCACCCTGAAGTAGAACTAGGTTTTTAGCAAGGCGCAAGTTTAGGTAAATGAATAAACGTCAGTCACACGAGATCTGTAGTAAGGATGGGCGATATTGAGAAAAATATCGAATGAATACTCATCATCGATGTTTTAAAGGATTTTCCTTTATTCTTCCTTCAACATCGATATTGAATCATGGATTTTTTATTTTAATATCGATGTCTCAATAGGTATGTTCGTTGAGCACTGAAGTCGCCCTAGGGTCGCCCTAAAGCGTTTTTTGAAAAACCTATGACCCTGACAAGCAAATTCTATGTTTTTTGAAACCTAGTGTCGCCTTCAACTCGCCCTAAATTAGATCTAGGTTTTTAGCTAGGGCAAGTTGAGGTAAATAGGTAAATGAATAAACGTCAAAATCACACGAGATCTGATTTGATTGGTTATTTTTAAAATGGAAATAAAAGAATACTCATATTAATTTTCAGACACAGACATGCAAAATGGAAAACTGTGAAGCAAATGCACTAAGAACTTAAATTTTTAATTTTTTCTGCAACATAAAATTAATGGCTCCCGGGTGTGTTTTGAGAACCAAAAAACCCATGTTTTTTTGACAACTCTTGTAGTTGTCAAAAAACCTAGGTTGACCTTAGGTAAAGTTCAACGAACGAACCTAATAACAAAGATGGACATATCCATCATCCCTAATCTGAAGCATTTGAATTCTCGTTTTCTCTGCAAATTATTATTTTTAAAATGGAAATAAAACAATACTCACATTTATTTTCAAACACATACAAGCAAAATGAAAAGCTTTTAAGTTGTGGATTGTGCATAGGGTAAAAAAAAATGCACTAAGAACTTAAATTTAACATATTTGAAGTATTAATTATTAAATGATATAACTTGCTTTTCTGCAACATAAAATTAATGCCCCTCGGCTGTTTTTTGACAACCGAAAAACCCAGTTTTTTTGACAACTCTTTGGGTTGTCAAGAAAATCCTGGGTCGACCCTAGGTCAAATTCAACAAACGAACTTAACAATTCTCGGGTAAAGTTCGAGGAACGAACCTAGTAATAAAATATTTCGTGTTGAGATGTCTAGATTTGCTCTTTTTGTTGCAATGAAACTCTCAAACTTCAAAAACATCAAATCTTTTGACAGAAAGAGCAAATCTTTTCTTAAATGAAACTAGCTATTAGATAATTGCTATGCCTGCCGATAATGGAATTCATAATATGCTTGCTTGGTAACTAGAAATGTTCATCAAGTTTCCAAAACTTGGATTTTTTCCCATGGATTTTGACAGCAAAATGTGAAAATTCGGACGAATTTTCAAGTTACCAAGCACAACTAATATGAGTGAAAATAGGATTATGGATGTCATAATAGAGTGTTCGCTTTTCTCTTCGCGAATAATAAAATACAGAAAAAACAAAGCCCATCTCAGTCACAATTCGCGTAATTTGATTTTTTTTTTTTTTTTAATTCAATTTTTAAACATTTAAGCAGAAGAATTCATTAAGCTTATTTGATGACTTTGAAATTATGAAATTGATAAATCTTATTACATCGTCAGTTTTTGTAAAATTCTTTGAATGAAACATATCGAAAACTACAGGAACGAAACCAAAATAGAAAATAGTAGAAATACTTACTGGCATACTTCAGAGTGAAACCCAGTTCATTTATAAGTTGTGCGTCCCGTTTTGCATGCTCCAACACTGGATCAATTATCACAGCTTCGCCACTATTTAAATCGGCCAACAAATATGTATAAGTACTGCTAAACGAATCGAATAACTAAATTGAATGAAAATTAATCCACAAATTTATTCGATGACAATTTTATCCATTGCATGAAAATGGGAAGACTTACCTGCCGGAAGAAGAAATCCGAAGAAAACGGGATCCGAAGGGGTATGGCCATGGCTCCCTCTCTGCAGTGTTGCAACTGACAATAATTAATTTTGCTTGCCAATGAAACAGTTGCGTGTTTCACGAAATTACTATCACACGGTTGTGAGAGACTTGCAAGCGCTCTCAGTGATGAATGTAAACTAACCACTTGCCGCATCAGTCCCATCTCCGTGAACCTGATATAATGTAAGGCACTGGTTTTTGTTTGTTTTTTGTTCTGCTGCCGGATTCGATAGACTGAATACAAAGTAGATTTCCGTTTTGTTGTCCGCCTTGCCTTCGTCAACGAATGACTTCCTACTGAAAAGGTAAAATAATCCAAATAGATTTCGACATGATTGCAATTATTTCATAGTAATTTTAAATAAGCATTAATCACTTTCATTGTATGTACTTACTATTTGAGTAGCCTCTAGTTCTCCTATTAATAAATTGCTTTAGTTAGATTAGATAAGCAACAATAATTATCTTTTGTTGCGATTCCTTAACAGTCGGTGGTAGAAAACACATCGCTCGATTTTGATTTGGAATTAGAATCATGTAGGTACACTGCACAATTAATAGAATAAAATCACAATTTTATAAACGTGCCCGGAGTAGTGATTTTTTTGTAGATTGTCTTCAACGAATGACGTTTTTATTTAATGTTTATTCAACATAGAAATGTAGTTTAAAAAAATAAGTGTACACAAACAAAAGAGGAAGAGTAGATAGAAAACAACAAGCAAAAGCAAACAAATGCGTCATCTGGTAATGACATTTGAACAGAGCTTTCAAGCTGTTTATTTTTAATATTGAACTTAACGAAACTAAAAGCACGAAAAATTCTTATTATAGGTGAGAATGGAGTTAGTTACATTTTACACAGCATATGTATAACTATAAATTCGTAAAAATTTTAGGACGAAATAAACTGTGCTGGCAAAATTAGCATAATAAGGTTATTCATGTAACGAGATAATTTTCCGCTTTGCAGAAAGTTATAAATGTCCGCAACACGGTTGCATGAACATCCCCATTAAAATAGAGGGTATTCGCCGAGAAAGTAGGTGCGTTTTTTTGCAATCCCCGGGGGAATTGGTTGAAAAAAACGACCAAGGCGCTTAGTGAAATACTTGGTAGCACTATTTATTAATTTGCAAAATGACATTTGAAGAACAGCTGTAATGCAAGAAAAAAATAAACGTTACTGTTTGCCTCATCCTCATTCTTCTAAAAATCATCGGGTTGATTTGTTTTGTGTAATTTCGATATATTTATTGAATTTAAACTACTTTTCTATTAAAATAACATAAAAAGAACCAAGTTAATTATTATTTATACAAAAAAATGTGAATCAAGTAATTTGAAAATTGAAATCAAGTATTTTGGAAATTGTTTTTAGCCGGTGTGATTTTCTTTTAATTTTAATTTTCACAAATACAGTGGTACATAGAATTCAACTACTTGAAAACTACCCCATTCGTCGGTCACTGGTGACATGATATTAGTGGACGAGTTGCTTATTCGGGACGGGACGCTCAGTTCCTATGTCATTAGGAATATATGTAGGTTTGAGCAAGAGCGGACCACGATCAAGAAGATTGAAGTATGCCTGGGATGTAGCAGAGAATCTGTATTGGGTTGATCCCGTGTACAAAACGCAGCCGAAAACAATTTTCTCAGAGAAAACTTTGTTTTGTACACAAATAAGCCATAGTAAAGATTGGAAACCTTCGTACGTTTCACCCCCCAAAACTCATTTGTTTACATTGTTGTATTTGTAGCTTTGAAACTCTATCCATGAATAAATGAGAAATCGAAAAGCAAAACAAAAACAAATTACTAGGGCTGTGCTGTCTATGTGTCTATAGGAAGAGGAACAGAAAAGATTCTTGTGTGCGTTTTTATCAATGTGTCTATTGGAAGAGGAACAGAAATGTTACTTGTGTGCGTGTTTCAGCTTGTAGGCAAATGTCAAATAAAAGCAGAGGTTTCCGGTCTTTACATTATTAGTTTATGGTTTTGTAGTTCATTCAATTCTTGTTAATTGAACGAATTTCAACTTCAGGAAATGCTTTTTTATTTAATAATAATTTCACAGTCAAGTTACCTTTAATAAAAATAAACGCAAAAATGAAAATCGCTGTAGAAGGTTGTGCTCATGGCGAGGTGGAAAAAATCTACGACACCATAGAGGCAATACAAAAGCGGAAAATGTTAAAATTGATTTGGTGTTGTGTTGCGGAATGTATATTAAAAGGTAGGTTAGGTTAGGTTGACATGGTCGTCAGGAAAACTACTGACTCACTTAGACCAAAAGCTCAACCAAACCAAACAAAATTGATAATTATTTGACATGTCAAAATGTCAGTTTTGAAGTTTATACATTTTATCGATAACTTAGTGAAAAAGTTTTTGGTAGCACAGTTTTTATCCTCTCCAATAGCTAAGCCCCGAGAATTCTCTGGGTTTAAGCTAAGCACCCCCGGGGATTAGTTGTTGTTAGATTTAGTATGCAAATTGTTAATCCTACTCATTGTTTTTTTCGTCCAATTTCCCCGGGGCTTAGAAAAAAGCACGCCTTATATGCAAATTGTCATTATTTGAAAATTGTTGTCAGTACTGAATTTACACTATATCAGTATAATGCCACAACTTAACGAAAATTCTGGCTGGCATTTTTTAAATGACAAATATATTGCCACATGCTCGACCATTTGCAGAAAGGTATAAATGTCCGCAACACTTTTGCATGAACATCCCCATAAAAATACAGGATGTTCGCCGAGAAAGTGTACTACTTTGTTTTGCCGCTATTTTGGTAAACATTAGTCTTGACACTTCATATTTGGCAGTCCGTGAAGTAGGCACGTGGCAAATTTATTATGGGAAAATATTCGATAAACCAACGTGTTTTATTTTTAAAAAAATATTTTATCAATTATTGGAGAAGGCCTTCGATACCGTATGGTTAGAAAAATCAAAATTGAAAATCAACTTCCAGAAATCAGAAACTATTTTGTTTAGGACTCCGTTGTCTAGCTCCTCAAGGGATACTAGAAAGAACTGGCACAAGCTGGTGATCGTATGGCCACATGGACATCCACTGGCGAGTAAAAGTGTAGTAAAGTACCTTGGCATCTGGTTGGATCAGTACCTGTATTTCGACAGACATATAGGTGCTGCTCTGGCCAAGGCTAGGGGAGCCTTTGCCTTGACAAAACGACTGTTTTATAGCAGCCGTCTTGACAGCAGGGTGAAGGTGATTTGCTACATGACCCTCATCAGGCCGATGATTGCCTACGGATGCCCGGTGTGGTTCAACGTTGCCCCATCTCAAATGGAAAAGATTCGGGTGTTTGAGAGGCAAGGTCTTAGACGTTGCCTTGGATTACACAGAACACCAGAGTCGGAGTACACAAGATATTATTCCAACCAGGTTCTATACAACGGATCCAACATAAACAGAATAGATAATTTTTTGTTTAAGCTGATTCGGGGTCACGTTTCAAGAGCGATGTCCTCAACTAACAGCTTAATTTTTGGGGCTTATTACCCCAATAAAGAATATTTTGAGAGTGCGCGGTTAAGTGGTTACATCCCTCCCAAGGCATTCCTCTATTTAGACAGTCGAGGGCTGATACAGGATAGAATGGCGGTTCCGCTTATCTACCACGTAGGCCGTAAAACTGTGGATAGGCGACTCCTGTATGGTCGAGACGTCATCGTTCAAGGTGGAGAGGAGCGCCTTCGGTTTAGTAGGACTGTGTCCGATCGGGACCGAAGGGATAGGGCGAAACAGGAGAACCAGTTCTGGTGGCTCTCTGAACAGCATCGTGATATTTAAAGTCGATTAAGATGGTTTGTCTTGGCCGACTTACATACATTTAGGGTAATTAGGTATAGGAAACAGTCGGGGTGGTACCAAAAAAAAAAAAATTAAAAATATGTATGTATGCGGAGGCATATGTGCATGTACCTGCGTAACTGTACATGTATGTTCGTACGTATATGTATGTACGTATGTACATGTATGGGTGGGTTGCATGTTGTTGTGTGTCTGCATGCATATAAAAAATAAACAAAAAAAATTAAAAAACGAAAAAAATGCTGCTGTGGCTGTTCTAGTTCTTAAGTAGTTTTAAGTGGTTTTGGGTATTATTAGGTATTTTAAGTAGTTTAAGTTATTTTTAGTTAGTATAAGTAAGTTATATCTAGTTTAAATTATTTTTAGTTTATCTTTAGGTAGTTTTTAAGTAAAAAAATAAAAAAAAGAAAAAAATACTGATACTGAGTTTTTTGTAAAAATTTCTTGGTTTAAAAAAAAAATAAATAAATAATTAGATTTAATTAAAATAGTTTTTGAGTCGAAAGACATTAGTTCTAAGAGTTATTGTTTACTTTAGAGCGCCCGTAAAGGGCCAGTAAATTAGTTGTAAGTTATTGATAAGTAGGCTAGTTTTAAACATTTTTGTCTAGCTTTAAGATAGTTATAAGTGAATATGAAATAAAAATGAATTTACACAAAAAAAAACATTTTATGTGTCACTTCTGTTGTTTATATCATGCTTTCGAACCGAAACTAAATTAGGGATCACTTTTCAAAAATGTAAATTTGGCTTAATTAATCCATCTGACCCAACTATGCCTTTCCAAATAATTAGAAAGCAGTTTCCATTCGCACTGAATGTTGGTTTTGCTATGACTATCAACAAGTCTCAAGGACAAACATTTGAAAGACTTGATCCCCTGTTCTGCAACTCAAGCAATAACTTTTCGCATCGTTAAAAAATGAAACGCTCCATTCTTCACTTATCGCCTCATAGGAAAAATGTGTTTCTGCAAGTTGAGGCGATAACTTAAATATTTCATTTTGTTTGTCTTGGAATTTTCCAATGGAAGGCGATAAAATCAAATGTCATTTTGGCATCTCAAGAACAAAACAAACAATTTTGTTTATTATTTGTTTTGTTAATTATTGTTTAATGTTGTAAAATTGTAAGGTTTCGTAGTCAATCTGCTTTTTAATATTTAAATTTGTTTGGAAATAAGAAAAAAACATTTTTTCAAGGAAAATTTATCCACTCTAGTTTACCTTGTTGATTGTTTTTGCTCCTAGCTATTCAAAAAATGGATTAAGATTGCAAAGAACAAAAAATATTCAGCTTAAGTAAACTACCAAATAATTTGAAAGTATCAAAAACAAAAAGATCAAGAAGAAAATCAGTCAGACGTCCACGAAATTCAACAAGTACAATTACAAATTTATTGTGAAATGAAAAACACTTTTCTGCATCACAGATTAACAATTAAATAAACAACGAAAACAAAAATACAGACAATAGCAATTAAATAATTATAATACAAATATAATAATAAACAAAATTAAAAAATTATGAAACGTATCTTGAAGTACAACAAGTCTTACTTTGAGTAGATCCAATTTTTTTCCTTTTTATTTTTTATCTCACCAGCTATTTTGCTAGTGATAAATTTTGACATTTAAATACATTTTATCGCATTTTTCTAGTATTTCAGTTCCGTGTCTTTCAATAGATAAAGTTAACGATTGTCAAACGATACAGAAACACGATGATGCGATAAATTGATTTTTGTTCCAATTTTCACCGTTTCTCGACCATTTTTATCGATTCGAAAGTTGCTGAACAGGGGTACCTGGATTATACCTACCAAATGCTGTTTTTACTCATGGATAACTCAAACATCATATTTGTATCTATACTAAAGAAAATGATAAAAACAAATTCAAAATGATTTCATTCTTAAATGAAGTATTCCTTACAAAGAGGTTTTTAAAACTAATATGTTCATATCAATAGGTAATGAATTTATTTATTTTGTTTAAACATTCTATTTGTAAATTTAATTGCAAGACCGTATTGAATGTATTGAATGAATTTTCGCACGGGTCTTCTGATTGAATTATAAATGAAATCAACTACACAACCGCTTTTATGTTTATTATGTGCATAATAATAACAAATGTAGGTACTTAAATAATTGTGTTAAATATTCGCAAAACTTAATTTAATTACCATAATCCTCACGCTTTGAAAAAAAGACTAAATTAAATATTTAATTCAATTTTCCTGTTTGGTTTTCCTTTTCACATTCATCGATTATCGTATATAATTTCGCTACGTCTTACGCATCACTGAACCATGTAATATATTCTTTTAATTGCAGAAAATATAAATTCACTTTTCCATTATTAGATATGTATCTAAATCTTTTCTATGAAAACTTTCATGTTAAAATTTAAATATATTTTTATATTTATAAACTTATTCACATGCTTCTTTGTCGAAAAATTAACAGACTAAATCCCAATCTTTTGCATCGAATTAATATAATGAGAACTATAACTCGCATTATTATAAGCATACTTTCACTTGAACAAAAAAACTTCCTTGTGTATGAATAAACATTTCGACATACTTCTCTGCACATCAAATAAAACAAATCTTTTTTAAACTCTGCTCTGAAGCCTATATGGTTGGCTTGATATATGTAAGTTCTACTTAAAGTAACACAAATAATTGCTGCATGGACTTTCACTGTTTTTAGAAGATTTTAAGGGCTACACAAGAAGAAGGACATGGGGTCTCCATTGTAGGGCCGTTGAATGAAATCCTGGATTAAAACAAAGAAAAAGATTAATATCTTTATTTAAATAAATCAGAGTGCGGTTCTGGGTGAATACATCGTTTGTTCCTGAGTTAGCAACTTTGTAAAGAAACCATTTTATTCGTAAGAGGAATACCTAGGTACATATATCATTTTGAACTTACAGAACCCTTATGTCTGTTCTGATTTGCACAAGATTCTTAAAACAAAACTTTTGGTCATTTGTAAAAAGAACATTCGAAATACAACTTCGACTTCGGTTCCAACGCTCGTCTTTAATGGCACTCTTTTTCCTTTTTTCAGCTATCGTAAAAAAGCCAATTTGCTTGCAGCGTAGTTCGCTGTTAATGCGACGCTGCCAGAAAGTGTTATGACTCCTCCAGTACCTACTTGAGAGCGTAAATGATTTCATAGGACGAATCTTCTTTCGCACTCGTGCAATTGCTAGAGTCCTTAAAGACTTTGATATACACAAATCCGCTAGATAGTATCCCCCTCATCATTGTGAACAGGTGTTCTACAGCGCTGGGAAAACCAAACCAAAACTTACCTCCCTTTTTCCCAAGGTCATTGAAACGCTGATTAATTATCAGCTTAAGAAATATCTTAAATAACGAAAGCTCCTTAATAAGCGAAAGTCTGGCTTTCGTAGCAATAGGTCCACTGGTGATCTGATGCTACATTTCAAAGAACAGTGGCACAAATCTATACTACATCGTTTTGGAGAAAGTAAGATTTTTGCCCTTGATATTTCAAAAGCATTTGACAGAGTCTACGACGCAAGAAATATTTTGCCATTTCTGATCTGGCTGTAATCTAAAGCCTAAAAGCACAAAGCTTGATAGGTGATAGGTGAAAGACAATAATAACGGAAACAATTGCAAGTTTCGAACAGCGTCGAATTGTTTTATTGTTATTTTTATAGACAATGTTGTTATGAAATAGTCAGTTGCATCACTATCCTAAAACTATTCAACCATAATGCTAACGCTTCTTGAAGTGCTTATCAGTTTACTCTTGAGCACACATTTGGACGTACTGTCAAGTATAGAGTTTCCTTCTTTAGCCGCACTTCACAAATGTAGGAAGCTTTACCCGGCTCTCGAAACAAATATTCAAGACTAATGCGCATAGTTATCACCTAATAAATCCTATCATATTTTTCTAATCGCTCGCAATCTGTTTAAATTAAACATTTTAAGCGCCGATTTTTCAATCTCCAGTTAAGCGCACTCAGTTAGGGTGGCCGTGGCGCGATATTTGTGTGTTCGCCTGTCAACCTCACAGGTTCGATCCCTGTCGTAGTCTATGTCCTGATATTTGTCCATTAAGAACCAATTCTAGAATATAATGTCATACAATGCGTTGGTGGTTTGCTCATTAAATGCTGCTTAGACATAGCACTAACAACATGTGATTGAGTAATACTAGTATACCTATTAAATATGACAACGAATGCAAAATAATGCGAATTATAAGGGACACAGATAAACAAGACACGGACATTTCTCAGTATTAGTTCAGCCGCCATCCCTGGATATAAAATCTGAGACAACAACCACCTCCAGTCTCAGAACATCGCGCCACACATCTTTCCTATCTTTATCCCTCTTCCTTAAACTCACGCCTGCGCTGTGTTATAACATTTAAATGGTAGTATAATCTCTTGAGCGCGTGTAGATTAAAAAAAAAAGAGGAATAAACTTACTTGACTGTTAAACAACCGGATAACAATATCGAATTTTTCAATCAAGTAAAACAATCTATGTATAGAATAATTTAATTTGAACGTTGAAGCGTTGGTGTTATGCTTGTGTGTGTTTGTGTTGTGTTAGTAGAAGTTCCAAATGAGTGAAAAGAATTTTTTTCCAACTTATAGGCAAGGCCAAGCGACCGTCTGCGACGATCAACTTGTCATTTTTTTGTCTATTGCAAGCGAAGAAATTATGACCCAAGAACAACGGATGAGAAGAGCCAGGCGACCAAATAATTATTCAGCCTGTCTACAACACCGTTTCGACGAAAGGCAATTTGTTTAGGAAATAAAAAAGGTTTGTTTCTGCAACTTAGAGTTTTATGATAACAAGCTTTATTAAACAGACTGCGATCGTTTCACATTTCGTTCGCTCTTTTATACTTAATTTAAGTAGCACATTACAATTTATTTCTAATTTTAAAAAATGTGTTTTGTAGCGATTTAAATAACACTTTTTAGATTAAGTATGAGAAGAAAAAAATGTGCTGATTACAAGTTTTAAAATTAGGGACTTCAGATACTTTTTTAATTATAGATTAAAGTTATATAAATCAAAATATATAAACGTAATATTTTTAGGTTGCTTTGTGTGTTGGTTTGTGTTTGAAGGAAGGATGGCTGTTACAACGTCACTTTTATTTCGAATATCGAACTTTAAATGGAAATTAATTTTTGTTTAACGTTTTTGACATCGAAAATAGCTATTTATTTTATTTCTCAGATAAATCCTTATCCCGTTCTAAAAATGAGCAGATAACTTTATTCCTAGATTAAGTTGTATCTGACTGTCGAAAACAGATGTTGGCTCTGTCTGGAGAATATGTACTAACTGACTGCTTAACTGACTATTGAAAAATTGGTAGAAATAAGCACTTGAGTGCGCGTATAATATACAGGAATAAAAAAATTAATACTGATTCTAAAATTGCATAATTATGTAGATATTTTTATTGCCATCAACTTTACCGGCCTTACCGTTTTTTACATAGCTGACATAAAAAATTGTCACATTTGCAAATACGAGTCGAATAAAATAGATCTTTATTTTTCAAAAATTAAAAATTACATTATTTTGTATTTATAGATTTACAAAGAATCTTGGTTATCCACCTGTCGGACTTATTAGATCAGAACATAACATGCGGTCTCCATTAGCGATGAATCTAGAAGAGGATGCTTTACCCTAGGCCTCCACTTGAAATAAATTATTGCAAGAAATGTGTCATGTAGTCTATATTTCATGTGGCACCTTATGTCTGGAATTTTTTTAGACATGAGAATCTTCTCAGATGAAATAAACGGAGAAATAATTTGACGTTTCATGACATCCCACATTAATCGTGAACAAATTTCTCACAAAACATTGAATCTTGTTCATAGTTTGCTTATTTCATGCTAAATTTTAACACTTCATTAAAAACACAGATTATACCTATTCTAAAGTACATACAGCGCTTAACGCTTCTTGGATAAGAATAAAATTTCATGATTTATGTTTGCACACATTGCAATGAAATATAAATTTTTGGTAGTAGTGTCCGCAATAATGGCCGAAATAAATATTTCTAATGGAGTCGCGGCCTTAAATCATGGTTTCAGTATCACAAATCGCAGCTTAATTTGCATAACATGATTCATTAAAATCTAGACTGTTAGGTTAGGTTAGAAGGGTTTGTGAAAGGTCAAGCTGCCTCTTCTCTCGCATCTCAATTGATCCGTTAAGGAGGAGATAAACAGGACGGGAGTAAAAAGTTAAAAATTCGATTTTATAAATACCGATATTTAAAATGTCGACAATGGCTTAGTGAATCATGTTGGTTTGGTTTGATGTCTAGCTTTTTTTAAGAATTCCGGTTTTTTATTGTCACGTTTTTTCAAATCCCGTTTCTTACCATTCGGTTTATTAAATTCCCGCTTTTGGAATCAACACAAATAAGGTGCAAAAAGAACGGCATCTAAGGGGGCGCCTGCTTGGCCCTACATAGGATTAGGGGTGGTGTCCTCTGACAGAGGCCAAGAATCGTGTGAAAATATATAAAGGACCATTAACATGATCATGTGGGCTCGGTGCCGTGATGCGTAGTGCGTTGGCTTCTAAGCAGCTTGGTCATGGTTCAATACACGATAAAGGCACAAGAAGTTTTTCGATTAAAATGAAAAAGTAGACCAGCACCACTAAAGCAAAGGAATCTGATGATCGACCTTAGCAAATCGTGAAATAGCTATAATTTCAGTGAAAAATTAAATATGAGAAAAAATACTACAAGAACACTCAAGTTGTTGTTGGTCATTCAAACTCATAAAAAAGAATAATACAATCGTTTGCGATATTTTTTTGACAATATAAATTCAATTCAAATCCTTAAGCTACTGGAATTACAAGAGCAAATTTTCGCCTTTTTTAGCAAACAAGTGGCTGCGAGAACAGCTATTCGTCTCAAAGCCATCTCGCAATGGACTAGCAATTCAATAGGTCATTCTAATATTCTGAACAAGGTCGGAGCAAAACTAGGAAGATCCGACTACACTACACACCAGCTTACCTTCGACAAGAACCACCAAGATCAGATTGGGAGGATAAGAGGTTCTTAATAGATGAGTCAGCCCATTTTTATACGGACGGTTCGAAAACAGAAGATGGAGTGGGCGGTGGTGTGTACTCAGACAGACTAAATCTTAGTCTCTCCGTCCGTCTCCCTGACCACTGTAGCGTGTTCCAAGCGGAAATTCCGGCGATTAAAGAGGTGTTATCCTGGCTAAGGGAAAACGTGATATCTACATCGGATATCCGCATATTCTCAGACAACCAAGCAGCCCTCAAATCACTTGGCGCTGTTTCCACAAACTCTATAACTGCCCGAAACTGTAGATCATCTTTTAGGGAGATGGTAGAACAGTTTAACATTCACCTGATTTGGGTACCGGGACATAGTGATTTTTTGGGAAACTGCAAAGCCGACGAACTCCCCAGAAAAGGAACCCAAATACCTATTCTACCGAAAATGCAAGAAATCGGTATGCCTATCGCTACAAGCAAAACTCCATAAAACAAATAAATTTTAGATGGTCAAACATCACTACGTGGCTGGCCATCAGAGAAATCTGGACAGTAATAGACCCAAGACGCACCAAAAGTTTACTCTCTTTGAGCAGGAAACATCTGGGCTCCGTAATAGGTGTTGTAACTGGACACTGTTTAATTGGTAGACACGCCAAAAGACTTGGCGTTTTCTCCAATGACTTTTGCAGAAGCTGAATGGACGAGGAGGAAGTAGAGACTATCTCACATCTTCTTTGTTCATGTCCTGCTCTCTCCCAAGGACGAATATTACACCTGGGGGAATACTTTTTCGACGACACCAGTGATCTTAGACACATTGAGATTCACTGACTTCACCGCTTCATTCGAGGCTCCAACTAGTTTGATTAAAGAGTAAATTTTTCTTCATGTGGTATCACAAGTCTAAGTGCGTCAGCTGTTTTCCTGGCGACCACTTCAACCTAACCTAACCTAACTGTGCCTTAAAATTTAACTATCTCCTTAATGGTAAGCCATTATGGACTAATTAAAGACATAGGTACACAGGACGAACTCAATGTCACTGGACAATAGCTTTAAATGATTCTTTTGTATTGCAAAACAATAAGACGCTAGAATAGTACAGTATGTGTGTAATTCTTAAGAGCTGTGGCGCTAGCACATCAATATTTAAGGTCCCCTATGTCTGATCTTTGTCTATAGTTTAAAATCTGTCTATACCTACCCATGTTTCCCTTTTTATACCTCAAAGGCGAAAAGATCATTTAGGTAAATAAGACTACCTATTAGGAAATCCATTCAAAATCAAATAAGCACATGGCACAACCCAAAAACTCTTTGTTGTCATGTGACGGTTTATCCTTTTAATGGTTCAGATATCTTATGATACAATCAAAGAAAGGTGAAGAAATCAATTTGTTGTATGGCTAGGGTAATAACATATGCCATTTTCACATTTAAACAAATGAATAATATCCTATTGTGATAGGACAGAAAAACAGTGACATGAACTGTGTAGAACAAGCTATTGTCGGCGGCCTGTATGTACCGTCACCGCCCGGAAATATTGTTTGGTTCTTAATTTAGTGAATAAAGAAAATAGGTCTTATATAGCAAAATAAAATACCGACCATATGTTAAAGGAACTATTTGTAATAAAAATATCACAATACGGAGCTACCCTTTTTCTAGTATGTACTTAAAAATGTCAGTAGGTAACATTTTACGACAGCTGACCAATCGGATACAATAAAATTAAACAGAAACTCACCATTGATGCTGATTTTTGTTTGCCATATGATCGATGATTAGTGGTTATAGGTTCACTCATAACACTGCCCGATTCCATTTCAAATCATTTGTGTCTCTGTAAAAAAATTAAATAATTTTTTTGAGTTTTTTGTTTTGCGAAAATCAAGTGTAAGTAAATAGTTTTAAGTTTTTGAGGTAAAACTTGTCAAACCGACACGTATTCTATCAAAAAAACGAAAGAATTTTTCGCGGCTGTTTTTGCTTTAGCTCTCCAAAATATTTTTTACTCTCTTTCACTTTCTTACTTGCGATTATAGGTACTATAAGGCAAGTTATGCATTCGAAAACAAAATTATAACAAATCAAACATGACATTACGACTATAGAGCACACCAAAAAAGTGGGTCCGTCTGTCTGTCTGTCCTCGAGTCTGCAGCCTAAGCGGTGCGATGGATTTGAATCAAACTTGGTACATATTGTTTTTTCGGTAATATGCCCACACGTTTTTTTTCATTTTTCTTAAGACGACAAATAACAGTAGCTCCCATACAATTTTTTTGGCCAAAAACAAAAATCGTATTTGCTCAAAATCGGCTCCAACGATTTTAATAAAAAATAAAATGCACAACTGAATCGCACGTACTTGCTCCTATGTTCCATCACAATATATGCAAAATATTCTTAATAAAACGGCTAAATATATTTTTAAAGTTTTTCACTTAATTTTTTATATATAACAATTGTTAAACTTTTCTAAAAAAAAATTGGTATGAAGATTTTAAATATTTAATAATATAAATTCAAAAACAAAATTTCAGAAAAAATTGTCCATGCGTCTCGGGACAACCGACATAAGTGATAACTTAAACTAATCTAAATTGATCTTTTGACAGATCGGCGCCGTAACGCGTTACGTAACAAATTGGTTTAATATTTTAGAAGTTTTTGACCAAGTTGGTTTTTATTTGGACTTTGGAGAATTTTTAAAAAGTGATTCTCATCGGCCGTAATGATGATTAAATGAAAGCAATTTTCATTTTATTTTCCCAACTTTTCGACGGTGGTTGCCGTCTTCTTCAGGGGTGTCTGTATTTACAAAATTAAACAGAGATATTATGTTTGTACATATTGATATTAGTAAACGAATAAAATCCTTACATAACGTACATAACGTAAAATTTTAAGATTTTTACTTTTTTAAATTACTGAAGAAAAAGTTTCAATGCTGGGAGAAGCCAGTGCCGTCTTCTCAGAACTTTTTAGGCGAATATCTCACTTGTGGTTCGCCATTCTTTGCCGAAGGGGTTGTTTGGTGGTGCCGATGTAGCAAATATTGCAGGATTCATCCGTTTTCCCTTGGCAATTTATTTTATAAACTAAGTCTGAACGGCGATCTTTGTCGGTTTACGTCTTCAGGTTGGTGAATAGGGATGCAACAGTCTGGTTTGACCTATATGCCAAGTTGACTTCCGGGTTATTTTTCGCGACCATTTTTTTGAAATTTTCGGAAAGCTTGGGCACATAAACGACAGTCTTCTAAACACATCTCTTCCAACTTATTTTCAGAACGAACTTGGTGTTTTTGACGAAGTATCAAGTTCCTTATAACTTCTGTCGGAAAGCTATTGTCTAAGAGTATTTGCGTAACTTGTTCTTCGTTAGCGGAGTGGAATTTTCTGTCACTCAACGCAAAGACTTTGTTTATTAAATTCGACGCAGTGTTTATACGAATGTACTTGGCTTGATTAGATCGGAAATTGACAAGTCTCCCAGATGCCATATCTTTCTGGTACCAGTCGAAAGAAAGTCGATTATTCGTTCGAAACGTTGGGAAAACAAAATGAGAACTGCTTTCATTTAATCATCATTACGACCAATAAAGCCGATGAGAATCACTTTTTAAAAATTCACCAAAGTCCACAAAAGGGTTTATCCCATAAAAAGTTATCACTTCGAAAATATTTTTTTTCCAAGAAACGTTTTTTTTTCAAATATTTTGGAATGCAGCATTATTTAGAATTTGAAGGACCTCCTATATAAAAATGTTTGCCGAAATGCTTTGAGTCGCTTATGAGAAAGTTGAAAATCAAAAAAATGTAAATGGTTGTATGGCAGGTACCGTTAATAAAAAAATATGTAAACAAATTTGTATACCAAAATATAGAATATGCCTATAATGGTACACAGATTTTTTCAAATCAAAATGGTTAAAGCCGTGTTTGATATAATTAAGATAGAAAAAACAGCTGTACGGTAACTCCGTTATTTTGGGGGGGGGGGTTAAAAAACCAAATGAAGAAAATCTCTTCAGTGGTGTAGACTGTAGGCAATCTGCAGACAGACGGAATTGCGGGAAACACTTTGTTGGTGTTCCCCATCATCGTAATGACAAGTTTGATTAAAATATCGAGAACGATTTTTTTCCCAATTCGAAGCTTGCCCTCAAGTTAAACTCAATGGTACAATTGGATATAACGTGTATAGATAAGAGTAGAGAGGTGGCGATATCAGATGCCACCAAAAGTCTTAATATCTTTCCTACATATTATTATGTACACATGTGGCTAGAAAACCTGCCCATCATACTGGAGATACCAACTCCATTTGTAAAGATCTAAGCATTTACATACATACATATGGGGTCTTGTCTTGACTTTCAACAACTTAATTTGATTTAGGTATACTACTTGAAAACCTCCTTACGCCTTTTCTGATACATATATCTATATGATTACGCCAGCACTAATAAATAATAATAATTTTGTCGAACGTTGTTTTTAAAAATATTGACTTTTTTATCAACTTTTGCATTTATAATGTCAAAAAACGAATTAAAATCGAATACATTTGTTGTTTTAAACCCTCTAAGATATATATATTGTAGGACACATTCCTGTTATTTTTATACATATAGCTCCGAGTCTTACCTCAATTTTAAGACATTAACCTTAAAAATTGGACTAATAGAACTGACGATATAAGCTCAAAATAGCCACCACATCTTTTATTTTTAATGAATTTTCAAACATAACTGTTCTTCTACACTGAACAGCGATGATAGGATACGAACTAAGCAGGCAATTTTAAATGTTTTCCTCCTGTTTTGAATTAAGATTGCCAAGTTGTAAAGCTCACAGAGTAATGTTTGATACATCAAAATAATTGTTACATTGTCTACTTATTAATTAAAGAAAAACCAAATCTATTTATTGAACCAGTAAAAAGTAATTGACTGATATATGAAATATTCTAAATATTACAATTTTCTTACGGTTATTGACATTCTAGGAATCCAATTTTTTTTACCAAACATTCATCGCAATGTACTCTATCATTCCTAAAAATTCAGATTTCTAGGTCAACTCCTTAAAAAGATAAAATTCTTTTAGTTGATATTGCGTTATGCGTTACGTAACGAATCAATTTAGCCTCCCATAAAAAGTTATCACTTCAAAAATGCAGTGAAATTTCACAGCTGAGACACATAGCTGTGTCAATCCCATATATCACAAAGATGTTATTTTCTCTTTATTTTTGTTCTGACAGTTTTCAGTTTCACACACTTGTGATATTCTACTCTGATTTGGTCTAGTTTTTTTTTTTTCATTTTATATGGTTTAATATAGTGGTAGCCGATAAGCAATTAAGTGTTAAATTGCGACCGCTAAGTTCATAGGTATGCATATGGTCAGAAAATAGAAAGACAAAGGATCAAGAATGAAATCATTGAAAAACTTCGCGTCTATACCGGTTTTATAGAAAAATCCCTGCAATCATCATAATCTCATACGTAACAATATTACAAACAATTAAAAGATTTTCCCACTTAGCAATCTTTCATTAAGTCCTCATTCTCCTTACTATAAACTTCAAGAACCCTGCAGGTTACCTCTATACCCTACCACCATTTAGAACCAGAATACATACCAAATCCTAATACAGTCAAATTTTCTGAGAAAAACTTCTAAATTTTAAGGAAAAAAACCTGAACGCCATTGTCTCGATTTGAGTAATTTAATACATTCAATTTTTGTTCGTTTGAACATCGTGGTGGCCGACCGATGCGACGAACCGATATCTGACAAATTGAGGTTCAACGCAATAAGGGATTTACATTTTATATCCTACTAAGCAGGATTATTATTATTTTTTTTGTTTCCTTTCTCAAAATCAAATGCAAATGATTCCAAAAAAAAAATTGGGGTTGATTGCATTTAATGCATTGATGTGATGCATTATAGGTAGAGGTGAAGAATGAAAACCTTTAAGAGTTTATTTTTATGTAAATTACAAAAAAGGCACCCCGGGTTCTGTAATGATATACCTCTGTTGCAGTCGACCCTTTGCTTCTTTTAAAATGCCGTACCTATTCTCTTGAGTAAGGAAGTCCACACAGAAAAGGATTTACATTTTTATATATTAAATTGGAGTTTGAATTACCTACATGAAAATTTTTTCTAGTTTTACATGTTTTCTTTGATTGTTATTAGGAACCGAATGGACGCCAGGGGGAGTGAGTGAAGTGACAGTTAAAATGACATAAAGGCGGAAACACTTTTGCAAAAGTATGCATGCATTTGCATCACAAAATATATAGTCTACATATATGTACTGTACTGTATTTTGATTGACATGCGTTTGACAGATGGACATTTTGTATTTTGTGCACGTTGTTGTTTACAGTTTGTTGTAACCGCTTGTTGGGTTTTTTATGATAATAATGGACCAGTTCATTTTTGGGCGTGAAACATTGTCAAAAGAAATATTGGCAGGAACGGATAATTACTATTTCCTTGAACAAAATTATTTAAATTTAGAACTTGCTTATACGTGCATATGTATGTAAAAGCAGTTCATACCTTTTCCTAAAAATGTTTTAGGTAAGCCATTTAAGTGAATATTATACAAATTAGCATAGATTAAACCAATAAAATGCTTTTCTGAACTCTTCAATGAGCAAAATGGCCGACTAAAATTTAGTCCTCAAAGCCAAACTCACCATCAAGGGCAAAATTAAGTAAATCCAAAATTCCCAAAAGAACTCATTCATCAAGATGAAGTGTAGGTATTAGCTTTGTTTACTGACTTATTCGAAACTGTTCTTAACAGAGAAGTACAACTTTTACCTTTAGTGAGGAATTGTTTGACATAAATTGGTCTGATTTGGTATTAGAGCAGAAAAGAACATGATTTCCTGTGCTTGCTCTTAAGTAAGATCAAAGCTAAAGCAGAATCGTAAGGAGTCAAGTTTTTTGTTCATTTGATCGATTGCTTGATTTTAGTTTGTGGTAAGAGTTAATCGACTCCAGTTTTGTTATAATAACTATTTATTAGTAATAAAATTAAAAAAAATGCATTATATATGTATACAAGAAAAAACATTCAAATTTCATATTTTGAATTGTTTTGGCATATGGCATTTAATTGACTGTTCTATCTTTTTATCTATTTTTGTTCTAATCTGTATTGTTCTATTCTTATCACTTTCTTCAGTGAACAGGGCTATTATTATTACTATTTACCCCGGTCGTCATTGTGCCTGATTTTTTTGAAGGACCTGTGAAACAAATTAAAGCATTGCTGAAAACATTTTTACTACACGATATTCAGTGGCAGCATACTGCAAAAATTAACAACAAAAAAAAAACAATGCATGGAATTTTTGGCTCTGTTTGTATCGACACTAATTGTCAAACAGATAGAAATAACGGTGCTGGCGGCAATGTACTCGTAAAATGTTTGCTTGCTGCTGTTTACTGTTGATGATGTTGGTGTGGTTTAATCAGTTTTACGAAATTTTTGGATTTGTTTCCAGGAAAAAAACAGGGCAAAACAAAATCCCTGTTGAATATTGGGTAGGTATATGTTTTCCAAACTCAAACCTATATCTTGCCTAGTAATTCTTTGAAAAAGGAAGTAGTATTTTTCTCCGCGGTGCTACGTCAAAAGTAACACTCATTTACAATGAAAAAAACTTTTAAAAAAAAAGTACTATCAACCTACCTATACTTAACGTAAGCCTTAGCTGAATTTCACACATATTTTTTTTTTAAACAAAACAATTCCATAATAGTTTTCTTGAACTTCCTTAACATTCATTTACATCACACGATGTACCTATAAACAAACCTAAATCCCTTCGAACCTATTCAGGGCAAGTAAAAATAATTAACCATTTCCTACTTCCCGGGCAATTCTCCACCTCCCCCAAAACCGCACTACCTATCGCCTAACATGAACTGGACAACAAAGTAGACCAACCTGCAACTGACTGACTTGATAGTGACAGTGCTGCCGTAGCCGTGGGCATGAAACCTGATGCAACTTCATATGTACTTATGTATATACCACAATACATGTAGAAAAATGTGCATTAAAGCGAATTAATTTCTGTAATTGCCTGGAAAGAGTTTTATGCAAATAACATCAAAGTAGCGCGCTACACGGTTTTTGTGTCTGCTCAGTTGACTCACAAAAGCCCTCGCCGAGCACGACAACACCAATATACAATACCAACTTTGCAACACGAGCATTCAAAACTAAATTATTGTTCTAAGCCATCAGACCATATCTGAATAATATAGGTATATCTACATTTGGATTCTTATTCGGATTAGGTTTCCAGAATAGTTCCCTTCCCCAAAAATAGTGCAGCAGCTACGACTACGATATAAGATGAGGAGCCTCATCATGAGAGTTTGTCATATAATAGGAAAATCCATCGGAGAGGGGGACACGACATGACAGTTGGCGTTCGGGCGTTGTTGGGCGTCCGTGTCGTAGACATCACACACATATCCGATTATTCGGATTCCCCACCTGATGTGCCTAGATAATTATTTATGAAAAGGTAATGGCTTTGGAAGAAGAAATTCACAACAATGAGGTTAAAAACCTCCAAGTCAAGCTGAGCAGGCCTACAACAATAGGGAACTGAACTGAACTGCGCCTAAACTCTTCCTACACCTCGGATAAGATTACAGTGCTGGTACTTCTATTTGTATGATGGTATATCGACGTCACCGACCGACCGACTCGACGCCGAAGCCGCGCCGACAACGACACACGGTGGCTTGGTATTTTATGTTTCATCCACAACCACCACCGCACCGCCGTAACTATTAAATTCAGTAAGGTGTGTAAATTACGGAAACTACACCGATTCGGGCTGTATACCGTACAATATTAATAAATCATGCAAATGAACAAATTAAAATTGTTTCGGGAAATGCGTGGAGTGGAACTGCGTGGTATTTGTTAATAGATGAGCGTTGATGAGCGCACAGTGAATTATAATAATTGGATTTCTTAAACAAAATTGTTATTAAAAAAAATTAAATCCTACACTGAAGCCATTTTGGTTACAGTAAAAATTATTGGATTTTTCCATAAATAAAAAATATTATTGAAGAGGTTGTGTTGACATAATAAAATACCTTCATTTCTATATGCAGTAGCGTGAATAAAGGAAGGGATGAGGGGATCAAAACTTAGGGAACTAATTTTTACAAAAATTGTGGTTAAACATTTTTCAGTGGGAGAGAAACTAACCCAAAAGCAATGCTACTTTTTTAACGTCCAAGCAAAAATATACATATATACCTATTTCTGTGTCTAAAGGCCGATTTCACGAGAATTTTTAAACATTTAATAGGCTTTGTAAATCTTAAAATTGTATTTTTTTGGTTTCACCAAGCACTTTTAAATTAAGCAAGCGTTTAGCATTTTTGGCTTATTAAATCTTTAAGTGTCATTGAAATGTCATCATATGCAGTTAACAAGTGTATATAGTATCTGACATTTTTGTTTTCTAAAATTTTAATTTACAATTTTTAGATATTCAAAATAAATATGTATACATTTTTTGCGCCTTAATGATAATAAAAAATATTACCCACCGAATTTCTTTTTATTAGGATATATTGGTCGTTCTCCATCTGACTTTCACAATATGCTTTTTTCTTTTTTCGTTCAGAGCAGATCACTGAACAGAGTTCGAACACATAGGTTATGCACTGAACTTGTTCCAAATAGAGCGAGCTCTGAACACTGATATGTTTTTTAAACACACTTGAACCACACAAATCAGAATACATTTTCATTTTTAACCATAAAAAGCAATAAGTACCCTTTTTTGTATACTGATACAAACCAGATACAGAAAATCAACAAGCGATCAACTTCTTTCGCCAACTTATGTATCTAATTATTTTTTTCTTCACATTTTCCTTCTTGGCACACATGTCATTTGGTGCGTTCAGCAATTTACTCACATGCTCAGTCAATTATATTCGAGCACGTCGAGTGCGATCTACACATGTTCAGAACGACAAAAGAAACACACATTTGGAGGCTCTGCATGCTCTGAGTTAAAAAGAAACACAAACAAAATGTTTGACAACTCAGACTCTGCTCTGAACTAAAAAAGAAAAACGCCTAATGAAGAGTCACAGCTAGGAATTTGTCGTGAGTCCTATTCCGGGCTCAAAGGAATCCCTCATTAAAATGCTAAGTTAAGTTGTTAAGGTCATTAAAATTGCATTCCAAGGAAAATAATTATTAAAGTTTTTGATTCATTTTAAGAAATAAATTAAATAAATTCTTCATAGTAAACTTTTCAATTCTTTTCTAAATAATAAAAAAAAAAAAAAACAGAAAAGTTGTCACGCACCCAAACTTGAGCTTTGTTGTTTTTTTATTGCATTTGCTTCAATAGGTACACAATATAAGTTTTGCATGTGGAAAAAAAGGAACTCGAGATTTTAACAAAACTTGACATTACGTTGGGCACGGACAAAATGGGTCCCGCAATTCCATCTGTCCGTCTGAACTTCGACCTACAGCCTAAGCCGCTGAAGCGATTTTCTTCAAACTTGATATACTTAAGCGTTTTAGGCTCGACTCTTTTTTTATGTTCTTTTTAGCTCAAAAAATAAATAAATAGAAAAATCTAGCTAAATTTGGAAATATTACATAAAATAATTGATATACAGTTTTCAAAATAACTGAAATATCAAAAGAAAAAAACTTAATGTCTAGTGTGAAAGCATCATGAGTTTTGAAAACTTTTTTCCGAAAACCCAGAGTTTTGTTCGGCGTCAAAAAGCTAATAGTCATGAAAAAATAATAATTTAGAATTAATTTTTTTGAAGAAATTATCAAATTTTTTTTTTTAATTCCTTGCAAATTAATGAAAATGATAGGTTTTAAAGAAAACGCAAATAATAATTTAATATTATTTTTGTTTTTGTGGACTGTATGGATTAAAGCCAAATTGAAGATTTGTATGACCTGTTGTCCAAAATGCGTTTCGCCCAGGCACGATAGTTGTGTTTTCTTCAAAATTATTACTAGCCAGTCCACGGGCATAACATACATTTAGGTGCACGAATTTAACAAAATTCCCCTAAATAATATAATTTGCAGTGTGTAAATGCTGCAAATTTTATTAGAGTCGGTAATCATCGACCGAAGAACATTGCGTCTTAGAAGGGTACGATAGCATTTAACTGATGAGCCCAACTATCGTGCCTGAGCGAAACGCATTTTGGACTACAGGGCATAAAAACTTCAATTTCGAAAATGATAGGTACCATTAGTTGAAATAAATTACCCATACTCGTATCTAGTATTAATTAATACATATTAGCAATGTCATTTATGTAAACAAGATTCCTTAACAAAATTTCTTAGTCAAAAAGATTCATGAACTTCTCAGGGAAGTCTTTGTTTGATCTGTGAACTGATCTGTTGTAATGTTATTTTAAATCTGATAATGATGACATCGTTTCTTGTTAAAATTAACAGTAAAAATATATTTGTCAATGTCAATTTAGAATATATTTTAAAATACCATTTCATTATCTATGAATTAAATACCGCTTGACGGGATCGATCCGTTATAAAAATTCACTACCACATACCACAATTAATGTTCATTATTATTATTTGCTTATGATAATTTGCATAAAGTTATTGGACATTTGTTACCATGAAAATTTTCAATTGAATAAAAAATAAGTCTGAACATAATTAAGATGTTTTAAGTATCTCAAGTATAGTTACATGTAACCAATCTTTATTTTTATATGTATTAGACAAATAAAATATTAAAAACTATTTAAATAATAATCTAGGCTACGATTTAGTGATAATTTGCCTGCTGTACCATAAGTAACTATTTTTTAAAAGCAAATCTGGTTTTTGGTTATCTTCAAGTATAATTTATTGTAGATTGAAATAACTTAATTCAACTTAAAAGTTGGTTCTTATTTCCAAAAAATTAGTTATCTATTCTTTTGAAAAAATCACTAATGACACAAGTTATTCACCTTCTAAATAATTAATTCTAAATAATAATATGCTATTGACCTTATAGTCAGGGAGGTTAAGTTGCAAAAAAAAAAGATTTATAGTTAGCAATAGCAATCTATTATTTGGTAGTTTTTTTTCATAACTTGTATGTACAACATTTATATCGATGACATATAACATGTGGACCAAAATTAATAACCTTATTGAAAGATGGATTCATTTTTTGAAATGGCGCCGTATGTCAATAATATTTGACATTTGTTAACTAGGCAGCTGTAGTATAGAAACAGACACGCAATGTACTGCTGTCCCGCAATATAAAGAAAACCTTAAACAAATTAAAATATGTATGGTTTCTAGAAGAATGTACATACCTATAGTTTCGAAAAGATGTTGTTTTACAAGCTTATAAATTAAACTTAAACCAATAGAATATTTTTGAACAATAAAAAATATGCAACAATCACTGCTATACTATATTACCTATACATTTAAGTATACAGTATACATTTATATCCGTTGATATTATTTACGAAAGCTTTAGACAAAATCATGGCTAATCCGACATTGAAATTGATTAATTAGAAGATTATTTAAATTTTTTCTTAAACAAACAAACAATAAAAGTTAAAAGTTAGTTTAAATATTCGGTTCCATTCGAACACAATTAAATAAAGTTAAAAGTGAAAAGCTTGATTTTTATCAAACATATATCTATGCTTGTTGGCTTTCACTCTTTTGTATTTGTTCCATGCCCTGATTTTAAAGCAAGAATAATGACTTTAGTCGGTATAAACTTATTTGAATATTTTTGTTTGTATTCATATTCAAGATTGTTTTATTGCAGAATAAAAATTAATGCTTGAAAGAACTTACAGTTTTAGTTTTTTTTATTGGATTAGGTTGGTAAAGAGGGGGTCCAAATGTCCAAATTAACTGAATTTCGTTTGGAAAACTTCCGACATTTAGAATTTGGTCCGATAAATGAAATACACAGGAAATTTACTGGAAATTGGAGAAACATATTCAAAAAATCTGAAACAAATCAATTATGGACATAAGAGTATTGCATAGCTCTTGGTATGAATACCGAGGGAATTGGATGACTTCGATAACGCTTGTATAGGGTTTTCCAATAAGAGGTGTTATTTTGATATTCAAAAAAAAGAAATGCGTTGTTGAAGCGTGTATCGTTCCATTTTTATTAATAGCGTAGTTTCTACTTGTCAAATGTCAAAAAATGACAGCTTCAAAAGTGACAGCTACCGAAATAGCGGGCTATTCAAAATAACACCTCTGATTGGAAAACCCCTTATAAGATGGATTTAGACGTTTACTCTGAAATTATTCCAACACGCATTTTCTCTTCGATATTCGTAAGAGTATCAGTGCAGTCATGAGCCAAAAATTGCGTATTGCACAAATGCACCTTGTGTCATTCTTCAGCCATCTTGTTTTTAACGGTTAATTATTTTAATTTGTGGCATTGGCGGATTAACCTTCTCGGCGCCTTCAGGCACGCTCAGTGCCTACCGCCGACTTTATTTAATACTATGCAAGGATCGTATTTGAATAGGCTAACATCGAAGAGTAATGGGACACGGTTGTTTTTGGGAGTGAAGAATTTGAATGCGGCGGAAGTATTTTCGAAATATGTCACTTGTCATTGTTTTTAATAAATTAGATAGAATATTTGTAAGCAAAATTGCATTATTAAGTGTTTACTATACTTGTATGGCGAAATTATATTTTCCCTTATATTTTAACGAAGAACGTAAGTTTAAAACTGGGAACCCGTCAAATATTTTTTATACTGCAAAGGGTTATTGTGTATAGACTATTGCAATTAATTTAATGAGATCTAGTATATATATTCTTATATATATAAGAAGTTAATTGTATTAATTGTTTTTTTTTTGTTTTCTCCTAGAGCCTTGGGGGCTCTTGACCTCATGACCCTCCTTCTGGAGCCGCGCTTGCGCATTACATGGTGGTTTATATATTTGTTGTTGAAAAGAAAAATAGTTATAGGTCTATGGTAGCATTATAATAGAAATGGCAATGGTATATACCTTTTCTTATAAAAAAAATCCAAGAACTTGTTGAGTGGAACATGAATTTGGTGTGAGAGTAGATAATTTATTTTAGTTAGTCTCAAAAGTAAGTGTAGGAAGAAATTTCAGTTCCGAACAATTTTTTTCCATTAAAAATGACAAATAATTTTTGTATATACATTTTAAGAATTTATTATTTTTAATTAAACAATAGGTATTTAATATTTTTACCCATTTAAGTATAAAATATTCAACCCAATTCTAAATATTCCCCGGGAAAATTACTCTCCGGGAGATTGTTCTCCCGAGAGTATTATTCTCCAATTATGAATTCCCCGGGAAACTATTTTTCCTTTCGAAAGCGGGAAAGAGAAATCTGAATGTTCGAATCAGCTGTTTGACATAATATTATATTATATTAACATTAAAAATATATATTATATTGTATTAAAATTAAGAACAACAAACTAAATGAAAAAAATAATGTATATTAATGTGAAAGTTAATAGTTCAATAAATAAAGTGAAAAATTAAATAAATATAATAGGTATCCAAAATGTTCAGCATCGCACTTATAATATTTAATGAAGAGCAGTTTGAAGAAAACCGATATCGACAGCCATGAGCGTTTAAATACTTGTTTCATGTTCTCACAAGATCCTCTCTAAAGTCCTGCAAATGCTTGAGGAGCAGCTGTCCTGCCCACAATGGATGTGTAAAGTGTATAAAACGATTAAGATAAAAGAAAAGTTTCGCAGATAGGATATTCGTTATTTTTTTACTCAAAAATAATTAAAATTTTATTTATATTTGCATAAGGTAAAAAACTTAAGTTTTTTCTCAATTCTCCGACAAGTGTGTCGGAAAAAAACGAGCGCGAAATGGGGAAAATGGTCCCCTTTTTGGCATTTAGAATGTCTACTTTTTCCCCGAGTATTTTTTCACATATTCGAAGATTGTTTAGAATAAGAGAAAGGAAAAATGGAAACAAATCCTGGGAGTTTTTTGTGTTTGTAATAAGAGAGTAGGGAAAAGGAAAATATTTTCCTGGGAATACATACACATTAATATTACATTCTGAAAAAAACCTTGGTCACTTTTTTTTACTATAAAGTTTTTTTAAGTCACTTTTATCACTATATAATAGGTAAGTGCAAAAATCGCGTCCGATCATCTATGGCGACCGCGTATTGTTCAAAACCTGTTTCTTATCGAAATATGCAGGCAGAAAATCAGGCCAGAAATTTAAATTTCGTATTTTCAGATACCAAAAATGCTGAGTACCTACCCTATTTGAATGATATTAATCTTTGTCTTTGTGTTTTTTGCGTAATATTTTTTTAGATTAAAATAAAATATAATACAAAATTTTCCGCCCCCTACAAGTTGCCACCCTAGGCTCGAGCCTCACGAGCCTAGTGGTTAATACGCCAGTGATTTGCGGTTGTAACCAGAGTATTTTTGATCCTAAATATTGTTTACGAAAATCAGTTTATCTAAATGTACACTGCATTTTGATGAAGAAATAATGGATTGAAATTTTTTTATAGGCAATATATTATTGTCATTAGAAAAAGTAAAACTGATCCCTCTATTATCAATCTTTGTGCTCTTACAGTTCCTTTTGTGTTCTTTTGTTTTCTCTGTATATGTCAGCATATAAGAGAAAACAAATTATAACCCAGGAATTGTTTTTCGAAAAACGCAAAACACCATAATTTTTTTTTTTTTTTGAATTTATATATGCCTGTAAGACCTAAGGTCTTTTAAATGCAACCTGAATTGCACGGCACCAGTTTGGCACAGTGGATTTGAGAACCAGTTATTAACTGTCTCATTTTATTTTAAAATCAAAAATAAAAATATATTATTGAAAATGGCTTCTGAGACTATTTTCGAGACAAAAAATGTTTCCAATCAATTGTGCTGTTGATTAAAGTTTCAGCTCTGGTCTTGTAAAAAACAGTCAAATTGGTTGAAAAAGTACATGATTCAAATTTTGTATGGATAAAACTTTAATATATTTCTTTAAATAGCGTGTACTGTTGAATTTTATTACCCAAAATTTTCCTTCTAAAAGTTGATCCATTTTTTGTCGCTGCTGACATTGATGTTGCCGGATGTTTTCCGATAACCTTTGTCTCTTCTAGTCTAATGTCTAAGTTTCTGTTGAACCCACGGCCTGATAAGTTACGTGCTCAAAAGTGTATATACTAAGTTCGCATTATAGGCCCGATGCATTTGTTTATAATATTACTAAGTCCAAGAAAGTGAAATCATTTCAAAAGCCAAATTCGTTTTTAAATAAAAGAAATACTTGCTTAAAATGTAGGCAATGAGACGAAACCTCGTCAAAATCGAAAAATGTCAGAATCGTCTCGGCCTCGGTCTCGCCTAACAAAGTTTCGTCTTTTTCGCGTGAAAATTTTCATTTGCAGTCTCGTCTCGGTATTGGTCTCATCCTTAGTCTTGGTTTCTTTCGTGTTGTTTTGGTAGTAAAAAAATGTAGGATAATACTCGTGTTCAGATTGAAAAGATAGAGTATCTTAGCAGTTTGTAGCAGGTTGAAACAAATAATAAAATCAGAAAAAAAAATATGAATTTTCTGAGCTAAAATTTGAATTTTGTAAAGGTTTTTTAATCCATTTAAATCGGAGCTATTCTTCAATGGGTTTTGACAATTTATGACTTTATAGGTGAGGCAGCTGTTCAATCAAAAATTGAATTTTTATGTATATCTACATTATATCAATCCACTATCTATTACTGACTTAAATTGTGTTGGCTTACTTGGCAAATTTTCATTTCAAAATTGAGTAATTTGTTATAATAAAAGAAAATTTGTCAAGTAAACCAACACAATTTAAGTCAGTAATCATTAAAAAAACAGACTTCTTTGATGATTTTGAGGTTGCTTCATATTACTCTTCTTAAAATATTTGATATTTAACATTAATAAACATAGAACTTGGCGTACTTTTAGATCTCACTACTTTTCACGGCTGACTTGTTACGCAAAGGTTTTTGTATATAGAAGAACTTGGCTACTTTCTTAACATTTATGTTTTTAGTGTGATTACACTACTTTTTGCAAAGATTCTTTTTATCAGGAAAGGTGGGTGGAATAAACGCGCAATGAATGCCTCACAAGGTAATGTAAGTTTTTAATTTAAGCCTTTTGTATGTACTACAAGTCCTACACCTCTACCAATTTTCATTAGTTAGAAGTGATCTATTGAAACGGTAATAATTGATAAGAAATGGGTGGATGAAACGCATGAAAAATGTCACAATTTCAACTTTTTCTTTGTATACAACTGAAAGTTGGCTGCTGTAACAAAGATAATCCTGCACCAATCGGAAGTGCTCTCAATATATTTAATATTAATTCTGTGAGAATGGGTGTTTATCGCTATCCTACCGCTCTATCAAATTTCATCATTCTACGACATTCAATCATGAATGTAAAATCTCAAATTTTAAAATTTGGCCATTGTCTGAACTTTGAGCCCTACCGATGTACCAAGTTTCATTAATCTACTACAATCAGAAGCGCTCCAAATAATTTATATCAATTCCATGAAAATTTTCGATTTTTTGCTTTGTATACACCACAAGGCCTGCCGTTGTGTGCACTTATAAGACTCTACGATGTCGGGAAGTGCTCCATAATGTTGATGATCTGTCACTGAGTGAGTAAGTGAGTCAGTCAGTCAGTTACGGTTTTTGCGATTCTTGCAGTCTTATATCTCGGGAAGCTAAAGATTTTAAATTTGGTGAGTTGCCAAAGCCTGGTGAACTTAGCAAATGTTGAGAGTTGGAAGTTTCTGACTTTATTGGTACTAAAGTTAGAGGGACATCGAAAATCACCGGAGTTTGTTCCTGTAGAAAGCTTGTAGTGCCAGAACTTAGCTGGGCACTTGATTTCTTCTAGCGAAAACCGAAACCAAACCGCCGAGAACAGCGAGACTCTCGCCGTATTTTGGTACCAAAAATACGGTCTCGTCTCGGTTGTTTAGAGTCGCGGTCTCATTGCCCGCCCTAATTTTCGAGTTGAATAAATTTTAAAAGTACATTAACCTAAAATGCGTTTTCTATAATCTCCACAATATTAAAATATTACCCAATATCTTTAAGATTAATCGCTCCCATAGCGATATTAACCCACTTCAGTTTCATTACATTTTTTAATCAAGCCAACTAAGCATAACCGAGTACAGGAGTGTATACAATACAATTAACCATTTTACACCTTATTCACGTCTGCTTCGAAGACTTCTTCATTAAACAAACACAAACATTTCCCAACATTTTAAAATAACAACCTTCTATGGAATATGTAAGCTTTTTCATGCGCTAGCTTACTAGTATAGAGACTAACCAGACAGTCAAATAGTTTTAAAATAAATTGAAATTGTACCTTAAACAAAAAAAAAAAATGTATACACACTTCATTGACCTCAGCTTTGCGTGCCTTGAGCTGCTGAACTATCTACATTTTTTTTTTATAACACAAAGTCCAATTATCTGAATAATGGTCAAAGATTTTATGCTCCTCAATAATATCTACATAAAATACTAATCTAGGTATTGAATAATTGTTCTGATGCTGGTATCTACAAAGAAACACACACAATACTATGTTACAATTAACAATTAATTAAATATGCAATTAAAATGTTGTAATAGTTTGTATATTTAATAAACACAACGTTAAGCAACTTTAAGCTTGAAATTTTATAAATTTTCATTTAATAGCCCAGCGAAGATGTAGTCTTCTAGAATTATATGAGTTAAAAACATAAAGAAACAAGTTAAGAGCACGTAAGTGTGTTAACCGATTTAGAAATCTGGTTATGCATTTTAGGTTAAAAGTCTTTGTCGAGGTAATAAAATACAGTAAAATGTTTTTTTTTGTTTTTTTGTATTAAATTACAATTGAGATAAACATTACGGCAACTATGGCATATTGCATTACCTGAATAAAATTAAAAGCTTATTTAAGAGAACAAAGAATATATTATTATAACTACCTAGTCCAGTGGGGTTAAACATTTGAACTGGAAACAATTAATATGTACAATTTTTCTTACAGTTCGTTGGGGGGTCATTTCATTATCATCAATAGTATAAATTCGAAATCGCGCCTAAGGCTACAACAGTATTTTTCCGAAAATCGATATTTAGGCTACTTAATGATCCCCCTTCAAGAGCTATAGGGGAAAATTGTAGGAAATCATATTTTCAGAAGTGGGTCATAAGCCCCTAAACAGTTCTTCATTTATATCTTCCGAACGGTAACTTTTTTGAAACAAAATATTAAGACTAAAGTTGTAGAAATTTAAATTTCCTACAAGTTTTGCCTTTATTATTTTTGTCAAAAATCAAAAATGGCGAAGTTATTGACCAAAATAAAATTTTCAATAAATTCAAAGTGGGGCTGAACCTCCAGGTCGATTTTCTCAAAACAAAATTTAGCCTGCCAATGACCCCCCAATGAACTGTAAAATAAAATTGTACAAATTATTTTTTTTTCATTTCAACCATTTTTTACTTGCGATGTAGAATATAGTACAGGGTAAGTTTTGCATTTGAAAAAAAAATCGAACTCGTGATTTTAATCAAACTTGGCATTACAATGATAGAGAACACCAAAAAAGTTGCTCCTGCAATTCCGTATGTCTGTCTGTAGAACGTTCTACAGCTTAAACGACTGAACCGAATTTTTTTCAAGCTTGCTACTAAGGCGTTTTAGGCGATTGTCTAAAATAGATTTTTGAATCGTTCTTTTAGTCCCAAAAATAACGGTACTTGCCATATAATTTTTTCTATCATCTTAATTATCTCGAAAACGGCTCCAACGATTTTGATAAAAAACGGTGTACTTGGAGTATAGTCTACATTTTGGTCCAAATTTTTCTTGACATATTTTGTTATTTACGGTACCTGGCATACAACCACCTTTTTGATTTTCCACTTTCTCATAAATGGCTTGACGGATTTCAATCAAAATTTGTATGTAGGATTCGCTTTAAATTCTGAACAATATTGCATACCAACATTTTTCACAAAATATTTTTTTTTGGATATTATTTTAAACGAAATCGCATCCCTAAAAAAAATTCAATTAAAACAATTTAAAAGCTTGTAAACCAATTCTTTTTTTGGCCGACGTTGAGCACATCTCATGAACCCCTCTACTGATTTCACTGCGATACAATAAAAAAGAAAATTAACCATACACACATTTACAAGATACAAAACAAATGAGAAACCTATTTTTTATTTAATATGGGAGAAATGAAAAATCACTGTCACAAAATTTGTGGTGACCGCCGGCCGTTATAATCCATACGTTAAATAAACCATGAGGAAAAATCAAAGATTCCCATAATCCGATTTGAAACCGTAAAAATCCTTTTAACAGTTGCGCTGTTTTAGATGTCACATTTTCAACTGGCCTATTTTTTTCTTTTCCCGTAATAAAATGTTAACATGTTAATAATGTTGCTGCACAACTTGTCGAAGTCTATCTTTGGAGTGGAGAAAAAAAGTAAACAGTGTACGATGCACGATGATTCTGGTGTTCGCTATTTATGTTATTCGTATAGAATCTAAGGAATAGACAACTTATTTTCGGATGGCAAAACTGTGGTTTTCTGTCCCACTTTTCCAATTGCGTCTGGCGATTCACACAGTTCGTAGATACATCGTATAATAATGATCTTAAGTTACAGGTATAAAGAAGATCACAGGAGAATCTACATACCAAAATGGATTCCTGGATCGCAAAGGAAAGCAAAAAATAAATATTAGAAAAGGAAAATTATATTTTATAATTCAAACTGCGTATTTCCACAAGATTACCTATTCATAAACTGGGTTGCCACCTACGCTTAAGAGTATCTATGTGTAACAAAATTATCTTGAACAAATATAGTATTTATATAGATATGGAAGAATTCATTTTAATATTTTACTAACAGACCTGTTCTGGCGTTGCTTTGAAAATGTTTTAAGAATACATATTGCTTTTTGAAAATATTTGCTTTGTATGCTCAAGTTCGACTTATTGAATTATGTTTTCTTATTTTCTATCATCGTTAATTTTTTTTCAAATAAGATTTAAGAAATATATCGCAAATATTAAAAAAATGTAAACAATTGAGCTGCTTATATACGAGTACATAAGGAGGGTGACGCCGATTCATAAATTAAATGAAATAATAGGTCTGTTGCGTGTTTCACCAAATTACAATTACAATTACAAATTTTTAGTTGTTAGTTACATTTACAAATTTGTGATATGATTTTCTGTTCCACAAACTTCAAATTTAATTCTAACAAATTTGTTCGAACGAGAAATTAATGAAGGGAATATGTAATTGTAATTTAGAAATACAATAAAAAACCATTCCACCGTTTAATTTGCAAGGTTGTAAATTACAACTGTTCTTCACAAATTTCTTAACACTCTTGCTGATAACTTAAAAAGAAAAATGAATAAACAACAAAATTTTTATTGTCAGTTTAATTCGGGATAAAAAAAAATATTTTATTCGGCTAATTTTCCGATACCATAACAAACAATCTTAAAGTTAGTGAGTCTGCGTGCATATCTGCGATCCCCTGGTATTGTCCACCATTTCTAAGTAAGACTGTTAGAAATTGCTGTGTGTCCCTGTCAATGAAAATTTTTTTTTCAGAATGATTTGAAATGCGTTGTCCAATTTGCCTTATTATTTCCTCTGCCCTAGCACGTTTTAACCGAAACTTTTCGTTGAAAACAAATGAATTTGAAATTTCATAATTAATTCGCGTTCTATACATTTTTCTTGTTCTATTAAAATCCTCGCTTATATCACTATCGGCGCTACTATGCTTTCGACGTAACAACATTCTTAAACTGGAAAGGAGATTCTTATTGAAAATTACAAATTGCACACATCATCTTTCTATTGTAAGAAATTTTCTTAAACTGAACAAAATTGTAAAGTAATTTGATTTGGTGAAACACAAACATACAAGAAAAAAATTATATTTTACAAATTTGTATTTGTAAGCTACAAAAAATATAGTTTTGCTGAGACGAAAATAATGAAATTTCTACAAATATCCCTTTGTAATCTACAACTACAATTTTGTAAAACAATTATCTCGTGCAACAGAATTAATCAATTTTTCTAAAAATTTGTTAAAAAAGCACTTGTAATTTACAATTTGTAAGTTGGTGAAATAGACCACTGTTTGTTATCTTGTGAGCTTGTACGAATTCGTAACAATTTGTTCAAAATTTCACAAAATGCTGTTTGTTTACTCTAAAATATTACTACAAAAACTGTCAAAGTTTAGGAGAAAAATTTACCCTACGTTGAAAAAAATTTGAATTTCTACTAAAGTAATTTTTGTTGGTAGATAACTGGTGTACTCGTACAAACTGTCAAAACACTAAGTCAATTCAATCAGTTTCGTCAATTTGCGTTTGTTTACTTTGTTATAAAATGCTTACAGTTGTTGCACTTCTTACTACAAAAAGATACCAACGACACCTAATAAACTAAAAAAAAAATAATAGCTTTAAACATTCATATACAAATAATGAATGTAATTACAAAAAATCTCATAAATAAGTTTAATACTTTCTGAGATCATTCGCGACAAAGAAAATAATCTTGTTTCTTATTACATTTTGTATGAAGTTAGTTCGATTACAGATTGGGAATGAGTCTTTTTTTTAATAACTTTTCCTTAAAACGTTTAAGCCTACGAAATAAATAAATCTTTATTAAAAAAATGAATATAATAGATACGGTTTTTTCACCTAAGCTCCTACTTAATTATAGCTCAGTGGTCAATTCCACCAAATTACAATTACAATCACAAATTTGTAATTGTAAACTACAATTTGTAAACTGATTTTCTGTTTCACAAACTACAAACATAATTCCAACAAATTTGTAAGAAATGAGACAAAAAATAGGGGAAATTGTAATTTACAATTATAAAAAAAAAACGTTTTTTTTCACAAATTTGTAAGTCGGCCGAATGGAAACGTGAAAAAAAAGATATATTATTTGGTAATGGAGTGGAGTGTATGATCACATGGAATTTTAATAGAGGATTGGAAATACCTACGGGATATTGTTTGGCAAAATTGAGTCAAATAACAGTGGTAAGTCTAAAGTTTATTTAAATACGTTGCACAGCATGCATACATTAAAACATTTATATCACTATCGGCGGTACAACATATGCCTACGACGTAACGACATTATAAAATTGGAAACGAGATTCTTATTGAAAATTACAAATTGTAATCAAATTTACACTTCATCTTTCTATTGTAAGAAATTTTCTTAAACTGAACAAAATTGTAAAGTTATTTGATTTGGTGAGACACCAACATACAAGAAAAAATTATATTTTACAAATTTGCATTTGTAATCTACAAAAAAAAAATAGTTTTGCTCAAACGAAAATAATGAAATTTCTACAAATTTACCTTTGTAATAGACAACTACAATATTGTTAAACAATTATCTCGTGAAACAGAATTAATCAATTTTTCTACAAATTTGTTAAAAAAGCAGTTGTAATTTACAATTTGTAAGTTAGTGAAATAGACCACAGGTATTGGCTAAAAAATCATATTCCTTTCTATAATCGTCGCGTCGGTCTCCTGAAAAGTCCCTCCTATTGAAACTAATATCATCAAAGTGGCAACACTGATGGTGACTATCTGGTGGCAACTATAATATTTGGCCAGCTTTATGCACTGGAACTGGGATACCACACACTAGCTATTTTGTGATCTGCCAAGTGGAGAAAAACTGACGCACGCAGATATGTACCTACTTAATACTTTACTTAATAATATAAGATGCGCATTTGGAGGAACATTGATAGCTGGCAAATCAGGTTCATGGCTCATCAGCAATGACTGCGGCAACGGCACGGAAGCTTTAGATGGAATTATATCAACATACATAACATCGTTACACCATATGATCCAGTGATTAGCGTGCCGATTCCGTATTATGAATCTCATGGCCTTCATTTGGCATCCGTATCGAATATCATCTGTACTTATGATGTTCCCAGATAATATGTGTGCGGTTTGTGTCTCCAGCATTCTCTAGGCCTGTGGTGCGAATCTAAACGTGTTAATTTTAATTCCGTTGTGATGCACACACACTCTTTGTCCATCCAATTTGGTGGCAACTGTTCTACTTTAATCTCCCTCTTCAATCTTCTTGAAATGTTAATTCCTCGAGAGGAATAGGTAATAGAATTTCTTTAAATGTCACCAAGAATATATTAAATGCAACTGCCTGTCCTGCGTTGTTTTGTTGCTAGCTGCCTGGCATCGATCGGCATGAACAGACTTTGCATCGTATTAATTGGCAAAGTGCTAGAATTTCTCAGGGAAATTTTCAGTTATATGAATTTGTAGCCCGGTTACTTAACATTTTATTGTCCAATGAATGTGCACTGTGCACCTGTGGAACGATGTGAACGGTTTCCTGGATGATGTAAATACAAACTTAGTTACATATATATATAATTTCTGTGGGAGCAAAAACCAGAAGAAGAAGGTGTGGTCTAAAAAAACGTTTGCAATAATTCCCAAGGGAAGCGAATTTCCCATCAAAAATATAATAAAAGAATTACAGAGGAATATATAATAAATTCAAGTGCAATGTGCAACATGTTGTTGGAAATTCACTGAACCAAAACGAAGGGTGATAAGTGAAGGTAAAATTATATTTCTCTATCTTTAATTTTTATATCTCTTGTTTTGAGCGTTATAATAAATTTTTGCGCTTTTTTTTTGTTTAATAAAAAATGTATCGTCGACTAGTATACGTATACATTTTAAGGACCTGTGTAGAGGGTGGCCCTTTTACTGTTTTTCGCGTGAGCAGAATGCATGAAATTAAGTTTAACAGAAAATTTGATAAGAACCGGATATTTGATATTGTAGATAAAATTATATAGATAAACGGTGTGCGTCCTTTAACGATTAATTGGGGCAATATCTGACAAAATAAGTGCGTATCACTTATATACACCTATATATTTTATGGATAAGAGATCGAACAGTTATTCGCCATTAAAAAAGGAAAAGTCTTCACAATACCAGACAAATTATAATTTTGGATGGGTAGGTATAGATTGAACCAAATCACTTGGCCAACGGTCGGTTGCGCAGCGAGACTATTCAAGAGAACAAAAATGGTGCGCAAGAGATTTAATGAGAACAATGCCAAGGATGAAATACTTTTTGAAAACTGCACAATAAACCACGAGCATACCTCATGTAAATAAAGTCCATCGCTGGAAGGTGATTGTTTGTTTCTTTCAAAATTAATGAGATGAGTAAGGAAATTTGAAGAGAGCTCTGGGAAGTAGAATGGCTAAGTGAATTGGTTCAATCTATAACATTTTTCTCTTACTTTTCTGCAATTTTCAGGTAGATATTTTGTAAGGGAACAATAAAAACGTGGGTCCCGACTTGAAGAGAGCTCTGGGAAGTAGAATGGCTAAGTGAATTGGTTCAATCTATAACATTTTTCTCTTACTTTTCTGCAATTTTCAGGTAGATATTTTGTAAGGGAACAATAAAAACGTGGGTCCCGACTTGAGGGGGTCGATTTACAGTCTAAGCAGCTGAATCGATTTTCTTCAAACTTGGTACTTAAAAGTTGTATGTGCAGGGCTCGATTCTTTTTTTAAATCTTTTTTTTCGTATCCCTAAAAATAACTGTACCTACCATACAATTGTTTGTACTGAAAATGTTAAATCTTAATTATCTCAAGAACGGCTCCACCGATTTTTATTAAAAAAAAAAACAAATCACTATTTTATGTGTAGTCTAAATTTTGGTCTGCAAAAAAATTGCATAAAATGCAATTCACATTCTTATTAACGGTTCAACGGATTTCCATCAAAATCCCTTCAAATTCTAAAAAGTACTGCATAGCAAAATTTTCGAAAAATATATTTTGCACTTTTGGCGAAAAAATCAATTTTTTTAATTTTCGAGATATTAAGAAAATAATTTTTCCTAATTTTAGGAATTTGAAATGTCAGATTTTACACATAATATTGGATTACTGTAAGGCTTGCTCGTTTTTTTTATTCGGCGAGCCGAATATTATTTTCTCTTTCTAATAGGGACGAGTAAATTTAGACATTTATGACGACCATGTTAGTTTATATGTTTTTAGTTTTTGTTTCCGCCAATTTATCATAGGTAAGGTTTGGTTGGGACGGTTGTGCACAGTTTAGAAGCTGTTTCCTTAAAAAAATAGATGATCCTAAACTAATATTTGACAAAGGCTTCATTTACGAACCAGCCCGTGTTCTCTATATATTTTATGATATTTGCCATTAAGTCCTGTATTTAAAATCATCTTGTTCTTCAACAATGCTATAGTGATCTAGCGATTTATTTGGAGGTTTGGACAACCGCAGACAACCAACAGCTCCTACAGAAATCGGTTGCAAACACATATAATCTTGTGGCCATTTGACCGATTAGACAATGTGCTGCCAAGGTTCGAATATTCTCTTTACTAAGCGATAAAATATACTGAGTTTCCTTTTCATAAAGTCTATGTCATAAACGTCTATCGAGTTAACACAGTCGTTCCTGAATATCTAGGAGTTATTAATTTGCTCTTTCATCATTAGGTCTATTTTCCTTTAAGCCAATGTGGGATGTCTGGATCAATATACAGGGTGGAACACGGATCGTGCTATAAAAATAAAACGTAATAACTTTTTTTCAGTGTGAGTAATCAGCTTATTTTTTTATTTTATAGGCTACTATTTAGATTTATCAAAATGAATGCTTGGGATACTGAAAAAAGGATTTGGATGGTGCAGCGATACCATTCTTTGCATTCCGTCATTTCCGTCCAAAGAGAATTTAGACTGGAGTTTGGCGGTACTCCCCCGAGTAGAGGGACCATTATGAGGCTGGTGAACATGTTTGCCGAATCTGGAAGCATCGATCGAAGACTGTATCATCGAGATCTCAATGTTCGGGTTCAGGATACCATCGTGGCTGTTGCATCGGCAATACAGGCAAATCAAACTGTTTCGACTCGAAACTTATCGGGCTAAATTGGAGTTAGCAGACGGTCATTACAACGGATACTTCATGATGACTTAAACATGTTTCCGTACAAAGTCAAAATTACAAGCAAGTTAAACCCTCAGGATTTGTCTGTTAGCCTGGAATTTTGCCGAAAAATGATTGCAATGGGCGAAGAAGACAACACATTGATAAATTGTTTGTTCATGTCTGATGAGGCCCATTTTGACTTAAACGGCAATGTTAACAAGCAAAATTACCGTATATGGAGTGAATCTAATCCAGAAATGCTCCATGAGACGGAACTGCACCCAGAACGAGTAACTGTGAGGTGCGCAGTTTCATCAAGGTTTATTGTCGGGCCATACTTCTTTGAAGAAAATGGTGTAACACAAACTGTCAATGGGGACCGTTATTTAAAGATGTTGAAGGAGTTTTTTTTACCCAGAACTTTGCCGAAGACGTATCCCTTTCATCAGGATTTGGCTTCAACAAATGGAGCAAGTGCACACGTAGCCACAGAAGTTATGACGGAGCTCCAAAGAAAATTATCCAGAATGATATCCAGAAACTGCACTTTCCGCTGGCCCCCAAGGTCACCTGACCTGACTGCACCAGACTTTTTGTATGGGGTTATGTCAAGAAGGAAGTGTACAAAACGAAACCCAGGATTTTGACTGAATTGAAGCAGTCCATTAAGACAATAATTGAGGCGATCCCAATTTCAACCCTTCAGGATGCAATGCACAATTTTCTGATAAGGTGACGCATATGCGTGGATGAGCGTGGAGGTCATTTATGGTCTATCATCTTTAAAAACTATTAATTATTTAAAATAAATTTTAATTTTTAATCCAAAAAAACAAAATTAATGCAATACATCGATTAAAATAAAAGTTATTTAAATTTCTTATTGTAGCACGATTCGTGTGCCACCCTGTATAATTGCCTGCTATTATTTCTATTTGATACTGAATCCTTACTTTACCACTTTATCTGTCATATCGTTTCCTTTTATATTGTTATGTTCAGGAACCCAGTATAGAGTTTGACTTAGCTTGTATCACCAATGTTGTTCAGTATTTCAGAATTCAGAATTTTGCTGCTACTTTGGATCTTATTGCTTCACTGGCTTGGCTGTCCAAAAAAAAATGTGATCTCTGACGATCTCCTATCAATCAATTCGGCCGCTTTTTCAATTGCGTGAGCCTCAGCTTGAAAAGCTCTACACTCGTTTGGGAGCTTATATGATTCTTAAATATTAAGATCGTTACAGAACACCCCAGCTCCTGGTCCAGGGGATACTCTGTTCTCTTAGTAGTGAGTTGACTTCAAATTCATGTCTTTCGGTATTAAAATATAGACGTTTTTGTTAAAATCTATTACTGGTGGTACGTATAATCATTGGTCACATCAAGTTCGGCGTCTTTGTCGTACATTTACCAGATATAGATCCATGATCATTAGTGCAGTGCTTTCAAAACTCAATTTCTCTTAGTCGAAGTGCAGTTTTGGCTGCTGTTTATTTTCTGTACTGTTAATTATGTTTGTCTATTTCAGTCGACTATTCATCGTTTAATTAACAAATTCGAGTAGGTTGCTTCAGTGAAGTATCAGCTAACTTCACCAATAAGTGACAAGTTCCATCAAAAATATTATTGATTTTCGTATGAGTGTGCAGAATAACATGGGTATATTATTAGCCATATAACGGCGCTACGTGCATATTCCACAATGGTTATTCTGTACAACCTGGACGATGCCATTAAAGTCAACATAAAAACTGTTGTTGTTGCCAAACACTATACACGAAACACGACTTTATAGCTGACTTTATTCAACATTTTATACCTTTTTATAATTTGATTTAGTGACCGCTGAGGCTGACAAGCAGGCCATTTGTGTTTGGGCAAACTGGTAACATTAAACAAAACAGATTTACTTAAATCTCTTGTAATAAAATTCAAAAAGTCAAATGATACGCGCTAGTGGAATTTAGTTTACAGTACCTAATAACTGTAAAATCAAGAAAAGTAGGTTAGAAGGGCTAAGCCCTAATTTTCTATGCATTTACACTCATACGCATCAATAAATATGTAGATATTTAATATTTCCTTTGTTTTTCTCGTGTTTTTTACCAAACACTGCCACTGATAGTTTGAACCATCTTAATAGATATATATATCTTATGGATCGATTTTAAAATTCAGTTTGAATACCAACAATTAACAGTTCATTCATTGGTTCTTTTAATTTATTAATCCAACAAAAGAATGTGGTGAGGGCATCTCGTTTTAAGCTGTTGTTGTATATGTATGCATCAATACACTCCATGAACTCCGATTAAGTCTTATGGTATTTTTGTTTGTTCGTCCGCAAAAAATGACATTTCTTATTCTGAATTGAACACAGACTCACTAATGAACTCACATTATGTTGGTATAATGGCAAAATCATAAGCCTGATTTGTTTGAGTTTTTTTTTTCTAATTTGGAGAATGTCTTCCGGATAACCAATGAAATATTGTGTTGGTCCTACTCGTATTTCTACTATTTTAAATGTTTTACAGGAAAGCATTAATATTTTATCTGCTTAACACAACAGGATTTTCTGAGAGTTTAATTTTACACATTTACGTAAAGGTTTGTATAACATATGTATTTTAAAAATAAAGAAGATGCACTGATATAGTTACAAAGTAACTGAAGAGATCTTAAACCTTAGTTATGATACCTTCACCCATTCGATTGTTAAATATCAAAAAAGCTACATGCAAAAGTTGGCCAACTTTTGAAATACGGAGACGGAATCTCTGTCTGCACCTGTATTCCGTTGTGTTAATAACATAGAATTTGTGTCTATACACTATTTTGACAGTTATTCTTGTTGCAGCTCTAATTGTAATTCTGTCTCCCTCTCTTGTATTCACTGGTCAGCCAGTTTCATAGCTACATGCCAAGAACTGTTTGATTCATATTTCGCCGTTATAAAGAAGTTTCATTGTAAATAATTCTAATCAATCAATAAAATTATTCAGCTTTGAGCATATGGTTTTGCTCAAAGACTTTCATATTTTGCTGATAAAATCAAGACGAGTCGCCATCTTGGCAAACATTTTTTTAAATCGCTGCTGCAGAACAAAATCGCGCATCGACCAGTGAATTGTTAAAGAAAATAAGATTTAAAAAAAAAACAAAAAAAAAAAAACAGAACTCATTGAATATTCCATTTAAAAAATATACCTACTTTTATGAGACGAATTTGATTTATTTGCTATTCTGCCAGATGGCGGCTTGGATTCATTTATTGATAGGAAATTGGCTATCTAGGTAGTATTTAAAAATCACAGTTATTAATAATTTTATATTTCCAAATTGTTAATGATGGAAATTATTACCAAAACAGAACAATCAATGGGAATGGGGTGTCGATAAACAAAACAAAAAACTGTTATGTACAAATATAAATATCAACCTGTTTGATTAAATGAAAAAAAAATTGTGTGAAAATATGTAACTACCTAAATTCTTCCGTGCAGATAATTAAATACCCCGGGTTAGACCCACTTTATAATTATCACAGTTCAAGGTAACATTTTACGTACCTAATGGCTGACCTCAAATTTCAGAATTCTTAGTTAATTATTGCAGAAACAAACAAAAAAAGAATTAATTGATTTGCTTTTTTTTTTTAAATTTAAACATAACTAGTAGGCATATAAATTTGTATAAAGTTGTTTGGAACCATTTGCAAAAAAAAGCCTAAAAGCAGTATATATTAATTAATCAGGCAAAAAAAGCTTTTAGCATAAATACACAAATAATTAATTACTTATTTGCTTTACCCATATACATTCATAGGGAAGTCATACATATTAATATACATCTCATAACATCACTTGGAATTGGTAAAACTTATTAGGTAAGTATCTAATGAATGATTTACGCAGCTTTTTGCAAGAAATTAAAAACGCCAGAGCCTCTTTAGCTCAGTGGTAGAGCACTGGTCTTGTAAACCAGGGGTCGCGAGTTCAATCCTCACAGGAGGCAAGTACACTTTTTACTCCGATAACATTAGGTGGTGTTTTTTATTAACTTTATTGTAGCTGACAAAATAAGGGCGAGACTAGATAAAACACAATATATAACAGTTTTATAACAGTTGTAAATTTAATACTATGCTGCACCAAGGAACTAATTTCCAGAAAACGAAAGCCCTTTTAACCATATGGGGTCGCATAAACTTTATACTTTTCTGTCACATTGTGACACTGGGCATGTCCCAAGTCATGTCCTAAAAATATTTGTAAGCAGAACCACCACAGCTATTATACATAGAATAAGCGGTAATCGCAAGAAAACACCTATTAGCAAGTTATGAAATTGTTTCTATTTTGTTAAACAAACAATGTAATCTAATAGGCTTTTCACCCCAAACCCAAAATGGTGGTTTCAGCTAAAAGTTTACGAAAACTCGAAAACCGTTCACACTGAACATTTACAAGTTTTCGTTTGACATTTCAATTATTTTGACTCCACAGACAATGGGTACATTCAGATATCAGTACGATAGCCTATCTAAAATATGTTAGTATCCACTGAAGTTCCTGAACAAAGTTAAATTTGTATGGGTTTGTGCATATGTTTTTGACATTTATCATGGGATATAAAAGTATACCAAAGTTTTTCGGCTAGCTTAAGATTTTTTTTTCGGCAGTAGTTGTTTTGTCATCAGCTGTATTCATACACGGGAATACAACAACACCAACCTCTCCGAATAGCTCTAGTGTGGTTATTGAATGATGCCAATACCAATTACTTTTTGAATTGAAATTGAAATTACCCCAGACAGCTGTTTTTTTTTCGTTTGTCCTGGCAGCAATTCGTCTGCTGTTTATGTGACGATTAATTGTGCACTGAATGTCTCACAAGGTGTGTTTGCTTAGTTCATCTTGGAAATCCAACATGTTTTCGACAGGTTTTATTTAAAACTTGTAGTTTATCAAAACTTGTGGTTTATCAAAAATGTATGGGAAAACTTGTGTTTTCGCTTTAGATTTTTAGCCAAAACGATAATTTCGCGAAAACCGTATTTTGGGTTTGGTGTAAAAAGCCTATAGTGTCGTTTTCGATTGACTGTTCGGAGTTACATCTTTTTCACTCCTTATATTCTATTCCTATAGAAAATGAAAAATTCGTAGCAGAAAGAGTAACTTCGACCAGCCAATCGAAAGCGAAATAATATACTACCTACCTAGTTAGTCAATTTTTTTCGTCGAAAAATTAAATAAACTATGTAAAATGTGTTTTTCTCGGAAAGTAAAAAAAAATCAATTCTCTCCCATTGAAGAATCTATTTCGTGAATCATGATTTACTTATTGATGGTACCTACAGATATGATTAGAAAATGTATATATAACTATAAATTTATGATTGATTTAAATGTGTATATTAACAGAATGTACTATAATTCTTACTTTTAGCTATAACTAATTTAGGAGTGCCATTTTAATGTATAAATACATTTTGAAATGTTACAGATGATTCTGTAATGTTAGAACAAAGCTGGAGATCTAGCACCTGCTTTTGCAATTCAATGACATACATAATTAATCTTCGCATACAACACACCCGTTACTGTTGTGAAATCTTACTTGTAATTAGGTAGGTACATACATAAATGTGGTAGGTTCGAGGTGAATACTGAGCTTATGATATATGTACGAGTAGTTATTAATCTTTTCGATCAAACTATCAATGATTATTTTGTTAATGAAGTAGGTATTCTACATTGTTAGGTTTTTTATATATGTAAGTACATTTTATTTAAAGATTACCTGATATTTTAATATGGTTTTGATTAGGTGTTCAGAGTTGACCTTTTTCTACTCCTGTTACTCCTAAAATGTTCGATGTTTCGGAGAATTTTTCTTGACTCGAATTTATAATGGAGTAATATAGAACATAAATTACATACCTACATACATATGTATAAAGGTTTTCATCGGACTGTTTATCCAAGGCAATAATTGTTTGAAGAAGCAATTTTTTTAGATAGTGGCGTCATTTTTTTTTCGATTAGATTTTCGGAGTGTTCTAATCTTTTTTGATTCCAATCGAATATGAAAATGTCGTATTCACAAATGTAAGCATACCCACTTGAACGTCGCCATGTAAAATAAAATGCACGACTGGATCGCAGGAACCTGCTCTTATGTTCGATCACATCGTATGCAAAAGATTTCCATTAAAAATCTAAATATATTTTTAAAGTCATTTTTAACTCAATTTTGTAAATGCATATACAAAATTTCATTACTTTTGTTCTAAAATAAATTGGTATGACAGTATTAAATATTTAATAATATAAGCTTAAAAACAAAAGATTAAATCTGTTTAATTAAAGAAAAAATAATTAAAAATTCTGAAATAAATTCTTAAACTAATTTGAGCTAAAAAAAAAGTACGCTATTTTATTTCTTGGATAAATTTGAATTTATGAAAAAAAAATTAAAAATATGTCAAGCGGTTTTTGAGAAAAAAAGTTTTTTTTTTTTAAAACTCTGAAAATATTAAAAAAAAAAAAATCAAAAACGCCAATTCATAGGTATTCAGAAAATACAAATAAATATAATTTTTGAAAAAAATTTAATCAGCAGTTTTCGAATAATACATTTTTTAAATTTTTTTCTTAAAAATGATTTTAAAAATACAAAAAAATATTAATTAAAAATATTGGTACGCGATATAATTTGGGCAATCTAAGTCTATATTTTTGTGAAATTTCGAAAGAATCTGTTAAGCCATTTATGAGATAGTCGAAAGCAAAAAAACGGTCCTATGCAAAGTACCGTTTTTAGACATTTTTCTAATTTTTTTTTTCAACTATATGATCGGTCGTAGCTAAAAACCCACACTGATTTTTTTAAATAAAAATCGTTAGAGCCGTTTCCGAGAAAAATAGGTTTGGACCTAACGGTTATATGACAGGTACCATTATTTTTTGAGCTAAAAAATACCAAGTTGTCAGCAATTCGGCCCACCCGTTTGGGCTGTAGGTGTCTATACATACATACAGACAGAATTTTTAGACCATCTTTTTTCGTCTTCGCTATCATCGTAATGTCATATATGATTGTTATCTCAACTTTTTTTTTCGACGAGAAAATGTACTGTTGACATTCCATACTCTTAGCTACGATTGATGATATTTATATTTGATTAATACTAATTTATATAAATAGAATATTCATGCAGATTATGAAATTCTGAAATAAAACATACAGTTATACATGTGTACACGATAGCCGTGTAATTTTAAAAAAATGTCAGCATCAGCCGTTTTTTCGAGTTTGTAGCATAGATTTCTATACACTATTTCGATATCCAATATCGCAATCTTAAGCGGTTCGATTGAAGATTTAAATGAGATTTATTTTAAATCTTCATCTGAAAAGATTAAAATTTCTATGGTAAATCTCAAGATTTATAAGAGATTTAGCTTAATCTACTTAAATCTCGGTGTAGTGGTCGGTGGAAACGTAGTATTAAACAATGTTAGCATTGCGTTGTGTTTGATTTCGTAACCAATTTTTGTTTTCAATTCAATGAAAATTGGACCATTCTGTGGCTCAGTAAGTTTAACTTCCGCTTTTGACCGATTAACTGAAGTTCGACCATGGTTCTATGTTTACGTACATATGTATGTGATAACAGCCAAATGCAGTCTGTTCAATCGTTGAATCTTACAAAATCCGTTGAAATAGAAAGTTAAAATTTTTGAACCGCTGATTAAATCCCATCTTTGTAAAACTGGCCATTATTCAATTTTGGCAGCTACATATTTTTATTGAAATAACTTATTACTTGCGAATTCAAAAGTGCCCAAGTTTACCCTAATTTTCTCAAATTTTCTATTCATTTTTGAGTTCAATAACTAAGATCTATAGTACAAATTTTTATAACCGAATTTTTGTATGAGTCAAGCAACATTATTTGAAACTTCGTTATTGTAAAAGTTTTCATACGTAATTAAATGTCTTACAGAAGTTCGGTGTTCGGCTCAATAATGTTTTTTAAAGACTATAGCGCAAAATTTTAGTCGATTTAGTAATATGTTAAATCATTTTTAGTATGATACTAGGCTATAAAGATTATTTTGCAAATTTTAAACCAGTTTAGTATCGTACTATTTTCTTAACATTTTACTAAAGTTAAAATCACAAAATGGCTACTTTATTTTTTTAGTATCGTACTAAATGCATATGCCTCTCCGACATTTACAAACGTCAAAAAGTTATGTTCGCTTACTTTTTGGCATTTTTTAGGCGTGTTTAGTTGTAGTTAATTAAGAAAATAGATTTAGTATGGTGCTAGTTAAAAAGTGGTTAAAATTCGGAAAATATTAGTAAAGTTCCTTAGTATTAACAAACTGTTAAGTAGTATCATATTAAGCCCTTAACATCAGGCTGTTTAAAATTTTGCGCCTATATCTTATGATATCATCCTATTAAACTTAACTATTAGGTAAAGTAATGCACCAGAATAAACGCAAGCATAACTCAATTTAAATGTGTATATAACCATACATAATATTTGGTAACTTCTAACCCAAATTAGTCACCATAGAACTAACTTAGGCGTAACGGTCGAGGTTGAAGTAAGTTAGTTAAGTTTTTTTTTAAAACTAAATTTTGAAATACGTATAATTACACAAATCAAAACATCGCATCAATTATAATTGTGGTTAAGCTGAACAACTTGTACAATGTATACGTACATACAAATGTATTAGAACAAGTACATATTTCACTTAATGTAGACTATTTTTGTTTAGATATAGAAAATGTGTACTCAGACTCGCTCATTACAATGTGAAGCTATGTAGCAATAGCAATTTTGTGAAATCCTTGGATAATATTATTATTTGGTCTAGTGAATTACGCTTTTCTTTTACTAAGGTTATCTTTTAAAGTGAACTCGTATATTGTAAATATTAGTCATTCTTAATACCTATGCGTATTATGAAAAGAATCCTATTATTAATATTTGTACTTGAATACCAGTTCTTTCATATTAATAGAACGAGAACCAACAGTTTGACAAGTGAAAAGTAACTAGTAACTACTATTACTAGTAACTATTAACTAGTAACTAGTAACTAGTAACTAGTAACTAGTAACTAGTAACTAGTAACTAGTAACTAGTAACTAGTAACTAGTAACTAGTAACTAGTAACTAGTAACTAGTAACTAGTAACTAGTAACTAGTAACTAGTAACTAGTAACTAGTAACTAGTAACTAGTAACTAGTAACTAGTAACTAGTAACTAGTAACTAGTAACTAGTAACTAGTAACTAGTAACTAGTAACTAGTAACTAGAAACTAGTAACTAGTAACTAGTAACTAGTAGCTAGTAGCTAGTAACTAGTAACTAGTAACTAGTAACTAGTAACTAGTAACTAGTAACTAGTAACTAGTAACTAGTAACTAGTAACTAGTAACTAGTAACTAGTAACTAGTAACTAGTAACTAGTAACTAGTAACTAGTAACTAGTAACTAGTAACTAGTAACTAGTAACTAGTAACTAGTAACTAGTAACTAGTAACTAGTAACTAGTAACTAGTAACTAGTAACTAGTAACTAGTAACTAGTAACTAGTAACTAGTAACAAGTAACTAGTAACTAGTAACTAGTAACTAGTAACTAGTAACTAGTAACTAGTAACTAGTAACTAGTAACTAGTAACTAGTAACTAGTAACTAGTAACTAGTAACTAGTAACTAGTAACTAGTAACTAGTAACTAGTAACTAGTAACTAGTAACTAGTAACTAGTAACTAGTAACTAGTAACTAGTAACTAGTAACTAGTAACTAGTAACTAGAAACTAGTAACTAGTAACTAGTAACTAGAAACTAGTAACTAGTAACTAGTAAATAGTAACTAGTAACTAGTAACTAGTAACTAGTAACTAGTAACTAGTAACTAGTAACTAGTAACTAGTAACTAGTAACTAGTAACTAGTAACTAGTAACTAGTAACTAGTAACTAGTAACTAGTAACTAGTAACTAGTAACTAGTAACTAGTAACTAGTAACTAGTAACTAGTAACTAGTAACTAGTAACTAGTAACTAGTAACTAGTAACTAGTAACTAGTAACTAGTAACTAGTAACTAGTAACTAGTAACTAGTAACTAGTAACTAGTAACTAGTAACTAATAACTAGTAATTAGTAACTAGAAAATAGTAACTAGTAACTAGGAAATAGTAACTAGTAACTAGAAACTAGGAAATATTAACTGATTACTAGAGACTAGTAGCTAGTAACTGGTATCTAGTATATACGAGTAAGTTTCAGAGGAACACGACCGAAGAAATTGCTTATGTCCATTCTGTTTATAATCTGATATACAATAGGGGTATTCACGATCTGATGCAACAAAAAGATGTAAAATTGCGAAATTGTATTTTTTTCTGTAAGGCGTTTTTCTTTTCCTTTTCTATTCTATTGCAACTCTGGAGTAAAAATGCAAAATCAGTTTGAACACAAACATTTTTGACAGAAAATAACAGCAGCCAAACTGTCAACGACACCAGTCAAACTTTGCACCATTGTATTTTTCTGTTGCAATAGGGTTAGGGTATAGCAAAAGTGCAAACATTTTGTAAAATCTTAATCAGTGTAAGTTGTTGTTGTGGTGCGAAAAAAAGTTTCACTTTTGCATTTTTACAAAGATACTAGACCAGTTGCACCGGATCGTGAATACCCCTAATAACTTGGTTCCCGTAATCTGTGCACAAACAAAAACTAACAAACTATAATTTTTTTGTAGAGTATGGGGAAAACCCTTTCGGTGAGAGAGAAATCTAAATGAAGGGGAACGCATAGAACACAAAATGTTTCAAACGAAAAGTGTATTTTTGTCATTGGCTAATAAAATTTGTTTTGTGAAAAGTTTTTTTTTAACGTTCTTCAGTTTTTTTTGTTTAAAATTTTTAAAATCGAATAAAAACTTGAGCGAATTTCAAACAAATTTTCACGAATTTAGGTTAGAAATTACGTGAAAACCTATCGATTGTATATATTTAAGGGCGCTTTATTAAATGCACACAAAACTCAATAAAAACCTTACTATCCTTATGAGTTGATGCAATTTTATTGTTTGTGACTTTTAATAATAGTTCATTTTCAAAAGTTCATGTTTCCAGACCTTTAACTTCTAAACACTTATAAGATTCGTCTTTGCTTAGTTGCATGTCGAACTCTCAAAATTCCGTTGACATTGTCCCACTTCTGACATGTAATTTGGTTCAATTCACTTGTTTTTACGTGAAATATAGTTGAAGTGAGTTTGTTGTATCTGATTGCAGTAATGTAAATATTATACTTTTGTTGATGACTTGTTGAAACTATGCAAATGCAATTCAATGATACTCAATTTTTGCAGAACTAATGACATTCATGTCATGTCAAAATTAGATAAATTGAAGTACTTATTTTTTTTGTAATCTTAAAATACAAACATACCTACAGGTTGAAAAAAGAAAAACGAAAAAAAATAGGAAACTTGACCTTAATGGTAGAATGAACCCACTTATAATGTTGTTATGTCAATGACAATTTTTTAAGTGTTTTTTTTTCTTTTTGCATATTTTCAACATTCATCGTCTTCGTTAGCTAATTTTATTGTTCATCGTCATTAAGCGTAACGACCAAATTATTTTTAAGCAATTTTTCGGCACAGAATAAGCGATAGGTAATCACCTGTGTTCTTCTTGGAATGTGCGATTAATTTGCTTAGTGTAAGGTTCCTACCTATTTTTGTATAAATGATAGATCAGTGCTCCAAAAACAACAACGTGTTGAATGAGGCGCACTTAATTTTATAATGATCGTGATCGCACTAATGGCGGTAGGTGCTAATAATGGGAATATCAGGTAGGTATATAATGTAGGTAGGTATTTTATTTAATAAAAGTAAAAGTTTGATGTTTATTTTGTACACGATTTTTTTTTTTGTCGGCAAGATGGTAAATTACGGATGCGCATAAAATATTCTAATAAGGAAATAGAGTGGGAAAAACTCTGGATCGGTTTGTCTAAAATGTTCTACCTATTTTTGAACTTTAAGAACATTTTTGTTGGAACTCTGAAATATTAATATTTGACAATTAGCAGTTTTAGACAGGGCACAGAAAAAAGCTATTGACACCTATGCCAAAAGCTTAAACATTCAAAATTACGATCATATATTAATAAATAGCAGTTTCACTTCTTATGCAGAGTTGCCAAATAATTAAAAACAAAATTCCATTAGATAAAATAAAATGTGTCAGGTCATAGAAGAAATAAACAGATTTTTGGCTGTTATCACATACTTAAGCCTGGAACCATAGTTGAACCTCAGTTAACACAATGAATCTGAAGATAAAATTGCTAAGCCACGGATTAAATATGTAAACCACGTTTCTACTACTGTCGCTGTCTCTTATCACATACCCTTATTGAAAAAAAAACCAGTTAAATAAACTGTTAGGGGCGTTCAATATATTCTCGGTATCGGGGTGAAGCTGTGGCTATATATATAAATTGACTTATTTATCAAGTAATACTTTTATTTTAGTGCATTCATGTAAAATTTCATATAAATGTGATTATTAATTCGCGTTTTATCTCTAGTTAAACAGAATCATAATGGCAACTGAGACAATGATGGTGAAAATTAAGCATCGCGCTGTAATTAAATTTCTCACTAAGCAAGGAAAAAGTCAAAAAACTATTCATGAAGAGATGGTGGCTGTTTACCATGGTTCCGCACCTTCATTATCAACTGTGTAAAAGTGGTCAAGTGAGTACAAGAGAGGCAGAGAGAGCATTGAAGACGACCCCCGCTCCGGCGCCCCGGCTACTGCTTGTACGGGAGAAAGCATCAAAGAAGTCGAAAAACTTGTTCTTGAGGATGCCCGAATAAAGGTGAAAATGATGGGAGAGATCACCAAGCTTTCAACTGGTACCATTCACACCATTCTTCATGACCATCTTAACCTTTCAAAGGTCAGTGCAAGGTGGGTGCCACGAATGCTCACAGCGCCTCAGAAAGAAGTGAGAATCGCATGCTGTAGAGAGCTTTTGGAGATGTGTAGTGAGAACGCGGACGGTGTTATAGATCGAATTGTTACTGGGGACAAAACATGGGTTCACCACTATGACCCTGAAAGCAAACAAGAATCCATGCAGTGGCATAAAAAAGGAACAGAACCTCCGAAGAAGTTCAAAGTCACTCCGTCTGCCGAGAAGCTCATGGCCACAGTTTTTTGGGACTCAAAGGGAATCTTGCTTATTGAGTACAAAAAGAAAGGTGAAACCATCAACGCCACATCCTACGCTTCCAATTTGCATAATTTGCGGGAGGAAATTAAAAAGAAAAGACGGGTAAACTCGCAGCGGCTGTGTTGCTTCTTCATGACAACGCTCCTGTTCACACAGCGCGAGTTTCCAAGGGTGCTGCGCGAGATTGTGGCTTCGAAGAAATCCAACACCCACCCTATAGTCCAGACCTTGCCCCCAGTGATTATTTCATGTTTCCGGATTTGAAAAAATGTCATCGTGGAAAAAGATTTTCGGATAATGAAGAACTCAAGCCGGCAATAAATGGGTATTTTGCAGAGAAAGAGGAAATTTATTTTTTTAGGGTTTAAAAAAGCTTATCTCAAGATGTAACATTGGCATTGATGTTAGGGGAGATTATATTGAAAAATAAAAACAATTTAAATTGAATTCGCATTTTCCTTCATATCGATTCCGAGAATATATTGAACGCCCCGTATGTTTCAATGAATTGATGTAAGACTAACAGAATCAAACAAGACCATGGGCTCCTCTCAATTTGAGTTTTAAAGCAAATATACGTTTTATTATAATATTTGATTATTTTTTTAATATATGTTGTATTAAAATTTAATCACATAATAATATTATACATATTTACATATTTCAAATAACATAAAGGCAAAGCCATCAAAAATAAACATCTGCATAAATCTGTCATCAAAATTCGACTCAAAAAGTTGGCCTACTTTTTTGATAAGAAATTAAATAAATTTGAAACTATATTATAGTTATCCAAACAAATTTTGTTAATACAATGAAACGGTTTCACGGTTTTTTTTAAATCTATGTCAATTAATATGTAGAGACATTTGAATATTTCGTTGATGTTCGTAATTGCTATAAAAAAACTATGCAATCACTATAAAATAAAAACACAAAATTGAACAAGTCTTTTAAATAAATTACAAGATGATGTTTTACTGAACGATATTTTTAATTTCTTTGATGAATATAAGAAAAAAAGATCCATAAAGAAATGAAGCTGAAATTTTTGCCATAATTTTGTGTGGGGTAGGAGGAATATATTATTGCAACCATAAATTGATTGAATGACATCACAAAGTTTGCAAAAAAAAAATAATTTCTATTAATTTTCGATGACATTCGATTACGAGTGGGATTATAATAATTATTGTTTTAAAGAAAGAAGCTCTACACACTTAATACAAGTTATGACTCAAGAAGCACATCATTTCAGTTTATTCTAATTTTTAACAATAAAGCAAAAACAAGGTAATTAAATTCTACTTTTTATTTCAAATAAAAATGCATAAGGCGCACCACGAATATGGTTTACCAGATAAATTAAAATTGTAAGAATAAAACTGACTAAAAAAGGATTTATCATAATTACGAACCGGACGCTCTAAATGTGGTTTTGACAATTTTGTTGCTGCAAAAGAAGTTATTCAGTGCTGTGATACAGTTTTGCTTATTATTTTGTATTATTCAAGTTTTCGTTAAATTTTAACGAAATCTACGTTAAGTTAAAGTCAACCATTTTTTATTTTATGAACTGTCAATTAGAAGATTACTGTCAGACTAGGCTTCATTAAATTTTGAGCATTTTCCTAAATTTTTTTTAGCGAAGAAGTTCAAAGTAATGTTGAAAAGAATAGTTTTTCGGCCTAAGGCGAAATATTGAAAAATAACTGACACCCTGGTGGTCCATAAGTCACTGAAAAATGAAATAAGGAAGGACGAGTTCGTAGCTTCATGAAATTTTGTCATTGTGTTTGCGGACTTGTACGCGGGACGGTGCTTTGGCCTGGTAAAAAAGAACTTTTTTTCTTCGTCAACTGCGTCCGTTTTTCCGTAACATTCACCGATGATAGTTTTACCCTTTTCAAGATAATCGATAAAAAACAAGTCGCTATATAACCTTGTTTGTTAACAAACCCACGTTAGGCTACCATTCATCAGGAGAAGTTCATTGTTTTGAGTGTTCCTTGGTTTCTGGCGTGTTGTGTTGAATCCAAGTTTCACCAAAGGTTACGAATAAGGGCAAAAATTCAGTCGAATTTGTTCGGAACATCGCCAAATACACCTTTGAAGTTGTTATCGATTGTGAGTAAACTCGACATCCATCATGCGGAAGACTTTTTCACTCGCACTTTCACCCACCCACCATTATCAAACCATAGATTTTGTCGGCCATTTTGGTTTCTGGTGTGGTGACCTCAATTGGGCAACCGAATGTTCGGCGTCACTTGTACTTGAACGACTGCACCAAATTTAGTAAACTATGGTGAACAATTCCAATCGATGGTATAGTGTCGCCACATATTAATCAAGCTTTTGTTTGGTTTGCGTGATGGTTTTTTCTCGCGAAAAATTGTGTTTAATGATTGCTCAATTTTAGAGAAAATGCTCGTAGCTGTTTATATAAAATGCAGCTGCCACAAAAAAAATATTTGACACATCTGTCTGAAAATTTGGATGCCTTCATTTGATTCAGCTGATTTTTGACAAACAAAACAATGATAAATTTAAGGTGACGACACAATCTATTAATTTTAAGGGATTTATTAACCCACCTGTAGTTCGGGGGTACGTGCTTTAAATAAATGAGGCACAAAACCTCTATAATATTTGAAAATCTTAATGAAATATACCATCTTTGCATTTTTTCATCGATTTCAAAAAAACGTTCGACACTTTGAGACATGAAAAATTGTTTGAAATGACGAATAAGATAAAAACCAGGTATCTAAGAAAGAGAGTCACGAATAAAACAATCTTCAATATATACACACCCAAAAACAAAAGCTAAGCACGGTGTTCTACAAGGTTCAATTCTTGGACCAATATTTCTTATTATCTATGGAAATCATTTACTAGCAATTTTGAAAAAAAGGATCGGATCTACAGCTTTAATTATGAGTCCGAGGATCCCACAAACATCAACAATAAATTCACCCGTAAATCTAATTGAAGTAATTTATAGTATTTCCTCCATTTTTAGTATTAACTTAGAAAATCCTCAGTAAAAACACATACTGTCTTTTATACTACCAAATAATTTCTATAAAATATTTGCAATCAAAATTGTGTTTTTTGAAGCAATTATACCGCGGTTGTTTGATAAAGTTAACAAACAGGACTAACGTAACTCACGTCAAATTTTTAATAGACAAGCTCTGTTCTAACAATTATTTTTGGCTTCGCTCGTTTGGCTATTGTGAGTATAATGTGTTATATGCATTTCTGAATGCCTAATAAGATCCCATACGAAAGTTAACATCTTTCTCACATTAAAATCAATTTAACTTAAATAAAATTTTATATTTTATAAATAAAGCGCGATAAAGATAATTCTAAGAAATTCATTTTACTTCATCTCAAACTTTCAATTTCAATTGTCGATACAGATCGATATTTACAAAATAGGATTCAATGTGATATTGGGCGGAAATGGTTTTGATATAGAGTTCCCTTCTTTAGCCGCACAACACGAATTTGGAATAATTTATCCATCCGGCAAAATTTTTTTCCAATCATACGAGTACTTAACTGAATACAAAATATAACAAATGCAGTTTTATATATATTTTTTCTTAAAAAATAATATTGTCAATTATGATTTTAAATAAATATCATCAATATTCTGTGCCTATTCAATTTGAGTTCAATTGTTAAATCTCATGAAAGAACATAAATACGAGTGCATGCAAGTCAGTCGTGCATTTTATTTTATTTTACAAATTAAAATAAATTGTGCTTGAGATCATCATGCTACATAAATTGTAAGCCAATTTGAAATCTTTCTGATTAACTTTCATTTAAACAGTTCAATCGAATCGGATTAAAAGTTTTCACTTTTATTGTTTATTTTGTTTGCGTTTATCGATAGTGCTCTTGCAAGCAATAAGCAATAAGTTTATAGTTTTTTTTCTTTCAATTTGACTTGTCATGTTTTGTTTTACTTGAGTTTGATTGCACACTTATTTGCAATTGCAATAAATTGCTGACATCCTCAGCGATGGGTTCAAATTGCAAGCAACTAATGCAATTGCTCTTTACTTGCTTGCTTACCGTTACAAATTGTTGTATTGGATGTAATTACCTAACAATTTATTTTTTAGTTATTTTTAAATGTCAATATGTATAAGAAAATGACTTCTTTAGATATTATGTTTCTGTGCATAGACACATTGAATTATATTATTAAAACTAAAGCAATTATGGAATTATGATTGGCCGCGTTCGGTGGCATACCCAAAGCAATCCGGATTGCTTTGTGTTGTCTTAACGCCTAATGAAAAAAACTGTTGATGAACTGAACATATAGATAGATTCGATTTTTAGATTTATTAAAATTCAATATTTACAAAGTTTATTTTTTTTGGTTTTGACAAATCTTATATGACATGGCAAAAGCCGTCTGCCAGATTGACTAATTGATTTACTAAGATAACAAGATAATGATAATATTTTACAGGGCATATAAATATTATTTTAGTTCAACATATTAATTTGTGAAGTGTGCATTAAGTTTAAAAGTCTTCTCTTAAAATTTGATTTCTATATCGGAGTGCAGCTTTGACGAATTTATGAAGAGCTGTCCAGGATTCTCCATTTAAAAGGCTAAGAACTTCTTCGGCTGAGAAAATAGCCTTACCCCAGGTACTTTTTATTTTCAAAATAGTTTTTCGTTCCCAGATCGTATTCTAGTTGGGAGTAATAAGTTCTATACACAGAGGATCGTGCATTTTCGATAAATGACTCGCGCAGCTTTTCATCGAGAACTTTAATAATTTTATATAAATCCGTTTTCATCTGATTGGAGCTTATAGTCTCTAGCTATAAAGGACACTCAGTTATTTCCGCTAGCTCTGTCCACTTTTCAAAAAAGGAAGTTTTCATGTCCAGGGCAACCTTTGTTAAAATTTTGGGTAGTCGTATTTCATTCATTTTAAATACTTTAAGAACATAGTCGAAGTGAAGCTTCAATGTTGCAATATACATTGTAGGTAAACCTGTTTCTATGTGTAGCATATAATTGGGCGTGGTCATCGGAAGGTGCAGTATTCTTTTTAGGAAAAATCGTAATAATTGTTCTACGGTATCGTTTTGTGCAATTCCCCACACTTGGGATGCATAAAGCATGACTGCCCTTGATGTTGCTTCAAAGATATGGTATTTAGCTGAAAGACTTAGATTTTTATTTTGCATACATTCTCGCCAGGTTGCGTTAATCGCGGTTTTCGCCTTTTTAAGTTTTTCTTCAAAATGCAGTTTCATGTTGTTTTGGGGTGCAGATACTTATAACTGTATACGATCTCCACTGGCTCTCTTTCGTACCTCCAAATATAATTTCCGCTGCGTTGTCTCTTTCCTCTACCGAAAATCATAATTTGAGATTTTGAGCGGTTAACGGTTAGATTCCACAATTTGCAGTAATCTTCAAGTTTCGTTATCATCATTTGTAGCTTCGTAGGTGTGTCCGCTAAAAGGACAATATAGTTTGCATACATGAGAGTTTTTAAAATAATACTACGTATCTCGATTCCTCCATTTAAGGATGATACTATATCATTAATGTATAGTGCGAAAAGCAGTGTACTTAAGGTGCATCCTTGCCGTAGACCAGTAGGTGTTGAAAAGCTTTCTGATAGTACTGTTCCGTCCCAGATACTAGCAGCACAATTTGCATATAATTTTTTTTAACGTTTTCAACATTTTTGTGGACACACCCAATGTCGATAGTTTATAGAACAATAATTCCCTATCTACGCTGTCGAATGCCGCTTTAAAATCTACAAAGTAAGCATAAATGTTCTTTCTTGTGAGCGGTAGATATCAATTATAGTACTAAGCTGAACATACATGTTGTCAAACACAAATCTCAAGCTACCTTAAAATTATTGTATATTAAGATTCATTTGGAAATTTAAGGAAAAGTTGATTCAAAACTGCAGATGTGTATGCAATAGGCGTTTTTCTTTTTTCGTTCAGAGCAGAGCACTGAACATAGTTCGAACACATAGGTTATGCACTGAACTTGTTCCAAACAGAGCGAGCTCTGAACACTGATATGTTTTTTAAACACACTTGAACCACACAAATCAGAATACATTTTTATTTTTAACCATAAAAAGCAATACCTACCCTTTTTTGTATACTGATACACACGAGATACAGAAAATCAACCAGCGATCAACTTCTTTCCCCAACTTATGTATCTAATTATTTTTTCTTTACATTTTCCTTCTTGGCACATATGGCATTTGTTGCGTTCAGCAATTTACTCACATTCTCAGTCAATTATGTTCGAGCACGTCGAGTGCGATCAACAAATTTTTGGAACGAAAAAAGGAACACACATTTGGAGCTCTGCATGCTCTGAGTTAAAAAGAAACATAAATACATTTTTTGACAACTCAGAGTCTGCTCTGAACTAAAAAAAAAACGCCTATTACAACTGGCTTAGCAGAGAAAGTTACCTGGATCGTTCGAAAACAAATCCGCTTCTAAGGTATCTTGGCTAGCCTATCGGCATCGCACCGAACGCGGCCATTTATAGTTGGATTGTATCTCGATGAATGTGTTCATGGAGTAGTTATTATTATTAATTTCCATCAGTCAGACAAATCGATCTTTTTGATTGTTTTTTCTTTAGTAGCACCATTTCTATAAAATTAAAAAACGCACTACGGGCGATGAGTTTTTGTTTTTAAATTACTGTGGATACTATCAGCCCTATTTATAAAAAAAAACGCTTAGTCCACGTTTAGACCATGGACTTACAAAACCATGGAATAAGAGTTAGACCATGGACTAAAATTTCCTATTAATAAAAAATCGAACAAAATCTACTACAATAGGTATCAATTCTATTTCTTTATATTCCCTGTAGATATTGTTTTTAACTGTCAATTCTTAGCCTTCCGCTAAGCCACTGTCTTCGATGTTCTAGTGAAGGACTAAGTTGGTAAACGTCAAATAGCAGAAATACTGTTTTATTAATAGCACTTCGCACTTAGTCCACTCAATAATTCCTAAACCGTCCCTAGTCCATGTTTATTAATTTGGGTGTATATATGTATAGACCAATAGGTATATATAGACTATTGTATAGATTCCTAATAAAACGCGGATAATGACATTTGATTTTTGATGTTATTTTTGGGTCAGCTGAATAATATATTTTTCGAAAAACAAAATTATTTCAATTGAAAAATTACAATAATTGCATTATTAAAGCAACATCGTAAGCTTTCGGTGTGTGTTGTAAGATTGTAAAGTTTCCGACTCAAGTTTCTTGAATGCCCTAGTGTTAACAGTTGTGTAAATAAGTTACCCATTCATTTTCAAACAGATTAGGGGTATTCACGATCTGGTGTACCAAGTCTGGTAAAATTGTAAAATTTTATTTTTTTTTACAACAGACTGTGCACACACCTTTACTAATCTGTAGCAACACTGAAGCAAATGTCAAAGTCTGTTTCACATTTGTTCTGAAGAAGGCTTAGTTTGTGTTAAAAAAATCTTATATTCTTGTATTTTTCTGTTACAATAAAGTTCGGGTATTGTAAAAGTGTAAATGTGTAAGACTTTGACATTCAGTATATTTTGTTGTTGCAGTGCAAAAAAATACTACAATTTTACAATGATACAAGACCAGATACATCGGATCGTGAATACCCCTATTAAATAATTTAATAAAATGTTCGCATTTATAAAATTATTTTTTCTGCAGCTTAAAGATGTCTAAAATAGCATAGGAAATTTATTGAATTGTTTGTCCAAAAAGAGGTTCACATTTCTACATCCCAGAATTCATCCAAAACTAAAATTTTCTTCCCCCTAGCACATTGACGGATGGTGGAAATAAATAATTCTCGATTTACCGCACTTTCAAGAAGTTAATCACTTGTGTGAAAAAGTTTACGATTTGCTTGAAACGATTTTCAATAAAAATGTTGGCAGTTCGTTTACGATACGTCGTAAACTTTTTGACGCTTACGAAGTTTATAATTGTTTCCCGATGTTGTGTGAATACCCTTTATGTACAGTTAAATTGAAGAGATAAGTTTGATTTTAAGTATTAGGTAGGTATATGTTATTTTTTATATGTAACATTTTTTTAAAACAACGAAGAGGCGCTAAGAGAAAACAGCTTACACTTCGCTCCAACGTAATGTAAGCAGTTAGTCTACGTCGAGATGCTCTGACTCGTTCGAATGTGAAGGAAAATTTGGCAACTCTGCATATATTCCATTGTCTTATCGAGTTATTCTCGTTTATTGTAAGGTTTTTATAATTGTTACATCAACGCGATTTGTATACAACGTTTACATTCTGTAAATTCGTTCAATAATGGATAAGCATATTAAATATAGAATTATAATAATCGGAAGCTCACTTAAGCAAACGATTCTGGCCAAAGAAAAGCAGCTTTCCATTTAGCCCTATTACATAATATAAATATTATAAAAAAATAGTGTATCATTTTGATTTACCAAGGGATTATTATTTTTTTTCAGTGTATAGTGCCTGTTTACACCAATCCCACTTTGCCGCCAGTGAATCCAAGCACCATTCGTTCAGCATTTCAAACATTTTAGTTTCATATCCGGACCAACATAATGGCACAAGTTTGTTAAAGTCCCCAACTCTGCGGATCAAAATATTGCAGATATCATAATATCGGCATAATTCTTTATATAAAAAACGTATACAACACTTTCGAAGAGTAGGCTTACGATTGATATTATTGCCTACATAAGAATGCATTTATTCCTACATCTTTTCTTTAAGCCAAGTCTTTAAAATCTTCCTAAAGCTTGACTGGAATTTTGTGTAGTATGCCATAAAGAAATCGAAATCGTATTATCAATACTGATTGAAAGAAAATAGGCGTATTGAAGTGAATATCAATTTTAAACGGAAATGTTGGCCCTGACATCCGATACCACGCACATTGTCACTCACGATCGATTGCAAGTTGGCAATGGAACCTGGTATTTCATTGACTGACTTGAATTTAACATGGCTTTGCATTAGACATTTTTAGAGACAATGTTTGCATCAGTCTTAAATTTATAATAGGAAACTTAAAGTCAAATTATTTTGTGAATCCTTTTAAACGAATATTAGTTTTGTTAATGCGTTTATACCAATTATTTCACTGAACAACAGACTGACAGTGCGGTTCACTTGATTTTGTACTACATTTTAAAGTGAAACTTCTTTGGGTGCGTTGAGAGTGAAATTTAATTCGTGAATTTTTGACAAACGACAAAACGCCACGTTAAATTGCGAAACTTTTATATATAGTATGATTATGTAATGTGATAGGCGGTAGAGTAAAATTAAAACAAAATGATTGATAGGCTAATATAATTTAAGGTTTTTTTAATTATTCTTATTATTATAACAGATAAAATGAAACATGTCTCCTTATGTCAATTTTTTAATTGCGTTCGAGTTTTGAAATTTTTTTGGTGAATAGTCAATGAAAACATATTGAAAAATTATTTGATTAAAAAAAAAACATCTGCCGTCCTGGGCAAAACAGAAATAAAATGCACGACTGGATCGCACGAACTTGCTCTTATAGCTAACAACTTTAATGTAGCTAACTATTGAGGTTTAGTTAGTTAGGTGTAGTTATCCTATGCAGATTTAAAGCCTATGTAGGTAAGATTACCTTGATTCTTATTATAATGAATTGTCGAATGGATGGTTCAAGGAATAGTTACATAGGTACCTACCTACAAATGTATATTATACGTTTGTAGGTATACATATGTACATATAAATGTATGAGGGCCTACATTGTATTTAGTGTTAAGTTATTAAGTATTAAGGATAAATAAGAATATATCAAAAAAAAAATCAAAAATCGTTGGATCAGTTTTTTGATAAATTAATTTTTTATCAAAAAAAATTGAAGCGCCATTTTGAAGATATTATTAACATACATACACAATTCAAATTTTAAAAAATTCTGTGACTGGTTTTTGAAAAATCGTTTTTCAAAAAAAAAATTTTTTATTTATTTTTTAAAAATTCGAATTTTTTGAAAATTTGCGTATGCAGTTTTATTAACAATCTTAGGTAGCATTTTTATAAAAAAAAATTATTTTAATCGGTTTATCCAATATTGAGAAAATCGAAAATATGAAAAGTGGTTCTATGGGAAGTACCGTTAATAAGTACGCAAAAAAAATATTTTTATAATTGAAAGTGAACTGTATTAATTTAAGAACACACAATTTTTTTTATAAAAATTCTTGGAGCCGTTTTCGAGAAATACATTTTTTTCTTAACGATTTTTTTAACATTTGTATGGGAGGTACCGTTGTTTTTTATTTAAAAAAATAGTTTTTTTTTAATTATTCAAGATAATGTCAAAAAAACCACCAAATACGAAGTTTTGAAAAAATCTATTGAGTCGTTTTCGCAATTTTGAGTTTTCAAAAAAAAAAATAAATTTTAAAAATTTGAAAAATTTTGGTATACAATACTGTTTAAACTTTCTAGGAGCTTCAGCGTAAAAAATTTCAAAAAAATCAAATTAACCGTTTCCGAGAAAATCGAAAACCAAGAAAATGGTCGTACTAGAGGTGTCAAAAATAATAATTTTTTTGCAAAAAAAAAAAATTATCAAAAGGTACCCTTTCCCTCCATTATGAACTGATTTTTTTTATAAAAATCGTTGGAGCCGTTTTTGAGAAAAATAAGATTTTTGTTTTTGGCAAAAAAAAAATTATGGGGGCTACTGTTATTTGTCGTCTTAAAAAAAAAAATTTTAAAAACGTGTGGGTAATTACCGAAAAAAAAATATGTACCAAGTTTGAACCAAATTCACCGAACGGCTTAGGCTGCAGACTCGAGGACAGACAGACGGAATTGCGGGACCCACTTTTTTGGTGTTCTCTATGATCGTAATATCATGTTTGATTGTTAGAATTTTTTTTTTTTACGAATACATACATAACTTGCCTTATAGTGCCTATAATCGCAAGTAAAAATAAGATACACGACTGGATTGCCAAAAATTTATATTGAAAATCTAAATAAATTTTTAAGGTCTTTTTAACTTAGTTTTTTTATATATACAAAAATTCATAAATTTTTTTATAAAAAAAATTGGTATAGCAATTATATATTTAATATTATTAACTTAAAAACAAAAGATTAAATCGGCTTAATCAAAGAAAAATAATTTAAAATTGAAATAATGTACTTAAACTAATTTGAGCTAAAAACAAAGAACGCCATTCTATTTCTTGGATAAATTTGAATTTATGAGAAAAAGATTGAAAAATCCGTGAGGCGGGTTTTTGAGAAAAAAGTTGTTTTTAAGAACTTTTGAAAAAAATTTCAAAAATAAATTCAAAAACGCCAATTCATAGGTATTCTGCAAATGCATATAACTACAATTTTTGGAAAAAAAAATAATGAGCAGTTTTCAAAATATAAATTTTTATTTAAAAATACAAGAATGACAACTGTGAAGTTTGACGTTAAAGTATATAAAAGTGTGAAAGCTTCTGGTTTCTTTTCTTTCTTAATTTTTTCTTCTTTTTAGAATCAAAACTCTTTTCCCAGGTGAACACTTTCAGAAGAGTCTACAGAAGGGTCCCATATTGCCAAATAAAAAGGACATTAAATTGTTTTGTTCTGATATATTTTTTTAGTGTAGTAGTAAAACGTCATACTTTACTACGTTACATAGGTACTCCTTTTTAAATTAGGTGAATGATCGTCAAACGTCTACGCAATCCGCATCACCGAGTCATAACTACATATAATTATGAAATGTTTAAATTATTTTGTTTTCAAACGCGTATTTATCATACATAGAAACAAACAATTCCACTCTCTAAATATTATTATTTTCTATCGCACTGATTCATTCTTATTTCATCTATTAGATCCATCGATCAAATTTCATTATGTTCTGTGTACGTACATTGTACACTTATTGAATTTAAACAACCCTCTTTACGTTAGCCGCCTTCATTTAAATTCTCTAAATGTATCCTTTCCAGACCAAATATAGTCCGTTCACAGAGGTAAACAAGAATAAATTAAAAATAAAACAAGAGCCTATCTTTGCCGCATAATTACGTATGCCCACGGTTATCTGGATACTTTTAAATGTTTCCTTTCTAGATTAACATAGAATTATCCACACAAATCCTTACAGACAGCAAATGTCAGAAAATGATGTTAGTTTCATGATAAACGTGATCAGAAATCTTACATAATATGAGGGTGCTTCAATAAAGTTGTTACCATATCAAAGAGTAATAATATACATACTACTAACTGTAGGTACCTATAGAATTTAGTTTACATGTCTAGCTACGTGATTAGGTTTTGAATTGGAGTTTTTAAGTAAACTACCTATATGTAGGTACGCCAAAAACACATCAGAATTGCTTAAAAAAGTAAATAGATTTAAACCTTAATAAAAAATACATATCAAATCACTTTACCTGCCACAGTAATAACGAGACAAATTTAATTAAAAGGTAATGGAATTCCAAATTTTTGTTCGTGGTTAAATCCTTTGATCGTTTTTTTGTGCTGCTGCTGCATCCACTTGAATTTCTATCTATTTATAATTAATAACTCACTTCCACTCAAAAAGATGCAATCCGATATACGAACAATACAGATCTACTCTCCCACAAAGCCACCACAATAATCCTTAGCGTAAAATGATCTCCTAAGGAAAGCGTATTTATTCTTCTTCACTATTTAAGTAATTCGATATTAAACATCTGTATTGTGACACTGACAAAACATCTAAGACCTGATTCCACAGGAATTTTTTGTTTGAATATTTTTCGAAACTGTGAAAAGGATATTTATTTTACACATAAACAGGATATGAACACTCAGCAAGAATATAAGATTTTGTGGGAATTTCTAATAACATTAACATCCACCACAATTTAAACAGCAAAAAACAAAAAAAAAAACATCCACTATTTCGTATTGATTTCGATAAAGTCGTTCGTAAAATAATATCCACTCAGAACGCACACTCAAACTAAACCCTCGACTCGACAGTACAGAAGTTCGAATGGAACTGAAACCGGAGTGCAATTTAATATTCAAACAAACCAACCCGTGTTGTAGAAATGTACCTACCTACCGAATCGATTACTTTTCTAGCAGTGATGCAGATATAAAATAAATTAGCTCTCCTCACCGTCACCACACAATTACAATAGGTATGATAGAGACTGGAAATGGAAGAAAGTCGAGAATCGAATAAAACAAATTTAAAAAAAAAACTACTGACTGTACACAGTTGTATCTACTAGACGTATCTATCTACAGACCGGCTTTGCATGTTTGTTATGTATCGTGTATCTTTTTCCTAACTTTTGATAGTTTTTTTTCAGCTTGAAGGAAATAATATTCAACCCTGAATATTCAATGGAATAAGTTGGTATTGAAACAAATTACCAACTGGTTGCAATCGAACATAACAAAACATGCTCGAAGTTAAATGGTAGTTTTGAATGCTCTTATTTTTTCCCTTTAGTTATTTTTTTAAACATTCTTTTCTGTCTATAAAAACGAATTAACTAATGTACATGATTGTAGATTAATAGGACGACCAACTGCACCTGCAAAATAAATTGATGTGACAGAAGCGAAATTGACTTTAAAGAACTTAAACTTAGCTTCTGTCTTAACTTTTTTATTTATATCAGTTTAACCGTTCTAGAAAAAATATGAGTAGCATTTGTTATGAAGTAGTTTGAATAGTGCGTGGAAACTGCCAAGTGCCAAGTCTAAAACAATAATCCCCAATTTCACAGTAGGAGTTTAAACTTAAGATCAACTGAACCTTAAACTGAGTTTAATTTTTTGGTTTAATTTGTCCGGTTTCACAGTGAAATCAGGGGTGCCAGCACGTAACTTGAAACAATCGAGCATTGATCATCGTCGTTGAAATCGAAACAAATATTTTTTGGGCAGCACGTAACTTGAAACGAGTTTCATTTTGACTTGTACTAAAAAAAAATTATTGTGAACTAGAATTTGAAATGTCAAATAGTATTTTTTAAATTAAAATTATTTGCTCAATTTTAAGATCCGCATTGGGTATGATATTCTTGATTCGGAAAATGAAGATGACAAAGCTTCTAATGTCAAAGTCAAAAGAAAATATTGAAGAGATAAAAGCAACCAATTAGTGTTGTGTGCAAATGAGTAAATATTAAGAAAAAAAAAACATCGGCAAAATATTAAACTTTTTTTTTTTAGTTTTGTCAAAAATAAGTAAAAATGTTTCCGGTGGATATTCAACACCATTCAAATCCTAAGAAGTATAAGAAGCACTTCGGTTCCCCATTTTTACAGCTTAGTGCAACATTGAGTCTGATAGCCATTGGGAGTTATCAGACCAATGTGGGAACAGATGTGTTATTAGGTATGTCAGAAACAACCGTAGAGACCCTTTCAAACGCTGCTTCCAGTCCAGCGCACAGAATTATTGTTTATTTTCTAGCATTCATATTTTTTTTTTGAATGTAAAGGCCTCCACTCATGCCCTTTAAGTTAAGCTGATTGGTTCTCATCTTAAATTTCACTATTATATGTATTTAAAATCACTTCAAGTAAAAAAATAAAAACGGTTTAAGAAATATACTCTCATTTCTCATATCAACGAAATATTACCCAATTTTTAAGATCTTTTCGCGGAGGACCTTTCTATGTTTAATGATTTTTTTTTAATTTTTCCCAAAGGAAACCCCTTCTTTTCCTTCCTTGTGAGGTTCCTCTGGCCAAGTCATGATGGCAGCATTTTTCTGGCCTCATCCTTCCACGCGATGCAACGAGAATAATAAATAAAATAATATTCAAAATCACTATAACAACTCGATAACATTTGAATACACAATTTTGTTTTGTTCATAATATTTTCTGAAAAAAAAAAACAATACAAACGCTGAACTGAAGCTTAAGTGGTAGAATAATCTCGTTAAATTAAACAACAAATTGAACTCAGTTCAACGTTTAAACGATACTGCGAAACCGAATTAATTGTTGATCTGAAGTTTAAACAAAAAGTGGGGTTTAAACTCGCACTGTGAAACCGGGGGTAAATGAGATATATTGTTTTAAAACCTTGAATTTTTTGATTAGCATTTTTTCTATTATATGTATGTTAGGCGTGTCAGCTTAGTCCTCTTTTCTTTTGCCAACGTTTAGATGACCTACTCACGAGCGTACCAGGTGGACAGTGGCGGATTAATCTGCTGGGCGCCCTAAGGTACCCTTAGTGATAACCGCCCCTTTTTTTAATACTACCCAAGGATCGTAATTTGAATGGGCTAATATCGAAGAATAAGGTACATGATTGCCTTTTTGGGGTGAGGAATTTAAATGCGGCGCGCGGTAGAATTTTCGAAATATCTTACAGGTTCTTTGTGATTGGTTTTTGATAAACTGTATAGAATTTTTGTAAACAAAATTGCATTACTAAGTGTTTACTAATTTAGAGAAAATATATTTTTCCTTACATTTCAACGAAGAACCTATTAAGTTTTAAAACTGGGAACCCGTCAAAAGAGTATTGCGTAAGACTGGCAATTAATTTAATAATGAAACCTAGTAAGATATATATAAGAAATTGAAAGAAATTTCCGAACAATTGACCTCCATTTAAAGAGACAAATAATTTTGTTATATAAATTTTAGGTATTTATTATTTGAAATTAGACGATAGGTATTTAACATTTTTACAAATTTCAGTATAAAATATTAACTTACCAACATATTACATTCTGAAAAAAACTCACTTTTCTTTCACTATAAAGATTTTTATAGTCCCTTTTTTCACTAAATAAAAAAATATTTTGAGTATCACCCCTGAGTGTAGTCTGCGGTCAGTCAAAACGCGTGTTTTTTTTTATAATTGTGTGCACACTAAAGGGATTTTGACTACCATTAATATGTTCAAGCAGAGTGCGAGCGTTAGGAAAATAGGGAAGCATTTATATGTGAATGGCTCGACGAAATCGTCTAAAACGCAGTTTTTTTGCAATCTTAAGGTCCCATAGGTAAGTGCGAAAAACGTGTCCGACGATCTTTAATATCTAGCTATGATGGCTTCTTTCCGATCATTTTGAACTAGTAACTAATAACTAAGTAACTGCGAACAGCACGATAAAAATAGATAGGAAATAATTTCTTATCGGGCGATTTGTAGTTACGTTTTCGAAACGTTCGCACAGACAGACTTTTCAAGTATTGGCGGAAAATCAGGCCAGAAGTTTAAATTTCGTATTTTCGGATACCAAAAATTATGAAAAACGTATTTGAATGGCATTAGGTAATCTTTCTTTTGCTTAATTTTTTTTTTAAGATTAAAATAGAATAAAATACAAAATTTGCCGCCATCTACAAGTTGCCGCCCTAGGCTCGAGCCAAGTCGTTAATACGACACTGCAGGTGGCATAGAATTCGAAAACTCAACCATAAAATGCCTTTTTTTGCAGACGATACAGTTCTACTTGCGGAAACCCCAAATGTTACAATTAATGATCAACAGATTTGAAGAGTACTGTAATGGAAGCTAGTTGTGAATGCTAAAAAGTCAATGCTAAAAAAGTGGAATTTTGGGCAAGACCAGATATAGAATTGGTAAAAGAATACAGTTACGATAACTCCCAGATTTTCATTTAACCTAGACCTTCAAAATAACTTAAAGAAATCGAAGAAGGCTCTGAGCTGTTCATGGAAAAATAAATGTTCTAAGCAGAGAAGATGTTCCATTCAATTCAAAATGTAAACTTTTTCAAGCAACTGCCAGATCTGTAATGTGTTATCCGTATCGGGTATGGGAATACGAGAAATACGAACAAGTCGCGAAACTAAAAATATTCTTCCTGAAATACATCATTATAGGCTATAAACAAACATATTAAAACAGGTCTTCCAATCCTTTGGTTAATCCCTCTAAGGCTCTATTTCAAGTATCAACATCTTAAGAAGTTCCCAATCATCGTTTCCCAAAAAGCTATATCAGAAAAATCATCGAAGATTTATGGAAAAAAGGCTACAGGTTATATACGGAAATTTCGAATATCACTTTACTTTCGCTTAAAGTCATTTGTCATGTCGACGAGTCCGCAATGCGAGTTAAACTAATGTAAGCTACTCTAACGCGAACGCGCTATTAGAAATCAGCATTTAAGTTTTGGAGACTAGCTTCAGGTTACGACGTTACATCAGATCAATTCTGGCATTCCTATGCATGGAAACACAATCTATGTGTATTAAACAAAACATTTTTAACATTTTTTATAAAATCGCTCTATATCTACAAATAATGATTTACGAAGATTTTTTGTAGCAGTGCATGTGGTTTCCAAAAAGAACACATGCACACTTACCTACATCATTCAAATATCAAACTATTGCTAAACTTGGTAGCTAGATATAAAGGTACCTGATGGTTTTTAATTAATCATTATTTATCTGACGCTACACGGTTGGCCGAATCAAATAATTGTAAAACTCAATTAATTCATTGAGGGAAAAAGGGTTCATGAGTTTTTGGTTGTCCTAAACCTAAGGCAAAAGTAATTACAACACTAACACAACTATTCATATTGTAAGCAGCGTTGCCGGAAAAAAAATTGTAAGTGCCAATGCTGACAATAGAAAGTGCCATTTAAGACCACTGGGTGCCACCAACAGAAAAAATAAAAATTTCCAAAGATTTCATATGTAATTTTTAATTTTATTTATTGCACCTCAAAACTTAAAGAATAATAAGAATAAAGAAATTCAAAATTAATAAATAATAAACTAATAGATAAAATAAAAGAACTTCATTAAACGAAACATAACAAAAAATAAATAAAATCATAAGTATTTAGGTGGTATGAAGTGCTGGCAAGTTTCAGCCTTTATTCACCCATGTTCTATATTTCACTTTTTGTGAACTAACAAGGCAAAAGTAAATTTGGGTGTTCTCCAATTCGTTCGAAATCGTTATTGTGAATAGGAGTTTCGAAAATGGAATTCGATGTTCTGCATTTCGTTTTATTTCATTTTGAGCGGATTCAAATCACTTTAATTGTTGTATTTCTTGATTAATATTTACTGTACTACTTTACTGTACCTAATCTTCACTCGTATGGAGGAATATTCCAATTTTCCGTACTTTTAGAATTCATTCAGCTAAGAATCGGTGTCGGCGCAAGTTTTTGAATTGAAGGTATCGATGAAGGCCTTATAAGAGGTCCAATTTCCCTTAAAACATATAAAAACGCATCCCTGTTCAGTCTAATTACAATGAAAACTTAAAATGAAATTATGAATTTAACTTTAGATCTTATAGCAATGCATATTCACATACAAACATACTCACATTATTTCATGCAAACTAAAAGTTATTTAGGCGCAAATTTTTTATATTTTTTTCTAACAGCTCTGCTTCCTTCTTAAAATCGCCAATTAAATTACATCCATTTTCATAAGAAGTAGTAATTTCACATTAGAGACAAAATAAAAATTAATGAACCCACAGATTTGACATTTCGAAACCATTTCGAAGTTTTCGAAATCGATCGAAATTTGAAAAGTCATTTCAATTGGATTTCGATCGAAATGCAAAACATGTGTTACTATTTCATTAAATGACAAAAGCGATTTTATTACTTTATACGACAGTTGATTTTTATTATGGATTTTAATGGTATTTAAGCGTGAAACAACTCTTTCAGCAGATGCACTACCATGTGGCATAAGGTAAATCTAAAAGTCTCATGAACTTGGATATACATACATATTTGAAAACATTTGCTCTTCGATTTATTTGTGACACCTATAGACATGTTTGAGAATGAAAAAGGGCACTGCACTATTGTCAGTATAAGGTGTTTGTCCATCTGACAAATGGCCACATTCAGAAAACGTAGTGGGCTTGAAAGTGAGACATGGTCTCTGATTGGCCAACTTTTTGAAAATGGCCTTCTAATTTAGTGAATTTACTGAACTTTACTGATGGAAAACTAGTCAAAAAACGTATCCCTTACTTTCACGTCAAGTGCTTTGTTTTAAAATGATTACATGTTAGTTATCTACCTCTACCATAGTTAAATCTTATATGAATTTTTTGTGTAGAAAAGTTATAAAATAATAATATTTTCGTTAAAGTCTAATTTATGGTTCCTCGGCAAAAAAAAAAAAAATAAAATGCACGAAAAATAAATGGATCGTACGAACTTGCTCTTGTATCTAACAACTTTAATGTAGCTAAACATTGACGCTGTTTAGTTATTAGGTAGTCTAGTTAACCTATGCAGGTTTAAAGCCGATGTTGTTAAGATAACCTTGATTCTTACTGAATTGTCGAATGGATGATTCAAGGAATAGTAACATAGCTACCTACAAATATATATTTAAATCTAGGTTATGGATTTTAATTATGTAAGTTAGGAGAGATATGTACCTATGTACATACACATACATGTACACATGTCCATGGATGGAACTTATTACTACACTTCATAAGAATATATAAATGTATGAGGGCCTACATTCAATGTATACACATAATTAAATGTTTTTATATTGCTTAGTCGTTATAGTTTGAGGGAAAACAAAGATGTAATTTTAATTCATGGATAAAAAAGAATATATCAAACAAAATTCGAAAATCATTTGAGCGGTTTTTTTTTAAATTAAGTTTTTATATATACAATTTTAAAAACATTTTTACACAAAAAATTTAACGCCATTTTGAAGATATTATTAATATATGTACATATAAGATTCAAATTTAAAAAAAAACACTGACTGATTTTTGAAAAAATCGATTTTTCAAAAAAAAAAATTATTTATTTTTAAAAATCGAAAAACTTTGTTTTTGAAAATTTGAGTACTCAGTTTTATTAGAACTTTCAAAAAAAAAAAATTAATTTCCAAAAAAAAAATTGTTTGAAAAATTTTGGCTTACAATAGTGTTTAGACTTTCTAAGAGCTTTTGCGTAAAAAAATTCAAAATAAATAATCAAATTAACCGTTTCCCATAAAAAAAATGGAAAACCAAACAAATGGTTCTACCAGAAGTACCAAAAAATAACTTAAGGTACCCTTTCCCATCTTGAAATGATTTTTACTTGCGATTATGCATTCGTCGAAAAAAAGTTTTGAGATAACAATCAAGCGTGACATTACGATGATAGCGAAGACGAAAAAAGATGGTCTAAAAATTATGTCCGTCTGTCAGTCTGTCTGTGTGTATATATAGACACCTACAGCCCAAACGGGTGGGCCGAATTGCTTCAAACTTGGTATATAGAATTTTGTAGGTATTCTACAGGGGGAAATTGATTTTTTAGCTCAAAAAATAACGGTACCTGCCATAAAACTGTTACGTCAAAGCCTATTTTTCTCGGAAACGGCTCTAATGATTTTGATTAAAAAAAATCAGTACAGCTTTTCCGGTCCGAACGATCATATGATTGAAAAAAAAATGAATGTCTAAAAACGGTACTTTACATAGGACTTTTTTTTGCTTTCGACTATCTAATAAATGGATTAACCGATTCCTTCGAAATTTCACATATATATAGGTTTAGGTTCCCCAATTTATACTGCGTACCAACATTTTTAATTAATATTTGTTTGTATTTTTAAAAGCATTTTAAAAAAACTATATTTGGAAACTGTTTATTATTTTTTTTTTTAAATTATAGTTATATGTATTTGTTGAATACCTATGAAATGGCGTTTTGATATTTTTTTGAAAAGTGTTTTTAAGAAGTTTAAAAAAAAAACTTTTTTTTCCCAAAAACCGCTCCACAGATTTTTAAATTTTTTTTTCACATAAATTCAAATTTATCCAAGAAATAAAATGGCGTATTTTTTTTGAGCTCAAATTATTTTAAGTATTTATTTCAGAATTTTGAATTATTTTTCCTTTGATTAAGTCGAATTAATATTTTGATTTTAAGTTTATATTATTAAATATTTAAGATTGTCATACCAATTTTTTTAGAAAAAAATTAAAGAAATGTTTTATATATACAAAATTAAGTAAAAAAAACACTCTAAGAATATATTTACAATTTTAATAGAAATCTTTTGCATACAATGTGATCGAACATAAGAGCAAGTTCGTGCGATCCAGTCGTGCATTTTATTTTTATCGCAATCGTTAGAGCTGTTTTCGAGATAATTAGGATGGTAGAAAACATTCTATGGCAAGTACTGTTATATTTGGGGCTAAAAAAACGAGTCAAAAATATATTTTAGACAATCACCTAAAACTCTTAAGTACCAACTTTGAAGAAAATCGCTTCAGCCGTTTCTGCTGTAGATCGTTCTTCCGACAGACAAACTGACAGAATTGCGGCACCCATTTTTTGGGTGTTCTCTATCATAGTAATGTCAAGTTTTATTGAGATCTCGAGTTCGATTTTTGTTCCAAATGCAAAACTTGCCCCATAATACCTACCCATATCGCAAGTAAAAATTATATACTCACTGTACATTGGCTAGAATGTATGCGCCGTAAAACAGCTGCAGCGTATTTCTATCTGATGGTGTAAGAGACAATTTTATTAACGATTGTGATAGTAAAATCTTAATATTTTAGACAAAAAAAAAACAATTAGATATTAACGGAAATAGGATATTTTGAAAGCTTTTTATTATAAGCTTACTATATTATAAAACCAATAGTTTTAATTTTGAATCTGAAGATCTTCTAATTGATTATTATCAACATATATACTATATTACAATTCCGAAGAAGTAAAAATATTTTTTCCCACACATTTGTGTTTTTTTGTTTCCAACCTTATATGCCTCCAACTACAACAGTGAATGTGCGGACAGAATTTTGTTTTCAAAACTTTAAGAATTCGTCAATGCGTTGACACAAAAATGAATGTCAAGTACGGTGTCAACGTTCTTATAAACGTATTGAAAGCATTTTACGTTGACAGTCACGTCATATTAACGTCAGAGTGTTAACGGTAGTGATAATCTCAAAAAAAAAAAATACTCAGCGGCAAGACTATACGAGTATCAATGGGGTGTCACATAAAATACATAATGTTTTGAACAAGTCGTTGAGACATAAAAGATGAAAGGTAACAAATTCGCACAAAAATGGGTCAGACATCCTATTTTTTTCAAAGTGAAGTGAACTCTAACTAAAGTCTACACTCAACAGTTTTAAGATTTCAACACATACAAAATAAAACAGCCATCAAACAGAGGACAAAATAGGCAAATATGTAAGAACACGATTTTGAGATTTGCAGTGACTGATAAGGTATTTGTTTTCAGGTTCAAATAATAAGAAATAAAATGTCAGTCAATGCAATGGAGGTAAGTATGCAACACTGATAAAATCCAAAATCTTACATCCTTCTGAAGAATGAAAGTGCTGTACAAATATATAAATTATGTAGTTCAGCTTCAGAGGCGTGTCTTCATTCCTTAAACTATAGACAATCGACTAACGACAATGACAACGACAGCTACAGCGTCAACGAACGACTGCGGCGATAGCGATATAAAGTGGCTTGCAATTCCATTGACTGTCACAGTTTTGAATCTGGGTAATGTGTGACAATTTGTCAGATTTCGCGTTGGCGTCAATCTTCATCCTCCAGCAGCAACTTGGCTCCGACCGAAGCAGAAACAGTTTGCGGTTTGAAGCATAATTGAAGTATAAATTTGTGAAAATCTATTTACATGCATAAGAATTTTAGGTCTCCTTGTGTCTGATCTTACAACACGATATCGCGAATCCCATCATAGCAAACTGTTATTATAAAATTTGATTGACTTTCCACGTAACATTACGACATTTTTTTAAATCACTGCAGCTATCTCCGAGTGACTTGGTCTTTGAATTATTGTGCCTTCTAACTCCCTTTTATCTTATATTTGCATATAGATGCAGTCACTGGTGGGCGATTAAATAATTGAATTGAGGTTTGTTCCCAGCCCACTTGAAAATCTCATAATTAACACGTTTGGGGGTAATGCATAGGTAGGTACTCAGTGACTGATGAATCTTTTATACTGTTTATTCCATCAACTTTTTGATGCAATATACAATATTTAACAACCTATGGAACCTTCATAAACTAAAACCTTTTTGTGCTCAGCTTGATGTCATTTGTCAATAGCACGCGTGCCTTATTTAAAAAGAATGAAACTGACAAAGCGAAATGGTGACCGACATAAAAGTGTAACGACATTGAAATTGAATTGCTCCATATGAAAGGACTCATCATCATCCATCCATCACATCAATATCCCATTGTCAGAAGCAAAAGGGATGCTGAGCCCTGAGCGAGATGCACCAAAAGAAGTTATTGTCTGATGTTTATCGCTTCATTGATTTTCAGAAACAACATTTTTCCCCTTTCCACATAGGAAAAAATTATCCTTTTGTACTTTTGAAAATGACAATAGATTCAGTGATTGTTTTCTATGCCCAATAACTCCCTTTGGGATTTGTATATGTCCTGCGGGAAGCGGAATGAAACTATCAGTATATTTTCTTCCCTCCTCGATATTGTGCACTTGAGATAATGCAAATTAATTTTGGATTCAATTGGAGAGTGCGATCGGAAAAGTAAGAGTAGAGATGTAAATTGGTTAAATGTAATTATGACATATTATTTAGTTTAAGCGTTTCAAGTATTTTGAGGTATCTTACGTTGTGTACAGCTGCGTTCAACATATGGCAATACACGGAAGTGACAGGTGAAGAACATCATTGCTGCGCTATCTATAAGAAGAGGGGTAGTATTGTTGTTTCTGCAGCATATAATTGGGCAATGAGAGAACTCACCGTAAATTGATTCGGAAAGTACGGTATTCACGTAAAGTTTGCATTTCAGTTCTACTACTAGTAGGGCAATGAAAAAAGAGGAACTTTTCCAATGTATCCAACTGAAGATATATATAAATTGCGAAACGTCATTCTTTAAAATACGCTTCTCAAGACAGCACTCAAGGTATGCTTGTCTTCCGCTACTTTTGCTCGGAGGTGATTTGCTTCTCCAAGAACTATTTCAAGAGCTTTCTCTTAATGCGTCCACTTTTCAACTCTAGGGTAACTCCCAAAGGATCATCTAAAATATCATCACTTTTGATAACAAAATGTTTACCAATAAATTCCAGACTATACAATAGCGTTGAAGCCTATTCATACATCATCAACTGTATTCGGTCAATAGATGTGGCTAAGAAGACTTTGTACGTCATCTGGGTTTATGTACATAAGACCTGTAAAAGTTTTCTTCTTCAGCATCACTATACCACTTTTCACTGGAGCAGTGATGCGATTTATAATAAGCGAAATAATTTCCTGTGCATTTTATCATTTTAATCTCCAATACGTTACTGAACAACAAAATGTGTTATTTTAATAGATAGCTGTACCTTTTAGATATTTTAGTATTATTCTCCACTCATTTCTACTTAAATTAATTTGCCCGGAGCATTAATTGCCTCCGAAATGTGTTCAGCTATCATATCCTAGGGATGGGTCAGTATTTCAGTAACAGGTATTGGTGGATAGCATTAACAATGTGTTATTGAAGATCGAAAATACCAATTATTAAAATAACATTTAAAAGGTCTAACACACAAATTAAAAAACATGGACAAGGGAAGGATTCAGACTTATTCTGTGGACTAATTGCGAAATGCTATTAATAAAACAGAATTTCTGCTATTTGACATTTACAAACTTAGTTCTTCGCCAGACCATCGAGAACGGTAGTTTAGGGAAGGACTAACAATTGATATTAAGAACAAAATTTACAGGGACATCGAATCAATGATACTTGTTGTAGTAGATTTTGTTCGTGGATTTTCGATTTTTATCAATTGAAAATTTTAGACCGCAGATTAACTTTTATTCTATGGTTTAGTAAAGTCATGGAGATGGACTAGCGGTGGACTAAGCATTTTTTTTATTAATAGGGCTGTAAATGTTTATTTGTTTTATGTTAATTTTTTAACATTAATAAAAAGTTATTTACCTCTTATTACTGATTTAGCTTAACTCAGATTCTGGTAATTATTGATTTCAGAGTAATCGTATAAAATTGTAATCGTAATGAAAAGCTGTTTCAATTTCATTGCTAATTTCGTTTAATTGTGACTCTAATTAGTGGTAATTTCTGAGAAATATCTGTATAAATTGGAAATCTTATAAGAATAAAAACTATCAGTTTGTCCCATGATTAGGCACATCTTTTTTTACTATGTTTTTGACAGCTGACAGATTTCTCCACAAATATTATTTCCTATGTGTTTTTCGTTAACATATTGCTCTGCATTTGAAGACCGCCGGAAAATTTAATTTCGCATTAGCAGCTTACTAAGCTGACTAGCACATTAATATCTATAGACTCAATAAATATTACTTTTGTTGAAATCTCATATTTGTAGAGCATGTACAATGTAAAGAATGGAATCAAACGATACCCGAAAGTAAACAATATAAAGGCAAGGCACACATATTTTTTCCATTTTTCTTGTAGATTTCAGCGATATTTATTAAAGGAAACATTTTATCGACTGTTAAGTCATTTTTTGCTTGGAATTCATTCGATGTATTTATTAATGAAAACTTACAAATATAATTTTGAAAAAAAAATCGGCATCCGTTATCGAAATATTGAATTTTAAAAAATATTTTTTTTTCAAAGATCCAAAAAAATAATATTCTTCAAAAATGTTGGTAGACAAAATTGTATAACAGGTACGGTAGACTGGGCACGGTTAGACAATTTCGCTTATATCGTCGATAATATTGTTTTTTTTTTAACTATCGGGGAGGAGGCTATAATCTCCTTGGCCTCGACTTGATTAAAGTCCCAACACATACGACCAACTATGGGATGCATGAGCCCTTGACACGTATGGGTAGACTTTTAAATTGGAATTTAAACATTTTTGATTTCAATATCAGTTAAATTAAATTAAAAAATATACCCAAAACCAGTGCTCCACGCTCCTAAACGTTTTTGTTTCATATTATGTTCTTGTTTTGTTTTTGACGTATTATTATTTGTTTATATTTTCATTTTGTACTTGTGTAAGTGTTATTTGAAATAGAGTTTGCCTACTAACAACTAACACAGCACTAAATGATGAGCCGGTGTGGTATAACACAGTTTTCTGTGTTGGCAAACCATTGGTCGGAAGACGAAGCTTGCTATAAGCTCTCTTCGGCCAATTCTGATAGTGATTAAAGTATTAATATGACACTGCTTGACAATACTTATCACATATTGCAGCCTTAGAAGTTACACATATTTAATTTCTATTTAATAATAATTCAAAATTTAACAAAATCTACAGTATTTCCAAACGCAAATAAATAAAAAATCCACATCTCACATCTAACATCACCAAACAAAACCAGGTGAGATGGCCTTTTTTATTACTTTTCCCAATACATATATACACTACCCTATCACCATGTACCCACTTGACGTTGACTTATGGTGCACCCTGTATATCCCTTGGTTTGATTTTCTCCCTCATCAGAAGCATCTCGCTTTGGTATATATCTATGAAGCGAACAGTGATTTACACAATGCTTCTCCGCCACATTTCGCAACATATGGCCTGCATCATCATAGGGCTTACTGCATTTTGTCAAGTTAGCTTGTCGTCTGAATATCTTTCTTGCACGAACTCTTGGCGCCTGGAAAGCAAGAAAACTAAATAAACATTTTGTTTCAACCGTACCCATAAAAAATGTTTCAACCGTCCCCAACCCCGATTTAGTCACAAAAATGTATATAATTATGGTCACATTGACAAACGTTGAAACAAGTCACTGTGATGCATTCTACTAATAACTGTGTTTCTATTCATGGTAGAGTATTGAGTATGTGTTTGTGTTTGAAACGGAGAGTATAGAATTTCTGCATATACATAAAGTGACGGACAGAGATACAGACGGAATTGTGGGACCCACTTTGTTGGTGTTCTCTATCATCGTAATGACAAGTTTGATTAAAATCTACAGTTCAATTTTTTACTTGCGATTATAGGTACTATAAGGCAAGTTATGTATTCGTAAAAATTTTTTTTTTTTAACAATCAAACATGACATTACGATCATAGAGAACACCAAAAATGTGGGTCCCGCAATTCCGTCTGTCTGTCTGTCCTCGAGTCTGCAGTCTAAACGGATAGGTGGAATTGCTTCAAACTTGATACATATTATTTTTTTGGTAATATGCCCACACATGCATTAATGAAGGGAAAGGGTACCTTTTGATAATTTTTTTTTGGAAAAAAATTGTTATTTTTGGTACCTCTAGTACAACCATTTGTTTGGTTTTCGATTTTCTCGGAAACGGTTAATTTGATTTTTTTGAAATTTTTTACGCAGAAGCTCCTAGAAAGTTTAAACCGTATTGTGTACAAAAATTTTTCAAATTTTGGAAATTTATTTTTTTTTTTGAAAACTCAAAATTGCGAAAACGACTCAATAGATTTTTTCAAAACTTCGTATTTGGTGGTTTTTTGACATTATCTTGAATAATTAAAAAAAACTATTTTTTTAAATAAAAAACAACGGTACCTCCCATACAAATGTTAAAAAAAATCGTTAAGAAAAAAATTTATTTCTCGAAAACGGCTCCAAGAATTTTTATAAAAAAAATTGTGTGTTCTTAAATTAATACAGTTCACTTTCAATTATAAAAATATTTTTTTTGCGTACTTGTTAACGGTACTACCCATAGAACCACTTTTCATATTTTTGATTTTCTCAATATTGGATGAACAGATTAAAATAATTTTTTTATAAAAATGCTCCCTAAAATTGTTAATAAAACTGCATATGAAAATTAAAAAAAAAAAACGTTTTTCGATTTTTTAAAAATAAATAAAATTTTTTTTTGAAAAATCGATTTTACAAAAACCAGTCACAGCATTTTTTTGAAATTTGAATATTATATGTACATTAATAATATCTTCAAAATGGCCTTTCAATTTTTTTTTCTAAAAATGTTTTCAAAATTTTATACATAAAAAATTAATTTATTAAAAAACCGCTCTAACGATTTTTGAATTTGTTTTGATATATTCTTATTTATTCAAAATAGCTTTTAACGGCCTTTAGTCCACAAAATTTGAGTTTCATCCCGGCAATCTCACTTTTTTTTATAATACTATTCTATATACTACTGAAATTACTCAGCCAAGTAGAAAACTTAGCATTATATTTAATTGGACTTGTATTATTAAAAAAAAACACCTTCTTATTGACTATGTCTGGCCAAGGACAAAATCTTCCAATTTTAATGATTAAGGTGCAAAAAGCACGGCGCGTAACCCCCTGCTAGGGTCAATATAGGTTTTGGGGTGGGGTCAAGTTTGGGTATAAGTTTTTTTTGTATAACATTTATTAAAATACATCAATACAAAACATGGTAAACGCAATTAAATGGCATTTAGTGTGTTAATAGTAGACATGTAGCTGAAAAAGGTTATCTGTCTAAGTCATTACGTCTTTCCATCTTCTATAATACCAGGATAGTCGCTTCTAGTTCTTCACACCGAAATTTCGGGTTTTCCCTCAAAGACGAAGAATCTGATGGGGTTTTCGTTTGGTTAATTTATATTTTGATCTATAAATTGATTTTTTTCGTAACGAATCGAATACGTTTTCAGATTGATTTTTATTTGCTATAGGATTGGTGTATATTTGTGTCAGTGACCCAGCTATCGGTATCAGCTGTTTCGTCAAACTGATGGCTGTCATGCATAGTGGTGTTAGTAAAAGAGCGGTAGAACTGCCGAACAATCCAGATCTGCAAAATTGATTTAAAATCAAAAAATAAATTAATTTATTTGGCCAAGCGAAGGCAAAAATTGTCAAAATCAATTTTTTGACAGAACTAAATCAAAAATAAATTGATTTGTGTTACCAAACGATAACCACATGAGATTCAAACAATGTTTTGATTTGAGAATTGTTTGACTATATTCAACACCTTCCCATACGGCTAATAGTGCTCAACACTACATCTATTATTACCTTTCCATTTGGCTTTATCGTTGACAGAATCTCATATCCACGGAAAAGTGTCTCTTTCAAAAGAGAATCAGCTCTCAGATTCCTAGAACTTGATGTGAAATAGAAATTAATTAGGAGCAAATTTGACAATCAAAAAACCCTTCTATAAACCAAAAATAAGAATTTCGAAAATTATTCAAACAAAATATGCCACAAAAAAACAAAAAAACTTGAACTCGATATATTTTTACTTGTGATTATAGGTACTATAAGGCAAGTTATGCATTCGTAAAAAAATGTTTTTTCCTAATAATCAAACATAGCATTACGATCATAGAGAACACCAAAAAAGTGGGTCCCGCAATTCCGTGTCTTTCTGTCTATGTGTAGAACGATCTACAGCCTAAACCGCTGAACCGTTTTAGTTGATTGTCCAAAACAGATTTTTGAATCGTCGTTTTAGCCCCAAAAATAACGGTACTTGCCATACAAATTTTTCTACCATCTGAATTATTTCGAAAACGGCTACAACGATCTTAACAAAAATTGGTGTGTGTACTACTTCGGATATGTTCTACATTTTGGTCAAACTTTTTTTTTAAATTATTTATTATTAACGGTACCTACCTGCCATGGATTTTCGAATTTCTCATAAGCGGCTGAACGGATTTCGATCAAAATTTTTATACAGGAGTTACTTCAAATTCTAAACCATACCGCATTTCAAAATGTTCGAAAAAATAGTTTTTTTTTGATTTTTTTTTTGAAAATTCAAAATTTTGAGAACGGAGGACGATTTTTGTCCGAAATTTTGTCTTGGAATTTTTATTATTAAATATTTAAAATTTCCATACCAATTTTTTTTTTGGAAAAAATTTGAGAATTTTTATATATAAAAAATTAAGTGAAAAACGACCTTAAAAATACATTTCGTAATGTAACGTAAAAATACGTTTCGTTTCTATTAAGAATCTTTTGCATATAATGTGATCGAACATAGGAGCAAGTACGTGCTATCCAGTCGTGTATTTTATTTTTTTAAGGCAAGATATGTACCTTATACATAGATATCTGTATTATAAATATACTGAAATTATAGTTAAACACTTATATTCTCCCAAAAATCAATTAAGATATAAACCAGGCTGGCAGTTAATTCCATGAAATTTTTTTGATTAAACCGATTAAATGGACTAAAAAATATCCTTTTTACTAGCGTGAAATGCTTACAAATCATCACTCCCGATTATATCTGAAAAAAATTTAAGGATTACACGTTAATTCAGTGGAAAATGCCAATCAATCAGATACCGTATTAGGATAGGTACTCGTAGTCTAAAAAAATAACTCCTCTGTCACTGAACACGCACTGATTACTCTGATGGAATTTACCCTTTAAAGGAACAGCCAAAAATCATCCAAAAATAAGGGGTAGTTAATAAATAACCATGATCGTTCATCAATCAAATATGAAAGATGAAACACACAATTCCCTCATTGACATCTTTTGACATAGAAACAAGCGTTCTCCCGACAACGACAACGACAACACACACAAATATACCCACTATATAAAAATAATGCAATAAAAACATCTGCCTTCGTGTGTTCATGAACCGTCAGAGAAAAAAAAAACATCAACATATTCATAGAAAAAACTCGACTATTTTAAGAGGTGTTGTTTCAACCCCAATATGTACTCACGTTTCCCATGTTACCATGTTTAAGGTAAGTGCATTGTTTAATTGCACTGCACAAAAATAGAAAATCAAAAATATATGTTTTTACCTTCCGCCCTTCCGCCCTGCCGTTGCGTACCTCTCGCCAGTTCGGACAGACACATAGGTACATTCACCATCACCATGTTCATTATAAAATTCAAAACAAAACGTTGTCAACCCTTTGTATTATTTGGATGGGCAATGATGAAAAATGTCGGTCGCCTTTAATATTCACCGATTGCATTTCTTCAATCGGAAAGGGTTGATCTTGTTGTCACAAAGTAAAATCACCCTCAACCCTTTAAAATGCGTTTAATAGGCGTTAATGCACTCGACTATTGGGTGTGTATTTCAGCAGACTAAATATAAGTTTGAGATAAATCAAAATATTCGGTGACATTAGACCACGAAATCAAGTCACAAAGTGAAGTGGAAAAAACATAAAAGAATGGTCAGTTTATTTTAAATTTCTAGAGGGTCAGGATAAAAATACGCAATAAATTAAGATAAGCACAGCAAGAGAAAACGCTCAAAAAATTCAATAAAACCTATATGCGGTTCTAACAAAATGAAAGCTAACGCTTGCATTATACGCAAATCGATAAGATTAACTTGCCAACAATAGTTCACAAGTATACTCGTACATATAAGGCAGAGGTGAAATTGATTTTTTTGACTTTTTCGGACGTTGTCTCAGATTGACAACTTGTTACTTGAGTCACAAAAAAAAAACAATCAAAATTGTGATCTCCTTCTTAGCAGGTCACACATACGAAAATTTATTATGATACAAGATTGTCTATTAAAATTGGGGAGTAAATTACTCACAAGTAACTTGTCACCAAGTCGGCCAAAAAGCATCATGAAAGCTCATTTTTCTTCATATACCTTCCATGTCTGAACGTATTCATTCCCTCGTTGCCCCGTACTATAATTTGTGTTTTTACACACTACGCACGCTCCCCCATCCACTACACTTTTTACTTGCGATTATAGGTACTATAAGGCACGTTATGCATTCGTAAAAAAAGAAAATTCTAACAATCAAACATGACATTACGATCATAGAAAAGCCTAAAAAAGTGATCGCCAAAAAATGTCAGTCTGTCTGTCTGTCAGTCTGTCAGTCTGTCAGTCTGTCAGTCTGTCAGTCTGTCAGTCTGTCAGTCTGTCAGTCTGCCAGTCTGTCAGTCTGTCAGTCTGTCAGTCTGTCAGTCTGTCAGTCTGTCAGTCTGTCAGTCTGTCAGTCTGTCAGCCTGTCAGTCTGTCAGTCTGTCAGTCTGTCAGTCTGTCAGTCTGTCAGTCTGTCAGTCTGTCAGTCTGTCAGTCTGTCAGTCTGTCAGTCTGTCAGTCTGTCAGTCTGTCAGTCTGTCAGTCTGTCAGTCTGTCAGTCTGTCAGTCTGTCAGTCTGTCAGTCTGTCAGTCTGTCAGTCTGTCAGTCTGTCAGTCTGTCAGTCTGTCAGTCTGTCAGTCTGTCAGTCTGTCAGTCTGTCAGTCTGTCAGTCTGTCAGTCTGTCAGTCTGTCAGTCTCTCAGTCTGTCAGTCTGTCAGTCTATCAGTCTGTCAGTCTGTCAGTCTGTCAGTCTGTCAGTCTGTCAGTCTGTCAGTCTGTCAGTCTGTCAGTCTGTCAGTCTGTCAGTCTGTCAGTCTGTCAGTCTGTCAGTCTCTCAGTCTGTCAGTCTGTCAGTCTGTCAGTCTGTCAGTCTGTCAGTCTGTCAGTCTGTCAGTCTGTCAGTCTGTCAGTCTGTCAGTCTGTCAGTCTGTCAGTCTGTCAGTCTGTCAGTCTGTCAGTCTGTCAGTCTGTCAGTCTGTCAGTCTGTCAGTCTGTCAGTCTGTCAGTCTGTCAGTATGTCAGTCTGTCAGTCTGTCTGTGTGTATGTATAGACACCTACAGCCCAAACTGGTGGGCCGAATTGCTTCAAACTTGGTATATAGAGTTTTTTAGGTATTCTACAGGGGGCTATTGATTTTTTAGCTCAAAAAATAACGGTACCTGCCATATAACCGTTACGTTAAAGCCTATTTTTCTCAGAAACGGCTCTAACCATTTTGGTTTAAAAAAATCAGTGCAGCTTTTTAGGTACGACCGATCATATTTTTGAAAAAAAAAAATAAAAATATCTAAAAACGGTACTTTCCATAGGACCGTTATTTTGCTATCGACTATCTCATAAATGGCTCAATCGATTCTTTCGAAATTTGGTACACATATAGGTTTAGGTAGCCCGATTTATACTGTATACCTATATTTTTAATTAATATTTTTTTGTATTTTTAAAAGCATTAAAAAAAATTAAAATTTATATTTTGAAAACTGCTCATTAATTTTATTCAAAAATTATAGTTATATGTATTTGCTGAATACCTATGAATTAGCGTTTTTGATTTATTTTTGAAAAATGTTTTCAAACATTAAAAAAAAACTTTTTTTTCTCGAAAACCGCACCACAGATATTTAAAATTTTTTCTCATAAATTCAAACTTATCCAAGAAATAATGAAATTAGAATGGCGTACTTTTTTTTTTCTCAAATTAGTTTAACTTTTTATTTCAGAATTTTTGAATTATATTTTAATTATTATTATTATAATAATTTCTTTAATCAGTTTCTCGAAAAAACGAAGAAGGCTATTAGATGCCACGGATCAATGAAAATATTATAAAAAAGTATGTAAAATTGTAGGACGGATTTTGAATAAATCCTGTTTTTTATTTTTAGTTTTTCGAAAACAATTGTTTTTTGAAATTTTGGTATGCAGTTTTTTAGAGTTTATTAATATACATGTGATTATAAAATTTACAATTATTCTTTTTGTTTAGTTTTAAAAATATTGATTTTTGAAAAAAAAAGTTACATTACATTACATTGACATTTTATACTACTCCGCAGATAAATCTACGAAGTAGAGACACTGAAGCACTGGCAATTAGATCATTGGCTTAAACTTTTACATACATTAATACAACAGAGAGAGACAGAGATAGGAAGAACACACAACAGAAGAAACACATGTCAACAGTACGTAGTTGGTTTCCGACGGTCCTATATCGAAGTACTAACCACGCGCAGGCAATGCTTTCATCAGAGCCAAGGCCGTTTTAAAAATTTATTTTCATTAGAAAAAAAAAGTTATTCAAAATCTTGATATGCATAATTAATTTGGCTACTTAGATCTTCTCAGATATAAAATTTAAAGGAAATCCAATGTACCATTACCGAGAAAGCCAATCTCGTATCGCATCGCTTTGTCGCACCACTGTACTCGCAGCCTAAGTATTAAGTTTAAAGAGAATCGCTTCAACCGCTAGCATGTAGCTCGTTATAAAGACAGACAGACGGAATTGCGGGATCTACTTTTTTGGTGTTCTCTATCATCGTAATGTAAAGTTTGATTAAAATCTCGAGTTCGATTTTTTTTCAAAATGCAAAACTTGCCTTATTGTACCTACATTATGTATATCGCAAGTAAAATGAACTAATGTCGTTTTTTATTGGCTGTTCTGAGTTACTCTTTTTACTCCAAATTAAAATAAAAGGAGTGAAAAAGGAGTAACTCCGAATAGCCAATCGAAAACGACATGACTATCAATAAATCTGGGATGTCCAAACTTTTACTTTTAAAGTGTTCGATTTTAAAAAAAACAGAAACCCAATTTTTTCTATACAATTCTTGTCAAGAAAACCAGTGTCAAGTCTGGAATAAAGCTCAACGAACAAATTTTTGGCTTAAAAAACACAACATCGTCAAACCTATGTAAAATCATTTATATCTATCGTTTATATTCGTTACCTTTATTGTAAACTAAATGTTAAATTTTACATTCCTTACTTTACTTTACTTTATATGGCGCTAACAATCCAGGATGGATCAATGCCTCAACCAGTAAACCTTTCCAGCTAGCCCGGCCCGAGCTAGCTGCCACCAGTTACGCACACCAAGTTGGTTGAGGTCGTTCACCACTTGATCGCGCCACCTAAGATAAGGCCTTAATCTGTCGCGTTGTCCACCGGGGTTGGATGCGAAGACTCGTCGAGCTGGTGCGTCGATGTGCATGCGCTCTTTTACATTCCACATAATACAAAAAATTCTATTTTTCTAAATATTTTTATTTTTACATATCAAGGTATAATTTTAATCTATTTATCGCTGCAGTTTTTGTTTTTATGATAAAGTAATAAAATAAATAGGTAGGTCGATAACATTCACTTATGCGCCGGTATTTTATTTTATTTTTACACTTAAACTAAAAATATTGTATTTATTACATAATTATAATTTATTTACAAGAAACAAATTTTGATTTCTTAAACAATTTATACTAATCATGCTCATTGTTTGTAATAACTATTGATTGAAACATTTTCAAGGCTCTGCGCAAAGTAGTTTGCCTCGTTTCTGGCATTGTTAAAAAGAAAGCAATTGCATAGATTATCTGCAAGCCTCCCAAAATATAACAGAATGTAGTAAATAAAAAGCCTGATAATACACAGCAAGTGATTATCTGCACAATGTTCTCAGCAACAATTGCAGCCAAAATGAAATACGGCTTCACAGACACAGAAAATGCTTCACCCAAGTAACAAGTACTTGTTGGGGCCATAATCCCAGAAAGTAACTGATAAATAAACAACAGGTATATTACTGTTTGTGCATTATTACTAATATCGGCGTCCAGGCACGCAATTACAATGAGAATAACACCACCAGCAAACAATGTTATTGAGCTTGGTTTCCTGCGTCCAACATTGTCCAGGAAAAATATTGAAATCATGGCTCCCATCATTCGCATAAATACATAAATAAAAATGAAGTAGTAGCTGAAGTTATAAAATCCAGAAGTCGAAGTGCAAGCAATATTCGCTGATAATACAATGGTCAGTGGATAACAATATGACATTGCAACGAAGCAACGGAATAGAATCATCTTGGCCATCGGTATCCAGCTGTTGGATACATTATGGGAAATCCCTCTAGCTACATCTTCTTGCAGCAGTGCCTTGTTCTCAATCAGTAACGCATAAGTCTCGTTGGTAATTGTTTTCGGTCGCTGAAGTTTGCGCAAAACGTTGATTGCTTCACTCTCATTGTTATTCATCAAAAGAAATACTGGCGACTCAAGCGTTAGGATAGACGATAAAATCAGAGCCATTAGACCATAAATCACAGCCAAGATGCCTTGATATTTGAAAACGGAATCTAGGAAAACCGAGAACAGGGTAATTAAAATACCGCCAGTTGCAAGGCTGAGTTGCTCAACACTGAGAACCATCCCTCTAAATCTTTTTACAGATTGCTCAGAACCCGCCAGAATAGTTGGTATCACAGTCAAGCCAAATGCAATGCCATCGCAATAGCGGGCCAAAATAATTGCAGTTGTGCTACTGCTTAGTGATATAAGAAGAACTCCATTGATGATAACTAGAACGGATGCAACAATCTATGGAGGTGAAAAAATAATAAATTAAAACAAATAAGGAAAGTAGTCCTTTCAGCTGGGACATGGGAAAAATTGACAAAAAACTGTTAAAACATTTCATAAATTTAATAAACATACATTTTCTGGCGTATATTCATTTTATATTGCAAATTATGCATGAAACAGATTAAACTATCACCAGCGCATCGGCCGCCATTATTTTTATGTGTGTTCCGAGGAGCCTGAACAGATTAGAACACTTTAGAACATAAAAGTACAGGATTTTGCTGTTCAATGAGAAATTTTCTGTTCTACGAGTAAACTGTTCTGGTTTGTTGTTCAATGAGTCTGTGTGGAACAGTTTTGGAATACTTTAGAACAGAATTTTCGGCACTTGCTTTTTAGGTAGAACAGTTTAGAACCGATTTCTGAGAACTGTCAAAACCAATTGTTGTTGTTAACAGAAACATTACGGTATTAGATTTAGTTGATAAATCATTTTTCGTGTCGGAGGCATCTCAATTTTATGAAAAATATTTTTATAAATGAATGGAACTTCATTTCAGATTATTTTTAAGAATGTTTCTGCAAAAATAAACAAATTTGAATTGTAGGTAAACAACAATTATTTTTTTTTATAATCTTTGTCAGATGACTGACTGGTCTAAGTTGTTCTATCTTGTTCTGAAGTTTTTCACGAATCTGTTCTATTCTGTTCTAACTTTTTCGTCAGTGAACAATTTTTATATTTTAGAACGCCAGCATTGTGCTTGAAAAATGGTTTCTGAATGTTGTTTGCTGTTGACGATGTTGGTGATGATTAAATATGTTTCACGCTTAAAGAAAACTGTTCGTGCATTAATTCGAAACAGACTATTTGATTGGAAAATCTCCAATATTGTTAAATTACACACAAAAAAACAGCTGTAGTTATTGTTTTGTTTCGAGAACTTACATTGAATACACGCTTTTGGATGCGAAATGCTAAGACAGCGGATATGCAAGCTCCAATGATGGCCGCAATAAACCAACATATTTGAATATGTGACGACGAATGAAATGGTCCAAAACCAATACTCAATGCCAAACTCATTCCAGATGAATTAAAAATAAAAGTTGCTGGAAATATATTTAAAAAAAATCAATATTTTAATATAATTTTCAGGATAGAAGAATGTGTTTTATAATATAAAATTGCTGTGAACATTAGGGTGGTTCGTAATGCGAACAATTGGATTTAGATATAGAAAAAAACTTAGGTATCGATTTTCCAAATCAATTTGCAGAGCAAATTGAAAATAAAAAAAAAAAGTAAAAAGTATACCTGCCGTTATTTAATGTTACACAAAAATATCAACAAATATTTCCAAAAGGTATAAATAAGCTGGGGGTGCCAGCACGTTACTTGAAACAATCGAGCATTGTTCATCGTCGTTAAGAACTCGAAACAAATATTCGAGCACATAACTTGAAACGAGTTTCATTTTGACTTGTACTAAAACAAATTATGGTGAAATAAAATTCAAAATGTCAAATAATTTATTTTTAATTAAAATTATTTTCTCAATTTTAACATCGGTATTAGATATGACATTTGTTGCTCCGGAAAATGAAGTTGACGAATATTCTAATCCTAAAGTCGAAGAAAATTTATTTAAGAGATAATAGCAACTCATTAGTGTTGTGGGAAAATGAGTAAATATTCAGATAAGAAAAATTAACATCGACAAAATATTAAACTTTTTTTTTCCACAATAAATAAAGAATATTTCCGGTTGATATTCAACACCATACAAATACTAAAAAACGTAAGAAGCACCTCGGTTCCCCCAGTTTTACAGCTTTGTGCAACATTGAGTTATCAGACCAATGTGGGAACAAATGCGTTATTAGGTATGGCCCAAAGAACCGTAAAGACCACAACAAGGGCTGCTTCCAGCCCAGCGCACTGAATTATTGTTTATTCTATAGCATTCATATTTGTTTGAGTGTAAGGGCCTCTATCCATGCCCTTTTAAGTTAAGCTTATTGGTTCTCAGTTTTCCTTTCACTATGTAAAGGGTTATCCATTTCGCGGTTTCAAAAGTATAGGGCTGGAATTCGACATTGGTCAAACTAAATTGTTAAACCAATTTTTTTTTTAGCTGAAAGTATAGCAACGCATCGTACAACGCATAAAAATTGTTAAAACCTACTACAAAAATGGTGTTTCTGCCACAGCCACATATCGTGCTTTAAGAGGAGATTATGGTTTACATAATCGCCAACTACGCAAGCAATTGGCAAAATTGTGAAGAAATTGGATTGGTTGCAGATATTGTAAGCCCTGTGCACCATCGTTTAGCTCATACCACTGAAAATATAGCTGCTTTAAGTGAAAGTGTTGCCGAAGACCCGAATGTGTCGATTCCTCGTCGTTCTCAGGAATTAGGACTGTCTTACCGCACATTATGGCATATTTTGCATTTGGATCTACAACTACATCCGTATAAAGTCCAGCTGACACAACAACTGAAGCCAGCTAACCATTCACAACATCGTAGATACGTCGAATGGGTGCTTGAACAACAGGCGGTGGACGGCGAACAAAATTTTCTTCAGCGACGAAGCACATTTCTCACTCGGTGGGTATGTTAATAAACAAAATTGTCGTATTTGGGGTTCTTAGAATTCTCAAGTAATAGAAGAGAGGCCATTAAAATATGTCACTGTTTGGGGCGCTCTTTGGTCCGGAGGTGTGATTGGACCTTACTTCTTCGAAAACGACGATGGAACGACTGTCACCGTCAATTCGGAGTGTTATGGTCATATGATAACCGACTTTTTTTCGCCTGCTATTGAAGAATATGACTTGGAAATATGTGGTTTCAGCAAGACGGTGCCACATGCCACACAACTCGAGCGAATATGGCTTTATTGCAAGAGACATTTCCTGACCGCGTAATTTCTCGTCGTGGCGATATCAACTGGCCACCAAGATCATGCGATTTGACACCGCTGGAGATTTTTTTTTGGGCCTACGCCAAAGACCGTGCTTACGCAGATAAACCTTTAATTCTTGAGCACTTGAAAACCAGCATTCGTCAAGTTATGGCTGAGATACCGCCCAATATGTGTCAAAAAGTGGTCGAAAATTACCTCAAAAGAATCGATGCTTGCAACAATTCGCGTCGTGGTCATTTAAATGATGTATGTATAATGTCAACGTTCAAACATTATAATAAAAAAGAAATATCATGAAAAAAAATATTTTATATGTGTTTTATTTACTTTTACTTTTGAAAATGCAAAATGGATAACCCGTTATTTAAAGTCACTCCAAGTCAAAAAATAAAAACGGTTTAAAAAATATACTCGCATTTCTCATATCAAAGAAATATTACATTTACCTTTCTGTGTTTAATGAACTTTTTAATTTTTCACAGAGGCTTGCTTTCCTTCCTTGGGAGGTTTTAAGAATATATCTGACCAAGTCATGATGACTACTCGTAACAGTAGTCATACTCTCCAACTACTTTTTGTTAAATACTCCTGACTACGATAACTAAATAATTCTATTTACTAAAAACTTTTGTTTTCTGACGGTACAATCGGGAATCGATTGAACCAAATTATATGGACAGTGCTCAATTGTACCGCGTAAACTCGATTGTATCAATTTACATGCTGACACGAATTAAAAATAATTGCTTGAAAACTTTCTGAGAATCAATAAAACAAGATATATATATATAATAATAATTTTGTTTCAAAATAAAGGGGTTTTCAATAGGGACGTAGATACTCGTAATTGATTTTGACAGCTCATGGCGACCATGTTGTGATATTTTTCAGGTTCTACAGAAAAATTTCAATAAGAAGTTCACATTTGTATCACACTTTTTGACATTTCGATCACACGGATGTGCATATTTGTCACTAATGATGTTTAATAATAAAGATTAGTCGCGCAAATTATTCAGTTGAAATGTGGATGACATTTTTCAATGCGAATAGAGTTTGATACTTCTTAATAATCAGGATAATCAGATCGCAACCAGCAGCGGTGGCCAATTAATTTCCTCGAATTTATCTTACATTGACAATTTTAAAGGCAATTTAAGTCCCTTCAAACAATGACATCAATTATACATGTATGATATCTACAATTTTGTTTAGAATTCGTAAAGAATTTATATCATTGCCATCACTATACAGTACATACACAAAGAGAGCTATTTATCGATGACAACCAATTGTTTGATCTATGTTTGGATGACATTCATATAAATGTCAACAAAATGTGGTTGATGTGATTTAGCACAAAATATTTAAGAGCTTCCTTAGTTTAAGCACAGATGACGCGTGTGAGATAGTGTGTTTTGATCGTTAGACTTCTTTCTTGGGCGTCCTAAAAAAATCATTAATATCACACATAAATAATATTTAATGTGAATGTGTCATAATTCTTGTAAATGACATTAATGCTCAGGTAAGATGGGAAACATCTATCAAAATCCAAAACTTCAATATTAAACCCCCCCCCCCCAGAAATTCTGTTTTATTAATACCATTTCGCACTTAGGTCACGAAATAAGCCCTAAACCTTGCCTAGTCCATGTTTATTAATTTGGGTGTTAAAGCCTATGCACATGCGAGCGACCAATGACCAACGAATTAACGAATATTTGACATTTCGTCAACATGCCTTTTTTCAAAAGTCGAATTCCAAACAATCGATTTTTTCTGAACATATTCGAATTACTAGGCAATTTTGAAATCGATTTGAAATGGTTGTTTGTTTGTTTGTATGTTTTTGTTAAAGTGTGGATGGTATGTGGAACGCGATTAGGGTTTGAGTGTTCGGAAAAAAACAGATGCAATTGGCGACGACCATTGTTGTTTCCTCAAAATTATCTTGTTTTGGCAATTAAAAAGTATATTTTACTGTATTAGTGTTAATATAAATTATATTTTTTTTTTATATTTTGCTTAGAATTTGTGAAGATCTTAGAAATTGTTTAAATCGAATTATATTTATTTGTTCGTCGGTTTTTGTCGTGGTCGCTCCCATTTGAATAGTTGTTTAGTATCTCGAAACAACTTTTGAAATAAAAAAAAAGATCCAGGACTATGTTTTTTACAAAAAAAGACTTAAAGATTCTTTCTACGCCAAAAATTAGATACCTGCAGCCATCGAATTGGATTGGGGCTTATTCCTCTGTGATTCCTCACACCATCCCATTTGCCGTTCTTCTTCAGGCGGCCTTTGCGCCGTTGACCCGTACATTGCCTCATTCCTTATATGAGTTTGATCCGTGATGTGTAAAAGATTGGGTTCAGGAAGTCGGACTGTGGTTTTGACATCAGATAACGTTGAAGGTTGTGATGATGAATGATTCATACTTAAGCAATCACTTGTAGAATTTTCAACTGAAACAAATTAAATTAAAATTGAAACACTCGATATTTTTTGTAGTAGTTTTTCAAGATGGAATTTTGTTCCATATATACACACATCGTAATTTAATAATAAACAAAAACCAAAATATAAACAAAACTTTATAAATTTAAATGACGAGTAAGGTGCAATTTAAACTAAGGGGCCAATTCACTCAGTTCGTTTTCTAGCGACAGCAATAGTATTACTGCGAATTTGTTCGAAAAATTCACAAAACATATAGGTACGAGTATTATCTGAATGTTATTATTTTTGATAAGCGTCCTCTAAACATCACCTACGTACGTGAAATCAATCGATTCACAAGTTATGTGAAAGCTCGAAAATCGCAAACTCTTGGTGGTGGATACCTAATTAAATTCCAGTAAAGTAAGATAATGACTTCTTTACTAGCGAACAACTATTACTTAGAAGTTTATCACACCTTTTTGTTTAACAGTATCAACAATTTTTGAATTTGAGTTAGTAAATTTGCGATAAGTAGTATCTTTAACTGATTCACATATACAAAAATCCCCCTTTCATTGATTAAAATATAACATATGTAGGTACTACTTATCTAGTCTATCAAACGCATAATATGTATCATTATCTAAATATAGTTGGCTTTTAAATAAAAGGGACACTAAAAAAAATAAAACTTAAATTAAAAAATTTATTATAACTAATATTAACTAAAATAAAATCCAAAACTGGAATACTAACGAAATTAGAAAATTGGCATAAGTGCATATCATTGAAAAAAAATACTTTTACTATCCATACCTCGCATTGATGTCAACGTTTAGCATTTGAAGTTTAGTTTTGACGTTTCCCAAGAAGTCTTACTTCGAAATTAAATTAATACAATTAAAAATGTCTAATACCCTCTTCTTTTAATAAAAAGTTATACTATTTAAAATTATAAGACTGTAGATACTAATTATGGAAATTCTTGTGAATACAAAAACCACAACTTCGGTCCACTGGATTGGATAAATGTCATTCGATAGAAGAAGAAGAAACCACCAGTATTACATTCAACAATTTAATTTTTAAAACTTTGGACATTCTGTCACTGTGCAAAATTAACATAATATAATTTATGGTGTGATTCGATTTAATGTGTCAAATTCGTTACACAGTCGAATAATTTTAAAATACAATCGATACTTTATACTGTCAAAATAAATGTTGCTTTATACCAAAGTTTCATTGACCTTACATGCACATTAGCAAAATCTGACATTTAACTTACGTCAAATTGAAATTTTTTATTTAAACGCAATAGCAAATGTTGTTGTTTCCATAAAATTGCAACTGTGAATAAGAACTGACACATTCACAAAAGAAAAAAAAAATCGATTTTTTTTTCAAATTCCTTACAGTAAAGAAAAACATTTGGAAGAAACCGATTTTAAATAGTTCAAAGGTATTCGACATCAGTGTTTTAGTGATTTGGTTTTGGGCAGTTCGACAAAGGATCAAAATAAATGTTTGGACTTTAGTGTCCAATTAGCTGAATATTTAAAATGTAGATTTTTAACGCTATTTGACATAAACAACTTGAAATACTTACATACCTAATATCAAAAGATGAGCATTATAAACAGCATCCTTGATAGATGCACTAAGTGAACCATTTATTAAAACTATGTTCATACAATTTGCTTAGTGAATTTATTTAAACAAAAAATCAATTTCCAAATGGGTTGTACCTATACGTATTATTAAAAAAAGCGATGCCCCGGGTGAGGCTCGAACTCACGACCTTAAGATTATGAGACTTACGCGCTGCCTACTGCGCCACCGAGGCTATACCAATTGGGTGCCAATGTATTAACTTGACACCGTTATATTGAGATTATACACTTTTTACGTATTTTAGAAGCTATATTTTTTCAAATAACTTAAATTCAGTTCTAAAATCGAAAGCACCAAGCTTGAAAAGCTTCAAAATATTTGAATATACAATGTAACCTTATCAATGGATTAGTTTTTCACCTCTTTATTTCCGTAAAAAATATATTTGAAAATATTTTTTTTCGGAAATATGGTTCATGTCATTGCTAAGTAACAGTTTGAGAGATTCAGTTAATTATGAACTCGCGGGGCATTGTTTGATTGCATATTTAAATGTTCGATTCGACTGCTGAGTAATTCCTGTTTATTTTTGGTTTTCTTCTATCGGGAAGAATAAATGTTTAAACCCAAAAAGGTCCCGAGACAAAATATTTATTTCCGTGAAAAAAAAAACATCTGAGTGTAAAAGGAATATGTGAACCCGTAGGTAGGTATATCTCCTTTTTGTTTTATAGGAGAAAAATATTCGTGGTGGGTATAATTTCTCTTTTCCGCCAAGTTCTCATTTCGATAAACAGGCGAATTCAAACATTTTTTTCTGCAAAAAATCACTCCATAGTCCATAATTATCGTCTTATTCAAATTTGTTGAAGTTAATCCGCGAATTCATTTTTTCATTAATTTAAAATCCCTATCTCTTATTTTCTATTATTCTGTAGTAAAATATTTATGACGAATATTATTATTTATTGGCTAAACCAACTATATACTTCGCAGTTAGTTTATAAATGTCAAATATCAGACATTTTATTTTACGAGTATTACAGTCATAAACACAAGTAATGGTAGAGGAATATGTGTTTAGCAAACCCGAAGGAAATTAGTTGATGTATGTTGTGCGCTCAATACCGCGTTATATGATACCTCGTTATTTCATCCATTTTTTTTGGATTTTAATAATAAACCAGTTGAAGTAGCGTTTCTAAAATTATTCTATACATTTAACTGAGTTCTACTGAATCGATTTTGCTGAAACCATAAGATGTTAGTAGATATGTTACTAGTTTTAGTTTTTAGTGCACAGTTTTAGAAAATGTTTTTTTTTTTTTTTTTTTTGAAAAATTCGCATCTGCCAAGCCTACTTGCTGAACTTTTTAAATTTACGTTTTTTTTTTCAACTTGCGTAGCTAACCACCCTTTAGCTAAGCATGTTTATTTTTTTTAAACTCTGCCTAGATGATGGCATTGGAGGTCGGCCATCTCTAGTAGTCGGCCACTTCGTTGTAAAGTGCAAGTTAATAGCTAAAGTTTTCGTTTAACCTCCCGGCAAAAAATATTTTCCAAAAGGCTAACAATTTTTCTTCCACGGTGCAAAATTTCATTCTATTATAGCTACTGGTTTTCTTGTAAAAAATGCATGTTTGGCTCAAGTTTTTGCTTTCGTTTGAAATGTGCCTTTTCGATAGAAAAAAATAGTTGAGGTGATTTTTAAAACGAGCTAAAATCGCCAAACTATTGAATGTAGATGAATTTTGTGATTGTTTTTTATTTATTTATAGCTTATATTTGTTGTTTTTGGCTACAAAACTTAAAAAAAATACTGTTTGTTATTAATTTACAAGGGCTTTGAGAGGCATTTTTTTTTCAATTCTCCCGAGCTCGGCCCCCCGGCCGACTACTGAAGATTACTTTATTTTTATTTTTTCTTAAACTGAGTATACAAAGTTAAATGAAATTTTATTTTCTATTTATTTATACCACAATAATCAAAATATATTCCATGGTTTCAGTAGTCGGCCAACTGTTAACGTTAAGAGATATTGGGGGGCCGAATATAGAAGACACGTGTTCTTATGTCGGCCTATTGCGTTTAGTAAAGAGGCTGGGATTACATTATGTAAGTTTTACTTAGATAAGTTACAAATATTATTATTTTTTTTTTTAAATATTACTTTAAATAGATCTATAAGTGAGTTATAGTAAAATTTACTAACTTCCGTACGTTGTTTTTACTCACGGAGAACTTGCAACATACTCCACTAGTATTGAGAAGTTTCTTGCTTTTCATCAGAAGAATTCACTACACTCGCCATTATTATACCTAATTGCTCTTGTAAGACACTTATAAAAGAATTTCGCAATTTATAAATAAAACGCATACTCGCACATGTACAATGTCTGAAAAAATGATCATGGATAGGTTATACAAATTTCGAAAATTTGTTTAATATGTTGTTATAAAGAATTTTAAATATGAAACAACGAAGAGCAAAAGAATATTTTATAACTACACGAGGCACTTTCTTCAGTACTGAACAAAATTACACATTTTAAATTGAAATAGGCAATTCGGGAGTTCGGGTTTCCTACAAGTAATCTACAAGTCCGTAATAATAATAATAAATTATAATAAAAATTTAGTCTTATACAGGCCTTAGTGCGACCAAGGACAAATGTGAACTCTCACAAGCATCATGCGTTTTATTAAAAACGGCCCAAACATTTTAAAAGAGAATTTCAATAACCCATTCTAAGATGGAAGACTTACTACTATGAGTTTTTCAAACATCTTCGAAGTTGTCAATACAAACGACAGTGACGAAGTAGTTCCTGGAGCTAAAATAGTATTTAGGAAAAATAGATGCCTCGAAGACGTTTCGGGAGACGCTTCATGTATTTTGATAATGTCAACGAAACATCCTTCTGCCTGTTTTTGAAATCAGTTATTGGCTTAGATCCCAAATGATACAACAAATTGCACAATGATTCATTAGGAAACCATAAGGAGGCTAACTACTCTGTATTTAGTGCAAAGAAAAGCATTTGGTACAACTAGTGTTCCTTCCTCTGGCGGCCTCGTTCGTCACTATGTTAAAACTATGCCCGGCAAGTAGGTTATAGGTAGGTCAGAAAGTGGCCAGATGCAATCGAAAACGGCTTTTATTACTAAATTAATATCAAACGGCCAATAATGTTTCGAGTCGATGTACTTAACAAACGCATTTTCCAGGGACCTAAGCGATTTTAGCAGTAACAATTTCATTATTTTGTTAACGACTGACCGCCCACATTACATTTCTATATGATATACCATAGAAATGGCGAAACATTTAAGAAACAAGAAAACATATTAAGAAAACCAAACTTTTTCATTAGTATAAATACAAATATAAGTTGCTTTTTTGTTGTTTTATCGATGACAATGTTTAATAACATTTGCCTGAAATATGTAAATATTTATTACATGTAAAACAAACTTAGTAGCTTCATATATTCCTATCTTCCTATTCCTTTAGTGCCGTGCAATTCACGTTGCATTTAAAAAGACCTTAGGTCTTAAAGGCATGTAGTTATTATTATTATTATTATTATTAGTTTTCATTTTCATATAAATTAAATGTGTTTTTTTCCTATTAATTAACTTTTGTAAAAAAAAGTCTATGTGTTTATACCAAATTTGAAATGGCGTTCTTAGACAAAATGAAATCTTACCACCACATTTTTTTCTTTAACTGAACTGTTGATATTAAATATTAAAATGCTTTCTGTATACCCACATTCTATAAAATTGTAAATAGAAACATATTTAGTATGAAAATATAAATTTTTATATTGAGGCCGACTACTGGAAACTCATGTGGCCGACCTCTGGAGTTTAGGGGGCCGACTTCATAAGAATCACACTTTCATATAATTTTTTTTGAAATATTTCGTTTTTTTATGGCAAATTGACAAAAAAAAACAAGAATTTCGAAATTTAGACATTCCAAAAAATCAGATAAACTAATTTTTATAACAAAAACTCTAACAACTGAATTTTAGGGGACAGTCAAACGTAAAAAAAAGTTAGGTGGCCGACCACTGGCTCCACCATTCTATATTGGCGCACATATATTTTTTAATTGCGTTTGTAGGCACTATACATATAAGGCAAGTTATGCATTCGTAAGAACAAAAAATAATTCTCATGACATTACGATCATAGAGAAGCCTGAAAAAAGTGATCGACAAAAAATGTCTGTCTGTCTGTCCGTCTGTATGTATAACGATTTGCAGCCTAAACGGCTTAAGCGATTACTTTCAAATTTGGTATGTGTGAATATTTTAGCATTCCTCGGAGGAGAAATTGAAATTTTATTTTTAGGCCTAAAAATAACGATACCTACCATATAACCGTTATGGAGAAGGTTATTGTTTTCGAAAACGGCTACAACTATTTTATGATAAAAAAATTTTTAGATTTTTTTTGTTGGTACTAGCTATCATTTGATCCGAACCAAGTCCACGGGAAAAAAATTATTAACCGACCTTTCATATAAGGGTTTTTTTTTAATTTTTTGCTTTCTCGGTAACGGTACATTGGATTTCTGCTAAATTTTGTATCTGAAAAGATCTAGGTCTTATTCTACATACCAACATTTTTAATAACTTTTAAATTTAATAACTTTTAAAATTAATTAAAATAATTAAAATTAATTTTTTTTTGAAAAATCAATATTTTTAAAACTAATCAAAAAAAATTATTTTTAATTTTATAATTATATGTATTTATATTAATATACCTTAAAAAAATCTAAAAAAATTTCAAAAAAAAATTGTTTTGAAAAAACTAAAAACAGGATTTCATCAAAATCCATCAATTTTCGAGATACTTATTTATAAAATTTTCATTAATCGGTGGCATCTAATGGTGTTCTTGGTTTTTTCGAAAAAAATGATTAAAGTGATGGTTTTGGCAGTTTTTCTAAGTTAAAAAAAAACGATTTTTACTTACTTATAAGCCATTCACTTTCATTATATACATAGGTATATAGTTATTTAAATACCTAGGTGTAGTGTCTAGCAATATTATTAAATATTATAAATATGTTTCCTAGCAACCCTCTTTAAAATATTAGTAATATTGTACGAAAGAAAATAAAGAAAGAATTATTATATACGCTACCAGTGAACAGGAAGGTTGCCGTTAAAGAATATTATTTCTTTTACACAAGGATACCATATTACATTTGGCGACGATGAGAAAACGAACCTACAAATCTTATTAAAAAAAAAAGGATTAAGTACCTATGTATGTAAAAGCTTAATGCGGCCTAATTGTTTTTTTTTAGGGGCAAATTAGTTGAATTTTGTTTGATATCTGAAAGAAAAAAAATTAATAGAGACTTAGCTCAAAAGATGGAGCATTGTTCGCTGTTTCAATACATTTGGAACAGGAGAAAGACGTTGTTAGCTCAAAAGATGGAGCATTGAAAATACTCGCTGTTTTAAATCTTTTTAAAACAGGAGAAATATGTTGTTGGCTCAAAAGATGGAGTATCTGCTATTATTGCTATAAGTTTGTGTTTGGAAATTTCTAGATTCCTTATTGGTGTATTTTTTTTTGCGGTGAATTTACGTTAAATCGAATATTTGTAAATAAGTTAATAAATCAGATATAGGGCATTTTCACAAAATTGTATAAAACAGTTTGTGTCTACATGTTACTATTTGATCTGGAATCGTTGTTGATGATTTTGGTATTATACTTAGATTCAGACATGCAACGAACACGATTGACTGATGGACCGCCAACATTTAACTTCAAGGCAGATGAAAACTGTGGTGGTAGATGGAGAAAATGGTTGCAAAGTTTTGAAATTTTTGCTCAAGCAAACGGAATGGAAAGTGGCGCAGAAAAATTAAATTGGATGTTGCATTGTATATATATTCCATAGTACTATCATATAGCGGAACGTCCGAGGCGCCCTCTGGTGAAATCGCTGAAAGGTACAACTATTGTATATAAATATAAATACAATGGATGTTGCATTATGGTGGCGAGAAAGTGGAAACTGTATTTTATTCACTGCCAGAAGAAGAACCTGCAAACGATGTGCGCAGATCCCCATTGGCTTCTGGTTATGTCCTTAAACAAAAAGATGAATATAGACAGGCAGTCGTCAAACTCTGTGCATTTTTCGATCCAAAGCAAAATATGTCCTACGAAAGGCATATTTTTCGAAAGATGAAACAAACAAAGTCTGAAAGAATGGATATGTTTATAATGCGATTGCGGAAGCAAGCAGAGCGATGCGATTTCAATGATTAACTCGATGAAAATATTCGTGATCAAATCACCATTGGTTGTCAGTCTTATAAGTTACGGCAGAAAATTCTTGAACGTGTTGACGAGAAATTAGAACAAATTGTAAAGATGGCACGGATCTTTGAAGAGGTGGTTCAACAACAGAAAATGTTTGGAAACGAATTAACTATAGTTAATTCAAGTACATTGAAAGTAGATGAACAAAAAGAAGAAAGTGTTTGTAAAATCGAAACCAATCAAAAGTTTACAGGCTCTGGAAGACTGAATACGAACAAAAACTTTAATTAATCAATTATTTGTGGGCGATGTGGGTCGAAAGGTCATAAAGCATCAGATGATAGCTGTCTGGCTAAAGGAAAAACTTGTCACGCTTGTGGCCTAAAATATAATTTCTCTAGATGCTGTTTCCGTCGTGAATCTGCAGGCCAGAATAGATTCACTGGTAAACGAAAATATGATAACCCCCATATGGAACAAGCAAACAACAAATTCAAGCGAGAAAATATACAAATGGTTGACACAGGTGTAAAATCTGATTGTACAAATATTGAAGACAAATATGATGATATTTTCTCTAGTGAATGGGAAGGTTAAAGAATATTATTTCTTTTACACAAGGATATTACACTAGGTGCCATCTATATAGCTAGGTACATATTAACCTCCTAATTTACATAATAAAAATCCATTTAAAATATAAATTTATAGGTAAGTACCTATGTAATTATTGCTTGAATCATGCATTCGATACTATAACTAAGACTTATACTAAGAATCAATGTAATCTTACCTACATCGGATTTAAACCTTCATAGGATAACTAGGCTACCTATCTACTAACAGCGTCAGTGGTTAGCTATACTAAAGTTGTTAGCTACAAGAGCAAGTTCGTACCATCCAGTCGTGCATTTTATTTTATATTGAAATTGTCGCATGTATGGCTTACCCCCAGTTTCACAGTGGGAGTTTAAACTTAAGATCAACTTTTTTTGTTTTGTTTTTCCGTGGGTAGGTGTAAAACCTTCAAAAGGCTCTATGAGGACCGAAAAACGCGTGCTCATAGGAGTGTGAGATTCTTACTGCACTAAAAACACCTCCTCCTCCCGATTGCAACTAAGTTAAAATTTATCAAGCAATTTATTTTTAACGAATTTAATTAACGTGTTGCAAGTAACTATCCGGTGATAGTTCCTGCTTATACCGCGATTTTAAAGCAGATCCTCGTTTAGTGCACCAGATCGGAAGGCTTTGTCCTTCGCCGGCGGCGTACTAAATTCGTCTCATCGATAATTTCGATTATTGTACTATTGCAGTGTTGTAATAGCCGTTTTCTATGATTTCGAGCAAATTTTTTTATTTCATCGCGAACCGTGGTAATTACGAGATCTCTGGGGAGATCTTCGTTTCTAATGTACCAAGGGCGCTTACAAATGATCTTAGGAGTTTATTTTCAAATGTTTGTAAGGTATTTAAATTAGAATCTCGCGTTCAACCCCAGAGTTGTATACCGTAAATTCAGATAGGCTTAAGCACCTGCCTGTACAAAATTAGCTTGTTTCGATACTGACCTTAGAGTGTTTCCCGAGCAACCAGTACATATCTCTGAGTTTATTATTTAACTCTTCGCATTTCTTTTTAACATGCGGTTGCCATTTTAATTTCGCGTCTAGAGTCATTCCGAGATATTTTGCTTCGTTAGCAAACGGAACTTGAACCGTATTAACAAATACCGGTAATCTATTAATTTTCTTATACGTAAAATCTATATGGCCTGATTTTACTTCGTTGAGCGATATCCGCCATGTTTTTGTCCAATCATTGACATTATTCAGAGCTTTTTGTAATTTAGTCGTAGAATCATTTATCGTTTGGCCCAATGCTAGTATTGCAGTGTCGTCAGCAAACGTGGCTATGATAGTGTCTTCTGTTTGAGGTATATCACGTGTAAATAACAGGTACAATATTGGACCTAAAACACTTCCCTGTGGTACCCCATCCACTATTTCTATGAGATCCGAGTAATCGTTTCCATGTCTTACTCTAAAAAGTCTATTTACTAGATATGCTTTTAGAAGCCTATAAAGTGCTTCAGGCAGAATTTGGCTTAATTTAAAATTTAAGCCTTCGTGCCACACCTTATCAAAAGCTTGCGACACGTCTAGGAAGACCGCCGAACAAATTTTCTTTTCTTCAAGAGTTTTCTCAATGACGTTAGTGATCCCATGCACTTGGTCAATTGTCGAATGCTTGCTTCTAAATCCGAACTGATGTTTTTATTGGCTGCAGGCGCAGAAGTAATATTCTTTCAAAGACCTTAGATATTATAGATATTGGCTCGGAACGTACTTTAGCCTTAGAGTGGCATTTATTATATAAAGAAGATTAATTAACCCTTTGTGAGGAAGCATTTTGAGAACTTCGGCGGTAATTAGGTAATACCCCAAAGCTTTCTTATACTTAAGCTTTCTTATTTCTCTACTTAATTCGGCAAGAGTAACATTTCTTGTTATGTAATTTTCGCTTGAGTTAGAACTTATATTTAAATTTTCGTTGAGTACTTGCCCATCAAAAGGTTTAAATGTGTTCTCCAGGTAATCCGCGAAAGCTTTTGCTTTCTCTTTGTCGCTTTTTGCCCATTCGTTTTGATCATTCTTAATCGGAGGCGCTGGGAGCTTTGGTTTCTTCGTTACTTTAACAACTTTCTAGATTGAGTAGTTGGATTCTTTTCCGGCTGTCAAGCTTTTAAGATAATTTCTAACTTCAGAATTTTTGAATTCTGCTATCGTCTCTTTTAGTAAATTACACAAGCGATTTAAATTTACCTTGTGTTGAGGAGCTCGAGTTTACTGCCATTTCTTACGAGCTTTTCGTTTCTCTTTTACTAAATCTTTTATTTCCTGCGGATATTTTAAGTTTTTAAAGCGCGGCATTTCTCTTTGGTACGGGGTGTTTTTCCATGCGGCTTGTTGTACGATATTTACGAAGTTATCTACTGCGTCTTCAAGTTCGAAAGGCGTTTGTAGTGAAACCCTTAATTCAACGTTATCCTCTATATCTTTCTTAAAACCTTCCCAGTTGGTTTTCCCATTGGTTAGCGTGGGTGGTTTTTCATTTTTAACAAGATTTTCGCTCATAGTGAGAATAACAGCAGAATGATCTGAGAAAAGATCAAAGCTTTCTGTTATGCTAATTTTATTTGAGGGTATTCCTTTGACCACAAAAAAATCAATAAGGTCAGGTATTTTCGATGGATCAGTCGGCCAGTAAGTCAGGTTGCCAGTCGAATGAAAATCAACTGAACCTTAAACTGAGTTTAAATTTTTCGTTTAATTCGTCCGGTTTCACAGTGAAATCTGACCTTCAGATCAGTTGAACTTCGTTTAACTATATTTTATGGAAAACATTTATTTGGCAGCATTTTTCTTGTCTCGTCATCCCTTTCTCTCTCTCTGACACAAAAAAACACGCGAAACAACGAGAATAATAAATAAAATAATATTTAAAATCACTATAACAAGTCGATAACATTTGAATACACAATTTTGTTTTGTTCATAATATTTTCTGAAACTGAACTGAAGTTTAAACGACAGAATAATCTCGGTTAACTTAAACTACAAATTGAACTCAGTTTAAGGCTTAAACGACACTGTGAACCCGAATAAATTGTTGATCTGAAGCTTAAACTAAAAGTGGAGTTTAAATTCGCACTGTGAAACTGGGGGTTAATATGTTATTTTTACTTGATTATCTTATAACATAAATGTCACAGTAAATCTCATTTGATGACATTTGATGTGCAATTTAACACATGTCTGATGTTCGGGTAACCCGAAACTTTTATCAATGACAGAAAATCCTATATGTTTTGACAAAAAATTGTCCTGTGTTTTAGATTAAGTACCAAATAGACATATTTTCACAGAACGATAATCAAGATTAGTGTAAAAAATGTTCGTTTAAATTTTCCAATTCCACATAATCTAATATTAATTTGCGCCTACGTAAATTGACCTTTAATCTGAAGTCTGAATTCAGTTTTTAACAGTACGCCAATAAACTGTGCTTTTTTTTTTTAATTTCGTTTACAATCGTGTATTGTAGATATTATTCAATATTTTATATTTTCTTTAAGTCGCCAAATAATGTAGGTGTATCCTGTTTTTCTTCTGTATACGGTCGTTAAAAAAAAAATATAAAATTCAACTACCAAAAACCTCCATCATTATCCTTAAGTCCTTCCAGCAATAAACATCAAATTAACATATCGTTTCACCTTCGTCAGGAGCGTCTGGCATTTTAAGTTTCCAAATAATTTCCCTATGTATTTTCGGGACTAAGGAAGTATTCAGACGGTTGTTTCATGAACTCCTGATATATGTAGGCATTGCCCCAGATTAGCGTAGCTTAAAATGAAATTACAAAGATAAAACCATACGAAAACATAATCCCAGTAGGATGAGGTGGTTTAAATAATGTCGACAAAGGGCATATCCATACCATATGCGCTTGACCTCACATTGGCGTAGTTTAATGTGGCTTTATTTTGCAGTACGCGTGGATAGTTGTATCACGTTGCGAGTCATTTTAATTAATATCAGCTTGTCCTTTGCTGATTGTGAACTCAATTTCAGGAATCAGCAGGACAATGCAAAGTTATTAAATTCAGTCGTTCATCCGGTAAATATGAAATTAATCACTTCGACTGATTCAAGCTACTAAATACATACCTACTTATGTCGATTTATTTTATCACGTTTTTTGTATTTAATTAAAATAAAAATAAGAATTTTCTTAAGTTGCAACATGGGTATTTTCGTACCTTCTATAGATTACAATAATTATCTCCTAAGTATTTTAATACGAAAAATGGTTTGTTTACAATGTGTGTGTTGGTTTGTCAGCGTAGATTCTGATATCTCACCAAATGTTGTTTGATATTTGCTCTAAATTCTACAATTTTGTTTATTGTGTCAAAAATTTGACATGGGTTAATATAGCTAATTGTTTTTGATAACACAGTAAGTTGTTCTTGGGGTGACTTTGCATTTTGCAAACTGAATTTTGTAGGAAATAAGGCACATAATTTTGGATGTAGGCCTCCTCTAAAGTTTTCCCACATTTCACATATTACAAGGAACAATCTTGCTAATATTGTAAAAATTCGGTTGTCATATGCGATTTCTCTGATTTTTGACACATGCGTGAACTTGAATGAAAATGGAAACTCGGAAGATCATACATTTGTAATGCCTGTACTGTGGTTTCGAACGATATCATCTCTCCAAAGTTTTGGCCGTATTAGAACAGTTCTTCTGCCGTATCTGTGAGGTGCGAGCCCACTGTTGTGATCATAATGGTCCATCCAGTCCAGTTGGCCGCCATTCAAATTGTTTCCCCTGAGCAAAACTTCGAACATATTGCCTAATGCGTAGAGATTCTTTCTTTAACAGTGCAACAAGAATGTGGAGTGCTTTACATGACTGGGTATAATTTATGTTTCGATTTTTTCATATCGATTTTTTAATATTTTGTTTTAGTCGTTTATTCAGCATTACGTTTATTCAGCATTTTAATCAAAATGTTTTTCAATTACTTTGCTTACATTTGTTTAGAAAAAAACGAGTGTGTGTACTTATGTACACGCGCTAGAAGTACAACTTCCAAACAACAACAAATGGAAGTTTAGCCGCAAATCGAAGTGTAAAGTTTGATGGCGCTTCCAAGATCATGAAAGCTTAGTTTAGCCAGAAATCGCGTTTAAATATAAAAATGTCCCGATTTTTAAAAATTAGTGTTTCGTGTCATTCGTTACATGGATTAAAAGGTGGCACTTCCAGGATCACGCATATATAAATTTTAAGTCGCTAGGCAAGAAGTTTAGCCGCAAATCGAATTTTAAGGGACAGAAAAAGTGTAAAGTTTGATGGGCCTAGGACTCTTAGTTTAGCCAGAAATCGCGCTTAAAGATAGAAATGTCCAAATTTTTTAAAATTAGTTTTTCGTGTCATTCGTTGCATGGATTAAAAGGTGGCACTTCCAAGATCACGCATATATAAATTTTAAGTCGCTAGGGCAAGAAGCTTAGCCGTAAATCGAATTTTAAGGGAAAGGAAAAGTGTAAAGTTTGATGGGTCTAGGACGCTTAGTTTAGTCAGAAATCGCGTTTAAAGATAAAAATGTCCAAATTTTTTAAAATTAGTTTTTCGTGTCATTCGTTGCATGGATTAAAAGGTGGCACTTCCAAGATCACGAATATATAAATTTTAAGTCGCCAGGGCAAGAAGTTTAGCCGCAAATCGAATTTTAAGGGAAAGGAAAAGTGTAAAGTTTGATGGGTCTAGGACGCTTAGTTTAGCCAGAAATCGCGTTTAAATATAAAAATGTCCCGATTTTTAAAAATTAGTGTTTCGTGTCATTCGTTACACGGATTGAAAGGTGGCAATTCCAAGATAACGAATATATAATTTTTAAGTCGCTTTGTGATCTTGGAAGTGCCACCTTTTAATCCATGTAACGAATGACACGAAACACTAATTTTTAAAAATCGGGACATTTTTATATTTAAACGCGATTTCTGGCTAAACTAAGCGTCCTAGACCCATCAAACTTTACACTTTTCCTTTCCCTTAAAATTCGATTTGCGGCTAAACTTCTTGCCCTGGCGACTTAAAATTTATATATTCGTGATCTTGGAAGTGCCACCTTTTAATCCATGCAACGAATGACACGAAAAACTAATTTTAAAAAATTTGGATCTTTTTATCTTTAAACGCGATTTCTGACTAAACTAAGCGTCCTAGACCCATCAAACTTTACCCTTTTTCTGTCCCTTAAAATTCGATTTGCGGCTAAACTACTTGCCCTAGCGAATTAAAAACTATATATTCGTGATCTGCGAAGTGCCACCTTTCAATCCAATGTTCAATGTTAACAAAACATTAACAAAAAATAAATTTACATAAATTCAAATAGAGTTTTATATGGGCGTCTACATGACAATAGATTCTAATAACAAACAAAATGCGAAATAAGCCTTTGGCGAGTAACCTTGACCTAAATAACTCATTGCACTTATAACGGAAATGTAAAATGAGTAAAAAGGGAAAGCAAGAAATGCGGAATGATCGTAGGGTGAAATGATTGAAAAGCAAAGTGATGCAAAAACGAAGTTATTATAAACGTAGTAAACAGAAATCCAAAGAAATGGGGAAACAACAAAATAAGAAGTAAAAAAAACGAAACAACAGGCATTCCCTAAATGACTCTATTTTCCCGATATTCAAAGCGGGACAACCAATTTGCATCTGTATCTCCATTTAAATACGTGCTTATTTCTTTAACGGCTTCTGCATTAAGGCTAGTCAAAACCCTTTCAGCGCAGCCGTAATATATATATAAAAAAAAGAAGATTCCCAATAATTAACCGCATAATCCATTTTCTCGAAGGCTTTAGTGAAGTCTATAAGCCCAATATGTAGATAAAGATTTTACATTTTACTTGCGATGGTACTATATGGCAAATTTTGCATTTGAAAAAAAATCGAACTCGAGATTTTAATCAAAGTTGACATTAGAGAACACCAAGAAAGTGGGTCCAGTAATTCCGTCTGTCTGTCTCTCTGTCCGACAGTCTGCAGAACGATGTACAGCCTAAACGGCTGAAGCGATTTATTCAAACTTGGTATTTAAGCGTTTTAGTTGATTGTCCAAAATAGATTTTTTAATCGTTGTTGTAGCCCCACAAATACTTTCCATACAAATTTTCCTATAATCTTAGTTATCTAGAAAACGGCTCTAACGATTTGATAAAATAATTTGAGCTGAAAAAAAGTACGCCATTTTATTTCTTGTATACATTTGAATTTTGAGAAAAAAGTTTCTTTTTAAAAACTTTTTGAAAAAAAAAATTTAAAAATAATTCAAAAACGCCAATTCATAGGTTTTCAGCAGACATATATAACTATAATTTTTGAAAAAAAAAGTATTGAGCAGTTTCAAAAATACAAATTTTTTAAAATTTGTTTTAAAAAAATATTCTTAAAAATACAAAAAAATATTAATTAATAATAAATTGGGCAACCTAAACCTATATATGTGTGAAATTTCAAAAGAATCGGTTGAGCCATTTATGAGAAACGGTCCTAAACATTAAAAAAAAAATTTAATCATATGATCGGTCGTACCTAAAAGCTGCGCTGAATTATTTATATCAAAATCGTAAGAGCCGTTTGAGAGAAAAGTAGGCTTTAACGTAACGGTTATAACAAAAATTTCAACTTTCCTCTGTACAATGCCTAAAAAACAATATATACCAATTTTTAAGCAATTCGCCCCACCCGTTTGGGCTGTAGGTGTCTATACATACATACATACAGACTGACAGACTGACAGACTGACAGACTGACAGACTGACAGACTGACAGACTGACAGACTGACAGACTGACAGACTGACAGACTGACAGACTGACAGACTGACAGACTGACAGACTGACAGACTGACAGACTGACAGACTGACAGACTGACAGACTGACAGACTGACAGACTGACAGACTGACAGACTGACAGACTGACAGACTGACAGACTGACAGACTGACAGACTGACAGACTGACAGACTGACAGACTGACAGACTGACAGACTGACAGACTGACAGACTGACAGACTGACAGACTGACAGACTGACAGACTGACAGACTGACAGACTGACAGACTGACAGACTGACAGACTGACAGACTGACAGACTGACAGACTGACAGACTGACAGACTGACAGACTGACAGACTGACAGACTGACAGACTGACAGACTGACAGACTGACAGACTGACAGACTGACAGACTGACAGACTGACAGACTGACAGACTGACAGACTGACAGACTGACAGACTGACAGACTGACAGACTGACAGACTGACAGACTGACAGACTGACAGACTGACAGACTGACAGACTGACAGACTGACAGACTGACAGACTGATAGACTGACAGACTGACAGACTGACAGACTGACAGGCTGACAGACTGGCACCGACAGACTGACAGACTGACAGACTGACAGACTGACAGACTGACAGACTGACAGACTGACAGACTGACAGACTGACAGACTGACAGACTGACAGACTGACAGACTGACAGACTGACAGACTGACAGACTGACAGACTGACAGACTGACAGACTGACAGACTGACAGACTGACAGACTGACAGACTGACAGACTGACAGACTGACAGACTGACAGACTGACAGACTGACAGACTGACAGACTGACAGACTGACAGACTGACAGACTGACAGACTGACAGACTGACAGACTGACAGACTGACAGACTGACAGACTGACAGACTGACAGACTGACAGACTGACAGACTGACAGACTGACAGACTGACAGACTGACAGACTGACAGACTGACAGACTGACAGACTGACAGACTGACAGACTGACAGACTGACAGACTGACAGACTGACAGACTGACAGACTGACAGACTGACAGACTGACAGACTGACAGACTGACAGACTGACAGACTGACAGACTGACAGACTGACAGACTGACAGACTGACAGACTGACAGACTGACAGACTGACAGACTGACAGACTGACAGACTGACAGACTGACAGACTGACAGACTGACAGACTGACAGACTGACAGACTGACAGACTGACAGACTGACAGACTGACAGACTGACAGACTGACAGACTGACAGACTGACAGACTGACAGACTGACAGACTGACAGACTGACAGACTGACAGACTGACAGACTGACAGACTGACAGACTGACAGACTGACAGACTGACAGACTGACAGACTGACAGACTGACAGACTGACAGACTGACAGACTGACAGACAGACATACAGACGGATAGAATTTTTAGACCATCTTTTTTCGTCCTTGCTATCATCGTAATGTCATGTTTGATTGTTATCTCAAAACTTTTTTTTCGATGATTGCACAACTTGCCTTATAGTACCTATAATCGCAAGTAAAAATACTGCATACCAAAATTTTAGGAAATCATATTTTTTTTATTTTTGGGAAAAAAATACTTGAAAATTCAGTATTTCAAAAACGGCTGGATGTCTTTATTTTGAAATTTAGTTTTTAAATTTTATATTTTAATTTTATTTTAATTTAAAATTAATTTTTTTTTGTGGAAAAAAAATAAAGAAATTTCGCTATAAAAAATTAAGTAAAATTGACTTTAAAAATATATTTAAATTTTTAATATAAATCTTTTGCATATGATGTGATCGAACATAAGAGCAATTACGCGCGATCCGGTCGTGCATTTTATTGTAGACCAAGTTACATTTTTTTTGATGATTTGTACTGCTTAAAACTTTGCTGCTTTTCCACAGTCAATATGCATAATAAAACAATAAATCAAAGACAAAGAACAATATACGAATATTTCTTATTTATAAAAATTAGATTCAGCTGAAAATGTTAGGTTCCTTCAATTCTTGTTAATTAAAAACATACACCCAGGAATATGGTTGAAAATTTAAAGACACTATCCGCCACCAGCTACCGAACTTATTTATTTATTTCAATTCAATTTTCATTTTTCACAAGATAAATGATAGACAATAATGAAAATTGGCCCTAACTTACTGAAGAATTTCATTCCTTTAAGGTTTTTTAAAACAAAAAATTAATACTAAACCACTTCAAAGCATATTTGAATTGAACCACAACAAAAACAATTTCCTATATTTTATTTAATTATGCACAAGGAAACGAAAAACAATATGTAATATTATTTAGTTATTGAGGAATTATAGGTAGGTAAAGGTACAATACAAATTATTTTAATGAGTACGAAAATAATCACTGGGAAGAGCTTACTTCCTTTTACGTACGCACGTTTAGTTGGTTCTATTGGAACAGCTCTGTCTAATGACTTCCCGTGCCTTAACAGTTAACACATTTAAGAAAAAAACATACCTACATGAATGGAGAAAGGAAACCCTTCACATTGAAAAAAAAATCGGATTATAAAACGAAGTCCTTAAAATTAAATGAAAGCGAACAAGCTATGAAAACGGAAGATACTTTTTTTGGCTCAAGATTTATTTCGTGTGTTTGTGTGTGTTTTTTTTTCCTTTAACAAGAACAAAAGCAACATTTTGTCATTATGCTTTGCTTTTTTTAATTTATATTTTTATGACAAATTTTGTGAATTTCTCTCTTGAATGCTAAAACGTGCAAAATTAAACTCACTCTCGTGTTACTAAATCGTTTCAAAGTCGTTTCTTAAAGATTTTCAATTACTTTTATTTCGAAAAACGCATAGAGTTAAAGAGCAAGGCTTAGGTTTCGTGTATATACAGTGCCGTTCATCTGAATAGGTACAACTTTTTTTGTAAGTTAATGTTATATTTTCTCTTCATACATAATGGAATGATACATCTTTGTTATATATGTATTGAAAGAACATCATTATCCGCTTGGTTTGGGTTAAACAAAATTGTCTTAAAGCTTACCGTTATTCATAGACGCTAGCTGGACCAAATGCATTAATAAAAACAAATATATTTTTTGGCTAACAGTAACAAGAAATAAAATGCACGACTGGATCGTACAAACTTGCTCTTGTAGCTAACAATTTTATGTTGCTAAACTTTGACGCTGTTAGTAAGTATGTAGTCTAGTTATTTTTACTATGCAGGAATAAGGCCGATGTAGGTATACGATTACCTTGATTCTTAGTATAATGAATTTTCCAATGGATGATTCAAGGAATAGTAACATAGGTACCTACTTACGTACAAATGTATATTTTACTCTAGGTTATGGATTTTAATAATGCAAGTTAGGAGACAAATATGTACTAGTAGGTACATACATGGATGGAACCCTACATATAATAATGAAAATGCAGGATGTACGTTACAAGGGTAGGCAGCTATATGTATAAATTTTATAATTTAGGTGCAATATGCATATATAAGGTTCATGTGATTCTTAAAGATACATAATTTATAAAAAAATGTATGAGGGCCTACATTGTATGTAGTATTCAGTGAAGTAGGCAAACACTCGTAAAAAGGGAATAATAATAAGGTAGAAATAAATGGATAATACACATAATAATAAGTTGTTATAGTTTGATGGAAAACAAGGATGACAATGGTTAGAGTGGTTTTTTAAAAAAAAAATATTTTTTATGCACACAATCTTAAGAACACTTTTAGAAAAAAACATTTAAAACGCCACTTTGAAAATATATTTAACATACATATAAAATTTAAGTTTCAAATAAATTCGGTAACTGGTTTTAAAAAAATCGATTTTTCAAAAAAAAATGTATATATTTTTTAAAAATCGAAAAACATTTTTTTTTTCAAAATTTGAGTATGCAGTGTTATTAACACTTTTAGGAAGCATTTGCATACAAAAATAATTTTAAAAGGTTCATCCAATATTGAGAAAGTTAAAAGTATGAAAAGTGGTTCTATGGGAATTACCGTTAATAAGTACGCAAAATGAAATATTTTTATACTTAAAATTGGACTATATGAATTTTATAATAAAAAATCTTGGAGCCGTTTTTGAGAAATACATTTTTTACATTAACAGCTTTTTAACATTTGTATGGGAGGTACCATTGTTTTTTATTTTAGTAAAATAGTTTTCTTAACTATTCAAGATAATGTCAAAAAAAACTACCAAATATGAAGTTTCGAAAAAATCTATATAATTGTTTTGGAAATTTTGAGATTTCAAAAAAAAATTGTTTTTTTAATTTCCAAAAAAAGTATTTTTTTTGAAAAATTTAGGCTTACAATAGTGCTTAAGCTTTCTAGGAGCTTCTGCGTAAAACATTTCAAAAAAATCAAATTACGTAGACTCTCGCTTAGTTGAACATACGATACTTAAACAATCCAACAACTTGAACATGCTGTTTTCCCTTTTATGTATTCTGTAGCTTGAACAGGCAATTTTTAAGACTCTTGAACTTTTTTGTTGCTGACTATACAACTATATTTGATATTCTTTAGCTTGACCAAATAAATTTTATATCAACAGAAGTTTTAATTTCCTCATTGTAGGATACTACGTTTGTAGACTGTTTTTCATTCAAGGGAAATTCCCCGAATTTATTATTGCGTATGTATATAAGACTTTATTTATTTTCCAGTTCAAGCAAAAACGTTTTAATAAAATTCGCCAGTAATTTTTTTGCAAGAGTTTGAAGTGCGTCTTTGGAAGTTAAGTTTAAGGTTTAAGTTTTAAAGTTCAAAATGGGTCCAAAAAAAGGACTACAAATTAGAATGTTGACATTTAAACAAAAGACATTCTTGGACAAATTAACAAAGGAAACACCGTTAAATTGTACAAATAGAATTTGACCCGTGTGATGTTATTATGGTACAAGTATTGTAACTGATACCGAAGTTATCTAAATGATTAATAAAGTGATCAATTGGGCTAGTCAAAACAATAGGACATCCTAAGAATTCACAGTTCTCCAAGACCTCAGAGAAATTGCGCCCAAAAATGTTTTGCAAAATAACATTTTTTTTCCAAAGTTGGTTTTAATACAATTGTGTTTTGTCACTTACATAAATTTATAATAATAAATTGAATACATATAAAAAGAAAGACTTTTTATTTTGTCCAGTAACTTGAAAAATCCAATAACTTAAGCAAGCCTCGTTTCGTATGTGTTCAAGTTAGCGAGATTCTATTGCAACTGTTTCCCAGAAAATCGAAAACCAAAAAAACTAGAGATACAAAAAACAACAATTTTTTTCAAAAAAAAAAAAAATAAATTACCAAAAAGGACCTTTTCCCTTCATTAATGAACTTATGTTTTTATGATTAAAATCGTTGGAGCCGAAAAATAAGATTTTTGTGTTTGGCCAAAAAAAAGTATGGGAGCTACAACAGTTATTTGTCATCGGAAAAAAAAATGAAAAAAAACATGTGGGCATATTACTGAAAAAAAACAATATGTACCAAGTTTGAAGCAAATCCATCCAACCGTTTAGACTGTAGAATCGAGGACAAACAGACGGAATTGTGGGACCCACTTTTTTGGTGTTCTCTATGATCGTAATGTCATATTTGATTGTTAGATTTTTTTTCCGAATGCATAATTTGCCCTATACATATGTATGTAGTACCTATAATCGCGAGTAAAAATAGTTGTACCTATTCATATGACCCGCAGAGTATGTACGTAGTGTACCTATGGGCCTGTCTTAAACAAAAAAAATGCCATTGTTCATATTTATTGTGCGCGAAATTAATTAACACACTCTCTTCTTAACTGGACCGTTTTCGTATTAATAAACCAATATCTTACATCTTTCATACGCGTATTGCCTAAGAGTTAAGCAGCTACTTAATTAATCTCTCCAGGGGCTATTACTTATAATATATTATTTTCTTATATGAAAAACAGTTAACTTTTTTTTGAGAATCTCAAGCTTATATCCACAAAGCTGAGAGCAAACCCTTTTACCCTTCATAACACATATGAAAATATAATAATATTAATAATATCTATATAGATGATCAAAAAAAAACATCCCCTGGGGCGAATTTACTAATGCGGTCGTCTAGAGGGCGAAAGAAATCTCCTTTAACATGTGTCCATAGACCGTATTCAATTTAATCAAATCAGTCGGCAATAGTAATAGATATCATTGCGAAACTAATCTACTTATGCAAACGGAAAGGCAACTGAATATCTAATGCGAGTAAGTATACCTATAAACCCATCCGAGGATGATGAAAAAATGTTCTTAAGTATTTTCCTAAGCAATCTATTGGAAAAGGATTGTTTGAATATATATGTTATGTTGATACTGAAAGCACTAACACTGAGAACAATTGAGGATTTACAAATTGTTTCAAGTCACTAATTTAAAAAAAAAAATAAATTTTAATGCTTAACCACTTAACACTTAACTTTAGTTTTCATTTATATTTGTATACTTGTTTTCTATTGCTGGTTTTAGACTATTCCTTTAGAGTGCCTTGTCAGCATTTGGACAAGGAATTTTAGACTGATGACGGTTAATAGTTTTTTTTTTTAGCAAACAAAAGAAAAATTCCAGCCTTTAAAATTCCATTGAGTGAAGATACTCCACCCAAAATCTCGGATCAAGCTAAATATGTAGACGCGTCCATTAGGGTGTTTTTTTTTTTTAAATAGAAGAAATTATTTATTTCCCACCAATTTTCCTTGTTCCTTTATATTCAAAACGGATCCTATAAATATGTCCTCAAATGAGTTTGGAATTCTAAAATTTCTCGTCTTTCAGACAAAATAATTAAGACTCCATTTAATGGCTGATATTTTATTTTAATACATATATGTAATATTAATATTTTATAAATAAATTAATTCTTAAGTAATAATTTAGAAATTAATAAATCCACAATTATATGATCAACGTGACCAGAATATCCACTTTTAGTTTTTACCACAACGTTGACCAAGAATTGGTGTCAACGAATTCGTCAACAAATTTGCAAAATTTTTCGTTGACAATCTCACGAAGCAACGCTTCGTATGTATAAACAAGGCCCTTAAGCTATAAAAGCCATCTAAAAATAAATTTTATTAAAAAAACCCGCAACGATTTGCGAGTAGTTCAATTTCATATAATTTGAAACAGATAACCAAACAACAAAAAAACAATCATTAATTTTTATAATTGAAACCCAACTCAAAATTTTGGGTTTTATAGATACTTTCTGGGCAAAACCTATACAATGGATTCTATTACGCCTCATTTAAGATATACCCTATTAAGTTAAAGCTCTCCGAAACAAGATAGCTATGATTTATAAACATAAAGGCTTAGAGTCATTTTCCCATCTGTTTATGTTATCGGGTTTTTGGTCATGACCTTTTTATGTCAACACTATTATCGTTGGAATAATTTTTTTTTGTGGTGAGTTTCGAAAGTAATCAAAATATATAAAACTGTTAGGAATAGGGAGTTTTAAATCTTTATTTCACATGGTGAGGCCACAACTTATAGATAAAAAAAAAGAATTCAAACAAAAATTTAAATGTCAGGACTTCGAATCTTTAACATGGCTTTTGTGTGGCTTCTTATATAAGAGGTACCAATCAAACCCACAGGGAATTATATTATGTAAATATATATGCGTGTAGACTTAGCTATACATTTTTTCTTGTTGAATATATTTAATTGAAAAGCATCAGTGGGTAAAATTGATTGATATTAATTGATGGTCGACTTTAGGGAGGACATTTAAAAATAATAAAAAAGTTACAGACGACATTCGGCGACGTTTTGATAAGAAATAGGTACTACGTTCTTGTGTCTTTTAAACTTTTAATAGATTTCAATTTCCTTCAAAAAACGTATCTCTCAATTTTGGGTTTAGCTCAACCACAATATTACTTACACATACCTAAATTCTTATCCGGCAGAACACAAACATAGAACATAACAAAAGTTGGATTCTCAGAAGTCCAGCATTTATCTTTCTGGCATTCCACAAGGATCCAGGCACGAGTACGATAACTTTGTCGCCAAAAATTGATAACGGTTTTTTGTAGAGGGTCAAAAACAAGCATATGGGGTCTATCTCAATTTTAGAAAAAAAGACTCAAAATGCAAACAAAATATAAAAAAAAACAACGGCAGCACTTACAATAAGGCACTATACCGGTTATGAATGCCAAAAGTCTGTTCTTTAATCATAAATTATAATAACAATAAATAATAAAATACCAACAAAAAATAAAAATCTCATACAAAAGTAGTTTTAGTAGTCCAAAATGCGTTTCGCCCAGGCACGATAGTTGGGCTCGTCAGTAAGATGCTATCGTACCCTTCTAAGACGCAATGTTTTTCGGTCGATGATTACCGACTCTTATAAAATTCCCCTAAATAACATAATTTGCAGTGTGTAAATGCTACAAATTTTATAAGAGGTGGTAATCATCGACCGAAAAACATTGCGTCTTAGAAGGGTACGATAGCATCTAACTGACGAGCCCAACTATCGTGCCTAAGCGAAACGCATTTTGGACTACAGGTCATTAAAATCATCGATACGTAATGTTGATTGTTTTGAACAACAGAATAGTTTTAAGCTGCAAAAAGATTTGAATTCGGGAAACACCTTTGACCATTATAAATTCTGTTATATTAAAAATGCATTGTGTGTAGCATTAGACAACTTTGACCTAGCAGTTGTTATACTCCTTTAAATACCCGCTTGAGATTAGCTAATTCACTAACAAGTCCGATCCAATCTTATGATTAAAATATTTTCTCCTATTCTGATACTCACAGTTTTCGCAAATTGGAGCTTACTGATAAGGATTTACTCAAATACATAATGTAGGTATATTTATCGACGTCGAAAATTTGATTATACCTCAAATATTCGAACAAAACTACTATAGGTTGTTCCATGTGTGGAAATTCCATTTCCATTGTGAGAGGAAATAAAAATCATCGATAATGTGGTTAAATTTCGTTAAGTGGTGGTTGTCCTTGCTAATTCTGCATTTCGATCAATTTTGAAAAGTCCGAAATGGTTTCGAAGTGTCATAATTGCAGGTTTATCTATGTTTCAAGTAAACTGTGAATTTGATTTACCCATTCGAGTCCTATGCACTCTATACCTCTCTATTATGCTATCCGATGGGTGAACTGCATTATTCCAAGTTTATTTTGACATATTAACAGATGCTCATGCGCAAATAGTATGAAATTTGGATAAAATCACTTTGTATTGGTGCGGACTTTTTTTTCTACGACAAACAGAAATGAGTAAATTCCCAAATAAATAAATACAAGGAACATAACGAAAAAATTAATACAACCTGGAACGATGATTTTCATAGTATTTAAATAGATAATGTGATATTGGAAGCTTATACGATTTATTTATTAAAAAAAACTCCATCAAAATTGTCTAGCAAATTTCAAGACCCGCAAAATTTTTTTATGAAGGCTTGAATAGTATGGAGTGAGTGCATTAAATAACAGAAAACTGCACAATATTACCGACTTTACAAGTACCTATATCAGAATCACTTCTAATGCACAGGAAAATAACGATAATAGTAAAAACTCATAGAAAATTCCACCCAATGAATAGCAGAATAGGATTGATAGCCTTTCCAAGCTTCAACAGCTGTCTCAAAATTGTAACTAAAATTGCGCCACAAATGGATCAGATAGAAAAATAAGATTCTTACATTTTGTAGCAAGAAACCGACTAAATAATAAGACTAACCAATTTAATTTTCGAAGTACCAATTCTAATAATTCACAATAATCATTTCGAACGAATTATTATGGAACACAAAATTTTCACATTTGTCGTGTGAATTCACAAAAAGTGAAATGCAGAACATGGGCGTAAATCTTGGGAGTGAATCCCAAATAATAGTTATTTATTATTATTAATATTATGAATTCTTTATTTAACCAAAACTTTAAATATACCTTTTCTAAAATAATTTTAAGAACATTAGCATGGCAAAAAATATTTGCCGTCTGCCTGAAATTGACATTTATTGAGAATAAAAAAAAAAATAAAAAAGAAAGTTTAAGATTATAATAAGCTTAAAGTAAATATAAATAAATAATACAAGGATAGATAAATGTACATACATAAATTTAAAATTTTGAATTTACTCTAAAGAACTGTTTCGGTAATCTAAGGCATGATCAATAAAACTGATAAGGACCTTCCAACCGCACTCTCCATTTAAAATTTGTTTCGCTTCCTCGTTATTTAAAAAGCTTTTTGAGAAATAAAGTCTTCGAAGTTCTTGCAGAATAGGACAAACGGCTAAAAAATGGTTGACATCTTCGATTTCATTTCGATTGCAAAGGTTACACCTGGGATTATCATTTCTGTGGGGCTTATAATTCAAATTTAGCATCTCAGACCTTGCCTTAAACAAAGTACTTATTTGATTTGCAGAGAGTTTACTATTAAAGTAATTGTTTACAACCAGAGTGTGATTAAGTTGCTTATAGACCAATCTGCTTGGAGAGGTTTGAGCCCTATTCAAAAACTTGAGTTACAGTGAGTCATCGACAATTGCAATACAATCATAAAACCTACCTTTCCAACTAGCAAGGGAAGTTGCACTAAGGTTTAGATTAAATCCGTGTGCATTTGCTATCTCCTGCCATTCTTTGAATGGAGACAAATTCCTTCGGAATGCAAAATCCATCATTTGCTTATGAAGATTTTCACTTGACCTTTGCATTACATTTATTATATAGTCGGCATTATATTTAAGATTTTTAAGATAGATTGGAGGGATACCTGATTCCACATGTATGGCATAATTTGGTGTAGCATTTGGAAGTTTAAAAATTCGTTTAAAAAAGAAGCGTTGCACTATCTCAAATTCATCGAGATCTTGGTAACCAAAAACTTGACTGGCATAGCATAAGCATGAGTTTATAGTGGCTTCAAAGACTCTAAATTTAGCTGAGATGCCAATGTATTTGTTGCAGAAGATTTTGTTCCATATAAGATTTATTGCAGTTTTTGCCGACAAGCATTTATCTCTAACATGCGGACGGAAATCTAGATTGTCACGAAAAAGAACACCTAAATATTTAAATTGGTTAACCACCTCTATAGGTTCACGCTCAAGAAACCATGCTTCTCGCGGGCTTCTCCTTCGACGGGTACTTTCAAAGATCATAATTTTCGACTTCGCCGTGTTTATATTCAGGTCCCATTTCTCACAAAAGCTTTTGAGTCTATTAATTTGTAATTGTAATGTGATAGGGTTGCCCGACAAAACGACAAGGTTGTCCGCTTAAAGTAGAACCTTAATAAGAAGATTCCCAAATCGAACACCCCCAGGCAAATTACGCGAGACATCATCAATGAAAAGGGCGAACATAATCGGGCTTAAGGGACAACCTTGGGGCACACCGCTATTGGTACTAAAGAAGCTGGACATTGCACTCCCATTTGCCACAGCGGCGCAAGTATTGGTGAGGAGAAGTTTATAGAGTCTGAAAAATTTCGTCGATATACCTAACGTTGATAATTTATACAGTAGTGAATTCCGGTTGATATTATCAAATGCTGACCTAAAATCAATAAAAAAGACATAAAGTTTTTGTTTGTTATCGATGAATCGTTTTGCTATATTGAAGAGTGCGAAGATCTGATCCACAGTTGAAAGACCAGAGCGAAAACCAGCTTTGAAAGAGCTTAACAATTTGTTCTCTTCTACCCACCTCATAAGCCTACAATAAAGAATTTGGATAAATATTTTTCTAAGACAAGGTAGAATCGAAATGCCCCTATAGTTTGCAGGTGAGCTTGGGTCTCCTTTTTTAAAAATTGGACAAATTTTTGACATCAAAAATACCTGAGGTATTTCTTCTTTTTCAAGAAGCTTATTAAAAAAAATCAAGAAGAAGATTTAGGAACGCCGGAGAGGAGTTTTTAAAATTCGGCTGGAATTCCATCTAGCCCGGCTGCCTTGTTGTTTTTCATATTTTTAAGAATTGCTTGCAATTCATTTATTGTAATAAGCTCATCTAGGTCTGAAACAGCAATTGAGGGTAAAGCATATTGAAAAATTTGTGAATTTGTTGGAGGGTTAAGAAGTTCCATGAAATGGTTTGCTAGTGACTCTATATTTATTGTCTTTGCTGGAAAATTATTAGCCCCACTTAAACATCTTATCTTAGACCAAAACGATTTTGAATCTTTACATTTTGATAAACCTACTGCTATGCCGTCCATGAAAGTTTTTTGTTTATTTTTGCATAGACTCTTATACTTTTCGTTTGCATCTAGGTAGAGCGATTTAAAGAAATTGGACTTGGTTTTCCTAAAAATGTTAAGCATTGCAAAAGATGTTTTCCTGAGTTTAATGCATTCCCAGTCATACCACTCAACAGCAAAATTTTGTTTGCCATTGAGTGGCATGGCTGAATGCTTTATGACTTCTATTATTTCACCAGCCGACTGCTCGCAGGACCATGATACATGGCTCGCTAGATTATTTACTTGAACATCGAATCTACGCTTATACACAGCTACCTGACTATTGACACATTCATATTTTCGAACTGATTCGGTCAGCATAGAATCGAAGTTTTGAAATTTTATGGATATCACTATTGGAAGGTGACCTAAATAGATTGCGGGTTGTACCTCAAAATCCTCTATAAAAGTAGGCCAATCGCCTCTAGCTAAGCAGTAATCAATTACAGAACAACCCTGACCAGCAATAAATGTTAGTTCAACTCTGCTATCACTTTTTGTAATTCTATTCAAAATCATTAAACCGAAGTCCTCAGCCAGTTTCATTAAACGCCTGCCATAACTATTAACAGTTACGTCCAAGGATGAGGTATTGTTCATCAAAGAAGCTGGGTTTTGAAATTCACCGATTCCTGCATTTAAATCACCTAATATTAAAATATTCTTAAACTCAATTTCATTTAGAAAGGAATGCAACTCATTAAAATCGTTAATCCAATTAGTACAATTCAATTACTTTGGAAGAATGTAATATTGTTTATGCCTATGATTTAACATTATCACAGTCCTTCTATTTACAGAGCCTATACTAATAAAACTTTTTAAGCTACTTCGTATAGCTATCAAATAACCTCCACTCGCTCTACCAAAACTACTATTGCGGGTGACGGGAATAAATTTAATAAGAAAATCTTTGAAAAACTTAACAAATTGGGCTTCCTGACGATCTTCAAGAAAAGTTTCTAATAGAATAATAATGTCAAACTCTAATATAAACTTTAAAAAATCTGGAATTGTTAATTTGTTTTTAAGACCAGATACATTATAACTTAAGATTTTTACATTGAAAATTACTTGGGAGACGGCAACACTATCCTACAATTGATGACGATGTTGACTGGATCCTGGTTGTTGATGTTGACTATTGGGTGGCACTGATATCGTATAGGAGTCTTTATTGTTGTTGTAGCTGTCAAAAAATCGTAGTCCACTATCTCCAAATGTGTTTTTGACAAAAGAATATTCCTCCGCATTGTTTACAATCAATCCGCGTGCAAAGTTGTAGGAAAATGCATAGTTATTAATGTGAATTTTTACTGCTTTTATCAAAATTTTCGCGCTTGGTGTTATGGCGAGTAGATTGTTTTTGATTCCGTAGAGTGATTTCCTTTTTTGTCGTGTGATGAAAGACTGTTCACGATGAACATAATAGTTCATCTTTGATAAGCCTTCGTTAAGTTATTTTAGCTTCGACAAAACCTTACAGAAACTATAATGGAAGCTGAAACATTTCTTAAGATGCCGGGGGCTAATTATATGAATATCCTGAAAACCCCCGTTTCGTTGATGTGCCCGAGAGTAAAGAATCACAAATAATCATGTTTCAAATGTATATTAAAATATTATTTGAACATAATTACTGAAAATCATTATTAAAGATTGAAAACTGTTATTTTTAAGGAGTATACAATCTGTCTTCTGAATTCAATTTGTGTTGCATACCATCACTTGGCGAATGCTAATGCTACCGCTTAAGAATTTACTACTTTAGGCAGCAAAAAACGAATTTTGTTAAAATATTTTCCAATTATTGTAGCTTCCACAAATCCAGTGGTGAAATAAAATTCATATTATATATCATATTATACCAACATTAACGTGTTATAGAAATTAATTCCTATAATTGCTTTTTTAATGAATTTTAATCTGATTGTTCAGTTTATAAAATATATCTCCATATAATGACTCCTTGTCATTAAATCTCAAACCTCCCAAGAGCCACAATCCTTATAAACATTAAACCTTTAATCGTGAATAACAAAACATAATCCTTTCTGCCAAGCCTACGACTACGAGTACCTCTTAGAAATTAGGATATTAAAGAGCTTCAACCACAAAAGCTCTGTAATTATGTAAATGCTGCTTTTGATGACACTGATATTATAATGATAATGCATAATCCCGTAGGCGTAGGGTAATTGCCCGTGAAAATGTTCATCAAATCTTCACCAACAATTATGATTGTATAGAGTTCCTCTTGCACAACAGAGATCCCATTATCATAAAAACGTGGGGACATTGTATACTTCAAAATTTTTTTTATAATTCCTATGGAAATGTCCTTGAATCCTTTTGTTATTCTATTTTTTAAGAAAACATAAATAACTGTTAACGATATGCTTTAAACGTGTTATCAAAGAGTTTTATTTTTTTCCCTTTTGTTGGGCATCATTACGATAAGCTAACTAAACTTATGACTTCCTACGTAATAAAAAAAATTGTTGTTTATTTATCGTGGCTGGAGCTTTAGGGAATTAAATTAAAATGAGTAGCTAGGATTATTCAATTATGTACAATATCAATATTTTTTAATTCTCTATTGATTGTGTTGTAAAGGGCTCGAGTTAAAATTTTGTATACGCACTTTAATTAGAAAGATTGCTGCCGGTACCCCAAGGGGCATTCAATTGGTTAGGTTAAAAGTTATTTTTCAATTTTGAATTATTTGATGCAAAAATTAAATTTTCCCTTAGCTCTGGGCTGTTATAAATATAATTTTGGTTCAAATTTGCTTTTCGATCAATGAACGTTGAAATAGATATTCTCTAGAGAATAACTCATGAACATTTTTTATCCCTATGAGAAGTTTGCAAAAAACTCAGTCGTTCCGTCAAACCTGCAGGCTCAGGTTCTCTTAGCAACTTAGCAGACCGGCTGACACACAGTGGTGCAAAAGCGGAATACAAATTTAATCTATTACTTAAAATATAGGTACTATAGGGCAAGTTTAGCATTTGGAAAAAAATCGAATTCGCGATTTTAACCAAATTTGACATTACGAGGACAAGGAACACCAAAAAAGTCGTTCCAGTAATTCCGTATGTCTGTAGATCGATCTACAGCCTAACCCGATGAAACGATTTTCTTGAAATTTGGTGCTTAAGCGTGATTGTTTCAATCGATTTTTGAATCGTTTCTTAGCCCCAAAAATAACGGCACCTGCCATACAATTTGGTCTACTATCTTAATAATCTCAAAAGATTTTGAAAAACAAAATTTGTCTGCACTAGTCTACATTTTGGTACAAACATTTTTTTTTACATATTTTGTTATTACGGGACCTGCCATACAACCATTTTTTTTCATTTTCGAATTCTTCATAAACTGATCGACGGATTTCGATAAATTTAAAATAGAAGGTATTTCGAATTATAAATAAGACTAATAAATAATTATTTTGAAAACAAAAAAAAATAGTTTTTTTTTGAAAATTAATTTTTTTCGAAAACTGGTGAACGCTTTTTTGTTTTAAGTTCTCTTGTTAAGTTTCTTTGTAAAATATTTAAAATTAAAATATCACTTTTTTTTTAGAATAAATTAAAGAATTTTTGTGTATAAAAAATAATTACAAAATTAAAATGGATGACTGGATCGCACGTAATTGCGATAAGTCACAAGATTCGTAGTAGAAACAGCTAAATATATTTTAAAGTCGTGTTTCACCTAATTTTGTATACACAAATAATTGTAAGTAATTAACTACACACATTAATAAATTTAAAAACAGAATTTCAAAAAAAAAAATTGTCCACCCGTTTTCTAACCATTGAGTTATTTACAATTAGAAGGACCTCCTATAGTTATATAAATATTTTCATAGAAATCTGTCGAGACGCTTATCAGACAGTCGAAATTAAAAAAAATGGTTGTATGACAGATAGCGTTAATAACAAAATATGTATACAAAAATGTATACAACAATTTAGAATTTTTTATAACCGTGTATGTATGTTATTATTATTTAAAATTATCTTAAAATATGATATTTTTATAGAGTAACTGGAAGTAGGTATGTACATTACCTATCGATTTTATCATTTACTTATTGCGTGACCAGTATGTTGAAGTCTTAATGTTCCCAGTATGCCCACTTTCTCACACAAATGGAAATAATAAGAGGAAATAACTCCAAAAATGTCTACTTAACTTTTGCAATCAATCAAACCCTCCAATCGTAAACTCATTTATATTTTTCAATAACTTGCAACCTCATTATGTTGGTTACAGATGGGTAGTACGACTGTAAGAGTATATTATCCATTCATCTGTGTATCTACTTTGCAGACACACTCTATTTCACACGCAAAAGCTATAATATTTCACCCTCTTATGTGGCTAAAAGAATGAAAACACTGATTCCATATATTGTTGCATGAACTTACTCTAATAAAAAAATAAATAAATTTGAAAATATTAAAATATTTTTTTTCCAATTCACATTTTTTTGAAAAGATTGAATATACTCTGTTCAATTTATATTTCAGTACAGGCTTTATGGGAGAGAATGCGATAAGAACCTATATATTTTTGGTTAAAAGCTGTGAACATAGCGTATATGACCTTAAAATAGGCATACATTTGGAAAACTGCCGAAAACAGCAGTAATTTTTGTAAAGCATAAGAATTCGATCAGTAGTTAAATTTTGAAAACGTACCATGGCATGTTTAATATTTGTTGCTAAACATTAAATTTAATGACCTATTTCAACATCTCAAGCCTCAAAATTTTGAGGACTGTACTTTTGGAAAACGAATACAACGATTATTATAGAGTCTATCTACTTTTACTTACTTTTTTTCTATAATTTTCTCTAAGCTTAGAAAGTTTAGGTACTATAGGCAAGTACCTACTGAATTTGGAAAAAATAAAACTCGAGATTTTGATCAAATTTGGCATTACGATGACAGAGAACACGGACAAAGTTGGTCCCTCAATTTTGCTGCCTGCCTCCATGAAATTGATATTTTGTTAGCCCTAAAAATAACGGTACTTGCAGTACAACCGTTATAGAATCTCGAAAACGACTCTAAATCTGAATACACACATGACGACATTAGCGCAACCTCAGTACTGTGTGTTAATCATCATTAATTTCATTTTTTGAAATTGCCGTTTTCCTTATTTTTTCATGACGAACTAAACGGTAAATGCAGTAAGCAATGATACGTACGAAGCAACGGTTGCAGCAACCGAACACTTCCTCACTTGGCCAGCATAAAAAAATAAAATAAATAAATACAATTTTATATTTGTTTCCTTCAATTGTGTATATATTGTTCATTTGCATAGAAATAATAAAAAAAGACATGTGCGTCTCGGGACGCCCGACAGAAGTGAAAACCTAAACTAATCTGAGTTGAACTATTTAATATTGAAATTGTTTAACTTGAGAAGAGCTTCAAAAGTTTTCGATAATTTGATTAATTTCAAAAGTTCTCCGTATGCGTGAGAGAAATGGAAGCCAGACTGACTAGCGCCGTAAGGCGTTAAGTAACGAAGCGGTTTACCCTCCCATAAGAAGTTATCACTTCAAAAAATTAAAATAATATCATTTTGCTTATTTTTTTTTACTATATATTTTATTTTTAAGCGATTTGGCGTTTTTTCGATATTTTATATTAAAGTTTATGGTTTCTTCCGATTTTTTTTTGTTTAAATTGCAACATTAGCTGATATAAATCAGGCAACTCTACCACCGATCTTACTTCCGCTTCAAAAAGCTTAAATTTCGCACTCGACGTGATGGCTTTTGTGCTTCCGTAAGCTTTTACTGCGAGTGCTTTTTGAACGAAATCCTCTCAGCTCTCACTATTTCAAGTGCCACATTTCCCCATAAAAGGAAAAGAAAAACGTGTTCAGCAGGCTGGAACCCACTACCCAGAAGGTTTGGAACAGTCATATATTTAAGATCCGCGTCATACCTACTGCTGTTTAATTGTTCTCTTAATGCTGCCTTAATTTCGAAATTGTAGATCAATAAAGAAGATATTTAGATTTACTTTACACAAAATACATATATTTTAATAAAATTACATTTTACTCAAGGTAGGTAATGGCTGACTTTTGTCTTTGCCAGTTCTTCAGGTTTCCGAGATATTTAACCTGCTCAGAAAACTAAAATCCCACATATTTCGCTCCGCTAATAAATTGATGAGGCGAATCCAACATTATTTTTCTCAGTATTTGACGTCAAAACTGAGAGATTTTGCTAAGGAATCCTGTTCATATGAAAGATATTGCTGAGATCTCATTTTCTGTACTAGGATATTGTTCTCACTGTCAGAAAATTGAAACTGAACTTTCTATTCAGGATTCTTATCGTGCTCGATCAACGTTATTTTTTGCGGCTTCGTTAATTTTGAGGTTTCCGAACTGTCAACAGCCACGGATTAATTATCTATAATTTGTCTTATAACTTGGAGATTATTTTCATGCTTAGAATAAATATCCTTAAGCTTTTCAATCTCAATAAAATTTAAAAAGTGTGGGAACAATTTGTACAATATTCCCAACGCACACACCCACGTCCCTATTTCAATTTATCAATTTCGATTCGATTTCACTGTTGTCGGTCTCTCGTGTAATATACATATGTATGTACTTCTCCCTGATGAATTATTTTTTTTTTGTACTGTCTGTTCTTTAACATCCTTCGCCATAATAAGTTTCTTTAAGTCACAATAAGTGTCACTTTAAGGCTTTATCGATTGAGTCAGCATCATCGCCTCATGCAACATCAATAATGTTAACATCAACATCAAGAATCACCGGTCTGTCTATCCTCTAGCTCTAGCACATCGCTGCAGATTTTTCTATGTTCCAGTGATTATCATATACTCATCATTATTAAGATATAATTGCAATTGGTATTCCCAGTATTTTTATGTACAATGTACATTCACAATCCACAAAATATGAGTAGTTAGATATAATTCTATAACACTACTCCCACAATTGCAATGCATATTGCAAATTCTAGCTGAAGATACTCGTAAATAAGGTATAGTTGGAATATGTCTTACTCGAGAGAGAGAAAGAGAGAAAAGTGGCATGTACAAAAAGGTTTAAGTCACAAGGGTATGACATAGGAAGTAAGGTTTTCATTTCGTTACGAGGAAATGTGATTTATAAAATTGCATTACAATGCAAAAAGGAATAATTCACAATTGTGGCAAGGTACACAAGGTATGAGAGAAAATCCTGCAATATCTTTGTGCCATGACTGTAGTTTTTTTTTTTTCAGATAATACATATCCCAAATATTTATATGTATGCTCAGGACTTTAACCCTGCAGATAAATGTATTTTTTGTAATAGAAAAAAGAAAAAAGCTACTCCACACAATGTGCATTGTGTATGTGGGGATTAAGCTAAGTTAAAATGGTTTCAAAGCTTTTATGGAATTTACTATGATTTTTATAGTGCATTTTGTAAGTATACACAGGCAAATGAATTAGGAGCGAATTTTTTTCAGTCAAAGTTTAATATAACTTACTTAACGGGACTTTTCCCAGTTTGAACAACGGCATTCCTTCATTCTCCCCTATCCTGGACGACCTGCTTCCTCTTGGATCCGGGATACCTTGGTCTCTGAACCGGAGGTAACCCTACCAATATAACAGTCGACAGTTTTTGTATCATCTTTGTACAGCTTATACATTAAACCAGTGAACACGAGTACAATGTCTCTGTTTAGTTTACCCTCTTATCTTGCGGTAATCAAAACCCGATTTTTTTTCAAACTTGCTGGATAGGCGTTTTAGGTGATTGTCCAAAATAGATTTTTGAATCGTTGTTTTAGCCCCAAAAATAACGGTACCTGCCATACAAATTTGTATACCATCTTAATTATCTCAAAAACGGCTGTAACAATATTGATAAAAATTGGTGTGTGTACTACCTTGTGTATGGTCTACATTTCGTTTGAATATTTTGTTATTAACGGTACTTGCCATACAACCATTATATTGATTTTCGACTTTCTCATAAACGCCTCAACGGATTTCGATCACTTTTTTTTATATACAAGAGCTCCTTCGAATCCTAAATAATACTGCATTTCAAAATTTTCGAAAATTGTTTTTTTTTTCGATTTTTGAAAAAAAAAATTCGAAAACGGACGATTTATTCTGAAATTTTATTTTTGAATTTATATTAATAAATATTTAAAATGTTCATACAATTTTTTTTTTTTTAAATTAAGAATTTGTATATATACAAAACTAAATGAAAAACGACTTTAAAAATACATTTCTATTAAGAATCGCTTGCATATAATGTGATCGAACATAGGAGCAAGTACATGCGATCCAGTTGTGCATTTTGTTTTTTTGTTTTCGATTTTCTGGAAAACGGTTCATTCGAGTATTTTGAAGCTCCTAGAAAGCTTTAACACTAAAATAAGCCAAATTTTTTTCAAAAAAAAAAATAGTGCAATCCACTTTGACCGATTGAACCGATTAAAATTATTTTTTTAATGCAAATGTTCCCTAAAAGTGTTAATAAGCTTGCGCACTCAAATTTAAAAAAAACATGGTTATCCGATATTTAAAAAATTAATAATTTTTTTTTTTTGCAAATTCAAAAGCCAGTCACTGATTTTTTTTTAAATCAATTTTTATATGTATATTAATAATTACTTCAGAATGGAGATTCAATTTTTTTTTCTAAAAATGTTTTTCAAAATTTATAAATAAAAAAATGTTTTCTTTAAAAACCGCTCCAACGAATTTTGAAATTTGCGTATGTGACTGAATAGCTACTACTTAGTAATATATACAATGTTTCCCTCATATATTTTAATATTGTGAATTTTTAAAAATCACATGAATAATATTTAATGTGCACCTATATAAGGTTATATGTATATAGCTAACCTAGACCTACCCCCCTATATCCTTCACTTTCATTTTATTATGTATACATATTTAAATACCTTGGTCCCTCCTATGTATGTAAGTACAAAGCAAGTTCGTACGATGACGTTTTGTCCTAAGCGATCAACAGATAGGTTTATTTGTTTATAAGTTCATGGACATATCCTCGTTTACACCACCAACGCTAACAAATATTTATTTTAATGAAAGGGAGAGGTTTACCTTAATCTGAAGTTTAACTGCTGTAACATCAGTATTACAAAATTACTCAGACCACTAGATATCTCTTCTAAACTTTTGTGGAATGAAATTGTCACTAAGATATAACTTTCAAATAAACATCAACTTAGAAATGTTATATATTATGGCCAATAGCTATGTACATACAAATGTATATATTTTTTCAAAGTAAAAAAAAAGAACTAAATTATACCCAAGGAACAATTTAGGTTAAAATATTCGAAACATATTGGTTTCTCTTGCAAACATATATATGATTTGATTTCAACGCTAGCCTTACCTCTGTATGTATTTAAAATACAAGTCAATACGAGTATGTTTATATTCAGAAGTTGTCGGGAAACTTTTTCATGCGTTGTCGGAGGAGTTTTTCTTAATCATACAAAAACGTTCATGGAATTCGAAGTTTTTTCTTTTTTGTTTTTTTATTGACTTCTTGTTTCCAATAATGTTAACAAATTCGTCTCAATGCCTACCTGATGCAAAGTTTTCTCCATCAGCAAAACAACAGCCAGTCAAAAAGTATATAAAGCATTTGTCCTCTTGCCCTAAATAAGAATTATTTGTTTCAGCTAATAACACACAGTGATGTGCAAACTTTTTGTTTTGAACTATTAATTAATTTTAATTTACATAACAATAAATGTTACCCTTGTCGAATTAAGTAGAGAAATAAGAAAACTTAAGTATAAGAAAGCTCCGGGATATGACTTAATTACGGCCGAAGTTCTCAAAATGCTTCCTCGCAAAGGGTTAATTAATCTTCTTTATATAATAAATGCCACTCTTAGGCTAAACTACGTTCCGAGCCAATGGAAGGTTGCGGAAGTTATAATGGTTCTCAAATCAGGAAAACCATCACATGATAAGAAATCGTATAGACCCATTTCGCTTCTGCCCGAATTATCTAAGGTCTTTGAAAGAATATTACTTCTGCGCCTGAAGCCAATAATAAAAAAAGAAAAACTGAACATCAGTTCGGACTTAGAAGCAAGCATTCGACAATTGACCAAGATCACTGACGTCATTGAGAAAACTCTTGAATAAAAGAGAATTTGTTCGGCTGTCTTCCTAAACGTGTCGCAAGCTTTTGATAAAGTGTGGCACGAAGGCCTAAATTTTAAATTAAAACAAATTCTGCTTGAAGCACTTTATATGCTTCCAAAAGCATATCTAGAGAATAGACTTTTTAGAGTAAGACATGGAAACGATTACGCGGATCTCAAAGATATAGTGGCTGGGGTACCACAATGAAGTGTCTTAGGTCCAATATTGTACCTATTATTTACACGTGATATACCTCAAACAGAAGACATTATCGTAGCCACGTTTGCTGACGATACTGCAATACTAGCAGTGGGCCAAAATATAAATGATGCTACGACTAAATTACAAAAAGCTCTGAATAATGACAGCGAATGGACAAAAGCATGGCGGATATCGCCTAACGAAATAAAATCAGACCATGTAGATTTTACGTATAAAAAAATTAATAGATTACCGGTAGTTGTTAATACGGTTCAAGTTCCGTTTGCTAATGAAGCAAAATATCTCGGAATTACTCTAGACGCGAAATTAAAATGGAAACCGCATGTTAAAAAGAAATGCGATGAGTAAAAAAATAAACTCAGAGATATGTACTGGTTGCTCGGGAAACACTCTAAGGTCAGTATCGAAACAAGCTAATTTTGTACAGGCAGGTGCTTAAGCCTGTCTGGACTTACGGTATAAAACTCTGGGGTTGTACGCGAGATTGTAATTTAAATACCTTACAAACATTTGAAAATAAGCTCCTAAGATCATTTGTAAGCGCACCTTGGCACATTAGAAACGAAGAAATAAAAAATGTTGCCCGAAATCATAGTGAACGGCTATTACAACACTGTAATAGTACTATAATCGAAATTATCTATGAGACGAATTTAGTACGCCGCCTGCGAAGGACTAAGCCCTGCGATCTGGTGCACTAAACGAGAATCCGCTTTAAAATAGCGGTATAAGCAGGATCTATCACCGGATAGTTACCTGTAACACGTTTGTTAAATTCGTTAAAAATAAATTGCTAGGTAAGATTCAACTTATTTGCAATCGGGAGGATGAAGTGTTTTTAGTGCAGTAAGAATCTCACGCTCCTATGAGCACGCGTTTTTCGGTCCTCATGAGCCTTTTGAAGGTTTTACACCTAACCACGGGAAAAAAAATAATTAATTTTAATTTTCATATTTATTTACTTATTGAAGGTCGTACACATAAAGAAATTATTATATTCTAAATACATATATCATTTTAATTTGACAGAAGTTATTATATACAAATACATATATGTATATATTTTTATGTCATTATTAGGATTTTCAGGATTAACCGCTGCATTATCGAGTTCAACACCGTACTCGCCTCAACATGAGTATCCAAGATCGCACATACCATCTTTATGGCAGTTTCTCGCTGACCACGCTCAGTGAAAATTGAAGTTAAACTCAATAATTTCAATATGCAGCCTGAAATTTCATCTATATTTAAAGAAAACCTAGAAGATGAGAACCGGGGCAATATTTGACACTAAAGAATTTTGCAAAAAAAAAAACTGAAGCTCCTTTTAGATGATCAGTTGTCAGTTTTTAATTTTACTGATTCAGTAAATTTTCTTCCACAAACATGGGCAGCAAAATTATTTGTTTGTGTTCCAGAAACCAGTCCTTAAAACTTTATCTAAAGGCTTTTGATAGCATGTCAATTTTTCGAGATAATCTTGATCAACATTACGCGGAAATATTTCAAGTGGTACAAAAATACAAAAATTCCTTCAGTTATTTTTCTTTATTCCAACTCGAAATAAAACTAAATTTTTAATTTAACATTTAAATATCCTATAAATTATATGCCACATTTATATTTACAAAAAAAGAGTGTGTGTACTTATTTACACTCTAAAGAAGTAAAACTTCCCTAATTTGAGACCATCGACTTAAACATAACTAGTACATTAAGACAAATGAAAAAGCCATAGACAGAAAAATATTGTGGGTACACTTTTTTTTAGGAGCGTGTCGTGTCGTCGGTTTGCAAATTTTTACCCCCAATACCACAAAAGAAACTTTACTTAAAAATATTATGTATAATTTATTACCAATAATGTAGTCTACAAAATTGGATTAAATGGTTAGCTACTAAGCAAATATTTTGCACAGCCCTGTACACACATTTTCTTCCCGCCGACACGGACGAATTCCAATGACAGATTGAAAGGTAAACCTCAAAAACCCTTGTTTGGATCGGAAGCATATATTATGTGAATTTGTTCTTGTTTCGAGCAAAAGAAACGAAGAAAAAAATACTCCAATACTACAATTGCCAAATAAGACAATGGCAAGTAATGTGATAACGAAAAACTGAATTTGAACTTTTGAATGCAATCCGTTGAACATCTAGCACTGTCAAACTGTAAAGTTAAATCCAGGAATAGAAATAGTCCTGCCTTCTGTGCTATAAGTATGTAAGTGTATATAATATCTGGTGGGTTTAAGGAGGCTATGATAAAAGGAAGTAGCTGAAATATAGGAAATATTGAGTGTGAATGTCAAGGGAACTTGTTATCCTTGTATGCGGTATGTAAACGGATATTCCGGATTTATTTTACATTGTACTCGGTCGTTCAAGGTATTAAAAGGAGAAAAAAGAAAAAAAAATATTAGCTAACCAAGTTCCCTTTCGTGTGGTTTAATACGACAAAATCTTATTATTCCGTATCAGTGCTCATATTGCTGACGATAGTCTTCAACTTTGTGCCTGTGTGGTGTCGACGGCAGAAGCTTTTATCGGGAGTTGAACACAGAAATTGGTTTCCATTTCCAACGCAAATGCAAACTTTTTATTTGGGTAAACCAAATATTATCATGAGGACCTGGTTTTTGGCTGACTGTGCATTAGAAAGCATTATGTTATGAAGCACGCCACCATTGCTAACAGGCGATTAGCCGATTAAAACCAAACATGATTGTACTCTATTATGAATCTCTTATGAGCAATTTGTGCAGAGCTGCGGCAGGATTTACCTTTATAAGAGGCAATAACGTAGGTGATAAAGGCAGCACGTCGTTTATTTTTAATATCCTTAACACCCATTGATTTATACACGAGAAAAAAGGTCTATTTAATACCTATATGAACCTCTAAAAACCAAGAGCTTCTTCAGCACCTGTTTTTACTTGCGATTATAGGTACCTACTTACGTTTATAGTTATGCATTCGTAAAAAAATTCTAATGATCAAACATAACATGATCATAGATCATAGAGATGCCTAAAAAAGTGAATGTCAAAAAATGCCAGTCTTTCAGTCTGTCCGTCTGTATGTATACAGCCTAAACGGCGTTTGTAATTTCCTTTGAATTTGGTATGTGTCATTATTTTTGCACTCATCAGAGGGAAATTTAAATTTTACTTTTAGGCATAAAAATAACGGTAACCGTGAAAGGAAACCTTATTTTTTTTTGAAAACGGCTACAACCATTTTTTTGATAAAAATGTTTGAGAATTTTTCTGTTGGTACTAGCTATCGTTTGATATGAACCAAGTTTATGGGAAAAGTCAATTAAAGGTACCTTTCATACAACGCTTTTTTTCGATTTTTGGCTTTTTCGGTAACGGTACATTGGATTTCTGGCAAATTTTAAACCTGAAAAGATCTATATAGCCGAACTTATTCTGCATATAAAAATTTGGCATAACTTGTTTTCTAATTAAAATTAATTTTAGATTTTTTTTTTAAATCAATATTTTTAAAACTAATCCAAAAAAATTATCTTAAATTTTATATTCACATGTACATTAAGAAACTGCATACCAACATTTTCAAAAAGTTTTGTTTTCAAAAAACTAAAAATAAAAAACAGGATTTCATTAAAATCCGTCCTACAATTATCGAGATACTTTTAAAACTAATTAAAGTTATGGTTTTGAAAGTTTTTATAAGTTTAAAAAACGATTTTTGTTAAATGACATGTTTGCTATTTTATTAACAAAAAATTATTTAGGGTATTTATCGTAATGTAATGTTTATTAAGTCATATATCAATTCATTGCACACATTTTAAAATACTTTTTAATTTTAAAATATAAGTGCAAACAATTAAAAAAATCGTCATTAAAAACTATAAGAAAATCCATTTCGTCAATGTAGTATGGACAAAATGACATAGCATATCTGGTAGGTCTATAGTAATTAACAAGTTTCATTTTTCTAAAATAAATTAATTAATAGTCAGCATTTGTTGCTCGAAAACGTATACCTTGAAAATATATACCTTGTGGTTCATATTATACAAGCATAATTCTCAAATGATATTCTTAGTGTTTTTTGGCATGTCAGACCGAGATGCATGAGTCCATACCATAGTTTTGACAAAATTTTATTAATAAATTCCATAAGACTCTGCTGTTATGGTCAATTGTGGGCTTATATTATCAATTTTGTCGTGAAAGAACCAATAAGAAATTATTTTCTTCTTAAATAATGTTTTGTTTTTTGCGACTACACATGACTGTCAAATGAGACAGAATTTTCAGAGGATTTAACAAATTGCCAAAGCCAACTAGTCACATTGGAGCGGATTGCAATATATAAGTACAGGGTTGTCGGGTTTAAAAAAGCGAAATCGCCAAACTTAAAAAAAAATCGCCAAAAATCGCCAAATTAAAAGCTTTTCAACCCATACATCACATAACTCAAAAATCGTAAATTAAAATAAATAAAAGCAACTTGCAATTTTGGAGTCAAAAAATTCATTTAATAAACAAAACACATCAAAAACATAATATACTTATGTACGTACAATCATATGAAAAAGGAACTTCACAGAACAGTTAGAATTTGAGAGTCTACATACTGCATTGCACAAATATTTGGTTTGACGTTTCATGTACGTCATTTATTTTAGGGAGGAGAAAGAAATCGATCTTTAGTGGCTGCGTTCAGAATTACTATTTCGATGACTTCATTCAGCATGCAGGAATGGAAAAGATATAAAGTTAAAGTGCATATTAAAAAAGTGAATAAAGTATTAGGATTTCGATTCAAAAAATTATAATCGCCAAAAACGAGAAATATCGCTTTTTCTAGGGTACATCGCCAAACAAGTTGAGTCGCAAAAATAAATCTCAAATCGCCAGTTTGGCGATAAATCGCCACATCTGACAAGCCTGTGTAAGTATAGTAGATTTCAAGATAAGATCAGTATGTCGTTTTGTCCGTATATGTATATGTACATATTTACATACCTAGGTTAAATAATAATTATTATTATTATTTACATGTTGTCATTCAAAAATACCACTACATAATTGGTCATAATTATGCATCATCTTTGGAAATCTTTGTTGACAAGTTCAATTAAATATTGTACAAATGTAGGTATAAAGATTCAAATGAAAATATTTATATTAAGGATACTTGATGCTTTGAAATGAAATGATGGCTTCAATAATTCCCCTCTGAACGGTAATTGCGATGATGGTTATGAGGTAGATATTTTTTAAAAAATTATTTTCATTCCAATGCCTCCAGTCGAGACAAAATGAATATGCCTGAAAGTGATCGATTTGACATATTTTTTTCAATTTTGTCTGTTTAAAAAAAATAAATTTACCTGAAATCATGGGGTGGTAAATTGATTGGGTAATAATATGCTGGTAAGAAATTAATTTCCTATAAGGCGAACAAAATGCAGACTACCAGATGTGTGGTTATGAGTCCTTATGGGTGAAATTTAAGGTTATAGGAATATATTTCGAGTAAATTAAAAAAAACAATATATGACATTCAAACAGTATTGAATTTATTGAAAACATAAACAATTGGAAAAGAAAAGACCTGCTAATAGGTACTTGCTTAAAAACCCTTAACCCCGAAAAAATTCTCAACAGCTTCTTATTTATTTATGGAGCTCTCTGGAATAATCAGACTTCCCCTTCGTCATAAAAGTAAGGATATATATATGGATTTCGAGACGCAGTCAATGTATTTGGAGATTCTAGGCTAAGTATTCGAACTTCTCGGGCAGTGGCATCCAGCTTATCGTTTTATAAAGAGTATACTTCTTCTTTCGAAATGCGAATCTTAAACGCACTCGTTTTCCCAAACCGAAGTAGCAAGCTTATAGGCTTTTCACACCAAAACCAAAACCGTGTTTTCAGCTAAAAGTTTACGAAAACTCGAAAACCGTTCACACTGAACATTAACAAATTTTCGTTTGACATTTCAATTATTTTGGCACCGCAGTCAACAACGAATACGTTGTGAATTGAAATTGAAATTACCTCAGACAGCTGTTTGTGTGTTCGTTTTTACTGGCAGCAACCCATCAGCTATTTATGTGACGATTAATTGAGCACTGAATGTTTCACACGGTGTGTTTGTTTAGTTCATCTTGCAAATCCAACATGTTTTCGACTGGTTTTATTTAAAACTTGTAGTTTATCAACACGAGTGATTTATCAAAAATGTATGGGAAAACTTTTGTGTTTCGCTTTAGGTTTTCAGCCAAAACCGATAATTTCGCGAAAACCGTGTTTTGGGTTTGGTGTGAAAAGGCTATTAGGCTATCATTCGTTTAGGTAAATTGATGAACGAATACCTCGAAGCTCTGCAGATTTTTTTTCGTCTACCGTATATGTCTTGGTTATCCCTTTCATAATATCACATGATGGTACCACCTTCCTTCTAACCTCCTCGGTAAAGGATCCAACGTCTGGGGTATTCTTCAGGAGGGTTCGTACCATTTAATCTATCAGCTGTTGATGACGCAATTTGCGACTTGAAATTAACGGAAGTCTGAAATATTATATGGATTTGAGTATCTAAATTCGATAAGCACATAATTAAGATGTTTGCCAAGTTGATTAGCCAAAGTCTGTTATCTGTCTTTCGTGAAAAACGTGGTGACCAACATGTGTGGCAGATTTTCGTTTTATTGATTTTACCATTGAGTTTCCTGTGTACAAATTTGAGACAGAACTCTGGACGGGATGTGTATGTTCCGTTCAGAAGATGATGAAACTTCTAGGTCATAACAAGTTGCTGCATGCATAGTTTGGTGTCCAATAAAACTTGGACATCATTCAAAGTTCTTGTTTCTGAGTAAAGGACCAAGTGCAATGAAAGTAAAAAAAAAAATGAAAAATTAATTTGTCAAATTTAATCCTTAAAGAATTTATGTATATCATCAGAGATATTACGTTTTTTTCTAGACACGATATGATTTTTGGCCACAGAGTCAGCTCGCGTTGCTTTTGACGACCCCGTAAGAGTTTAACATGATTAAAGAACGTAAAGACACCATGCATTTCTTGCATATTCCAAAGGCTTGCAACGCTTTTATTTTATTATTTCAAATGTGTTTTCGCAACTCTGATGATCGTAAATTTTCCGTACAATGTTAGACATGACAAAGGGCCCCAGAATACCTTCTTTGCCACCACAAACTTTCGGTCATATAACCCAGTAGGTCTTACATTCTTCTCCAGTTCTATTATTTGGTCTTTGTCGGTAAAGCCCTCACCCTTAACTGATTTGTCTAATCTTATTGCAGACACATTTACCACTGTTGTATTCCATTACAAAATTTCTTTCGTTCCTGCCATTTAATGTTTGCCAAAATTTTAGAAAATATTTCGAAGGTTCCCTTCGAATAGCCCGTCTTTCTAATCCAAAGCCATTTGTTGGGAAAATAAGATTCTACAATATTGTAGCTTTAAGTCCAATTATATCCACGTTTTCATTGCCAACAGACAGATACCTACTTGGTCTTCATATATTTTCTTCAGAACTAAAAATAATAAATCCCAGTAGGAACATCAACCAGAACTTAACTATATAATTCAATTCATGACACATGCACCGGTAGAGGGGCCAGCAAGGAACCCCATCTTCCTATTAACTTGTTGCAATAGTGTGCTTTGTTTTCTCTGTGCTAACTTAAAAAAAAAAACTGTGTTTGACTTTGAGTTCGAGATTCGAGTTTGCGGAAACAAACCGAAGCAAACAAAGCAAGTCCTCTGTGGGTTGAGAACTACATTTGTAAAAGGATCACGTAGTACAAAAATACTTTTCTCCTTGTTGATTATGGCAATGGCGCCATCGCTATCGTCGTGTTCACTCTCAAGTTGAACCTTTTCCCTTCCATTGTATGTATACACTCAAATTCATTGTAGATTTTTTAGAAAACTAAATTTCAACAACCTACTGATTGAGTTGACGTACGAGTGTTATGTACTAATTTTATATTTTCATTGAAATACATATATTAAACGTATTTTCCAGGATTTGATAAAAATTTTAAAATATTATGAGGAATTTACTTTGGAATGAATTGGAAAAATAAAGTATTGAAAATATTTGTAATTGCTAACTTTCTTTGAAGCAGTTTAAATGCATTTTGGCCGTGGTCCGTTAGGGGCCAGTTATAGCGATCAAGAAAACGCATCAGGCAAAATTGAAACAATATGAAAGCGAGTATTTTTTTCCCGATGGCCACTTATAGCATATTGGAAAATTAGGTCTGACCCAGGCTTTTGAAGATTGGGGATGAAATTATCTCATTAAGAAATAAAATCCGAAAAAGTCTGGAACAGCTTGAGTACAATTTTCTGCCAACACAAAAATGTTTTTACTTGCGATATATGTATGATAGTACATATATATGTACATAGGCCAAGTATTGCGTTTAAAAAAAATCGAACTCGAGATTTTAACCAAAGTTGAAATTACGATGACAGAGAACACCAAAAAGTGGGTCCGGCAATTACGTCTGCCTGTCTGTAGAACGATTTACAGCTTAAACGGCTGAACCGATTTTGTTCAAACTTGGTGATTAGGCGTTTTAGGTGATTGTCCAAAATAGATTTTTGAATCGTTGTTTTAGCCCCAAAAATAACGGTAGTTGCTGTACAAATTTGTCTATCATCTTAATTATCTCGAAAACGGTTTTAACGATTTTGATAAAAATTGATATGTGTCTTAAGTTGAGTATGGTCTACATTTTGGCTAAAATTTTTTTTAAAATATTTTGTTATTAACGGTACCTGCCATATAACCATTTTATTGAATTTTGACTTTCTCATAAACGTCTCAACGGATTTCAATTAAAATTTGTATACAGGATCTCCTTTAAATTCTAACTAATAGTGTATTTCAAAATTTTCGAAAAATAGTTCAATATTTCGAAAATGGGCGGGCGATATTTTCTGAAATTTTGTTTTTAAATTTATATTATTAAATATTTAAAATGTCCATACCAATTTTTTTTTAGAAAAAAATTAAGAATTCTTATAATATAAAAAATTAAGTGAAAAACGACATAAATCCATTTAGCCCTTTCTATTAAGAATTTTTTTTTGTGAATTCATTTTTATTTCATATAAACTTATAAGTTAAGCTTGAGTGATGAGGATAGACAAGGCAGATGTCAGAGTTAAGCGTTAAGTGTTGATTAACTGCGCTTAGCTAAGTTCATAATATATGAGTACGTTTTTAACGCAAAATCACTCAATAATCCCCTATATTCTATTCTATTGGCAGAGATGGATATGTGAATTATTTTAAACTTATCATTTCAAAATAGATTCGTTACAAAACAAAAAATTAAATCAGGAGTGTGCTAAAAGTTTGAATTATATTGGTTGAAAGGTATTTTTTGTATTCGGTTAAAGTCTTTAAAATATACTTGGTAATCGGTACCAAGTAGTGTGGGACTTTTACCGCACCAAAACCAAAGCGGTAGATCAGGACCAATCTATGGCAGATTGGCGAATGATTTTTTCTTTCTTAATTAGCATTAACATTGTGGCAAATTAAAGTTTTATTACTTTCACATAGCTTAAGACCATTAATGCATGAGGCTTGGTTCTCCTTAATCTCCGAACATTCTCTCGTTCATTTAAGACAGTCTCCATGTCGGTGTTGATATGACCTTGCAGTCAATAATAAATACATGGTGTTTTTTTTAAACAACTTTGTGGTTCTGCGATGTAAATCGCTATTTCTTAAGTACCAAGTGACATTTACTATTCAACGAAGGACTTTTGTTTTGGAATTTTTGAATAGGTTCAGTAACTGTTTTCTTAGTACAGCCGCATATTGTTTTTTTTAAATTCATTTGTATTTATTATTAATTTAAAACTAACTGAAAGCTAGACAAAAATGTTTAAAACTAGCCTAATTATCAATAACTTACAATTAGTTTACTGTCCCTTTACGGGCGCTCTAAACTAAACTAAATCTCGACCCAAAAACTATTTTAATTAATTCTAATTATTTTATTTTTATTTAACCAAGAAAACTTTTTTAACAAAAAACATAGTAACATTTTTATTTATAAACTACCTAAAACTAAACTAAAAATAATTAAATCTAGATACAACTAACTTATACTAACTAAAATAACTTAAACTACTTAAAATAACTAGAAATACCTAAAACTACTTTAATCTGCTTAAAAACTAGGTACAGCAGCTTTTTTAGGTTGTTTTTTATATTTTTGTTTGTATATTTTGTAAACGGTGATTTTTTAAGAGCTTGGTTTTTGAAAATTCAAAAAAACACAGAAACTTGTAAAAAGTGAATGAAATTTTTATTTGGATCGATAAATCAATTTCTGCCATTTACTTTTTAAAAATAATTTCACTTAAATGTTGCCCGCGGCTACGCTTCAGGTGGTCCATTCAGAAGGTCCAATTTTGGCAAACTTTTTCACACATTTCGGCCGAAATCTCACCAATGACGCGTTCAATGTTGGCTTCCAAGGCAGCAATCGTGTTTGGCTTATCCCCATAGACAATAGACTTAACATAGCCCCACAAAAATAGTCTAACGGGGTCAAATCACATGATCTTGGTGGCCAATTGACTGCGCCAAAACGTGAGATCAACTGCTCACCAAATTCGCCTCTCAATTGATGCATGGTTTCGCGTGCAGTGTGGCATGTGGCACCGTCCTGTTGGAACCACATGTCGACCGAGTTCAATTCTTGCATTTTCGGCAAAAAAAAAAATCTGTTATCATCGAACGGTACCTTTCTCCATTGACCGTAACCCTGCGGCCTTCATCGTCCTTGAAGAAGTACGGCCCAATGATGCCGCCTGCCCATAAACCGCACCAAACAGTGCATTTTTCGGGATGCATTGGTAGCTGCTGAATTGCCTCTGGCTGCTCTTCACTCCAAATACGGCAATTCTGCTTATTCACGTATCCATTTAGCCAAAAATGAGCCTCGTCGCTGAAGACAATTTTGCCGGACGTAGCTTGCGAAACACATTTGTCACAGAGCACGAATTTTGATAATAAATTTCAATAATTTGCAAACATTGTTCAGGCGTAAGTCTATTCATGATGAAATGGCAAACAATACTGAATCGAAATGTCAAATGTTCGTGGAATTTGCCATGTGTGATCTGTCAAAAATATAAACGACAAAAACCAAGTAGCAAAAAAATCACCCATTATAATCATGCAGACACACATATCCATGCAACCATAACTAAGTTCCCTGAATCTACGTAAGTCGGCCAAGACATACCATCCTAATCGACTTTATGTATCATAATGCTGTTCAGAGAGCCACCAGAACTGGTTCTCTTTCTTCGGCCTATCCCTTCGGTCCCGATCGGACACAGTCCTACTGAACCGAATGCGCTCTTCATACAGGACTCGCCAATCTACAGTTCTTCGACTGACGTTTTAGATTAGCTGAACCGCCATTCTATCCTGTATCAGCCCTCGACTGTGTAAATAGAGGAATGCATTGGGAGGGATGTAGCCACTTAGCCGCACATTCTCATAGCATTCGCTATTGGGGTAATAAGCCCCAAAAATTAAGCTGTTGGTTGAGGACATCGCTCTTGCAACGTTCCCCCGAATCAGCTTAAACAAAAAATTATCTATTCTGTTTATGTTGGTCCCGTTATATAGAACCTGGTTGGAATAATATCGTGTGTACTCCGGCTCTGGTGTTCTGTGTAATCCAAGGCAACGTCTAAGACACTGCCTCTCAAACACCCGAATCTTTCCCATTTGAGATGGGTTGAACCACACCGGGCATCCATAGGCAATCATCGGCCTGATACGGGGCATGTAGCAAATCACCTTCACCCTGCTGTCAAGACGACTGCTATAAAACCTGCTATATGTCTGTCGAAATACAAGTACTGATCCAAACAGGTGCCAAGGTACTTTACTACACTTTTACTCGCCAGTGGATGTCCATGCGGCCATACGATCACCAGCTTGCGCCAGTTCTTTCTCGTATCCCTTGAGGCACTAGACAACGGAGTCCTAAACAGAATTGTTTCTGATTTCTGGAAGTTGATTTTCAACTTCCAGTCATCACACTATCGCTGAATCGTGTCGAAGTCGCTGTGTTTTTTTTTTTTTTTTATAATCTACACGCGCTCAAGGGATTATGAATACCCTTTAAATGTTTCAACACAGCGCGGGCGTGAGGGTGAGGTTAAGGAAGAGAAAGAATGATAGGAAAGATGTGTGTCGCGATATTCGGAGACTGTAGGTGGTTGTGGTCTCAGATTTTATTTTCAGGGATGGCGGCTGAACTAATGCGGAGAAATTTCCGTGTCTTATTCATCGATGTCCCTTATAATTCGCATTAATTTTTTTATTCTTTGCCATATTTTATCGGCATACTAGTTTTACTCTATCATATGTTGTTAGTTCTATGCCTAAACAGCATGTAATGAGTAAATCAGCAACTCATTCTATGACATTTATTTTTAGAATTGTTTTTTAATGGAAAAATAAGAAGACATAGACTACGGCAGGATCGAACCTGTGACCATGAAGTTGACAGGCGAACACACAACTATCGCGCCACGGCCACCCCCTCTGCAAAAGATTTTTGATGACGTCAACTGTATTAGCTGTTCTGTATGCAATTAGATCGTCAGCGTACGCAATTGCATAAGTTAGACTACCTATCAGGTCGCTAGTGTAAATGGTGAATAGAATCGGCAAGTTAACCGATCCCTGCTGAAGACCATTTTAAATATTAAAAATTGCGGAAGAAGTTACATTTCCACTCTTGACAATAAACTTTCTACCATTTAGCATGTCATAAAGCATATACAATAGTGGTTTACTTATACCCAGTCTGGTAAGCTTTATATAGAGACGTTCTTACCATACGGTGTCGAAGGCCTTCTTCAAATCAACCAAACAGGCACTGCTTTTTAGTTTTGTTCCATTGGATATCAGAAACCAGTTTAGACGCGGCATGAATTGTGTCATGTCTCGCCTTAAAACCGGACTGATTATCCGGCTGTAGCTGGAGCTCTGTCTTCGAAATTAACAGGGAACTAGGCCCATTTCGCTCGGCGATTATGGCGTTTGCCAAATCTTCATCATTAAACCCGGTAAAACCAAGGTTTTCAGATCGCTATTCGGCTATGTTGTTCCGGAGCCATAAGTGATGCAGCAGAGCTCTCCTCTTCAGGTCATGATTCGGGCGAATGCTAACATTCACCTTGTACACTTGCTGGAAAGCAGCTCCCACAGCCTCCACTTTCTCTTGCGGATCTTCGATTATATAGAGTACATCGTCCAATACGTCGACCTCTTGGTCTATGCCTGCTGTCAGAAGTACATCTCTGTTCTCTGTCGTCCTCTGGCGCTTAAGACAAGGAAGGTCGTTTGGATCTTTCCTTCTAAATATCTTGTTAATTTTTGGGAACATACTCGGGTCGCTAGAGTTAACGGCCCGAATTTTATTATAGATAATCTATAATTTTCTTTGATCAATTGGGTGATGTTTTCGATGGACAACTTCAGTGTCCTAATCTCCAAATCTCGTGTGTCAGTAAACCGTCTGTACAAGCGTTTTAGTCTTGTCAGTAGTCCACTTTTTTGTCTGTGAAGTGCGTCAATGGTCGCGTTACGGTACATGTCAATTGCTTTATATTCTTTTTGTATTTAGGTATTGTTCTGTTCATTGTGTATAGAATCGTTTCGTCAATTTGTTCCAAGTATCTGTCGATTTCAGTATTTGTCAGCTTCCTGTCATTTGGTGGGGATATACCATTTGAACGTAAATCGTGGCCAGCGCACCTTACTCCGTCGCCTCGGCAGAGTGCACTTTTTAGCTCGGTCCTATCTTCGACCCGTTCTTTCCCTAACTTGCATTCATCTGCATTGTGGTTCTCCACACTTAACGCAGCGTGACTGCATTTCGCAGTTAGCTGCGGCGTGGCCGAAACTTTGGCAGCGCATGTATTGAAGCATGTCGCCGCGCCTTTTTAATTTGTCCCAAGTTACAAGCTGGTAGTTTAGGACGGAGATACTCCTCAAACTATCCAGTTTGCTGCTCGGTGACAGTTGAACAAGGAAGAAGGGAAGATTCCGCTTCTCCCGCCTAGCTCTAACTGTAGCGAACGGCTTGACCCCTATAAGCTCGAGATCGTCGCTTGCTTTTTGGCGGAGCTCATTCAAGAGTACCTGTGGTTCCGTGCAGGAATCTATGCTCTTTAAAAGGACCGTTTGCAGCTTTTGGCCCTTAGAGGTGAAACTTAAGAATTCAGTGGTGGATTTTTTATAAGTGCCTTTATTTTTGTGTGCTGCTCCACTGTGAAGCAGTAGATAGCATGTTAATCTTTATTTAATCTTTTAATAGTAAAGATTTGACTTGTGGCCGACTTACATAGATTTATGGTATCCTGTAACACCATCTTGTAAGTATTGATGGGTGGCACCTTTTCTTTCTTAGTAATCTGCTGCTGTGGCTGCTGTTGCTGATTCTGCTGTTGTTTTTTCTGCTGCGGTTGTGTCTGCTGCTGTTGTTGTTTTGTCTGCTGCTGTTGCTGTTTTTGCTTTTTCTGCTGCTATTGTTGCCTTTGCTCCGTAGGCTGCTGCTGTGGCTGTATTTTTTGCAGCTTGTCTTTTGGCTGCTGTTGTTGTTGTTGCTGCTGCGCTACTGTTTCTTATGCTTCTGGGTCTTTTTTCTCCTACTGCCTGCGAGCATCTTGTTTAGCTTTAAGTGCACGTATCATGGGCTCCAGTTCAGATTTTAGCCGTCGAATCTCCGCCTAAACTGCTCCAATTTTATTTAGCATTACTTGTTCGTCATCATTTCCTTCATCCTCCTCGGAGGACGCCTCTGACTTGGAGAGGTTCACGAAGGCAGTACTATCGCCCGTCGTGAAGTGCCCTTCTCCTTCCTCCGACTTGTTTTCGATACCCTCTTGATCAGAGGGTGACGTATCGAGTTGTTTTTGCGCTGCCTCTGACGTCACGTCTCCACCCTAGATGGCAGCTTTGCTGAAGTGGCCGTGGATCGCCTCTTGACCAAGTTCGGCGCACACTTGATCCTTTTTGGGCGCTTCGTATTTGCATCGGCTGATGTTGCCATTGTTGTTATTGCTGCTGACGTTGTTTGTATAGAATCGCTAGTTGTAAGCGGAACATCTTTCGATGTTCCCTCAGCTGATGTCAGCGCTGGATTCATTGGCTCTAAGACACCTTACGATGCCCCAAACTGAGTTTAAATCAAGTGACAGCTGTCAAAAAGGCCAACTCTGAAAAAAGTATTGCCAGATTGAAAACCACATTTCTAAAAAAAACACTCTTTACAATAAAAACTGTCAAAATCTATCCATCCCTATTTAAAAAAAAACCCTTTATAAATATTTCAAAAAAAAAATATAGAAGAGAAATATTTTCAAGCTACGAGTGACCGCATAATTCAATCGTTGATAATTTTTATAACAATAACCATATAGTTTATTTTAATTATATGAAATTTCCTAACACAACTGAAAACATACTTGGAAATATTCAAATAGTAATCAAATTTCAATAAAGCAGTTCCATCAATATTCAATATTATTATTCCAAAGGCAAACAATAAAGGCATTATTTTGAAATTGATTCCTCCTCATCCAAACAATCCCTTCCACACACGTCATGTCCTTGTCCGTTCAACAAATATACATGCACAATGCACATTCATGAATCTTATCATAACTATATATAATATTAAAATTTAAATATTTTATCAATGCAACCCATTGTTGCTTATTAAATATTACTTAATTTAATTACATATAAGATTTCAATTAAATTTTATATATGTATTGTCAATGATGGCAATCAAGACCGGTCAGCAATATGCATCGTTAAATATAATAATTCTGATAAGTTGAAAAATCAGTTCAGCGGTTCGCTATCTGATTTTTCAACAGATAATTATATGAATTAAAAAAAAGGAATATAAATTGTTATTTTAATTAATATCTCTGTATGCATGTAAATATTTCGATTTGCATCAATATTTTTTTTTGTGAAAATCCCAATAAATAACTGTATATGATTCTGAAAATTTATCTGATGATTTACCATAAAAGGACGATATTTTCATATTGTATGTGTTAAACGCAACACTGAATATTAAATTCTAGTTTCAATATAATTTAATTCAGAAAATCGTTCAAATAATTAAAAATATTAAATTATATTAATTGTGGGTTGCAATATCTATACATATTGTTCTTGTTTTTGTATTAGAAACAATAAATTCAAATTGATTTATTTCATCGTCCGTAATTATTAATAACGATGCTTAACTAATTTTAACCTCATTAGACAAGATCAAATTTTAGAGTAGAAAAAGAAACATGACACCGTCAAATCAATTTTAATTATAATTTTAATTTGGGCAATTTTTTGCCATTAAACAAACATTGGACAACTAGAAAATAGTTCCATTTAAGTTTAACTCAGGCGCCGCAAAATAATAACGGATTTTTTTAATGGATCTTATACAAGTATTTTTTAATATGGGAGGGGGTCTATCCCCCCCCCCGTTTGGTCGGGAGGGGCATTTTCAAAAAAAAAAAGGTAACAAAAATAGAAAACAAAATATTTAAAAATAACGGTAATACCTACAAATAAGTGTAATAACTTTTTTTAAGCAATACCTTAACCTATTAACTATTTTTTAAATTAAGTAGAATCTATGCATAGTTTTTGAAAAACGGGTTTTTAACTCAAACTTTGTGTAGAAAAAGATTTAAAAAAGTTTTAAAGTGTAATTTTTTCAAAACTGTAAAATTTTATAATATTCTCGTTGCTCTGATTAATTCCTAGTCAAAAACTGGAAACTGGATTTTATGTATTCCAGTTTTTGAGAATATTGAAAATTACTAAAACTACTTTTTTCATGATTTTTTTTTATTTACGGTGATCTGACTTTGAGGGGTGAGCGCCAAAACTACGGTGCCCCAAAATAATAACTGACTTTTGTAGAGGGGCTTAATACAATCATTTTATCCTGCGAAAGAAGGGGTCTATCTCCCTTTTTTTAGACGGGAGGCTCAATTTTCTAAAAAAATACTTAAAATTAAAAAAAAGATTTAAATACAACGGCAACACTTACAATAAAAGAATATAGGTTTTCTGAAATCCAAGAACTTGTCGTCTTATTATTTGTTTCAATCTAGTTATGTGCGTTAATAGTTTTTGAAAAAAATAACTTGGAACTCAAAATTTATCAAAAAAAAAAAACAGTGAGGTGTGTAAGGAGGAGCATGCTGTCCCCTGCAACCGCCCTGCCTGGCCACACCATGAGCTTTGGGGTGGGTGCGAGGTTGGGTAAATTCAAGGTTTCTTTTGTATTGCAGAGTCTGGATTTAGAGAAACTTTGAATTTATCCTCTTTCTATATCCAACAGCTGTTTTCTAAATAAGTACTTGTTCAACAGATTTAAGCTCAATAGACACAGAACATATAAATTCCCTTATAATAAGATAAAATATTGACTGGGTTATTAATACTTTCCCCCCATATAAATCTCCAGGCATGGACGGAGATTTATATGCTCCAATTATGCTCCAAAAACTGCAAGACATAGCAGTGTCATGGCTGGAAATGATCTTCAAATGATGGCTTCGCAACAAACACGTGCCCGAATCATGAAGACAAGTCAAAGTGGTTTTTATTCCGAAAGTTGGCAGGCGGGGTATGAATCAGCGAAGGATTTCAGACCAATTAGCCTGACAGCTTTTTCGCTTAAGACCAAAGAGCGCATTCTGGGTTCTCATATTAGGGATATCCTGGATCATTGCCCTCTAGATGACTCTCAGCATGCATACCTCAAAGGCAAATCGACAGAGACAGACTTGCACGAAGTAGTGGGCACGAGCGTGCGAACCATCCACTATAAGGAGTATACTCTCTTCAAGATTCACTTAAAAACCATGCATATCTGACTATATCCAAGACTGCACTATCTCTATGCTTAGTGACATGGTGATAATAGCTTCGTTAGGGAACTCGACCGATACCAAATATGTTAATAGATTAACACCACAGGGTGGAGTTCTGTCGCCGCTCCTTTGGCTTTTAATCATGAATAGGATTCTTTTCAAGCTTAGGAATAGTGGTGTGAAAGCCGTAGCATACGCAGATAATTTAGTACTTCTAGTGTCAGGTAAATTCCCAACAGTGATTAGTAAGATCACAGATAGGGCTCTGATTAAGATTAGTAATTGGGCCACGAGTTGTGGGCTAGGGATTAACCAACGCAAAACAGAATTGCTACTCTTCACTACCAGGACTAAGGTACCCACTTTCACGCTACCTCGTTAATTTCCACAGTCTTTCAATATCTTCCAGTGCGAAATATATAGGAGCCATCCTGGACCCTAAATTAAACTGGAAAGTCAACATTGAAGAACGGGCTTAGAAGACTAGCATTTCTTTCTACGCTTGTAGTAAAACATTCGGTAAAAAATAGTGTCTTCAATCGAAAAAAATCCTATGTACGTATACAGCAGTGTACGACCAATCCTGGTTTATGGTTCGATTGTATGGTGGTCCGCCTTAAACAAGCAATAAAACATCAATAGACTTAAGAAAATTCAGAGAACTGCTACCGTTGGTGCCACAGGGACCTTAGGGTTTTGCCCAACGGATGCCTTAAGTGTTATTCTACATCTTCTACCTCTCGACCTCCACATTAAACATCTAGTATGTTTCAGGGCATTAAGACTCAAAGAGTCAAAATGCTGGTTTGCCAAACTAGATATTCTGTCGACAAATACTGACTACTGCACCTCTATTCTGAGCCTCGGCAAAGGTTTTAAGTTATCTTTCTATCCAGGAAGAATTGGGAAGATGACGAAGTGTCCCAATATTTCGATAAAGATTTTTACCGACGGATCTAAAATGGAGTGCGGTGAAGGAGCAGGAGTCTTCTCAGAGTCACTGAAAGGCTCTAGATCTTTTCGACTTCCCGACTTTGGTAGCGTCTTTCAAGCTTAAGTACTAGCTATAATAGAAGCATGTAGAATTCTTAAATTAAGCCCAACTCAAAATCTAAATTCGGCAATATTCACAGATAGCCAAGCGGCTATCAAAGCCGTAAATTCAACAAAAATATCATCAAAGCTTTGGCCAGGCTGAGAATGCAATCCCTTGGTAGGGCTTTCTTTTGTGATCCAAAAGAACTGTCTGATACAAAAGTTAAAAACTTTCTCTCCTCAACGGGTCGAAATGGCACTAGCGTCGCTGCGCTTGAGTTGTGCCCTTTCTTTTTCCGCTAGAATAAAAAATCTTCTATTCAGGTCCGTACGAGTTTTTGGTATCAAAACGGCGCTTCCCAGCGCTACTTGGGTCCAGATGCGAGTTCGATCTGACCACCAGACCTCTATATTACCTGCCCTACCTTATATAAATAATTACTTTTTTTCATTAAGAAATATGGTTGTCATTTTTAAAACAAATATTTTTATGATTAAAAAGTAAAAAAAAATTGTTTCCAATAAAAAAAGTGGGCGCTTTTTTTGGGGTGTAGTTAATCTAAGCTTGAAATACAAGACATTTTTCCAAAATGTTCAGGCTTATAACTACCGGCTGATTTGATGCCACAAAAATGGTCATTTTGCCCAACTGTGACGTCGCACTTGTTAATGTGTGTGAAATAAGCTCCAATGCAATGTTGTTTTTTTTTATTAATTGCATTTAAATGACAAGCACACAAGTTTGTTGTTGTTTCATAAAGGATTAATTTACGATTTTCAACATATGTATGTTGATGATTATGAATACCCTTTAAATGTTTCAACACATCGTGGTCGTGTTGGGTGAGGTTAAGGGAGAGAAAGAATGATGGGAAAGATGTGTGGCGCGATATTCGGAGAGTGTATGTGGTTGTTGTCTCAGATTTTATCTCCAGGGATGGCGGCTGAACTAATGCGGAGAAATTTCCGTGTCTTATTTATCGATGTCCCTTATAATTCGCATTATTTTTTTTATTCTTTGTCATATCTTATCGGTATACTAGTTACTCAATCACATGTTTTTAGTTCTATACCTAAACAGCATGAATGAGTAAACCAGCAACTCATTGTAAGACATTTATTTTTAGAATTGGTTTTTAATGGAAAAATAAGAAGACATAGACTACGGCAGAGATGGAACCTGTGACCATGAGGTTGACAGGCGAACACACAACTATCGCGCCACGGCCACCCCCTATGTCAAAAGAATATACATATGTAAATTGAACTTAATATAACTAACAGATAGAAAGAACTATCTAAAAGGAATAGCTAATTTTGTGTTCCCAATGAATTCAGCAATGCAATCCGCCTATCTTCTGACCATACTTAACATTCAGGATGAAAAAGCAAATCAATACTCTTGTCCTCCTTTATCTCTCATCCATTGGCTCGACAAAAAAAAAGAGCAGACACTTTATCCTGGCCTTTAAAAAAAAATCTTCATGATCAGAAAGAGATTAATCCTGACATGAAAGACGTGTACTCATAAAACGAAAAGAGGTCGACGATATCCTTCACATACTGAACTCATTGATATGCATTTATTGACATCTGAAGAATGAAGAGCTAAAGAAACTTCTTGAGCAGCGAAAAAGCATCTTTGCGATTCGTACGTAATCTGTATGTCATGCATGTGAGATGCTGAAATAATTACTTATTATCCTTTGACGGATAAAAGGAACGCCCTCGTTATGCAATATGGCTCAAGGAAATACTTATTTGTTCTGTTTCTTCAGCGAAACTATACGAATATATTCATCAAGTGTCATGTTTTTGAAGAGCAAATGTGTACACTTGTAGAGGAGTTAAAATAGCAGGACGAATATACATACGTACATATATGACTATACCGAGGTGGGATTACTCCTGTTTGTCAGAAAAAGGACTAGCAGCTTATATTGACCCGTGTTGACTCACATCTTGACTTCATAAAATCATAAGTAGAGAATGATTTTCGTGTTTTTTTTTTGTTTATTCATTCTCCTTGTTTTTGCTTGTTTTTTCTTTTAGTTTAATGTTTGAGGATGTATTTGACATGAAATACAATCATGGGCGTGGGAGTTTTGTTTTTCTAGTTTTTTTTTGTAACGAGAATGAAAGAATAAGGTTTTGGTAAACATTTTTTGAATTATTAAATATGCTGTCGAAATAAAATTGAAGAGTATTGCTTGAAGGTTCAATGTGCATGGTATCAGCAGGCATTTTTGTTCATTTTAAGGGTTTCATTTAATTTTTAATGTATGGATGAGCTTATGAGTGTATCTCAAATTTCAATAAGAAATTGGGTCAATACAGAATTCATACTTAGATTAGACTTTTTTCCATCACCTCATTCGTATTTTAAAGAGGGATAAGGCAATGGTGATAGATGTGCGTCCATAAACAAACCTGAGTTCTGAATAAATTTCAAGATATTCCTAAGCGGAAGGAACGATATGTTATTCACGTCGCCTGGCTTTGCTGGGGCTTTCCAAAAGGAAGGATGAGCCCTACCCCTAATTCGTCTTTTTATTCTGCCACAACTCGGACTAACCAATTTATATTCTGTTCATGTAGATTCCCACTAAGTTGTGACCCGTTGGGATTCCAACGATAAGGATCTGGTGAGCCCTGCTTAGCAGCAGTAAATATTCTTTTTTTTTTGCAAAAAGAGATACAGTAAGTTCTTCCTCCTTCTCTTCTAACAGTATTTTGAATTGATTGGAAAAAGATGTGAAAATATTAAGTATGGATTTTTTTGCTTAGTTTTAAAGTTATATTTTACAATAATTTATTTCAAACACAATTGCCATCTAGGTATCATATTTAAATACAACAAAAGCCATTAGCAATGATAAACACCTAGGGAAATTTCAACTCGACGAACTTATCGACGATGTTTTAATTCCTCTCACACAATGAGAGGAAATTTTACGAAAGCAAAGACAAGAACCTTCATGAAAAAACACTTAACGGGCGCGTAAAGATTTAAGTGATGTGTTGTGATTGGTAAATTTCAAAGAAAGAGGAATAATTTGCTGAGCACAATGGAGTGTAGCTGTAGCTGGACAAGCTGACATTTTCTACGAGTGGATTCGATCCCCGCTATAGGCAGCGTTCTTTACTATACCACCTAGTTTACTATGAGTTATTATCGATTTATAACAGTTGTTCGCCATTAAAAGTGTGAAATATTTAGAAGATGACTGATGTTGTTAACTCCCAAAAATTTGTCGAGAATGATATTAATCCAATCGAGACATCAAGAAATTTGTCAGGATGATGGGAAGCGTTTGACGAAAATCTCTGCTGAGTAATATCATATCCCCACCAAATCATCTGGAATCAGCTTGTAAATCCTTCATTGTTAGGTCAACTGCCTCCAAAGCTCGTTTATGAGCCATCGTGCATTCATCCCAAGTTATGATTTTGCATTCTCTTATCAACTTCGCTGTCGCCGAATTCTTGGCCACTGTCCACTTTATTGGTTTGCCAACCGTGAAAAAATTCACCGCCAGTTTCAAAGCGGAATGTGCAGTTCGACCGTCTTCAAATGGTGTGGTATCAATGCCATAGATGCCATAGGAGGCAACAGGCAACGAATGAAATTTTGGCCGAATTGTTGCTAGAATCAAGTATATGACGAATGTCTTGCACCTCCCACCGGGAGCATCGAGCAAGTAAATTTCGATGGTGGAATCGTATTCCAAAGCAGCGCGATTGAACATTTTTCTTCTTCTAATAATTCTTTGAGTATATAAAGCAAACATCTGAAATTGGTTATGTTCTAAATTATGATAAATGTAATTTTTCCAACGTTTCTATTTTTTTTGGATAGGGTTAATTTTGGTTTTCAATTTTTGATAAGCAACTTTAGCAACTCCACTGGAAATCATCTTCAATCGCTCTCTTCGAGATGGTTGCTTTTTAAAACAATGGAAAAGTTATTACGTCTACAATGTTTTTAAATCTGGTTCAAAAAATGAAGTCATAAACTATCGCCCATTTGCAAAATATCTGCAAATCCTTAATCATTTGAAACAATCGTTTATAATAGGCTTGTTTTCTAAGTGAAAGAAATAATCTCCCCTTTTCACCATGGATTTATCGGATGCAGATCAACATTGACCAATCTTACTATTTTTAGTAATTATGTATTGGGAACTCTTGAAGAGGGGTATCAATGTGATGTCATTAAGATGGATTTCTCTAAAGCGTTTGACATGGTTGATCACTCAATATTGATTTATAAACGTCATAATTTAGGTTTTCATTCTAATTTATTAAACTGGTTCGAATCCTACCTTACTAGTAGAATTCAACATGTTCGAATTAACAACTTTATTTCGAACCCGGTTCTTGTAACTTCCGGGGTTCCACAAGGAAGTCATTTAGGACCCCTTCTCTTTATCTTATTTATCAATGATATTCCCAGTGTTTTTATTAATATTCTTTGTTTAATGTACGCTGACGATCTTAAATTATTCTAAAGTATAAAATCTATTTCGGATTGTATAAACTTGCAAAAGGATCTTCAAAACTTATCTGTTTGGTGTACTAATAACGATCTGCATTTGAATGTTTCTAAATGCCATAGTATGATGTTCTAACGTGGGGCATTACCGATATTGTTTTCATATGACAATAATGGATCCTCTCTATCCAAAGTTACTGAAAATCACATTTTCTAACAACATTGACTACATCATTTTTAAGGCCAGCTCAATGCTTGGATTTATTTCTAGAAATGCTAAAGACTTCTCAGATCCTTTTACTCTAAGATCTTTATATTTTTGCTATGTACGATCAATCTTAGAATATTGTTCTTCCATCTGGAATCCTATGTATGCTTTATATTCAGTGCGAATTGAAAGAATACAGAAACGCTTTACCAGAGCTGCAATTCGGATCTTACGATGGAATGTTGATATGCCATCATATAAAACCAGGTGTTTGTTATTAGGCATTCAAACCTTGGAATCAAGCCGTATTTATATTGATGTCAATTGCTCTCATTTGCTTTCGCTGATTGGTTTTAATGTTTCCAGACACGGCTCACGAAGTAATCGTTTATTTTGTGTACCTTTTCGTAGGGTAAATTATGGAACCAATGAGGCCTTAACTCGCTGTTTAAGACAAGCTAATTCTATATGTAATGTTATTGGCGCAAAATTTTAAACAGCCCATTGTTAAGGGCTTAACATTTTACTAGTTAGCAATTTCCTAAGTGCTTATTGATTGAATAACTATTTCAAAATTTTTAAACCTTTTCTAAACTAGGAAATTGCTAATTAAGTAGCTGAGCATTTGTAAGGTTTGAATTTTGATGAACACAATTATTGTTGTTATGCGTTGTAAATTAATTATATGTTGATGAAATCCCAACATGTGCTCTAAAAAGGTATTAGTTATTTCTATTTTCATCATTTTAACTTCATTATTTACAAGAAAAAAACAAAAAAAATTGTGCACCAGCAGGACTCGAACCTGGGCACCCCGCGTGCAAGGCTGATATACTATCAGATTCCATAATGGATTTAGCAAATTGCTAAAAGTTAAAGTAGCCATTCGGTGATTTAAACTTTAGTAAAATGTTAAAATCGTTTAAAATTAGCGCAATCATCTTTTTAGCTTAGTAAATTGCTAAAAGTAGCTTTAACATTTTACTAAATCGTTTAAAATTTTGCGCCATTGATTTGAATTTATACTTAAGTAGAGACTGTTTAAAAAAAAGTTATTATTAAGTCTTAATTACAGTGGTTAGTACTTATTTCTTTATTATATTATTTTTTGTTAATTATTTTTTTAAGTAATCTATAAGAGCTGTATCTCTGCTTAATGAATAGTAAATAAATAAATAAATAAAATAAAAAAAAATAACTTTTTGTCTAATTTGTGGTGCAGGTTGAAGCTGTGCAATATGGGCACGTCTCCATTTATTTCCTCTGCACATACCTCTTGTGTTTGATTATCACGGACATTCTGATTAATTATTGCAAGACGTGTACGTCGTCCAATGTTAGATCAGAATCAGTGTAAACGTATTATTTAGAAATAGTTTTAATTTTTTACGCAACACAAAAACGAATTTTCACTCAGCGGTCAAACGATGTGTATTGAACAAACGCAAAGTATTTATGTCAAAGAAATACACCGACTGAACTAACAAAAGCGAAATCAGGAATTATACGTTTTTGACAACATTTTTTTGATATATACATATATTTGTTTAGGTTTATGTGTATAAGTTTATGAGGCTTAACAATTTTAGTAAGAATTTTTAAATTTTAATAGCTGACAAAAACAGCCTTAAATCGAAAACCAATCCACATAAGCACATATCACATAGCTTAAAACCTTCTTCTAGACCATATCTTTCATAAAAATAATTATATTGAAAATTGTCGAATGCTAACTGAGATAATTAGCGTCATACATTTTTGACAACATTTTTTTTATATATAAAGATTGTTATAGATTGGAATGTCTAAATCACTTACTAAGAAGATAGATGACACAGGAAGCTCCTAAACCGTTTTAATAATGACGTATTGTAACAATTTATCCGAAACACGTAGGGAACTACTTTTGGAATACAACGCATGCCATCCATGTGTCACATATACGAGTAAGAACACAAATATGGTTTATCAAGGACAACCACTTAGGGAAATTTAACTTATTTAAACTATAATTGACACATATAGCCCCTAGCAGTCACAAGATAATTTTTTTTTTCGATTTTACAAGTTAATAGCCACATGCAAAAATCGAACTCTTGACGCATGGAGTTACGGCACCTGGCAGTCAGCGCGTGAACTATCAATTGGAGACAGACGTTCAATGTATTTCCCATAAGAGAAAACCAAAAAAGGGTCTTATTAATATCGCCTTTTCTGATTAATTTTGTATGAACATGTATAAATATTTTGACAGTAAATAGACTAATAAAGCATGAAAGATTCTAAATCAACCGTAAAATAAATCGAAATTGATAACTAATAGCGAGTTTCATTTAAATTTCAAAGAACTCCTGTCAAAATGGAGATTTGATCTTTTAAATGAAACTCTGTGTCCAAATTTAATTGTAGTATTGACCGCGTTCGGTGGCATACCTAAAGCAATCCGGATTGCTTTGTGTTGTGGTAAAGCCTAAGGAAAAACCAGCTGATGAACTAAATATATGTTGTCAAACACAAATCTCAAGCTACCCAAAAATTATTATTAATTTGAGGAACAGCTGATTCAAAATTTCAGATTTGTATGCAATACAACTGACTTAACAGAGAAAGCTACCTGGATCGAAAAAAAACCCGCTACTAAGGTATCTTGGCAAGCCTATCGACATTGCACCGAACGCGGCCAATGCTGAATGACTGACACACACATTTCTGAAAAAAAAACGTCTTCATCATCAGATGATGAGGAAGATGAAGACAAAGCAATAAAAAAAACTCTACTAAATTTATAAAATTTAAATTATTAACTTCTTCGTCTATTATTTGTTTATTTTTTAGTTTAATTTTTTTAGCAGGGATTGGCACAATTTCACAATAAATTAATAACAAAATAGTTTCCATTTGATGTTTGATAGAAAAAACGTTTTACATGTGTGCGTGCATTCAGATCAAATCTGCCTACCAACCAAAGATGAGATCTTTCGTGTTGAGATCTGATCTAAATTTGCTCTTTTGTTGAAATGAAACTCTCAAAATTCAAAATGATGAAATCTTTTGTCAGAAAGAACAGATCTTTTCTTAAATGAAACTCGCTATAACATGCTTTACTTTTAAATTGGAAAATGATAAAAAACAACCTTTCAACGAGAAACAATAACAACATCATCAGGTACGAAAAAACAAGACAAGGCCGTAGCCAGGATTATTAAAATTACGATTTTTTTACGAGAAGTATGTTGGTTTTTAAAATGAATCTTTTTGAATAATTGAACGTTTGTTTAGAGAATAGATAATTTGTTCATTTGTTATGTTATTTACGTATGTAATTTTTATATATAAAATCCGTATGAAAATTTAACAACAAACTTAATGAACATTTTTATTGGATCCACATAAAAAGGGGTTCTTATATTATTTATATATTGAATATATCAAATGCTTGTTAATTGAATAAGATATATTTTAGTTCTCTTTAGAAAAACGAATTAAATTAATTAACTTCATAAACGACAAAATATTTCATAAATTTTCTGCTAGTAAAGAAAATTTAAGAAATGCATATAACCTTTAAATTAATAATTAATCCAAATGTCTACATCCATATTATAAACATATATAGAGCTTTTACTTTATAAAATATGGGAATATAGAAATTCATTAACCCCTATTTTACTTTAGTTTCTTAAACCCCCTTCCCATACTACGTAAATGATATCACTTTGACTGACGACATGAGCACATTTAAAAAAGAACAACAACAACAATTCGGGCTTGTTTGCAGTTTTCATATATATTCTTCTTGATTTACAAACTCAATTGCATTCTTATTATATTAAATTCATATAAAATTATTTATTATTAAAATGAATGTTTTTCAGACCCTTTTTTCGTTTTTTCTTATGGGAAATACATTGAACTTCAAATCGAAAAAAAAATCTAGATCCAATTGAAAGTTCACACACTTATTTCCAGGTAGCGTGGAAAGCAACTTGCCAGGTGTCAATAGCTATCCGGATAATTTAGTTTTTGTCTTCCACTTTGCAGACTTTGTTGTAATTTTTTCTATACAAATCGGGGCATATTAGCATATTAATAGTCGCTGATAAACCCAGGTTTTTCTAAACTACAGTTTAAGACAATTTTGGTTCAATGAATACAGACTAATTTTGGTAACAAATTGTTGGTTTTATATTTTTTTTAGAAGATTATTAACTTGCCTTACTAGACAAATACATAGCTTCAAATATTTTGGAATGATAAACCAAACAAAATAGGACCAAGGTCGAAAATTCAAAAATTTATTAAATTAATTACGTAGTAAAATTTATGTTTTTCAGGCCCTTTTTTAGGTTTTCTCTTATGCGAAAAACATTGAACATCAAATCGAAAAAAAAATCTGACTTCTAGGTGGAGTGGAAAGCAACTTACCAGGTGCCAATACTGCAAGGGATATTTCTCGAAACCAAAGACGAGAACCTTCATAAGATTTAAACCTTAGAAACGATACAGCATGAATTTAAGCACTTCTTTTAATTTCCATCTTTATATATTAGTCGAACACAAGGCCATTGAGAGGCGATAGTATCGCCACTGTACATTTGTATATTGCGTAATAATGGTTGGACTCGCAGCCCACATACTAGATGTCAATGCTGATAGTACTATTTGTTTTAATATTCAAAGTTCCCATCTAATTCAATCTTAAACTTGATTATAACGGGTTTTCCAATAAGAGGTGTTATTTTGAATAGCCCGCTATTTCGGTAGCTGTCACTTTTGAAGCTGTCATTTTTTGACATTTGACAAGTAGAAACTAAACACGCTTCAACAACGCATTGAAATTATTAAAATTCACTATAAAAATGGTTAAAATTTGGCAGAGACGGTTCGTAAAACTAAAACATTTTTGGGTCGTCGTGAAGCACCTTGTCGGACCGCAATACAGAAATTGGTGGACAAATTCGAGCTGTTGGGACAAGTTAGTGATGTGAAGAATAAAACCCGTGCACGTCGCTCAAGAACAACTGAGAATATTGCTGTTGTAGCCCAAAGTGTTGAAGAAAACCCAGGTTTGTCCATTCCTCGTCGTTCTTTGGAATTAGGCATTCCACAAACGTCATTACACCGTATTTTACATAAAGACTTGGGTCTTAAGGCTTATAAAGTTCAGTTAACACAAGAACTCAAGCCGGCTGATCATCAACAACGTCGTGTCTTTGCTGATTGGGTCCTTGAAATGCATGAAAATGAACCGGAATTTCATCGAAAAATCATCTTGACTGATGAGGCCCATTTCCACCTCGGAGGCTACGTCAACAAGCAAAACTGTCGCATCTGGGGCTCGGAAAACCCAAGAGTTATTGTTGAAAAGCCTCTCCATCCTCAACGCGTGACTGTTTGGTGCGGTTTATGGTCCCGCGGGGTCATTGGACCTTACTTTTTCGAAAATGAGGTTGGAGCAACAGTTACGGTCAATGGATTGCGCTATCGAGAGATGATTAATGATTTTTTATGGCCTGAATTGGATGGTATTGATCTGGACAACGTTTACTTTCAACAAGACGGCGCTACGTGCCACACAAGCAATGAAACCATCGATCTTTTACGGGAAAACTTTCCGGACCGTGTTATCTCTCGAAGAGGTGATCACAATTGGCCACCGAGATCTTGTCATTTAACACCTTGCGACTTCTTCCTTTGGGGCCACGTGAAAGATGAGGTCTACGCCAACAGCCCAGCGTCGATTCAAGACCTCAAAGATGAAATTCGTGAGGCTATCGAGGACATAGGGCAGCCACTTTGCGATTTGGTTATGGAAAATTTCATGAAAAGGATATGGTCCTGTAAGCGTGGTCTTGGCGGCCATTTGGCTGATGTTGTGTTCCATTATTAACGGCATACCTTCCTCTTTATAATGAAATAAACATCCGATCATTTATCTCCAAAAATGCCATTTTTCTTTGAATATCAAAATAACACCTCTTATTGGAAAACCCTATAGTTCGCTTTAAGTAAGATTGATTTATTGTTAATTTTATTGTAAATAAACCAAATAAGTTTATTGTCAAACCTTGGCAAAACATAACAGTGTCTTGTGTATAGTTTAGTATGTTAAAGGTATAATTTATCTTCTCAAAAGTTCACTACAATGAAAATAAAAAATTCACATAAAAAAAGTATCCTTAAAATTTTGTATTTATATTTCATTTTTATATAATTCATCCATTAAATCATTATAACGTTTATATAGTTACAAGTTTGTGTGTCTCAATTCGTCACTCAAAGTTAAAGGTTCAGTTTTTTTAATGCACACATTAATCAACACAATGACCGAAAAAAAGAGAAAAGGAAGTTTTATATTCATTCCAATTTATCATCAATTTATCCCTTTTCGCTGTGAAACTGTCCGCATTTGATATGTGTATAATGACCATTTCCATTCTGGTTTTTATTAAAAACAAACAAAAAAATACAATACAAAAATATAAAAAATATACACATATGTCATCAATCAATTGTTCAGTTCCCTATTTTTATAAATTGATATGTCTATAGTATACCCTATTTACATATATAAATGAATTTAACGAATATTTGATTTTTAATTAAAAGATACTGTGATCATTTTAAAGCAAATTCAACTAAATTCTATCGTTCCATGTTGTTAATCAGAAGGATTTGAGAGAATCTAATGTTTTTTTTTGTGTCGAGCCCGAGCAGAGTTTAATAATAATTGTTTTAGATTTTAACTTATCCTTACAAAGGCATTGCCCTTATATTTGAAGATGGCTGAAATCATCGGACTCAATTGTGAGTGATGCCCCCAATGTCCATTTCCAAAAAAAAGGACATTTAAAGCATTTCCGTCTTTAGCAATTCATTAAGAAAAAAAGAAAATAACTCGTGGGTATCGTTGCTACATTACAACAACAAAACGTATATGTATATTTTCGTTGTAGAAAAAAAATCATGTGACAGCTTATTGCAACAGTTTGCCAAACAGCCGTTTAACCCAGGCTTTGATTTATTTTGGTTATTTCTATTTTATCCTCGAACAAACGAGGACATTATTTGACATTACGAGTATGGTATCTATCTAAAGCCTCCTATTCTGCATGTTTCTTTAAGAAAAACAAAATGCTTGTTGATTTATGAGTTTATTTGCTTAGCACTTTTAGCGTATACATTCATACATACACAAGTATACATATAATTAAACTGGGTGTTCTTTTTGTTGTTGTATATTCTTCACAAAATATTCAAATATTCAAAATATTCATATTCACATTCGTTCGAGCTAATAAAGTCCGCAACTGAAAAGTAGAAATAAATCGTTCAAATTTAAAAAAAACTTTTTAGGGAGTCAAATAATGATGCTTTTAAAAATCTTTATCTACAACAAAATAACATTTTTAGGGTCTTATGTAGTCTTAAATATGAAATGTATCTTAGGAATCCGGCTAAAAAGCTCATTGATTGCAGAGACGCTAAGTCGTTCTGGTGTAATGTTCGGGTACTGGGAGGATGCCGTAAATCAACGTATTTGAGTATTAGTGTTGATCAGCTCGCATCATATTTTGGAAATCTTCTACTTCCTAACCTAAATCAAAATCCAATAAGTTTTGTACTCCCAAACCTTTTGGGTCCAGAGCTAGATTCCATTTTTACAATGTCTGAGCTACTAATACGAGTATGTCTTCATAAAATGAAGAACAATAAAGATCCAGGGTCTGACGGGATTCCTATAGAATTTTATGAGAATTCAACTCCTGAACTTCTTGATTATATTCTAGGATCTTTTTAACAAAATGTTTAGTGAAGAGAATTTTTCCAACAGTTTTCGCTTGGCGAACATAACTGCAATTTTTAAGAAAGGTAACCCAAATGAAGGTGAGAGTTATAGAGGTATTTCGGAGTAAAGCTCGCTAAGTAAACTCTTTACTCAAATCCTATACCTTAGGCTTTCAAGATGGGTGCATTTCAATAATTTGATAAGTTGTTTTCAAGCTGGTCTTCAAGCTAACCTCTCGACGTTGAATCAAATTTTCGCGCTCACTACCATAGCAAGGAGCTTTATTGATAAGAAAAATCCTTTGTATGTATTGTTTGTAGATTTTAAAACGGCATTTGACACTATCAGCATACGGTCACTGTTATATAAACTCGCATAAACATGGGTGTATCAACTAAATTTATTCGGGTTTATGAACAGCTCTTATTGGATATGTCTGCAATGGTATGCTGATCTGGAACAGGTGTGCCGCTAGGATGTGTGTTAAGCCCTTTGATGTTCGCGTTATTTATCAACGATATTGAGAGCCATCTAGCAGATGGAGTTTCCTTTAGTAATATTTTTGTAAGACTATTACTGTATGCGGATGATCTCGCTCGTTAACCCAATGACGCTTCAACTGCAAATGCTCATATAAAAGCAAAATTGGCTGTGGCCAAAACAGCAATAAATACAATGTGGACAAACTTTTTTACAAACATCCATGTAGACCCTATTGCAAAATTCAAAGTATTTGAAACCACGATAAACAGTTTTTTATTTTATGGTAATGAAGTGAACGGATACCAATGGTTGGAGGAGTGTGAAACAGTTCAAAGATATTTTTTTAAAAGAATATTTAGACTACCTTCGAACACTCCCAACTATGCGATTTATGTTGAGTACGGTTTACTGCTGAATTATGTTAGAAATCTGAAGGCTAATGCCAATTTTTTGTCTAAAATTATGAAAAGGCCTGATAGCAACTTACATAAAAGAATATTACTTGTTTCTCTTCAGTGCGGCTATACTCCTTTTAAGAACTGGCAAAAACTAGCTCTGGTCCCTCAAGTTACTTTGAATTTGAGTGCTGAGAATGTAACAGATTGGCAAAATATTTTGTATAACTGTACCCAGTTGTAGACGAGCGAATGTATCAGAGATACCTTGATAGGGCTAGGGGATCAAACTCTAGGGCTATATATAGAAATTTAAATTTCAGGATGTGCGAGAACAATTATTTCAGAAATGATGTTTTAGATATGAGTCTAATATTTAAGATCAGAACTGAAATTATTGAACTTGATTTCAGACCATATCGAACGGACATTAACCATCTTTGTTCTCTTTGCAATTTAAACCAAAACGGAGACGTCTTTCATTTTTTAGGAGTTTGTCCTATATTGCAAGAAATCCGCAGACTTTTCTTCAGCAAGGGTTATTGGACGTTCGAAGAATGCATCATGGTTCTGAATGGGGAATGTGGTTGCTGGTACAATTTATTTCCTACGCAAAGAACTACAGAAATACATATTTGAACCTGAACTCGTGAGCAATACACACACTTTATAAATTTTGTTTTAGCTAAACTAAAAGCCCATTTTCACTTTTGAAATTATTTAAGACCCTATTTTTTTTAGCTAAACTTAAAGCCTATTTATTAAAGATGTTACAGTTTTTTCACTTAACTGATTTAAACTATTTATATTCCGTAAATCTGTTAAATTAATCTTCAATTTATTCAGCATGTATTTCAATATTTCTTTTCATCAGAAATAATAGGAAATAAAAAATCACATCCTTTGCTGCTTAAAACTTATCACAATCTTGCTTTCGCATATTTCTTAAAATAAAAATTCAATGTTTAAGCTCATTTATTTTGTTAATAAAATTTTGTTTCTTTATCTATTTAAATGTTTTTTATAAACAAAAGTATTTCAAAAAATTTTACTAATTTCATTAATTTTATCTGATTTAATTTTGTAAACTCTCACAGTCAAATTAAGAAATCGGCAGACGGCTTAAAGCCATGCTTTAAAATATTTATAAGAATTGTATTTATGTATTATTTTATAATCAATACACAATTAATCTAATCCAATCTATATGGTTTGACAGGGAATGTCAAACTCTTTTGACATTTCGGTTCAGTAACGTTTTGCATTGCAATTCATTACACATCGCTTCACGCTGGAACACAATCTCCAAATTGGTGAAATTTGCTGTGAGAAAAATAAATTTGTTCCCGAAGTTAATAGAATACTCTTACGGAAAAAGTAATCAAACATTTGACTGATCTAATGGACTATGTAACTGCGTAGACGCGACAGACATATGCCGGAAATCATATTTAAAAAATAAGTGCCATGAAATTATCTACCAGATTATTATAATAAAAAATTCATTCTAACAATATTTCTATCTTGTTTTATTATTTAAAATTCTCAAGCTCCTAAAAAAAAACACCCGTTATATCTGAATTTGTAGAAACATTAATTTTATAATGTTGCTTGGTCATTGATATATTTTACTAAACATGAGAGGTTTTTCGTAAAATGTATGTAATTTATATCAAGCAAAAGCTCTGTTCATTTACCAAATATTCTAAGACTCGCCTTGCTATGTAAATCTTATATTCCATGCGTGAAATGCTTAGAATAAAATAATGTCATGATTGATTGGATTTAATTATGTTTTCTACAGTCATCGGCATTTTGATACAATTGTGATCGCTGTTCCGAGTGAAAAATTGGTAACGGTAAATGTCATAAAGTTACGGCTTGTTAATCAGAATAAGAATTCGATTTCTTAGTTACTGAGAGTAAAATATAAATAATTTCAGTGGTGCCTTGCGAAGGAATAGAAGTATGGCCAAAAAGCAGTTAAGTGTAGATATAAGATCAATTATTGTTGCAAAGTATAATAACTGTGAAACAATTTGGTTAAACATTAGCATTAATTGGCGTCTCAACTTACCTGCCTCGAGAATGCACTCCTAAAATTACAAAAGATTATATATCGGGCAACATTAGGACAACAATAGAACAGGCGATCAATCGATAATGATGTCAAATTGTTAAGTATATTGCAGATGTACAAACTAGAGGTGATATCTAATTTCCATGGAGATAACACATACAAACCTGCTAATCAACAAATTTTCAATACCAGAATAAGAAACCAAAATCAATATTAAATACCAAGATACTGGAATGAATATGGATGAAGATGATACGAAGTTACAATCCCAAATGTATTTAACGAGCCTCCCCCAGAATTTAGGATTTTGCCAAACAAATTGTTGCTGAAAAATGTTAATTTTTACTTGCGATTATAGGTAAGTTGCAAGTTATGTATTCGTAAAAAAAACAAAATTTTGCAACAGTCAAACATGACATTACTATCATAGAGAACACCAAAAAAGTGGGTCCCGCAATCCCGTCTGTCTGTCTGTCTATCTGTCTGTAGAACGATCTACAGCCCAAGCTGCTAAACCGACTTGATTCATACTTGGTACTTAGGCGTTTTAGGTGATTGTACAAAACAGGTTTTTGAATCGTTGTTTTAGACCCAAAAATAACGGTACTTGCCATACAAATTTTTCTACCATCTTAATTATCTCAAAACCGGCTCTGAAGATTTTGATAAAAATTGATGTGTGTACAACTTTGGGTTTGGTCTACATTTCGGCCAAAAAAAAGTTTTTAAAACATTTTGTTATTAACGGTACCTGCCATACAACCATTTTATTGATTTTCGACTTTCTCATAAACGGCTTAACGGATTTCGATAAAAAAAAATTATACAGTAGCTTCTTCAAATTCTAAATGGTATTGCATTTCAACATTTTTGACAAAAATAAACATTTTTTTTTTGAAAATTCAATATTTCGAAAACGGGTGGACAATTTTTTCTGAAATTTTGTTTTGGAATTTACATTATTAAATATTTAAAATGTGCTTACCAATTTTTTTTTAGAAAAGATTAAGAATTTTTATATATAAAAAATTAAGTGAAAAAACATATTTAACCGTTTTATTAAGAATCTTTTGCATATAATGTGATCGAACATAGGAGCAAGTGCGTGCGATCCAGTCGTGCATTTTATTTTTATTTCAATCAAACGTAAAAATTAAAAAAATAAATTATTATTAAGAGTTATCCATTTGCGGTTTCAAAAGTATAGGGCTGGAATTCGACATCTGTCAA